>AP028164.1:6737385-9237385 GCA_014132275.2 Samia ricini | reverse complement strand
ATATGATACTGTCGTTAAAAAGACTGACTGTTTTTTTTAAAGTAAATTATACCTTATCTTCTTACTTGATTAAACTGTAGCTCTTACTGACTGACTGCCTGACAGACAAGACACACCTTAAACAGGCACGTCTAAAAGCATGCAAATTCTCTTAGGGATTTCTTATAAAGCGCATATGAGCATTAAGAAAGAATTTTTGAAGAATAATTTATTGAAGTGAAATAAATGATTGACATTTAAATATAACTCAATATCCTCATATAATTGTATACTTTTAATATGTCGATTACCCATAAAAATAAGTAGCTGAAAATGATGGCTGATTATGAGAATTCTTCAATTAAGAGAGGTTGAAACTTACAATAATCCTGAGATTTTTTTCAAGAACAAGATTATAAACAAAAGTTTAGTAAGCGATCTATCACCGTTGCGCTTAACTATGAAAGGGATTCGTTTTCTAATGATTTGCATTTCATAAATTTTTCATTGCTAATTACCACGTCAAGTTGAAAATCTGTATTATAGCATATGAGAGTGCACAAAGCAATTAAGAACCAGACGAACTTGTCCCCTTCTTCGCTAAGCGCAAATACCAACATCGACCACGTCATTACTTCTAATGTGGGTGAGATTGTGATATTCTGTATGCTTCCACATAAATAATAATAAATGACAAATGATTGCTACAATTACGACCGTAAGTTATATGAAAAATGCATTAACCAATTCTATTCTATTTTAATATTAATAACTCAGACCTAAATATACTTTTAAAGCATCTATGGCTATGGTCGTGTGGTCGATGGAAGTATGTTCAAATCTTCTTTTTCAATTTCAACATGATAGAACAATGTAAAGCCCGCCTGGCTAGCTACCACCTTCAAGTTTGAAAATCTGTTGTCAAACACCTACTGGTGTGTGTAAGCAGCATCATTTGGAACTCGGTACCTTTAGGTTACGTTACATCACGTGAAATTGAACCCAAAAAGCTGTTGAACCTATACAGTATCAAAATCAACTAATACCTTATTCAATTTATCTAAATTCATAAGCATCTGCTTATGGACGTCAAAACACAATCACCGGGTCGGAAAACAACCCTGTCGAGAAGAGCCGGCAAGGAACTCGATCTGGTTTCTTTTTTGTATAAATCTGTATACACATATGTTGTTGTACCTGTAAAAACTATACAAATTATATTTATAACTGTTGTTAGTGGAAGAACAGAGAGGGGTGTATTTTCTAGACATCACTATCGTTCACACACACACTTAGCGTTTAAAAAGCTGTTATTAGGTTAACTTAGCCGAAGCGTTGACATACATAGCCAAATATTTGACTACAGACATGGCGTTCATATATTATTACCCAACTCTTGTTTGTGCTTTACTGAACAGTTAGTCCCTGTGTTTATTTATTTTTAAAGCACCCACTCATATAACAGATTAAAATTAATTATTATACTTACCTAATTAATTGTCAACGTTTCATAGACGTAGTCAGAAATTAATTCTGATCCCAATCTTGAATACGATAAATTCACCTTTTCAGTTACAACTCTGGTATATAGATATAGTATATATTTATACAAGTATTTTAACAAATTCGCTTATTTATCTGGAAGCATATATATTAAATCTAAGTAAATTATATTTTTCTCAGAAAATAAAACAACATTACAACATAGTCACAAACAACTCTATATTCTTAAAATGTGATTGTTTTGAATCATAAGAATAGCCGTGTTTAGGAAAATCTATTTATTTACATATGACATTAACTATCCGAGAATCGAATTGAAAGAAATCTAAGGGTAATATTTTAATGTTCTTTAACCGACTCATTGTCAGTTTGGGCCCGAGGGGACTTCACAGTTTCAGCGGGTTTATATGACGAACACTTCAGGCGTTTCGACGAAAATAATGACCAGGATAAAAGCTCCATAATGGTATAAACTTCATCTTGAACTGTTGTCGTGCAAGTAATTCCAAGGAATATTTCCTAAATAAATTAGATTGAAATAATTAATAAGCATGCAAAGAAAATGTATGTCTTTAATTTTATTTTTAATATCTACAGAGTTTATTGTTGTTTAACTTCTATAGCTAGGAAGGAAGTCCTAGCATTTGTGAAATGAATGTCATTTCATTTCTAAAACGATTTTGTTACATTATCACAATTGGACATGCAAGAAGCCTAAATGTTATTTCTTTGTATATAAAGCAAACACATGATCTTATATTAGCTTTGTGCCCGCGGCTCTGCCCGCGTTTCATATAATTCTTCAAAGCGTAATATAGTTTTTAAAGAATAATGGGAAAATAACGTTAATATGGAAAATAATAACGCTTGAATCGAATTTTGTTCACAATTTCATGAGTTTTAAATTATTTACACTAATTAAAAAAAAAAATGGATACTATAAAAGTCCAAAAATATTTGTCATTAATTCAGGCACTTGCTAGTAAAACTGTCCATTGAGTCAACTTTATTTTCAGTTTTTTGTTTGTTTTTTTTAAATGCGAAACACTAATAATGTTCCTGAAATTATTTTTGATTCTAAACAAAAAAAAAAAAGGATTCTTCTTATTGATTCAAACACTTGCCAGTTAAATTGCGTTGAATCTGATTTTATTCGATCGAAATTTCATGACTTTAACTTTTTTTACGCGGAATCCTAATTATTTCCGAAAAATAAAAGTTACCTATGTTACGATCAGTCCGGTCGTTCCGAAGATCAGCCGGAACAAACAAATCAGACAGACAAAAAAAAAATTGAATTGTATTTTTCGTAAATAAACTTTCGTATGTAAATATATTTAATAAAAAGATTTCATTTATTTAAGAAACAGAGACTTTGTAACAGACAATTGTATTTATTAGTATAGATTTATATATAATTTTTAAAATTACTTGAAAAGTTAAAAGCAAACATTTTAAAGAAACTATATTGTTTTTTTTTTTTTATTTTAGACACAGGTACTCACAACTCAAAAGCTCTGTTACAACGTCGGTAGTAAATATATTTCAACCTCGGATCGAGTTTCACAAGATTCGACTGATTAATAATTTAACCAGCACTGATTCATACAACAAAAGATAGCATCGCCTAGTTTATTGCACATTGTGCAGCCAGAGGATCCAGATCCACGATAAGATGATATTGTGTTGGGCACAGTAATCAATTACCTACCGTCTCCAAAGACATAATTCTTTTATTGCAGCACCCGAATAAAATTAAACCCTCGTAACTTGCTCAATATGATGAATAATAATTTAATTTGGAAAGCATTTTTTTCTCTTTTTCTTACGTTTAATATGTTTATTCGATTCTCATTCGTAACCCTTTTGAGCCTCTATTTAAATAAATTTAACATTTGAACTGATTTATTCATTTGTTATTAATAATATTGAATACGTCTTTTTGGAATAATCCTGGAATTACTTAGATTAACTACATTAATGTACTTTATGTATTTGTAGAACACATCAACTCAAAAAATTAATTTCATTTTAAGCTAATTTTTATACTCTCTGTGAGATTAATTGAAGAGTTTGTAATTTATGTTTATTATTACGAAAATAATAAACTTTAATGGTCAAAATTTATAATTAATAGAGTCAGTTGTAATACAGTCTTTTTGTGGAATCTGCTGTAATTACTATCAATCATTACTGCTCGAAAACTGTTAATGTGCGCATTACTTAACTAATATGCAGATTACCTAATATTCTTCATTAACATGCGGAATTAAAGGTTTCAACGTCTATTAGACTGTGATTAGATTATTAATATGCAAGAAATAATTGACGAGACGGCAGTTAAAGCGACCGACGAACATCTTTATCACAATATGTATTCGTCAGGATGTTTGTTTTATGTTCATTAATCGATCAGGATCTGTAAAGCAACTAAAGTAAACCGACATTATCCGACGAATTGGCATGCTAATGTGGCAGTGGAAAGGGCCACATTTCTCGTAGAATTGCAGCGCGAGTAGGCTCCTAACAAGGAGGACCGACAACTTAGTGAAGGTCGCGGAAATCCTCTGGACGCGGATTCCATAAGTTCAGTCGCTGTGGAGATCTTTGGAGGAGGCCAATGTACAGATAATGATGATGACTACTACACAGTGTTCTGCCCAATATTTAAAACGGCTGATTACTGCAGTTTAACGGTAATATTAGGCATATTGTCATACCAATATTAAGCACAACATATTTTTTTACACGGTATACACTCAGTGCTATGAACTAAATCTCACTTGATATAGAGTGACGATGTGGTCCAGGATGTTAAGCACGCTAAACTTAGATGTACTGGTTCTCAAGCGATGTTGCCGGAACACACCTTTTGGTATTTGGTGACAGGTTTTCTAACTAGAGGATGGTAGCTACCTAGTCGGGCAGTATTATATGCCCCATCACTATGGTTTCCTCACGTTGTTTTCCTTCACCGAAATCTCAGGCTTATTTTAGAGTTGAATAGGTGAGTTTGAACCCGCAACCATTGGCGCGAAATCCGTTACCACAATACCAACTACCCTGTTTCCTAAACTGTTAAACTGAACTGATTTCTAATTTTCTTTCAGTTTTATAATGATAAAGACTATGGCTATGCCTCTACGTTTTGCTTTTTTAAATTTTATCTATTAAATTTGTTTCACGAACGTCTGATAATGCATTTTTTTTCATTTTCAAAAGCTCCTAGTTTCTTCAATAACTAATTTATGGAAAAAATCAAAATATACGGGCATGGCGGTTGTGGATATATATCATTTTGTATAAACTATTTACCATAATGATATTATCCAGGGAGGAAACAGGGGACTACGTTTGTATGGAATAAACGCCACAGTATATTCTCTTAATATAATTTTAGTTTTAGAACCATGTTAGTATTTTTAGAAACATAATAATTAGCAGTATTTAATAAGTGTTTAATACACAATAAAATGTGCCAAAAATTAAGTACACTTTCAGTATAAATATTAAGAAAATAAAATAAGATTATCATTTAATAACAAAGGTATAACTTTTTTACTAAATGACATAATCTTTATAAAAGTAACACTTCTTTTACGTTGTTACAAATTAAACATCCTTCATTAAACTTTGCTTGTGGTATTATATACTGTCAGGAGCCGTAGCCATAACATTACGTTGAATTTACTGATGTCATTTTAGTGCATTACCATGCTTAAGTTGACGGCCGGCACATGCTAACACATTTTATCTCGTCCATACTTACTTGCCGAGTTTATTATCAGACCTTTTGTCATACCAACTAATATGAATTCTCACTTGTATGGTTTGGTATTTCACGATCTGGTATAATAAAAAGTATAGTGTCAAGAATTATGTGACTGTGTGACAGAAATATATTATATACAGTCCCTTCGTTCAGTAGTTGGTAACTCTGATTAGTCGGGCTGCATGTTTTCCCATTTTGTGTCTCTCAAAAATTAGGGTAGACGGAGAAGGTTGGACAAATTATGATAAAAGATTAATTATGGGTGACTAAAATTAGTCATTTAATTTAAGTGAATTCTAGTTTGATATTCGAGTATTGAAGCAAAACATATATAGTAATACTATTGACAGACATTTCACACAGCGCTAAACTAAGGAAAGCTCTTAAGGCTTATTTTACATATGAAAGAACTTTAAATAAATATCTGCAAATCATGTATATATTTATAAGTCAGTTTCAAGTGTGTAGCCATTACTGACGTAACTTTAATATTTAATAACCGCTGAACACGAACATTTTCGTTGATATTACGCTAGTGTTCGTCAAAGAAAATGTCATTTTGTATGACGAACTTTTACGAAAATGTTCGTACTCGCTCCTCTCAACATCTTTAGGATAGATTAATTATTATGCGAGAAAATTTTACCTTGACTATTAAATAGGGTAAATTTCATTCGAACACATTAGGTGATATAATAAAGTAATGCAACACATTTAAAGAACATCTATTCAAAAATACTTTTTTTTACGAAAAAAATCTTACAATCTGAACGATCTTAAGGATCATTACTGTCACTAGTCAAGTTCAAGCATGTTACCTATTATTTTTCATGTATTTGTGTCTCCGAAGTACAATATCATGTCTCTACATTAATAACTTCCATTTTTTCTATTTGAATCCAATTTATCGCAGCGATTGCCACAATGTAGTATGACCACCCATGTAATCAATGTCAGCCTTTAATTCCGCGAGCAATTTATTTAGAGTCGGTACTAGTTTCTCGAAGGCATCCAATTTTACTGTCTTTCCCTTGGTGCGTATTTTCCCCCAGGGTTCTAATTTTTTTGGGGAAATAGCCGCAGCAACGACTGCTACCTTCATGATTGTGCTAACGATTTTAATGAATATGTCTGCCACATACAAAATAAATAAAACGACATTAGCAGGTAACAATAATAACATAATTAGATGATTGCACAGATAGCGAGAAGTAGCATATTCATTTGAAATATGGTAAGTATTGTCCAGTGCAATCCAATCATCTCAAAAGTTTCTTTTTTCCTCCCGCCCCTACTGCTTTTTTCTTACTACTTTCTGGATAGTTAATAATTGTCGTACTTATATACCTAATATAAAATATATACTAAGAAAAGAAAACATATTTGTCAAATTATACGGAGTTTAAATATAAACGTACTGCAACTCGATTTTACTAACCTTTCATGTCAAAACACAAGATTGTACTCGATTTAATGTAATAATTGGAGATTTGTTTTTATTTCACCTTTCACAAAAAGCACGAACCTTCAATACGATTTCTCATGCATTACTTTTAAACGTCTGTGGGATGAATAAAGCAATAAAAAACCTTATTTCTACTCTAAAATTACAGCGCTTAGATTTGACAGAATCAATTAACTCTCCAATGACGGTCTGTAGTGCCAACATATAGGGAGGAAAGGGAGCCAAGAAACAGGTTACACTGAACGGTCTATAATTGTAAACATCATGAATAAGCATAATAATTATATCCGAAAACAACTGACAACAGCGACGCACTGTGTAAAAATTAACATAAATTACTAGTTCATCGTAAACATTCCATGCTTAATAGCTGCTAAAAATGGTTTAATTCAATATTCTTATTAATAATAAACTTATTCACTATCTAGTTATATTCTATTCATTGGGCAATGCACTAAAATATAATATTTGCGACTTACAATAACAACGCTATGAGTGATAGTTCTATACAAAAAACTCGCTTAATGTTGAAGCCAAATGTGTATATATATATATATATATGATGTGTGAGTATGTGTGCGCGCGCATGTATAAGCGCCACAGAATATGCATCGAAAGTCGTATGTAAGTACGTAAGGCCACCATGAAATGGATTCACTTCACGTGTGACTTATACCGTTCTAAGTGTTTTATTTCTATGACCTGTTGTTAAGTGACAATACGCTAAACTTAGACGAACTGGCTCACAGGTAATACCGCTAGAAAGCACCTAAAGGTAGCCAGTCGGCTATATCTATTAGAAAATACTGTATAAAATAAACGTTTTCTGAGAATGATAAATAATACAATGATGTACCCAATAACTCGCCTGACAACGACGAATTCAATGTATGCTTCTTCTACACAGATTTTAAATTCACGATAAAACGAAAAGGTTGTATGAGCATAAAAGGGACCATTGTAATGTCAGGGCATGGAAGTCGTCCAAGATAATACAATATATTTATGAGGATGCCCGTGAATCAATTCAAACTTCAACCTGACATGTAGTAAAATAATCATAAATCCTTTAAGGTATCCTTACGAGGTCATTGAAACGCTAATGAAATTGCAATCGCTTTTAATAATCTCAATAACACTTATAAAACCAACTATTAGCATTAGAAATCATTATTTAATTTACTTGAATGTAATAAAAACATACCTAAATAAAACACAATATATGCGATGATGTCGTAGCGAGTAGTGCGGCCCGATACCATGTCAATCGACGCGGGCTCGACCCCCACCTATCCGACTCTAAAATCGACCTGAGCTTTTGGTGAAGGAAAACATCGTGAGGAAACCATAGCATGGTGATAGGGCATTTTCTAATAACACCCGCTGGATAGCTACCACCCTCAAGTTTGAAAAACTGTCGCCAAATACTAATAGGTGTGTTCCGGCAGCATCACTTGAGAACTAGTAACTCTAAGTCTAGTGTGTTTACCATCCTGGACCACATCGACACTTAACATGAGGGGAGATTGTAGACAAAGCACTGAGCCTATTCCGAGTAAAAATTAAAAATACTAAACTTATTATTCAATGGCTATACTCGTATTCATTTACGGTATGAAATCAGCGGTGTCACTACAATCTCACCTGATTGAGTGAAGTGACAACATTGTCCAGGATGAAAACACACACAGTCTAAAGGTGCCTTATCATACTTATAGGTACCTAGACGACACATTTGATTATTCTTTCCATACTTATAATAAAAGGCTAACGAGATGAAATCTGTTCTTTGAAGATATTTAAGAAATAATAGTATGCGGGGCTCCAGAATCGACTATAGACTTTCGATAGTTTAAAAAATATTTTCCTGCCCGTTTACTAATTTCTTTGTCAATCATGAAAAACTACTGAACCAAATTCGATGAAATTTAGTTATGACATATATTGCATCCAGTGGATGCATAGGATGCAAATTGTCTGAAATCTAAGCGGGTGAAGCCGCGGACACAGCTAATATTTAAATAATTTAACAAATGCTTGTTTCAATTTTTACTCATGCTTGTCCATTTATGTTTTATAAATATAAAGCCTTCCACCGTTTTAATTGGTTAATCTTTTAAAAATATATTATATATACTAGCTGTGTGCCCGCGGCTGCACCCGTGTTTCTTATGTTCTTCACTACGTTTTAATTTTTTTAAACCCGTCCAGCCGTTCCGAAGATTACCCGGAACAAACAGACAGACAGACAAAAATTTAAAAAATTGTTTTTGATATTGGTATCGTATATGTATTCATATGTATTTAGTAAAAAACAAATTTTTGACATCACAAACAGACACTCTAATTTTATTTATTAGTCTAGATAATGTGCATTCACATTATAGCTACATAGTAGTAGTAACATTACTTTTTCAAACAAATAATTAAGTAATCATTTACCATAAACGTTCCTCTTATGCTCGGTATTGTAAATATATCCACAGAATGTAAACAATCACTTTTTGTAATGCGCAAATAATAGCATAATTACGAAGATTTCAACCTCTTTGTTGTAAAATGCAAATCAGGTGTTTCGTGTCCAGTTTTTTATTTCTTAAATGTGTAAGGATACGTTCACATTAAAGTAATAGTGCAGTCTTTTTTCAAAATATTGTTTCATTATAGGGTTAATATCCGGCTTAAACCATGGATTAATTTAAACGTTATTATAAAATAAAGCTTTTCACCGAACCATGGATTATTTTTTTTTTTAATAGTCCCCGCCAATTTTCCCCTGGCATAACCAGGGACCTTATTATTACATTCTCATTTTTGTGTGTGATCTTTTAAAGTTTTTTTTATGTAAGCGTGTTCTTTTGCTTAAATTTTCTTTTTGTATCACTTTTATTCTTTATTAACTTCGCCTATATCTAAAACCTACGTTAATTAAAACATGTCAAAAATTAATAATAATTTACAAATACAATGTTAATATATACGTACACAAGAGACAGACATAGACATAGACAAGTAACAAAGACAGGTAGAAATAGTGACAGTTAATAGACTTTGAAACGAGAGTTGAATGGAAAACTTAACCTAAACAGCAATAAAGTCAACTTATCCAATTTGTACTACACAAACAATGTCAAATTCTTATAAAGTCAAGTAATTAAATACAATTGGAGCAATGAGTATTATAATAACTTAAATTAATATCTTATTACCATGGATTATTTATGCTACTAAAGTTAATTTACTGGATCCCTAGTTAATTTCGGCACCAATATTTGAGGTTATTGTATATCCGGTGTTTATTATTTACAAATAATATAAAATTTGGAATAAGACAAATCGTATTTTAGGCATTTAATTAATCTACCAAAAAATGTACATTATTTTTCATAAATCTAATACAAAAATAAAGATCTCATGGTGCTAAATTTTAACTTTTTTTAATTTATTTCTTCTGTACCAGTTATACTCTTATAAAATTCAGACGCTAAGATTAGTTATTATATTAAAGTCATCAGAAATATTCAATTTCAATAACAGTTTTCATCAATAACTAATGATGCTAAAATTCAATTTTTATGTAAGTATTTTATGATATACATTTTCTTTAAGTATTAAGCTTAATAATAGTATTGCGTTGAAATACCACACGACTATAATAGTTGTTAGAAGATACTTAACTAACGTAAGTTAGTCCATCACAAAAAGTTAATCCTTCTCACAATAGCGTAATAACAACCGCAGTAATGATGAGGAATGCAAGCGCATTATTCTTAGACACCTGCAAATTGTTTTTATTATACTTAACATGATATACAATATTCTAAAAATATGAGCCTGTCTTAAATAATATAATTTGCTTCTACCAAGGTATCATAGAGAATTATCTGTATTTATATGAGATCCCGAAACTCTAACACCACGAAAATCGCATGTAGATATGTATTTTTATGAGAATGTTTTATTTTATTTACGTTTTTTTTTTTTGTTTTTACCGAATAAAATATAGATGGATTGTGTGAAAGATGATACGTTTAGAAACGAAGTGAATGAGAAGATAAATTTAAATAGATACGAATGGAAGAGGAAGACATGTTGCACCGACCCCAAATAAAAATAGTATAGGGTAGAGAGATGATGATATTTTATATGTACTTTGATATATGGGATAGATTGTGTACTAGGAGGATTCATCTGGTAAAGTTACAATTCCCAACTAATATAGAAAGAGTGATGTCAATAAGATTCCTAAAACCAAAATTGTGTATATAATAAATCACGTCTTTCAAATGTAACATGAAGACATTCATATTTGAGTTGATAGACAGACATAGTTGATTTCTCGATGATTGCCATTGTTTTTGGATAGTCTGTGCTTACCATTACTCACAAGTGTTGTCTCAAATAAAATGCTGACATTTTTTCAAAAGTTATGATGTCTTTGACTTTGTTTTTCAACCTATATGATATGACACCCAAAAAAACTCACCGTTTGCTAATCGCTATACTGAGCAATTTGAGCATAAAACCGTACGTTCGTTTCCAAATCCAATACATTTTAAACTTTTTTTATTTAATTTAATTAATAGTATAATTCTCTGCCACATCTGAATAAGATGTGGCGACGTTTGATTTTAGACGACCCATAGTATCGTCCTTCTGCCGTGGCACTTTAAAAAAGCATATAATAAAAAACTGAATACATTCAAGTTCGATTGTAAATGATTCACACGATCGAGGCTTACAATAACTTAACACGCAAATAGATTTATTGTAGATTTTCATGTATGTTTTTGCCATTAAGATATAATTTCGCTTACACTATAAACTGAACCGTACACTTGTCAATCGATAACTGGACTTTGAATAAACATTTAATTAGTAAATGACATTTATTTTCGTTACTTAGGAAATTATCTAAGGTATTGTTCGATGTTAGTGATACAGTCTCACGACTGGTACGGACATCAACGTGTTGAATTTATTATAGGTGGTCATTTTGTGTTATATGAATTAAGTTATAATTATTATTGTTTTAATGTTATGTAGACAGTTAAATTAATTGTATGATTTATGGTGACAAAGTAATACTCTCATGATACGAGATTGAAATTTTTGTAACTACATTATTACTCAATAAAGATAATTTACTTGTGATCTTATATTTTAACTGCAAGATTTCCCCTTTGCTCCTTGGATATATATGTGTGTTGACAATTTCAATTATTCACATTAATTATACACACGACACTATAATTATTTTATACGTTCAATGGCTTAGGTTTTAGGCTTTAGGTTAGGTTACAAATCGAATCGGAAGCCATTTTTTATCACCTTCATTCGACTATTAAGGCGGAAACACATTTTAAACACACCATGTCACCTGACACGATGTTGCGTCGTGTGTTAATAGTCGGTTTCCGCCTTTATCTTAAATTATTCCATATATAACTTAATTTAAATAAATATACAAAACGTTGGCAAACCAACTCTATTTATAAAAATAATTTAAAACGGGTTGATAATTCTCTAATTCTCTATACAACAACAACTACAGAAAGACGTACAGAAACGTCGCCTTATATGTATTACTATCTCTGCTCGCGGCTTTACCCGCTTGGAATTCAGACAATTTGTCTGAAATTTGAATCCTATGGTGCCTCCTCCCCCTGGATGCAATATATGTAATTACCAAATTTCATCGAAATCGGTTCAATAATTTTTGTTGAATGGTAAACAAATTAATAAACGGACAGACAGACAAAAACAAAAAATATAGAAATATGTACTGTAGTCGATTCTGAAGCGCCACATAGTATTTTTTCTTATGTATCTTAAATGTACAAATTTCGTCTCATTAGCCTTTTATTATAAATATAGATATACTGGCTACGTGCCCGTGGCGGCGCCCGCGTATCATATTTTCTTCACTGCGTAATCTAGTGTTTAACTTTTTTATACGAAAACCTAATTATTTTTCTACGTTTTTTTGTACTAAGTAAAATCAGATATATTTCTCACAAATTCTAGCACTAGCTAGTAATAAATGTTTTTTTTTTTTAATAATTTCTTGTTTTTTTTTTATACGGAACCCTAATTATGTCCCAAAAAATTGTTATGGTTCAACAGAAATCAAAGATATTTCTAATAAATTCAAATACCTGTAAGTAAAACTGTGTATTGAATCGATTTTTTTTTCACAATTTAATGAGTTTTTTTTTTTCTACACGTACCCCTAATTATTTTCGAAAAATAAAAGTAGCAAGTTACTAGGAGTAACTTCTGCCAAAAAAAGTCCCGTCAAAATTGGTCCAGCCATACCCGAGATACCCGGAACAAACAGACAGACAGAGATTTAGATTAACTTATGTAGAAGTATATTTATAAAGTAATTATAAATAGTGTAAATAATATAATAATATAAATACTTAACACTTTTACTGCCATTTAATTATTTACTTTAACATTAAACATACCTATACAATAAAAAAATTACAAACACAAATTCGTCAGCATCAAGTAATATATTATCTAAACTAATAAATAAAATTAAAGTGTCTGTTTGTAATGTCAAAATAACAATTTTTTACTAAATACATATGAATGTATATACGAAACTTATACCAAAAACACCATTTTTTAAATTTTTGTCTGTTTGTTTATTCCAGGTAATGTCCGGAACGACTGAACCGATTTTGACGGGCCTTTTTTTGTTAAATAGTTGTGGTTACTCCGCGTAATTTTGGATACTTTTGTTCGTCGTAAAAAATTTCAAACTTAACAGTTTCACTGCTTGAATTTGTGAAAAATAGTTTTACTTATCTTACTACTGAAAAAAATTAAGGAAAGTAATTAAACTGCAAATAAAAAAATTAGAACGCAATGAAGAATATTTGAAACGCGGGCGCAGTCGCGGACACACACTAGGTTATATAGCTTAAACTGAATACACAAAATCCATACACGTTAAACTACTTAAGAGTTTAAAAACTACAAACTGCGATGAGGTGTTGAATAAAAAATTACTAGAAAAAATAATTAAAATGTGTTATTTATTTAATATTATAAGTAAATCAATTTTGCATCACAAGTAATTTTTTTTTTTAGAATTACTTCCTGGCGTCAGATGATTTAAAACTACACTGTTATAGTTACAGTCAATGCACCATTGAAAGTTATCGTATCCCGCGAATCTACCGGCTTCGAAGCTGGATTCGGTCGACGACCTAGGAACAACGTTAGGATATAATATATCTACGTAGGTTGTCCGCTGTTCGGCAGCGCGGATTTAAACCTACTAGGTACATAAAATAAGGAACTCGGATGTTTTAAAATTATTTCTAACACTATTTTTATTGTTCTTATATTTATAATCTTTTAGCAAAAAAAAAACTATAATATCTATGTATATATGCTATATTTAAATTAGTAACTAGTAGCTGTGTGCCCGCGTTTTATATATTTATCACTGCGTAATATAGTTTTTAAGTTTCCAACACTTCTGTTTGCTACTTACATTAAGAAAAGATATTTCTCTCACATTAAAATATCTGCCAGTAAAACTGTGCGTTGGATCAAATTTTATTCACAATTCATGAGTTTTATTTTTTTTACGCGAAACCTTAATTTTTTTCGAAAATCAAAAGTACTCTAAATTACGCGGAGTAACTTCAGCTATCTACCAAAAGTCCGTCAAAATCGGTTTAGTCGTTCTAAAGAATACCCGGAACAAACAGACAGACACAACAATTATAAAAATTGTTTTTAGGTATACATACATACATATCATCACGCCTTTCTCCCGTGGGGGTAGACAGAGATTACGTCCTTCCACTTGCTACGATCTTGGCATACCTCTTTCGCTTCCTCTACTTTCATGAGCGCTTTCATACATGCTCGTCGGTTATGGGTACTTTTTACCTGGCCTTTATTTAAGACATGATTGATTTGGTCTAGATACATTCGCCTAGGTCGACCCTTACCGACTTGCCCATTCACCCTCGCCTTATAAATTAATTTCGTTAATCTTCTCTCATCCATCCTCTCTACATGCCCAAACCAACTAAGCATACCTTTCTCATTTTTGGTATAGCCATCATATATCAATTCATATCTACTCGTTAAAAAAAATATTTTGACAATACAATCAAACAGTATAGATAATAAACCCAATTTCAGTAACCTTACGAAAAAAACTGTATTTCCTTCATAATTTATTATTTTTCTTTTTTCTTTCAGTTGATCTGTTATTTACAGAAAAGTGTTTCTATTTTAAGTACAAATATATCATTAGTCTAATAAGAGCAACCCACACTTATTTCTTTCATGTAAAATTTAGAAGAACGCACACATTTTGCAGTTAGCGGTAAGTGACAGTACTCACAGAGTACATTTATTTTTACTAATGTTTGCCCGACGGTCGATATTCGACTATAACCGTTGTCGAAAATTGTAAAAAAAGCAACTGTTTCCCAACCCAAAATAATTTTTAATGATCAATAACTACTAAACAGAAAAAATAAATAGGGGACAATGTCTTCAACTATTTCATTTATGTTATTTACAAGTAGCGAATTGCTATTTTCCATTGAAATAACATGGATTTTAAAATTATTACTTAAATTTAAAATGACAATTAGCGATGAGCGACCTACAAATATTAATATTAGAGATCATATTTTCACAGGGATTTTTTTTACTACTAGAAAGATAATTAATTCACTGTTGGTTTTGAGAAAAATTATAGATAAAGGTAAGGTATTTAAAAATGTTGTCAACTATGGCTAATGATACCTAATATTTCGTTCGAACTTCGAAATGAGTGTTACTGACGTAAATAAAGAATCCTGAAATAAAAGTCTGAACTATGCAAATTCCATCAACTCCCTAACTAAAACTAATACTGCAGCTGAACCGTCGTTCGATTATAATTATATAAGTCTGTACTTGAATATTTCACTTAGAAAACAAAATCTGAGATATTTTTAAATTTAAAATATTGTACAATTTTCTGTGGCGTTATTTTACAACACATTTCATATTTAAGATAGTAATTTATATTGATTATTAAAAGCTATAAAATATTACTATTACCTAGGTACTTAGGCTGTAGTAAAATTTTATTATCATGCAGATAAATCGGTAACCCATATTTCACGGCAGCGAAATTGCACGTACAAACTTTACATGGTTCTTTCCATAAACGACATATTGTAATAAATGACAACCTTTAATAGAAACTGCTAACACGATCACCGAACAGGACGTATCAACCTGAAAAAATTGACATAGATCAACATACATAATTTAATAGATAGTATTGTACAGTTAAGTTTTACTGGGATTTAAATGTTTCCTATATTATTCAATATTATCTCAGTACTATATGCTCGTGTCTCCGCTCGCGAGCCTTAACGGACAGACAGATAGTCGTTACAATTTATATAATGTAAGTATATAACACTAACATTCTTATTTCTACATAATTATCTTTATCATATTACAAAAATTAAGTGATTGTGTACATAAATTTCGATATTTTCATTTGTATTAATAGATTTACAATTAAACTGATTTGCTCGTCAAACTGAAGGACAAAATGGAACATGGACAGATAACACTTAACTATACTACACCATCCACAAAAATCTAGACACAGAAAATATATTTTTATATGTACATAAAATCTTATTCTGGTGTAATTCAAGTAAATATAGGTTCCTATCGTTCCGATTATTGACAGAGAATAAGACAGAAAAATACATTTTTGCGTAGGTATTATTTTCCGTCTTCTGAAGTTGACTTACACTTAAGCTTTTATGTTTAATTCTTTAATAGTTATGCTATAAACTTGTAACCAATATATGCCACTAGCTGTGCTTGGCAAGCGTTGCAATGCCATGGAAGAAGAACCTTTGCAGATGTATCAAACTTTGAAAATGAAAATAACCAAATGAATAGTTTAGGGGTGCACAAAGGACAAACATACTTATAGTCCTCACATTAAGTTTTATATATAAGAAGATATAGGTACTAAAGAGATCATATAGGTATTTATTGGTTTACAGTTTTGTTCTTTGTAGGAAATAAGCAAAGGTATCCATGTCATGCAGCCAAGTCACACGTATTTTTTTTCCAATCTTAAATCAACTTAGTAAACCAAGGGCTGTTTTGCTTGAACTTTTCGGGAACTTTTGTGGCATTCCATAATTCATTTTTTTATTTCCGATACACCTAAGAGCAAACCCACACTATATCGCACAAAAATGTCACTAAAATGACATAATATGGGAGGAAATAACAACCTACTCAAAAATTATTTGAAGTTTTTCAAAAGAAGCGTAAAGAGTTATCATAGTAGGCCAGCATGAAGGCGATAACAAACGATTAAAATAATATTATTTTTTTCTTGTATAAAAGGTCGTTGTATTAATTACTTATTACATTTTTTCTAATATTTTACACATTACATAGTCTACTATTGTTCTACAACTACAAATTACTGTTAATGTTCGTACATCTTATTTCTAGATTAAATTATGTATACCTATTATTAGCTGTGGACCGTTTTAGTAAACAGTTAGGGTACATGCCCTTACACCTCTAATACTTCCTGAATCGAATCCTAGACGCAATTTTAACTGGGTTGGTCTATTTACGGCATTTTGTTAAACAGACATGTATCATAAAGTGTTAATAAAATTAGGTAAAATTAATAATCTATACTAATAATTAAAATTGAAGTGTCTGTTTGTAATGTCAAAATTATTTTTTTTACTAAATAGATATGAATGTATATGAATATAATGAACACCTATACCAAAAACGCAATTTTTAAAATGTATGTCTGTCTGTCTGTTTTTTCCGCGTAATCTCTGGAATGGCTGGACGGATTTTGACGGGACTTTTTTTAGTAGATAGCTGAAGTAACTCCGGGTAACATAGGCTACTTTTAATTTTCGAAAATATTTAGGGTTATACATACAAAAATTAAAACTCATAAAAAATTGAATAAAATCCGATTCGATGCACAGTTTTACGGGCAAGTGCTTGAATTTATGAGAAATATTTTTACTTTATCTTAGTACTAAACAAAAATTAGGGTTCCGTATAAAAAAATTAAAATGCAGTTAAGAACATATGAAACGCGGACGCAACCGCGGGGACACAGCTAGTAGCTTAATATATTTGACAATAAATAACATTTATTTTCCGAAGGATTTAGACCCAAGGTTATGTTGTTTATTACTTTACTTATTTGACACGTTTATTTCGAGAGATTCATTTTAAAACTTAAAATAAACTAACCGAATTCATGTCGGCGCAGATATTTTTTCAGCATAGGTGTTTTAACTTTATAAGGATGGTATTTAAAAAAAAAATGAGTTAAAAAATTATTTATAAATATGTAATGAACAAATACGTACTTTTACACGTTTTGTTCAAGGTCCCATGGTGTAATGGTTAGCACTCTGGACTCTGAATCCAGCGATCCGAGTTCAAATCTCGGTGGGACCTTTCCTTTTTTAAAGATTCGTGAAGCTAATTTTCTGTTATATTTCCTATATTTTTAATACGTGAAACAAAAACTTTGTACCCCTTTTTAAGAAGATTACGCGAACAGAGGAGTATAAAATTTCGCACACTCATTGTTTATAGTGAGAAGGAGTGCAGAATGTTAATATTTATTTTAAAATTATACATAAAAATACATTAAATCAATAAAAAAAAACATTACACACACTACAGTCCCTTTGACAACGATAACCAGACATGAATTACATGTCATTGTCAGACTTGACATTTATTTTTTACCGTGTGACAGAATATTAACTATCGAGAAAGTTTTACTTTAAGCAATTGACAATGAAAAGCAAACAAAATTGTAAGGGTTTTTATAAATTATGGTCGAATTTCGATCACAGGCGAGCACTAATTATTTCAACACATGAAATTAATCAGTGAACAAATATTATAGAATGTAATCGAAATGAACTAAAAGTATTTATGTAAATGCCGACCAAGAGACTATGCAGTCCTCTGGGCAATGGTAATTTGTTCGACACCGCATCAATCAGCACGGGTTCGAATCCCGTAATGAGTCTCAAATTTTAGAGAATAAGACATCTTTATGAAACTACAACATGGTGATAAAACAACGCATAATTCCCGCCTGGTTATAAATACTTACAGATCCTAAAGTTGTTAGTCTATAGCCAACCACATCTATACTTGAGAAACGATTCAGTTAAGATTAGTAGAAAATAATATAATCATTTATACTGCACATACATCTGAGATTAATATAACGGTTACATATTTTCTAGGTGATTTCAGAACTTCACGATTAATATTATATTAATAACGAGATGTATGCCCGCGGCTTCGTCCGCTTCAAATGGAATACTAATTATATACCTAAAATGTTTTTGGTACTAAAAGAAAGCAAAGACATTTCTCACAAATTTAAGCATTTCTCCTGATCATTGAATCGTTTTTTACAATTTCTTGGATTTTAATTTTTTCAACGGAACCCTAATAATTTAATTTTATTTTTTTTGTACTGACTTAAAGCAGTGCTTTATTAAAGCACTAATATTTCTCATAAAACAAAACAATGCCAGTAAAACTGTGCATTGAATCGGATATTATTCAAATTGTTAACGGTTTTAATTGTTTACGTGGAACCCAAATTATTTTAGAAAAATAAAAAGTACCAAGCCTATATTACGCGGAGTAACTTCAGCTATCTACCAAAAAAATCATCCAAATCGGTTAACCGGAAAATAGCCGGTACAAACAACAGACAAAAATTTTAATAAAATTGTTTTTGGTACCTATAGGTATCTATATATACATTCATATGTATTTAGTAAGAAGTTGTTATTTTCATATTACATACAGACACTACAATTTTATTTATAAGTATAAGATTAATAAGTCATTTTTACCATCAGGTGAGGTATATCTACCATATTTTTTACTTAATTTTGAGTACCTAGCGGAATGTTTTCTAATATAGATAATCAAATACCTATCAAGTACCTAATTGATGCAACATATAAAAATAAACTTTCTTTTCCGCTTTTTGTTTTTTTAAATAAGAATAAACAAAGCTTCGTCGAAAAGTATTTACATTATCATAGAAAATATTATTATATGTAAACAAAATTTATCCATTTTCAACAATACTTACATACGCACTGATTTGACCTAGTAACCATCCAGTAGGCGAAAATAGATCATAGGTAATTCATTACAATATTTACTTTATTTTATAAAAGAGAAATATTTAAGTCAAAAATACTAATCATTTTCTTCGTCTTGCATATTCAACTCCTTAGTGGTTGGCCTTCTCGCATTTTCTGATAACCCATCTGATTGAAAACCCATTGGTAATCGTAAAGGAATGTGACGTGAAATTATTTGATGTTAAATATTTGATTTTATTTGAATATATGTAAAACATTAAATTTTTAACTTTCAGCACTTTTTTCCTAACCTATCTAATGCTGTTGATCGGAAGGGCCTTTACAGCTTCACCGAACTTTGTGGGCGAGTGATGAAGGCACTCAGTCGCAAAAGGTAACTAGCATAAGGGTTCTAACCTCGGCTTGGCCGCTACCTGAGTGAACTTTAAACACTTTTTTTTCATTTTAGCTATACAAAATCTCAAACTTCTATGTGGGCGTAGTTTTCTTAAAGTATATACTTCATGTATGAATAACCTAATTCAAAACCAGAATAATTTATAGATAAAATTCATAGAGTTTCGAAATATAGCTACCCAATTGGAGCAGAGAAATAGTTGCCTTGGCAATGAATATACAAACAAAATGTTGTCATAAATGATTTTACAACACATTCTATCGTGCTTTGGACGATATAACATATTTTATGAGAAAATCTGAAGAAAGTTCAGAGAAACAACATCTTTGTAATGCAGTTTAATAAGTTAAAAATTCTTATGATCGGACCATCAAAGGTATGATGATTATTGAAATATACAAATTTTAACACGGCGAATAATTAAAATATATACATTTTTTTTTAATATTTAAAGAGTGGAAAAACACAAATCGCAAACTTTATATCAGATGCAATCAACGTAGATGAAATAAGTGGAATCTCTCGTCCGACTCAAGGTGTCAGGATCGTTGTATTCGAGCAATCTAATTTAAGCCTTAATAGTAAAACTATTAACGTCGATATAGAACTCTGGGACTGCAGCGGTGATCACAGGTAGGTACAATACTTTACAATATATTACAGACGCCATTCATCAATGCACAGTTTAACTAAATTTCAATTAGTTACGTAGGTAGTTTTAAAACTACTAATTCTACTTACCAGAGAGTGCCTACCTACTAATTTATACTCACCCTTATTACTAGCATTCTATTTTTATTTCTTAGATACATTACCAATCGCTGCATATGTACTTATTTTGCATTAGCACCATAAAACTTACTATATTTTATGAGATTTTCTGTAGTCGAACAAAGAAAGGATTATGGATATATCTTTGACAGTTTTACCAACATCTATCTAACTCCTACGTCACTATAATTCCACGTGTGTAATAAATATATTTCCATGTAGTTTATTCTTCTTCTCGTTTTAACATACTTACATTGTAAAGATGCAAAGCTCCACAGCATTGCTAAATTATGATTCATTCGAATTTTATCGCCTTTTAAATTATATTACCAACTTGAACTAGTCGTCAACTTTGGCGCTGTATACTTAAAATTAACCTTAATTTTGTTTTTTTGCGACGAGCGCTTAGTCATCTATCCCTGCATAGTATCAGCTTTGATGTGATAAGATATAAGAATATGTGATAAAGACATAATACTATAGTACATAAAGACATAGTACTTAATTGTTTATGCTGTGATGGTTTGAATCAAACGACTGTACTCGCCTATGTAAGAATACCTCTAAAATAACACCAGTCTAGCTTGATCATAATTTAATAAATATAAATAATTTTTGAAAAAATCACATCAACGATATCGTTTATCTAATTGTAATTGGTTTAAACTTGGTGGTTGTAAAAAAAACAACCAGCGCAAAAACTTTATAAAGTAAAAACCATATGAAAGAATTTGAGTTTTTATATTATATTATGCTGTTCTAGTAAAGCATTGTTCCTATTACCTGAGGGTTAACCATTTTCATCGCTACAATGTTATCATCGTAATTATTAATAATTTCTATTATTATTATCTTATTGCAAAACACATAACTCGTTCTTCTACAGGATTCAAGATTGTGTTTTGCCAATATTGTACAAACTACTAAACAAACTATTACACATATATTTCTATTTTTATTGCTATTTTTAGATTTGAATCTTGCTGGCCTGCCCTCAGACTTGGTGTTCAAGGAGTTATATTGGTATGTTCCTCTAACACGGCCGATACAGCGTCTAAAGAACTAGAACTGCTATACAATTACTTTGTGTCACAACTGAAATTATCACCAAAACAATGTGTTGTCTTTTATCATTGCAATGAGGAAGATGATGTGGATTCTCTAAATTTGTGTACGTAACAGCTATAATTTATAATAATTCACGATTGTTTTTTTTTTTAATAACTACATTGCTAAAAAATGTTTATTTTCAGCTCCGACATTTGAGAAAGTTTCACAAGTAGCTATGAATTTGAAGTCCGGACGTAATCGCTTAAAAATTGACTTTTCGAATTACGTAGTATCAGTTTTACAGACATTAAATAAGCCTAAGTAAAAATGTAGTTATTTTGACATAGCAACAACCTATACTTACATACTTACTTGATGTCCATCATTCGTAGTCACTGAAAAACATCCATAATTTATTTTCTGCAGTGATTGTCATTATTCTGAAGAGCATCAAAACAGCTGAATTAAATATGTAATCAATAGAAAGTTTGTTTAATTTTAACACCAAATTACGTACGTACAAAAATGTGATTTTATTTAATCTCCAGGTTATAGCTGATTATAAGGTTAATTAAAGCACACACTTTTGTATTTATTACGTTACGAATGAAAAAATAAATTGAAAATAAGTTAATATTCAAGAAATCAAGACGTTATTATATAAACATAGTTTTATTTAAATTTGAGTAGGCCCTCTTCAATAATAACTAAAACTTATTACAAATCAGATAAAGTACCTGTATATTTACATTTTTTTTTCTCTCTTACATTTAACAGTAAATATAGTTGATATTGCTTTCACATTATTAGCTATTCCTAAATACACAATACCTAGTTATATGAAGCCTAAGCCCAGGTTTAGGATTTGAAGAAATTCAAAACGTTTCGATTTTTGTAGACTTGACATATTTAAAACTTAATCACGAATATGTACTCAGTCTTAAAACATTTGGCCCTTGTACTGAGTAATTTTTTAATTTCTTAAAATTAGAACAACTTATTCAGTTAGATGTTGACGTTACATTGCTATAGATTAACTTCCAATCATACAATACATATATACAATAGACGAGACGTGTGAAATAAAACTATATAAGTCTATCTTACAACAATAATATAGAAAATGGATCCTTGTTAAGTCTGATTCTATTAACAAAAGTATATCATCTTGATCACATTAAGTAACACATAATATGGAAGGGTTTGCCTTACTTTGCATAAATAAATTACTATAGGTACTTAAATTTTGTAAATATAAATTTTTTTTAGTCATATTAAGTTAATTTCTATCATTTTTCCAACTACCACGATCATTAAAATTTTTCCTATCTCTGTGACCTCTGCCAGAATTCCCTCGATTCCACCTATCATTTCCACGTCCCCGATGCCCCCCTCTACTGGGAAATCTACCATAATTTTGATCACCATCCATAAAATTGAAATCATTGCCTGGGCCTGAACCGGGTCCAGGTCCATTGAAAGGCATGTTTCCAAAATTATTAGGCCCACCAAATGAAATTATTCTTAAAATTATGAGGCATATTAGGTGCTATACCGAGTAACCCAGGAGTAGGGCCACTCCGCGGATCAGATATAGAATGATTAAAACCGTGAATATTACCCAAATTCATATTATTCATACCACCCATGCCCATAGGAGGCATATTCATCATGTTCATATTATTAGCTTCCATTGTACCAGGTGCCATATTATTAGTATTTAAATTAAAAAGATTTGCGTTTTGATTAAAATTAATCGGAGTTTTCAATAAAGCTTCTTTTGGTTTCGGTAAATATGAATATTCTCCATTTTCCCCTAAAGATATCCCTAAATTGGTAAAAATACTTCCCAATATAGAATTGTTTTGAATCGATGATAGGTCAAATTTTTTCCCAAAAGGTTTCTCTTGCTGATGCTGCTTAATCATTTGTGTAACAGGTGCCAAGTGTTGATTGACAAATATTTTTTGAGTAGAGCTCAGCTCCTTATACCAATTGGAATTTTGTAATATCGTTTGTAGTTCTAATGTGTTAGGTTTTTGGTCTAAAATTTCATTTGATTCTTTCGGTTTTCTACGAGGATCCACCCTTGGACCAGTTGGAGCTGGTTTAGAAGATTTTTCATTGTCACTGTTTGATTCTTCAGTAGATAGTCTAAATACTTTTCTTAACCTGGGATCTAACAAAGCCTGAGATTTGGCAGTACTATTCCTAATATCTGTATAGTCCGGCCGAGGTATATATATTGAAACTACTTTGTATGGTATCGGTGGATGACTGTTAATTGACGCATTTATTTCAGAAGCAGGCGTATAGTTCGGTATAGCCTTAAAAGGCAGCCCCAAACGAAAATCAATATCCCCACTACTACTTTGGCGTAAATCTGTATCGCCAAATGTTGGTACATTAAAATCATTTTTTCTTAAATCCACGTCAGTTCGCCGGCGACCATCCGTTGGTTCACCATCAATACATTCATAAATTGATACTCTAGAAGATTTTCTTATCTTATTTTGTGTATCTGTCAACTTTTCAGGTGAACGTCTTGAGCGTGGGTCTCTTAATTTAGGAGATCCAATACTTTCAGAATTATTATCAGATTTATTTTCTTGTAAATTATTTTTCATCGTGTAAAGTAATTTTGTAACTTCTTCACTTATGTCAATTTTTGACAGATCTCCTATCTTACTCAATACTGATGAAGGTTCTATAACATGCGGCGCGGGATGTTGTGGTGAAGTCGTCACATCTTGAGGCGATAAAATTGGAGATTTTTTTTTCATTCCCTTTTCTTCATCACTAGAATACCATTTCTCGTCAATTAACAAATTGTTATCTTCGTCGTCAGTGGTTGATCGTCGATTTCTTTTTTCAGAACTTTTAAATAATGGTTCAGGTTGGAGAAACCTAATATCTGTATCACACTCTTTTTTAATATGATTTTTTTCGCCCGAAGAAAGTAAAACACGTGGTACGTCGTCAGAAAAAGGAAGTACTCTATGATCTACATCTTTTGATTCATTAGAAATAACTTCTTTGTCATTGTCAAAAGTTTCGTTGGAAATATCAATATTTTCTTTGTCCTTTGAAGCAAACTTTAGAGCATCTTTAGTATATTGATCTATATCGATCATATCTTTCATTGACTGCAAAACTACCTTATCTGAAACTTCTTCAGAGACAGGAAGACTTACCGATGGTTGAAAACGCATATCAACATCCTTTCCTGGAAAATCAGAAGAAACTGATGGATTATTTGATAAGGGAATAACTGGTGGCACTCTTAAATCCAAGTCTTTTGTAGCTGTTGCTGCCCCAATAAATTGTTGTTGCTGCGATTCATTGGAAGAATTTATTAAGCCTAGTTTTTGTATGCTCATAGTATTTAGTTGTATTTCAGTAATTTGTTTCAGAGACAACCCAATGCTATTTAACTGAAGAACAGTAAGTTGCCCTAATTGGTCTAAATTTTCGATTCCCATTTTCGTCAGGTCTGATATCTGTCGGGGTGTTAATACTCCAGTTAAATTTTTTATACTTAGAACATTAGATGTACCGGAACCGGTATTGCTGTTTGGGGACACATTAATATTAAAATTAATATTAGAATTATCATTTTGCCACCTAGACTGTCGCACTTTTGGTGATATTTTATTGTGTCTATCGTTAGAATACTGATTCATATGTATTGAATCTGCACCTTGAGGATGCGGTATGTGAAGTTCGAAAAGGGATGGAATACCCTTTTCTTGCACTTCCGCTGTTTCCGGAAACTGCTGCATCAACTTTGATTGTGTTGTTTGAATCATTTTTAATGCGCCCTCTCTGTTTAATCTTGGAAAATCACCCAAAATTTCTTTTGGTGCAGATTCTATATGTTTCAGTAAAATATTTTTTAAGCTCTCAGACAGCGGTCTACCATGAGCAAATTTACATTCATCTTTATAAATACATGGAATCCCAGTGTGATAGTATTTACAAGGAAAATCTGCATGCATGTAAAGACATTTATCTCGTTTCTTTCGCACAACAATCCATCAAATAGAATTTACATAATTCCATCTTTCGTGGTGGCTGGGCATCATGAGAATATATACAATCATCACCTTTATGGCACTTGCCTTGCATGAAATATAAACAAACACCGTCAGGATCTTGCATGGGATGTGCGTTTCTTCTACGATCGTTCTTATTTCTCTCATTTTTATTTCGATCTCGTTGTGAAGTCCTGTGTCTTTGTTGACGATGACTATGACCTCGAGATTCATGACTACTGTCAGAGCCATAAGAATCTTGCTCCTCGTCTAGAAAAGCATCTTCTGGTGAATTTTTCTGTACAGGAGAAGCACCCCTAATACACATCATTTCATTTTCATCCATGTCATCAGAATACTCCTGTTTTTTCTTTTTTTTACTTGAACCATCTTTTCCGTCATATTTCTTTCGTTTCTTATGTTTGCGACGGTCTTCATCCTCTTCCGTTTGAATTTCTTCACAGTCGTTTTTATTCATAGCTTTCCGAATTGCCTTTTCAATATTACCAGCAAAATCATCTTCTGGAGGACTACCATACCTACGACTTTTTTTACTTTTATCTTTCGACTTCTGTTCTCCTTTACTAGACTTCGATTTCTTTTTCTTACCTGATTTTGAATAATATGTATCATGGGATTCAGTTTTTTTTCTTGCAAAGACCTATCTGGAACGTTCGCCGCAACATCTTCATTCTTGTCTTGATTTTGATTTTCAGTAATTTCTTCATCTTCGCTCTCAATCTCGCCATCTTCTAAATCTTCAATATTTGTTGAAATCTCTGCCATAATAAACGCGTCACTGTAATTGAGAAAAATTAACAAATTTAGAGATTGTTTACAAAGATAAGGTGTAATGAAAGGTATAGGTACTTGTGTGAGCAGGAACTACTATTGTTTATAATTTACTATAATAAGTTATTATGACAAACATCAATAATTATGTCGACCGTTATATTAATAAATGTTATATATCACGACTGAAATCTAGTAATACACATTACTTATATATGCCAACCCACACAGGGTAATGATAATTAATCCCTGTCCAAATAAATCTAAATAAAAATAAAAAGCTAACCAATATATATACAAAATCAGTAAGGTCAGTATGATTTATGATAACGTCGAAACCTGAATCCGTATCACTTTTCATTTACCTACGGTTTAGAAGTAGATAAACTAAATTATAAATATTATTATGCTCGAAATATGTGAAAAAATTATGTTTCTTATCAAAGTATTAATACAAATCGATAAAACTACTAGTTATGTAACAAGAAAAATGGGCGTTGTTTCTATCTCTTCGTATCTTTGTAATTATTTCTTGCAATTTTCACAATGATTTCAAAAATACCCTAGAAACAACATGTATGAATCCCATGAATGAACCCTAGGACATTTCGCTCAAATAAATTAAGCACACAATAGTATAATCATTCAACCTAAGAATGGTTAGATAAGTACCATAATTCAAGTAAACTAAAGTATTTTCTTAGGTACACTTAGACCTTTTTAAATGAGGTTAATTACGTAGTGAGTGTTAAATTCTTCCAAATGATGCTCTATAACATACAAACTGCTAAATTATCTGTAAATAAGGACTATTTCTATATTTCCATTGTTCTATAAATAAGATTATAATGTACAAACTACAAAATCCTACGCAATACAATCAAGATGTGGCATATGGTGTTATCTGTACGAGCAAAAGAGACAGCAAATCAAGCTAGAAATAATCGATAGAATGACACATATTATGCGTCATCAACAGGAAATGTAAGCGCCATGTTTGTATAACCCTACAAATTTAAAAACAATGTACGGTACAAAGTAATATCGATTGAAATGTAAAAACTAAAAATGAATTTAAAAAATTGCGAAATCCATACATGATTTACATCTCACAGATATAACAATCCCTGATATTCTAACAAGCACACAAGTTCTCACTAACATTAGACTTCAAATATCTGTACTTTCCTAGATTCATGAATTTATAAAAATGTTTTTATTGTAAATGTGTTCACGGCGAGAAAATTTCGATTTTTGCTTATATACTATACCTAATATTCGTTGGAACAATGAGCATTGGGAATTATTCTCCAAGATTCACAAGTTACTTAGATGAAACGCAGTTAGAAAATCAACATATATGGCAGAAGTCAGTACAATAACTGTTCATAGCCACTACTTTCAATTAATTTAGGTAGGTACAGCCAAGCCAAGCAAGCAGTGGGTGGCCGTTCACATTTCACAATGTCTTGCAGTGCGTTGCGTTCTCGCCGCGGATTGAATGACGTCAGCCTTCTAGAACAGCAAGATATCTGTCCTTCCTTTCATTGAGGTCACGAGTCGAATGCTCACTCACACTATCACACAAAGTAAAGTGAAATAATATGGCGCATAATTTTACGCACACGAAAACAATAACAGAGGGGCACATCTTAATTTGTCAGGGTTACAATTATATAGCGATCTGTATTATATATACAAACTGATTATTTATATACTTAAACAAGTATTCTTACGATTTCACTAGATACAGTAAATAATGGATATAAATTAATATATTACCGACACCAATAGCCATTTTTATAATGAACATTTTGAGTTAAAATAATGAATGGTTAAATACTAAGGGAACAACCTAAAATACTTTTAAAAATAAACAAAATAATTAAAATCATGCAACTATTGACCTCAACATTTTCACTAATTTCAATAACGGAGAAAGACATTTATGTAAAGTAATACGACCGCCATTTTGTAATGTTTTTACTAAGAATTTCAAAGAAAAGTACTAATATTACCGAAAATTAATATGCCAGCGTGTAACAAAATTTATATAAGTAAATATTGAATTATTATTGCACGTGTACGGTTTTTCTTTATCTAGTCAAGCACTTTATGTAAATAGGGGAAACGCATTCATAAAATATGGCCTAGCAAGTAAATAATATTAAGTGTTACCAATCTTACATTAATGAACGATTCACTATGTGCGACTACTATACGCCATGTAAAATAGAAATATTCATAGCATTGCTGCATAGGATAGGACGTTACAGTTCGAGTACGCTATATTGATTTCAAACGACGACTGCTACGTAAAAAACGAGTGGTCAGAAAATATTTAGTTCCACTTTGCTACACATTTGGTATCATTTATTGGCGCTGTTGTGTCGGAAATTACTATTGCCCTCTGTAAATTGCAAAAAAGTAATTAAGCACGTTTTATAAAAATGCTTTCTTTTTCTTTCAATCGGTATGCGGAAATTGCGAATAATTATTTACTTACAATATTATTAATTGCTTTAAATATTTACATAATAGCACATTTTCATTATACATTCAGTATTTATGTAAACTAATGAAAATACTTAGATTTTAGTAATAAAAAAACATACATAAAGTTTTGTTCAATTACAGTTTTTGAAAGAATAATCTGGAATAAATTTTATTTATTTGGGATAAATAAATGGTATTAAAATTACATTTATACTTTATGAAAAGTGTTTCTATACAATAATGTCAATGTCACCATGATAATCCAAATGTCAATTTGATCAATTTTGTCTCTGACTTTGTAATAAGTCAGTGTAGTGTATTGTATTCAGTATTGGAGAAATATAGGTTTTGCTCCAATAAAATCACTATAGTCAAAATTATTGTAGTCGTATTACTATTGTATTTAAAACTCAACTGCATTACGAATATAAATGTCTAAACGTTTAAAGTGATCGGTTCACATTTTAAAATAAGCAATGTCTGATTCAGGTAACCCATTCGTTGGATTATTAGGTTCTTCAGAAGTCAGACCTGGTTTAAACACAGGGCGTTTAAACGACAGTAGATCAGAAAACCTTATTAAAACACAAGAAGAAAATAATGCCCTAACGATAAATAATCTAGTTGAAAATATATTTCACTTCACCATAAATCCAAATGCTTTGGATGGACAGACAGACCGAGAATTAGTGTATTTAGAGGAACTAGCTGAAGCTTCAAAACCCCGTAAATACATCGATTTGGAAGCACTTGAACAAGCTTTATTTGAGAGACTGCTTCTGCAAAACATTGAATCATGTGTTCTACCTAAAATAACAAAAACGTTTAAAGAGCATGTGATACAGAAACAAGTGTTCCCTTATTTATTCAGTTCCATGCAAAACGTTCAAAGTTATGAAAATGTAGGCACAGGTACAGTAGAAAATGCCTTATTTAAAATGAAAGAACTCATATTCAGAAATGCTGTGACAGCTTTAAAACAACCAGCGCTCTTTGAAGGTCAAGATTTTTCAAAGCAGCTTGTTGAGTTATTGCAGCATGTTGACCCACAGAGCCACACTTTTTTCATTGACATTGTCAATGCATTTATGTTGGAAGGTAAGTTCTTGACAATATATTTATATAGATATTACAATTATTGTTATACAAGGATCATAGCATTGTACTTAAAGTATTAGTTTATCGACTTGACTTGATTTTATAACACTTATTAACTCATATAGCTCTATAAATATCCTTTATTCTTCTTCAAATCTCAATTTCTTGAATGCTCAAAGAAATTACTGCTCTGTTTATTTTATTTTGTTATTGATATAATTAACAAAGCTACATATTGTTTACACAATTTGAACTTAACATTAGATATTTATTGTTAATAAAAGTATGTACACATTGAAAATGCTTGTGTTGTTAAATATAGTAGTTGGCCTACAGCAATAATAAAATTTTTGCCTGCTTGTTCCGGGTAATCTCTGGAAAGGCTGGATCGATTTTGACAGGACTTTTTTTGGCAGGTAGCTGTAGTTACTTTGCATAGCTTAGCCAACTTTTATTTTTCGAAAATAATTAGGGTTAATATTTAAAACTCATGAAATTGTCAACAAAATACTATATAATGAGCAGGACAATGAAAACATTATTTTCCAATGATTATTTAAAAGTTATTTTATGCAGTAAAGAATATATGAATTGTGAGCAGAGCTGTGGGCACACAGCTAGTAGTAAATAAATAACACATCAAAAGAATGAAAGAAGATATGCCGAAATTAACAATAAGCTATATTAACATTTGTCTCAATTGTTTGAACATTTTTTGAAGTCATATCTTGTTGAAACACAAAATATTTATTTTAACTGACTAAAGACTTGAAGAGTCTTAACAGCTACAGACGACATACTGCACTCAAAAACATTATGATAATAACATCATTAGTAAATGTAAATGTAAAAGTAAGTATTTATATAATTTCTTCTTTCAGATGATGATGCAGCAAAGGAAGAACTAAAACATACAATGATAATTGTCCTAAGAAGAATACACCATGATGTAAACCAATTCAATATAATAAATCTTCCTATTTACGTATTACCATCGATTCAACTTTTTGCTAGTAAGTAAAACTCCTAAAGAAAAATCATTGTCTTTATGCAAACTTAGTAAAAATCATTGTCTTTATGCAAACTTAGTAAAATGACTTGCACTTACTATAATAGTAAGTTATAAGTAGATTGGTGGTAAAAAGCATGATACGTTCATCCATAGATAGTACTCATACCCATGCCTATTAATTATAGCCCAAGCCAATAGGTGTTATATAAAACTGATACAGGCAAGTAATTTGCAATGATTACTTTGTACTTTAAGATATTTTTATGAACTAATAAGCTTCTAACTAGCTCCCTATAAATAGCTATAAATATTTGTGTATGTAATGGTGCCATAATTACAAGTGAAATGTACAATTCCCCTGTTTAAAATTATCTTAACTTTTTTTTTATATATTATTAATAAAAATTGTATTTGTTAGGTAGTGCATATTTGGCACCAATACTGATGGAAGCATGTGAACCTATAGCAGAAAATGGTAGACTTTATCAAGAATCAGTAATTGGTGCTCTATTGTGCCTCTCAGGGTTACCCAGAACAGCTGCATCACTTCATGAGTTTTTTGAAAATCCCATGGATCAGGTAAATACATTAAAAATGCTTGACTATTTTTTTATGAGCCTGGTGAAAAATACTCTTAAAGCTTACAACACAGTGCAATAACCATATTCTTAGTTATACTACTTTGGCAAAAAAGTACTGGGAAAAGATTAATAATACACAAACTGTTACTTGTTCCTCCAAATTTTTATTTTATCGCCTAAGTATGCTCCTTCAGAAACAATACACTTACACCAAGAAATAATCAAAACATTTTTAAATGCTATTTCTGAATTAGAGTTTAGTTCTCCTTGCAAATTCTCCTATATGTCTTCTACCAAATGTAAATGGGTGCCACAAAGTGATAAATTGAGTTTAGGGAAAAGAAAGAAGTCAGCTGAAGCCATATCTGGTGAAGGTGGTTGTTTGATGGTATATGTTTAGTTTTTGTTAAAAAATTCGTTCTCAAAGATGGCCTTGTGCATATTATCATGGTGCACAATCCAATATTTTTTTTTCCACAAATCGGGTCTTTTTCGTTGAATTTGCTGTCTTAATTGCCGCATAACGCTCAAATATTATTGTTTATTAACCATTTAATCTTCCGGTAATAATGCCGAATGCACAACACCGCGGTAGTCAAAGAAAACAGTCAATATGACTGACTTTTGATCTACATTGCTGTGGTTTTTCGGTATCGGTTCAATTGGAAGGCGCCACTCGAAGTTTGTTGACTAGTTTGCGTGTCCAACTCGATAATCCAAGTCTTATCACCAGTAACAATGAGTTTCCTGAATGTTGGGTCGAAATTGAATGGTTCTAGGATGTCCTCAGCGACTCTTATATGATTGAGTTTTTTAAGTAAATCCAGGTACTTTGGAACTAGCCAACCGGCAATATATTTCATACACGAGCGATTATTTAAAATGATACGTATCGACTCGTAAATCACAGAAAGTTCAGCGACTGTCTCTCTCATACTTGAATGAGGATTTTCAACCATTATTTTCTTCACTTTAGTGATGTTCAGTTGAAGGAACTTCAGGCGAGGCAAATTATCCAACATATCTTGACCGTTTTTGAACGCTTTGTACCACTCATAAGTAGATGTTTTTGATAAAGTCGATACACTATAAGCTTTCTGTTCCATCCATAAGAAATTCGCGATTCGCGATATCTGATGTAACTAAAAACAGCACTGTATTTAATCTTAATGCAAGATACAACTCAAACTCCGCGCCAAAATGCAGACCCTTCCAATCTAACAAAAAAATGTGTGTAGGATCACTGCTATGACCACAATCTCATATGTTGTTGACAATGATAGTATACACGCTAAACCTACAGGTACTGGCTCTCAAATAAGGCTGCTGAAGCACATCTATAGGTGCTTGACAATTTATTTTGATACCTGAAAGAAGCTAGCAAGATAGGTATTAGAAAACCGTCCTACTACAATGATATGATTTAATCATAAATACAGGGATTCAAATGTAGATTCATCAACCATAGGTGTAGTATTCATCATCATATCATAGAAAACAAAAAGAATACTCTAATAATCGCAAATTTATTGGTTTGAAAGATCGATCTTTTAGATCTCGATGTTTTGTGAATAGATTCATCAAGCTTAAATTGCAATCGATTCAAAATCAATCTTTTACGTAAAGGATCCCCATCCCTACTAAGGCGTAATAAATATTGTTTAATCTCAATGTTCACAGGCGGCCACAGCACTCGTTGAATCGTCAATATGGAATGCGACGTCACATTTAATTAATAATTTACACAAAATATTCCTTTCTCTATTGAAAGGAGGACCTCATATGAGAAATCGTTTACTGACATGGATCGGTAAATGTTTAAAGGCCAATGTAGCAAGAGGCAAACTATGGAATGTACAAGTAAGATAATTTTGAAAGTTTTATTCAAAAAAAAAACTAAATTTCAACAAATAACTAAATAACAAATCATGTTCTTTTTTATGTTATAGTTTCCTTATTCTCGTTAATTTGTTATAAATAAAAGTAAATAGTTTTAAGAGGATAGTTTTTTTTGAAACGATGTAGGCTCAGTGCTTTGACCTTACCTGATGTTAAATAACGATGTGTTCCAGGATGGTAAACATAATAAGCCTGGATGTACTGGTTCTCAAGTGATGCTGCCGTAACACACCTATTGGTATTTGGCGACAGGTTTTCTAACTTAAGGGTGGTAGCTACTCAGGCGGGCATTATTAGGAAATGCCACCACCACCATGCTATGGATTCCTAACGATGTTTTTCTTCATCGAAAGCTCAGGCTGATTTTAGAGTGTGCTAGGTAGGTTTGAACCCGCGTCTATTGTGGCGAAATCCGACCTCACTACTAAGGCATCATCACTTCAAATCTCTAATTAATACTGAGAAATATTAATACTTTTTTTTTTAAACATACGTTCAACAAAGCCAATACCGCTGATCTAATGGTAAGTAAGTTATATAAGGTCATATCTATACTAATAAATAAAACTGAAGTCTTTATAATAATAAAATAACAACTTTTTGCTAAATACTAAAATATATGAATTTACGATACTTTACAGTAAATACAATTTGTTAAATTTTTGTTTTGTATGTCCGTTTGTTTCGTCTAATTACTAAACTAATTATTATCCGGTTAATAATTACAGGTTGGAGAAGTAAACGCAACAACATTGAGGTGTGTGTCTGATGGATTCATGTTGAATTTAGGCGCAGTGTTGCTTCAGCTTTGCCAACCATTTTGTGCTGCACCAAATGACCCAAAGTCATTGAAAATTGATCCCACCTATCCTGCTGTTCCAGTGAGTTTTTTTTTCTTTGTTTATTAATCACTGGCTGCTCTCCGCGGTTTTACCCGCGTAGTTCCCGTTCCCGTGGGATTGTCGCAATAATAACTATCCTATGTCACAACCTGGATTTCAAACTATCCCCATACGTAATTTAATCCATATCGGTCCTGTAGTTTTTAAATATATTCGTTACATACAAAAAATACAAATCTTTCCTCTTTATAATATTAGTGTTGATAACAAATATGTGTCTCATACTTAAAATGTCGATTACCTATAAAAATGAGACAATAGGAAAACAATGGAAGGCTGGCGTAAACGCCAGGTTAGTGCTCAAGGGGTTAAATATGCCACAATTTCAGTAGCCATTAATATAAAATTATAATTTTTAAGAGATTACAGGAGAGACACATTTTAATTAATAAATACAGCTTTTAAGGATAACCATTGATTATTATTGTCAAGTCTAAGAAGCAAGGAGTTAACAATTGAATATTTTTTCTTATTATATGACATCTCTCATTTCATATTATGGGGATCAATTTACATTAAATTTAATTATTATTATCAACCTTAACCCGTTGAGCACCTTCCTGGCGTTTACGCCAGCTTTCCATCGTTTTCCTATTGTCTTTCTATTGTTTCATTTTTATGGGTACTGGACACATTTACAAGCAAGGTATTAAGAATTGATTTTTTTCCTTATTACATATATGAAATCTCTCTTTTCATATGAGCATCAATTTACATGATGATGTTTATACAAAAATAATGATCCAAAGATAATAGAAAATAAATATAGGTTTTGTTTTTTTTTACACGGAATAGGCTCAATGCTTTGACCACAATCTCACCTGATGTTAAGTGATGATGTGGTCCAGGATGGTAAGCTCACTAAGCTTAGAGGTACTGGTTCTCAAGTGATGCTGCCGGAACACACCTATTGGTATTTGGCGACAGGTTTTCAAACTTGAGGGTGGTAGCTACCCAGGCGGACATCATAGAAATTGCCCTACCACCATGCTATGGTTTCCTCACGATGTTCTCCTTCACCGGAAGCTCAGGCTGATTTTAGAGTTGGTCAGGTGGATTCGAGCCCGCGTCCATTGACGCAAAATCCGGCCGCACTGTCCACTGCGCCATCGTCGCTTCAAACATTATTTTATTAATAATGTTAATTATTTACAGGCGAATGAATGTGCTTCGAAGTCTGTTCATTTAGACTGTTTAAGTACTGAGACATGCCTAGTACCAGCTCTCGAGGGTGAAGACGGACAGCCGGTAAAGCGTCCAACAGCGGACACATACAATTTCGTTACCGAGTGTTTCTTTATGACTCAGAAATGCATTGACTTAGGTGACAATATTTTAATTTTCCTTATTTATTTATTTATATTAGGTTACAGATTTATATAAAGTAAGGGGGGCGGGTTCGAATAATTCGAACTTACGAATTAGTCGAATCGAATAATTTGAAAAAAATTCTTTGGGTAATTGATTTTTAATCAAAAAATATATTATTCTTAAGTAGAATACTTTGATACACGATGTAATGGAATTTAAATTGGAGACAATGAAAAATCCAGTGAAACAGTGTTAGTTCTGTTACGGGGTCCCTTTCAAGAGCCTTTTTAAAAAAAAGGCTCTTTGGATTTACAAAAGAATGTTTATTAATAAACACAATTAAACTTTTACAATAATGATAGGGACCCGAAAGCAACCGTATCGCGCGAGAGATGTGTAATTAGACTGACTTCTTGTTGTCGCGACTTAGTATATAAAGGATTATAATGCTTACTAAGCAAAGGGGCTGACGCGGAGCGGTAGCGCTGTCATCTCTTTTAGGTACACTGGAGGATCCTAACAGTTCGATAATTCGCAAATTCGAATTTCGAATCGGATATTTGGGTAGTGCGTCCGGATTCTGCGTCAATCGACGCGGGTTCGATCCCCACTTACCCTACTCTAAAATCTACCTGAGCTTTCTGTGAAGGAAACCATAGCATGGTGGTAGGGCATTTTCTATGATGTCCGCCTGAGTAGCTACCACCCTCAAGTTAGAAAAATCTGTCACCAAAAACCAATAATATGTTCTGGCAGCATCACTTAGTGTAATAGTGTATTTACCATCTCGGACCACATCGTCACTTAACATCAGGCGAAATTGTAATAAATGAATTTATAAATGAAAGAATAATAATAATTTGAGCGATTAAGTATGATATAAATTATACAATTCATAATAAAAGATTTTAGCTGAAACACACAGAGGGTTGTCATTCCAGACATCCATCACCTTTGGACATTAAAACCTACTTGATATAATAGTGTTTAACCCCCTGAGCACTAACCTGGCGTTTACGCCTGCTTTCCATTGTTTTCCTATTGTCTCATTTTTATGGGTAACCGACATATTAAAGTTAAATGAATTAAAAGGTGTACGTGTATGCGCTGAGAAGCTGTGGCGAGTTGGCCAGGATTTATCGCAGGCACAACGAGCCCTCGCCAACGGTGAATCCTTTCAACACCAGCAGATGCGTGAAGCACTCCGTTTGCGTGTCAACCATCTCATGATCAAGTACTTTGTAATTTTTTTATATTATTACCCCAACTCGACTATCTTAAACAGCTGTATGTTCGTATTGATATTTCATTGATTTATAATGAAAATTAATTGTATAGAACATAATAAATGCATAAAACGTATTATTTATTATAATATTATCCACTTGACACATTGACATACAAGAATAAAGAGCCAAACATAACACACTAACATAAAACCAAGATAAGAATAATGAGGTTACCTGATTTTTCAAATTTTAACTGTTATGCTGTTAACACACGTACGGACTGGACCGCGGACATGGTATGTCGAGCGTCCGAGGTCATCAGTCGCCTAAGTAGGGGTGGAGAATAAGATTTTTTTTAATCGATTCACAAAACATCGAGATCCAAGAGATCAAAATTTTTTTTTTGTTTTATTTGACTTTTTATTAGTAATAAGTATTATTCCAGTTCTCGAAATCATTTGTTGCAAAAACTGATTCCAATTTTTTTTTACATTACTAAAGGTCATCAATAGCAACTAAAATAAAAGAAAAGAAGAATGCCTAACTTATTAAGGAAAAATGACACTGAACTGTTTTATTTTTACCTATTTATAGATGATAATTATAGAAAACTATAAAGACACTAATAATCGATACTTTATTAGTTTGAAAGATCGATCTTTTGGGCTTCTATGTTTTGTGAATCTATTCATCAAACTTAGATTCGAATCGATTCAAAAATCGTTTTTTTTTTCGTAAAGGATTCCATCGCTACTTGGAGACTGATAACATCGGCCTCCCGCCATACTATGTCCGCGGTCCGGTCCGTACGTGTCTTAACACTATTAGTACCAGACAAAAATATTTGTAACTATATCAATTGTATATCAAGAGGTAACTGTTTTTTTTTTAGTGGCGCAAATCTCAAGTCCACTTGAACTTTTTTTTGTTAATAAAAATAATTTCCCTATAATTATAGAATGAGCCAGTTTTTTTATCGTTTAATAAAATACATTATAATCATTACTTAGAATTATTTATTGAATTTTAAAAATTAATTTTCTTAATCCTTTCCTTTTTTCGACCTTTAAAAATGGAATAGGTATTGAAAGTTTTTGTTTCGACAGCTATGTAACTTACAAAAAAAGTAAACGATTGTATTGGGTATAAAAAATACATTAGTAGATTGATACTATATGATCTATTGCATAAGTTATATAAACCACAGAAATCACCCATATATGATTGTAATTTTATCCAACGAAAGATTTTTAAATGTATTTTTATTCACAGATTTGTCAGTCTACATTGCGTGTTACTTGAAAGTGGTATGTTGAATAATTTACATCGATTACAAACAACTACTTGTACGTGGCTTATACAAGTGGCAGTGCGACCGAACCCAACTGTTCCGCAATCCAGTTACGCACCTACTAACTTCTTACAAGTACAAATGCCAATAACTACACCACCTTCGGATACTTTAAGGTACTTTATTATTTTATTTTTAAATTAATCCCATGTCTTGGCCTCTTAAACGCCTTACAACTACACCGGACTCAGCTAAGCTTTAAGGTACATAATTCGGAATTTACTTCATCAAAAATATAATTTAACTCGTCGATTTATTAAAACAATTATTGCATATTGAAATATATTATTAAAATTATGATATACAAATTTATAATCACGTGTATGTTAGAAATTGAATGCTTGAATTTCCATGAAGTTGCCAAATTCAGTTAAAAATTATATTCCTGAGATTTTAACCCCTTGAGCACTTATCTGGCGTTTACGCCAGCTTTCCATTGTTTTCCTATTGTCTTATTTTTATGGGTATTCGACACATTAATAATAGACTTTATAAGTTGTAAATAACATTCTCTCGTCGCTGGTTGCATCGTCTCTACTCTTACAAATACCCGCAAACATCTTTAACATCGACTAACGTATTAAAGAAAAGTTCTTTGAACTGATCTACCAATCACAGAATCGATATGAAGTTTCACACACAAAGGTGACCAATCATAATCGATAGTAGTCAAGGTCAATTGTGAAGATGTTTGCCGGTATTTATGTGAGTTTTGTTTTACGTATAATTTACATTGTTTAACCCCTCGAGCACCTTCCTGGCGTTTACGCCAGCTTTCCATTATTTTCCTATTGTCTTTCTATTGTTTCATTTTTACGGGTACCCGACACATTAAGTACTGTTTTGTTATTATTAAAAGATTCAAACATTAAACAGATATTACCGAAATAGTAATAATGAAAGTAATATGCAGATTTTTTTTGTTTTTACCCAGATGTGTTCCGGAGTTTGTGTTAGAGAACGTTGTAGTTCTGATAACGATGGCGCGGCGGACTGTCGGCACTATCACCGAGGAGCCTGACATCACGGGCTTACTCGAACCAGCACTAACTCTTGTCATCATGTTTATGGGCGACTCATCGCGCACTTACAATCCTCATCTCAGGTAAATCATCTAGAGAGCGTGTTTAGTCCGGTGGACTAATCAGCGTGTCTCATAGACGGTACGACTGAAAGGTCGGAAGTTCGAACCCAGAGTGTTGCCCTCCTCGTGTGGCGGTAGAGACGGTCACTCATAGGGTTTAGTGGGTAGTCGCTAGGGTCTCCTTCCCTAGTGTTAGTCCCACACACCCTCCCTGCCCCCGCATGGGAGGACGGTGCTATACTATACGGTACGGTAACTATACTAATAAATACAAAAAGTATGTACGTATTCTCCGCGTAACTTGGCTGCTTTAATTTTTCGAAAATGATCAAGGTTTCGCATACAAAAAATCGAACTCCTAAAATTGTGAATAAAAAATCCGATTCAATGCACAGTTTTACAGGTAGGGATTTGAATTTGTGTATCTTTACTTTATCTTGTACCAAAAAAATGTAAGAAAAACAATTAAGGTACCGTGTAAAAAAATTAAAACTTATCAAATTGTGAACAAAATACGATTTAATAGACAGCACCATAAAGACATTACTTTCTAAAGATTATTCAAAATCTATATTACGCATTCAAGCATATATGAAATGCGGGCGGAGTCGCGGGTACACAGTATATATGGATATAAAACAAACCGTTACATCATTTATAAGTCAAGAATGGCTGGATAGATTTTTATGTTCTTCGGTTCGTTTGCTTTATCATGGAAAAATGTATGTAGATTTTTTTTTATTGTTTATTCAGCTGATTCAGAGGCGATATGACGTTTTATGAGAGCTATTAAATTATATTATAATTGTAACAAATAATATGATAATGCTTCTTCTTCTTCTTCTTAGTTAATGGCAATCTGTGTGTACACACAATTTGTGCCAATGTCATGTAGGTAAGATTTTCAATCTTGTATCAGCGTTACCAAGCTCCAACAGAACGGTGGCCTATCCTGCTCAAACTTTCCATGGAGCTTTGTCGGCACCTCAGAATGTATGCTACGCGTTGTCTTCTATAATAAACTTAACTTGAACACAATAACTAAACTATTTCACACAAAAACGCCACCAAGATTACATGATATAGAGTCAAGTACACAAGTTTAATGAATTAAAGAAAACAATTGCTACATGTCAGACTGAGATCCCGCCAAAAACTCCATGATAATGCTTTATTCAGTATCCCTCCGGTAGTGTTCCGATCCTCAGTTGGGGATTGGAGTGTTACCGTATGTATCAATGGTTAGCGGTGGTGTCTATGCTTTGTTTATTTTCATTACGCGGGGGACAGGGGAGCTTGAATGATAATTACGTAAGCAATGTTTACGGATTTGCTTTTAAAAACTTGAGCATTTTTCGTAAAAATTATGCCAATGCTTCTCATGGGACAGGAATAGGGACATAAAAGCTTTGGGTAACTATTACAGAATAGGTGTTGTTATAAATATAAGACCTGTTCTGCAGTATGAATCGGAACGTTAGGCTGGTAAGAAGATGTATGAAAAACGATTGCATGGATGATGCGAATGGTGATATTCATGTGTGGCATGACCAGAATGTCCATGTCCATGTCCAATCCATATCAGGAGTGAGTAAATAAGAGGAAGTTTGAAAGTGGTTCAAAATGAAGATGAAAGGGAATCGTTTGTCTTGGTATGGTCATGTTTCGAAAAGGACGAAATGCATGTGACGGATAAAGTTATGTCTATGAAAGTTGAGGCATGGAGGGGGAGAGGACGTCCAAAGAAAATATGAATGGATCGTGTGAGGGAAGATATGAAGGCAAAAGGGGTGAATGTAGATATGGTGGCTGATAGAGATGTATGAAAGAAGACATACTGTGTCGACCTAAACAAACACATTAGTACCAGTACGATGATGATGATGGCTTGTCAAAAATGTTTTAAATCCCGCTTGCGTAATATTTGAAACACCTACAAAATCTTGCATCTGTAATCTAGTATGAATTACGCGGAATTAACAACATAACTTACATGAGTATATTATCTATAAAAACTACAATGTCTAATTTATTTAAATTTTTGTTTTCATTTGCCATGTAATTTCGTTATCAGAAAGAAAAGTTATTAGAAAATTGTGAAGGAAACTTTATAAAGTTATCGATTGATCTGAATTCCAGAGCGCGTTTAGCTGAATGTCTGGAAGCAATGCTACCCAATCATCCTGATGACCAGCAGCCTCTTAGCAGCTTTTCATCTTTCTACAGGGAACAGCTTTTCAAAGAACATCCGCATAGATTACAGGTAAACGTATATTGCAGACTCGACAGATTTTAAGTGACAATGTGGCCTAATACAGTAAACACACTAAGCCTGGCTGACTAACTGTCTGTTTGTAATGTAAAAATTTTATTTTTGTACTAAATAGATACGAATGTACACATATACCAAAAATACAATTTTTTAATTTTTTGTCTGTTTGTAATGGGTAATCTCCGGAACGGCTTGACCGTTTTGGACGGGACTTTTTTTGGTAGATAGAAAAAATTTGAAACATAAAATTTTTTATAAAATGCGATTCAATTCACAGTTTTAATACTAGGTTTTTCAATTTGTTGGAAATACCTCTGCTTAACGTTAGTAACCAAAAACAATTTTTGGAAAATAATTAGGGTTACGTTTAAAAAAATTAATAACTATATTACGCAGTGAAAAATATATGAAACGTGGGCGTAGCCGCGAGCACATAGCTAGTTGTAGAATATGATTACAGTATATTGAATCCGTATTACATCATTCTACCACTGAACTAACCATCCTCTGTACCTTTCACTTAGATATGTTTCATTATTTACATTATATTACATTTTAAATGAAAAATCATCAAAAGCCCTAAGATATTCATTAAATTTAGTTTTCAATAAAACTTTTAAGAAAATTATCCAAACACATCTGTATTTAAAAATAATAGTAGAGCAAATAATTTTTTCTTGTACCAAAACTGTATCGATAAATCTTTTTACAGTTTTACTTTTTTTTACATATATACTATGTTTATTGTATTACAATACATTTTGATATATGTTCCAGCTTATACCCTGTTTAGTGGATGTATTCGTGGGTATTGAAATGACCGGTCAGAGTGTTCAATTCGAACAGAAGTTCAATTATCGCAGGCCCATGTACCTGGTTATGGATTTCTTATGGAATATTGAAGAACACAGGGAATCTTTTACGTAAGTAATTTTAATCATACGGTTTGTAATATTTCTAATCTCAAAATAATTTATTTTACCTCCCCCATACTTAATAGATTTTTTTTTGCTGTCAATAAGCTATTCATTCATTACATTGCATGACTAAAAGTTAATTAAGTGTGATATTTATTATTATTTTGAAATCCGTAAACAATGTTCTCATAAATTACTGATGCCATGTTTTTGAATTCCTCAGGAAATTTTTTAACATTTAGTACAAAATTTCAATTACATTGTCACCACAAAGGCAAGGTAATAAAAATTTAGCTAAAGCATTTGTTTATAATTCATATTGCCACTTTACTTGGAGATGATTAATTTTGTTCCAATTCAACTAAGACATTTTAAGAATAATACATTTTTAAAATATTTATTGTTAATTTTACTAAATGTAGATTTCATCCTCAATCATTTTTTTTTTTTGCTTAAAAGGTAAAATTATTTTCAAAAATGTAGGCCAGATTGTTATTGTAAAATCAACAGGGATTATTGTAGTTGTTATATTAATCCTATTAAGTTTTTTTAATGATTAAAGTTTAATATAACATTCAATAGGAAACAATAACATTGTCAAAAAGTTGACCATTTTGCCTTCGCGAGAATAAAACACTCATAATTATTTGTAATAAATAAACAAATAAATTGATTGTTGAAGATCGTTTTCCAAATATGAATTTAACTTTACAGTAAATTAGCGAGGGAGGCCGAGTCAAATATGGAAGCAGTACACCCGCCATTATTTTTACGTTTTGTAAATTTACTGATTAATGACGCTATATTCCTCTTGGACGAAGCTCTCGGAAACATGGCCCAAATACGTACTATGCAAACCACAATGTATGTAATATGTCAATTCCTTAAATATTTCTAGCATAATTTTGGTTGACCTATACTGTATAATTGAAAGACAAAGACCATCGATTTTAATTTAAAAATTTTAATCTCTAACTTTTTCAAGAAACTCAGAACTTCAACTTAACAAGAAATTCAGTAAACTAAATACTATTGTTACAGACTCCCTTAAGTATTTCATTTTTAAAACATTTAAGGGTTGAATCTGAATTTCCATAGAAATCTTTTTGGGAGTACCCAGAACAATAAATGAATTTTAAAAACTTAAATAAACCGTCTCTTTCGAAACTAATTTATTAAAGCATAGTATATTTGAGATAATTCATTAAAATCAAATTCCAATATAGGAATCATTGAGAAAATTAATTATATATTAAATTACCGCCTAGAAAAATATTTGAGATAATTAATTTAATGTGAAATTATTTCATAGATCAATATTTGAGATAATTAATTGAATGTAAAATTACTATATACAAATATTTGAGATAATTAATGTGCTCGTGTAATAAATATTTGAGATAATTTATGTATTTGTTTTATGGTTTTATCAGGGATTCTAGTACGTGGTCTAGTTTGCCGGCACAGGAGCGCGAACAGAGTCTGTCGAATCTATCCCATACCGGTATGCTGGCGCGTTTCGACAACATACTGGGACGGGATACGATACGCACGTTGGTGCGTTTAACTGCGCATGCGCCTTACGTCTTCTGCCATCCGACTCTGGTTGAACGTATCGCGTCTATGCTCAATTACTTTCTGCTACATTTAGTTGGACCCAATAAGAAAAACTTTAAGGTATGTTGTGTATGTTTATTTCGTTTTACTCCAATAGACATGCATTGAGATATTATGACAGGGACAACTGACGATTGATTGTTTTTGGGACTGCATTTTCCTTACCATCAGGCACAAAACCGTCACTTTATCGAGCTCATATGTATAAAAAAAAATCATACTGTAACTAGGTTCGTCCGTGGCTCCACACATTTATAATATTTTCATTACTTAAAAAAGATACAAGTTTAAATACGCAATGGTTTATTTATGAATATTGCAAAATGTTATGCTGTTGGTATTATTTTTTTACTGACATTTTTTTTTAACAATTTGACAAATAAAATATTTTTTATTATAAAAAAAATAGCATCATGTAAATTGGTTCTCGAATTATAAATTAACTGATATAATAACGCGAAATTACCGTCATTTTTATGATGTTTTTTTTTTTATTCTATTACCTATTTAGATTACTTTTTCTAGACACTATTTAATAAAACAAACTAACAAACCTCACCACCATATAATATATCTAAGATTTAAAAAGTAGAATAGCCTCAACGATTTGATCACAATCTCATCGGATTTTAAGTGTCGATGTGGTCCAGGATGGTATATACACATTTAACTTGCATATAAAACACACTTACTCATAAATTTTAAGGATAAAATGCAGGATATTAGGTCAACCATTTGACAGAGAAAATTCAATTTTTCTATCATTTTTATTGGTAAACGATGACAATATGCTGTTCTAAAATGTAATTTATTTTGACAGACTGTTCAACTTTAGACTTTTTATTATGTATTTTTATTATATTTAGTACTTGCTGTGCATGCGACTCCGTCCGCGTGGCGTAATTCCTACAAACAATTAATATGACTGAGCTATTTTAATAAAATATAGATAATAACAAATCCGATATTAAATTAAACATATATAATATGGGAACCTTTCACTTTGAAAATCATACAAATGTGTGTTCAATTATTGATTCTTAAGCCCCTCATACTGGCTTTTTTCATATAAATTTAAGTTTTTTTTTTTTTACAATTGTAGGTATGTTATCAATATAGTAATACTATTACGGTGTAAGTAATTGCGACGAACAGATTATTTTCTCAACGAGATCCGGAACCGTTGATACGTTTAATTATTTAACGAATAAAAAATAGAATATATTTATTAGAAATCCCACAATTTATGTTCAATAAATTGCAGGTAAAAGATATGAAAGAGTTCGAATTCGATCCGGCGAGCACAGTACTGAATATATGCCGTATGTACGTAGAACTCGGTGGTAACGATCGGTTCTGTGCAGCTGTATCGAACGATGGACGATCTTATTCACCGCAGTTGTTCACTTTAGCCGAAGCAGTTTTAGGTAAGAATTCTTTATTCTACTCTTCTTCTTCTTCCACTTAGAAAATTGTGATCTGTGTATTAACCTCTTGAGCACTAACCTGCCTTTTACGCCAGCTTTCCATTCTTTTCCTATTGTCTCATTTTTATGGGTAATAAATATATTAATTACACACAATACATGCCAATGTCATGTGGGTAAGATGTATTTTCAATCTTGTACAAGAGTTACCAAGTTCCAGCAAAACGGTGAACGATCTTACTTCGACACCTTGAGTTTTCACAACATCTCAGAATATAGACCCGTTACCCGTTATTGTTTAAACTTCTATGTATCTATTCAATCATTAAATATTCACTGATGGGCATAGAGCTTTTTCCTTTCTTTTTTTTTCGAGGGGAATGCATGTACGCACTATCTGTCCAGCCTAACCCAAAGGGACGTACCCCCGAGAAAAGGCTGAATCCGGGGGTGTGTGGGACTCGCGGCGAGAAGCGCCATCACGACCCACTAAACCCCCCGGTTCCTCCCGCCACCTTGAGTGGGGCAATACGGGATGGCTTTCGCATTCTATCCCGTTACCCCGGTGGGGCACCCATAGTAAGGGATATATTGCCCTAATCGGTACGCTTGCCAGGCGTGTTGGCGATCGCAGTCAAGTTTTTGTGGTACTCAGAAGATGGTGCTGCCCAGTCGCCTTTTACGACACCCAAAGGTAGACTTAGGGTGGTACTATTTTTAGCCGGTACCACACCATTTACATGATATAGGGTCAAATACACAAGATAATGAATTAAGAAAATAACTGCTACGTGACAGACTGAGATCCCGCTAAAAGCTCCAAGAAGTGTTTTATTCTACTCAGTGTCATATGTTTTTTTTTTTTTTTTTTATTATTTAAAAATTAAACTATCTGCAGACTCTGGGTCCGCACCTTTTTTTAGATTGGAGATTTAAATCGACTTGCGTCGGAAAAAATTGCCTATAATAGCAATTCAAGCAGCTATGCAGTTAGTAATCTTCTTTTGCATATGTGAGCTTAAATCTACTTCTATTAAATTTTTTATATCTATAGTGTCATATGTTAACACTTATGAACTGTTCACACGTATTAAGTGACTAACTTAATTCATTTCAAGTAGAGAAGCGTCGACAGGTTTTTCTCAACTCACAGATTTGCAAAAAATACAAAATTAATGGAAATCGCTGAAATTATTATTTTGAAAAACAAAATTAATCTCATATAAATATATATCTACTAAAACCAAATGAGTCATATTGTAAAAAAAACTTTATTTTTCTATTATTAGTTATATCAATGATTACGTAGGATTAAGCAAAATAGTATTTTATTTCCTTGATTCAGGTATTTAATTGTAGTAGTAACATTGAATATATATCACATGTACCAGTGATTATTTAAAGAGGAAATAAAATCATGTAAAAATTCATGTGTTTTTTATGAAACACATATTCGTTGTAATTTTATCACTAATCTGCGTCTTTCTTAACCGACTTCAAAAAGGAGGAAGTTATCAATTCATCTGTATATTCTTCTTTTTTTTTGTATGTTTGTGTTACGCGATTTCTCCATCATTTGTGGACCGATTTGCAATTTGTTTTTTTTTTTTTTTTATCGAAGGAGTACACTTCCTATGTGGTCCCATTTCCACCAGATCAGGATCAGGGAAATTGAGGAAAACCCTCGAATATTATAGACACTTCACGTGTTTCATATATTCATTTCCAAAGCTATGTAGTAGGCTTCACAGATATAGCTAAAAGTACATACTTAAATGAAAAAGTAAATAAATAATTACTTTATTAACCCCTTGAGCACTAACTTTTTCTATCTTTTTTTTTTACGAGGGGAATGCAGTTACGCCTCCTCTTACCCATTGCATTAGTGAAACCGAAGTCCCCTAATGCAATGGGTAAGGTGGTGCGGAGGGCCGTCTCCGCACCAGTGTGGGACTCACCCGGACGTAAAGCGTCCGGAAATACCCACTAAATCCCCCGAGGCCGTCCGCCGCATTTGGGATGGGGGCGATACGGGATAGCTTTCGCAAGCACCGCGTCGTCCCCTGCGGCAGACCCAACAGGGCTTGAGCACTAACCTGGCGTTTACGCCAGCTTTCCATTGTTTTACTATTGTCTCATTTTTATGGGTCATCAACATATTAATTTGCTTCTTTAATTTTGGAGTAGGTGCCAGCTAGAGTTAACCAATGTATTCATTTACAAATGAAAATAACTGCCTAAACTTTAAATGAAGGACTAAGTTGATTTTAAAGAATAATTAATCAAAATTGAATATAATTAGCGACGCACATTTACACCACTTTGTTATTATCCATAAGCTAGCACCGATTTCAAAATTAAACGAAGCAGATTAATAAAGTAATTACTCATTGACTTTTTACTCAATTTTTATAGTTTATTCTTTTGAAGTCGGTTTTGTTTTTAATTGAAAGAGTTTCTATTCTTTTTATGGTTTTTTTAAACTACAGTAATACCCCGCTTTACGCGAGGGATACGTTCCGAAAAAAATCGCGTTAACTGAAATTCGCGTATATCGGGGTTTATGATTAAACATAGTCAAAATTTAATACAAAAAAATACAAATCATTTTAATCAATCACTTTAATTCTAAGAACACTTTATGCAAAACATACTCTTATTTTCTTACGAAAAAATACATCTATTGTCTTTACATTATGTTTATACGCACTCTTTCGCGTAATGCGAGGCATTTGAGCGCGAAATTTGAAATTCGCGTTATAGTGAAACCGCTCGTAACGGGGTCGCGCTAAGCGGGGTATTACTGTATTTAAAAACTAAAATTAATTGTATTTATTTTAATTCAATTTCATATTATTATTTCCAGTTCGTATTGGCGGCGGTGGGCTGATAGGGTCTCTACAGGAAGTCGCGGCGCGAGTCCAACAGTTTGCTGAGCAAAGGCAACGAGATGAAGAAATCCTAGCGAATGCTCCAGAAGAATTTCTCGATCCAATTATGAGCACCATAATGATGGATCCGGTCGTACTGCCGAGCTCTCGTACAACAGTAGACAGAACTACTATAGCACGGTAAATAAATCTATGCTATAGTATGGGATCGTCCATTAATTACGTAATGTTTTTTCTCGTCATATTTACGGCCGTCCCTCTCTAATGGTATTTGGTTAGGTTTTTTTTTGGAATTCAATAAAAATATTACGTGGTTTTTCTTCCGGTACAAAGTATCATAGAAATTTTCAGTATATTATCTATACTACTAAATATTACTGTAATATAAACTACTGTAAATTGAAGTGTCTGTTTGTAATGTCAAAATTAATATAATTTACTAAATGGATATGGATGTATACACGATACTTACACCAAAAAGGCAATTTTGTTTTTTTTTTTTTTCTGTCTGTCTTTTTGTTCCGGGTAATCTCCGGAACCGCTTTACGGATTTTGACGGGATTTTTTTGGTTGATAGCTGAAGTTACTCTGTTTAACTTAGGTTACTTTTATTTATCGAATAACCGTATAAAAAAATTAAACGTAGTGAAAAGTGAAATATATGATACGCGAGCGCAACCGCGGGGACTCAGCTAGTCATTAAATAAATGCGTAACGTATTTAATTTTGAAAATCGTTACCCGTCAATGGCAAATCAAGATCACGCACTGCTCACGTGGTTAATGGAAGATCCCTATGATGGTAGGGTTTCTTTTATTACTTTTTTTTTGTATAGGTACTGGCTTAGCGCTTTGACCACAATCTCATCTGATGTTAAGGGATAATGTGGTCCAGGATGCTATACGCATTAAGCCTAGAGATACTCTTATAAATGATGTTGCCGGACCACAACTGTTGGTCCTTAGGGACATGATTTCAAAATTAAGGGTGGTAGCTAATGTAGCTACTCAGACGGACATAATAATATAGTGTTGTACCACCATACTATGATTTTGTCACGGTGTTTGCCATCAAAACCTCAAGCTTATTATAGAGTTGGATAGGTGGGTTCGAACCTGTGACGTCGACGTGACATCCCACCACGCTATCAAATGAGCCATCATCGCTTTGCTGTTTAATCTGTCGCTAGGCACCTATAAGCGTTTTTCGCGGGAACGTCATTTTAATGGTAGTTTCGTCTGGTTTAGTCCCTTAACATCAGGTGAGATTGTGGCCTTGATATAAATACTATGTGATATAGCCGAATTAATTTGTAATTAATTTATTTTTTTCGGTGTATGTTATTTTTCATTATATTATTCACTTAGCATGTCGTTTTCGATAAATGAATAACCAGCAAAATATCCTATTTTGCTTAAATTATAAAACAAAACTAAATATCCATTTAAAAAAAAATAACATATATAAAAAAAACCAGGTCTATTTTCTTGCCGGTTCTTCTCGACTATGTTGTTTTTCGAAGCGGTGGTAGTATTTTATAGTTCAATATCGCCTTATCAGGTTTTAAATTGAATAATGTATTTTTGATATTTTTTTTAAATTCTAATTAACATTTATTTATGACTAACTGTGTGCCCGCGACTGCGCGCCGCTGTACATATGTTCTTCATTCCGTTTTTTTACGGAATCCTAGTTATTTTCCTAATAATGTTTTAGTACTAAGTTAAAGTAAAAAATCATAAATTCAAGCACTCACCCGTAAAACAATTGAATCGCAATTTTTCGAAGTTATTAACAGCCTTCTCTGTTTCTCAGTACCAGATATATTTGTATTTTCTTAGTTCTTCGCATTTCGAGACTCGTGTCTCATCATCAGCATCATCATCTCCCTACCCTTTTCCCATTTTTATTTGGGGTCGGCGCAACATGTCTTCCTCTTCCATTCCTCTCTATTTGTTGTCATCTCCGCATTCACTCCTTTCCTAAGCATATCATCTTTCACACAGTCCATCCATCTTTTCTTTGGTCGTCCCCTTCCCATGTAACCGTCCATATTAATATCCAATACATCCTCTTTCTCCCTGCGCATCACATGTCCATACCAGGACATCGAGACTCGTGTCTAGTCACTTTATATGAACAATTGATCTTAGCACCTTGACCTGATCATTAGTTAATATTGATTAATACACATAACAGCTTAAAACTAAATATAACACATAGAGCAACACTCTTGTGTCAATATTTTTTTTTCTATACCTAGCTAACGCTGTTGACCTCAAGGGCCTTTACAGCTAAAGGCACTAAAAAGGTAACTAGCACAAGGGTTACCAAAATGGTACGAACCTTTGCTTGGCCGTTCGTTACCTGAGAGAGAATTCTTGTGTCAACATCATCATCAACTCCTTACCCTTTTCCCAATTTCATTATGGTGTCGGTGCATCATATCTGTCTTCCTCTTCCGTTCCTCTCTATGTGTAAATGTTGTATTTTAAGTATCATCTGTTTGATTTTAAGATCCACACAGAGCAACAATCTTGTGTTACATCGAATAACACTAATTTTTTATTTTTATTTCAGACACCTTCTAAGTGACCAATCGGATCCGTTCAATAGATCGCCTCTATCCATGGATCAAGTGAAGTCTAACACTGAGCTTAAGGAAAGAATACAGGCGTGGATCGCCGAGCAACGGCGAAACGTTACATAAACTAAGTCCAGGATAAATACGATATAGCATGTGTATTCATTAATTACAATTTACTAGGAAAGCTGGTATCGTAAATGAGTTTACCGTGTAGATTACATACTGTATGCAATATTATATAATAACTAGCTGTGTAGACGCGGCTGTGCCCGTGTTTCATATATTCTTCACTGCGTTTTAATTCTATTTTTTTTTTTTTTTGACGCGGAACCCTAATTATTTTCGAAAATTACCCTAAGTTACCTGGAGTAACTTGAGCTATGTACGAAAAAAAGTCCCGTCAAAATCTGTCCAGCCGTTCCGGAGATTACCCGTTACAAACAGACAGACATACATTTTAAAAGTTGTATTTTTGGTTATGTATCGTATATTCATACATATCTATTTAAAAAAAAAATAATTGACATACAAACAGACATGTCAATTTGATCTATTACTAATAGATAAAAATTAAAAACCAACACTTTGTTTACACTGTCGATTATGGTATTAAATTATTCTTGTAATTTACATCATGGTAAAGATTAAATCTGAGTATTCTAAAATACGCGTACATTTATAAATATTGTTTGATATGAAATAATTTGACCTTCAATGCACACTTATATAAACAATATATATTACAATACAGTATATCTGTGAATATTACGTACTGAATGTACACAATATTAAAGTTGTTCTTATTAACACGTATATATGTTCTTCTTTTTCGATTATGGCAATTTGTGTTCAAACAATTAGTGTCAGTGTCATGTAGGTAAGATGTATTTTTAATCTTGTATCAGCGTTACCGAGCTCCAGCAAAACTGCGGCTCATCCTGCTAGAAATTTCCATGGAGCTTTGTCGGGACCTCAGAATAAATGTTACGCGTTATCTTCTATAATAAACTTGACCCGTACACAATAACCAAACTGTATCACATAAAACGCCACCAAGATTACTATGAATTAAAGAAAACAAACGCTACATGACAGACTGAGATTCCGCCAAAAACTCTTGTAAAATATGTTACTAATCCTAATGTTAATTTAAAATTGGAATATCGAACGTTAACATCTGAATGGACGTGCGAAACATTTCTCTAACGTTTACTGTGACTGATATGACGTCACTTACTTGCTAATTTTCGAACATAATACTTAATAGTTACATACATACATAATACATAAGTTAATAGACCTTTTTTCTTTTTTTTTTTAACTGGGGAAATGCATTTACGCATTACCCTTACCCATTGCATTAGTGAGACCGAGGTCCCCCAATGCAATGGGTAAGGGGGTGCGGAGGGACGTCTCCGCACCAGTGTGGGACTCGCCCGGGCATGAGGCGCCCGGAAATACCCACTAAAACTCCCCGGGGCCGTCCGCCGCATTTGGGATGGGGGCGATACGGGGCGGATAAGTTAATAAACCTAATAGAATGAAACCTAATTCATTCTTGATTTCAATCATGCTCAGTTTTAAACTTGCTAGTTTTTAATAAATCTTTCTAATGGTAGGTAAATGATATCAACGAAAAGTGATAAGATAAATTTGAAATGTTCCCATGAAAATATACAATGTAAAATACATTTAACAAAATCATTGTCTTAAAAGCCCGGGTGTTAAGATTACTATCTCATTTATTTTACTTGACATTGAAAAGAAGATATGACCAATGATGATAACCATAAGATGGTATACATTAATAGAAAACTTGCTACTCAATTCGGATGCTTAATGGCAAATTTTCAACCCATTACAAATTAAGAAATATTAAGTATTTCAACATAACTCGGGCTTGTTTTGAAATCACGTCGGTCAATTCAAAGTTCATTATATGGGATATTAGCGAATATATTTATTTTATTCATAATTGTGGGTTTTGTAATGTTTTAGTGAATAACAGAAATAATTACGATCAAGAAGTTTCACTGTGCCAAGCGATAACCGAATATGAAAAGTTCTTTGTTAAAAAAAAAATCAGCCGTCAAAGGAAATCGGTCAGATGTTAAACATCAAACGTCATTTGCCGTCAATACGTGTCGATTTAAACTGAATTTTCTTGTCGTCAATATGAATTTATCATATAATCTTCTAAATAAATGATAATTATTGTACACAAAATTTGAACATTCCCTACAATATCGAAAATTTATATCTTTAGCTTAATTAAACTTGTGTACATATTAGGTTGTTAGTAGGCAGTTCCTTTTTAATTGTTTACACCTAGAAAGGTCTTCTTGCGTGCGTTACTTTTAGTTAAAAATATGTTTACTTTTTGTGATAATTTGCTTTATCTTTATTGATTGTTATAGTAGATTTATATTAGTTATATTGTAGACATAATAAATATTTCAAATATGGCTATTTATAATATGTCAAGATTTCGATGTTATAATACATGTAGTAGCGTAACTATTATAGGGTGGTAGAACTGGCAAAATCCCTCGAGCAAATCCGTTGGGGGCCCCAGTCCGCGACGGTGCGAGTTCAGAAGAATCCTAACATTTTAAACAAAATTCAGTAAAGCAGGGTCGGATTGGTCCGGAAGGGCCTGGGTGGCTGACCACAAGCTCGGGGCCCGAGATTATATGATGGTAGATGGGATGCTATCGGAAAATACTGAGATACACAAATTGAGATAAACGTAATATAAAATTTAATATTCAACGATGTAATAAATTATTAGGTACGGACATTAGAGCACATCATAACAACCTAAAATTAAATTTCGTTTTTTTAAATGTCTAAGAAACAAAGTAAAATGTAATGCATTACGCTATATTGATACACATCTAAATAAATTGATCCATAGATATAAATAAAACGGGAGATAAGGGACACAATCTTTGACAAGGACCGGGTAAATTAGACCCAGGAACACAATTGACGTTAGACAGGTGTTTGCTTACCACGTCACATAAAATCACCATAAATCTGTCTAAAAAAAAACAGCAACAATGCCTTCATGTGTATTTAAAATGTGCACTAATAATTCAAAAACTAAAAACAAGTTCCACAGCATTACTTTTTACTCCTAAGTACTAACAAATCGAATTATATCTTTATATTTTTTTCGATTTACAACGCTCTTTGAACGCCATTTACAGACAGAGATAGAAATATACGATTAGTTAGAATGTGACAAGTGAAACTCACGCGCAGCGTGGCACGAAGTACCGTCAACAAAAAATATTTTTTGCATATAATATTACAATAAATAAATAATACTTAACGTGATAAATCTATAACTTTCATGCGTGTATTCCAGCCTCACTTACTAACCACAATCTTGTGTAATATTATAATTTAAATAGATATCTACTAAACACATTGTAAAAACAATGACAATATTAAATTTCATACAACATAATTATCCTTTTATTTCAAAAGGTTACAAAATGTATTAAAAAATCTTAAATTACATTAAACATCCTAATATTTATATAAAGTGAGAACCTAACAAAATATATATCCAATGATACTTAATACTTACATTATAAAGTACAAACTACAATAACAATATCTTTAACGTTTTATTGTAAATATACCTTGCTGACTGTACCTACATTACTTTCGACAACGATTGGTTCACCGAGGATATCCGAATCCATTTTGTTTATGTTGCAGCGACGTTTATTGCCATTTTGTTCACGCTAGTCCGTTTATGTCTCTCTATCTCAGTTATTAAAGCATTTATAGTAAATTTACAACGAAAACATGATTGTGTGCGCGTTTTTGCGTGTAGTTGTTTCTGGTTTAACTATATTTACGTGACATTAGAGTGTCCCGCATCTCCCGTATTTTAATTACATCTATGATTCGATCAAAAGTTATTGCCGTTCAGAAAAAAAATCAAAACTAGTTTCAGTGGGGTGGCTTGCTCAGGTTCAACCATTTTTCTATTTCATTTCTCTCTAATTGTATGAACGAAGTATCTGATCTAGTTTTACATTTAGGTCGCAAGAGCCGGAACCTAGTCTGCGCGGGCTTCCTATCCTACGACTGCCGCAAGCTAGGTCCGCGGTGGGCCAGCGCAGGCTAGGGCCCGGCTAGAAAATGCCACCTCGACTATATGGCTGTTCGATGCTGCAGTAAACAATATAAATACAGCTGAAGTTAGAAACGACTAAATATTTAAACGCTTTAGTGATTTATTAAAATCAAATTACAACGTGACGATTTTTACTGGGGCCATATCCAATGAATTTGCCATGGGGCTCATATAGTATAGTTATACTGGATACTTGATCATGATGTAATAATAATAATCTTGCTCAAGACCAACCTGCAAATTGAGTGGGAAATCAATTTTAAAAAGCTATGTATTATGTTCTCAATAAAGAAAATTATTTATAAGAAGTTATTATTTATTTTCCTTAAATTGTTTAAGAACAAAAAGCACTGATATTATAATGAAATATTTTAATTTTATAATGTTTCATTCATTCGCTATTGTCATTACAAATGAAGATGCAAAATGTTTCGTGATATAGATAGGGTAATGTCTGTTAGTTTAATATAGGTGCATTACCTCTGGATATTCATAAATTAATCAACAGAAGACACTAAAAGGTAAACAAATCTACGTTGACGTTCCAAAGTTTGCATTGTTGCAGTGTTTACCATGTTTTTACAGCTGTTTTGCAGTCTTTGATTATTACTCGTATAATTTGGGGGGTCGGGGGTGCATTTGACGTGATTAATTTTATTACTGTGCTCAAACGAACTGCATTGTAAATACAATGGACTTGCATTAAAATAACACAGAACATTAATTCTGAGGTGTCACGCTGGGTATCCCAAATTCCCAATTCCTGGAAAGTTATACGATGGTTATTTTTGTCTGATGTTCACCGTTTGTGTCTTGTGGTAGTCTATATATGAATTTATTTAAAGGTTTGTCGGTGGCACTTTAGTATGTCATGTAGTAACTGTTATCTTTAATTTAGAAACTTGTGTTATATTACATTTTGAGGAAGTTTTATGTAGTTTTGGCTATTGTGCACAAGTGAAGTGAATTGAATATAATGACATGAAGCGTTTTTTTTTTTCTGATGTGCCACAAGAATCCATGGAACATTCTAGGACAAAACATGTCCATACCGTAGGCTGTTCCTTTGGACGAATATTTTTACTACTACTGAATTTATTTCATTAACTAAGTAATGGTGACGTTATTTATCTCTGGGTGGTATTTAGTGTTAGAAATAATAAATATTATGCCAAACGCAGTGGCATGGTGTATTGCCTTAGCCTCTTCTAAAGAGAAAAAAGGATGGTAACAAACAGTGTTGACATGGCGGAGTAATCAGCTGTTAATTGCAATATTATAATTGTTTTGTAAAAACTCTGTAGATATCATTATTGACCTTTTGTTTTAAGTAATTTAGATTTATTTTATATGTATTTCTACAAATATTAAAACAAAATTACATGTTTATTTACCAAAAAAATAAACTAATGGCGCGATGTCTCTTGTCATGTGTCAGTTTCATTCATCCATTGTGCAGAAAAAATGTGACTAGTACGCTTTGTAATTCTATTTTTATGCAATAAGTGGTTGTTAAATATTAAGTATATGTAGTTTATTAATTAATCTCGTTATAGTGGTGTTATTTATTAATTTGCATAATAAATGCCGAGCTTATGTGGGACGATTGTTTTTGGAACCCCAGGAAATTTTACAAAGAATGAATGCAATGTTGGCGAATAAACTTGTTATTTGGTTCATGTAGTGATTATTTGGTGTTGATAATTGTGAACAAACGGATATCTTTTATTGTGAGGTTCTCTTTAAAGTTACAATGTCGGGTCGCGTCCGGAAACAGTCTGACTGCCCTGTAGGCAAGCAAGGACCTATGCGGGCGACTCTTCCGGTGTCATCGGTAATGAAACAAAGTGGTGGTTTTAAAAAAAATACTAGCAATAGTCCAACATTATCACCCACTAATGTGTGGAGAAGAATATCTCCTGATCATGCCTTATCTGGACAAAGGAGTCCAGGAGCTGTCAATTACAAAGGTAATTTGAAATAACTCTGTGACCTTTCTACTGTTTTCTTGTATATATTTCACTGATAGAGTTGTGTAACTATGAATAATTATTGCTCCGTGGTAATGTGGCAGTAATCCTCTAAATTTATGTTGGTTTGAATTAGAATTCATCTTATCTTAACTAAAGCTTTCTGTAAAAAGGAGCATTATAATATAACTATAATATAAGAATAGTTCATTTTTAACTTCTCACATGGCTGACTACTTATATGGCTATATCTTGAATTGTTGCAGATTTTTACAATTGAATTTTTTAAGTTTATCAAGAAATAAACCTTGTGCTAATTAAAAAGAAATGTTTCCAGCCTGTATTAAAAACAAAGCTTTTCTATCACTAAGATATAATTTTTCGAAACTTTGGATTTGTTGAGGACATTTAGGATTTATAAACATTTGTACAGTTTAAATAACATGCAAAAACCATTGAGAAAAGAATCTCATTGTTTTTCCTTATCTTTGATGGGTATGGTATGATGCTTAATGAAATTTATATTTGTTGATATTAACAATAAGATAAACAAACATGATACTCAGTTACCATAGAATAAAATGTTTCTATGTTGAAAAATATTTTAGTTGATAGATTCAAATTAAATTAGCTATTGGAAATGGAAAAATGATTCTAGAATTAATTAAGCAACTGACATAATGCACAGATAGACAAAAAATATAGAATGTGCCTAAGTTTTACCTAGTTGTATGAGAATGATACCTATTTCTGTAACAAGGCATGTTAAGTGCTGTGTTTATTTTTAAGATTATAATAGACAACTTGCACTGTCATTTTAGGTGTTTTAATAGTATCCTAAGGAGTAACAACCTATTAGTGTGTTATATTCAAATAAGACAGGTGTCTTGTACTATTTTATTATTTGCTGTTTAATATCAAGTGGTTTTAGTTAACATTTATTATTTACTTGTATAAAATTTGTAAATTTGTTATAAAATTAATTGATTTATAATGGCACTGTCAGATATTCTATTATTATTACAGGTTCTAAAAGTAATTGATCCTATGTTTAAGGTAAAGGACGGTTTGGCGCAAGTGTAATCAGGCGTACTGCTTCACTTGACACACTTTACCACAAAGGGCAATGGTCCAGAGACTACTATCTTCATGCTGGCCAGTTACAAGTTGATAAGTCTACACAAGTATGTTACCCTTATCACTTACCTCAATTTCTGTAATTATTACTTTATAGACTTCTCATATAATTTTAATATACTCATTTATGGACCAGACCATATATATAAATATTTGGTTTATTACAGTATTTTTGTATATTTGCCTGTAGTGAGAAAAACCATCATGCAATATTATTTTTATACCTCAAGTGCTTATTTGAATTTACTGGAAATAATTATGAAGGGAAGTTACATAATTTCCACATCTATAAATAAATTTATAAAAAATTTCTGATTGTATCAATTGATATAAATTAAGGTCAAGTTAACTAACACCTAAATTGATTATATTTATTTGAAAACTGAATCTATAAAATAATCTACAAAAGACAAACAGATAAAAACTATGTATGTTAAAAACAATTTTAATTGAAATTTTACATCACCAGAATAAGTTTCTATGTATGTCTCTATGTAGTGTTTTGGTTTACAGGGTACTATGGTAAGTATAGCATTAGAGGCATTTTAACTAGTTTTTAGAAATATTTACAGTAACCTATCATCAGATATAACCTATACCAGTTTAATAAAAAAAATATAAAATAAATGTAAATTTTTTGCATTAAAAAATATACACTGATTTTCATACTAAATTATGTTTGAATTTTTAGACCGATGATGGTGGCGGTGCTTCAGGCCGCTCTTCAAGAGGATCTGATGACGACAAATTAGATCGTTTCCTGCGTAATCGCCTTCAAAGACCTCACAAACCATCCACATCTGGTGACTATTCTCCGTATACAATGAGTTCGGCTTTATGTAAGTAATATAATCTGTAATAACATAATTTACTATTTTATCTTGGAAGATTTATGGTTATTCTTTGTTGTATGTTAACTCATTTAGTATTTTAAAGTAATAAGAAATATGATTACATAAACTGCAATCATAACATGCCAGATACCGTGTCAAAGGTTGTGGGTACGAATCCACCTATGCTAGTTTATATTGTGCCTGAGCTTTCAATGAAGCAAATCTTGTGATGAAATGTAGCATTCCAATAATGCTCATATAATTTAATTACCATTCTTAAGTTTAAAAATAATCCCCAAGCACCTATTAGTGTTTTCTGATGGTATCATTTGAACCAGTAATTCTAGGCTTGGTGTGTTTACTTGGACCATATTGTCACTTAAAATAATGTAATATTATAGTCAAAGTGTTAAGTATATGGAATTGGCTATTAATCACGTGAGGCTCAAAATTGGGGGAGGGGTCTGAACAAATCATAAAACATCATGGGGGTAGGCTTTTTCATGACAGTTTCGACTGCCGTGTGGCCCCACACACTCCTCCGTGTCCCCGCACCAGAGGCAGTTCGTAAATGCATTCTCTCCAAAGGGAAAAAATTGGTTGTGTAGTGAAACATGTATATTTATTTTTGTATTGAATGCATGATGTGTGAACCAAAAAGCGGTGCATGAAAATTGTGATGCTTTATATCAATAAAAAATACGGGTTAGTCTAAAACCTCACTAAGTATCACCAGTGGGGGCTCACAAATTTGCAAAAAGAACCTGTGATTAATGGGTGACCCTTATACTGGGTAAAAAAAAATTATCTATTTATACAATCAATTTGTTTTTGCAAGTGGTCATATAAAATCTCAAATACAAATATTTATGAATGATATTATTATGTCTTCTGAGTGCTTGAAGATACATTTGAAGAGTATAAATAGATTTATAAATAAATTAATTAATGTTTTCCTTAGATTAATTTGTTATTGAGTTTAATTGTTTTAAATCTAATTTTTTTTCCTTATAAGGGTCTCGCTTTGGTAGCGGCAGTGTACCACTAAGAGCAGCTCGATCATCAGTTGAAGGTCTCAATCAAGAAATAGAAAAACTTGTATTGTATCCAGCTAGCGGTACACAAACCCCACATTTGGATCGACTTAGAGACAAGGTATTTATTTTCTGAGTGTACTTATTGGTATATAAATTCTTTGTTTTTTTTTTAATAAAACCTATACTCTTTTCATGATGGAAACATTTTAGTGATTTAAAAAACGTGTGGAGACATTTTTATCAATGCTACTTTTATGATTCAGTTTTATATTTTAGTTTGTGTCTATATAGTGATATAAGTTTACTAGTCTACTAGTTGTGTGCCCGTGGCAACGCCCGCGTTTTCATAAATTCTTCATTATGTAATATACTTTTTAAATATTTCCATGTGATAATTATGTTTTGATGGCGCCGTCCACTAAATCGTTTTTTGTTCACAAATTTCATTATTTTTTTTATTTATTTTTTATAATTTTCCTGAAATTATTTTTGTTACAAACAGAAATCAAAGCTATTTGTCACAAATTTAAGCAATTGCCAGTAAAACTATCAATTGAATCGCTTTTAATTCAGTCTCATGAGTTTTAATTTTTTACTTGAAAAACTGATAGTTTTTGAAAAATAAAAGTAGCCTATTTACTCTGAGCAACTTTAGGTGTCTACCGAAAAATGGCCCGTCAAAATCTGTCCAGCCGTTCCTGAGATTTGTATTTTTGTTACATAGTATATACATTCAAAGTTATTATTTGAATGTTACAAATAGACAATTCAATTTTATTTATTAGTATAGGTATCTAAAATTGAGTTGTTAAATTATATTAGTTTTTGATTTCTGATTCTAGTTGGTAGGCAATTTTTGTATGTTGTATTATTTATTTTTTAACATGGTATAGTCTCAGTGCTTTGACCACAATCTCGCCTGATGTTAAGTAACGATGTGGTGGTCCAGGATGGTAAGCACACTAAGCTTAGAGGTACTGGTTCTCAAGTGATGCTTCCGGAACACACCTATTGGTATTTGGCGATAGGTTTTCAAACTTGTGAGTGGTAGTTACCCAGGCGGGCATTATTAGAAAATGCCCTGCCACCATGCTATGGCTTCCTCACGATGTTTTCCTTCAGCGAAAGCTCAGGACGATTTTAGAGCCGGATAGGTGGGATCGAACCCGCGTCTATTGACACTGAATTCGGCTTCAATATATCACGCTTGAAATATTCTGTGTTCAAAATTTTGTTCGTTTTTTCAGGTCACACCGGAAGGTCATCGAGCACCACTTGCTGAACTACTAAGGCGTTCTGTCAATACACAAACCCCGCATGATTTGAGTCACACAGCTCATTCTTCAGGTAAATTTACTGAATGAAATAATTATTATTATATACTTTTTTTTATGATTATATAAATTGTCATGTATTATTTCTTAGGGAAGACAACTTTGTACGGTGTTATAACATTCACGCGCATATACAATAACTGCCTAAGTTAAGACCGTGACTTTATCCGTGTTGATATTAGGAATTGAAGTAGAGAGAAACTGTTTTTATTATGCGTCAACTGTAAGAAATACAATTATGCCATTACGAAGTTTTCTTTATAGTTTTGTGAAGAACCAGAATCCTCTTTTTTTAATTATCTTTTTAGTCTAAGGAGCATTAAAATATTACGTAAGTAGCCTTTAGGGGGGGGGAGAGGTGGGGTGTATGCTTTGCTTATTTTTGATGATATTTAAAACTCGAGGTCTGAAGGGTGATTATGTAAATAATATTTGCCTATTTTTTTTAAATATAAATTATACCAATGATTAAGTAACCAAGGAGAGGAAAATAAAAGCTTTGCTAACCTAACTTATTATAATAAGGGGTTATTGGGGTGGGATCAAATATGATGTAACATAATGCTAACATTATAACTGAACAACAGGGTGGTAAAACACATTAAGCCTAGAGGTTCTGGTTCTCAAGTGACGTTGCCGGAACACACCTATGGTATTTGGTGACAGGTTTTCAAACTTGAGGGTGGTAGCGCTATTCAGGCGGGCATTAGTAGAAAATGCCCTACCACCATGCAAATAGGAAGTAATGGATAAACAAACAAGCAGACAAAAAAGCGTCTTTGTTTTATAATATGCAAATAGATATAGATAAAACTAAATAAATATACTAATTTATGGTCTCGCCACACAGCGGGCGGGTCCGGGAAGCCAAAGCGCTTTTACTATCTCTTCTATGGAAATATCGCAGTCGTGTCCCGGCCCGCCCGCTTTGTTGCGAAACCATTAATGACATAAATTATATTATAATAAATTATGGGATTAGATTCACCGTCCCGGGGATCGATTTCGAGTGATGATTCCGCAGAGCTACTCGCTGCAGGTCTCTTAATGATATTTTAGCTTTTAGTGAAAAAACCCTTCACACGTTTTACGATAGATATTATTTTGCACTTATACGAGAATGGGTTTTTTTTTTTGTCCCCAGCATGTATTTTATAACTTCATAGTATTAGATTTTAATTGCTCAATAGATTTACATTTAACTGTAGTGTTTGAATAAACTTGACACATAATCTCGTAGAACTGTGTTTTTTTTTAACGTAATTGTAATATTATTATATTTTGTAATTCTGCTTTCTATATAAAATATAGTAAATTAATAATTTAAATGAGTTGTTATTTTGCGTATGGTTTTGCAGGTGGTAGTGTTTGTTCGTCACCTGATCTCGATGGATCAAAACTTGGAACTTCACCGCAAATCAACCGTTTCTTGGCTCGAGAACCACCCGATGGTTGTGAAAAGGTATGCATAATGTTTTTACTCAATGTATAATTGTAGTAGAGATAAAATTTAATAATATAAAGTTAGATTACTCTTGCTAATTTATACTAACAAATAAAATTAAAGTGTCTGATTGTAATGTCAAAATAACAACTTTTTACTAATCCATATTAATGTGTACACATATACCAGAAACAGATTTATTTTTTAAATCTGTATGTCTCCCTGTTTGTTCTGGCTAAACTCCGGAACGACAGGACCGATTTGGACGGGACTTTTTTTTGTTGGTAGATAGGTGAAGTTACACCGCTTAATTTAGGCTACTTTTGATTTTCGAAAGTAATTAGGGTTCCGCGTAAAAAAAAATGAAAGCTCATAAAAAAAATTCAATATAATCCGTCAATCCACGGGCAAGTGTTTGAATTTATAAGCAATATTTTTACTTTATCTTAGTACTAAAATTGTTTTAGGAAAATAATTAGGGTTCTGTATTAAAAAAATAAATTAAAACGCAGTAAAGAACATATGAAACGCGGGCACACAGCTATTTTTGGATACAGTAAACCATATGGCACATTATAAACTTGTCCCGAGGACAAGTGAATTAAATTCAGATAAAAGAATATAAAGATATAACGAAATGAAAATAATATAATATCTATAAAAATCGAAGGTTCTCCTTTACATAAAATATGTTTAAAAAATAATAAACCTAGCGAGCAAAGAAACCCGTCCCGTACAGCACTGCAATACTTTTTACTAGAATTTGATGAACAGTAACCTTGTATCAGTCATAGTAACTTACCGATCGTCTTCGCTTGGCTCATCTAAAAATCTGAACATTCTAATGTTGCCGGATCTTTTACTTTACATCAATTAATTATATCCAATAAATTGTCGTCGATTGTCGCTTGTTCGTCATCACCCATAGTGTGTCTGATTACATTACTTTATGTAATCATGTAAGAATTGGTTAAAGGATTTTTTTGTTATCCGTTGTTACGTTCAATGTATTGACTGAACCGAAAGACGTCCACTGCTGGACATAGGTATCCCCTAAAAAGGGAGGAATTGCCATAATCGGCAGGCGAGTTGGCGATTGCAGTAGGTGTTTGTGGTACGCAGAGAATGCTGCTGTCCATCCCCTGGTTTACTTATTCCTTAGATGCCTTTTACAACACCCACGGGAAGATATAGAATGGTATTATTCTCAGCCGGCACCGCACGGCACGTTCAATGTAAATAAATTATAAATCACTTAATAATTTTTCCACAAAAATAAATAGTGACATTCTCTCACTCTTGACCCCTTTTTCTTAATCACATCCAAATTACATTCCTTCTCGACGTTCGTAATTTCAATTTTTAAAATGTTCCGTCTTAAACGGCCTCCTCAATGAATTCATAAAAAAACTCATGTTCGATTCGCAGAACGCACGTGTAAGATATAATATAAAATTGACACTTGAGATGAATATAAACTAATAGGAAATCTACGGGTTAAATTAAATAAGTAAATATAGAGATGATATATAAATATTACAAAAAACAAATTACATTAAAACCAATCATAACAATTTCCAGGTGAATTTAAAAGCAGGTGAAGGCTCATACGCAGAGCAAGTGTCGGTAATGAAGCCGACTGTACCGGGATTTACACTGCGACCGTCTCTGGGTTCAGCTTTCCAACCGCTCCAGCCGGCGCCGTCGCCGTCGCCACCGGCTTCCGTGTCGCACTGACTTGACATTTCCTTGTTGATATTCGATGAGATAACAAATATAGCCTTTAAATGGAACATTCAATGTTCCAGTGCGATTTCTATTGACGGGACACATCGTGTCAGTTTTATAAATATGTGTGACGTTAATCCGACTAATAATAATAATAACAAAAACAATAGGTCAAAATATTTCGCACTCGGATTTTATCAATGCGCCGTGTTGAGAGATGTTTTATAGTGTATTTATATTATCTATTGACAGATTTGTTACTTTACTGGACTATGTAAAGTAGTTTTTTTTTAATTGAACGATAATATGGTCTGTTTATATTTTATTATTATTTATATAGTTTGCAACATTTTCTCAATCTGGGTTTGTAAGTAAACGTATATTCGTTTTGTCCTGTATAGTGCGATGAATAAAGAAGACAATAATTGAAGCCAATTCGCACACAATCCAGACTTATATATACGTCAAGGTCATTGAAAGGTATTTTATTCGCCATGACTTAATAGTGATTTACTCATTTATATTAATACTAATAAATTCTTACAATAAATCTGCTCTTATATAACAAAAGAAAAGTAGATAATATTAACAACTAAAAGAATAAAATTTCATTTCATTTCAAAACAAATATAGCGAATCCAAAGAAATAAAAATATCTTTTTCGTTTTGTAAACTATAGTTTTATTATTTTTTTTTTAGCTTACAGTGATTATATTTTATGTTGATAATAATTTTAACTTACATAATTCAATCTACAAATATTCAAACTGTTGTGACAATAATAATATCATGTAACTTTGTGAATAGTGAAGAAAGAAATGTCGTTTGATACTATGGATAGTGAATATCAGTCAATTTTTATATGATAAGTGGTTAGAAATGCAGCCATTTCGAAATCTTTTATGTTGATAAAAAACGACCAAAGCATTTTATGGCAATAATAATATTAAAAAAAAAAAAAAACAAAAAAAACCTTTATATATATTTATATCAATTTAGTTTGGTTATCAATTCTTTCTTCCTTCCGTTTATCCTAATATAAAATATTACTTTTATTTTTTATTTAAATTATTATTCAAAAGAACAGCTTAATTTCAATATAACAATATTATTTGATCTCAATTTATGTATATATATAAACACTACAAGTTGCGAACATATGATTTTAAAATGTTATTAATTTAATAATTTGGTGCAAATTCGATTTACTGAATTTAATTATTTTTTCTTTTTTTTTTTCATTTTTTATGTCTTTCAACTATAATTATGGGTCAGAGGAGTCACGTATTTTTATAGTCATGGAAATTATCGGTTGCTAAAACAATTTCGTATAACGCAAAAAGCTTTAAAATATGGAGGATTTCATGAATGTAATTGATCATGAAAATAGACTGAATTTTTTAAACTTTACCCATACTTAGATGCAGGTAACTTGACTTAATTTATTATGATCTATGTGTAGTATAGTATACTATGAAGTGCCTATTACGGTATTCCTTGTAACATTTCTTTAACGAGTTTCGAATTCATTTGAAATGATATTATTTAATAAATATCTCGTCAGTATCTGTATCAAGTAAATGAGCATTGTAGAATTTGAATGGACCGCGCTGGCTGGATCTCTCGTTTTTGGCCAAAATTAATTTCGAACATCGAGACTGATAAATGTAGTAATGTTGACTGACATCTTACACATAACAGCATAGTTAATTCTGCTTTTGGACATAACATAAAATTATTTTGTAAAAGTTTTGTAATAAATGTCGTCGGAGAATTTATATTTTGGATGGCTCACCTTTGGAATAATAGTTTATAATATATTTAAATAATATTGTCATTATTGCTCAAATCAAAATTTCTATTAAGAGCCACACTTATGATGGAATGCCGAATTTGAAGAAAATATTATTATTATTATTATTAACTTAGTCTATCGCAATATATCCAGTTGCTGATGAATATAATAAGTACATATTTACTGTTCAATAAAACGAATGTGATGATAGTGTAAGTGAATCGATCGGAACTGAACGTTGATCGTAACTTGACAACTTCCGGTACTGGACGACCTCTAGTGCTTTTCTATTTAACTCCTATGGCATCGTACATCTACAAATGATACCATTAAATCACAGTTTCCTAATCTTATTTCGCGCTCTGTGACCACTTTGAGAATGTTTTTTTTTTAAACTTCCTATCTTAATTTTTTTCTTTTCTTTTTTAAACTATATTTTTAATCTCTCCACGCCCTTCAATGCCCACTAATTTTATCTGGGTCTTATACTTCCACAAGAGGGCGCTATCGTTCACGTTGAGAATCTAGACATTAAATGGTAATTAATGGTATTATTTTTAGTTTGATGTTTAGTTAAATGCGTGTTGCACAAAGTATACAGTATCCATGAGTTGTGAAGTTTTAACGAAGGTGCTGCGTAGTGATTGTAAGTGTGTACAGAGAACTGATTAGTGACTAAATAAATGAAGCGAGCGTTTAGAATGCGTCTATTTCGCATATATTATGATATCACAAATCGAGTGTCAGACCAATGGGAACCATAAGTCCGATGCTTCCAAAATGTTAAAATTAAATGGTCGAATCAATTGGTTTCTATTGTTCAAAGTACCTGTATACATCTAAAGTTATTAAAACGTTTTATTAATTATATTATAATGTGTCTCCCAAAGTCATCAATGATTTCATATTCGTTAGTTGTATTTTATAATTATTACTATTTTATTATAAATAAAATATATATTGTGCAAATACATAAAAACATGGAAGATAAACCGAGCCAGTATTTAAAAATCCGGATTTCTGTGTGGAAATGTTTCTGAAACGAGTGCAATATAGCTGTAAAATTTCGTATAAATATACAAACTGAATTATAAGTGTCCGTATTTTCAGAATTAGTCATTATTCGAATACTCTCCACATGTATATATATATATATATATGTTTGGTACATACTCCATTATATTTTATTATTTAACTTCACGGACACCTTATAATTATAATAGAAAGCTAGGTGTTATATTTGCATCGCTTCCTAACAGCTTCCATGTTGCTTATAGAACCCCCCCCCCCCTTAATCCAAAACAATGTCGTGCTTTATAAAATAATATTAGACATATGTCACCGGTCCAGGTTGTATTTTAAGATTTATATACTAATTTCCCTTTTTAAAATGTCTATCTAATTAATAAGGGTTTAGTAAGTTTTAGTGAATGTTGTGGCCCAAAGAAGCTCTTTAATAAAACATTTTCTGCAAATTGGCTCCCCTAGTATAACTGGGACGTTGATAGTGCCCATGTGAAGATATCATGTTTTATCACCAAATTACAGGTATAACCTGAATAACTTACCGTGACATGTTTATGTGAGAAGAGGTAAGGTTTTAAAGTACATAATAAAGATATTTTTCTATGTTCAGTGTAGTGAAACGCGATATGTACCATATAAGTAACTTTGCTAGGACCTTAGATTTGATACATCTTATATATATATATATAATAAATATTAATATTATTTTTAAAATTTGCTTTTAGATGACCGATAAGTTTGTAATTTTAATTAATACTATATTAGATTAAATACTAACATTTAAACTAAACCAAAAGTGCCCATTGAGATAAGTTTATAAATCAAGCAAGCCTTTTGTTCAGCATTTTGTTGATGTATAATGTTTAGGCGACAAAATTAGAAATTAAGGAAAAAGTTATGAAAAGGTATTGTTGAGTTTTAGTTATCTAAAATTGTTGAGGTTTATCGATGAAAATTCATTTAGTTTTTTTATAATACAGTGTTCAACAAAGGGCTTGTTTAGTTAGAGGCATTAATTAACATCAATATTAATAGTATATCTACTTTAATTATTAATAAGAATGGTCTATTATAGTTTTGTTTCACAGAAGAATTTGTAATTAGTATTTTTGTTTCCGATATTTTATCACTTATCTGTTTTCACTGTAATGTATCTTGCTGTATTGCAGACATATCCAATATACAGACTGATTTAATTGTAGTGTTTATTTCAAATTCCACATTCGTGCTGTGGCGTAACTATGTCATCTGAGGTCCCTGGCGAATTCACTGGATCCATTCATCTGTCCATTGGATGGGCCCCAGTAAAAATCGTCACGTAATTTGATTTTGATAAATCACTAAAGGTTTAAGTATTTAGACGTGTCCTAACTTTATTTGTAATTATTATTGAGTTTTATTTAAAATTTTAGGCAGTGGCGTAGCGTAGTGAGACCGGCAAAATTTGCTTCCGCCCCACGCTACGTCACTGATGTTAGGATTCTCCTGAGCTTGCGGCATCGCGGGCCGGGGCCCGTTGTTCTTTGTCAGCTCTGCCACTATAGTTACACCACTGTTCATGGTAGTTAAACTAGTGATATAATTCTATTACACAAAAATACCCACCATCATTTAATCAAGAACTATTATGGACAGTCTTTAATATTTGTATATATATATTGTAAAAGAAGTATTTCAGTAGGTTCGAGGTGAGACTAGAGCGGGATGAGGCGATGTGCAATTGAATGAGATACGTGGAGAGTAGAGAGGAGATGCGGGGATTGAGGAGAGAAGGGTGTGACATTTTAAAGCTGGCATAATATAATAGAAAACAATGTCATTGTAGTATATAAAAAAAAAACAAAATAAACAGATATGTCAAATAATATAAATGGCAATATTTTTCTTATTATATTTATCCTCGTTTTTAATAATGTCGAATTTTTATTTCATGTTGTAGTAATGAAATCATTAATCCATACGTTATATAAAAGGCAACATCTGTTTATTTGGATTTGGTTGGATTATAACTTGAGTACTGTTGATCCGATTTACATGATTTTTAATCATAAATATATTGTATGATCAGATTTTTTAGTATATGATTTTATGGTATATATTTTGTTATCTAGCATAATATATTTGAGTATCATTCAATAGGATATACATGTTAACTTTTTAAACAAAAGTAATTTGAATAATAAAAAAAACTTCATAAAAATCATATCATATGTGCCTCCCTTACATTATAAAAAAGGCAATCTGTTAATTAGTTATAACTCATAAAATCATTAAACTGACTTCTATAATTCTGTTTTTAAACTTAGATGTATTTTACTGTCAAATTATGAAGATCAAACTGAATTAAAAAACCAGCATAACTAAGTTAATATTTGTATTTTATATATTGTAAATAATTTTTGAACACATGAAATACATATTGATCAGGTTTGATGGTACAGCTAGGAGCATATATGTTATGCTTTTATAATTAGTTACTATAAAATAGCTTACACAAAAAAGTCTTGTGAGTAAAAAAACAGTTTTTATTAGCAATTTTATAGCATCATTTTAATCGCCTATAAAATGACAATAAAAATAAACATTAATATTGTAAGCTACGTTTAGTTTGTATGTCGTCTAATAATATTCGGAGCTCTTCGTCTTCAAACCTGCCTTCTAAAGAAGGAATTAATGCTTTTGCTTCTTCTGGAGTTTCAGGACACAAATTGGCTAAGCTCGCTACTTCAAATTTGTGTAATTTCTTTGCTTCCAAAAGACTGAAAAAAAAACGTCATAAATTTATTCAATAAAGACTTGAAAAGTAGTAATTCATAAACAATGATGGTAAAGTTGTATTGAGGTTATATATGTGTACAATAAAACATAGAAGTTTATATTGAATACACAGTAGCTTTTGCTGTTATATTATTATAATTAATAACTTTATAGAGATAATCTCTTAGTAATCACTTGGTTATTTGATTGTACTTTTCGTCACAACATGTAGTACTTATGATAAATATTAATAAAAATAGAAACATAGCACAAAAGTATGAACACTAACTGATTATAACAGTTCTTCTAGTTCAGTGTTCGACAAACTGTGGCCGGTAGGCTGGGTTGTGGCTCGGGACTGATATTTGTGTTACCCGCGATGTAGTAAACGTTTTAGTAAATAATGAATATTGTATATATATAAACCTGAGTATATTAAGTTAAAAAAACTAGAAATATGCAGGATGGAAACAAAATTTAAGCGCATGTTGCGTGGGAAGGTAATCATTAACAGCCAACAGACCTGTGCTCCTTGCCCCACCATTGCTTAACCGCTCACTGCGGCAGGCATTTCATTTTGCTGTGCATTGTTTACTGGTCAATTTTCAAATAATTAACTAAAGGATACAATTAATTCCATTATAAAAAAAGCAATAAATTTCATACAGGCTCATGAATTAACCATCACAATCTTCTAACTAGTTAAGGAATTATAAGTTACTTATTATGATGTAGTCCTAAATACTGCAATCAGATGGTTGAACAAGTAAAAATTTCTAAACAAAACAAGTAAAATATGCCAGTTCATTTCATCGAACATCATGAAAAGCAGGAAGAAATTGAATTTTGTGCCTAGTAACTAAAACTAAACCAAAACTGAACAATTTATTTTGGCAATATACCGCACAGAATTGCATATTAAAAATAAATGTACTCAGTGGCAGGGCAAGACTATAATTTGATGTGGGCAAAGTACATTTTGCGAGGCCACCTCCTCCCCCCCGCCGCAACAAGGCAATCCAAATCCAATATATGCGATGTGGTCACTAGTGATCTGATTGGGTACTTCTATTAACCACCATTATCCAGTAATTCCAGGATACATCTTAATTTTATTTTAACACCTCGAAATTTTTAGTTACTTTGAAATCAATGGTCAGTTAATCGGGTAGGAAAATGAGGCAGTGCTCAAGTTGCTATTGTCATAAAAAAACTATGAGCAAATTGCCAGTTTAACAGTGTATAAAAATTTATCATTTGATTGGCAGTGTCAAAGTACATGGTTATAAATGTCCTGTACTGCAGTGATACCTCAATTGTCCTATGTGGCCCTTGACCAAAAAATTGTGATGACCCCTGATCTAGTTATTATTACAAGATAAGTAATTTTAAAATGCAGAAATTTTTATCAAAAATCTGTATTTGCCCAGGATACTTTATCATATAATAACATTTGCAACTATTTATTTATTAGAATTCAGGTTATTAATCCACATCTCTGTACTTCCGCTAACTTTATTAAGACTGATTTGTATAGTTTTTTATATGACTTTTTATTTGATTTGATTTGTATCAGGATAAAATCTATCTTTTAAGTTACGCTAATTCATACACTTAAAATTTTCATTAAGAATGGTTAAGTAGTTTCAGAGTTTATCATGGACAGGGAATTAATATAAATATAAATTTGATTAGCATGGTGAAAGCTTTGAGCTTTCTGTTTGAATCTCTGAATCAAACTGTACAAAAAAGATTTCAATAAGTACTGTATTACATCCAGATTTAAAAATGTTTAGTTCAGAATAATGAAAGTCTTTTGTAAATAATAATAGTCATAAATAAAGTTTAAAAATTCATAGATTACTTATAATAAGAAAAAAAAAAGTATGAGTACTTAAATACTTACTTCCTAACGGCTGCTATAGTTTCTTTGTTCTTGAACTTTTTAAACATGTTAGTATAGGTTAACGTTTTCATAAACACTTCTGAGAATTCTTGTTCTTCTTCTGCAGATTCATTTTGCGCTTTTCTGTGTTCTAACAACATGTCCACTTCAGATATCAAAAGAGTTCTAGCGTTTTCAAATTCTATAAAATAACAATTGTAATGAAATCAAAAAAAATTGTCAACTATTTGTTTTTTTATATATATGCAACATTTACCTTTAGGAAATTGAAGATCTGCAGCGTCTTCCTCAACTGCATCTTGAACCGGTCCAGACATTTGTATTTTTTTGTTCCTTATATATGCATTATAGGATTTACATGTGAACTTTTTGATGGCAATTCATATAATGAGGTTCAAGATGTGTTATTTTTGCGAATTACTGTATTTATTATTGTGAAGTTACCAGAGATGAATTAAAGTTACTTTCTAAGAGTAAAGTCTTTATTGAAGAGTTGCCATAAAAAAAATTGATTGCCGTGTTTTGGGGTAAAAGTTGGAAAATTGGCGAATGTCATACAAATCTTTAACAAAATATAAATTTCCGCAATTGTTTTATACCTACAATTATATGGGCTAATTTAACGTTTTTAGAGCTAAAACCGAAGTCTGAGGTACGTGACCATAGACTTGTGTAAATTCGTGAGGAACTTATTTGCCAACGCCTGTTGGTCATTCATCATTATGATATAACCCATTGGTTATATTTAAGTAATAGCTGTCATTGTAATGTTCATTTTCCTATCTTATTACTAAGTCCGTATTTTTTATATCTTGATATGAACCAAAGTGAGCAGAGTAGTCGGACACTTCATGTAGAACTTCGGGAAATTTTGAGTCCTGTGACTCAAACGCGAAAACAGGCAATAATCAGAAGTCACCTGTAGCGAAGAGAGGTAACACGAAGTGAACCGAAGTGCTCTTTCACACTATCGTATTTGCAAAAGTCCGCAATACTGTTTGATTTCATTTTTTATTATGTATTTTATAATTTTCGATCCGTATTACTTACACTATTTGACTAAATATAAAGACTGGAGTCAATTAGTAGATTGTACTATTGGTTACATGCGACTTCGTCGTGGACTAGCTGTTACCCGCGACCTAATGCGCTTGGATTGATTTTAGGATACGGCAACCATTGTTCTGCCATGTACAGTTTTTTTTTTTTGCTGGACGACCCTATTACCGTATAAGTGGCAACTTTGCTTTATTCCGTGATGTTTTTTGGTTCCATTTATTGCTTTTTAAGGAAAAGGCAAAAGTACTAGTAGTCCATGCAGCCAAGTCAGACATTAGGAAAACTATCAATAAATGAATGGCGGTAACAAAATAGTGGCTTTCTGTTACGACCACAATGGGAATGATTTGGGCCTTATAGAATTCACACTCCATGTCATTATTTTCACTTCACTACACTTGTGCATCATATCATAATAATTACACTATATCACGTAAAATGCCACCAAAATTACAAAATAATGAATTAAAAATAAGGATGACAACATGAAAGACCAAAATTACGCCAAGCACCCCCTTTATTCAGCGAATGGAATCTCTGTGATTGGAGTAGAGAAGGGCACCAAATACCGATATATTGAGAATTAATATTTTTTTAGTAACTTGAGAGTCGTAGCTACCCGGACGGGCATTGTTAGAAAATACCCTTCAACGAAACCTCAGCCTGATTTTTACAGTAGGATGAGTGCATTGACGCCAAATCCGTCTGGTCTACCTTCTGCGTGTGCATAATAGTCAAACTATGTTACGTAAAACCCCACCAAAATTACATAAAATAGATATATTTACAACAAAATAATGAATTAAAAACAAGTACTACATGACAGTCCAAAAACGCGCCATAACTTATAATGATTGGGCATAGTGTGGCAACAGTTATCTGCTATTTCTTAAAAATCAAAAGAAAAACATAATACAGACTGTGATTTAATTTTATTAACTAATGTTATTTGATCCTATATTTTCTAATTTTCTTAGTATTTCACGTAAAATAGGTCTTTGTGTACAAGTAAAATATGTTCGAAATGATGAAAGTAAACACAAAATCTAAGATCCTGCAAAAACTTTCTAGGCAGTCCAGCAAAATAGCCGCCATTTTAATAGGGTGTTTAAGGGAAATTTGAAAAATGTAACATAATTCTTTATCGAATCATCATCCAGTTTGCCACTATGTAGGTTTGCTCGACCAGGGTAATGGTAACTTTTTAATATTCATTCCTGGTAGCTACCCCCGCGAGGAGTACATTACCGCAGCTCCAGCGACGAGGCCAGTTTAAAGCGCTGCAAATTCGCTTGCACCACAGCTAACTGGGGAGTCTTATTATCCCACTCAGTGGTTATTGTATTACTGGTTATAGCCATGTTATATGATTGAGTTATATACAGTATTCTGTGGGTGGGGTGCTTGGTGTGATTTTGATTTTGCCATGGAGTCAGCCTTATTTTTAATTCATTATCTTGCAGTATTTGACTATATATTACGTAACTTTGATGGCATTTTACTTGATATAGTTTAGTTACGATGCACAAATGTAGTGCAGTGAAAGTAATGACGTGGAGCGTAAATTCTGAAATTTCCCAATCACTCCCGTTGTGGTTGAAACAGAAGGCCGCTATTTATTGATAGTGTTCCTAACGTCGGATTTGGCTTCATGGTCTGCTAGTACCTTTGCTTTTGGCACCAAAAAAAACAAAAAAACTCTGTGGGATCATGGGTGGAATGGTGGATCATAATCATGGAATCGAGATGATACAATTATTCGATACTCAATGAAACAATAGATTTTATTCGACTTCAAAAACAATTCCTCACTTATTATAGGCCGTAATATTTTATAATCGAGATGATTGCATCCAAAATAAAAGATTTATTTATGTATCAATTAATCCTATGTTCATAATCACAACAGGAATAATAGCAAATTTGTACAATAATATCGATTTTCGAGTTAAAGATTGATAAACGTTTACCAAATACCAATAGACTATAAAATTATTGACAATCTTATTATCAGTACTTCCTACAACAACCTAACGAAATCGTAGTAGATACCTATGTAATATAGGTATAACTTGAATCTATGTCCTATGACTTGAAAGCTCTGTGAATGGTATCTGAAGCTGCAATGATAAATCATGTCGAAGACGCCTTCTAAAGTAGAGTCAACAAGTAATTTCACAGCCAAAGGTAAGTAAAAACATTTAGTACTGTTATTTTGTTGATTTTTCGTTTCTAAACTTCTGGTATGCGTAAATTGGCTAAATACAGAGGGGCTGTGACGGATCGATTATTTCCGTCCTATCTTAGATAGAAAGATAGTTTGACTATAAGGTGATGACCGGTTTACTGCAAAAAGTACGAAACGAAAGGAACATATTATTGATTCTTATTAATAATTTTAGTATCGGCGATTGTACGCTTTTTATATCTTCGCTCTATTTATCAACTTAGATATTTTACTTAGGTATCACTTTGTAGTTTTAGTACGAAATAAGAGGCGCTGTCTGTCAACTGAACGTAGTGATTTATTGATTGCTTGGTTTTTTATAATTTCATATCATTTTAGGATCTTTGAAGTTCTTTTAACTTTTCTATATTGTAAGCAATAAGGATTAGAACCCCACAGAAGAATTTTTAACCCAAAATTAAACACCTATGATTATTAAACCGCCACGATTTTTTGATATCTTATTATGAATATGGAATTTTGTTTTAAGTTTATACAATTATCGATTGCTTAAAATGAATAGGACAATTTTTTCCATTAAATTAAATATTATGTTTATAATATTTAATTAATTACAAGTCAATAATTAAAACTCCGCATATATAGAATTAATCTAGAAACCTGCATATATTTTTTTAAAATTTGTATTGGTATTAGTGTTTATTATATATGTAATGGATGAAATACCTATGATATTAACTGACAATTTTATTAAAAATCTTTTTAAATTAAAAAAAAAAACTGGCTTCAAATGAAAATACTATAAAAATACACTAAAAAGTAAATAAATAATTACTTGATTAATTTACTTCTGCTAACTTTGATATATTCTTTGTTTTAATAGGTACCATTTTATTTTTTATTCACTATTAGAGCATATAAAAAAGAACAACAACAAATTTATATTCTAATTTACTTGTTAAAATGTTGCACCTTCCATCATCAGTTCTGCAAAATAAGATGGTGAATGCAATACGCAAACACTTGAATAGCTGTGGAAACAAATATAAATACAAATGTTTTAGTATTCTACAGAATTCAAAGGTTTCTCTTGATTTCCCTGAGATCCACAGATCAGATCCAGACTTGGTGATAATGGGACCACCTTATTTATTTGTTTAAAAATTTCATTGTTAATCATCAAATTAAAAAATGTTTTTTAGTACTTAATAACATATAGGTTTATTTATTCTAATCAAAAAGTACATTAATTATATAAAATACATTATAATTAAATAACAAAAAACTAAATAAAAATACCTAATTATTACTATTACATCTATAAATAATAAATGCCGTCCAGCTTACCACCAGACAGGAAGGCTCCCAGAAGGCTGGCCACATTGCCACATGGGATGGCAATGCTTATTCTCTGTGTCAAACATTGAAAAAATGTTTCTGTTATGAAGCATAGATTTATGGAAAGTTTAATTTATTGTAGACACAGTAAGAGGCAAAATATATAGTCCTCAACTTTCAGGCAAACATAAATACAAAAAGATAATGTCCCTTACATGGATTATGGCTTTCACAAAATATTTTTCTACAAAGTTAAAACCATTAAGACATTTATAAGACATATTTGGTTTTTATTTTATTGTATATTTTAGCATTTTTATTTTTGTGTGATATAACTTGAAGTTTCTTATTTCTTACTAGCTGTGTGCCTGCGGTTGCGCTCGCGTGTCATATATTCACTTAATTTTTTTATATGGAACTCTAATTATTTTTTTAAAAATTGTATAATACTAAGATAAAGTCAAAATACTTCTCAAAAATTCAAGCACTTGCTGAAAAACTGTGAATTGAATCATATTTTATTCAATTTTTATGACTTTTAATTTTTTTACATGGAACCCTAATTATTTTCGAAAAATAAAAGTACCCTAAGTTATGTGGAGTAACTTCAGCAATCTGGATAAAAAGTAGCATCAAAATCCATCTAGTCGTTCCAGAGATTACTCGGAACAAACAGAGACAACAATTTTAAAAATTGAATTTTGGTATTGGTATTGTATTTACATTCATATGTATTTAGTTAAAAAAAATATAATTTGAAATTACAAACAGACACTTCAATTTTATTTATTAGTATTGATAGGTATATATTTGTTTTACATTAATATCATTTGAAGTTAAATCACAAAATGTTCATATAGTACATATTTACCATATTCAGTTTATACTTTGAATATTGTAATTAATATGACCACGCATCCCGTTTTTAAAGGATGGTCTCTTTTTTAACGGAACTGACTTTTTTTTCAGACATTTTTCCTTATGTCCCCAACACTAGCTCCGGAATATAAAATTGGCCCATTTTCCAAATACCCTGTAAATTTATGAATATTATTAGAAAATGCCCCAAGTGTATATAAAAATACATGCCAAGAATTTTCCTCTTAAATATCAATAAAATCAGAGCTGTATTAATTTGCACTATTATTAGTACAATTATTAATTTGTACCTCTGACAAATATAGGTAACTAACAATTAATGATCTGTACTTTGTAATAAAATTATTCACTTATTCAAAATAAAGTTTTTTTTTACGTTGAAAACTTGCTTATCCTCTTATAAATAAACACGTTAAAACATGTTGTGGTGACTGATTTTCAATTTTAAGGTTTCAAGTACCCAAGGGAGGAGTAGAAAGTGTCCTACCTTCATATTATTGTTTCAACTCAAAGACTTTCATTACTGAATGTTCACCATAAAATAGTGACACATAGCGACTGATATTCTGTTTAATAAGTACAATAGCTCTACTTATCCCTAAACTTTATGATAAGCAAATTACAACCTAAAAATAGGAAAATTTTACATATATAAGTAGTATATTTCGATTGACACAAGTGTTTACATATTGATAAAATTGCCTTGACATATATTTGTCATGGTTTAAGTAATTAAACCCCCAAGTGGGGAGGCTCTTGTCGATGCTACCAGAGTGATACAGTGACACTGAACATGCATTGAGCATTACACGCACAACACTGCACTCACACTCCTGCATATAACACGCAGGTACATAGATCCTGTAAGGAACTTTTTTTATAGATATTAAATAAAAAATGTAGAGATTAACTAGGATCAAAATTCCGTGGGAATTTTTCTACACAGATGACGGCCAACCTGAGGTTCGTAACACTTTGGTGCCCTTGTGCTAGTTACTTTTTGAGGTGAGTGCCTTCAGCACTCGCCCCCAAAGTTACGGTGATGCTGTTAAGGCCCTTCCGGTCAACAGCATTAGCTAGGTTAAAAAAAGTTATTAAACTCCAATTGATAATGTTCTTAAGTGAACTACTTTGCATAATAAGCAACTGAGATGTTTAGTAGGATCAGTAAAAAAAATACATTTGTTAGGAGTTGTCTGGTCTGGTCTTGTATGTAAAAAATGTAGTTATTTACTGGGAAATATTAGACTAGCTATGTCCTAGATTGTTATGTACTGCTTATACTGGTACTATAAAACTATAGTGTGGTGGCAGGACATTTTTTGAGTGTCTCTTTACCTAACTGGCACTCTCAACTTTGATAATTATCTATCACTAAGCAACTCCAGCAGGTATGTTCCAGGAGGATCTCTTGTACCACAGAACCTTTAGGTTGAATGTATCAAATATCTTGGATCACACTTAACATCTGAATTTATGGTTATAGTGCTGAGCGTATACATTATTAGAAAATTCAAAAGTTACTCTAACTTTTAAATATAAACATACTTGTTTTACGTAAGACCTTTAACCTGAATTGAAGATAAATTTTCTTCTAATTCGCTCAAATCTAATTTTCAGAGATAGCAACACCAAACAAAGATCAAAATGGCATATCCAAAATAGTATTTACACACATAGCCAACTTACATCGCCTGATGATTGATTGGGTAAAAATTAGAGACAAAGGTTTGAAGATTTGTAAAGCAATAACAATTCTGAATCTCGAGAATTATGAAGATAACCATTACCCCCACCAGTTGAAATCTCTCACCGAAACCCTCCAAGAAGCTTTAGATGGCTTCAACAATATTATGGAAGGTAAAAGTCAATTTTCATACTGTTTTATTTTAGATCTTTTAATTATATTGTTATCAAATATATCAGACTTAAACATTGAATGAAATACAACTAAAGCATCAAATGCAGCTTTCTTATCACAATTAAGGGACCTAATAGAATCAAAAGTGGCTATATACACTTGAACTCACTTTTGACAAAGTGGAAAAAATGATTTTATTTCTAAAGTATAGCAGAGATGATTGATGTATAGACTGTATTTTAATCTATAGTTATACATCAATCATAACTGCTATACTTTCGAAAAAAAAATCCACTTTGCCAAAAATGAGTTGAAGTGTAGATAGCCAGCCACTTGACTCATATCATGATTTCATCATGTCCTTTGAATTTAATTTGTCATCATGTATAAAGTAATATACCGTGTGTAATATAAATTTGTAATGATGTAAAACCGTGTTATTAATATTAATTACAGGGGTCAGAATACTGAATGAGCAGCTGCAGGCCCTAGCCAAGTTGCAGTCCACAGAACAGCCGGTTATTCTAACCTTGTCTGCCAGTAAAATCTCTGAAAATGTCAATAACACCTACAAATCTCTGCTCAAGGAATACCGACTCAAACAAATCATCACAGGTATATGACTGATAGTTGTATACATTAGACAATAAAGGGTGAAGGACTAGTGTGACTAAATTTATTAATTTCTATCATCACCTCTTTCAAATTAAAAGAGCTAAAATATTTTTTAATAAACATTATTGTAGTGAATTTAAATAACCTAAATTGTTTGTGCGTTTTCTTTTTTCTTTTTTTAATTGTTTTTAAATATTGCATTCAAATAATGTTATTTTTAAACAAAACTATTTCCTTTATATTACACAAGCATATTTAGGTATTGCTTTTCATATGTTCTCTTATGTTTTAAATAATAGTAATAATACTGAGATAAAATTAAAAGTAGAATATTTCTATCTTTTAAATTCATTTTCATTAAAATATAAGAAATTCGCGATTTCATTAATTCTCTAGCTACAAATTAAATTACATAACACATATATTTCGGGTTTTTATAATACTTTTGCATTTTTCCACGGGTACAATTAGTAATTTTTTTTAATATATCTTTAAAATTTTGATTTTAATTTTAGTGTGTTATAAATATTCCTTAAGAGGTTACACCACATGAGACGCTCAAAAAATAGGTATAACTTATTTTTTTACACCGCCATTGAACATGTGATATACTCTTTATTTTACGTATACATATAAATAATGTAATGGCATTAATGGCGGAGATATGAATCGTTTAGTGGGATCCTTTTTTAAAACAGTACATCAGGTACATGATTTCTCCATCCAATATTGTCTAAAAAAAGTTAAATATATATTGGTTATTCAGAAGGGGGTAATAGCTAAAAGGGGACGTAGATAATAAAAAAAGACAGCTGTTTAAAGAAAAAACTTGTATTACAATCAAAATTTTGATTACAAAAATGTATAAACATTTGAAAATGGTGCCCTATCGAAAAAACCCTACGTAACGCTTAGATAATATTATAAAAATCGAGTGGTGTAAATTTCAGTCAAATCGGGTCAGTATATTTTGACATAGCTTACACCAGTTTGAAAAAAGTAATTTCGACAAAACCGTGAAAGAAAAAAATGTCGAAATTTTAAAACGCTTCAAAAGTAATGTTTTTAATTATCTTTAATCTAAGATTCCTGGATCCTACATAACGACTTCTGCTACTTTTGCAATGTCCTCCGTGTCCTTTTCAGTAGCTCTTATTAATTTCCTAGACTCCTTGGCCTCGTCTATTCCCTCTTGTTGTCCAACTTTGCCATACATTGCAGCACACTGACCAATTACAAGATTTAATAATTGCTATAACTTGGGTAATAATAATAATAATAATAATTTGATGTTTGGAATAATTTCAACGCATAAAATATCCTTAAAAGTATAAACAAATTACTTTGCCAAGAAAAAAAATATTGGTTGTGTAAGGATACTTTTTGTTCTATTAAACTCAACGGGGTTCTCCAGGATAACGGACAAAACTCCAAAATTTATTGTAAATGAAATTTTTGACGGATTTTGATGAAATTTTATTTGTGCTATAACAAACAAATTAGCAAAAAATTTAACCTATATTTCATATCTTTTACTTCTTAAAAAAAGAATAGCAAAAAAAAACCCATCGCTAGGTTTTGAACCGATGTCTTTAGCCCGTATTGTAAACGTTACAATTTAGCTACATCAACTTGCGTTCCATTGCGAAATTATCAATCAGAAGCATGAAATTTTATAAATAGACTAAAATTCTATTTCGTGTATATGTTTGTCTCTTTGTCATGAAGCATTTTCGTTACATCGAGTTTCAAACCACAATGATTCTAAAAAAAGTTCACTGCAATAATAATAAATACCATGTCGATAAAGTACGTGTAAAATTATACGAAACTGTCGTTTTTATTGTTACATTTATTGTATAAAAAATGTTTGCAATAATCTCTATGAAGCTCGGTGTAGCGTCTTCGAAAAATTACGGCGACTTATGTTTAATATCAAAAATGGTAACTAGAGATGGTGTTGCTAAACAAAACGTATAAATTAAATATGTAACACAGTAAGTACGTAACAAACCGTATAAGAAATAGGTTATAAAATAGGTAGATATACAATTCTATCATTTTTAGAAATGTCTGTTTGGTTATGCAGGCATCAATTGGAAAGTACTGAGTATATTTAAAAAAATCAAAAAATATTTATAAAGCCTGTTCTCCAATAGCATCAAAATGTTATTTCACTACTGTGTGCCCGCGGCTGCGCCCGCGTTTTATATATTCTGCACTGCGTTTTAAACGTATTTTTCTATACGGAAAAAAAAACTTTGCATGACACAGGACAAGGAAGCATTGGATATCTCGGCACCGGCGCAAGTTGAGTGGGAAAATCTGAAACCTTTTAAGTGACACCGCAGGGAAAGTTATTGGATACCAGAAAGTAAAGATTCACGTCTGGTTCCTCGAAAACGAGGATCACCTACTTCCCTTAATTAATTCGAAAAGTCAGACTTTTCCGTCTTCACCAATGCAGCGAAACGCGCGAAAAACTCATTTAGGCAAAAACTTCTTTCCAGCGTATTACTCGGTTTTTCGTATACACGTATTGGATGGAGCTTTACCGGGATATCCAAACGTGTGCGAATTTGGGCTATATTGGTGGAGTATGTGTAGGGATAAAAAGAGCTCGGTCCCACTGCAAAGAAGACGGTGCGTCTAAGGAAGTCGATGGCTCTCTTATAACAAACAGTAGTCGTCAGTTGACTGAATATTCAACCAGAAGCAGTGGAGCTTGTCCCAAACGTGGCAACTTGGCACGAGTTAGACGCTACACCCAAAGTAGAGGATACTGGAAGGAAGGATATGAGCGATGCTAACATCGTTACTCTATATAAAGGCAAAGGCGAACTTTGAGCGTAACAGTTACCGCGGAATATTGCTTCTTAGCATCGCCGGTAAAGCTTTTTCTAGAGCCATTTTGGAAAAACTACGAAGGCTGACCATTTATACCCTGAGGCTCAATGTAGTTTTAGAGCCCAACGGTCAACAGCTGACATAATATTCTCTATTCGGCAGTAACAAGAAAAGTGAACGAAGCAACAAACGGAAGCCTCTTATTTGTTGCATTTTTTTACTTGAACAAGACTTGATACCGTGATCAGAGAGGGGTTGTTGTCAGTCTTTGTTAGAATTGAATGCTTCCGGAAACTCCTAAAACTAGTGCAGTCGTTCCACGAGGTTGTGGAAGCCTTACATAATAGCTTTCTACATAAAGATGAGACTTCTACAACATTCGACGTACGTCGTGGAGTTCGCCAAGATTGAGTTTTGGCTCCTATCTAGTTTGATATATTTTTCTTCATACTATTAAAGGTTGATTGATTTTGGGGACTAAGAAACCTACACACGAGATCTGATGGTAGTTTTTTATAATGATAACCGTTATATATTTGTGAGTTTTTTTTAAAGTAATTTATCTCAAACGCTGGTGACAGGGGCGCCACTATCAAGTTTCTGTCCCGGTTCGAAAAATCGTAGATCCGGGCCTGACTATAGTAATTTGAATGACACGCGGTGACTTTAGTTTGAACTTCTTTCTTCTTGGTAAGTAAATGCGTTTCAGTCTTCTTCAAGAACAAAAATTTGATGGACTGTTGAAATTGGACACAACGGCATAAAAGGAAATATGTTTATATATTCTATACTAATAATATATACTTATTTTGAATGAAACAGGTGATGTTTCAATTCACAACATTAATTGGATAGTTGTGTTATCCATCCAGCGACCCAGATTACCAAATAAAAACGATAGTCCATAAACTTATTTAGAAATGTTTCTTTGATCAACATATATTTTTATCTTGTACCTTGTAATGGTAAACATAATTTCATAATTTATTTTTACCAGATGAATATTTTTACAATATTAACAAAACATTAAATAGTATAACCATAATAAAGCCATTAAAAAATCAAGTATAGATTTGATTTGAGTAAGTAGTAAGTTGAGTAAGATCAATTAGTGTAATAAATGAGCTTGTAAATGTTATAATATTGTTTATGAAATTTTTTATATTTATTGCCCATTAACACTTGTACGTATCTAAATAATGCACTTCGCTATAGTATAAAGAAAAACATTAAACTTGTTTTGAAGATAAACTACCTTTAAACATAAGGCATACATGCATTATTTTTACCATATTCTGTTAAAAATGGATAAAATATTAAGTTGTTTGTTTAAATTTTAAAATGCACCAATGTGTGCACTTTTTAATTTATAAGATAAAGTGTATTTTTTCCTGTTAGTGCAATGATGCACATAAAAATGGAAGTTATGGTTATATTAAAAAGTTGTTAAAAATATATATTTGTTTCAGAAAACATCGCCCATTGCCGTGATGAAAATCTGCTCGAGGTGTACATCAGCTCTTGGGAGTTGGAGCCATTTTTCGACATCGAAGACAATGCTTATTTATTTGCCGAATTCGGCTTGCCGGGCATTACATAAATGATTAATTAAATTCTGTGTACTTCTCTATGTGTTAATTTATTTAATATAACAATAAATAATCTTATATTGGTAATTCAAATTCGTGTTTTATTTTGTGTTTGTAGTTTAGTGTACATAGTCTCATAAAAATTGTAAATGGGTTTATTTTTTATACCCCGGGTAACAATCTGGCAGCGACAAAAGACGACTCTAACTATAAAATATAAAATAAACTATACTATAAAATGATATTATATTACAACTATAAAATTGCTACTATTGGCATAATTTTATATACTCATAGTTACCATCAAACCTATTATTTATAATAAAAAGCTAAAGAAAAGAAATTAGTTCGTCAATCACGCCAAAACTAAACTCTGAGATTTGGTATCATAGTAGTTTATACTGTGTAGTAACACAGGATGCTTTTTACACACATGTGTATCCTAATATTTGAAAAAAAAAATACTCGACAGAACACTATAATTAAAAAAAAAGAATCTATCTTTTTGTTCCGGCTAACCTCTGGAACTGCTGGGGACCTTTGGCGGAATTTATTCAATCAGATATCTGAAGTTATAAGCCATCACTTAAGTTACTTTTTTTTTAATAATTAGGGTTCCGCGTAAATAAATTAAAAAAACTTATAAAATTGAGAAATAAAAAAACGATTAAATGATCACTTTATTTACGAGTAATATCTAGTTTCTATAATTTTAGGAAAATAATTAGGGTGCTGCGTAATCAAATAAAACTCATGCAATTGTGAACAAAATCTGTTTCAATAGTGAGTTTTACTGGCAAGTTTTTGAAATTTTGAGAAATACTATTTCAATACTCCGTGCAATACTCAATAGAATATTATTCATCGTAGTGTTAAAGAATAATATAAATTAGCTGATGTTATTTCATCTTCTACATTTTACTAACACCAAGGTGAAATATATTTTATCTATTTTATGTTGAAATAGCACTTACGAATGTATCTATCGCCGGCTTGAATACTTTCCTTTATCAAGAGCGGCGGGCAAAGAATTCAACAATGTTTGCATTTACATCTAAATATTTATTTATTCTTTATCAAGGTCGTTATGACTATGTCAATACATGCTAGGAGAAATACTCGTTACTTATACTCTCTGATTGACAATAATTATAAAGTACCTATGTTATATGTAGCAGGAAGATTAATACAGGTGGAACGAATTAACCTTGAAATTTAACATTAATTTACATGAGGTTAATTTCGAGACACGATGGGTCAGCGAGGTTAACTGTAACCATGGTAACTATGCCCCAACAAACGTAACACATTCGATTGAATAACCCTAAAATAATGAGGCATTTATGTAGGATACAAACATGTAAATATCGACCATAAATATTGTACTGTATGATCCTACATAATTTCACACACTGCATTTTAAAATAATTTGTTTACTTGTTTACTAATTCTTAATGGCTCGATTCCATAACACCGGCCATTTGTCATCAAGTTTTGTTACAATAATGTCATTAATTCAATAACTCCATAAAGAGCATTCATTAGAAAATATTTTTTGCATACATTTTTCTACACCAGATTTTACAAGGATATTCGTGGTAATTTGCATGGGTAATATATAGCTGCAAAAATTTTAACATTACCTAAGAGATGGTTGAACGTGCATGGTATCAGAGATTAAACGCTTGGGCACACGAAATGCGTTTTCAGTTTCATCAAGTATTTCCAATCAAATCGAATGTTAGATTATATTTGAATAGGGTAATTTTAAATCAACAGCTAATGTTATTATGACAAAATGGGATATTAGTTTCTGTAAATATCTTTGGAATGTCATGTGTATAAAAAGACTGTTAGTTCCGTATTAGTCTGTTCCGGCTAATTCCGGATGGGTTGCACCGATCTTGAGGAGACTTTTTTTTTGTAAATAGCTGAAGTTTTATTTTTTCAGAATAATTAGTAGTATAATAAAGATAATAGAACATAATAAGTAGTAATAATTAAAAAATTAAATCCGATTCAAACACAGTTTTACTGGCAGCTACTTGAATTTGTAAGAAGTATCTTTGCTTTCTGTTAGAATCAAAAATAATTTCAAGGAAATTATTAGGGATCCGCATAAAATAATACAAAATGTTTGGAAAAAAAACCAATTCAATGACCAGTTTACGGGCAAGTGCTTGAGTTTATGAGAAATATTTTTGCTTGATCTTAGTAAGTACTAAAAATGTAGAGTTCCATATAATAAAACAACTCAATGAAGAATGTATGAAACGCGGGGCAGCCGCGGGCACACAGCTAGTCATACATACGGTCATATGTATTTAATAAAAAGTTGTTATTTTGATATTACAAACAGTACTTCAATTTTATTTTTTAATATAGATAAACTGTTTCTTATTATTATGTGTTCTATAGGGCTAGCAGAAGATGGCTGAGAAACGATTACATATAACTGCGATGCGAATGTTGAGATCTATGTGTGGTGTCACAAGAATAGACAAAGTCAGGTATAAATATATTACGGATACTTTGAAAGTTGTACCAGTCATAGAGAAATTGAAAGGGAATCGTTTGTCGTGGCTCTATCGAGGGTCCTCATCATATTCTGTCGAGGATCCTTTTCATCTTCTGTTGAGAGACATCTTCATCTTCTGTCGAATCTTCTCTGAAACTATGCACCCAGTCATTCTTGCCCTTATACACATTGAACGGCAGCCTGCACAAAACACTACCCATATAGTGACGAAAGATCAAATCGTTCAGGCTGCACACGCCATATTATAGAATTTTTGCAGACTTAAATTACATTTATTGTGATAATTTATTGAAAATATATATTTACCAAAATAAGCCTATAGCACTCAGGAATACTATATCTTTCTAACAGTGAAACAGAATTTTCAAAATCGAATCAGTAGTACTATAGATTACCCCGAACGTACAAAATCACAAACTTTATCTCTGTATAATATTAGTATAGATAGTGTAGGACGGTTTGAGTTACAAAGACTGTCGGGATAACAAATAACCTATGCGTTAATCCAGGATGTGGGTTACCTCTATATCAAATTTCATCAAAATTAGTCAAGCCGTTTGAGCGTGAAGAAGTAACACAACATATAAACTCACAAACCTTCGCCTTTATGATATTAGTAGGAAGTAGGATTTCACAATTCTAATGTTTTAGCGGCATATAAATTTAAACCTTTTAGAACGGAATATATAAATGGTGGTATTATAACTATTTCATAGAGATCATTCCACATTATAATATAGATGTATATAACTAAATTTTGGTAAGGTTGACACAGGTTGACATGTGCGTCGTAATGTAAATGAAACGATCAGGAAAAGTTTCCGGCGTTATGGTTCCGAAAATTAACCCAAATTGTATCAGAAATGTGCCGCCACGCTGCCTAAACGGCCTTCGTCATTTCACGCTCAATTTATTTTCCGTTAGGCACATTTGCGAGGACCTACGGGGATATGATTTGCTAGATATACGTACATACATAAAATATTTAGCATATCTGTATGTGTATAATATTGCATATGTATTTTAAAATGCCCTACCACCAATTTGTACTTTCCACACGATGTTTTCCTTCACCGAAAAGCTCAGGCTGATTTAAGAGTTCGATAGGTGGGTTTGAACCCGCTTCCGTTGACGTATGAATGTATCATCATCTTCTCCTGCCCTTATCCCATTTTTATTTGGGGTTGGCGCAACACATCTTCATTTTCCATTAATCTCTATTTGAGGTCATACCTACATTCACTCTCTTTCTAAGCATATCATTTTCACACAGTCCCTCTATCTTTTCTTTGGTCATCCTCTTCCCCATATACTCGTCCACATTCATATCCAATACCTTTTTACAATATCCTCTTCCTCCCTGCACATTACATGCCCAAACTAAGACAGACAACTACTTCTTAACTTCTCTATCACTGGTACCACTTTCAAACTTCCTCCGATGTATTCATTCCTAATCATGTCCATTCTTTTTACCCCAAACATCCATCTCATCATTCTCATCTCGGCTGCACCCGCAGCCTCCTCCTCCAGTCTCCTTTTATCGGACACGTTTATGGGTTACGTTTTAACGTTTACGTTTATTCTCAAGACGACAGGCAAAAACATATACCAAAAAAAACATTTTTTGTCTGTCTGTCCGATTGTTCCGGCTAATCTCCGGTTGAACCGATTTTGACGGGATTTTTTCTGTTCGTTGAAAATAGTTTTTTTTTTTCTAAACTAGCTAATACTGTTAACCAAAGTGGCCTTTACAGCTTCACCGAACTTTGGGGGCGAGTGCTGAAGGCACTCAGCCGCATAAAGGTTACTAGCACAAGGGTTCGAACCTCGGCTTGGCTGCTATCAAAAAAAATCCCGAGGAATTTAAACCATAACGTATATATACACTAACTGTGCCCGCGGCTTCATCCTTTTGGCATTCAGCTAATTTGGATCCAAATTCCATCAAATTCGATGCAGTTTATGTGTGATTAACTAAGAAATTAATGAACAAACACAAAAAAATGTAAAACTATCGAAATGTGTTCTGTCGTCCATTCTGAATTCCCGCATAATATATAATATAGATACTAACTATTAATAATGCTCTTGTAATTTCTTCTATAATTTAAATATTAAAACGAGTATTGCATTTGGTAAAGATAGTACAAGTAAATAAAAAAAAGGTGATATGTACTAATATTTATTTCTTTAAAGTAATTAAACAATACAGTAAGCCACTATTGTATATATTTTAAATATAATTTTACATAGTCTCTGATTGTAATACTACTTCGTTTTAACTTCTTAGTGATAATATATTTTACAATAAACATGACAAAGTTATATAATTTACAAAGTGTAATTTATAATAAATAAATGTAATTTAAACAGTACGGGTTTTGTTGTTAACGCTTATCGAAGAGTGAGGTGAATTTTAGCGAAGCGACGTAATATTTTATAATGTTTGCACGCGAGTCTCGGCTGCGCGCACGCAGAAGCAGATAATTATTATTCCCTTACTTGTATCAACAAAATGTTGCAGGTTATAACTGCTGTGGAGTAGCACACTAAAGTACAAAAAAAATATATAAGGTACCAACAGATAAGTAAAGAAGTTCACTTGTTTACATTGATTATACATAAAACAAATATAAAAACCAGATTAAAATTTGTGTTACTTTACTATTGTATTAAAATCATTTTATACTAGCTGTGCGCCCGCGGCTGCGCCCTCTTTTTATTGTATGTTCTTCACGGTGTTTTAATTTTTTTATACGGAATCCTAATTATTTTCCTAAAAACAATTTAATACTAAGATAAAGTAAATATAATTCTCACTTACCCTTGTATACCTTCTATCAATATGCTCGATCCACATATTGGAACAAATATCTCTAGCTGGAGGTAAAAGTTCTTTAGACAAAGTTTTACAAAGAAGTTTCATACCATTAACGTCAGCACTATGTAATAATTTACGAAAGAATTTTGTTGAAGCAATGATGACACAGTTGGTAGTGTGGTTGGATTTCGGGTCAATTCTAAAATCAGCCTGAGCTTTCCGTGTAGGAAAACACCGTGAGAAAACCATAGCATGGTGGTAGAGTATTTTTTAATTAAATGGTCGCTTGGGTAGTTACCATCCTCAAGTTTGAAAACCTGTTGCCAATAGGTGTGTTCTAGCAGCATCACTTGAGAACCATTTTCTCTAGGTTCAGACTTAACATCAGGTAAGATGGTAATCAAAGTACAAAGCCTGTAGCGTGTAGAAAAAAAGAAATTTTGTTATATGGAAATTATAATTACGATATTAGGAGCTTCAAACCATATCAAAGCTTAGTTCTCCAAGACAAATTTTTCACCTTGAGATTTTTATGGTCTATAAAAATATTAATATAATACTATTTTACCTACTTATACTAATAACGATTTGGAAACTATTATATATTAGGAGATCTTTTGTTTTAAACTTTACTCAGTGCGATTTAGGAAATCATTTATAGTTCTATAAATGTAAAACTAGGTTGACTCCATGCTTGTCTCTGTGCTTCTTCATAAGGCGACCTATAATTTCGGTTAGCGTTCAGTTTATATCACTTGTAGAACGGCGACGATACAATCCGCATTTATTGGGCTTTCTTCTATTACGAAGTTGTGTATAATTTTCCGATTCGTAGCCGAGATGTAGCCTAACATCGTGTCAACCGACTTAAAGAGCGGTAAACTTGAATATTATTTAAGTTTTATAAGATTTTCTTAGATTTTCTTGTAGCGTAGTTATAAATTAAAGTTTAATAGATAGATGTAGCCAAGTATTAATCAACTATTAGTTAGTACACAAAAAAATAGCACAAATTCAGCATAGTAATATCTAGGAGAATGGGTCATCTCATGAGAAGTGCCTTCGTGCTCGGTGTCGGCGGAAAGGATGATGATGATGAAGGTAAGATAATTAATCTATTTTTTAAATTCTTATCGTTGTTCCGTCTATAAAATCCGCTATGTGAAAATATTTCTTTTTAACACACTTGAAAAAATAGGCAATCACTTTTTATGTTAATGAAATTGCAAATTAACCACACGGTCAAATTATCCAAGTATCCATATCTAAGACATTAATCTTTATTAGGAAGAATTTTTCGATATTATTATTTTTTACTTTAAAAGTAAAACGTTGTTAAATCTCCTGTTTTTTTTACACATAGCAGATTTTACAAATACAACTTAAATGTTACTGTAACCTTTAAGAATATAAAAAATGTACATAATATTTTATTTTTAGAAATGTTTTCTTTTTATTGACACGCTATCATCTTTATCTATGGTATATTAAGCCAAATAAGGTGTATTATTAAATTGTAAGAAAAATTAGTGGTAAACAATACTTAAAATTAGTTAGTTAACTAAATAACCATGAACTAAATTGATATTAGGTATATATTTTATTTCGTACACTGTACATTAACCCTCACGTATGAGAACATTCTAGATTACGTACTCTATACGAATACGCAACTATACAAAAGCTTATTACAGCCCTGAATAGAAGTTCTTTAGGCTCAACTTCGTGTTATTTTAATTCTTCAATGCTCGAACAAAGTGTCGGACATCTGTTCAAACGTTCAGGGGAGTTGTTATGAGATGAAGACGGCATCAAAATCTAAAACATAGAGTCATATAAATGATAGACCAAAAACTTGCCTTATACTCCGTAAAATTAACGTATGAAAGTGTTGCCACAATATCTTAGGAAACCAGTAATTTATTTATTCATTTACATAGAGCAATGTCAATCGTCTCAAAATATTATATTCGCCATATAAAGGAAAATAAATGCTTATAATCTTTTTAGATAGTGACGTGATATTTACCACTAAGTAAACATGCTTATAAAAATACCTTAATCCATCACGATTATAAAAATAAATAATTTTTAACATTTTAACGAACATGCTTATCTTAGTCACCTTGTAACTGACTATTTTGTTTTTTATGTTTACTGTTCTTCCGACAAAACATAACATATACGTTTTGCCTAATCGTTTTTGTAGTTCAATACATAGGTATTGAGTAAAAATAGTAATAGTAAAACTAAACCTGTTCGCCCGGTCTAAGTAGTGCCTGGATAAAGGAAATTTAATATCCCAAAACAATCCTAAATTAGCGCATATTTGTAAGGCACACATATATAATAAATAATACATAAATTGACACATACCCATTATATAAAAGAAAATATAAACTAATAGATTGAAAGAGAACTACTTTTATTCACATTATTAATGTATCCGGTGTAGACTTTATTTATAAAGATCTACAGTATTACAGTCACTATAGTCAAACAAATCCACGGTAAAATTCGTATATATATACAGTAGGTATATGTATATTATGTATGAGTAATTTTCGTGAAAATATAGATTCGTCCCCCACGATTTGTCAATCAATTACTTGCATGTAATTCCTTCTTACGTCCTTTACGTTTAATTACGTCCTTTTGACACGTTCTGTACAAAGGCAAAGCAATGCTAGCAGCAGAATACATCTAAATAAGAGCAACAAATTGTTTGAAGTGACTCGGGCTGTTGTAAGTAGTAAGTATACTAGCTGTGGCCTGGTTAGGTAGATAATTTTTAAGATCAGTTTGCTTTAGTGATAAGAATATTATTTCATTGTGAAGTATATGATAACCATAATATGACTTTTGTAAATTATATTTTCATAATTTTTTTTTTATTTGTACTATCCCTATCCCATAGTTAGTTCCATATTATTCAAACGAAAGCTGCCTAAAATATACAGATTGAATTTGATAAAGTTATAAATATCACGGTAATAGGGTAATGATAGCGAAGCGGGTAGTGCGGCCGGATTCAACGTCATTCGACGCGGGTTCGATCCCCACCTATCCGACTCTAAAATCGGCCTGAGCTTTCGGCATAGGAAAACATCACGAGGAAACCATAGCATGGTGGTAGGAGATTTTCTAATAATGCCCGCCTGGGTAGCTACCACCCTCAAGTTTGAAAACCTGTCGCCAAATACCAATAGGTGTGTTTCGGCAGCATTACTTGAGAACCAGTATCTAGGCTTAGTGTGTTTACCATCCTGGAACACATCGTCACTTAACATCAGGTGAGATTGTGTTCAAAGCACTGAGCCTATACAATGTAAAAAAATATAAAGACAATTGATCTATTGTTTAGGCAATGGAAAGTTTTTGCTCTAAATAACATTTACCTTATTTTATAAAACGACGGATGACACAGTGTAATGAATAACGTTACAAAGTGTTCAAGCTAACTTCACCTGCTGCGTCCAAAAATTTGTGATAAATAACAAACCAAGAAACAATTGTTATTAATAGTGAGTGAACCTATAAGCATTTTCATTTTACCCTAAAGAGAGAAAGGCTTCTATGTAACATATGACGTCACAATGATTGTTCTTTTTAAAGTTTTATTATAACATTCATTTTGCGGGAAAAGAATGGATCCCTCTCGATCCTGAACAAAAAACTTTTTTTCTTCCTACCTAGCTAAATGTTGTTAACCGGAAGGGCCTTTACAGCTTCACCGAACTTTGTGGCCTAGTGCTGAAGGCACTCAGCCTCAAAAGGTAACTAGCACAAGGGTTACCAAACTGATACGAACCTCTGCTGAACCTACGTGTAAAAATTCCCGCGGAATTTTAATCCTAGTTAATACCTACATTTTTTTATTTTATTTAATACTAGCTATGCCTTTTTTTTTTTTTGACGGGGGGAAATGCACTACCTTACTTACGCACTACCCTTATCTATTGTATTTGTGGGATCTATTGTATTTGTGGGGTCTATTGTATTTGTGGGATAATACTAGCTATGCCTGCGACTTCGCTCACGTGGAATTCAGGCACCCCGTCCCGTCCCGTCTTTCATACCAAAATGTGTCCTGTAATAGATTCTGAATTCGAACATAGTTTTTTACTCAAACATCATCAATGTAAATAAAAAATCTTCATTCTCCAATCTGTAGATTTTGTCTCGTTATTCTTTTATTATATGTATAGGTTATCTATGTCTTGTAATCTTCCAAAACAGTCCAAATTATTAAAAGATAGTATAGCGCCATTTACTATAGATAGACAGGTAGGTAGGATGAGACGGGGCGGAAGAAGCTTAAGCACTTCGTTCCTGGTACCGTCCGGACCGGGAAATTTTCTGGCTGTAATGACCTCTTCACAGGTGACAGGTGTGAGGGAAGAACCTTGGGAAGGGCGTCTAAACCCTGAACCGTGGATTCAACAACAGAGACATGGAGGACGTAACAAAGTTGTCTATTACGGGGGAACATTGCTGCTCGAGGCTAACGCCTAAGCATTCAGCTTTTTCGTCATCGACAAATGCGGGTGGAAGTGTGGAAGGGGGTGTATTTCTGTCCAGGGGCGGCATTCTAGTAACGGTACAGTTCGTCTTCATTGATCGTGTAAGCTTCCAGTACGCGAGGTGGGAAGGTATCAGCTCCTCGAGGAGATTGTTTCACCTATTGTCACGTGGTTGATCTTCCCGGTCTTTCACCGCTCTACGCAAAGAACGTAAGCGTGTACAATTTTCCTCAGTCGAATACGCGTCGTGAGCGCGGGTCGCGGAGTTCTTTTGAGTGAGCAGGGCTCTTACGTCATCAGGGAGTATAAAACGATTCCGATGTTGAGATGCTCAACCAAGGAATCGATCTCGAGGTCCGCGTCCGCAGGCGTATCCAGTATCTCAGGGATTCTATCGAGTGAGGGTGAGGATTGATGGTCCTTCAGATAACTGTCGAACTTTTAATAGACCCTTACAGCTGGCGGGCAAGAGTCATTCGAGTGCCCTAGCTGTAGAATGATGGGCGGTGGTCGGAGTCAAGTTCATGTATGACTTGTATGAGACGCACAGGAAGCGAGACTCTTTTCAGAATCGCTATATCGAGCATTCTCGGGCGGAAATACGCCTGAAAGTGGGTAGGCTCAGAGGGAGCTATGTCCTCACAGTTGAGCGCAGCCACCAGACCCACGAGTTAGGGGAATCCCTCGGGCTATTCCAGATCGTGTGCCCACAGTTGAGGTCACCTGCGATGATGATAAGTAAGTCGCCGAGGGCGAGAAGCTTCCCTAGATCGGATAGTAGGAGTTCGCTATTGGGAGAGAGGTATACAGACACTAGTACGATTGACGGATGGCCCGTCATACCAATTCTGCATACAGAAACTTCCATGTTTGAGAGTTCAGGAGGATCTAGCAGCGTGCAATACAGACACCGCTTGTAATAAATGAGAGTACCACTGCCCCTTCTGGGTGGCAATCTATAGTTCCGAACGATAGTATAACAAGAAACTTTAATCTATTTTATTAGTATTTTTATTATAGTATTAGTAGTATTTTATTAGCCTCATGAATTACTTTTTACTGTATACGCATTATGTCCAAATATATTAGTCACTTAGTTTGTTATTTTCAATAAATTAAGTATCAGTCATATACCCTATCACCAACTAAGCTTTGATATGGTATTTGCAGACTGGTTGGCATGATTGTAACATTAGGCAATACAATCCCGTCTCTTCACCGTTGGCGAAATTTTTACATTTACTACTTGAGATCAGGTGTTGTGCAATAATTTATCGACCTAGGAATAAATTGGGCAGGACAAGTTACGACAGTTCATAGAAATATGTAAAGTATTTTATATATATACATGTAAATTTGAAGGTTAGTAGTAGAATAACAAGTTACTACTCAAAATTCTAACTACGAAATTCAAAATTTGTTTTTAAGTTTTGAATTTTGTGCAGGTAGATACCCACACTATAATGAACTGTCCGTGCTAACTTATTTTTTAATAATCAATAGAACAGAGAATTACCGATAAATGAAACCCTGAATTCAACGCGAGATGATAAAAATCTTATTTAGCTATATTAAATAACAACCTTATCAGACATTTAAAGATGTTTTATGGTGATTACCATAAATAACTGTCATTTGTATTTTACATTTACTTATTATGTTTTCAGCGTCGTTGACGTAAAAATATTTCCTTTGCATGTTCTGATAAAATTGTGCAAATAATAAAATCACGTTGTTTTTTCATAAGTATTAAAGTACAAAGAGGTTAGTGGTTGATTGTTGTAAAACTTTATGTTATATCTGTTGACGGCCTATCTTGTTTCTTTTTTCTAATCTTTTAATTGTAACACTTTAATAATAAACATACGACTTTACTGTGAAATTCAAACATATTCTGTATTTGATTCCAAGTAGTCAGTCAAACAATCAAATAAAAAGGTGTTAGGGTTAATACATTTAAGTCTAACTTTCGTTTCGTTTTCACATGAATGAAGTAGACAATTCGGAACTTTGGTTAGCGCGGTAAAGACATTTATTCATTAGAATAAATAAAAAAAAAGTTTCATCAAAACGAATAATGGATAAATTAACAACAAAAAGAAAAACAACACAAAACTCAAAAGGATTACGAATAAAATCAATTTTCACTTGTATACAATAACAATTAAAAATTATATAAAAATATTTTTCATCACTAAATATTCGAATACAACCTAATTATAAGTAAATTAATGACAAAAAAAATAGCCTGGGTAAAGTTTTTGGAAAAAAAGTATAAAGTGAGCTTTACGAAATAATATTTTATTCAATCACAAATGTCGATATCGAAAAAGACATACGTATTTTATTTGATCTCAATTATTAATATCATCGTGAATCAAATTTATTTTTGGTTTACATGCCTTGTAATTTATTTCAGTCACTTATTTATACCGTTTTTCTTATAGGTTATAATAATATTATCCTAAACAGCATCAAGAATCTGTATGCGTCTAAAGTCACCAGCCTAACCTTTTGAAATGGCGACAGTACTTATTCTAAATTTCTGTCTAGTAGAATACAGATAGCTATCAGTATTAATACTTACTATGCTACACTAGTTGACCCTGTAGACGTTATTCCCTTTTCGATACACGACACTATGGTTTGGATAATTAGAATTTACTAAATATAATAATTCGACTACAACAGGCAAAACCTCTTATGAAGTCTAGATTTTGTGATTTTTATCTCTGAATATCTTTCTCGCAAAGCTTAATGGACTGAGTGTCCATTGCGATCTTCGTCTATAGGAACACATCAGAATTGTCATCACCACCACCTCATTTTGAGCCGAGTACGACGATTTCTAACGCTCGGTCCGGTTCGATCTTTACAAGGTACAAGTTCTGTCCTGTATGGTATACTGTTCGCATCAATAGTACGGATTCGCTAAATAGCTACTTGATGACCTGGATAGGTTGGAACAGCAGGCCATCCGCAGTGATGCAGACCACACTATGAAGTTAAAATCGCTGAATCGGTTAAAGCTTAGATCATAGAACTTCGCAAACTTTTACCTTTGCCTTACCGTACATATGTGGAATAGATTACCTGTCAGCATATTTCTTCAACCCTATGGCATATTATCTCATTCCTATGGCGGGCTATCATGACAAAGACGATAATGTGATTTGTTATCGACAGTCACCACTGTTTTTGAACTGTGAGGTGTTGTTAAGTGACTTACAAAGTGACTTTATAGATCTAACATAAAAACAACACACATTGTGAATATGGGGATAATATCCATACTAATGAATAAAATTGAAATAGCTGTTTGTAATGTCATAATTACTATTTTATATAATTAGAAATGAATATACCTTACATATTACATATGTACCCTATATGAGATACCTATACCAAAAATATAATTTTTCAATTCTGTTTGTTTCGGGTAATCTTCGGAACGGTTGGACCGATTTTGACGGAACATTTTTTGGTAGATAGCTGAAGTCACACCGGGTAACTTAGAATACCTCTGTTTTTCGAAAAAAATTAGAGATCCTGGTTAAAAAAATAATCTTATGAAATTTCGAATAAAACCCGTTCAACGCACTGTTTTAGGGGCAAGTGCTATAATTTATGAGAAATATTTTACGTTATCTTAGTACTAACATTTTTTTAGGAAAATAATTAGGGTTCCGTATAAAAAAAATTAAAACGCAGTGAAAATTATATGAAACGCGGGCGCTGCCGCGGGCATTAGGATGGTAATTAATAAATAGAGAATTTGTTAATAATAACTACAGTACCAACCATCGAGTCGTACCATTGCTAAGAACGATCACATTGATAAAAGTGATATCTTTTCTGATGAAAATAAACTGAATAGTTCAAGTCGTTCACGTTAACGATAACTAACATACGCGCCTGTGAATATTTATATACATATTAGTTCAGAGATTTGGCAAAACATGTCACAGTATAGTATATACATTGTAGTACATATATCTATTCATGTTACAGAAACTTTATATCTACCAAGGAAATATAAATAAAGACGTATCTACGTCTACAAAGATTATTTCTATAACAGAAAAATAAATAACACATAAAGAGTACATATGTATATTCATGCTTTTCATCAACGTTTACTCGTTTTATACGGAACTGGTAAACGACTACGTGACGTGCATCACGAGTTGTAAATAAAGCTGTTTTCTTACTTATCTATGTATGTATTCTTTGAAAACGTAATTCAATCACACATCTCCTACATCTTCCTTATGAAAGAAACAGTTTTAAACTATTTATTGAATTGATGTAAATTATTTTCACCATAAAAGATTTCAAACATAATCTGTAAACTGTCGCGATGATTTTATAACGTATGTTACAAGAACTGTAAGGTAAAACACACGTTGAAAATGGTCCCCATAACAGACATTTTTTTATAATTTTCCTTGTCCATAATTTAATATTATTAAATATATTTTTAGTTACTTTTAAATGTATATATTTGCTGGTTTGCCGTGTGGTGACGGCTAAGAATAGTATCACCCCGTATCTTTCCGTGGGTGTCGTTAAAGGCGACTAAGGGATAAACGATTGAATAGAAAGCAGCACTCTCTGAGCACCACATACACCTACTGCGATCACCAACCCAGCTGCCAAGCGTGACAATTATGGCTATCCCCTCCTTTTAGATTGGGGGAGACTTATGTCCAGCAATAGACGTCTTTCGGTTGAATGGATGGATAGACTTGCTAGCTTAATAACACGTTTTTTAATGTAACCTAAAGTTTACATAACTGGCCTACGTACAACACGTTTGTAAATGTATAATAAATACTTAAATACGTACAATTCCCGCATAAAAATTAAGATGAAATAATTATAGATATTCTCGTCGGCGTCGAAGACTGGAGTCATAAAAATTATCATTTACACATAACACTTACGTTATTATATTTGCATGAAAATAATCTTATTAGTACTATGGCTTATCAATAAGGAATTAAATATTTAGCGCTTCGTGTCGCAAGTACGCGAAAATTGAGGTAATTTATACATTGTTGTCACGGGTTGTTTGTAAATGGCTCGCTTCAGATGTATTTGGTACTCTATACCAATAGCAGTCAGTGTTTCGTTACTCATGAACGCGCTGGTCACACGTTAATTTCGAACGAAAAAAAACTTGAATTGTGACATGTGATATTTAATTATAATGTATGGCTACGTGCATTATAGAGAAAGCACTGTGAGTATTTACTATTTGATCATATCAATTCGCGCGTGATTACAATGAATACGACTGATTTTTTTTTTCGTTTGAGATAATAAAATCAACTGCCACAGGAACTTGTTTGTGCATATGTATAAAGTAAGCTTTCGTATATTAGAATCGTGCTGTCATTCGAATGGACATTTACGTAGGTAATTAAACTAAATATATGTATATATTTCTATTAATAACTAAATTTCACTTAATGCTTTCTCTTTTCTTTAATATTATTACATCAGTTATCTTTTTAAATATATTAACAACTTAGAGATTCCTATTTGTCTGTTTATCTTTGTTATATAATTTACTCTTTACTTATTATGTAATAAAGAAAACAAATAAATAACCTCGCTTTAAAGACCAATGACACGTGTTGATGGAATGTGTCCGGAACAAAGCTGGGAGGGAAAGACTTGTAGCACACCTTGCCTCAATATGTGGGATCAGGGTACGTTTCACGGAATTATTTCAGAGCCTAACAGTGCTGACACCCTGTTGGTATACAACTTAGTTGCCAAATACTTGAAATAGAATTAAAAAAAAATTGGGCCGGCGTAACCCGAAGGGTTAAAAGCAAAGAATTATTGGAAATAAAACAAGAAGAAGAAAAAGAGCAATGAGAAATTATTGTTTTTTTTTTGTTTTAAATCACTAAACGTAGATTCATTGGTATTAGTGAGTTCTAAATTTAAACAATCTATTTATCTAATGTTCACGTGTAAGTTACTGGCACTATTTGGAATCGATTTACAGTAGGTAACTTAAGTAACTTTAAATGCTTATCGACTCCATTTCCTTTAATACGCGTCCGAAGTAATGGAAAATAGATAGTATTTCAAGAACGCTATGCCTTCAGATAGGTACCTAACATACTTAACTAGGTGTCATCCATAAATTACGTCACACGAATCTTATAATTCACTGACCCCTCGTTTCTTGTCATAGTTGTAACATTTGTGAGACCCCCTTCACGAGATTCCCCTTCCTAGAATGACATCACATGTTAGTAATTTTACATATAGAAATTATTAAAGTAAAAACCAAGTTCCGCAATTAGTTTTATTTCTAATTCAACATTTTTTTCATATAATCAGCATCAAGTCAAACATTTGAACAATCTGTAAAAACAGAAGCGATTAATTATATGAACACTTGGATATAGATTTTGAAATGTGACGTCACGATAGTTATGAGTTCTCTCACCCGTTGTCACATAATGTCCCACTTCCTCGACCCTTCCCTTTCCCTTAAAGTGTGATATAATTTATGGAAGAGCCTCTTATAACTAAATGGTCGTCCGGTTTTTGCTGACGTTTGTGTCTATGTTGTATGTAATACGAGTACAGCAATTTGTCGAACTGGTTATCCTTAGCATTATACGCTCATTGACATTTTAATTTAAACGTAACTCTCAGAATATTGTAATGGTTTATTTTTAAGTGTTCATAGGTGTCTATAAATTAGACAAAATATACCTATACAAATATATAATAAATATGTACTCCGTAGATTTACTACAAATATTGTATTTAATTTTTTGTAACATAAAAATTATTTTTTTTACAGATTCATATATGGTATATATAAATAAATAAATTGTTTCGAAATAAATCAAGAAATAACTGAACATAACATTAATGCTCTTTAAAAATATACTCCTACTTTCATCCAATTGTATTATTGCTATATTTTTTGTAAAGGCGTTAAAGAGGTACAGGCTAGTGAACATTGCCTTCATAATTAGTGATAATTATGAGTATCCACACTTTACCAATGTCACGATGAACGATTTTAATCACATTTTTTTATTTCCACTCTATTTGTGGACAATAACTGAGCTATATCATGCACAATGCTATCAAATTTACATAAGAACCACCACATGACAGACGGGTATAACGCCAAAAAGTTTAAACACTATCTTTCTTTTTTCTCTTTTTAGTTAAGATATAAAAGCGAATATTTGATACATTAAAAAAAATCTTATTCTTAGTAAAAAAAATCCTAATTAGATTAATGATAATGTTATACTATCATAGTAACGGTTAACAAAAACAATATAAATCCGTGGACGTGAATCCGTAAACTTGCACAAAATGGATTATTCATCAATGAATAACTCTTACCCTTTCGGACATCCAGTTGAATGAACCAAAACTTTGATAAACAATGGAAGGTCGCGAAAGGTGAATAGTTGAAGATAAAATAGCAAATCACAACATATTTTCTATATTTATTTGGGTCGGTTCTATTTTGTTACAGAAACCCATTGTATAAATTGTAAATAAACATACAAGAGGATATCTCATATTGTATAATAGCACATGTGTGTATACATTTAAAAACGTTTCGTGGGGGTCCAATGTTTAGAACCGGGGGATTTATTCATTGTCTGCGAGTAAAACCTCGGCTTATGCCAATAATTTCTTTGAATTTCAAATACATTTACTGGTGCAATTTCAATAAGCAATAGTAGTAAATATAAAAAAAATGTCGTTTTCATATATTGCATTATTTCAATGCTCTGGCCACAATTTCATCTAATGTTTAGTGACGAACTGACGATATACTTGAAGTGGGTAACACGTTAAAAGTAATTTTAACAAAAGTTTTTTATGAGATAATAACTAACTTTACTTGTATAAATATAGTGAAACTTTTAAAAAGATCTAACAGATGTCATTATTAAATATATATAGGTGAAAAATGGACAACATACCCCTTCCGATAATTTTATTTTTTACAACTCAGTTAGTGATGTCCTAATTCGTTACTGTTCGATTTCCTATAACAATTGATTTTATTTATGAAAAAGTTCTGCTCAACATTATTGTTTTATAAACATACCCAGGCGTTTAAATGTCCAATATATTTATGTACTAAAATAAACCATTTATACTACGGTAAATATGTTTATTATTTGGCAACATCAATCAAGCAGGTTATAGAGAACATGCTTATTTCATTAATAATTATATAAATAATAGGTCAATAAAATTTAATATCTTATTAATTAAATGAAAATATTTACATAGTCCGTGGACTCGATAAATATTCGATGATAAAAATCGGAGTTAAAAAGCATGTCGCTTCACTATTGAAAAAAACATGGTCCATGAACTGTTGCATTTTTTTATCCATAGTTCTCTACCATATGAATATATGAAGGGGTTTAGTGGTTTTGCTTTAAGAAGTCTCATTTATAATTGCTTGGTGATAATTTCTCAAGCATAGACTAGCAGCTACCATAATATCCTATGCCATGCTATTGTTTTTATAACAATTATTTCCTTTAATGAAAGCTGCTGTTAACTATAGGTCAGGATTTGAATACAAGTCAATCGATGCGTTGTCTGAACATATAATTATTGAACCATTATCGGTAGATAAAACATTGTAATTGATATGGTCTAGTTCTGATGAATTAGCCGCCACTTGTGTATAGATAAATACAGTAACACTTCTGTAAGTACTATAGGGTTTATATGTAGTGATGGATCATATTGTTATTTTCATGAATTCATTAATGTTATTTCATTAATCGGTAATTGGATTCTAAAATAATGGCACAGAAATATATATGAATTCCGTAGACTAGTCGCTTACCATATTTCGTGTTTATTTGTAATAGAAACATGAAATTGATTTTCTTAGAACTTTATGTTAATAAATCGGTTTTAAGAACTTATAATTTTTTCTTAGAAATATTTGCCGGTTTACAAATGTTCCGACGCGTATTAATTGGTCATTCAGTCATTTCTGTCCTGATATGTGACAAGAGAGACGATCTGTTTAATGATTTATTAAAAATATTTTCGCTTTGTGAATTTCACGAATTTATTAGTAGAAAATGTTTAAAAAATCTTAGGTACTAATCGGTATATTTACACTAATTAATAAAATTGAAGTGTCTATTTGTAATGTATAAATTTTTTTTTTTACTAAATAGATATACTGAATATAGACGATGCCAAGACCAAAACAACAATTATTAAAATTTTTGCCTGTCTGCAAATAGTCGTTTGTAATGGGTAATTTCCGGAACGGCTGGATCCTTTTTGACGGGACTTTTTTGGTATATAGATGAAGTTACTCCGGGTAAATTAGAGTACTTTTAATTTTAGAAAATAATTCGGGTTCCGCGTAAAAAAAATAAAACTTGAAAAAATTTAATAAAATCCGATTCAATGCACAGTATTACGTGCAAGTGCTATAATTTATGAGATTGATCTTAATTGAGCCTTTACAAGATCTTAGTACTAATTTTTTTTTTTTTAGGAAATTAATTAGGGTTCCGTATAAAAACAATTAAAACGCAATGAAGAACATATGAAACGCAGGCGCAGCCGCGGTTACTCATAAACTCTACATAAATTTCTACCTAAGTCTACCTATTACCTACACAAATTCCATAAACACTATCCAACTTTGAATCTAAATGAGAATTGAACCGCGGAACTGACGACCTCATTCTCGTTTTGTATTATTATTATAGTCCATAATCTAGATATCTCTCTATTTTTAAAAACAACGTCACACAATATGCTTGTAATAAACTTTACATTTCTACTTTTAGCAACATTTACAGTATCAATATACGGTTGCCGACGAGGATACATGTTCGGACCATTAGCGACGTACCGGCAAATTTACCAATACGGTATACGAAGTGCTAAGTGAAGTGTATTGTTACAAACAATTATAAAACTACTTGCCAATGATTTGTGTATGTATAAATTTTAATAAACATTCGTTTAAATTTAATGGAATCGAACCACTGTAGTATCTCGTTAAATAAAACTACTAAAACTATCGTGTATAATATAACTGAACTATTCATTTTAAGAACGTACTTAATTAATTAAGTATGTACATTTATTTATTGTTTAAAGTTATATAAATTTAACATGTACCAAAGCAATTAGGCATCATTTAGGATAATACTTTAAGAGAGTTGAGCGTGCGTATGTTATGGACGAAGTTGTGACTTTTTCTATTTACTAAGAAAAAATATTTCCAGTATCCAGTAGTTGTATATTTAATATTTAGTTTATACTATTATGCGTATAATGCGTATTGGAGTATGTAAAACACACTAATACTTCTATCGTTATAATAAGTGTTTTCGAAACAATTAAATACATTTTTTTCTAACTTTAAAATTATTAAAAAAGCATTAGCGATAGTTTACAACGGTCCTCTATTGGTGAATATCTAAGCACTGGAATATTTGAAAATACATAATAGTACAGAAAAATTACAAAACGAGAAATAAACAGTTTTAAAATCTTGATTTAGATAGTCTTACTATGAATTTGTAGTAGGTTGTATATCCAGGTTGTAGGTCTAGGCAGTGAACTCAAGCAATATAGGAGCGATCACAATAGATCTAACTAGATCATAGTGATACAGGACTGAGAAGGCCTGCATAGCGCTTCTCCAAATAATAATAATAATAGTAACTTCACTATTTTAGATAAACAGTTCCTAAACGAAATTATCAGAGAAAATAAAAATCCATCAACAATAACCCTGAAAGTAAGGTTAGATAATTGTGACAGAGTATTGTTAAAAATTACCTCCAATATTACTTTGTGCCTACCTACATAGATAATATGCTTCCAATATAACGTTGTAAACGGATAGACCGTTGACAGACGGTTTTCAATCTAAGCACCATCCCGAGAGCGTATTTACCTAGGCGCATGATTTTGTTTACCGAGCTAGGCTGTTCACACGACATGAACAGCTCTGTCTGATAAACATGAGGTGAGCCGCAACGCGGTGGACACTGAAAATGAAGGATATATTTATTTATCACGAGTCGACAATAAACAATCGCATTAGCTACTAGAACCGTTGAATAATGACCCAAGATGGTATTATTCAGTATGGTTCACCTCGCTTTATCTACACAGCGTCTGCAGTTAAAGAGTGACTTAATTATACATCAGTATCGTTTAAACTTTGAAGGTGGCGTGGTGTCTGTGTGTATATAATTTTAAATGAATAGTAGTAACTGTAATAAAGAGTTTGTGATAAGTGTTTATTGGCATGGAGTTTCAATATTACGGGCATTATGACCGTTCGCCGACGCGCCGCATACAAGACCAACCCTGGTGGGACGAGGAAGACAACCTTTCGGACAGACGAATCTACGGTAAGAAAACTGGTGTTGTTTGTTCTTTATCCTGTAAAATGTGAACTTCTTAAGATTTAATGAAACTAAGAATTGTTTGGAAAAATGTATACCGTTGAATTTATATTTTACGTAGGTGGCATGAAATTTGAAAAGAGTCATGTTTACCTATTAACGTTTGTGTACATCGCTTATCAATCTTAAATTAGAACTTGATCACGATGTAAAATATTTTAAGCCAGGCGGTAGAGATTTCAAGCATTTTTGAACATGCCATTATCAATTTTAACTTCAGCGAGTAAGGGTAGAGAATGTTAGTATATATCTATATGCTGTATAAAAGGTGCTAACTTTCCGGTGTGTTGGTGTCTAGACGGCAAGGTGTTCAAGCGAGAGATATCGATTAACTCGAGGACAAAAATAGAAAGAGCAATTTGTTTGTCCCAAAATTACAGATTTCATTAAATCAGGTACCCCCCCCCGTTTATTTCAAGTTGTAGTATTTTATTTATACTAGTGATCGTAAATTGTCGTTAAATTCGATATTGACTCATTTATTAAATTATTTTATAGAAGAGTAACTAACAATTAATTTGAAAAATGACAAAAAACTTATTTGCCTTTTCCATTACTTGAAGTTCTTGACCTTTACGAAAATAAACATTCTGTGTTTGCGATAAATGAATGTCTGACGATGATGTTGAAAATGCGTTGGTAATCGTAAGGGATAATTACGTTGGTGATCTTAGGTTCTATGCACACAAGCAATTAATTTCTTGTTACATTTGTTAAATAGAAATTTTAGATTAAAAAGGGAACCAAAGTTTTCGCTTCATTTACAATAAAGACGGATGCCATTAAACAATACATTGACGTACATTGAAGTCTTTATCAAACATAATTGCAATGTTTATAAAAAAATATTCTCGTTTATTTTTGTTTATTTAGTTATAATTGTATTTATTTTGTCGTTAATTAATAACACCATATTTTCTTTAATAAAGAATGAATCTACTTTTATTTTGTTTTTATTTGCGACCGTGTTTTTCGGTTAAATCGGACATAGCACAGGGTAACACCTAATTCTGTTCGACGCTGATGTTAAAATCAGTGCATAGTATAAATACACACACCGGCAAATTTAGCGGAACGCAAAATGATTGAGAATTTTTTTTGTGTAACATTGTTGACTGATTTTTTTGGAATTCATAATTCTAAACTGAAATAATTTTCACACTTTGCGATTATTTTAAATCATATTGAAAGTGACATCGGTTCGTGGGAAATGTGCGAAATTAAAAAGCTCGAATTTATATTACAATGTTATTTTGTAATAGTCCTTTTATAAGAAAGATTTTATTGTAATGGGGATTACAAATTTATTCTCATCCCACTACCATCGAAGTAAAAAATGTGCTTCATAAATATCGAGATAGTGACATAACAGTAATTAAGGAAACCGTACGAAGAAGGTTTAAAGAAGCTTGGTGTGGTTCCTGGCAAAGCTCTAAAATTGGAGGTACATCTGCATAAAAGTAGGATAACTTTTGCTTGGAAAGATGGGAGAGCGATTTGGGATATCAGCCACGTCTTCTATAAGGGGTATTGAAAAGTATAGCGCTGAAGTGAACTGTTTAAAGCAAAAACAAATAAAAATCCCATATATATAAAACCTAATATGAAAGTTTACTCACCTTTTGTCATTAAATTGGAGATAATTTCCAGTCTTGAAGAGCGCTTTAATTTTCCTACAAGAACACAAACATAAGCCGTAGGATCAGATGACCTACCGACTACTTACTGCGTCGTTGTCTGAACATGTAACCAGTTTATTGACGGATTTTAACAGTATTAAATATCATAAAATATATTTTGATAAGCACGATGAATAGTCAAAACTCTTTTCTAATTCCCTAGCTACCAACTGCAGAAATTTACAATACAAAAGTGTAATGTGTACACAAATAGAAGTTTTTATTGAAGAAGCAGTATCAATAGTTCTTCTCGCTTGTAATAATTTCTATTCTTTAAAATTTACAGCGTCGTCTTTCTTAAATATTCAGTGATAAAGTTTTATAAGGAAAACTTATTTGGTTTATATCTCTCCGATTCATTATCGTTCTCATAATTATTGTTGTTGTATAATAACATATTTACTAAAGATTGGCTGGATAATACATCTATGATAAAAAGACCGTGTAAATCATTTACAGCTTCACCGTGATTTTGGGGGCGAGTGCGGAAGGCACTTAGCCGCAAAAAGGTAACTAGCACAAGGGTAACCAAAGTAGTGCAAACCTCGGCTTGGCCGTTACCTGAGTATAAAAAATTCCGCGGGATTTTGAAACTAGCTAAGCCATGTAGATCATTTCTCGATTTATAAGGCAAAGTAACGGAAGATAGCAATGTAACTTATAACGGAAAGACAGAGGAGACAGAACAGCATTTTATAATAGGTAAGGAATACAAGGGAAAGTACCAACGGTCATCCTACTAAACGACAGTTTATCTATTTTGTTTTGTCAATAAATACATTTATAACATTATGTTATTACTTCCTTATCACAAATTTACGATAAATAGTGTTTACGTTATAATATATAATTAATCTATATAAGTAGTAACAAGTGTATGAATTTGATAAAAGTTCTGATTGAACCGTTATGCAGTCTTCACATAGATCAATGCGAAATAATTACAATAAATAAAACAAAAATGAAAAAGTTGCGCAAAAATAAATTATTTCGTATTACGGAATTCTACTATTTGTTTTGGAAGGATTACATACGGTCGTATAATTCGACTGACAAATTTTAGTTCGTACTCTTTTGTTAAGTTTCTAGCGGTAAATATAAAAGAGGAAATATACATTTGAGCATCATCTTGCACTCACTGTCAGCGCAATACAGTGCACTTCATCTACAATCTTCACTACATCTATTTATGCAGTATATATTGGACACTACACGTAAAGATACCTCTAGTTAGGATGATTTTGAGAAATTTCTATGCCGGTAACAATATAAGTCTAGGTTCTTAACATTATGGTGCTGTAGTGTTATTTTAATGTTAGCATTTATGTTATTATCCCATGAGAGTGAGAAACAGAATTACATAGAATGTACTTGATCACTATTTGGATGCAAGTATTCATTCTGTTTACTAATGAAAACTAATATCTAGCTCTACATCTCACGTATTAAAGGCTGAATTTTATTTTAATCCCCGAATAAAATTTGACAACAAAATAATGCTGCTATGGTTGTCTCTAATGCTAATTAGATCTGCTTAAATAAACCATCAGCCTATCTACATATTCTTATCTATACTAATAAATAAAATTGCAGTGTCTGATTGTATGGCAATTTTTTTTTACTAAAGATATGTGAATGTATATAGGTACGATACCTATACCAAAAATACAATTTTTAAAATATTTATCTGTCTATCTGTCTGTTTGTAATGGGTAATCTCCGTAACTGCTGGACCGATTTGGACGGGGCTTTTTTTAGTAGATAGTTGAAGTACTGAGGTACTTTTAATTTTCAAAAATATTTAGGGTTCAACGTAAAAAAATAACATTCAGAAAAATTTGAGTAGAATCACAATCAATGCACAGTTTTACGGGCAAGTGTTGTAATTTATGAGAAATATTTTTACTTTATTTTATAGTACTAAATTTTCTTTAGGAAAATAATTAGGGTTCCTTATAAAAAAAAACGCAGTGAAGAATATATGAATCGCGGGCGCAGCCTTATATAATTTAAAAAGTTATTTTATTAGAATTTCATATTCTGTATTACTTGATTAAGAATTTGTACGAATATATTTATTTAAAATATTAACAAATATTAATTTAAAAAAAAATTGCATAGGAAAAATTAGAAACGTATCATTCTTCTTGTTTAATTGTGTAAATACAATTGCAAAATTCATATATTTCATTTTAAATACATCTCCATCGCTTATTTTTTTTTGGTATTTATCTTTGAAACGTTTACGTGAACGGATAATGCAAATTGAATTTAACAGGCGCTATTTTTTAATACGAAAAAATAAAACTGTATTTATAATAAATGTTATTTTATAAGATATTCATGTAATTTTGATAACAAAAAGTCCGTGTAAACCCTCCCATCTTATCTATCTGAAAGATTAGATCCATGGTTAATGGCAATCTGCTATTTATAAATACAATTCTGCCAGCGTCATGTAATAAGTTATGTTTTCAAACTTACAATATTTCTAAGCTCCACAAAACGGGCGGCTCATCTTGCTGGAACAGGGAGTTTTTGTGGCACCTGAGAATAAAGGTTTCGCATCGTTATGTCCAATACACTTCACTTTGTGCAAAATAATCAAATAATATCACATAAACAGTGGTGTAACTATGAAATCTGAGGCCCGTTGCAAATTCTTCGCATGGGGCATCAGTAAAAGTCGTCACGTTGTAATTTGATTTTAATACATCGTGATCGTGACCTTTTTCCAGCTCTACCACCCTATAGTTACAAGTAAAATACCATCAAAATTAGACAATATGAGGTAAAATATATAAATTAATGGATTAAAGACAATAACTGCTACATGACAAATTGAGATTCGGCCAAAAACTCGAGTAGATATCAAGATTAGAGATTATGACTCCATTTGACTCACATAATCTTCCAGGATCGATAAACCTATTGTCTTTCATTAGTGGCAAGTGTAATAGGCTGGCATTATGACAGCGACTTTAACGATTGAATACCTTTATTTAGGTCAGGACATCAACACCGACTATAAGGTCACGTAAAAGGGATGCACGACATTATAGAAATTACCACTTGAAATACAAAATTTCCCCATACCTCGTGGTCTGTCAAGTGTTACATTAGTGTACTCATATTGGCGGGAGGTTTGTGCTTTGCTTAAATTGTGGAGATTTGGGACAAGGAATCTGATTACGTATTAATGTTTATTTACTTCTGGGTTTTTGAAGTGAAAGCGTTGAGTGATTTTCGGTAGGGGAGAAAATTACAGATTCGCGTCACCAACGCTATGACGTCAGCCGTCAACATGCTACAGTATGAGATAGCGTTTTAGTGCTGGCGCTTAGAGGTAAATAATAAAATTAATACTTACGCAGACTGCTTTATGTTTTGATAATGAATGAACTGTACAAAAATGTACTAACTGTACTAAATAATGGGGGAGGTAAGAAACTTACATACAATTGATGATAAAGTAAAAGGGGCAGTCAAAGTTATCTAAAAATTTATATTTCGATGAAGTAGTTTGTTAAAATGTTGTGTGTAACTCCCTTGTATCAGGTTAGTTCTTCTTTTTAATGACATATGATTTATTTTTCTTCTATCTCTTTCTAGCAACAAATTCATAAATAAATTATAAAACAACAAATATATCATTTGATTCATCGTGAGATGTGAAAAGATGCGACGAGGTTAATACGACATCTCTCGATGACGAGATGAGGAAAGTGGTGAGGTGCGGGGGTTGAGGAGAGTATGGTGTAATACAATATGTGTTTGTGATGGCAATATAATAAAATAGATACGTCAAATGATAAAAGTTTGAACAGAGAGTTTTTGGCGGGATCTCATGGGGGGTCTGTCATGTAGCAGTTATTATATTTAATTCATTAAACTTGTGTATTTGACTCTATATCATGTAATCTTGGTGGCGTTTTGTGTGATATAGTTTGGTTATTGTATTCATGTTAAGTTTATTATAGAAGACAACGCGTAACATTTATTTTGACTTGCTAAAAAAACTCCATGGAAAGTTCGAGCACGATGGGCTACCGTTTTACTGGAGCTTGGTAACGCTGATACGAGATTGAAAATACATCTTACCCACATGACACTGGCACAAATTGTGTGTACACAGATTGCCATTATCTCAGAAGATGGAGAAAGTTTTAACAATTGTTCCATTTATTTATTTGCCATTTGCAAAATATTTAGATAAAATCTCTAAAGACTTCCCACAGTTTAACAAAGTGAAATATGTTTTATACTTTACTATAATAATAAATAAAATATCAAATAATTTAATTACAGATTCCATTTATACTTTAATGTTACAATTTGAAATAATATGCACGCTGAATCATGTTCACGACAACAGTAATAAAGCGTCTGGAAAATGTAATAAAATGAAATCTTCTCAATTGATCAAGTCTTCATAACTGTTTGATTGTGTGGTCTCAATAAAAATGGACTGTCGATGACATTGTAATAGCAGAGAGGCGGTTAGGTCACAATTTAATTTATTCCTTTATATCAAATTCTCAGTTGGGTTAGATGAACCACAGCTATCGGTGTGGTGCAGCTATTGTAATTGAAAAACGTCTGTTCAAACAAAGAATTCAATTTAAATCCTGACAGTGAACACGGGTGGACTGTTTGTTATGTTTTATTATAAAATCGTTCGTGTCCTACTTCTTTACTCTACCATATACATATAGGCAGCTGGCAGGGTGGAAACTTTATTAAATGTTACATTGAAACGTTTATTTGTATATAACAATAAATTTAAAAAAGATTTTTTTTTTGAGGATTGTTTATAAAATACTTTTAGTGCCAGGGATCGATTTCTATACCAGCACTTAAATGTTACATCTTACACTGAGTAATTGGCTTCTACTTTTCGTTTTCTATTTCTATCTATACTAATAAATAAAATTGATCTGTCTATTTATATTGTCAATTTTTTTTACTAAATATATATGAATGTATACGAAACCTATAACAAATATATAATTTTAAGAAATGTTGTCTGCCTGATTGTTTGTTACGGGTAATCTCCGGAACGCCAGTCGTTTAAACATCTTTGCTTAATGTTAGTAGCAAAAATTTTCGGATAAAAAATAAAAAATTACGCAATTAAAATGATATGAAACTCGGGCGCAGCCGCGGCCACACGGCTAGTATTAAATAAGGTTTCTGCCTCTTGGATAAAATAATAATTTTACGCTTCGTTAGATACACGTTTTTTTTAACCACACACATCGAGTTTTAGGCAATAATTAGTACTAACTGCCGGGAGGTTCGTTTGGAATAAACAAAGAAACGGTTGATTGGACTTTGACTCACCATATACAGGTTAATAATGTATTATTAGTACGTAACATAATCATTATTCAATCAGAGCCTCGGTTTTGATAATAAAAATTAACTATAAAAATAATTAAAAATTCATTAACACGCTCATATTTGTATCCTCAGTGAAAACGTTTGAATGTCGTCACTTGATAAATAATATTCTAAATCAATCACAAATTATTTTTAATGGGCAATTAATAATTCAAGTACGTCTAAACGTATCGAAAAACAGATTAAATATAACATTAAAAATATTTTTTAATACAAAGAGCCAATATGCAATTTACTAAAGTAGGTAATTGTACTTTTTTTTTCTTACTTTCACTGACTAACTTTTTCACGTGTACTTCGGTCGCAAAAATGTAGATTCTCTCAAAAAATTCAGCGATAAAATGCGACTCGAAAGGTGTGCAAAATTTCGTGTTGATCAGTTAAGTATTTAAAGCGTGAAAACGTAACAAACAAAGTCACATACACATTTTTAATATTGTTTAGGATTTCCTATTGAACAACTGTTCTAATCGTATTGTGTACGATAAATAAGATTATAGTACATGTTTGTAAGTTTTAATAACATATTTATTTGAAAATTCATCTTCCTGAGACACGAACATTAAATTTGCGTGATAATATTTTCTAGTCGGCCCGTGGCATCAATCATACGAGCTGTAGTTTGACTCTGCTATCGAATATTTACGGCACATTAAATGTATACATATATCTGGTTATAAAGCATAGTTCGTTAGTTCATTTATCTATTTGGAGAGTGAGTCAAGGTTCTCAAAGCAGCCGAACGCATCTTTTTAAACGTAACATAAATAAACAGAGTTTAACGCAGACGTTTACTGGGAAACGTAAATTTGCAAATATTAAAATTGGGTTTGTAGATGGTATTTTGAGATCTTCATCAATGGTGGATACGTATTTATTTTGTTGAAATTTTAAAATTAACATTAGGTGTTGATTTTTTTCGGCTTTAATAACATCCATATGCATTGCTCAGGTTAATAACTTTAATATGACAATTACATCTTTAGTAACATTGGTGCAAAATTATTTCTAAGTCATATCTTTCGAATGTTAGAACAGCAAGTTAATCTTATCGTCGTTTCCCATATGATGGTATTGTAATAATAGTTTTCAGATAGAAAAACAATGCTTAGAGGCTTGGGCAACTTAAAATGTGTAGTCAAAGGTTTTTTTTATATGCATCCCGAGTTCACCGAACATAATCCGGGACATTGTTGGTCTAATCCGTATTGATTTTCCCGACTAGTGTATCTTGCTCCTAATTTTTATTCTACATTTAATCTAATTAACAATTTGGTTTTGCCTTCAGTCTAGTTTTACAGTATTGTTTAGCCTATTCTTAAATCTAATTTGCTCATCCTCCTTCTTTTAATATAGCAATAATATTGCCCTCTTTTTCCAATGGTAATAATATTAGTAACAATAATTTATAATTTTAATTATAGCAATAGATACAATAATTCAATTTTTAACTTTTAATAATTAATACAATCAAAATCAAAATCAAAATTTATTTATTCAATTTAGGCCCCAAGAAGGCGCTTATGAACGTCTAAAACACTACCACCGGTTCGGAAAACAACCCACTCTAGAAGAGCCGGCAAGAAACTCGATCTGGTTCTTTTTTTTTTAAATATATTAAAATATATATCATTTTTTTTGTCATATAAAAAAAAATGATAATATTGTAGTCTAAGGGTTTGATTATATTTGAATGTATTTGAAACATGATAAAGATGGTGGTGAAATGTATGTACATATCAACCAGAATCTTACTTATTCTGTATTAATTGTGTTATCTAACTGGCTATGGAGTATTATTAAGACATTTTGTGTCACTACATACATTCATGCTGAGATTTTATCCTTCCACTTGCCACGATCCTGACACACGTCTTTCTGTTCTTCTACTGTCATAAGTACTATTGTAAATTCTCCTCTCTAACTCAGTTTCATTCCTTTCCTTTTTATGGCTCTTGCAACTCCTCCGCCGAGGATGTCAGATATTTTAAGGGATAATAGCGCAGTGGATAGTGCGGCCGTATTCTGCGTTAATGGACGCGGGTTCGAGCCCACCTTTCTTACTATAAAATCAGCCTGAGCTTTCGGTGAAGGAAAACATCGTGAGGAAATCATACCATGGTGGTAGGGCATTTTCTAATAATGCTCGCCTGAGTAAATAATATAATAATACCACCCTCAAGTTTGATAACCTGTCGCCAAATACCAATAGGTGTGTTTCGGCAACATCATCTGAGAACTAGTACCTCTAGGCTTAGTGTGTTTACCGTCCTATACCACATCGTCATTTAACATCAGATGAGATTGTGGTTAAAACACTGAGCTCAATCGTGCAAAAAAAAAAAAACAAAAAACAACTATAACCTAGTCATTAGCGTATAGGAGCCATTTGAGAGTCAGACCATTCATTTTCAGTCAATATTTACTCTCTTTAAAGATTGCTAATAACAAGTTTAACTAATATTTGAAAATAAATACGAGTACACACATATACAGGCCGACATACATAACACACGAATTTGGTTCTATGAGGACTATTAAAGTATGAATAAAACATCATTTGTTAAATAAAATATACCATATTCTTATTGATTTTTCATCTTTGATTCATTAATACTATCACGATTAGGTGATATATCAGACATTAAATTTTAATAAACTTAAATAACAGTCAAAAACAAGCAAAATCGTGCGGGGGTCGTGCTCTCCGTTGCCTGGAGAACAGGAATTCCCCGCGTGCTGGTGTCGCGCAAAAGGGGTTTCCCATAAAATATAAATCGAAACAACTGACGTCTCTTTAAGGAATAATGTCAAATAAATAATTGCTTGACTTACTCGAAGCGACGACACTCGAGGACTGCCTGTACTTACTATTAATTATAATTTATTGTCATATAGTGTAATGTATAAGTATATAATAAATATAGACGGTTATTTAATCAGTAAAATAAATCTCTTATTGTTCTAGGTAAGTGAGTTTCACAATGCTAATACTGCATCTGACTACATTTCTAGACGTGACTCCGGCGAAGGCAGTAGGGTTGAAACTACAACCAATCCCCACGTTCAAGCATGCCGGATAGGTAAGTTGTAATCTAAAACACTTATTTAAAGGCTTCAATTTTTATTTTAGTTTTATAAAAATGTCGTAGTACATATTCCTTTTTTATTGATCACATTTCATTTTACATTGAATCCTCATCTGCAACCTCTTCTTTACTTTCATAAACTATTATCGGTTACGGTCACGAATTGAATCTTTCTTTAGAACGTCTTCGATCTGGTCGAGTAATCCTCGTCTTATAAATTAGTTTTGTCAATCTCCTTTCATCCGTCTTCCTGTTCAATGGAGAAAATTAGTCTCATTAATTATACAATGAATCTTTAACAAATTATAATGCAATGAATAATTATTAAGAATCGAAACTCTTATATACGACCTAAATCTTATACAAAGAGATTTAGTTACTAATTCATTTTAAAAATATGATGATTAAGGACGGCGCAGAGTGCGGTTGCGACGGGGCTTTGTCTGATAAAAACATAAATAAAATGTTTATTTCAATTACTATATCTTCGATCAAATAACTGTGTGCTTGTTATATGTTAATTTAGTGCATTGTTTCTTGTCATTTGTTAATATAATTGATTTTAAATTGAGTAGATCATTAAGGTTTTATTTCTTATACAAACTTACATTATGCAGTGTTCAAATCAATACTTCAAACACTTTGTCCAGTGATTGTATTTACGTGTCGATCATTTATTTTGTTGTGCGACAACAATGTTACTGTAAAAGCATTAACCCCTTGAGGACTAACGTTGGCGTTTACGCCAACTTTCCATTGTTTTCCTATTGTCTCCTTTTTATGGGTAATCGACATATTAAAGTAGAATAGAAATGCAATACTTGTTCGTGTATTGTCGAGCAAATGAATACCTAATAAACAATCTTGAAAAGCAAGGTACCGACCCGAGTATCTGAGAGACGCGACCGATAATGATAATAGTACATTGAATATTATACGGAATACTAGTTGTGTGCCCGTGGCTGCACTCGCGTTTTATATATTCTTCATTACGTAATTTAGTTTTTAATTTTTTTTATACGAAACACTAATTATTTTCCAAAGCGTCTTTTGCTACATTAAGCAAAAAAATTTCTCACAAATACAAATACCTGCCAGTAAAAATACATTGAATCGGATTTTATTCACTATTTCATGAGTTTTTTTTACGCGGAACTCTATTTATGTTTGAAGAACAAAAGTACTCTAAATTAAGCAGAGTAACTTCAAGTATCTACCAAAAAGTCTCATCACAGTCGGTCCACCCGATCCGGAGATTACAAGGAACAAACAGACAGAGAGGCCAAAATTATAAAAAAATGTATTTTTGTTATAGGTGTCATAAATACATTCATACCTAATTAGTGAAAAAAAAATTTGGACATTACAAACAGACACTTTAATTTTATTTTTTAGTGGTACAGATAGAGCGTAAGGAAATAAAAAGCTCTTTACAATGGATATATATTTTAAACAGTTTTTGTATAATATGAACAAAAATGTATTTAAAAAGAAATTACCATCTTTAGGGTGCGATTAATACTTTCAAATCATAAAATATAATTTAAGTAAACTTGTATTTTCACGTAAGTCACGTACATCAATAATGACACGAAAAGTATTGTCTGACAAATAAGTCTATTATGCAATAATGCACACTGTGCGAAATTAAATGAACCTAATATTTTTCTTAGATACAGTAAATAATGTTTGTATGTTAATAAATAGAATAATTAAAATTTATACATTCTAAAAGTTAGTAATCCGAACACACAATTATACCTACGTAAACTGGTTATTAGAGATCATGCGTGAAATCAATGAAGTTGACGTTGTTTACAGTTTACGTAATGTTCGTCTATTGTGAATAAAGCACACGTTTACCATTCATTGAATCGTTACATAAAGGTGCAAGTAAGTCCTTATCGATTACAAAATAAACATAAAATTACACAATTTATCAACAATAGGGATAGAAAAAAAACTTAATATGGGACTCTATATACTTGATCATACCCTGGCGTTGTAAGTTGTGTGCCACTTATATATTGTAAATATATATATATATATATATATATATATATACAAATAGATTTTTTACACGATATAGATTCAGTGCTTTTACCATAATCTCAACTGATGTTAAGTGACTATGTGGTCCAGGATAGTAAGCCCACTAAGCCTGGAGGTACTTGTTCTCAAGCGATGCTGCCGGAACACATCTATTGGTATTTGGTGACAGGTTTTCAAACTTGAGGGCGGTAACTACCCAGGCGGGCATTATTAGAAAATACCCTACTACCATGCAAACGGTGGTACTCGAACTCAGGAGATGCCCCATCTATTTTAAAACTTTAGTGTTAAAAATATTCTTAGAACCTCTGAGCTTACCGTGTTCTCCTTTATGGACCACATCGCAACTTATTATGCTAACATAAAGCGAGATTATGGTCAAAGCGCTGTGCCCTTACAGCATTAAAAAAAAACCTAAGATACATCAACTTCATATAAAAAGCAATATTATAATAATTAAAAGAATACATATTTTAATACATCCATAAAAAAGATTATTATTAGTTATTTTTTAAAAGTGTAACTTATGCTAATTGTTTTCCTGTTCAGAATACATTTATTTTTAAGTTACGACGGGTTAGCTGAATATTGTATTATTATTAACCCTTTAACAAATACGGCACTAAGAGAATTTTATATTGCACACAATTTATATCTACATGGAAAAAAACCCCGAAATGATTAACACTTCATTTAGAAATACGGTATGCTAATTGTATTTTAATCACGGCGTTAACTGCACAGTCTAATTCGGTGAAATGGGAAATCTTAACTTTTCAAGATAAATGTAACAACATTGTGAATAGGGATATTTATTAAATATAATTTTTATCTACAAAAAATAGACCATAAATAAGGCTGACCATTGAAAGCGAAATTAAAATCTGCCCTGCGTACTATACTAAAATATGACGTCACACTAACGTTTTTCGTACATATTCTATACATTAGTGTTTATTATTATTGACTCGTTTTGTGGGAAACGAATAACAGCACCCTCTTTCGATCTTCACCAAAAGCACCAGTCAAATACACTATTGTTTAAAATAATAGTACATTTTTCTTCAATATTAACAACAACAAATGTATAAATGAATAATATAATAAATACTTGTTTCTTACACCGGCAGCCTAGAACAGTTAGTCTTTTCTATTTAAAGATCTAGTGAATAGGCCAAATCACACAGGTTATTGTATAATAGGTATGGTTTTAGAATATCGGTACTAATCGGTAGGAATTTTTTTTACCAAAGAATTAGTTGTTTAAACATGTTTCGACGCACCCCAAATTACATAATGACGTCTATGATCTCTTAAATGTCAATTAATTATACATTTTGTATACAAGTGATTGGAAAATAACTTAATTTTATTTGTCCGCTTACGATGCGGTCACGCTGTGTGGGCTACGTCATCGAAGACACTTCCCGATTCCTATACCATAAGCGGTGGTATGATGACCTTCATTTATAACGTATCTTGTATTGGTAGAATGTACGCAGCGGATTTCGCACGCCTTATAACCTGTTATTTAGTTTGTATATACCAGTCCTCAAACGAGATACGATACTATTAATTAATGTTTACGATACTGTGTTCTTACGTAATCCTATTATTTATAGGTAATATATAAACGCCATTATAATACAAGAAACTAATATCACTAATTTATTATATGCGAAAACGAAATTTGAAAAAAAATCACTGCTTGCGTTGTTTCGAAATAAAAGACGCACGAGTTATATTCAATACAATAAATAAATGAATCACATTTATTCTAAGAAAAAAAAAAATTGCTTTTTAAAGGTTTTTAATTCTAGTATGTCAAAGCTTGGAAACTACTAACATCGTTTCCAGGCACCGACAGAGGAATGACATCACTTTGAATAACGTATATACCAAAAAGTAAAACTTCAGCCAAGTTTCATCTGACTATATTTTGTGTTATCTTGTATATTGAATAGTATTAAGTAAATTTATTGTAAATAGTATTAAGAGGATATCCTAGCGGTCTTTATTTCATACAAACGTAGTCCCCTGTTTCCTTTCTGGATAATAGTATTATGATAAATATTTTAATACCAAATAATATTAATCCACCACCACCATGCCCGTACGTTATGATGTTTTCCATAAATTAGTTATTGTAAAAACTAGAAGCTTTAGAAAATGAAAAAAAAATGCTCGATTTCCGTCATCATATTTAGATGTTCGTCAAAAAATTTGATGGATAAAATTTAAAAAAGCAATAAGTTTAACGTAGCCAACGTCTTTATTATTCTAAAAGTAAAAGAAAATTAAAAATCGGTTCAGTTTTGGAGGAGGAAATAGGGTATTACGATGTGATGTTTTCGTCTATTTTGCATAGTTAAATCAGCCCGCGCTTCAGTTGTCTCTTTCGCTTTCTTTGAGGCGCAACGTGATAGCAATAGTTTTCTGAAATACCTACTTTTCTGACCGCATGTCCCCTTAAGTTAAATACGCTAACTTCCAACCAGTGACGAAGTTTTAAGGCAAACATATTTATGTTTGATCTAAAAAAAATTTTTTATTTTTCATTAGTTGATACATTAAGACATTTCTGGTTTATTCAATTCTCAAATGTTTTATAATTTACATTTCTCATGTATAACACTTGATTTGGTACTATTATTGGCTGGCCTCACTTAAATCTCGGACCATCTTAACGTTTGGTTATCATATTGCAGTAATCACATAACATCAAGTAGACTATATAAATACATCATTCTAAAAATTAAAACTTTATAAGCTTTCTAAATTGTAATCCTAATTTCAAATACCTTTCGGTAACTGCTCAAGATATGCTCCGATTCCTAACTGGGAAAACTCTTGCACTTACTACCTGAGTGATACTGTGACACTGCATGCACTAACAACACAATACACATTACTCGCAATGTACATAGGTTCTGTAATGTGACCTTTTTTCTTTTATGCGAAACGGATAGGTTTAGTTAGGATGAACCGGTAATGCTTTTCATGCCGGTAAATGCCCTAATCAAGATTTCTACCGTTATGGTTCCCTTGAGCTAGTTACCATTTCCAGATGAGTTTTTAAGGTCCTTTAGATAAATTGGAAGAGCAGTAATATAATTATTTCATAGTTAAATTTGTAGTAATTAAAAAAAAATCTACATGATTATTTATTAATTAGACCACATCGGATCTAAAGTTAAACTTGTTTAGGAATCTGGATGATGTAAATACTAATTTTTTCCATCTCTTTGCGTAGTTCGTCGCTCAATCTTGCTAAGAAACATCACACACTAAGTTAGCGCGTTTACGAAATTACTCAAGAACTTATTTATTTTATTCTATATTTAATTATTTCTATAAATGTTACCGGACCACGCCACTATAACCTCAATAAGTTTACAACCTTTGAGCGATGAAGTAAATAATAATTGTTTAGTATACGTAGGTACTGTTGTAGGTATATAGTGCTTATTTATTAAAAATTACCCACTCATTCGGTTAGCACGGTAATCAATTATTAACGTGGAACATTAAGGTAATCGTTACAATGTTATTAACTTATTATTTTGTTAGACTATTCGCCTTTCCTCAAAATCGTATAAAACTTAATTGAATTAAATACTTATATTGATAATCCTGTTTCCTTCATACTTTTAAAGGTTAACCTCAAATCACGTTAAGTAAATTTATTTCTTTACGACTTCTTATCCAAATTAAGATTTAGCAGATAAATCAATATTATTTTAAAAATAAGTGTGCTGCCTTAATGTATCCATTATCAAATATTAATTTGATTTATGAAAAATTAGATTCGACATTATTTTAAAAATATAATATCCCTAATTTTGGGAACAATTACTATCACAACTAATTAATTAATTACCCAAATTACATTGCATCTAAAACGAATTATATTTATTTTAAAAAATTGAATCTATGTTAATAAGTTACCTTTCTCAATTTTATTGAAAAATTTTAATTGACTTAGCATGTGTTATTATAGACCTCAAGGTCCGATACCCACGTACCCGTATAAGTGTTTTAGATCGTTGAACTCTTTTGTATAGATACGGTTAGGGAATAGAGTAAAATTTAAAATATATAACTTATTTGCATAATACAACTTTTATTCCAAAGGAAAGTAACTTTTAGATGATAGTTATTGTAGAACTAAATGATTCAAATATGTATAAATACTTCAACAATTTTTGTCTATATTTTGTAGGTAGACACTTAATAAACACGCAACTCGATAAATATTTACCTAATATTCAATTAGATTTACAAAAATAAAAAATCATTATCATTTCCACAGCAAATATTTGTTTTATTGCCGAAGGATGTTCCAAATCTATCCCTGATTTTCCGCATCGCAAGAAAGGACGGTCATTTTCATTTCGCCAATCTTCGTTAATCACGTCTTTCACTCAAGAAATTTACGTCCGAATATTATGGTGTAAAATAGCGTTGTATATTGGGAGCATTTCGATTCGACGGTTGAGTTGAGCCGCCAAGCATCAGTCGCACGAGGACGTCAGCGTTGACTGCACGTCGCGTAGCGTCGTTAGTAGATGAAACGCGCGTTCCACACCGTCCATAGTGACGTACTGTCTCGTACAATATGATGACGACTTCCTTAACCAGCCGGTATACACGCTCTAGCTTTCTACCTAACAACGGTACAGATGCGACCGTGCTTTAAGCCGTTAACCGTGTTTACGCCGCACCGTCACTGTTTACTACAAGATGGATAAAGTTTTCCTCTATAGTAGACAATAAATCGTGTGAATATATGAACGCGCAACGACTGAAGGATTGCGAAACTGTACAAGTGAAGTTTATAAATACATTGGCACTAGTGCGGAGTGACGTTTGGACAAGATGTGTACATGCAGCAAGTTTTGCGACTTTTTGAGGAACTCATGCGGAGCAGGTGAGATGGACTCCAAAAGTGCTTTTTACACTGTAGCCAATCGATACTTTTCTCCCTTTCTAAAATTTACGATTCTTTGTTACAACAGTCGATTAGATTAGCAGAAGAGAAATCGATTCTGCTAATATATCGCATACTAATTATTTCAATCTCCGAAAGCCACAACGCTTTCACGATACTGATTTTTGTAAAACAGATTACAATTTATAACGTCCGTGTTACTAACCGCTGTAGAAACTTGGATGTTTATTTAAATTCAGTATTTTTTTACATTTGACCTCGGAGTTTTTTTGTCTGCATCACTGTAGCGTAACAGGCGTGATGATATGAACTTTGATTTTGAAATCGGCGCCAAGATTTACCATTACAAAACACGACGATCATCAACAATAAGCCGAATATGTGTTATCAAGGCATCATTAACATTTAAATCATCTTGCACCTTATCACATGTTAACATAAATGAATAAAAGGTCAAGGCGATAGTGAAAGTGTCAATATTAAACATACACATTCTGTGGTACTCTCGATAACTGGTTAAATTGTGTTTCAAAAACATAATGCATTAACGTTGACACATAGGTATTGCCATGGCACTCAAAAAACCTACATTTTTCGTAATTTTGAATTTCTAAAATTTGATGGCTTACTTGTTTCAAAAACGTTTATAATTATCAAGTAGCATGACTTAAGTGTTCACGTTCATGTTGAAATTACAAGAGGCTTAGATAATAAATTATGGATACCAACCATTTCATCCTAAATATCTTTATTTTTCCAATACATTTACCCAGTGTTAGAATTAGGCCCAGGTCCATGAGTTCCGGGCCTAGGACAACATAATTTTAGGGGCGGCAACTTTTATAAGGTGAAAAAATATTATGAGCAAAAAAACATTCTAATCCAAAAATTAATTTAGTATAGTTTTTTTCTTTGAAGGGAAATATTCCTATAAAATATATTAAATAGTTCAATTAACTTTAACTTTACTGAGTAATTATTTATTAAAGATAAACTTTTACATTAATATTCAAAGAAAGTTAAATTAATAAAATCTAGTACATTGCAACTTAAATATTTACAAAGTAGATATTTATTTTGATAATCATAACAAATTATTTAAAAAAGATGATATATCAAACGGCTCTAGGGCGGTAGCTAGCCTAAATCCGGCACTGAATGTACCTAAGGCTCAAGTAGTATTTTTTTCACCTTAATAAGTATTATAAATTTATTTCTTAATCTGAGTGTATAATATTAATATTATATCATGTGTAATAACTGCGTTATAATATTTTGAAAGTTCTATTTAAGTTGCTCTAGGTCTCTAGGATATAGTAAGAGAATGTATGTATCTACAAGACATTTACACTCAAGGTCGTCAACGTCATGGTGCCGTGTTAAATCTAGGAATATAACTTGTATGATTAACAATTATCATACTATATTCCTTTTGTTGTGAGCAGACAAACTGAAACAAGGGTATTTTACCCTAGGGTTATAAAAATTCGTAGGAGTAAGTCGACGATTTAATTTAAGCGCCATTGTAAATGATATTTTAGTCGTGACCTTTTAGCAATTTCAGTAGGTACTAATGTAAATAAGTTACTCAAACTTATCCATGTTTATACAATGGATTCTAAAAAGTAAGTCCTAATTATATGAGAAAAATAAAAACAAGTTATTTAAGGAATCATCAAATCGCAACGTTAAATTTTAGTCCACAGTAAATAACTAGTTTTTATATTTAATTAGCTATGTGGACTAATGCTTTAATACCTCTTTAAAGTACACGTTTTAAAAGCTATGTAGCTTTTACAAGGTCCTACAAATAATTTAACTTGTAATTTCATTTATTAAAAAGGAAATCCATAACAGAATATTAATAAAAGTAATAGTTTAATTGTTCATTTGTGATTATTTATTACAATTTTTTTTTGTTCTAATATTTTTGTTTAAAGATCTATTGCTTAATTTTCATTAGTTACATGTTCCGAAATATAATACAGTATTAAAATAATGAGAGTTATATTTCTCATTGACGAAATCACAACGATCAAAGCTGTGTTTAATATTTCGATAATATTATGTTAATACCTCGATATAAATTTATAAGAATGACGATAAGAATATAAAACGCAAGAGAAGTTAGAACTTTCTCAAAATTATTTATAGTGGTTTGGAATGTTACATTTTTTGTAAGTATTTCAAAGGTCTTTTGCGCAGTAGTAAAAGGTTATATATAATAATAATAATAATAATAATAAACTTTATTGAACAAAGGTTACATGTACAGAAAATACTAATGTGGGTATCTGCACTGGTTACAAACCGTATCGCAGATATCATAGCACAATATAAAGGTACACTTAAATATCATTCAACATAAAATAACATAAAGTTATAATTTGCAAATTAGATGAGTGAGTGAGATAGTGTGTGTATATGAGTATGCGTATGTGTATATGAGTGTGTGTGCGTGTATGTGTATGTCTGGTGTAGGAGTAACAAGTGTTTTTTTTTTTTTAGGGAATATGGGTGAACGTTGTTGTATAGAGAATGATTAAATTCTAAACTGGGCCTTCAATAGACTTTCAGTAGTTTCATATGTCATACATTGTAACCATTTAAATACAATTTGTCTCAATTTATGGCTTTGGAGTTATGGCTTTGGAGTTGTTTAATCCCCAGAAACTTATTTGCTGTATTATACAACAGTGCTCCAAGATAGTCTTCAAAACGAGAAGCAAACCAAGTATTGAATTTAGGGATTTTGATTATATCGTTAACTTTTCGTTTCTTCTCAAGACAATATGAGCTTGTCAGACCTGCATGCATACGGAAAATTACTTGGGAGATAAAAAGTTGTCGAACAGTAAGAACCTGGCATTCCTTAAATAAATCATCGGTAGGATATCTGTATGGTCGGAAAAATATCACCTTCAAAATGGCTCTTTGAGCTCTTTCTAGAGGCAGCAGAAGTGTTTTGCTAGCTCCCCCCCAAGAGGGTATACAATAAATCAGGAGAGATTGACATAAGGCATAGTATAACATTTTAATAATGTTTCTGTCTACTACTTCTCTAATAGATCTAAAGACAGGTATAAGCCTACGTATGCGCTGAGATAGTTTCGCGATATGATATTTAAAGGTCATTTTGTGATCCACTATAATACCCAAATATTTAATATTTTCAACGTTTTCTAAAAATGGACAGTTACAAAAAGGAATATCATTTGTGGGGTTCGAACATGCAGTTTGATGAGCATAAAGTCTCAGAGAATCACGATATGGGTCAGCTGAGTTTCGAATGCTAAAAGTCATAAATTTAGTTTTTTCAGAATTCAGTGTAAGTTGATTGGAACGTAAACATGCACTTACGGAGTTGAAACCTAGTTGGGCATTAATAATTACATTATTAATAAGTATTAATAAGCCACAAATAAGTGTCATGATCATGATGAGAATGTTGATTACAAGTGTTAAGCTTAAGCTGTTTTTTTAAATTTACTTTCTAAAAAATATTTTCAAATTTGCCTTATCTTAAAAACTCACAAAGTGCTTCATCGATTTGAATAACATTTGGTGTACGGGAAGTATTTATGACGTTTCGGTAATTGAGGCTATGAAAGACAAAATAAAATCAAGACCTTCCACGTTCAATCAAGGTAATGTAGACGAAATCACGGGCGCACGCTAGTTTAAACATAGATTTCTGAAATGTAAATACCTATACATTAAATGTGTATTTAATTATTTACATATTTCAAAACATTAGTTATCCATGTATAGATAAAAATTAATTACTAAGTATGCAAGATTTAAATTAATAGTATTGATTTAAGACTCCTTATCATTATTAATAGTTTATTGCGTAACAGACTTAAAGAGACTAGGTATAATGTATAATAATTTAGCAATAATGGTATACAATCTCATGTATTTAATTTTTATAGTTTCACAATACAAACAATGAAAGTTACTCACACGTCTACCGACTTGGAAATATAACTTTACAGCAGGTTCACACGGTTGAATATATATTTTTATAAATTGATCACCTGTGGGAGAAGTTGTTATGACTTAATTAATTTTTGTGTTATCGTGACCTTATTCTTATTCAAAAGCATATACCTACATACACAGAATAATAACGCTAAGAGCGACAGTTTCATATAAAGACTTACTTAACATGAAATCAAAAAATATATCTGTGTGTGAGTAAGCGACACTGAATTACGTATTTACCGGTAAATTACTAAAGAAGTATGTGTCCTTTTAAGGCCAACTTGAAATTTGTTCACTCCGCGTGAGACTACTGCCATTCTGAGTGTTTTAATTTTCTATGTCTACATATTCTATATGTCTATGAAATTACGATTAGTTACTGTGATTTGTACAACGGGTCGAATTGTTGTTTAACATTTTCGAATTTCATTCAAATCCTCTGTATAACACAATAAGTTGGATAAAATACATCAAAATAATAAAAAAGAACAACGTTAACTCCCAAAATAAATCTGGAGTTCGCATGTAAAAATCCATTTAGATTAGCAGTACACGTAACTTGACGAGCGTGGACAATTGACCTTCTATATTTATTTAATATAAATCAAGTATACTTGAATTTAAATACTTTTTAAACTCTGTGTTGGTTATAATTCAAAGTCATTGTTCTAATTTACGTGTATTTCTTCAATGATTTCGAATGTGAAACATTCACTATACTCTTTTCAAGAACAGTGCCTTGTATTTACATAATGATGTGTGCCTGAAAGATAATTTGTAGTTATATAGGAATTAGGATATATCTAATTAGGTATATATGTTTTTTAGTTACATTTGCACTGATTAAACAAAATCACTATGTGAACGACAGTGATGTCTGGAAGTGACAGCTTTCTCTGCGCATTTACTAATAAACGTAACTATTAGTTATAAAGTAAAAAAAAGAAACATGCAGAAAAACCGAAAAGATCAAGTTTCTTGCCGGTTCTTCTCGATGACTGCGTTGTTTTTCCGAACCGATGTTTATTTTGACGTTCATAAACGCCTTATCAGGGCCTTAATTGAATAAATAAAGTATTCATAACTCATGAGAAGTATATTACAAAGTAAAAACAACGTGATGAACTTATATTACCTGTTTTTGTTATAAAACCAATTTAAAAATACAATGGTGAAAATCACTAAGGAATAATTAAATCTAGATACATACTAACTGGGTTTTAAATATATACAGTGTAAACTCCATTTGTAACACCCGGAACCGTACAAATTACTTGACTTTGTCCGTACAATGAGAAACTCATTCTCCATTTAAAAGGATATCCTAGCGGCATTTATTCCATACAAACGTAGTTCCCTGTTTCCTCCCTGAATAATAGCATTATGGTATATATTTTATACCAAATAATATATATCCATCACTGCCATGCCCTTACGTTTTGATGTTTTTAATAAATTAGTTATTGTAGAAACTAGAAGCCTTAGGAAATGAAAAATGCTTGATTTTTACCGTCATTTTTAGATGTTCGTCAAACTAATTTTATGGATAAAATTTAAAAATCAAAACTTACAGACATAGCCAAAGTCTTTATTATTCTAAAACTGAAAGAAAATTAAAAATCGATTCAGTTTTGGAGGAGGAAACAGGGTACTTACGCGTAATTTTTTTATTTTCTTTTACTCATAGTTAAATCAGCCCACGCTTCATTTGTACCTTTCGTGTTTCATAACCCTTTCTTTAGGGCATAACGTGATAGTAATAGATTTCTAAAATATCTGCTTTTCCGACTACATGTCTTCTTAAGAGGAAATAGGGGACTACGTTTGTATGGAATAAATGCCGCTAGTATATCCTCTTAATGACAAATGTGAATAACGCCGTGAAATGCGGGACTGTGCAAGTAACGCTAAATAGAGTTTATAATGTATATGATACTCTATATTAATTGAAGAACTTATACCCAAGATGGATTAATCGAGTTGGTCCATGCACAATAATTAAGGTTATTGTCTCGGATAATTATCAATTATCTGTCCTAATATCTACGATACGATATAAAATTTGGTAGTATATTGGTTATTGGTATAACCTCCCAAAGGTACATATGTAATACGAAAACATATTGATAGTTCCGAAAGATAAAGAATATATTGCTTTATCTAGTTAATAATTGAAAGGCAGTGTTTTAGCAGTGATAATATGATTGTAATTATAGTGTACAAGTATTTTGAACTTTTCGGGTTCTCAAATTAAATTATTGTTTGACCATGTGTATATAACGAAATATGTATATTAATTTCGAAATGGATTATTTTATTCATAATATTATTAAGTACATAAAATCTAACATTTAGATTTCATATAAATTAGTGTTCTTTTTTTAAATTTTAATGTCTTGCGACACTAAACAAGTATCTGGCAAGTTAAAAATTGTTACGCATATCTAGGGTTACTACTTTTAAAAGCTGTTGTTTGTTAATCTTTCCATTTACGTCCTTTAAAACAATTGATTTATAAACAATTTATAAATCGAATGTAACACACAAAGCTAAACGCTATTTTATTTGTATATAATTAGATTGTAGGAAATACGAATTAATTAAACTTGTACAAGTATTCATTCCTACAACTATGACCTTCAAACTATCACAAGTAAAGAGAATGTATTTCCGATTTTCAATAAAAAAATGTGACCGTTTTACTCCTCTATCAGACAGTATTATTAATCCATTGAATCTCGCGTTAGAAATAGTATCGACTATTTCAAGTAAATTACATTATACGTATAATGAAAATATATATTTCTACGATATCTCAATTTATGGCACGCGTAATACAAAAAATAAAAACTTCAACGAATTTCAAATAAAAAGGAACTTACGATTAAAATTACTCGTCCCTTATGGTGTGCCTCTTAAAACTAACATTGAACATCTTTATTACATGAAACTGCTTGTCATCAAATGTTTATTAACTAGTCTTTGATTTCAATTCATTAACTTGCTGTATTTGACCCTAAATTAAGTGATATAGCTTGATTACTCTGCAAAATTAAAGTTTATTGAAAATAGCGTAGATTTTGAGATGTTACAAAAATTCCTAAGGAAGTTCTAACATAGGGCCGCTATTAAATATAGAGCGTTGTATGAATAGTGTTCCTAGCGTCAGACAAGCCGGTATATCGTAAAACCTTAACCTGTTCTAATAAGAACAAAGGGAAAAAAAAAATATTATTAATATTTATGAAATATTTCGAAATATAAGGATATAGTTTGGTTATTGTATATAATTGAAGTTTATTGGAACACGGAAAGTTTATTTATTCTAAGGCGCCAAAAAATCCCTGGAAAATACTAGCAAGACTTGTAATTTTTCGTTGAAGCAATGAATACTAATAGTACGAGATTCCAAAACTTTCTTATACACCTGACACTGCCAGAATTGTCAGATTCACAATAACTTCCTTCTTATTAACTTGTTTCACGGCCCTGGGTTCAAGCTCTTTTGAACCTGTAGTTATTTTACAATATTCGTATTATTTTATTAATCTTCACCTGCAATACCCAACACAACCAATAAACAAAGCGTTCCCAGGAAGTTGTTGGGAGATTTCAAAATTCATTCTTTATGTAATTATTTTCGATACACTTCACTTGTGCTCAATAACTAAACTATATCACGTAAATTGCCACCAAAATTACATCATAAAGAGGTTTATACTATAAGATAATTAATTAAAAACAAATGTTAATTAATGTCATGACAACATGACAGTCCAAAATCGCGTCTCTGACTCCGATTCACAGTATTTTTTTTCTTCACTTGTTTAACGACTCTAGGTACAAGCGCTTTTAAGCCTATGCGATTCACAATAACAAACTCACAGATTGCCATTAACTAAAAAGAAGAAGAAGAGTTTGTTATATTTTCTATATTATAGGAAATTATTATTCTTCGGATTACCAGCGACATAAAATGCATATCGGTCCGGGTTATCGAGGTGGGTATAACATAAATATTTTAAATATTTAGTCCACGTTGTTTTTTTAATGATATATTGTAAGAATGATGTTTCAATCTTATACTTACGATTGGAAAAAGATCAAATGATACTTTAATTAATTACGTTTTTAGTTTCGGTTACATATAACTTGCTAGATAGGTAACTGACTTCCTTTATAAGTTTTTTTTGCTAATTATCATAAGTTTATGTTTGTCGTCTTAAAATTTTACATGATGACACATATATGTAATTGTGTTCATCATTGTAGATTTTTGACAAGATATTAGTATGACTATCTAAAGTTATACCGTTGTTATATATAAAGTTGTACCGTGTGGTGTCGGCTAAGAATAGTACTACCCGATATATTCCCGTGGGTGTCGTAAAAGACGACTAATGGACAAAAACAAGGAGATGGGCAGCAGAATCCTCTGGGTACCACAAACACCTGACTGCGATCACCAACCCGCCTGCCAAGCGTTGCGATTATCGCAATTCCCTTCTTATCGGGGGAGACCTATGTCCAGCAGCGGATGTCATATGGTTGAATGGATGTAAAGTTTTGTGTAAAGTAATTTTTTCAGGTAAAAAGAGTACTTTATGTAATTTATTAATAAACATATTAAATAATCTGAGCTTTGGTGTTAATCTTTGAATTGAACTTATAGTTTAGTATTTGTTTTATTTTGATAATTTATTTACAATATAAAAAATATGTTGATGATTTAGTGTTACCATTGCTTCTTCTTATTAGATATTTAAATTGCACAATAACAAACTATAATTATCTAGTCGGTATTAATAATATGAATGTCAAGTACCATTTCTCACCTTTTGTTTTAATTAAATTATCAATGGTGTAAAAATTTGTTAATTCGCCTAAACGATAAATATGTACTTGACCCCATTACCACATTATAAGTAACATTCCCGCATTATAAGAGCACATAAATGTGTAATTTATTGGAGGGCATTCATTTTTTGTTTGTTATAACCCTGTAAGACAACATAATTATTTAAAACTAACCTTGCTTGCAATTCGTTTTGTGTGAAAAATTATAAATAGAAGAACATCTAAATAAAAAATATTAATATAACTTAACAAAAGCTTAGTAATTTTTAGCATAAAACATAAAAAAATTTACTTATTTGTAAATTCTCTTTTACATAAAAGCAGGAAGTGTTATCAACGTTTGCTTCCTTTCTAAATTGTGCTTAATAATTAAATTATTATGTTACGGTTTTATTGATTTATTTTACTTTATTGCTTATTTCACAATTTTATAGATTAGCATATTTTATCTGAACCCCTTGAGCACTAACCTGGCGTTTACGCCAGCTTTCCATTGGATTCCTATTGTCTTCCTATTATCTTATTTTTATGGGTAATCGACACATTAATAAAATGAATACTTAATGAGTTTTATACAATTTATTTAATACATAGTAAATTATAACACGTACTATTTTCAAACTTTTTTGTTTTCTTATATAAATCTACTAACATAGCCTCTGTTATAATGTGACGGAGTTGATGTCGTCACGAAAATCATGAAAATGAATATTTTAACCGTATTTGACTCTTAACACAGGCCTACAATATTGTCTATAAATATAATTGTCTATAAGAGTACATTGTAAGAGGCAATACAAAATACACGCATATATTGTATTCTTTAATTTTGACAAAATAATAACTTCCTTGTATATTCATAGTCCAGTATATATATTACCCGTATATATATATTAATATATACTATTACCCGCATGTACTATATTCATATAACTCAATATGATAATAATTATTATAACATTTTAAAAGTAGAAAACATAAAGTACACATACCGGCTTTTATTTACTCATGTGGTATGCATTTTATGTAAGTAGGTACTGCACCTTGACATATTATAGATAATATATTGTTATCTTTATAATTTAATACCACCAGCATTTTTTCTGATATACAAACAAACAAATAAAATCAATGTATATCCGAATATATCAAAATGTGTTTTTTTTTAACATTTCTTATTTGATATTGTATTCTAAAATGATAGATTTTGACGCGATGGCCTTCAATAAGACAGCACCTTAAAGTAATTATATTTATGTAAAGCTGTTAATATAAATTTTTTTCGTATATAAATTTATGAAATTGTCTCTGTTTGAATGAACAAAGTTGGTACTTTTTTAACTGAACCTGCGTAGGTATATCGACAAATTGGCATATGTATATGCCTGAAGATAGCAATGGCTAGAAGGTGCACAAAACAAAGCATCGTTTGGAACGCTAAAAGCATTTATTTGCCTTTACCCTGACAGTGTTTTCCAAATTTAAAAAAGCACCCTATCAAATTATCATTCTTTTGCTGTGTTTGTTCTTGTAATAATGTTTTATGGATTGAATGATAACAATAATTGCTACATTTGTTCTTTGATAATATATTACTAAGATTAGACTTAAGACGAATTTATGAAATACCCAATGATAGTCAGCGACGTAGTAACCACCTACCATTTCGGAATAAACTATTATTTATTGTAGGTATTATCGGTTTTTGTCGTGGTTTTTGTTGATTCCATGACGGAAAACGGGTTTTCGTTGTTATTTTAGTACGTATAGAATTCCGTGACTTTTTGTAATTTTTAATTATGAACATAATTTTTATTCATAATATAAGTTTTATTTTATTTTTCACATTTATAGTTAATACAAGTTAATGAAAGAAACATAATTGTAAGAAAATTACCATTTTCTAGTAAATATCATTATTCCTTATTGAATTGAACAGAATAAGTATATTGTATATTATAATATAAATAATTACATTGTTTGCCTCTGCATGTGAGAGATTATGCAGAATGCATCGTTACTTTTTTTAGCGAGTGTTTGTATCAAACACGAATTGATGCAAAGCACGTGTTCAACCAAAGGAAAATAATATATTCCTTTATAAAAAAACTGTATTGAATTCATTGTTAAATAACTCATCACAAAGTAAAATGTATTGAAAAATTAAACAACGAATGATTGTAGGTAATTCCATCGCATGAGGTATCTTATATTGAGGAATTAAGAATTATCTAGAAAACGATGTCATCATGAATTATCTTTTACGGACGAGATGAGTAATATATGATGTTCATATCTAATGAATATATTGTTTTATAATATTTGAAGCCATTTACGAATTAAGACCACTTAGACATACATATGTTTGTTACGTAATACATTTCTTTGTTTTATTATCTATTATGTAGGTAAGAAAATAACTACGAAATTTACGATGTAGGAATGCCAAAGAATAATTATATCGAGTATATTGTATAACAATTACATTATGTTTCTGCATAATTTGTGTTCGATTGTAAGCCTAATAATTTGGACAAAACCAGAAGTATTTTTAATATGTCGATTCCCATACAAATGAGATAATAGGAAGATAATGGACAGCTGGTGTAAACGCCAGGTTAGTGCTCAAGGGCTTAATAATATATTTTATATCAATTGGTGTGGAAATGTAGGCTATACGTATAATAATATCATATCACTTTTCAAACTAAAAACGTAATTTAACAGTAAAATACATGTCGTAGGGACCGTTGAGTCAAATATTTCTTTTCATAAAAAACGTCCATTTTATAATAATGATTAAAAACAGTATATTTTTTGTTTTATACATATCTTGTAATTATGTATTTATAATTAGTGATTGTTAATAAAAGCGTGTATAATAAGCAAAACAATGTCGTAATTTCCAGTTATTGTTTCTGATAGAACGCAATCGGTCTCACTCGAATGGTCCGTTCGAAACCGTCACCAAGTGATTTAATTCGTCGCACTGAGATCGTCCGTGACTGTTTCGTTCAGGGACCGAACACTGAGATCAAACAGTACTTAGATTAATCACTACAAAACGTATAATTCATTTATAAATTTGTAACCATTTTTTTCTTTTGGCTTAACTATCAGGATAAATATCAATATGTCACCTAACGACAAGTACAATAGAAGCTAAGCTCGAAGGCGAGCATCGATATACAAAACTCTATCTAGTTATTTAGCTGAGAGTAAGAGTGATAGAATTTGTGCTTCGTTTGACAATCGAAGTATCATCGCAAAAACATTTTTTTTTTGCCAGAAAAGCTGCAGTGTTAGCTCATCGTTTTTTATATTATTATATGAAGTAGCAAAAAAGCAAATAATACTAATACTGTATTTTCAGTTTAAAATACATATTTTTAATGACGTAATGGCATAGATAAACTAATACAAGGTAAGTAACGGGTTTTATACCTTTTTGAAATATTCATCTTTTGGACCTGAACCTTCCGTGACAATTAATTTCAAAACCGTTTGTGAAACGCAAATCTATTTTCTCATCCTAATGCTAGCCTCTAAACTGGACTTTATAAATATATGAAATATCATATAGATATGCGATCCTGTAACCTAATAATTAAATTTATGAAATAATCTAGCTCACATAAAATCAACTATTCATTTAAAACTATCTATTTGTTACTAAATTAGTTACAAAAAGAGTTAGAGTTTAAACTCCCGTTAGTAATAATTTTCAAAACCACCGCAGTCTTTTGCATTTATTTTGTATCTAGGTTAAGTTTTTTATTATGGTAAAATTATAGGCATTAAATCCGTTCTATCCTACTCCCTCTGAAATATGTTGTATTTATGTAAAGTTGAGTGTTAACTGAATAAATAGAGCATTCTGAGAGCAATTTGGGAAAATTATTAACCAATATTAATTATTTCTAAATAATTAACATCACGAGTGGTAAGTATATTTCAATGCGCGTAAATTACTACATTTCTATGTATCGCCGATCAAAATTGACTTTCGTATTTCCTTTTAGTTTTTAACTAATAACTTATAATTAATAACCATAGTCCTTAATCAAGGTAGAGCGAGATTTTTTTTGGCGTCTTTAAGTCAATTGTATTTCAAGTACATGTTCCAAAAATTTATAAAAATTAACTTTAATTTGAAAAATCAACAACCAACTGAATTTAAATATAATTATATTTTTTGCTTGAAATTGTTATCGCATTATCGCCTCAAGCATACTTGGCTTCTAGAGCGACCGCACTTCTCACTCTATTTTAGTCATATCCGAGATCAACTAGAGATAAATTACCAACAATAAGAATTGAGAACATCTTGATTGTCCAGTGCATATTGCTTAAAAGATGAGGGTCTTTTAAATATTATAGCTGTAGCTGTTCTTAAAAAAATGTGTCGTTTCTGAACTCTCAATTAAACTCAACACTGGTTAAGACATTTTAAAATAGATTTATATAATTTAAATAATTTAATAATAAAGATTTGTAATGGGCTATACCTACACGTCCTCAATAGGCAAGTAATCAACATAAGACATTGAAATTTTAAATTTGTTTCGATAATTTTTATACAATCCCATCCATCCATATAACCGAAAGACGTCCACTGCTGGACATAGGTCTCACCCAAAGATCTCCACGATAATCGGTTTTTCACCCACCCGCATTCAGTGGATTCCCGCGGTATAATTAGGTGAAATTATACCGTAGATTAATTTCAATGTCACAAGAAATTACTTATTACTCTAGTACAATTGGAGCATTTTTTAAATCCTCAAACTAGTTGATAACAAACTGGTTTAAGATAAAATACACAAGGCCCTTGGGCCTTGGTTCTACTAACCTATTTATATATAATGTTTACTTTGCATTTATTTTTAGTTATGTTGGTACGCATGTAAAAGTCTATTCGTCTTCTCACTCAGAACATATCGAAGCAGTTAGTTACAGTTTTAATATAAACTCATAGATAAACTAGCTGTGTGCCCGCAGCTATGCCCGCGTTTCATATGTTCTTCACTGCGTTTTTTTTTTGTACGGAACCCTAACTATTTTCTTTAATGCTTTTCGGTACATGTACAAATTATTTCTCACCAATTCAAACACTTGCCAGTGAAATTGTGAGTGGAAACGGATTGTATTCGAAATTTTATGAGTTTAAATTTTTTTACGCAGAATTGTAATTATTATTGAAAAATAAAAGCATCCTAAGTTACGCTGAGTAACTTCAGCTATCTTTCAAACTCGCTGTCAAGATCCAAAAGTCCCGTCTAAATCGGTCCAGCCGTTCCGGAGATTACCAGGAATAAACAGACAGACAGACAAAAAAAAATCTAATTTTGGTATAGGTACACTACAATTGTATTTATTAGTATAGATAATTTATTTATAGCCTGTTATAGTTTGCCAAATGAACCAACTACACGCAATATATTATGATGTGAAACTGTATCAAGTGATAACGCAACGGTTTCATTTAAGAGTAGGTATGGATGAGATGGCATGACGTGATTCGAATACATTACATCTTCATTGACTGGTGGTACTCTTAAAGTAATTTATCTATACTAATAATGAATAAAATTGACGTGTCTGTTTCTAATATCAAAATATTTGTTTTTTACTAAATAGATATGAATAACCTATGCCAAAAATACAGTTTTTATTTTTTTTTTCTATCTGTCTGTTTGTTCCGGGTAATCTCCGGAACGGCTGGACCCTATTTTCACAGGACTTTTTTTGATAGATAGCGGAAGTTACTCCGCTAAACTTATTTTAATTATTAGTCTTTTGCGTAAAAAAAATGAAAAGCTCATGAAATTGTGGATAAAAACCCATTCGATGTACAGTTTTACTGACGGGTATTTGAATTTCTTAGAAATATCTTTGCTTAATGTACGCGGCGGTAATAAACGCGGGAGCAGCCGCGGACACAGCTAGTAGAATATAAGATTTTATTCTATAAATTTGTTTTAAATGTGAGCCAAAACAATTAAACATATGTATATCATACATTAAGTCATAATATGTTTATTAGGTTTATACTTCTAGCACACATGGGAGTGCATTAACAGACTTTAAGCCTCATACTTAGGAAGTCTAATATTAAGGAAATTGCTTTAGTAATAAATAACCTATAAAATTACCTGTAGATTTGAGTTTTACTTTACTAAAATTTTCATGCTATTTAATAACAATGGATTATTAACTATTGTATCTTTTACTATCCTAATATGTTTCTATTCATTGTAAATGTAACTAACACAACTTTCTGTGTATATAGTAACATTATATTCGGCCAGACATTCGAATGATCAGCCGTTTCTACAAATACGATTCAAGATTAGATTTAACATAATGTACTGACTGCGTAATAAATACGGCCTTATTGTTGCATCTGTCTGACCTATACGACCTCACGAAATTACTTAAATTATTATAAACTAGCTTAACAGGCATAGCAGGTCTTTAGTTTGTTATTAATCTAATAAGATAAAAAATAATGTCATGGTAACTTTCATTTTTCATTTATTCTATTGTTTATTCGTATTTTGTTATTATTGTTTTCAAGACTTACAATCCAAACCGTGGATTTTCTCACTGAAAGTCGCCATAATAAGACTCGTTATTGATTTTTTTTATTATTATCAATAAACACTATTTCATTTAATTTAATAACAGACGGATCAGTTACACCTATACACATTTTATCTAGGATACAATTGATAATCATTTTTATTTACAATACAATAATTATTAATAAAAAAATAAAAATGATTAATATTTATTTAGGCATAGAATTAAAGCACTCAGAACGGCAGTAGTCGCACGCGGAGTGAAGCCATTTCATGTTGACCTTAAAAAGCCACGTTCGTCTTTCCTTACTTGCCGATGAGTACATAATTCCGTGCCGCTAACACACGAACACGTATATCTACTTTTTGTGTCAATATTAAGCGATTTTTTGTACGAAACTATCGCTCTTAACGTTATTGCTCTATATATTTATTTTTTACATAAATTTTTGTTGTCATTGAATTTTTTTAAGGTTAGAACTCCAGTTTACAGAAATAATATAGACTACGTAATATGAAGCGAATAATATGAAGTATAAGTCTTTATAGAGCCAATTAATAAGGATAAAAAGTCAAACTACAGCTGATATCGACGTGATTAGCATGTAGATAGATACCACGCTTAGAAACTTAGAGCTTGGAATTAAGCATGTGTCAAAATTTATTAGGCATATAATTTGTACACAAATAAGCAATACTTGGTCAACCTAAGCGATCGTACCATTTTGAAAAAAATGGCAGCTAAACATTTAGAACAGCTTTTACATAATATAGAAACATTATAATAGAATTAAAATAAAGATTACAATATAATACAATAGTGATTGACGTATTATTTTATTTGAAACGTAGATAAATGAATTGAATTGTTATTGAATTAAAAGAAAATGTTAACATGCTCGCACGAAAAGTACTTGATTACTTTAATTGCAATTTGGTTTCGTTTTAATCTTTTTGCTTTTTTGAAAATAAAAATATTATATTACGTTACATAAAACTATTGTTTTAAATGTACGATTATTATTTGATCTTGTCAAACAACAAATTCTCATTTTTTTTGTTTATAAAAGTTGACAGAGTCCATTTATAATTGCAATATTCTAAGCATACACTTTGTTTATAAGTGTTATAAATATTCATTAAATACAATTTGTATTATAGTTAACAGAAATATTACATTACTTTGTTAAATAGTAACAAGAAGCAATAAAGAGTACTTTAAGTACTTATTCATAATCAGTAGCCAGTAGAACCAATCGATGGCATAATAGTGTCCTGTTGGCCGGCTAATACCAGAACGCGGCCAGATTTATTTCGACACAAAGCGATCGAAACTAGTATAGTTTTAGTATTACAAGTACCAAATAATTCTACAGTTGATAGTTAGTAGCAGCTATAAGCGAATTGTGTATAGTTTCTTTCATTTTTATAAAATAATAAATTGTTATCGTGTTTTACATAGTACCTTGAAGTATCAACGATGCTACTTGTAACTAGAAAGTCTAGTAAAAGAAATTATAATTCCATACTTTAAATATTAAAAATCGAATGCTATAAAACAAGAGACATTGACTAGTATAATTCCAAAATTAAGTCTATTTTGTGTAGGTAGATGTATAATTACTTGCTAAATAATATAATTAAGGTTAATCTTAAACGACTGTTAATGGTATCATAAAAGATTTGGTCGGTTAAGGATAGTATAGCCTGTCAAAAATACAATAACACATTTGAAAAATCAAAATGAAAAGGCTCCCCCTCCTATCATACTAATTATAAAATAAGCTGTGTGACGCATTTTCTTTTGCACTGTATAGAGTCAATGCTTTGCAAGTAATATTTTCGGAACATAACTTGCCAAATACCAATAGCTTTGGCAACAGGTTTTCAAACTTGAGGATGGTAGCTACACAGGCGTAAAAATGAGCTATCACCATGCTATGGACTCTTCACGATGTTTTCCTATACCGAAAGCTCAAGTTCATTTTTTTATTTAGAGTCGTATAGGTGGGATCGAATTCACATCCATTCATGCGGAATCCGAAGGCAATACCAACCACGCCATTATCACCTCACATTTACCAACAGACACGCAGCCCTTATTGATTAAAGTTTTCAACATTCAACTGTTTAGGCTAGATAGATACTGACAAGTGAAATTTACTTCTCCTTAGGCTCTGCCACTTATAGGCCGAGTGGTCTATTTACAAATCGAATAGGTAATAATAATTTCTTTCTTTAATTAATTAATTAATGTCTCTTGAATATAGATTATTATTAATATCGAATGACGACTGCAAATCTACGTAGGTGTCATTATTATTTTAAAAGGGGCTATTAAGGCTAGAATAGTCCTTTATCACTGCGACCTAGATAGATCTATTGTGATCGCCTCACACTACTAAAGCTTTTTGATAAAAAGCTTCTGTACCTCTTCCAAGAGCAACATGTGCTTTCCCTAAACTCGGTTGCGTATGGTACGTAGGTGTTCCCCTTCCTTGCTAGTTGTTTACGCCGTAGTCTAATTATAGTGAGAACATTGTTGTTGTTTTTCGTATCTTACTCAAATAAATGCCAAGGAGATCAAAATTTGTATCAATTTATAGATACAACGGTGATGCCTGGCGGCAATTAGTAATGAAAAACCGGTATATTTAGAAGCCATCTATACTTTTTATATTATACAAACAACAGAATCGTAAATTTCTTATGTCTGTATATTTTTCATTTAAACATTGTTGGAATTGATACGTGGTAACGATAAATATACAGTTCATTTGAAAATAAAATACAAATGAAAGTTTAAGGTAAAATTAATCAATGTTTTACACTTCACCACAGTTTTAATAAACAAAAATTTAAAAAACAGTATAATAATATTATTTTGCATTGGTCGATTTTAATTACTTTGGGCTACATTTTTTCCCTTAACAAACATTCATGAAATACTTCTATGGAACTTAATACAATGTTCTAATAAACGTTATAAACAATTGTGACAATTACACGCTTATCAAAATAAATTGAAAAGGTATTGAAAAAATATATTTTTTGTATTTGAGTTGTACCTAAACTAAATCATGTTTTCATTACTGTAATGAATAAAATGAATCTTTATACATTTGTCTACTTTACGAACGTCTCTGGTTCATTGAATCTGTGACCTTAAATAGTACTAGTGTGAAAAAAAATTAGTTCCAGTTGTAGGTCGTTCACAGGTTACGTATGTAAACGAACAATTAATGTACAATATATTCGAGTATGTAAATAATTAATATTAATTATTTAAATATTTTGATTTCGAATATGAAAGTAGTTCTTTGAGACTTTTTAATTTCTATAAACCTACATAAATTTTATTGCTAAAATTAATTAACTCTTATTTTATATTCATAAAATTTACTGTTAATAGTTTCAAATTTTCTTTAGGATAATAACTATAAAATCACAATTTTAAACATAATTTAAAACATATTTTTCTAAAATGTAAATAATATATTCAAATGTATTGAACGTAAATAAAGAATCCTGTTTAAATAGGAAATAAGTAGAAAGAATTTATTAAATAAATCAAGATTTACGCTTCGATTATTGCCTAAACTAATAAAATTCCTTTTGTGTAAATTTAAAAATTACGAAGCTTATTGTTTATATTATAACTCATTAATAACTTAAACGTTCATTATACTATATTAATAATAGACACTGTCTGTTTATGTGTGTGTGCTCATGAACTGTTTAAAATATGGTTAAATTTCAGTATTAACCCCTTAAGCACTTACCTTGCGTTTACGCCAGCTTTCCATTGTTTTCCTATTGTCTTCTTATTGTATAATTTTTATGGATACTTGACACATTAATATAACAACATAATTTGCATAGTTTTTAACATAATAGACGTAGCTGCTCCATTACGGCCACTAAATACAGTTTCCTGCTTTGACCATTCAATACATTTACAGTCATATCCTACGAATTACTACAATGTAATATATAACTGATACATAAAACCGATGAAGGAAATTATTGTTTTATAAATCGTTTCACACTATATGTAATAAATACATAAAGGTTCAGTTTGTTTAGGGCTTCGGAGATTGATATCGATTTTGTATTAGGTGACTGCTTTGGTTAGACTGCGATGTTCAAATCTTTTGTCAAACTCATAAAAAATATTCACTTTGATTATTATATACAGTGTTAACTCAATTTAACCTTTATCTTGTTGTCCATAAAATTTAGATTATCAATCACAATCGATAACGTGATAAAATACGCAATACATTAAGTGTCACTATATGGAGTCTACACTATAATTGGCAAGTTGGCAGGATTTATGTTCCCCATAGGCTTGTCAATTTTTAGGATCAGCCAGTGTACATCTTATGATGGTATGGATGTCTGATATAATGACGTGACAGTGGTTTTTTTTTCGACGATCGCCTTTGTTTTTAGATTGTACTATGTTTATCATCACGATGACCGGCTACATTGCGGTCGTTTTCCCGTGCTATACAAATAAACAAAAATTTTAGTTTATTTTTGGTACTTGTAAAATAAATTAATATCAACAGCAGAAAATATGATTATTATAAATTCGTGTAAAATGTTAAAGTAATATAACACATTATTTATATGATAATTATCTTATGTATTTTAAAATCAAAATAATCCACCTACATCACTTCTCGATATGGCGTTTTTTTCACATTTAAACAAGCTCTCGTCATTTAGTACCTACTAACGTGTTTGATTCAGGAAATTATATCAGTTCAAGAAGTTCTAAACAGGACTGGAAAATTTATAGTTAATAAAATTTGTACCTATATTCGATCATAATTGCCGTCAGATAATAATTCACCTCTGACATATAAATGAATTGGAGTCTTGTCAGGTCACATCAATACATTTTTAATGTACCTACCATCTATCGATTGACCTGAAAGGCCGGTTTGTCAGTGTTTGTCAATAAGGTGGATGAAGGCGTGTTTAACATTACCAACGCGACATATGACTGTCATATATATATAATATCTTTATTTTTTATCACATTAACGACGAAATAATAATTTAAATAATTACTTTTGAATTCTAGTAATAAAGAAAATTCAGTATCATAAATAATTAGATGTCTCATATTCAGGTGTATGAGTGTACATGCTTGGCTTATTACTTTTTTAATAACTGCATGGGAGTTGAGCTTTGACCACAATCCCACTTCATGTTAAGTGACGATGTGGTTCAAGATGGTTTAAACACACTTTACCTATTTTTTTTCCTCCCAGGGAAATTAACCCCGCATATCATCCGCCACCATGAAGCGATAATGGCGCAGCGGGTAGTACGTCCGGATTCCTCGTCAGTCGATGCGGATTTGATCCCAACTATCTGACTCTAAAATCGGCCTGAGCTTTCAATGAAGGAAAACATCGTGAAGGAACCATAGCATGGTGGTAAGGCATTTTCTAATGATGCCCGCCTGGGTAGCAACCATCTTTAAGTTTGAAAACCTGTCACCAAATACCAATAGGTATGTTCCGGCAGCATCACTTGAGAACCAGTACCTCTAGGTTTAGTGTCTTTACCATCCTGAACCACATCGTCAATTAACATCAGGTGAGATTGTGATCAAAGCACTAAGCCTATACACAATAACACACTATCTTTAAAGTTACTGACTATTATTAAAGTGATATTGCCGGATACACTTACAGGGACTTGGCCACAGGTTTTCAAACTTCATGATGGTAGGTTACCATGCGGGTTCATGCCGGTGTCTTCCTTCTTAGAAAGCTCAAGCTCATTATGGAATAAGATAGGTGGATTCGAACCAACACCCATGGAGGCCAATGTAGTGACATTGCGTTCAAAATAATATTATGTTAGAAGAATTATGTAATAAACATTTGTGATTGTATTACTGATGATGTAAGCACTTCAAAAGGACAGAATTACGGTTGATAATAATTTTTCACCTAATATCAATTACTTTATATATTTATTCCATTATTGTAACTCAGTACTGAAACGTAAATAAATATTTCTTGCAAAGTGAACCTTGGGCAGATTAAAAATATTTGTGTTTAGCATTCATTATTATTAATTTAAATATTCAATTTAAATACACCTTATTTTATAATTTACTTCGCAGTAAACAGTACCTGTAACACATACGCATGTTTAAATCAATTCCAATAATTTCGGTTTATAATATGAATGAACGTATTCTAAGGTCAAATGGTTTTGCTTTGATATTATTTAAATTATATCATAATCTCAGTGCCAAGGGTAATCTAGTAAAATATAGTCCAAATAGCTAAATAATAATTGTGTTAACGATGAGAATGAATGTCACACCAGGTTTGAACACGGTTGTCCACATTATTTATATTATTATATAGGGACGATTTATTTAACAAATTAACGTTTGTTTAATAAATATAGTTCATCGAAAAAACAACTTTTTTTTGTGATTCTTTATTTTGAAGTGAAATCTACCAATGTTACCCGTTACTAATGTTATGACGTCAGACGTCACCAGTATGTCAAGTATAAGATGGGACTCAGATATAAATAGTAAAATGTATACTTACACAGCGTATCGTATGTTTTGATTATGAATACCTAACTATTTATATGAAAATGAAAATAATTATTGCTTAGAGCGCCAATAGTTGTAAAAACCACAAACATGTTATAGAAGTATGTTAAATGTTAGGTTATGTTAATAATTTTAATTAACAAACTTTGATATTAAACATTAAAAAAACAGTTTCAAATTTTAACTTGTGTCGGTAGTCCCCGTGGCTGCCTAGTTTTAATAAAATATGCGTACCTTTTTGTGTATACTAAATTTGCATAAACTTTTCATAAAAAATAATAATCATACATAATATTATAAATCGAGTTTTGGCTGTATCTTGGTGGTTATTTATAAAATTCATTCGCCGCATCATAAATATCACATTTTGAAAATAAAGCCTATATAATCCACATAACATTATAACTTTATTTAGTATCGAGTAAACAAAGTATGATACCTATTGTTAATATCATATCACTTACTCGAAATTGATAAACTGTTCTTAATTCATTGAAACTAATCCAATGTTATAAATTGATAAATATTAAAACAATAAAATACACTTATTATTTATATAAACAAACAAATGCACCAACAATTGTAATTACAGCTGATGAGAAAAGAATATTTTTGTGTATCACTAAGGATATGTTAACCAATTAAAGAACTCTGAATTTACAATACTTATAGTTTATCTATTTCTCAACATCACGTCGGTTTTATTATATACATAAATACAATTTTTTAAATTGTTTAATCTACAACCAAAAGAGCTTGACGCAGCGATATCGAGACGAATAATTGATAATAATTTATTTTGTAATCTAAATATTTCATTGAACACAGTTTTTATTAGTAAATATGATAAATATTAGCCATAATAGAATGTGACCTAAATGTCAACCGGCGAGTAGAGTTCGTACGAAGTCATTAACACCGGTTAGAAATAGCCTCAGCTGAAACGTAAAAAGCCGAAGCGAAGGTGTGACTTGAGAATTAATGTAAGACAATTTTTCTCTATTATAATCTAATTACGTAGGTAGATCAGTTTTCCAAATATTTGAAATAAAAATAATTTAATTCAAACATTATTTTGAGCATTGTCTCACAATGCTACACTTTAATTTTAATATAACACGCCCCTTGCCTATTAACTAAAGAAAATGTTCATAAATGGCTGAATTTTTTTTTTCTATAAATTAATCTGTGGAATATTTAAGTTACTTATTGAACATTCTGTATGTATTATTGTGCGTGCGAGATTATTATTATTATATAGAGATCTGTGGTTGAATGAGAAACTTTATTTTATATTAAAAATATATCTATAATATAAATTATAAAAAAAAATTATATACAAATTAGTGCTAACAACTTTCATAAAATAATTCGCGTTTTCGTTACTATTTGCGTTATCGTCATACGTATATTCATAAGCAATACACCCAACCCATGAAAAGATGTTTAAGTATTGGACATTTGTATAAATATATACAATATTTTATTCATATTTCGACAAATTGTAAACACTTTTAACCTTATTCTATTCCTTCTCCATCAAATATACATTTTTATCTCAATAAAAATATTAATAAAATAAATACTTTACGTGTGGTATAATGTGATCGATATAAATATAATTTAATAAAAGTTTCGTTCCTACAAATAAATGCCGTCAGTATAATATTGTAGGCGATAAACAAAAAGTTTAAAAGGTTATCTTTATTATTTGTTGTATTATATTTAGCCAGTAAGAATTTTGCGTAATTACGAACAAAAAAGAAGGTTATTGGAATACCTAATGTGGCATTTTTGCGAACATATTTACGTATATACATATTTACATAAAGAGTACATTAGACAAAAAGTCTGCTTGAAATAAGAACACACTATTCAGGCTTGTTCAATAAAACCAAAGTTTTAATTAAATGTATTGTTATTTCGTGTCTGCATACCTTTGCCCCAACAAACGATCCTTAAGGTCACGTACTCTACTACTACACTACACTCTATCTCACCGATCGTAGTTTCCGCTACAGAGTACAGAACGCTCTCTCTATACACACCCGATACGCGCAAGAGTCCCCCAAGGTTCTATTCTGGCGCCTGTCCTCTTTAACCTCTATTTAGCGGACCAGATCAGGATCTGGGAAGAGTTCAGTTAGGTCTATACGCGGATGACACAGTCATTTACTTTGCTTTCCGTAAGAATACAGTCTTACGTAAATACGTCCAAAGAGCCGTCGACGATCTCAGCTCTTGGTATTTCAAATGGCGTCTCGCGATAAACCCGAGTAAGAGTGCCGCGTTATTATTTACTAAAAGCCGGAAACTTAGGAAAAATCCTCCCAGACCCATCCAGTACGCAGGTACTGTCGTCCCTTATAGCTCCGAAGTCAGGTACCTAGGAGTTCAGTTAGACGACAGACTGACTTTCAAAGCCCACCTTAAGAAAGTCAAGCGCCAGACCTCCATGGTGCTAGGTCGTCTTTACCCGCTCTACAACAGCAAGAGCAAAATGGCCCTCCGCCATAAGATTACCCTATACAAGATGGTGGTCAGACCCATCATCATGTATTCCGCACCTGTCTTCGGTCATATTAGTCGATCTCGGATGCACGCCTTACAAAGGATTCAGAATCGCTTTGCAAGGTAAGCCCAATGGTTTGAGAGAACTGTGGATTTACACAGGGATCTCAACCTGCCCTCCGTTAGGACCGTTTTTAAAGCCCAGTATCGCGCTTTCTTTGAACGCGCAGAGACAAACTCGAATCCCCTCATCGTGCGAGCCGTCTCGTACTTCCCAGGACGTAAGCGGCGTCGTATACGTCATCCGCGTAGAATCTTATCGTGTCGCGACGATACCATTACTCGTAGTTATAGGATCTTTCCTCACTTACCTTGTACATATGCATGCCAGAGTCCACGCCCGCGAAACCGCCGTTCCCGGGGCTGGGGACAGGCGGCTAATTTTGCTCCAGCACACTCTCCGGGTCCCCCTCAGGCGGCGACCCAAGACGTTTCTCGATCCCCAACTGGAAAGGCTCTTGACGCCGCCGCCAGCGCGATACAGTGACACTGCTCATTCTTTGAGCATTATACGCACAATACTGCTAACACACTTCTGCACACTACACGCAGGTACATAGATCCTGTAAGGAACCTTTTTTATGTTAAATAAAAAAATGTAGGGAATAGCTAGGTTCAAACTCGCGTGAGAGTTTTACACTCAGGTGACAGCCAAGCCGAGGTTCGTGCCACTCTGGTAGCCCTTGTGCTAGTCACCTTTTTGCGACTGAGTGCATTCAGCACTCGCCCCCAAAGTTCGGTGAAGCTGTTAAGGCCCTTCCGATCAACAGCATTAGCTAGGTCAAAAAAAAAAACAATATGAACATAACCAAAATGTAATAAAAATGATACTTGTTTTAATGATAATAAATGGGATTCAACTTGAAATCTCTTAAATAAGAATAGAAAAACATTTTCTATGAAAAACGCATATAATACGTACTTAGCGCATGCACGTCAGTGTCTCGATTACATGATTAGTTTGGGATCTGTCTTTAAACACACGTATTTTCCTGGTAATCAAGTTAAAATACCTACTCTGATTCAACGTGCACCTACTCATAAAGCAAACAAACTTATATCAATAACAATATAGATACTCTAGAAATCAGATCTGATTCTGGTAATTAACGTATTACTTCAAAATATAAAATTCAAGACGTGACTTTACGCATGAAGTTACAAGATCGTACTTATTACACGATATTACGTCATAATTTCAATACCGGGTATATTACCAGACTAGTTTTGTCAACTATTTGTTTATTTAAGCTATCGTTGTTTGCAAATAATATTATATCAATGAATATAGCAGTAACGAGATAGTTTTCAACAAATGTTTTCATGTACTTCTGATCTTTATATTATATTTAGGTCTAACGTATAAACTATGAATGAATGATGTCTTTTTTCTGTCCATAACTCTCTCATCGCTATATCTTGTTTCTTCTATTCGAATCTATTCGCTGTGCATGCGATATGCAATTCGAATGCAATCCATCTTATTACTAATATATTCTCTATGTCCCGTCCGCCTAATTTGTCTGGTAAAGCACAAAAAAAAATTCATCAAAGTCCGTAAAGAGTTTCATTTACAACAAATCCGTTATCCTGGATAATCTTAATTCCGTTATCCTTGCTCTTCATGGGACTAAAGTATCATATAATTATATTATTTTATACTATTACTCGTCACCGTGTCAAGTTTCGTTAAAATCGGTTAAGTTCTTTCAGAGTGATGCGCGTACATAGGAGGAAAAGACAGACAAAAATTATAAATGAAATATTTTTGGCTTCGATATAGATAACTATGTCCACCATTATTATAATTTTAAAAAAATAGTGTACAGATTTGGCCTAGTTACACTATTATTATATGTATATCTATAAATCTATAGATCTTTCTTTGGTGTGAATTAAGAACGACCTGAAATAAAGATCTTTAAGTAAACATTTTCAATGTACATTTCAAGTAATAATGTCGTATAGTTTTTAAATGTTTATGACGTTTTAGCATATGATACGGTGGTCGTGTACAACTATTGTATTACTTACATAACGCGTAGAACCCATAAGGAAAAAACATGTACTAGTTGTTCAGTGTTTAGTATTGCGGTACATCACGTTTCAAGATTAACCATTCAATAATACAAAGTAACTTTCACCGTTATCCTCATAGTCTTACATGACGACAGAGACTTACTGCTATTGTGGGTGGTTGTCAATGGATATTTGCCTCAGTGCTTTGACCACAATCACACCTGATGTTAAATAACGACGTGATTCAGGATGGTAAACACACTAAACCTAGAGGTACTGGTTCTCAAGTGGTACTGCCGGGACGCACCTAATGATATTTGGCGACAGGTTTTCAAACATGAGGGTGGTAGCTACCCAGTAAGGATGATATTTGAAAATGTCCTACCACCAAACTATGGTTTCCTCACGATGTTTATTATCATGTAATGCATTTAAATTTGGATTAATAAAATTTATAAAATCTTAATCAAATATGTCATATAGCCAGGGACGTACCTACCGCCAAATGGGCCTTCAGGCTACAGGGGCCCGACGTATGTAAACAAACATTCGTAAAATGTTATTAACACTCTTTATCCTATAATTGAGCTTCGCCACAGTGAAATAGAAGAGCCTCTTGAATAATTTTGATACGGGACCCGTCTTGGACAAGCTACAGAGCCATTGTGTACAAGACTTTATTGAAAAATGACCATCCATCCATTCAACTGAAAGACGTGCACTGCTTGACAAAGGACCCGTATTGCTTCACCCACGTTCAGCGGATTCCCGCGCACTTCACCGAGTCGTCGGTCCACTTTGCATGGTTGCCACCTACGCTGCATCTTCCGGTGCGGGGTAGCCATTCGAGAATCCGTTGTCCCCATTGGACATCGGTCCTGCGAGCAATGTGCCCATCCCACTGCCACTAAAGTTTAGCAATTCTTTGGGCAATGTCGCTTACTTTGGTTTTTCTGCGGATATTCTCATTCCTAATTCGATCACGCAGTGAAACTCGAAGAATGAGCTATGCTTTGCCCTTTTGGGTTTCTTATTAGGCTTATTGTGCTGAACCACGAAAGTGATGTAAAACAATCGAATTAGAGGTTTACTTTAGAATAAAGGCGGATAGTCTCGACGCGGCGGATCATCGGCTAGCGTGCGTCATCATAGCATTGACAGTGGTTAACCATATGGCATATAGTTGTGGGTCGCCGCGCTACACACCTCCATACGTAAATCGTACGTCGTAACAGACAGACGCGGTCATTATACATATACTCCTTTATCAACTGATAACGGATATTATTTAAGTTCTTACTTGACGTCAATATATATCATTAATAAACATCGTATTAAGTGAAGTGATCATATATTGTAGCAGAATTGTTTTCAACTAATTTGTGTCTCTATATTATTTGAATATAAAAAAAACCGGTCTTATATTCTACCTACGTGTTTGTGTTGAATAACAAAGAGGTAAGTTTTTAATTAAATTATTTTACTTAAATATTATATTTATCACAGATTGTGTATTTTTAAGTTAATTTAAAACATAATCTCATTTTAATTACATTATAATTCATATTTCCTATAGATAATATAGAAGTCAGTAAATAACTTATAAAATTTAACAAGGAATTTAATTATATACATAAAAGTAAACGCAGAATATTATATTTCGCTATTCTCAATAATAATATAATAGTAAATAACCTTGACTAAAACACGTACAAAAAAACACTATGAAAAGTAAGATGTACTTAGTGTCCCGTTTATTATACATGTGTTTATTGCTAATACTATTTATAACAATAACAAACCTATTTTTCACTTAGGTTCGTAAACTTTTTATTTGAACATATAATTATACTGGCTGTTGGGAGCGAATTGGTTATTTATTTTAAAAAAAGAATTAAGGGTTCAAAAGGTTCTTCCACAGAGAAAGTGCACACTACATAACATGCAAATCATAAGTATTACAAATAACCGAATGAAACATCAAGAGTCATGTGTTATTCATGTATTTTTTCCATGTGTCCGGCCGTATTATGAAAACATTTTTCATGCGTCCATGCTTCTCACGATGTTTTCCTTCTACGTCAGTTATGGTATTACCAAAATTGAGAATAGTCTTGTATATTTCTCATTATTACTAACAAATATGAGGAAAATATTAGTAATAATGGGTGTTTCAAATTATGATGTCACATCAAGCTCTTAAACTTCTGACATTTATTGTCCAAACAATTAAAATTATTTCGTTAGCTTTAGCGTGATGTGTATCAAAAAATGCATACAATTAATTATAACTGTGATTCCGGATCATTATCTAAGCGATAGTAAAGTCTAGAAATGACGACACCCTTCTCTGTGATTCTAGTAAACTAGTTCTAGTAAACGATTATAGCTGTGAATTTTGTAGTTTTTATGTAAAAATCTGTACAATATATATAACATAACATAAGCTCACTCCTGTTATACCCGAAGGATTAGGCAGAGGTGAAATAGCGAACTACACCCACATTTCGACGAGCTTAGGTTCCATCCCAGATGTGACGGGAGCGAGCCCGTCGCCATATCGGGCACAAATTCCAGACTCCGGGATGATACCCGTAGAAAACCTCAATATCACTTGACCCGATCCGGGGATCGAATTCGAGACCTCAGAACGATAGTCGTACCGTAATACAACTGCACCACCGAGGCAGTCCGAGTACCGAGTACAATATATATTTGTGTGTTTATACAAAAAAACCTGGTTCTTCTCGATTGGGTGGTTTTCCGAACCAGTTATAGTATTTAGACGTTCATAAAGCACCTTTTTTTACCGTGTGGTGCCAGCGAAGAATCGTACCGCTCCATATCTTCCCCGTGGGTGTCGTAAAAGGCGACTAAAGGATAAACCAGAGGATGGGCAACAGCATCCTCTGAGCACCACAAACACCTACTGCGGTCGCCAACCCGCCTGTCAACTGTGGTGATTATGGCAATTCACTCCTTTGTGGGGGAGACCTATGTCCAGCTGTGGACATCTTCCGGTTGAATCAATCAAGCATCTTTTTAGGGTCTAAATTATCTTTTTATTGGGATTTTAAAATCACAAATATAATTTAATACTGATAATTAGTCTGCAATATATTCAGTTTTTATGATAAGTAAAAGTGTTCAAGCTATTTTAGGCATATATCGTCGCTAGTATCAAGATGACACGTATCAGAAATCTTAATTAATGGATTTGTTATAATCCGATTATTATGTCGTTAGCATACATAAACGTTTAAATAACAATAGAATAATTTCAGTGATAAGAAAATTCTAGAACATTTTACATTATCATGATTACTGTTTTGAAAATCAAAATCAAAAAAATCTTTATGGAATAAGGCGCTTATGAACGTCAAAACACTACCACCGATTCGGAAAGTAACACAGTCAAGAAGAGCCGGCAAGAAACTGCAATCTGGTTCTTTTTTTTAAATATAAATTCAAAATATAAATTTACATATTATTTTTAAATAAAGACTATACAAATTATAGTCTGTTATAAGCTATTATTATTCATTTCTGGTTACAATCATTGTTAACGGAAGCACAGAGAGGGGTGTAAATTCCAGACATCACTATCGTTCACGTATTGATCCACCCTGTAATAACCTTTTCAAATTAAGACATGCTTTACATGATGCTTGAACTTATTGATGTTCTTTAGGATCTTATTATAATACCGAATATACCTATAAAACTTATATTAGATTTACTTAGCCTAAAGCATGGGACGGCCAACTTATCTTTATTTCTAATATTAAAATGATGACAATCATTTACCAGATCAAGGTTGTCCAAATTTTTACGAACATACATTAGGTTATCGAAGATGTATGCATGATATTTTAATGTTAATATCTAATGCAATATATTCTGATTCGGTCATTTCTGATATGATATTGTTTTTTTATTATGTCTAATATTGAACACGGTTTTTTTTTGTAAATTACGAATATAAATGTTTAAGTAGTCACGCTATTATTTTATTACGCAGAATATTAGGATAAATTCATGTAAGGTTCATTTACATAAATTAGTTGTTGTTGTTGTTTTTAAAGATTGTATACCCGCTGTCTCAAGGACGACAGTTTAAAATAGATTGAGATGAAAGAAAAAACAAAAACTAGGCACTGCCGAAAGAAGTGAAAAACTCGAAACTTTGAAAAAAAAAAAAAATTTGTTCATTGAAATTATTAACATAACCTAACATTTGTCTGGTGTTTACATCTATTGGCGCTCCGAGCAATAATTATGTACATTTTAATATAGTTTATTCATTACCAAAATATACGATAGATTGCGTAAGTTAAAATAAAAATTGTATTGTTTATCTTTGAGCGCCAACAATTAAACGCCATTTATATTTGATATACTGTAGCACGTTGACGGCTGACGACATAATATTGGGAACACGAATCTGTAAGCTTTTCCCCTACCGATAATCGCTCAATGTCGCTAAAGAACTTTCAATCTTTTTATGCATTATTTAATATGTCGAGTGTCCATAAAAATGAAACAATAGAAAGACAATAGCAAAACAATGAAAGCTGGTGTAAACGCCAGGAAGGTGCTCAAGGGGTTAATGTATCCCTTTTCCAGTACTTTGTAGTCATAAAGGTATAATAAACTTAGAACTAATTTATTCCGGATTTATGTCTTTACGTTTCTGAGGTACATGTAATTGTAATTCGGTGGACGAATAACGGTCACTGTAATAATAAACTCTATCTTCATATTCCACAATACTTTACAAATAGGTACAAATTTCGCAATCATGTTGAAATTATCTCCAAATCAGATCAATGGACTTGAAACGAACGCGGTAATCCTTGATAATAATAATAGTCGTTAGGGTTTTTTTACATCTGCTAGGAACTTACCGGACAACATTTTTTTTACGTTTGACTCACACATTTTCTTAGAATCTTGCGCGTATTTAGAGATAAACGAAAATTTCGATTTATCATTGTAACAGTTTCCTCGTTTTCATCTAGTTAAGAAAAAGTACAAATAAACGTATGTGTTATTATTGTGTAATAGCTGTGTGACCGCGGCTGCGTCCGCGTTTCATATATTCTTCAATGCGTTTTTTTATACGGAACCGTAATTTTTTTTAGTACTAAGATAACGTAAAATATTTCTCATAAATTCAAGCACTTGCACGTAAAACTGTGCATTGAGTTGGATTTTATTCATTTTTTTTTAGTTTTCTTTTTTTTACGCGGAACCCTAATTATTTTCGAAAATTAAAAGTACCCTAAGTTTCCCGGAGTAGCTTCAGCTATCTACCAGAAAAAATTCCGTCAAAATCTGTCCTGTCGTTCCGGAGATTTACCCGGAACTAACAGATAGACAGACAGACAGACAAAAGTTTACAATTTGTGTTTTTGGTATAGGTATCGTATATATATTCATTTATTTCACCTATTTAGTAAAAAAAATAATTTTGACATTACAAACAGATACTCCAATTTTATTTATTAGTAAGTATTAGTATAAATGAAATTTTTGAATCTCCTACAACCCATGTGCAGTGGATGATAAGGCACGAAGCATAATAATGTTTGTGCAGCGGTCACTTGCTAAAATTACTAAAGATAAAACTAGTAGTTATTATTCTGGTATTGATTATCTGTATTTATTTTTATTTGTCAGATGATGGTTGTGACTATGTTTTGCATAAATTACGAGACATTTCTTCAAACAATTACACAAATTATTGTATTGCATATTTTGTACTAAATGTGATGATATATTGTTAATTATAAATATGATTAATTAATATCGCTTTAATTAATAATAAATAATAAAAATAATTAAATTTATCAGTTAATAAAAGAGATAGCGGGGTTTTCCACAATTCAGAAATATGATAATGTCAAAACTGGTTAATTTCGGTTTCTTGTATTTTCTCCAATGATATACTTTTTTTACGTCATTACATCATTTTCAAAGTGTGTTATTTCGTTCTGTATCTATAATATGAACCGCATAATAATATCTATTGATACGATCGTTTAACATTACCTTTATATTGTTTACTGCAAGTATAGATAAATTGGATACTAATAGACGGTCGAGACAATGTCTGGTGGAAAGTTTGCTACGAGTCCACAACCGCGACTCACCGGATGTGTTGCAGGCTTCTAAAACGGAAACCACTACCCGACAATTGCCTTTATTTGCACAGTTAATGTAGTGCAATGTAAATTACATTGTGCGTAGACAATAAAAATATTAGGTAAAGTTATTATATATTCAATCAGTGTTATATATAATTGTATTTGCATATTCAGTTACAAAAACATCTACGTTACATTATTTATTCGTAAACTTATTTTCACTTTTAAGTTATAAAATATTCACACTCGCACACACACACACACTCACACACACACACATATATATGCTTAATTTCAATTGTAATTTTATTGAGTTTATAAAACAATTTGTGACGTAATATATAAATGCTGTTATTATGTTGTATAAAAGTACTTAGATGATAATTTACTTAAAATATAATTTCCTACATAATTCTATAATGTGATTTTCACGATACCTTTATCAGTTAATGACTTTATCAAAAGGCATTTTGTATTTTTTAAATAAATTTCACAGTTTGAACGTATTTTGATTAGATAACGTGTTAGTGTCAATCACGTACAAATCAAAACGAAAGGTTATTACAATAAATAATTTATTTGTCATGCAATTTCCTCCTGATTTTCATACAAGCTCTGTTAAATCAAGGCTATTGAAATTTAGAACCGCAAAAAATACTGCGTCGCCTTTCAATTGTATTATTCAAGACTACAATTTATATAGAAGCCTTCTATGCATTGTTGTTACATAATAGTTTGACTTATACTGTGTCAGATATAAGAACTGGTTAGAATAGTGTGAAAAATATTATATTTTTAAATACCAATTCTAAGTTTTTATTAAATTTAACACAATCATCATTAGCACAATTTTTATTTTAGTTTTTTTAGATAATCAGAAATGTGTTAGAATAGAGTATATATACCTGATTTTATTAGTTAATTCTGCTATTATTATTTATTACATAGAAGAAAGTGAAAATCAAGTTCAAAATTATTCAAATATTTTTTTTATTCTTCCTCGTTTCCTCACTGCTCGTAATCACGTACAATCTCCGTCGGGCGCGGCCATATGCAGATTGGAGCACATGGTTAATGATGCCGCCTACCACTTTCCATATTGTTTTAGTCTTTAGTTTTCTAAAGCTCTTCTGCCCCCATCTATTTTACCTATAATAATCTGCTTCTCCATACAGTGCTTCATAGAAAGCTTTAAAGCGATGATGACGCAGTTGGTAATGCGGCCGTATTTTGCGTCAAGAGACGCGGGTTCGAGCCCACATATCTAACTGTAAAATCAACCTGAGCTTTTGGTGAAGGAAAAACATCATGAGGAAAACATAGCATCGTGGTAACGCATTTTCTAATAAAACCCGCATGGGTAGCTGCCGCCCTCATGTTTGTAAACCTGTCGCCAAATACCAATAGGTGTGTTCCGGCAGCATCACTTGATAATAAGTACACCTGGGCTTAGTGTGTTTACCATCCTGGACCACATCATCACTAAAAATAAGGTGAGATTGTGGTCAAAGTAATGAGCCTATACCGCGTAAAAAATATGCTCGAAGAAGCAGAAGACTCTTTGTCGGCAGATTGTGGAGAGTGGTGTAGTATATATTTTGACCTTTTTTAATATCGACAGTTTAAATAATAAAGTTAATTTCTTAACAAAACACCTAGAGACAGATTTTTCGAACACAGTTTCAAAATACATCGTTATACCAGCTGAAGTCAACGTCGATATTTGTACAACTGCAAAATTATACTTTTGTAATGTAAATTTAAACAATGACTGTAAAAAATATATTATCTGTTATCAACTGTGTAATTATAACAAATTGTATTAGACATTTATAATAAGCGACAGTCTAAGAAAAATACCTGTATGATTGCTAACCGAATAAAATTGAGCACAGATGTTTGAACGTGCTATTAAAACTTTGCACTCAAACTTACATTTAAATGGTCAGTGAGGTAGCCATTATTCAAGTGAAAGTGGGACCTTTTATGGTAACTGAGGTAGACCCAACGTTAGGTTCGTGTTAGTTACGTCATGTAATTGATATTCCCCGCGGTATTTGTAGCTCCAAAGTTTTAAGGTAAAGTACAATGAAGTTATTATAGCATTTAAGTGCTTAAGTGCAGAGTTTCTCACACCATACACGGTGAAATGTTTTGTTTAAAATACGTGCCTTAATACGTGCATTTACCCGTTACAGAATCCATGTTTATTTATATTTTACATTCACGGCACGTTCGGACTGAGTTATTTTTGTCGTAGCATGCAAAAATTAAATCTGATGTATAGCCATTATATATAATTGAAATACACGCATTCATTCTTGTAGTTTGTGCAAAAAATATCGATATATACAGAAGACTTGTTAGTGTTGTCTGTATAACAAACACCGAAGGCTAAATGTAAGAATTTCGTTTCCGGGGGTCGAAAGGTCAACGGCTTGAATACGCCTTCACCGTTCACGATTAATAATATTTGCCAATGTTAGAATCTTAATCTATACTACAATACTTAGTAAATAAAATTGAAGTGTCTGGTTGTAAAGTCAAAATAATATTTTTTTTTATAAATACATATGAATGTATACACGATACCGATACTGTATATTTCAAATATAGAAAAGCAAAATATAGGTATTTGTTACAGCATACCGGCGGAATCTTGTTCAAATGATGCCAAGATGTCGTATGACCTAGTAGTGCTAACTAATCAGCAACGATCTTGTTCAGATCCTATAAATATATAGATTGAAATGACGGCAATGTGTTCTTTGACATAAAAGTTTTTAAAAACAAAAAGACTACTTATCCGTTATAAAAAAAGAGTAATAATAAATAGCTTTTATCTGTTTTCGTATTCTTCAATACTCATCTGAAATCGAAATTCAATTCAATACAATATTTTTCAAGTTAAGCGCGTTTCGAATAAGGAAATCTTTATTATAAACACAGATTACCATTTTATCCACCATTGATCATTTAAAACAGATAAGTTATGATAAAGGTGTTTATAAGAAATATAATAGCAAATAAAATTCACTTATTTAAAATACGTTTATATATTCTGAAATAAGTAAAATCATGTAATAAAAATATGGACGAATGTAACGTCTTTAAAATATATATTATTACGTATAGTCTAGTTGTGATAAATATATACACACCTGTACTTACTGATTAATGGTTTAGTTTGTTAATATTCAGCACCATATTAGTGTACACGCTACGCGTGCCAATGATGTATCTACATAAGAATATTATGTGCCATTGAAATGCGACATTGCTTCTATAAAACAAAGGTTACGACGATGTAAATTGTATGAAGCAACTTACTATTTTAATTTATTTTAAATGAAATGGTTTCTTCTTCAACTACCTATGTTATAACTTTTATATCTACTGAATTGTTTTTAATTACTGTGATCAATATAGGTAAAATTTATTCAATTGTAGTAATTGTAAAGTTTTAGAATTGTACAAGTAACAAAACTATCTTTAATGAAACTTAATTTAAATACACAACAAGATACTTTCTTTCGTATTGAATAATACTTTACAGATTTTATTTCAGTACGTAATTATATTGTAATAAATTATTAATATTAATATAATCCACCTCTCTTTACGCATTTTTATACGACATTAATATAACTAACGTTGTCTCGTTTTGTTACGTCGCCAAACGGAATATGTTGAAAAGGACAACACCATGACGCATAGTTTTTATTCTGAGTTTCAGTTCTACCATCACATCATTCTAAGTCGTCCAGATTTTTGTTTTGGAAATTGCTAAGATTAAAATTCCGCAGGAGTTTTCACACTCAGGTTGCGGCCTCGCCGAGGTTCGAACCCTTGTGCTAGTTACCTTTTTCAGCTGAGTGCCTTCAGCACTCGCCCACAAAGTTCGGTGAGGCTGTAAAGGCCCTCCCGGACAACAGAATTAGATAGGTTAGAAAAACGATGTTTTGGAAATTTATTAGGCGACCTCGTAATTATATTGCTTGCATTCTTTCTCTTTTTCGTTATATTGGATTAAAAATTACAAAAAATCGCTATCGGTACATTGCAAAGGGTCACAGAGGAGTGCCCAAGCGCAAAACACCGGTATTATTTCACGGGCTATGCATCTTCTACGGCGCGTGGTTAAGAACAATCCCTCTGACCGACCGTTAATTGCTTTGTATTGTTTTCTACCAAGAAGCCGTATCAACGGCAACAACCATAACACTTTAAATCGCCTAATAGACTTTTTTTAACGAAACAAACTCACAATCTTTATTTTCAAAACTTGTCGTTTCATCTATTTTTGACATCGTTGTTGATCTGGTTATCATTTAACTAATCTATTTAAGCATTGAAATATAAAACCATTTTAATGGTGTTTCACTTCGCTTCTCCGGGAACTTAATCTAATATTGTAGAACTATGAAAACTGAAATTCTTCATGCGAAAAAAATCCTCTATATATATATATATATATTGTATTTAAATATTAAACACCCTGCAGTTTTATATGTTATTAGATCTAAAGTCAAGGAAATAAATGTTTAACTTCGTCCGTTGTATGTTAATTATATAAATCCAGATCCAAAACTACCAATCACGAGAGTTAATTATTTGACCTAGAACTTTCAGAAGGAAGTAATATATACGAAAAAATACATATATGCAGTAGCAATGTTTTGTTTTCATTTTCATGTGTTTTTTATAACTATAAAAAATACTGAACGAGATTAGCACAAAATGATCAAGAAGTTCGACGACAAATTATAGTGAGAGTTACTTAAAATAATAAGTAATAATGTTAAATAATAAATACATAATGTTAAAGGTACGGATACAATTATCCAACTTTAATTTTTTAAAGTATTCTAACGTTTTAATCTTGTTCTCGTTTTAAAGAAACAGATGTTCAAGATTTTACATTTGTTTTCTTACTACATTACAGTCTTAATCTATTTTAGCTTAATAAATACTGTTACTTGTCTCAGGCAAACTCGAGGATGGCTTTACGTGATCAATTCACGTAAATTATGTAGGTATTTAGTCGATAAAGTTATATAGATAAAATATAACGTAGTTCTTACATTGAATTGTTTATTTATAATTATTTTTCCTGTGCGATAACAAATCAACAACATTCGGTATTGACTGACTCCAGAAAAGTAATTAATTTCGTTTTATCTTTTGTAAATTATTTATGGATATAAACATATGGATAACAATATTTCGAAAGAAATATATACGTCATGCCCAGTACTATGAAAAAATACATAACGTTTTATGCTATTATATTTTTTTTACTCTGTGGTTTTATGGATATTTAACTGAATTTTGCATTACTAATGTACATATTAGTTGTAATAGGTAGGTAGGTAATACGGCTGCAGTTGTTGCCGAAGTAATACAATCCAATTTGAGTACGGAAGGTTTGCGGTATACCTAACGACAATGCGGCTCGCCACACCGGACAACAGACACCTTCGCACACTGGCTTATAATATTTCATTATATTAATTTACTTGTTACAATATCTTTCTGTTTTGTTAGTAGAAAATTCATATCTCTAGCTTCCATTGAAACGACGACTTGTGGAATTATGAGTTATTACAATATTATAATAATAAAATCAATTTTAAAATAACAGTGTGCTTTATATAGAAACGAGTCTAATCTCTAACGTGATATTTCTCTAAATATGATAATTTATAACTTTCGTCTCTGCGTGTCCTTACGGTTGTCACAACAAGCATTAAGCGATAATATTTTTAGCAGACCTATCTAGTGGTGATTTTTGGTGATACAATTTCATCTCCTGGGAGTCTTTATTGTCTTTGGAGCTTGACGTACTGACAATCAAGTGCTGAGCTATAATTTTGGCGAATAACGTTTACTTAAAACGTATACTTACGTTCAAGTAGATTCTAAAGAGCTGTTCTGTGTACATCTTACAATAATTCAATGACCGAACACTTTATAACTCTGTTATTGAAACATTGCGCCAAAATTGAGATAAATTTGTAAATCGTTATTCAGTTTTAAAATAGATTTTTTCGCTAGATCAATGAACTTTGTAGTAACGTCCGACTGCGGGTATTTACTCTTTATCTAGATTATTGTCATACTTTTCTACTAAGATGTCACTTTTAAATGTTTTTTTTAAATTTATTTACGCTTTCTTCTTCATGAAGTTAATATGAAATCCTGACGTAAAGGAAAATGATTCCACTGTTTTTCTGCAATCGCTGTGTCTTATTTTATTATACATACTATTTAGATAAGGAGGAGTTTTTTATTTTCTTTTAACGTTGAGGAGTTTCGCTCTAATCCTGGATTAGAGCTAGTAGTATGTGGTACTCGCTCGGCGTGAAGCGCCAGGAATACCCACTAAACCCCACGGTGCTGTCTGCTGCCATTCACGGGGCGATACGGGATTGAAATGCTCCGCGTCGCCCCGGCAGCCGGCCAGACCCCGTTTCTTATCTCGGGCACAAATGTGGGGAAGCCCGGCACTTGCTGTCGCTCTCCGTTTATCAGCGATAACTCATTTCCCTCCCTCACGTGGCTCCTATTCTTGTACAAGTGATCTATAATAGGAGCCGGAGGAGGAAAGGGCTTTGCTAACTCATAGAGGTAGGAGAGCACGGACGAACCGCGCTCTCCTCCTCGCCTCTGGCGCCTCATTGGCACCACCGCGGGATTTGATTCCCGCTCTCTCCCCGAGCATGTTATGCTGCAGAAGGAGGCCACCAATTGCTAGGTCTTCTCTATGTCGAGCATGGCCTTAACCTCGCCCAGTAACGACAGGTCCGGCTCCACCGCCGCCACCATCGTGCGACGCGACTCATCCTACGCAGCATAGATACTCCGTTAGAGTGTGCTGTGTGGTGTCCTCAGCCACGCCACTTTGATGGCAGGCGGCAGTCGGATCCCTCTGTGCGATCTTGTGCAGGTACCATCCCAAGCATCCATGCTCGAAAAGCACCTGCACAACTTGAAATGTGAGGGAGCCAAAGGAGAAGGACCAGGGCAGCGGTGGCCAACCTTTTTCAAAGCAAGTGCGCAATTAAATTTTTTTACAGCGCGATGGATTTAAGTTTATTTTTTAGGTGGGTCAGTGAACATACACAATTTTTTTATAGATTTGGAATATACTTAAACCACTAAAATAGATGAATATATAATTGTTATTACTTATTTTAAAATTATTTTCATATGGTTAAAAAAGTTAAGAAAAATATGGTATTTTTACATTAGTATTTTAGAAATCTTGCAGCGAGCGCATTATAGATCAACCGTGGGCGCACTTGAGCCCGCAGGCACGGGATTTGTTTCAAGTTTGTTTATTTTTACCTTTAGATCTAGTGAATGATCGTCATAATTTTAATACTAGAAGTAAAGACAAGTTGGCCGTCCCACGCTTTAGGTTAAGTAAGTGTAATAAAAGCTTTATAGGTAATAGTATTCGGTTTTACAATAAGATCCCAAGTAAAATTACCGATTTACCTGACAATAAGTTCAAGTATTATGTCAAGCAAGTTTTAATCTCAAAAGGTTATTACAGGGTGGATCATTACGTGAACGATAGTGATGTCTGGAAATAACCCACATCTCTGTGCTTCCACTAAAAACTACGATTTGTATAGTTTTTTATATGACATAAAAAAATTATATATATATATATTTATGAAAAAAAAAGAACCAGATCGAGTTTCTTGCCGGCTCTTCTCGACTGGGTTGTTTTCCGAACCGGTGGTAGTGTTTTAGACGTTCATAAGCGCCTTCTTAGGGCCTAAATTGAATAAATGAATTTTGATTTTGATTTGATTTTGATTTTACCATTCAGTTCTTTCATTTTTCTAAAATGTGTATGCAAGATGTAATGAAGTTACGTTTCTTGGAATTCATGAATTTTGCCTTTATTCGCAAGAAAACTACATATTTTATTCAATGTTTTTATTAAACCTATTGATAAAAAATTTTATTAACTTATTTAAAACATAGAAAAATTATTTAAATTTATTTAATCAATAGTGCTAAAATTGAATAGTGTTATAGTTTTAAAAAAAGTAATAATAATATGACCTAGTTACTCAAGAAAGGCATAAATACGTTTGACCACTACACATAACAGCATATTGAATTCATGATGATAAAGCATTTTTATTTGCTACCGTAATCGATACTAACTAATATCGCTAGTAATACATATTTATTGATTTTGTAGGTATGTCTTAAGACAATTTATGTCCAATCATCTTCAATAATAATAGGTTATTAAAATTATTTTATATAAAAGATGTACCTGTTATTAGTGAAATTCTAAGATAGAACCATTATTTAAGATGTTAAAGTTTTTAAGTAAAAACTTCTTTAGCCCCGTTGTGATTGATTTAAATCTCGATAAACGAAAAAGCAACATTAAAAAGAGACAAACACATAGGATTTAAAGTGCGAGAGAATAAGGTATAAAATATTATGTTCACGTTTTCATTTTTGTGGGATTTCAAGGTTTTCTCACTTTACCGCATGTGCAAGCTTTTTTCACGTCTTTAGTCATCGTCATAGCTATTTCTAACGTAAAATAGTAGCGGTGATGGCTCAGTGGTCTCGTGGTACTATCGTACGACGTATCGTACACGGTATCCCGTATCGATGGACGTAAGTTCGAATCCAATTCTATAATAAACCCTAGCTTAACATCATGTGAGATTGTGGTCAACGTTGAGCCTATACAGTATAAAAAAGTAGTAACTGGCATACGAGATATATCCCAAATAAGTTCTTGTACCAGGCTATTATAACTGGCTCTAAATCTAAAATAATATCAGATGGATAGCATACCTCTGTGGTATTTCATACCACTATAAAACTAACAAAACGTGAATCAAAACTGGATTCAGTTTTTTTATGATACCATTATCATATACCTACTTATTGTATTCAACTGTTATTCCTAAAACGATGCCATTCTCACGATAATAATATAAAAAGTATAATAAATAGAAACACACATGTACCTACTACGTTTAACCTTTACTCATAACTATGTGTCAAATTAATTTTGTATTTTTAGATAATTTAAATATCCTATTCATTTTTATATCAACAGCGATTATTATCTAAATAATTATTTCTTTTAAACAAAACCTAATTCTAGTTTTGCATTGTACGCTAAAACTTTTGTCGTGCAACAAAAACATGAAAGTTGTGACATAGTTATTTCTACATTATAATGGTATAGATATTGTCGACATCGATTGGATGTATCGTTATAGTTGGCGCTTTTGCATACTTATATCTAACTCTATATCTATTAACCTTATGTGTCTCTTACCTCTGGTCCCTACAAATCCTTCAATAGTAGAGTGCTTGGTAAAATTCGTAAAAATTATTGACACTAAGCTGTAGATCCATTCCTCTTATGTATGTGTATGTGTGTAACTAACCTTGAACCGCGGGTAACTTATTTTTAGTTAATGTCTGGTATAGTGGTTTTTGTGCATGATTAATACATGGACCTGACTAGATACCAATAATTAACTTTAACAAGCAATCTCACTTCGCCAAAATCTTCGTTTATGGTTCTATCCACGTGAAATTGTATATACACACACGTTGCCAAGAAATTAAAAGAAGAAAGAATAAAATATTAATATAAATGATGTAATTATGTAAAATTGATAAATTTCATATTAATATAAAAGATAACACGTTATTCATTAAAGTATATTTTAATAATAGCATATATATTTAAATGTGTCAATTCATTGTATTCGTTTAAATGTGTGGTACATAAGTATATTATTCAATTTATCTATATTTAAATACCGTTAATGGCCAATAGTTTAACGTAAAATGTTTGCCTTTATATTACATGACAATAAATGTTTTCAATAAATGCTTACACGTGGAATCTATTATAGTATTAATGAACTGATAAACGTTATGATAAAATGTACAGGAATTTAATTTTAAATAGTGTGTTTGTTTGTATCCGTTGCCATGGGCACTGTATTACCCGGGAAGAAATAAAAATAGCACAGGCAATAGGCATACATCCCATAATCCGCACCATCCTCACAGAAATATCTGCATAATATACATATCTGCAACATATAATCTACAGTATACAGAAATAACAAATCAATATATGTACATAGAGTAATAATGCTAAGAGCAGTAGTTTCATACAAAAACTGGCTTAATATCGAAACCAAAAATATATATATCTGTATCTTAGCAAGACGAGATTAAGTAATCACTGGCACGTAACGAAAGGTGTACGTCGCCTTTTAAGGCCAACTTAAAATGGCTTTATTCCACATGCGGCTACTGCTGTTCTGAGTGATTTAATGTTATGTATATAAGCTTTAGTCTTACGGAGATACTATTTCTGTTTTAGATGGATATCTAATACGTTAACAGCCATCGTGGTACAATACCTAGTAGGTACTCTAGAGAGTTCATATTTTTCACTACCGGTGTGCCATTTATATAGTGTTTATTCGTATATCTAGTCAATATAGGTACTTGTTTGTGTGTACCGAATTAATAAAGTTATTTGTTCAATAGAAATAAAATGTCAACTTAATCAAAAACAATATGCAATTAAATGTAATAACAGCAGTCCGTTACAAAAGCATAAAATTACCGGAAAGTTAATTTCTTTAACAGGATCCAATATAAAAACCCCGGAAATATTATATTGGAAGTACAACGTTCATGTCGTTAGGCATAGATTTCAATCGTTGATAGAATAATCGGACGTCTAGACTTATCAGACCCGTGATAATTGACTGATACTACAGTGATTTTAATTGGTATGATTGCGCAATATTTTTGTGACGTTACACTGTGAGTGACAAACAAGTTGTTATTGACCAGATAAAAAAATCTATTGGTGGCGATGATATTATATCTGAGTAAGATAGTGTTCGCACAATAGAACAATGTAAAAAAAGAAAATAACATATTCTTTTTTGTATGTACAAAGTTTGTGGTTTTACATCCGAAGGAAAAATCTTTATTATATTTAGCGGGTGCCCGCGACTTCGTCTACATGTATCTTGATGAAATGTGAATGTGTGCGACATCATTCTGAAGCAATAATAGCTAAGTGATAGTGTTGTTGGAAACTGGTTTCGAATACCACAATGGGCTTGAACTATCCATGATTGAAAACATCCTGATTAGGTCTAAAAGGTGACTGAGGTATAAAAACCAGAGAATGGGCAGCAGCAATCCTCTGAGTACCACAAACACCTACTGCGATCGCCAACCCGCCTGCAATGCGTGGCGATTATGGCAATGCCCCCCTCATTGGGGGAGACCTATTTCCAACAGTGAACGTCTTATGATTGAGTGGATGGATGGACAAGTTTCTTTGAGCAATTGTAAGCCACTTTAATAGGTACGGCATGTAACCACATTACCAGAATCAATATTGCTTTAATCGCTGATTTACAAATACGATCATCCATTTTGTTTTCTTTCACTTTTAGCTGAATACTTTAGGTGGTCACTACCACGTTAAGTAAAGCCGTAAAGGTTCATTATGTCAATAGCAAAGTTCGAACAGAAAACATTCGTACGTCTACTAGCACCACCCTGAGTAAAACACCGATAAAACACCGATAATCGGCAATACAAAAATAATAAAGTTCTAACTTATTTGAGAATTATCAAAACATATAAATAAACCCTAATAGCTGAATATTTCTAATCGCATTAAATGTCATTTAATATTATTATTAAACCCCTTGAGCACTAACCTCGCGTTTACACCAGCTTTCCATTGTTTTCCTATTGTCTCATTTTTATAGGTAATCGACATATTAACGTTATATATTGAATAATATCAAAGTATAACCATTTTATTGTTAGTGTAGGTAATAATATCTGATTTGATAAAGATATGTAATTCAATTTTAACGGTCAATTTAATCATTTTTTTAATTGATAGTTACATTACATTTTATGATATTTTAATGACATGTTATAAATAAAGTACCAAATATTATTATAACCAAAAATTAAAACTCTTGCTTTTAAATGTTCTCGTATAATTATAGTTGTTTATTTTTAATATTAAGTTAAGCTTCAAAAAGTTATTAAGTGGTTTTTTAAGATTTTCGTGCTTATTATTTATATAGTAAATAAAAAAATGTTCTGTAATTCGAGGAAACTGTAGACGACAGAGTATTAATACATGTACTAGGAATCCTGTGTAGCTTAATCCAGTTAATAAATATCGTATAACAAAGCCGAAGCACTGTCATAGAGTTCGGCTGAAACCTTACCACGAATATTGATGAAACTACCGCATATACATAAATGCCGTCAAGGCCTTTAACGTAAATCTAATATTAAAAAAAGAACTATGTTCCAATTTTGATTTTATTTAATACGGACACTCGTAATGGTCGTATTATACAGTATTTATAATGTAAGGAACTTCTTTACGAGATAGTAAAATACTTTAAAAAATTTATTGCAAAATATTTATATTTGTTAGTACCTCGAGAACCACTAAAACAATCTTTTTTTTACATGATATATATATTGGTCTGATCCATATTTAGTACATATTTTATTACGTTACGTAAATGTTATATGACAAATTGAATTGTAAAAAATAAAATTGCGAATAACATAAAAACGATCACCATCGCATTCCTTGCATTTAAATTATATATGAAAAATTTTGAGGATCTAATGCAATAATATTAACTTATAAGGAATAGAATACTAGTAAATTTAATTGTTTATTATATAATAAATTAAAAACAAAAAGATATCTCCGCATATTTCGGTTTATGTTATTGAAAAGGTAAAACAAGGCAACTGTGAAATTCTATAAATTTTTGGGAAAATAATTTTCAGGATAAAATGACATGTGAAAGGCTGTCACACATCTCCGGCTTCAACCTTTCCTGGGGGGTTTGCCCTTGTGAGACCGAAGTCCCAGAATGCAATGGGTAAGGGGGTATGGAGGGTCGTCTCCGCACCAGTGTGGGACTCGCCCAGGCGTGAAGCGCCTGGAAATACCCACTAAAACCCCCGAGGCCGTCCGCCGCATTTGGGATGGGGGCGACACAGGGTGGCTTTCGCAGTCACCGCGTCGCCCCCCTGCGGCGAACCCACCGGGCATCGTTGGGGGGTTTGCCCTGGGTTAGGTTGGACAGCAAATGCGTAAATGCATTCCCCTCGAAAAACAAAAAAGGATAAAATGACATCTCCATTCCAAGTGACTTTTTATTTGGTCCAATTTTTTGACTTATTTATTATCTTCCGATATTTATTTCATTGATATATGTTGTACACTACACAAACAAACTCTCTTTTTTCTTTCTTCAATTTTGCCCTCACAGTTGAATATTGAACTTATCTATAATAATAAATAAAATTGAAGTGTCTGTTTGTAATATCAAAATAACAACTTTTACTAAATACATATGAATGTATATATGTATGATACCTATACCAAAAACACTATTTTTAAAATGTTTGTTTGTATGTTCCGGCTAATCACCGGAACGGCTGGACCGATTTTGATGAGTTTTTTGGTGGGGATAGCTGAAATTACTCCGCATAACTTAGGCTACTTAAATTTTTCGAAAATAATTAAGGTTCCGTGTCAAAATATTAAATCTCATGATATTTAGAATAAAAATCCGATTCAACGCACAGTTTTACTACCAAATGCTTGAATTTACGAAAAATATTTTTGCTTTCTTTTAGTACCAAAATTTTTTTAGGAAAATATTATTTGCTTAGGTTCTCTGTAAAAAATTTAAACTCATAAAATTCTGAACAAAATACGATTCAACGGATAGCACTATCAAAACATTATTTTTCCAATGATTATTTAAAAACTATATTACGCATTGAAGGATATATAAAACGAGTGCAGAGTCGCGGGCACACAGCTAGTTGAATAATATGTTGCCACCAAAAAATTTGCAAGTCTTGTACATTTTTTGTATCTTAAAAACACACACAAATAAATGTTATCACTAGCAAAACCCTTTGGAACAATTCTGTGCATTTTATTTCTATTCTAATAAAGACGTTTTCCGCATTTCCGTATTGAAATCTTACGAGTAATTGATATAATAACCTCATTCGAAGTTGAATGAACCAAATATCTCATGCGACGATATCGAGATATATAATCGACGTAGGCTTTGTAGGAATAGTTTTATTTTTAGAAAATAGCATATTATTTCTCATGGTTATTCTAAAATATACAAAACATTTTTTTTACACAAACATTTATTTGCAACAAGACATGGTAAAGCCAAATTAGAAATATTAAAAAAATATATTTAAAATATTTTTCTAAGAACGATTATGAATTATATAAGAAAATATCAAGATATATTAATAACGTTATTATAACTTCATAAATATAAAGTCACCATATAATGTTATTATATATAAAAAAATTGTATCGGTGTAAATGTATTAGAGCATGCTCATATATTTTTATTTACTTTTTGTATTAAAGAAAATATATTCTTCCTAAGAAACATCTTGTACAATTTACAATAGCACTTAGACTGACAAGGGCTTTTGCATTGTCCTTTATCATTCAGTGACGTTGTAAAGGGCATCGTGCAAATAAAATCACCCAATGTACCTACAGATTGACTGTCAGGTCATTCTAATTCGCTTTACCAAATGTTGAATATTCACCACTATATAAAATATATACCACTAAACAAAGGAGGACTAAATCAAATTATTTTCAGTGTCAAGATTTCGATTTTTGTAAACACGACGACCTACTATCGGTTATCGTTCTTATAGATCTGTCTTTTACGATAAGATATTCGCAGAACTATACTGACAAAATGTACAGAATTATTCATCAGTCGTGTGAGATAAAGGCGGAAACTGTGCGATTTTTAGGAGTCACGAAGTCATTTTGCTATGTGATAAAATGTTAAAAATCAATTTTAGTGTTTGATTTAAAATCGGTGAATACGGGGTTACTAAAAATGGCTTGGACAGCAATATATCCTCTCAGTTACGATGTAACAATGAACAGTCGATCGCTATCGTGTAAGTGTAACGTACTTTTGTTTTATTTATGCAAAATACAAGAGTAGAAAATAATCAATAGATCTAATCTTATATGAATCAAAGCGCCCTCTGGTAGTTAGCTAGTATAACTTATTAACATTTGTATTTTATTAATATCTTAAAATCCCTACATTTTTATAATTAAACTATTATATTTTACTTTATTTTACATAGAGAAAATGTATTTTTTCTAATTTTGCAATTAAAAAGTGTAATATAAAATAGCATACCGTTATATATGAACATATAAAAGTTCTAGTATTTAAAACTAGCTTATTTATTTGTAAATATTTACATAACTAAAGCTGTACATGCATCACTAAATGTTTGATTGTGAGAGCAGAAGAAGGTTCTAATGGCTTATACATTGGGTGTTAGCGTGGAAGGCTCTCATGAATCTATACTGCGAAATAAAATTGGAATATCTGTTTGTAGTGTCAAAAGTATTTTTTTTACTAAATAGATATGAATGTATATACGATACCAATACCAAAAATACAATTTTTAAAATTTTTGTCTGTCTGTCTGTCTATTTGTTCGGGGTAATCTTCCGAACGGCTGGACGGATTTTGACGCGCCTATTTTTGGTAGATACATAGCTGAAGTTACTCCGGGTAATTTAAGGTACTTTTAATTTTCGAAAATAATTAGGGTTTCACACAAAAAAAAATTAAAAAACGCATAAAAAATGTAATAAAATCCAATTCAATCCAGTTTTACGGGCAAGTGCTTGAATTTTTTGTAATTTTTTTTACTTTATCGTAATCCTAAACAAAAAAGAAATGAGGGCTCCGTATCAAAAAATGAAACGCAGTAAAGAACATAAGAAATGCGGGCGCAGCCGCGGGTACATTGTTAGTTTATTAATAAAGTTTTCCTCAAAAACAAAATAAATCATTTTTCTTAATTTTTTGATCAAAATTCAGTTAATAATAATATTAATAAAGCCCCACAGATCAGTAAGTAATAACATTAATAACAAAGAAGTTAGAAAGTTCCTAAAGAACGGTAATTTTATAAGATGTAGAATCATTGATAACAAACATATTGTATTTTGTACCTCGTGCGAAACAAATTTATAATAAAATTAATGCAAATGTCTGGATGACGCGCAGTCGAAAACCACGTACATTTGTGTTACACTAATAGATTACAATAAAATTTTTATTGATGAAACTGTACGTAAAAACGATGACTAAAAATATAGTTTTTTTTTTTTTATAATAAGCACATTTACATCTATCATAAACATTTATTGGTTAAGTAATTTATAGAAAAGAGGCCAGATTAAACGTATTATGTAGGTACACAAAACATTATCTAAATCTACACAGGTCAGTAATGATAAAAAACGCAGTATTTAATAGTGACCATATCATTGTCTTTTTTAGCATTTTATATTGTATTTTGTATGTTTTGTAATATATGGTAAGTGTATGTCGGTAAAAACCACTTATTGATATCATTATTTATATTAAAAAAGTATATTTGAAAGAAAAAATAAGTGTCTACATTATGTTATCGGTCCTGCAGTTTACTTGATTGAAATAAAATATTATCATAACGGCCTGACACCATTGCAATATCTCCATTGCTTAGTTTTATTTAGTGAGGTATAGACCATTGACTGCAATTGTTCACGATATATTTTTAGGAAAGTTTCTTTAAAAATATAATAAAAATAAAGAAACTTTCTTTTCGTCGTTATCACAATGAAAATTTAAATCAGTTAAATTGAGGCCCTTCGACGCTGCTTGTGCGGCCCACAATGTCGCAAACCATTTTGTAGACAATGACTATAAACCGAGTTTACATATAGTTTATGACATGACTTCATAGGTTGTTATTGCCATACAAAATCTATTGGAAATTTGCGTTTGACAGCTCATAAAAATATGTCAGTTAATAGATGGTATCAACTACTAAATCTATAAAATTGTGGCCCGCAGTCGTACCTCACATTGTCCTATGTGACCCTTAACCAGAAAAGTGTGTCGACCCCTAATTTAAATTATTGTATTGATGTTGGTTGTTTGATAAACACCCATACCTCTAAATGTCGATTAAAATTCATTTAATCTTTACATAATCTACGTATAAGGAAGCTTGGCGCGATTTTGATTTGTCATGTAGTCGTCCTTATTTTTAATTCATTATCTTACAGTATTTCACTGTATATTATGTAGGTACTTTTGCGGCATTTTACGTGATATAGTTTAGATACAATGCACAAGTGAAATGAATTTAAAATAATGACGTGGCCCGTGAATTCTGATATGTTCCAATCACTCCTGTTGTAACAAAAGGCTGCAATTTTGATACCGTCATTTATGAATAGTGTTCCTAACGTCTAACTTGGATGCATGATCTCTTTATTACCTTTGCCTTTTCCTTAAAAAGGAATAAAGGGACCAAAAAAAAATCTGCGCATAATATTATGAGGATGACAATAAACCTCGTCGAGTGTAACTAAACTGCTACTGAAGGCACGTGACTATACAGGCGCCATTCGTCAACACATTTCGAACTTGACCCACTCTCCCGAGAGCTGACTATTGTCTTCTCGATAGCCTCGATAAACGACGAACTGACGATTAAATTGTTACTCTTAATATATTCCTCCTAGGGAACCTCGGAAAACGATTGTTCTCTATGGCCTTCATATTTTCACTGCGAGATTTACCTATAGTTAAGTGGCAAATAACGCAAATTGCATATCATCTAATCGTACTTTCCCAGCTTTCGTTTTGATCACCGCTTCGTGAATAGAGAATCCCGTTATAATATGTATCTATGTAGGTATACACATCACTGACCCAGTATACTACATAAACCTAATACGATTTTCTAGTTTCCTAGTTTTTACGAAAGACAATCACTTCAAATCGGTTTATTTAAACTTACATATGTATATAATAGTACCTATAACATTTACAAGATAAACTTGAAATATGTGTTTATAAATGCAATCTTATACTAATGACGTGTTTAGAAGTTATACGTAATCAATATGAGATTTTTTTTTATTTCTTCGATATTAAAAAATAGTTCTAACGGCATTTAAAATATACCATAGATTATATTACTTAACGTTATATTATATTATATAATATTCAGATAGCATTTTATGTCTTGGAATATATTGTACTTATTTTTTATTATAGTCTTACTTCTAAGAAAAATAAATAATAATGTATGCACATACATATATATCATTTCAATTTAAATAATCACGGTGTAACTTTACGACTTAATCTACAAAAAAAAACTGAACTCAAACTCTTACGTACTTACTGTACATTTTTTATTTTACGTAATTCCTTCTGGGTGTATGTCCAAAATAATGTTTTTAGTTTTTAAAAGCGTTTTTTCTTTAATTCTAGGCATGTCGCTAGACGCAGGGAGACAGTCGCAGAGGCCGTACAGATATGGCATGGTGTTACTATGCGCCGGTGCCCTTATTAACTGGTTGGGTCTGGCGGAGGACTACGCGGAGCCCGTGAGATACGTCGGTGTAGCGTGTATTGTAGCCGGTGCGTTGCTCATATGCGCCGCAATGTGCTGTTGGCTACAATCACCAGCAAGACAGCCCCAAAACGAACGCGCCTCACCTGACACGCATCAAGTACGTTTTATTATTCTGTATTATGTTTCAACCATGTTAATTAGATATATAAACCCAGAAGTCTGGTCTTACATTGAGATTAAATTTTATCAGTGGATTGGTATTAAATATATTATGTTAAATGATTTAATTCAATAAAATGTGAGGATTTTTTTACACTCTATAGTCTCAGGTGTTACGACCATAATCTCATCTGATGTTAAGTGACGATCTGGTCTAGGATGATAAACACATTAAGTCTACAGGTACTGGTTCTCAAATGATGCTTCCGGAACACATAAGTTTTCATACTTGAGGATGGTAGCTACCCAGGCGGGCATTATTAGACAACGTCACCCAACCACCATGCTATGGTTTCCTCACGATGTTTTCCTTAACAGGATAACAGTTAGTAAAGTCAATAAAAATAACTAACAGCTGTACGTCTTCTTACAATACTTACTTTTAGAAGTACTTACTTTTACAAAACTTAGAAGAGAAAGGTTTTATTATGTAATAAACTAAGTTTAATTGTAACTTGTTATTGATCATGTTTATTAAATTTCCAATGAATTTTCGGATTGTAACATATATTTATTTATGTATTTTCAGATCGATGATCCTATTCATGTTATTTCGATGCCGGACGAGGAAACCATGCAACAGAAGCCGCCAGACTACGACACGGTGGCGGGCGCACCGCCGACATATGACGACGCTATCAAGCTGAACCCAGCGAGATTGCTCCCGGCGAGCAGTAGCGCGCGTCACGAGCCCGCGCCAACGAGACGCACTTCACAACTCGCAGAAGTAGCCATAATACCTGGACAACCGGAGAACACCGCAGCGCCGCCGTCAGTGACGACCATTACTCCCATCCATCACCCACAAGTTCCCAAAACCCCCCCACCACCTTACAACCCGACGCACACGATCAGATGAAAAGTCTGCCGAATATTGTCACTTTAAATCGACTGCTGTTCATGTTATGAGACTTATTAGTTAGTCCGTTATCAGGTGTGTGTGATAATACAACCGGTATTATATTTAACGTACCTACTAACTCGTAGGTACACATATCCGAGAAACGATTGTTTTTATTTATAATAATATTAAATTTAGTTTTCGAGAGCGTTACGTACTTATGTGATAATAGATGATGTTGTTAATTATTACTTACTATGTACATTATTAGTTAAACTATATTATCATATTTGTTAAAGGCATATATATAATGTATGTTTAGTTTCTTTAAGCAAAATAAAATCTCTTCCATTATAATGTTTATAAATGTGTTTTAAAAAGTGTACACAGAGCACCTCTTTAGTTCCAAACAAGTAGGCTACAAGTAATGTTAAAATGTAGCCAGCTAAGTTGATCGATGTCATAATAAAGTTCTGCACAGTTAGATATATATTATATGCACATCTGTTCACTCCTTTGACCATGTTTTTAGCACCTTGTGAATTAATTCATCAGCAATACTTATTTAAACGTAATTAACAGGCATTCTACGCGACCCTGTTATCACTCAAGGTGCACTACTATCGCTTCGATTCAATCGAGGGCGTATAGTAAACTTTTTTTGATGAATTTATTAGATTCCTGTGTTCAGTTAAAAGCATATCATTATATTATATAAAAATACAATTTTTGGTGTATACAGTGTGATAATTTATTTTGATTTCTTATAAACTAAACTCTTAATAAACTATCATACTATATTCGTAGATTAGATGTCTAATTAGCTACATTGTTTTTCAGATTTGCCTATTCTAGTCTTGAAATTAACCAAGTATACATAACATGTTTACTTAATTCATGTCCCATTAGACACAGGCATGCGTACCTAATCATTTTGCAATTTGTACATATTTTCATTGCACAATAACTTAAAAATAACTAACAAATACAACTTAAATCAGGGTCCGTACACAATATGGAAATAATGTAAGAAATCTTTTAGATGTAACTAATAAAGCTTTTGATTTGTAAACTGCAGTTGGTTTTAAGTGCAAAATGCCATAAAACATTATTAGTTTCCTCGGAACTAATTCTCAGTGGAACTGATAAACCTTAAAAAGTATTTAAAAAACTACTTTTTGATAATCCACTTTCACTGTGTAAAAGTGAAAGCATTAATTGATTAAAAAATATAATAATAATCACCATCTCGAGCTTTCAAATACAAGTGGGACCAATAAATATGTACCTAACGTAATTTGGACATTTATTTGTGCTTATTATGCTAAATAATAATAAAAATCGCGTGCCTGCAAATCTCTTTAAGAATTTTACAATGCTGAAGTTGTGCATTTATTATTTGTACATTGTACAAATTTTCGGATAATTACATAAGAAATAAATGTTGATGAGAGAATATGTTTTGTTTTATTTATATAAAATATTATCTTTTTGAAAACAACCATCTGAGTGTTTTACACCTGCATGTATTTGTGACATATATATAAACTTTTTAAATAAAAAAAAAAACCTACTTCAATTAAATAAACTATAAAAATGCACTAAAAAGTCAATAATTTTTTTCTTCATTAATCTGCTTCGTTAATTTTATAATCGGCACCAGCTGCTTATACGTCGCTAATTATACTCAACTTTGATAATTGTTCTTTAACATCACCCCAGACCTTTATTTAGCTCATATTATGTAATTGTGATAAAGTTTAGGCAATTATTCCATTTATTAATGAGTACATTGGTTAACTCTAGCTGGCACCAACTCCAAAATTAACGAAGCAGATAATAAAGAAATTATTGATTTTTTAGTAATTTTGTACAGTTTATTATTTTTAAGTTGGTTTTGTTTTAATTAAAAGTTTTTTTCTACTTTTTAGTTTAAGTATGTACTTTTAGGTGCAGTTGTGAAGTCTACTTCATAGCTTTGTAAACGAATATATGAAACACGTGTAAGTATCTATAATATTCGAGGGTTTTTCTCAATTTCCCTGAGTTCCAGTGATCAGATCCTGATCTGGTGGAAATGGGACCACCTTGGAAGTGTACTCCTACAATAAAAAAAAAATTAAATCGGTCCACAAATGACGGAGAAATCAAGTAACAAAAAAAACATACAGACGAATTGATAATTTCCACCTTTTTGAAATCGGTTAAAAATAAATTGGACACACAAACAAAAACAGCTCTAAATTTATACTTAATTATATAGATTATACTCATTATTAAAAACTAACAATTAATCCTACGGTTCTTTGTGTGTATTTGTGATTTGTTTGTATCATTGAGGCCTGTGGCAAAATCGTTGGATAGGTCCCCAGTAAAAATTGTGACGTAATTTGATTTTAATCAATCACTAAATCGTTTAAATATTTAGTCGTGTCTAACTTTAATTGTGTTTACAAATCAAGTTAAAAATGTTCGGATTATTCTGAGCTCGCGGTCTGGGGCCCCGTCGGACCGGGGCCTGTGGTATTTTGCCAGCTCTGCTATCCTATAGTTACGCCACTGAGTTGCAGAGATTGGCCGCAAGTTGCCTATTTTACCGTGTACCTTGTGTGTCGATTACTTTTATAACCGGCACCTAATGATTGCTCAGTTGTTAGCGTCTTATCCAATTCTATAAAAAGCCTATGATTTCGGTGAAGGAAATATTGTGATGAAACCATAGTATTACCAACCATAGTATTGTGCTATTCTAATAACACCTGCGTGGGTAACTATAATCCTCAATTTTGGCGCAAATGCCGCATTAGTGGTGCAAAATTTTATTTTATTACAAAAAGACCTTTCGTTCAAGAGTCTGTAGAGTTAGCGATGATGATGTAAAGATATTCCTTTCAGTGCTATGGTTACCTTCAAAATAAACATTTTCCTTGCAATTGTATATCTGCTAATTTCCAAGCTGGATATTTAAAAACATGCATTTGAGAGAGTATCCAAAATATTCTACGTCCTTGGTTACGCCATCTATAGGCGGTTTGTGTAGGGTTGCTGGTGATTTGCTGTACCGTTGAGTGGTGGCGCTGTAGTACCTTAGCTGGACTACTGCGCCGACCCGACGGTCGAGTCTTTAGTGAGCCGTGACAGTTAGATTGTGTACTTGAATTCGAACACCTCCGCTACAAATATTGTTTTACCGCAAATCCGCGCTATTGCAGCTGCACGCTTTTTAATATTATATACGCTTTACGTGAAAGTGAGTTCGAGAAACCGTCCTGGACACTATACGCTGGCAGAGGGAACGGTTGCCGCCACCATCGGTGAGTAGATTGCTGCAACTCCTTTTCACAACCGCATCGCTTAGGCTAGATTGCCCCCCAAAACCGCTCCTAGGGCTATTTACACGCCCTAGGATCTCCTATACAGTCCTCTTTAACTTAAAGATAAAATACTTAAAATTAATACTTAAAAATAAGGAGTGAAGCGTTTAAAGTATGTGAAATATACATTTGGGAAAGATTTGATTTAGCCAATAGGCGACACGTTTGTCACTCCTTCTGATAGGCATATTCGTCTTTATAGTTGGAATCGATCCCACAGCCTTCTGCGTTGCTGTCTCTACAATACTACGGATCTTAATTAGCCCTTAACTTTTAAAAGCAGACTACTTAACCAAAAAATTAATTAATTGAAATTAGTTTGAAATATGTACCATTTACTGGTGTAAAAATTATTATATGAAACATAATAATCATAACGGTTATTTGTATTTAAAAAGATAATTTCCTGTTTGTTTGTGTTAGGGAAGGGGGTCTGCGTATGATTATGAGTGGGGTGGAGTAAATTTGTATACTGTGTGGATGTTTTCTATGCGAGATTAGAAAATTTACCCCCCAAAAAATTGAAAGTATTATTATTAATCTGCACAGGATTATGCCGCAAATATATTTGGAAAAAAAAAGAAAAAGAATGAGAGAGGTAAATGAAGATACAATGAACGTTGCGATGAAAGTTTCAATAACAATTTATACATCAGGGAAATTCGCACAATAGTACGTTGTCAAACCAACAACTCTCGAAAATCTCTATAAACTTCCTTAAAAGCTACTATGTCAAGGGTGATACCACCTTAAATACCAGTGTGAGTTTTTAGTTCCCAGCTCTCATGTAATCAAGTACTATAGAACAAGTATATCACGGATGCGGTACACTTTTTCGGGAACCTATTTACCTTTATTATAATGGATAATGTTTTAATTTCGATCTCGCTATTTCTATCTAGCATTAATGATCACAACTATTTAACGACTACTAAATTATATGGTAGCGATTTGGTTTTCTTTGTAGTCTAGTAGAATAATGTATACAATTCCTATGTATCTCCTTTAATCAAGAGTTCTTTAGCACTATTTTGATCTATCATGTAGTAGTTAGTCCTTGTTTTTAATTAATTAAGTTGCAGTAAATGAGGTTATGTAATTACAGTGACATATAACGTAAGTAAACATTGAAAATAATGACACGAAAATGGATTCTGAAATCTTACAACAACTCCATTGGAAAGGAAGTTTTAAACTAAGAGCTACCATTTTGTTAGGCATTACTTATACGAATTGTTTCAAACGCCAGACTTAGCTGCATGTTCTAATATTTTTGCCTTTTCCCTATACAGGAATAAATGGAATCGATTATTTTGAGTTTTTGGGGGGTCTCAGTCTGTCAAGTAGCAGTTGTTTTCTTTTAATTTATTAAACTGGTGTATATGACTCTATTATCATGTAATCTTGGTGATGTTCTGTGTGATATAGTTTGGTTATTGTGTATAACCTTAGTGTGTTATATAGGAGATAACGCGTAACATTTATTTTGAGATGCCGACAAAGCTCTGTGGAAAGTTCGAGCAGGATGAGCCACCGTTTTGCTGGACCTTGATAACGCTGATACAAGATTGAAAATACATATTACACTCATGACTCTGGCATAAATTATGTGTACATAAATTGCTATTAATTAAGAAGAATAAGAAATGGGTAATGGAACCGAAAAAGGGGGTGCTTGGAGCGATTTTGGTCTATCATGTCGTCGTCTTTATTTTAATTCATTATATTGCAGTATTTGACTATATATTACATAATTTTGGTGGCATTTTACGTCATATAGTGTAGTTTTGATACACAAGTATATTGAAGTGAAAATAATGACACGGAGCATGAATTCTGAAATTCTCGTTGTTGTAACAGAAGGCCACCAATTTGTTACTACCTTTCATTTATTGATAGTGTTCCTAACATCTGACTTGGCTGCATGGTCTACTGGTACCTTTGCCTTTTCCTTAAAAAGAAATAAATGGAACAAAAAAAAAGAATTGAATAATCAGATTCAGTGAACTGACTTACAAAAAAAAGCATCTATAAATTGTAAATACAGGCGATGCTGTATATAGATTTGATTTTTGTAATTTAACATTAAAAAGAAACCAAAGCATTTGTTTACTAAGCATATATTTATTTCTATTACTTCAAAATATATGAAAAATATGCCAGTAGAACTAAATAGTCTTACCGAAGGATGGCTCGAACTGGAGAGTGACCCAGGATTATTTACGTTACTATTAGAAGATTTTGGTGTAAAAGGAGTGCAAGTTGAAGAGATTTATGATCTACATAAACCTTTGGAAAGCCCAGTGTATGGTTTTATTTTCTTATTTCGATGGATTGAAGAGCGCAGGTCACGCCGAAAATTCGTTGAACAAATTCAAAGTTTTGTACGCGATGAAGAGACAATTAACAATATATTCTTCGCGCAACAGATGGTACCAAACAGTTGTGCCACACACGCTTTACTATCTATATTATTGAACTGTCCTAACCTTCATTTAGGAGAAACATTAAGCAGACTTAAGGTAAGTTCTTATAATTAAAAAACAATTGGACTCAAATATGAATCTAATTGTTTCGTGGCTTTATTTATGTGAAAAAATATTTGAATTTACATTGTAATATTTTAGAAAACATTAGAATTTCTGTTTCTGAAAACTGTTGCAATATAATGATATGTCACCAATTAGCAATGTGTTAAATATACTAAAATGTAATGTGTAAATTAAACAACATACTCGATTTGTTAATTTTGACAGTAAGATTACTAATTTTATTGTAGTGTTTTTATAAATGTAGTTGTTAATGTTATATGTTACAGCATCATACTGTAGGTATGAATCCAGAGAATAAAGGGTGGGCGATAGGCAATACGCCAGAACTAGCTTGTGCACATAATTCCCATGCAATCCCACAAGCTCGTAAAAAGACAGATAAAAATGCAGGAGTATCAACTGGGCGTTTCACAGGTTGAGAATACTATGATTATATTTGCTGCACTTACTCCATTTATTTTCATATATATTTATTTTGTTCTATCAAATCTTAGAAAATAATTTGAAAATGAAAATATACACAATGAAGTACATTATTAAAAAAAAAAAAACAATTTTAGGTGAAGCTTACCATTTTGTAAGTTTTGTACCAATAAATGGGCATTTATTTGAATTGGATGGACTCAAACCTTATCCAACAGATCATGGTCCTTGGGCTTCTGATGAAGATTGGACTGACAAATTTCGGAGAGTTATGGCTGAAAGACTTGGAAGAGATGCTGGAGAACAAGTACATGACATAAGGTAAAATGTTAAACAGTTCAATAAAATATTATAACAATGAGGTTTAACCAAAGTACAGTAATACCCCGCTTTACATGAGGGATACGTTCCGAAGAAAATCGCATTAACTGAAAATCGCGTATATCGAGGTTCATGATTAAACATAGTCAAAATTTAATACAAAAAAAATACAAATCATTTTAATAAATCACTTTAATTCTAAGAACACTTTATGCAATATATACTCTTATTTTTTATGGAAAAATACATCTATTGTCTTTACATCATGTTTATACGCACTCTTTCGCGTAATGCGAGGCATTTGAGCGCGAAATTTGACATTCGCGTTATAGTGAAACCGCGCGTAAAGGGGTCGCGCTAAGCGGGGTATTACTGTATTGGGTATACATGCTATATTTTAGTAAAACTTTTATCACATCTTTGAGAACATGATGAATTAAATAAAAAATAAAGACAAAATTAATCCATGAGCATTTAGTTAAATTCCTAATTGTAAAATTGTGACATAATATTTGAAAATAATATACTTAATTTACATTTATAAAATATAAAAAAATGTATCATAAGTTTACCCAATGGCATCTTATTTCTCTTTGATTAATGATATTTTCAAGTCCAAAATCGAGTCAATGGTCTTAGATCTAATCAAAAATTGTTGGCTATATACCACCAGGCAGAAAGATATAAAAATATTATGATATATATTTACACTGTAAAAGAAAACTACAAAGAATTAACAAAAATAAGGTAATAACCATAGATTCTTATTTTCAGATTCAATCTTATGGCTGTAGTGCCTGATAGAAGAATTGCTTTAACACAAAGAATAGGTGCATTAGAAATGAATCAAAAGAGAGTCAAAGAGGCTGTATCTAAAATAGGAAAACATTTGCGACATTTACTAGCTAAAAGTCGAGATTACAATGGTACAATTCTCATTTATAAGCAACTTAGGTTTCTTGATTAGTGACTATGCAAATTGCACTAAAACAAAAAAAAATATGCCATATTTTCTTACAATTATATTTAAACTCCAATAATTACAAACATCATGTCAATAAAAATCAATGCATGCCTTTGGCACACCTTTCCAGCTGCTGTGTTGCCCCGTTTTTGGATTTTGTAAGCCATAATAAATAAAGATATCATGATAACAAACAAGTGTCTAAGTAAACTATTTAAAAAAATAATTGAAACCTTTGCAGTAGTTTTTGTGACGCACAAAACCAGTAGATAACAAAAGTACCGCTAATAATTTGATTTATATAGATTACTGTGAACTCATAGTTAACATTACTTTTAGAACACGGTGAATTGGTGTTAGTGGCTCGTGAAAGTTCAATAAACACCAGTATTGCTAAAATAAGTGAAGAGAACTTCCTAACTGCACTTGAATCTTCGCAAATAATTATCTATGATATAGACTTCACATTGCCCATTACAATTGAGGTAGGGGCTACGGATAGGCCGCAGCAAGATAATAGCATAGTTCTGGGTAAGGTTTATTTTCTTTTATTTACTTTCTTCATTAATCTAATATTATAAATACATATATTCCATACTTATTACATTTTCAGTTGATCCTGTTGAACAAGGCGCCACAGTAAAGTTTGTTACAGTAAATAGAGAAAATGAAATTATTTGTGATGTAAGTTATTTATATTTAACTTATATATGTACATTCATTATTATAATAATAGATGCTTGCATGAGAAATTAGCCTTTTATATGGAAAAAGTAAAACAAAAAAAATTATGAATACAAATATTTAATCAATCAAAGTATGTACAATTATTATCGAGCAGTTTCGCCATTTTCATAAGTTGCTCATTGATTTAACTGCTGAAATAATTGTGAAAGCCTTTTAGAAGTAACAAAATCTTTCGAAGCGGTTTGCACTGCCTCATTGGAGTTTTATTTTTGCCTTGTGTCCAAATTTCGAATATAGTTGGAATCTGTTGAAGCAAGGTCTGGGGAGTGTAGTGAGTGGGGCTAGGTGGGGTAGGTTAAGACTGATTTGTATAGTTTTTTCATATGAAAAAAAAATGATATATGTTATATTTATTATAAAAAAAAACCAGATCGAGTTTCTTGCCTGCGCTCTCCTCGACTGGGTTGTTTTCCGAACCGGTGATAGTGTTTTTAGACGTTCATAAGCGCCTTCTTAGGGCCTAAATTGAATAAAGATTTTTTTGATTTTGGGTGTCAAAGAAAAATTACAAACCGAATCACTAAATTCGAAATATACAATACAAATACACAAGCCTGAATTTATTATTGTATCGTTTAATAATTTTCAGACTAATGTATAGATATATATATATAAATGTAATATATATTTCATAGATATATCCTACTTCAACCACTGCACTGGTGAAGAGCAATGAAGCACCAATACTAGTTTGTAGTGAAGCAACTCCCGAGCGACCATATAAATTAAGGAAGTTGTTACTCTCCCACTCGGATTTGAACGCACTATTGGGCAGCATCACGAGCGAAGTGCAGGTGTGCCAGCAAGCACTCAACGATGAGAATGACAAGCGAGATATGTATAAGGTAATCAATTCATTATTATTTATCGCCATCAAGTAACGTATGTATAAGTTGACGTTTTTGTTAACGTTATCCTTCTACTTTTTTTTTACATGGTTTAGGCTCAGTGACCACAATTTCACCTAGTGTGAAGTGACGATGTGGTCCAGAATGGTAAACATACTAAAGCTAGAGGTTCTGGTTATCAAGTGATGCTGCCGGAATACACCTATTGGTATTTGGCGGCAGGTTTTCTAACTTGAGGGTGGTAGCTACTCAGGCGGGCATGTCATACCACCATGCTATAGTTTCCCTGCAATGTTTTTCCTTCATCGAAAGCTCAGACCGATTTTAAAATCGGTTAGGTGCGAATCGAACCCCCATCGATTAACACTGAATCCGGGCTGACTACTCGCTACGCCATAATCGCTACCTAATAAATAAGGTATTAAGAACAGCGCATCATAAATTTAAAACAGGTTTAGTAAGACTACCTTTTGTTAGTTGGTGCAACCCTGATGAAACGTCAGTACCAAAAGTTAATCCTAACAAAAATAGCATTCACCTTCCTCACACATCACAATATTTTCACTTTTCAAATATATACAGGTTTTTTTTAAAACATATTTCACTAAAGTTTAGTTAAAACGTTTAGCTATTGATTTTATTTCACACCAATTAAAAACGTATAAGCCCACACAATATCGAGGAGAATGCGCGCTGTGCGGACAATGTCACTAAGAGAAATACACTCAATGCTATTCTAGTTGTTTAATAAATGGTTAACTTTCAACTAAAAAGCTTATAAGCGGTTGTCTAGTTAATCACATCGATACTTAACCGGTCAAGTACTAACCTGTCATTTACGCCAGCTTTCAATTGTTTTCCTATTGTCAAATTTAACTGTGTATTTGAGGGGAAAATCGGGCTTACAGATACAGTATTCATTATTTAGTGTAGTGTAAATGATGATAGTCGAGTTATAAATGAATTCACAACACAAACAGGTCGATGATTGTCGTCGTACGCATAATTACGACGAATTCATTTGCACGTTCCTGTCCATGTTGGCGGAGCGCGGAGCCCTGGCTGAACTAGTCACAGCACAACTCGAGCGAGGACGGACGCCTCGTGTCCGTCGCAGGAGGCCTAGACCCAGGCCCAGGACGAGACCGAGGCCTAGGCCAAGAGCTAGAAAATAAAAAACCTCACCGGATCGATCTCGTTTATTTGTATTATATTTACTTAATAGTGATATCATTGCTAAATTAATTAAACACTTTTGTTGCTTATTAAACCCGTCTTAATTATCTTCTATATGATAATAGAGATGTTAAATGAAAAAGGTATACCAGGACCAAGTATAGATCTCGGATCATGGCCGAAGTATAGACAAGGGATAAAAAAAAATTAACACAAAATACAATGTGATAGAGAAGTAAGGAAGTTAAAAGAATTCGATAAGAAGGAAAAGTCGATATTTTCATAAGTAGCACTTAATTGGCTGCGCCAATCTCTTTACACTTCTACAATAATGTAGAATTTATTTATTACTTACTTATATGTAAAAGATATTTTACTCATAATGTTTTATTTGCATTTATATGTCCTTGTTATATAAACCTATGGATTAAAATAAAATAAAAACAAATGATTATAAAAACGTTTTTTATTATTATTATTATTATCATCATCATCATGATACTACGAACGGAGCCGTATGTACATTATAATTATATTGTTAAAGAAATGTAACAACAACAACAACAACAACTTTTGATGTTTTTTTTTTTTCGCTTAGGCACATACACATAACTTTATCAAACAACATACTTAATAAAATATTTTAGCTAACTTTTTGTGCACACAAAATAATGTGCTATTTATATTATTTACCGACGATATCGAAACGCTTAGTTTTTTTTTTTCATAGTATATTCATCAGACAAGGCAATTTAACCAAAGTATTTTATATATTTATAAGTTTATATCATTAAAGTTCTTTGACAAGAAATACTAAGAGAGATTTGATGTTGACAACCCTGAAGTAAATGATAATGCTGCTAACATATAATAAATAAAACACAGTATTGTGGTTACAATAAAACAAGATTATCAGTCAACCGAGTTATAATATACAGTAATACCCCCGCTTAGCGCGACCCCGTTACGCGCGGTTTCACTATAACGCGAATGTCAAATTTCGCGCTCAAATGCCTCGCATTACGCGAAAGAGTGCGTATAAACATAATGTAAAGACAATAGATGTATTTTTCCATAAAAAATAAGAGTATATATTGCATAAAGTGTTCTTAGAATTAAAGTGATTGATTAAAATGATTTGTATTTTTCACTATGTTTAATCATAAACCTCGATATACAAGAATTTCAGTTAACGCGATTTTCTTCGGAACGTATCCCTCGCGTAAAGCGAGGTATTACTGTATATCAGTTAATTTAAAAAAAAGTAGATGAATTTCTTTTAAATGCCGACGTGAAAAATAATACAAAAATTACCAATTTTCAAAATAAATAATAAAACATGACATTAATTAGTTCAGACTTGCATCAGATGTTAAAATAGTCATTCTTCATATCTCTCAAGTTACAATGATGACTAAAGAACTTATTAATTAATTTTACAAATTGATAATATGTTTTTAAAGTGTAATTTTGTACATTTCACTCTCCATTCAATCATCATTCCATCTCACAAACGGCATAATATTAAACATCCTTTTGAATTTTACTACCAGCACTCGGTTTGAGGATAAAAAAAGCTAACGCGATTTTCGACGATAAAAAAGTTATCTATATCACAGACTAACAAATAAAAAAAAAAATACATAAAATATTACATAAATACTTACATTCACTACATACATATTATGGCACTAACAACTAAATAAATGACTAAAAAGTAATATTATTAATAAAGAGGCAGTGGATTTATCAAAATACCCATTGATGTTGATAAAATTGTTGTTCTACAGACAAATAAAATTATTCTTGATAATAAAATTGATCGTTTTATTTATGTCTATATATATGAAATATCTTTGATTCGAGACATTCAAATCCTGTTACATTTCAATCACAATATAACCGAATAACTACTACTTCTAAAAAAAAAAAATTCAACAATACGCATCCTGTACTAATAAAAAAACGAATAATAATAATAAACGACAACAATTCATAATAATAATAGTTGTATGTATTATTAAGGACAAATTGGTAATTAGCACCAGTGATTATAAATCCAGCGACGACATAACTATCTGGTCTCAGCTTCACAACCAAAAACTTATTGCTATTATCACACTACATCGAAATTGCACTACTATGGGAGAGGGAGAGGGGGAGCGAACGTAACTGGGGGGGGGTGACGTCAACTTAATAATCATGAATTTCCAACACGCGTAAACTAAACCTTCGCTTGCGTGAATTGAGCGACATACACACGCACACGTATTTATTGCACATAACTAGAATTCATTCCAAAGAAAACAAAATTTTTCAAAAAAAAAAAAAAAAAATACTAATAAAAAATAGCCTACACAACAAACTTTATTTAGCACACTATTCACTACCGCATACATTCATAGATAAGGAACAATAACATATCGTCGATTAATTAATTAAAATAAGTCAGTACGCAAGGCGACGCGTGCGCACCGTTTGGATCTTTAATGGTTGCAATACATAGTGGGCGGGTCGGGTCGTTAGCACGACGTTTTAAGACATCGCGTCGACGCGAGCCGAGCACGAAAACTTCTATAGTATAATCGCGCTGACGTCCCGACCCGCCCGCTGTGTGTTGCAACCACAAGTGCGGAGCGATCACAAGGTACAGCGTCGACCCCGCGACCCTACTACCGGCGGGTTCAACTCTTCGCCTGTTGCGCCGTCGGACCCGCCTCGACCTTATCGCCTGTACCCTTGCTGCCTACCTCAGGTAAAACTCCCGTTATCGGCAAGTCTTTCAGCTGTCTTTTCTCTATCTCCGCTTTAAACTGTTCGATGTCTTGTGAGCTGTTCAGAAGAAAACGTTTCAGATTATAACATAAATACAATACTGGAAGTTTGTATAGAGTGGTTGTATAAAATTGGGTAATGTTGTATGTAATTGTATCGAATACAAACATCTTGAATATAAAATAATGTACTGTGGAAAATTCGATAAACTGTTCGGATCGACCAATCACAACATCGATACGATACTTCGTCACGTGACGGGAACCAATCACACGTAACATTCGATATTTGCACAGTCAAGTTCAATTGTCAAGATATTTACCGGTGTTTATATTTAACTTCTATAATAATGTACAGTCCTTAATTGTTTTTAAGTATAAAATATTTAGAAACTACAAAAATTGCAGTTTAAAGAATAAATATAAATAGTAAATCGATCATCTTTCCAAAATAATAATGTCCAGGTTTCACATGACTGTGAACACACATGAGTGTGCTTACCATTCTGGACCACATTGTCACTTAAAACCAGGTATATAAAATCAAAAGTAGACAAAAGGATCCAGCCAAAAACTCTATCGAGGATGTTTTGTTTTTGTTCCATTTAGTCCTTTTTAAGGCAAAGGATATAAACCATACAGCCAAAGCTGACGTTTGGAACATCTTCCATGTAACTAGTTCACGTAAAATGCCATCAAAATTACATCATAATATAGAACCAAATATTGCAAGTTAAAGAAAAAAAAATACAAATATATGATAAACCAAAATCGCACATGGAACTCATATGGAGGATTTTAAAAGCAGGCAACGCACCTGCGATCCCTCTGGTGTTGTGGGTGTCCATGGGCGGCGGTGATCACTTACCATCAGGTGATCCGCTGGCTCGTTTACCCCCTATTTAATAAAAAAAAAAGGATGTATCTACCTTATCTGCACAAAGAGTATCCCGTTGATGAGATTGAGCATGTCGATGACGGACGCCATCCCGGGCGGTTGGATCTGTAGCGGGGCGTGCACGGCGTGCGCGGGGAAGTGCCCCGTGGTCACGTGGCCGACGCCGATGCCGCTGCGGCCGTACGCCTCCGCGAGGCGCTTCTGTACCACGACCGCCTGCTGCGTCAGCTGGCGCAAGCACTCCGACGACTCGCGGGTCTTCTCATGCTTCTCACCTAACTATCGAATATGAAAAAAAAAAAATCTTTATTCAATTTAGGCCCTAAGAAGGCGCTTATGACCAAGCAATAATAAATTAACACACCCTTTTTTCGATTTCACGAAATAAATGTTGAATGAACATTAATCATGTTATGTTTTAATTTACTTTGTAATAATAGTATGTTTGTAGATTATAATGTTAAGGTGTGGGGGAGGGGAGGGTTGTGTGTAAAACAAGCCTGACGTATGTATGTGTTAATTGTAAGTGTAATAGTGTACCAGCTGTTTGTATATGGAGTAGGTCTCCTTCTCGTGTTGCAGCGCGGCGCGGAAGTCGCCGAGACAGGAGAGCGTGCGCGCGAGCAGGTGCCGCGCGACGGCCGCCTTCAGCGAGCGCGGCCCGTGCGACCCGCTCGTGACGGCGAGCGCGCGCTCCGCGAACCGCAGCGACAGCTCGTACTCGCCCACCGCGTGCAGTATCAGCGCTATGTTGCTCTGACAACACAACACAACCGATACACATACACGTACACATGTACTAGCAATCGTATTTATCAAATGAAAACTGCTTTGACGCCGTTCAGCGATTCTCGCTACGGGATAAACTTATACATTCGCGTCATTCACTCAACATGCTACAACATGTCAAATATAAGATGGTGTTTAAATATTGGCGCTCAGAGATAAATAATAAAACCTATACTTATGTTAGCCCTATCGTATGTTTTGATTATGAATATATTATATGAAAATAGTATACAAAAACTTGACAAATGTTAAATGTTAGGAGTTATGTTAAGAATTTCAATTAACAAAAAAATATAATTACAATTTTCCAAAGTATAGAGTGTCTGCAGTCTCAATGGTAGCTTAGTTTTTTTTTCAATAAAAAAAAAACTAGTCTTCATCTTCATTAGTTAATAAGACAAAAATGATGGACGATCAAAAGTGCTCGGTAGACAATTTAGTTTAGGAATAGTAAGAGGGAGGGATATACGGACTGTATGTGAGTCGTATAGAATCATAGGCAATATTTTTAAACATTGTACTACTAACTTCATGTTGCCATATAATTGAACTAACTATAGATGAAAATACAGTTTATACTGCAATCATCACAGCTATACTTTAGAAGAAAAAAACAAAATTTTTTCCACTTTGCCAAAAATGAGTTGAAGTGTTTTGATTTTAAACAACTCATATATAACAGTACGTTTTGTCTCTTCTCAAAATATGTCCATACCAGAAAAAAAACATCCCTTTCAGTTTTTCTATCACTGGTGCCACTTCACATTCCTTCTAACATACTCTACTCCTAACCCTTTTTTTTATTGACGAGGGGCATGCGTTTACGCACTACCCTTACCAATTGTATTAGTGAGACTGAAGTCCCCCAATACAATTGGTAATGGGGTGCGGAGGGGTAAAGGGGTGCGGAGGAAGGTAAGGGGGTGCAGAAGGTTATGGGGTGCGGAGGACCAGGGGGTCCGGAGGTCTACTCCCGACCCTGACCATTCTTATCACACCACACATCCATATCAACATTAGCATTTTTGCTCATGGTCACTGGAAATTAACAGCTGATACTGCATCAAACGATAGACATTAAAATTTTTAAAAACAATTAAACTGCGATGAAAATTAATGAAAACCGGAAATTTTAAAAATGCATTTCATTGTTCAGAGCCATATTGATTCAAGTATTTTTATTAAGATGATACACGGTAAGTAAGTATTAAGATTTTTCGTTCCTTCGTGTTTTTTTTTATAGTTAAAATTTGTTACATCTTGTTTTGTTTTTGTACAGTGTCTACAATTTTGTAATTATATTTTTTTTTTTTTTTTATATACAGAGCACTTAGAAAAGCTGTGTACTCCTTTAAGTGGAACGCACATATAGAACACAACTTTAAGTAAACCTATAGCTTGTAAACCATATGTTTTTATTTTTGAATATTCATGTGGGAGATCCAAATAAAATAAAATCCAAAATAATTTAATACACATGCCCTATAGGATGAGACTATGAGGATGAGGACCCATTATAATAAGACAGGTTTTGATGAAGAAAATATCGTGACGAAACCATAGCATGGTGGTAAAGCATTTTCTGGCAACAAAATTTTCGAAAATAGATGTGTTCCGGCAAGTCAGTCAGAATAATTTTTTTTTTTTTCAGTTCTCACACTATTATAACAATAATAACGGGAAAACCGAACATCAATTTACTTGCTTGTAAATGTCCATTGCTAAAAAAAAACGCACCCATCTAGATCTGAATATAAAACTTCATCCAAATATAAAGCAATCGTCTCCGAGAAATGAATTATACAATATATACAAGAATTTTGGTAATTTCTATTTGAGGAGGGGGGGTCAAATATGCATTTTATTACATTATATTATTTATTGAATAATAATATATTGTTAATAGTAGTGTACTCACATCGAGCAGTGCCATTTCTGGGTGATTTTCACCACACACCAACATCGCCAGGTAACGGGCGCGGTACAGCAGCTTCAGCGCTGTACTGACTTGACCGTTCGCAAAGCAATACAACGCCAAATGAGACTGAAACAATTAATGATAATTAAATAAATAAAATCACAACTAATTTCAACATTCGACGGTAACATACCTTAATGTACATTTTAAATAATACCAAATGTATTATAGTGATATTAAAAATGTTTGTACAGTTTTAGGAACCGTTATAAGGTTATCCTCCAAAAGATACTTTACAAGAATGTAAATAATACCTGTTAGAAAGTATACCATTATTATTTTTTTTACACGATATAGGCTCAGTGCTTTGACCACAATCTCACCTGATTTTAGGTGACGATGTGGTCCAGGATGGTGTACACACTAAACCTAGATACTGGTTCTCAAGTGACGCTGCCGGAACATACCTATTGGTATTTGGCGACAGGTTTTCAAACTCGAGGGTGGTAGCTAACCAGATGCTACCACCATGCTATGGGTTTCCTCACGATGTTTTCCTTCACCGAAAGGCCTCAGGCCGATTTTTCAGAGTCGGATAGGTTGGGCTCGAACCCGCGTCGGTTGACGCGGAATTCGACCGCACTACCCGCTGCGCCATCATTGCTTCAGTATCAAAACAAGTTCATAATTATTGCAAGAGCAGTTATGGGGAAAAAAATGGATTCGGCCAATCAATCAGGCTTAAGAACTATCGCGAGCCAACGAAATGAGACGAGACAAGATAAATAACGGTTGAGGGATACATCAAAACTGTTTTACTATATATTAATTTCAAATTAATTGAGACGATCCCATACGTATCGGCATTAATTTATTTATCAGTAGAATACTAATTTTAAAACATATAATTGGTACGGCACGCGGCCTTATGGAGATATATATATATATATATATATATATATACTAGCTGGTGCCCGCGGCTCCACCCGCGATTCATGTGTTCTGTGCATATGACGTTTCATTTATAGCTAATTGAAAAAAACAAATGAATGAATAAAAGTAAGAGTATTTTGTTTTTATTAGCGGAAAAAATGTATATAAGCGTAAATTGAAGTGGAAAATGTACAAAAGAGTAAATCGAAAAAAAAATGAGAGAGGATCGGTGGAATCCAAAAAATACCTGTCTACGAAAAATACTGCGTTGAAAGATTAAATGCCTGTATTTTGTTTTATGGGAGCAAATAAATTAATAATCAAACAAATTGAGAAAACATGGCAAAGGGCTCATAGAATTTGAAAAATATATAGCCTATAACCATCTACGATTAATTCCGCGTCGAATAGTTGTGGTTTCATGCTTATCGGTCCAGTAGTTTTCGAGTTTACCTCGGACAAAGAAAACAAACTTTGCAAAAGAAAACGTATATATATATATGGTAATCTTCTCGTGCGACCTTTTCAGCTCCAGCAGCTTAGCAACACGCAGCGTGTGGTTCCCTAACCATTATCTTTATTTCATAAAAAAATTACAATTAGGACACTTACAATAATCTTAAAAAATAAAACAACAGTTGAAAACTACAAATGCTTATTGCTAAACTTACGAACTAATAGGGGACACGGGGAAACCGCATCAGGGCTATTCCCTTTGACGGTGGCCTCTCCTTTTTCCGCGCCTACGGACAAGTCTACTGGGTGAGGCACACAAGGTGCGTCCCTCGTGGAGTAATCTTCTGAGTTTCCTGGGAGCTAATCGGACTCTGAGGGGTCAGGGAGATGCATCCGATCTATACGGGTCATAGACACGGTCTTCCTTCAAAGGCCTAATGGACTGTAATCCTAAGATGGCGGTGTCCCTACTTAATCGAGTTCGTTGAGGACAACATAATGCACAATAAATGGAGTTGGCGTCCTTCCTCCCAGCGTCGAGGTGGCGGTGGGGGCGAGGGTCCGGCCAATCCCAACACGAGAGACTTCTGCCACCAGCCTGTGCTATATTTATGCGCGTGCGTAGGGCGTTTTAGCTTGTCCGAATCTTCCGGTTCGAAGAAAGGGATAAGAGGAAAAGGGGGGAGGGTAGGGTTGCCGTGACGAGCCAGTCAAATTTCGACCAAAACTCGAGGTAACATTCTATTTTCCCCAGCGAACTCGATATTAAATAAAATATAACAAATTGAACTGGCGTAACCAATAATATAAAGGTTTAAGAACGACTTACGTATTCGGTGATTGTGTACGGATGGTCAATGCCGTTGACCCTCTCGGACATGAGCACCGCTTTCTGTTGGTACGCCATGGCGTCACGGTGCTCGCCCGTCACGTAGCACAGCCGCGCCACCATGCGGAGGCACTGCGCGATCTCGCCGTGCATGGCGCCGTACACGTTGTTCAACAGATTGAGTGCCTCGGCTATCAGCTCGTGCCCCTCGGACACGGCGCCAGCTTGGATTTTATTTTGACCGGTCGTATAAAAATTATACGCGTCGGACGCCTGTAATATAAAACCGTGTTTATAAATAACTTACATTTAACACAAACGAATTTATAAATTTAAAAAGAAATGTCCTAACGATTCTACTCCCATATAGACATTTATATTAGTTATAATTACTAGTCGAGTCGCTCGTTAATCGAAACTCGGACATAAATATTACCAAAACAAAACATTAACATTAAAGTTTTACACGAACATAAACATAAAAGATATCAAGTGTCTGAAAAAATCAGTATAAGGTCGCCATTACTAAAATAATTTTAACGATATTGTTTGCGATATATATACCGATAAAGTGAATATTATTTATAAAATATTACATACAGTTTATAAGTACACTTTTCACAATATTTTTTTTACACAAAACAAATGAATAAAATCGGTCGATAAACAAATGTGGAAAATGTCTTCTTTTGTTTTTTTCAATTATTTAATTACAGATAAACTTAACATTCCTTCACATCTGTAATAATTACTTATGTAATAAATGTGACGCAATAAATACTTAAAAATTTGGATACAAATTTAATTTAAAAAAAAAGTCACGTATTTCTTGGTCAGTGTTTTTTGAGTTTATAAATCAACTGACGAGATGATATTACTTTCCCTGTAAAAAATATTTGACTTTTGATTAATTTTTATAGTACAGTAATACCGCGCTTAGCGCGACCCCGTTACGCGCGGTTTCACTATAACGCGAATGTCAAATTTCGCGCTCAAATGCCTCGCATTACGCGAAAGAGTGCGTATAAACATAATGTAAAGACAATAGATGTATTTTTCCGTAAAAAATAAGAGTATACAGGGTGGAAGGGGGCCGCTCCTGAAAACGAAGACAGGCGATAGTACTGCTGACACCTTTCGTGATGGGTCAGGAAAAAACTCAATCGTCAAAAATTAATTGTTTCACTAAAAAAAAAAAACCAGCAATGTAATACAAAATCAAAAACAGCTGACGCTCAGGTCAACGGCCGCGCGACTCGCACCGCCCAGGCGACGCTTCCCCGCCCCCGCGTCCCACTCGCGCGCCCTAGTGCTAGCAATCGCACCAATACTATTTACAAAACTTGCCTAAGTATCTGACTTATCTACTTAACCTACTATTTTCCACTGTGCTAGTCTATACCTAACCACTTTCATTCGAATTTACTGATTGAGTAGACCAAGTACATGGTTCGATTCCTCGCTATTTAATTTTTTTTAGTTAAATTACATTTTAACAAACATAGGCTTTTTAATCCATCATCTAGGTATGTTTATTTATATTCTGATGTATTTAGTTATGTACCTATTGAAATTAGTTCAGTATTAAGTTATTTTAAAACATTATGTAGGTAGGTATGATGTTAGGTATTTATTTCACATCCTTCGTGGCCTTATGAAATAAGGTTCAAATTGTAATCACATGCATCTCGAGGTAAATATGGTCTCAACGTTGAGAAAGCCAACTCCCGTGTTCGATTCTCTGCAAAACTACGCAATGACGAAGTAAGAATGTTAATTCTAAATGATCTTGTAACGTAAAATGGGCACTTAATAAGTTTAAGTCATTGTCACTACTTAAACTAAAAAACTGATGGTTGAGATCCATTCATACCGTATCTACCTATAACCTATTCACTGGGATATACCTACTCTACCGTAAATGAGTGGAGCCATAACAGAATACAAAATTTCAACTCTGTAAGCCTTGTGAAAGAAGTTGACATCCTTTCAATTTTCGAAGGGCTTATAAATTTTCTTGAAACAGTTAAGGACACACTCGATGACGTCATCTTTCAAACAAAAAAACGAAATCAAAACCAATTTAAACGTTTGCGAACTATAATGCCACAGACTGTAACACCGCAAAATTATACCCCTTTTTTCCGTCGGAGGTTAAAAACACATATCTAAAAACTTATTTTGCTAATTATCTAGCTCGGTACAAAACACTGCATTAAATATTACTGTACTACAATTAACCCGTTAATACGTGTACGGACCAGCTTGCGGGCATGGTATGGCGGGCGGCCGAGGTTGTCAGTCGCCAAATTAGGGATAGGAAACAGATTTTTCCAAAAAATCGATTTTTTTAATTGATTTACATAACATCGAGGTCCAAGAGATTAATCTTTTTTCGACTTGATTTATATCACTTCTTATTCGTAAATAGTATTCTTCCAGTGGTCGAAATTAGACTAATCATCATTCATTGCAAAAAATGTTTCCATTTTTTTTTATTGCACAAAAGGTCGTCAAAGCAACTAAACAAAAAAATAAGAACGCTTAAACTACTAAGGAAAAAATGACACTGAACTGTTTCATCTTTGCTTATTTACAGATAATCATCATATCCTAGAAAACAAAAAGGATACTCTAATAATCGATACTTTACTAGTTTTAAAGATCGACTTTTGATCCTCGGTGTTTTGTGAATCAATTTATCAAGTTTAAATTAAAAAATCGATCTTCTTCGGAAAAGATCCCATCCCTAATTAGGCGACTGATGACTTCGGCCGCCCCCGCCATACCATGTCCGCAGTCTGGTCCGTACATGTGTTAACAGTATTACGCTACTGTCACTTCGGGGCATTGACGAATAGGTCTTAAAGACCAATTAATCGATTTTTTATAATTGATATCTACTCTTTTTTAATTAAATTTATAATTGAAACTAGGCAATCGGAATTAGATTAGAACCATAAAATTATTTACAATTCAGAATGTACCTCCAAATGTAAGAAAGTTTTTCACTTATTTAATGTTAATTGGACGCTCACTACATCTGGATATTTCAAGTGTATTGCCAATCCTAAAATCTCTTCATTTTATAACTTTAAATTTGATATTCTTGTAAAAATAACGCTAAATATTATAAAATTATAAAAAATTGGTCCTTTTCCATTAACGACCTTTAATGTTATCAACAAAAAAAATCGGCAAGATTTTTACTCAAATTTTCATAAAATGATGAATATGATCTAGTTTTTAACCAATAGAAGAATACTAGTTATGAATAAAAAAGCAAGCCGAAAAATGGTCAATTACCTAGAGATCGATCTTTAGAACCTCAATTTTCAATTAAATAATCGATTTTTTTTTTTTTTGAAAAATCGCCTCCCTACTTTTACTTTTGCTCAAGTGTGAGCGGCGGCGGCGCGTGTGTATGGTAAACGGACCCGAAACTTGGCGGTACTTTTGATATCCCGCCTTTGCGCGCTGCCCCAATTTACCTACTAAGATATGTTAAGAAATAGAGGCGGCAATCACATTAACTAAAATAAAGTAAAATATTTTTAAAATTTAATATGAATAGATTAATTGGCTGTCTATCGTGATTGGAATTAATGTGAACTTAGAAATAATAATTTCTTGCACAAAATCGAAGATAACGATGATATTATTTTTATAATTGTGAACGTGAGTACCCAATTAGATACATTTATTAATTTCAATATCATTTTTGTAGTAACGAGCTTCTTGTTACGTCAGGGTACTATTGATTGTCTAACTGTATTCTACAATGATAATTATAACTTCTAAATTCCATTAGTCAGTAGGGATACCTAAACTTATAAAATAATAGTTGAGAATGTCTTAACGGTTTATTGATCTGTGAAATGATCAAAACGTCCACCGCTAGGACGCGCGCGTTTTGGCTGGATTGATTTTTAATTTTAGTTTTGAGACAGTTCTGTTTTGACCTTCATCGACGCGTGAGCTAAACGATATTCGATTAATCGTTCGTTCTTGTTGTTATTATTCTATTGTTACTTTTTTTTCTTTTTAAGTTTATGTTGTTTTTATTACGGTTTTCTTTTAATAATGCCAAACGCGTACGTTTATAACGGTCCGAGGAGCGCATATAAGATGTCGTTCGCCGGAATCCGAACTTAGGTACACGAAGTGTCTCTAAATTGTTAAGGCGTTGAAATGGAACAAGTGTGTCACACTGGACAGTTCACAAAGTGTTAAAGCGTAACCGAATGCGCCCACACAACGTGCATAAAGTGCAAGCTTTAGTATCCGGCGATCATGACCGCCGGCAAGTCTTCTGTCGTTGGTTATTAGACCAGCAACAACGTGTTCCTGGTTTTATCGAGCATGTCGTCTGGACGGATGAGGCAACATTTACCAGAAACGGCATGTGGAACCGAAGAAATACACACGTGTATTCTGAGAGGAACCCGTACGCTGTTCGACAAACTAGGCACCAAACCCGATGGGCAGGCTTATTTAAGAATCGCTTACTATGACCAGTGTTTCTGCCACAGCGACTTAACGGACAGCGTTACTTAAACTTTATAAATAAAAAGTTGGTAGACATTTTAGACGACCTATCTTTGGCTGAATATCGTGGCCACGTCGTGAGATTCATACGTGAGCGCCTTACAGAGCTATTTGGTGATCGCTGGATCGGCAGATTAAGGCCATACGCTTGATCACCTCGGTCACCTGTGACCCCGTTAGATTTTTTCTATGGGGGTATGTGAAAGAAAGAGTTTTTAATCGGGAACGAAATGCGCCAAAGGATCGTGGTTGTTTTCGACAAACTACGTGCGGACTGTGTCGAAGACTTCTCAATGATGCCCCGCCTGCATGAGGAAACGCAACGCACGCTGAGCCCAAATCTGCCTTCAAATGAATGGAGCATATTTTGTACGGCACCTCATAAGGCCACGGAGGTTTTAGATCGGTAAGGTATTTCAAACATTTTTTTTTATAACTGTTAGTATTGAACTGATCTTAATAGATACATAACATAATACATCAGAATAATAACGTTATCTTTGTTAAAATTTAATTTATGTAATTTTTTTCTGATTAGCGGGCAATCAAACCTGGTACTTGGTCTATTCAATCAGTAATCGAATGAAAGTGGCTAGGTATAGACTAGCACAGTGGAAAATAGTAGGTTAAGTAGATAAGTCAGATACTTAGGCAAGTTTTGTAAATAGTATTGGTGCGATTGCTAGCACTAGGGCGCGCGAGTGGGACGCGGGGGTGGGGAAGCGTCGCCTGGGCGGTGCGAGTCGCGCGGCCGTTGACCTGAGCGTCAGCTGTTTTTGATTTTGTATTACATTGCTGGTTTTTTTTTTAGTGAAACAATTAATTTTTTTAATGAAATTATCGTTTAATTTAGCTGAACTAACATGACGAAGCGCGAATAATCATAATATAAAATTGTGTTTTGAAGAAAAAAAAAAACATCAGGATTGAGTTTTTTCCTGACCCATCACGAAAGGTGTCAGCAGTACTATCGCCTGTCTCCGTTTTCAGGAGCGGCTCCCTTCCACCCTGTATATTGCATAAAGTGTTCTTAGAATGAAGTGATTGATTAGAATGATTTGTATTTTTTTGTATTAAATTTTGACTATGTTTAATCATGAACCTCGATATACGCGAATTTCAGTTAACGCGATTTTCTTCGGAACGTATCCCTCGCGTAAAGCGGGGTATTACTGTACATTCTATTAACCCCTTGAGCACCTTCCCGGCGTTTACGCCAGCTTTCCATTGTTTTCCTATTGTTTCATTTTTATGGGTCACTCGACACATTAAAACCTATACAATAAGTATATGAAATTAAAACATTACTTATTAATAAGTTAATATTACTTACCCGTGGATTGATATGTTTAACGACCGGGAATATATTCATAATATCAGAACTAGTGAATGTCGCCTTGTTTCTACTCTCGAAATCATATTCGCGCAGTACAACTTGCAAACCAACTTTCAAAGCAAACGATCTGTAAAATTAAATGCGTTTATATTAAATATTTTTTATTTACTTTACATTTGAATAATGTCTCAAAGTAAACTTTATACCTCAGTAGAGAGATTTTCTGAAGACCCTGCTTCTCTATGAGCGACTCCATATTGTCTGCATTCAATTCGTAACCCCAGTATGACTGTAAAAAAAAAAATGTATTTGTATTTTTTTTTTTTGTTTATTTCTTTGACCTGGTGAAGGTCACGGGAATCCGCTGGATGCGGGAGACCTATGTCCCAGTAGTGGATGTATTTCGATTCAATCGATTGTTGCAATAATTTTTTTGTGAAACTTTATTTTGATATGCTTTGGTAATAAACCATACATGTATGCCGTGACGCCAAACGCATTACACACTTTTATGCCGTCATTTCTTATCACACACAAAAGAAACATTGCGCACAACATTCAAGTGAAGTATACTTACGCGCTTATACATATATACACACTTTGTTTTTCTTTTTAATGTTATTCTATTTATTTTACTTCAATATTAAACATTCTTATTTGTCGAGCGTCCCGTGACGACCAACTTTTTTTTACATTAAGTAGTTCTTAACAGTGACGTAAGTCAGTATGTAATCTGTACACTTTTATAACAACACATATATCAATATAGATGGTGCAAAGTAGATACTTCAATAAAATTCTACAAAAATAATAAAAAGGAGACATTCAAGTATACCGTAAGAACCAATGGAAGGTCTATCCTTACGTTATCATGGGGGAGAGGGAATGAGCTTTGCTTACTATTACTGACTAGGGGAAGAGGACAGTCAAAAATTTTTAAATTTAAGAAAAAAAACGATATATTTTTCGATATTTTTTTTTTCTTGCGATATATATATATATCGCAGACTACTACTTTGATCCCAGGAAGTGGATGCCTGAAACGTGTCACAGGTTTTTGAGGTGACGCATGATGGTGACCAAGTCGGGCACGAAAGCCCTACCCACCTTGCTACAGATAATAAACAGAACAGAAAGACGAACCTTTAACTCGTGTCTGATTTGCGAGAATAGCGCTTTCGGCGTAAGGTTCTGCCAGTCGGGATTCGGTGACGCTGGTGAGTAGGAGTGCGCGTGCTTCTTGGAGCGTCGGCCGCGGCCCCCGCGCGTCGAGGAGCGCGCCGGCCCGACGCTCTCGGCGACGCTGAGGGGCGGCGCCGCGCAGGCTCCCAACAGGCAGTTCAGGAAGTGAGCCACGCCAGAACCGACGCTCATGGCATCGCAACTCTATTACACAACGCAACACATCATTCAACAGAGTAGTAAAAACTAGAAACAAACCATTATGTAATAATGAATCTTTGGAGTTCCAATTGAAATGTTACCACGTACGATAAATTTACTCTCAATGGTACACACGTGGTGATATTTGCACACGTTTGTTATAATAAAACAATTATCTCATACATAACATACTGTGGGTAGGGAATCTAGTTGCTATAACTATAAATACCGTAAATCGCTAATGCGGCTCCCCGTTATTTTGGTGACGTAATTTTGTGACAATGAAAAATTAATACTATAAATTACTTGATGCCTAGAGGTACTGGTTCTCATGTAATGCTGCCGGAACACACCTATTGGTATTTGGCAACAGGTTTTTTCAAACTTTAGCTTGGTAGCTACTCAATCGGGCATTATTAGAAAATACCCTACCACCGTCTTATGGTTTGGTTATCTCAGGCTGATTTTAGGGGTGGATAAGTGGGCTCGAAACCACGTCCATTGACACGAAACCCGGCCGCGCTACCCACTGCGCCATCATCGCAATTTCCGCGATTTGTAGTAACAAAAAATGAGTAAATTACAGGACCCATGCATGCATATGAACTCATAGGCACGCCTCCCATGTGCCTATTCTTTACTTTAGGAGCTACTTCAACTCTCTTCAAATAAATTACTATGTACCAATAATTAGATTATTTATTTTCCCTAAAATATAGTGCACGTTTACTCTGATCGACCTGAGCTATCGGTGAAAGAAAACATCGTGAGGAAACTATAGGATGGTGGTAGGGCATTTTCTAATGATGCCCGCCTGGGTAGTTACCCCCCTCAAGTTTGAAAACCTGTCGCCAAATACTAATAGGTGTGTTCCGGCAGCATCACTTGAGAACCAGTACCTAGGTTTAGTTTGGAGCACCTGGACCACATAGTCACATAACATCAGGTGAGATTGTGGTCAAAGCACTGAGCCTATATCGCATAAAAAAAAAAACACAAAACATCACTTTCCCTACAAAATAAACTCGGGCCCTGAAAATGTTTAGGTAAACGATTAGTATTAAGTAAAAAGAAGTTTACCTGTAGATAAGAGGTATAGATGTGTTTAGCGGCGCGTAGAACGAGCTCAGCGACTGCGATGGCGTGCAGGTACGCGAGCTGAGCGTGCGGCTTCAGCGCGACCGCGACGCGCCCGAGGTAGCGCACGTTGATGCCGCGCGCGTGCAACGCCTCAGTCAGTCCGGCGCCGTCCATCGGCGCGGACGTGTGCTCGAGACATTCACGTACCTGTCAGTGTCGAACGCATCATTATTGTTATATTTTCACAAACTGACAAAACTATTTTGCCGTTCCGAGATTTTTTCTGTAATTAGTGAGTGCCGCCGGCCTTAGCTTTTAATCAAGTTAGAGCAAGATTATCTATCGGTAAAATCTTTTACAAAATGTAGGTAGATAGGAACTGTAACTTCACTGATACGTGTGAATCGGCCTTAACGAACTGAAGATGGCATCCGAGTGGCCAATATGGCGATTACCATTTGCACCATTAGAATTCAACAAAATACTCGACAACCCGAATTTGCGAATATATGTTGTCGACTCGAAATAATTATTTTTTAACTTTTATTATTAACGTAATGTTTCAATCGAGTCTACCGTACCCCTTGGTCAAATTATTTATATAGGTAATAAACATCTTTTCAAAAATTAACTATTTTTCAAAAATCAACACTTGTTGAATTTTTCTCACAAAATTGTTTCTTGAACTTGGCATTTTGGCACTCTCCTCTCAATCTAACAACGTAGGGGCCAGCGCTTACATAACGTTTTGTAGTGAAACTTATTTGCACTTCTTTGTCAGAATTAGCGTCACGATTGTGAATATTAAAGAACGGATATAACTATGTAATGGGAGAAAAAGAGACGAAAACAATAAATACGCTATAGTTTTTAATTATAGAATTATTGTTTTCTCTCCTTTGTGATATAATCGTTCTTGAGGAAGAATATACATGACTGTATTTATAGAAACAAACAAAGAGTGGTTTAGCTTTATAATTACGTAAAGGTGACAGAAAATAAACACTCACGAATGCTGGTATTTGTGTGGTCAAGAGGAGGCGGCAGCTTCTTTGACGAGGTGCCGCTGTTTGGCGATTTGTTCAGGCGTGGCCGCGTGCTTGATACCGGCCGAGTATACATCCGGATTGAACCGCACATCGAACTCCGACTCCTTCAGCGATGCGACCGCCCGCGCAGCCGCAGCCACCACTGCACGGGACCGTTCACCTGCTGTTTACAAAATATTAGGTGTGTGCATATATCGTTGGACGAAAAAATTCGAATATTTCGAACAATTCGCGAATTATCGAAATATCACTGATTCACTGGATTTTCTATTCTTTCCAATTTAAATTCCATTACAGCGTGTATCAAAATATTCTACTAACGAATAATATTCTTTTTGATTAAAAATCAATTACCCGGTGAAAATTTTTCGAATTAATCGCAATTTTTCGAATTTTGTTCGAATTATTCGCACACCTCCACAATATATCAATATAACTTCACAAATTGCTAATACCCTAAAAATATGTCACATTAACATCCATGTGAAGTCATCTGTAGCTAAAAGTATATACATATATCTTACAAAAACGAAAGTAATGGCGAATTTACCTTATTAACTATTGAAACCTATAAGAAATAAATTTAAAGAATATCGTATCTTAATTTAATCTAGTTTGATATAACACATGGCCGACATGTTTACGGCATAGTAAGTCCAATAAAAGCTTTCTAAGTAATGATGTCAGATTCTACAATATGGTTCCAAAGCACATTACCCATTTACCTAACAATAACTTTAGTCAAGCACGTTATAATGGACAAAGGTTATTACTGAGTGTATCATGACGCGAACGATAGTGATGCTATTACGATAATAAAGCTGTTTATTATTATGAATTGTATAACTTTTAATTATACTTTTAAAAAACATTTTAAATAAAACCAGATCGAGGCTCTTGCCGGCTCTTCTCGGCTGGTCTGTTTTCCGAACCGGTGGTAGTTTTTTGAGGTTCATAAGAGTCTCAGGGATCCAATTGGATTTTTTTATTATTAATAAGTAACTACATACAACATTAACTATATAGTAATTTTATAAATATTTTCCTCTTAAAATACCTATCATATAAACTATACTTAGTTTTCAATGTCACGAGAATACGTCACTAAAAGGATTGCCAGGTGTATTAACAATTTACTAGGCTTATTACTTCATTTTTTAGTTTTAATTCGTAAAAATAAATATCGCTTCAGTTTAGACCGTTTTTAAAATTGTAATTGTGCTTTACATTAATTACTGTAATTTTTTAAATAAATTCTACTTAGTTAACGGCAATATGTGTGCTACATACAAAATCCCTCTAGTGTCATGTATATAAACTATTTCTTCAATCTTATTATATCAACGCTTTAACTAACCGACACTTACATTGCTAGAACTTTCCAGAGAGTTTTCATGGCAACCCAGAATTCATGCTACATTTCGAATACACTTCACTTACACACAATAAACAAACTACATCGCGCAAAATATCATCAAACATAATAAAGAGTTAAAAAACGGTCGGTAAAAATAAGAACATGACAGATTGAGATCTCGACCAAATATATTTCTCTATACAACATCACAGTTACCAGACATCCTTTACTTAAAGAACACCCCCCGTTTTCTATTCTATAAATAGATCTTTATGACCCCTACTTTGAAACATAATATGGAGACAAAAATCCATTGTTTATCTTAAGAAAATAAATTTTATTATTATAAATGTCGCTTCTGAAATTAGATTAGATAAATAAACTAAAATCAACAAATTGTTATCTATGACCCATTTTTTTTTATCTTAATCTGTATAAACACAAAACGGAAGTTAGTAACTCTAATTAACAGTCTATTTAAAATAATTATGTTTAAACTTACAATCATTTTCTTCCTTTTCCCCGCTGCAAATTGAATCTGTAATACTCTCCACAATTTTCTTAGCTACATCTGTATCTATCTCTGAATAATTCTCATTCAGTAATAAATCATCTTTACTATCCTTATCCGTCTTACATTCTTCTTTCTTATCTTCATCCTTCTCATCCTTTTTACTCTTCTTATCTTTTATCTCTTTCTGTTTGTCTTCCTTCGTTTCAGGCTCACTTGTGACTTCTTTTTTGTTCTCCTTGTTTGCTTCAAGTGATTTTTGTTCTGAATCGCGTTGACGCTTCGCACTTAATTGTTGCAAATGGAAGGCGGCATAACGGATAAACATGAAATAACGAGCTCTAGAATTAAAAAAGAGAAATACAGATGAAAATAAAGTTGAAATTCACTTTCAAGTGGTTTATCACACAATGAAAAATAAATTAATGTAATATAATTTTAATCTACTCACTCAACAAAACTGTCAACGAGTTCTTGTCTAAGGCAACACAGTTTGTGCTTATGTATTATTGGAAAGCCCATTGATTTAATATCCTCCCTTAATTCATCGTCTTCCACTATAAAAAAAAAAATCATTTTATAAAATTTTGATGTTGGCAATTAATTTTTATATTAATACTTTATTTACTTACAAATATTGAATTAAGAAAAAATAACTAGGTAACCACGGGGACTGCCGACAGCAGTAAAAACTCGGAACTTTTAATAAATTGTTTTTAATGTTATTAAAAAAAATATATGAATTCGGTATTTATTTTTATTTAACTGTCCTATAAGTCTGTAGGTATATTTCTGTATTATTTCAAAGTGACTTCGGTATTTTCACAAAATTTAATCTGGTCACACTGGTTGTCAGTCACATAAGTTTTCCCCTAAAATCGTTAATCGCGGCTTAAGTTCTCAATTCAAACAACCACAATAGCAATTACAACTAATTACAGAGACAATTATTTTTTATTTATATTTTAAAATTGCATATGCAAAAATCAATACTCACGTTGTAAAAAGTTGACATCTGGCGGGAAAGTGCGCAGTAGATCGAGTATATAGTGCCGTCCATCATTACCTATAATACCTTTACATTCGACACTTGAACACAATTCCACAGTATCACCGTTTGTACTGGTCACAGAATGAGGCATTATTTTCAGCTGTTGGCCGGCTTTACTCAACTGAAATGATTATTTTACTAGATGAAAACCCGGCTTCGTTCGGGTGAAATGTGACTCTTTAATAAACAATCTTTTACAAAATGTTGGTAGATAGGAACTGTAACTTCACTGATACGCGTGAATCGGCCTTAACGAACTAAAGATGGCATCCGATTGGCCAATATGGCGACTACCATTTGCATCATTAGAATTTAACAAAATAGTCAACAATCCGAATTTTACAGATATATGTTGCCGACTCGAAATCATTTTTTTTATGTTTTATTATTCACGTGAGGTTTCAATCGAGGTACCCTTTGACCGAATTATATATTAATCTATAAAAATTTAAGTGTCTGTTTGTTATGTCAAAATAACATAATTTTTACTAAATACAAAAAATAAAACACAATTTAAAAGGTAAAATCAATTTAAAATTTACGAAAGTAAAATAGGTATTTATGCCAAAACACAATTTTAAAAAAATTGTCTGTTTTTGTTCCAGCTGGTCTCCGGAACGGCTGTTCCGATTTTGATATGACTTTTTTTGGGAGATAACTAAAGTTTTTCCGCGTAATTTAAGTTACTTTTATTTTACGAAAACAATTAGAGATCCGTGTAAAAAATTAAAACTCATGAAATTGTCAGCAAAATACGGTCATTTTGCCATAACTTTCTTTGACTATATTAATTTCTTTTTTTTTTTTAATTCGACAAATAACTATGCATCAGTTGATGGCAAGTATAGTACAATTTAAAAACAACGGATGGGAAGAAGGTAATTGCATGGATTTATCGTTATTATAATAACTTAAAAGAACCGCGCAAGCGAAATAAAGTGGCGCATACATTATATCCATAGACAATTATATTTTATAACTAGCTGTTCTTACGGCTCCGCCCGCTTAGAATTCAGACAAATCGCAATCTATGTTCTTCCTCTGGATAGAATATATATGATTATCAAATTTAATCGAATTCGGTTAAGTAATTTTCGGCCTGATTGGCGAACAAAATATTAAATAGACAGACAGACGCAAAAAAATTTAAAACTATCTAAACGTGGTCTATTACCAATTCTGAAGCCCGGCATAGTATTTTTTCTTAAATATCTTCGATTTACTGATTTAGTCTCGTTACCCTCTTTTATTATACGGATAGAATATCATCATATTTTAGCAATCGTTTGATTGTATAGTGTTATGTATTGTATATATGTATACGATTACTGTGAAAGTTAGTTTCTGGTTTTTAAACTCATCAATGGCGTATCTTATATAAACCATTCCGGAGTTCAGATCTAACTTGTAATTTATATATTGCCCTATATGTTATAACTTATCTATACTAATAAATAAAATTGAAGTGTCTAATGTTAATGTCAAAATTATTTTTTTTTTCACTAAACAGATATGAATGTATAAACGATACTTATACCAAAAATGTTATTTTTAAAATTTTTATCTATCTGTCTGTCTGTTTGTTCCAGGTAATCTCCAGAATCGCTGGACGGGTTTTGACCGGACTTTTTTTGGTAGATAGCTGAAGTTACTTCGGGTAACTTAGGGTACTTTTAATTTTAGATAATAATTATGATTCCGCGTAAAAAGAATTAAAACTCATTAAAAACTTGAATAAAATCCGATTCAATGCACAGTTTTACATTGCATGTGCTTGAATTTACGAGATATATTTTTCTTTATCTTAGTATTAAAAAAAAACAATTAGGATTCCGTATAAAAAACAAAAATTAAATTCAGCGAAGAATATATGGAACGCGAACGCAGCCGCGGGCACACAGCTAGTGGGCAATAATTCAACAACTCACCAGTTCCATGTACTTGGGATGTGATAGCACAGTTGCACCGAAGTCAATACTGCCATAGACAACGCTCTGCTCTTGTTCTTTCTCTAGGATTCCCGGGATAATGGATTGCGCAGTGACGCGGTACCCGCGGTAGTCCACCACCACGGTGCCCAGGGTGTGCAGCCCGGGCGTGTCCACTGCGCTGTAGACCCTCACGCCTTGCAGGTCGTTACGCTACGGTTCAATTTACATTTTTTTTCTTTTAATCTCTTCATCTAATACACACATATACAAGGATAAAGTAACCGGATCACTTCAACCAAATATTAACAATACATTTCCCAAATGATAGTATGATTATTAACTAAAGTGTGCGCCTCTGAAAAATGAACAAATCAAAGTAAAAAAAAACGTTGACAGCTAACTTCAGGGTGTTGGTTATTCGTGACGATCTGCGCGCGCGAATCGTAAAAATTTCCTCTTATAATTTTTCCACAACGCGCTAAAAGTCCTTAAATAACATAAAATTAATCGGAACAGAAGTTAAAAGTCGCTCTTTTCATATGGTAAATTCTCCCATTATTATTTAAATATTGAATAAAATGAGAAAAATAAATTAAAATTACTCTTTTTGTGTCTACGTTACTGCACCTTATTTCTTTACAATCTAGTGATACACTCCAGGCATAACTTAGTTAGCAATCACAGCTATAAAAAGTCAAGAAAATAAGACCACAAAATATTTCAAATTAACCGAAGATATTCAGCATTGATTGTTATTGATTTAATTAATGTCTCTATAATGTAATTAAAACGACATACCGGTGCGACGAAGGCGGCAGCGTCACCGCCCAAGTCCTTGTAATGGTCGCGGACATCGAAACCGAGGGAGAAGAATATATTATTCCATATGAACATTTGCATTTTCGGTTCTTCCCCCGGATTGATCGCCATCACGTTCCCGTCGACCACCGCCATGGCGCCGCGCGTCGCCGCAGCTACAAAGTCACTGTGCACCTGTTAATAATAAAATCACTATGTCATATAAATAAGACTACTAAAAAGAAGGCGCGTCGCATTCACATTTATTACTAAAAAAAAACAGATACTGCCGACAGAAGCGCATTGTCTACATCGTTTCTACTAATAGCTATTGCCGGTTCACAGAAGGTATTTCAAGATTTTGAATTATAATGGGTTCAGTAGTAAGAGGGCTCGAAAATAGAGTGAAAGTAATAAATACTAATAAATAAAATTGAAGTGTGTGTTTGTTATGTCAAAATAGTTTTTCGAAGTGAAAACTTCTTTAGTATCGTTGTGATTTGAAAGTCGATGAAACGAAAAAGCGACAGTACGTTTCTGATGGAGGGCGGATTTGTTTATTAAATATTTGTGAGCGTGGTTAGCCCGGTGGACTAATCCGCGTGTCTCCTAGACGATACGACTGAAAGGTTGGAGGTTCGGACCCAGGGTGGGTAACACAATTCTTTTTTTAAGGTTTCAATCTACCACGTGTGATTTGCACACACTAATTTTATTTTTATTTACACGGTGTAGGCTGTGTTCCAGGATGGTAAAACACACCTTTTTTTTTTGACGAGGCGAATGCATTTACGCACTACCCTTAACTATTGCATTAGTGAGTCCTATTGCATTAGTGAGACCTATTGCATTAGTGAGACCTATTGCATTAGTGAGACCTATTACATTAGTGAGATGGTAAAACACACCTAGAGCCTAGAGGTACTGATTGTCAAATGATGCTGCCGGAACACACCTATTGGTATTTTGCAACAGGTTTTCAAACTTTTAGGGCGGTAGCTACCCAGGTGGGCGTTATTAGAAAATGTGGTTTCTTCACGATGTTTTCCTCCACCGAAAGCTCAGGCCAATTTTACCATCAGATAGGTGGAGATCGAACCCGCGTCGACTGACGCGGTGTCCGGCCGCTCTACACGCTGCGCCATCATCGCTTCAAGATTAGTCGACTAAAATAAAACCGGCGTCGCATTCGTTTCATAAAAAAAACATAGGAACTGCCGACTGTAGCGCAAACTCGAAACGTTGGATAAACTGTTTTATTATTTTTTATATTTCATAATTACTTAAATAAAATTATTAACATAACCTAACATATAACATTTGTCTAATTTTTCCATCTATTGGTACTCCCGAGCAATCCATCCGTGCAACCGTAAAGGCGTCCACTGCAGCTCTTGGTCTCCCCCCCAAGATAAGGGGGAAATTGCCATATACCCACGCTTGGCAGGCGGGTAGGCGATCGCAGTGGGCGTTTGTGGTACTCAGAAGATGCTGTTGTATCCCTTAGTCTCCCCTTTTACGACACCACGGGAACGATATGGGCAATAATTATGTACATTTACGTATAGTTCTTTCATAATCAAAACATACGAGAGCTGCTTAAGTATACATTTTATTATTTATCTCTGAGCGCCATCTTACACTTGACATACTGTAGTATGTTGACGGCAGACGTCATAACATTGGTTACGCGAATCTATTATATAAATTTTCCCCCTAACTGGAATATCGCTCAATATCGCTAAAAAAAATCCCTTAAAAAAATCATGCATTTACAATGCGTATCAAATGAGAATGTGCATGGACCTGCGCCATATTGTGACGTCATAGCTAACGAAAAAATTATATAGGTATCTATGGTTCATTAAAACAAAGCATATTAATAATCTTAATAATTAGGCAAATAATGCAGTGAAAAAAAAACTGCAAATATTTTTGTTGCTGTCCATACTTTTTTTAATGAGCTTCGACAGATCAAGGTCATTGACTCATCACATTCTTATTTGAAACACATAGTAAGGTTTAAAATAATAGGAGAATTAGACATAAAATAACTAAAATAAACCTTAAAGATGGCTCTCTCTCTAAGCAAACGTTCCGGCAACGTGGCGCGTGGTAGTTCACGGGTCGTTTGCAACTCCTCGTTCCAGTCGCGTGTCTGTCCCGGAATGTGTTCCTCGTAGCCCAACTTCGACGAGAATGCTGAACAAATAAAATATAAATCAGCGTAATTAAAAAAAACGTAACAAATTTTACATCACTTTCAACAATTTATCACATTTCACAAATTTAATTTAATTTAATTTTGATTTTAATTTTGTTTTGATATTAATTTTGGTTTTGAATTTGTATTTGATCCTGGAACTAGATTTTGAATTTTTGATTCAAAATTGACATGTTCCTGACATCATTATTATTAAAATGACATGTAAAGTGCTGTCCTAGATTAAGTTCTATCTTCTGTCTAACTAGTCTAAGTATCTGCTCTGTATACTGTCTCTTCATCCTTTGTATTTGTCTTCTTAATTTCATATTTGTAACTACTAAATTTATAAGTTTAACTAATAAAATGACGTGTTTAAGTACGACATAAATGTATAGAGTAAGAGGATGAGGCAAAAGAACTAGCCAAAGATAATAAAAAGAACACAATAATAAAAACTGCACATAAAAGATAAAAGAAAAGAATACACCATGAAAAAAGTAAAAGATAAGAAATGAATAAAGTAATTAATTAGTAATAAAAAGATCTCTGGTCAAGCTAGAGGATGACGGGGATTCAAAAAAAAAAAACAATTTATCACAAAAGACCCGCCCCGACATCGTAGGGGTTTTTTTTTACACGATATAGGCTCAATGCTTTGACCACAACGTCATCTGATGTTAAGTGACGATGTGGTCCAGGATAGTAAACGCACTAAGCCTAGGTACCGTTTCTCAAGTGATGCTGCCGGAATTCACCTATTTTATTTGGCGGCAGGTTTTCAAACTTAAAGGTGGTAGATACCCAGGCGGGCATGCCCTACCACCATGCTATGGTTTCTTCACGATGTTTTCCTTCACCGAAAGCTTAGGCTAATTTTGGAGGGGGATAGGTGGGATAGAACCCGCGTCAATTGATGCGGAGTCCGGCCGCCGCACTACCCACTGCGGCATTATCGCTACATAAATCAATAAATCAGTACAGTAACACCCCGAGGGCTTATGCGATAAGTACGACTGAGCGATAACCGCGTTAAGTCGTAATATAATTTCGTATATTACATTCGTACATATAAATTATTTTGTAATTAGGGCTATAAGATGCTATAGAAAATAATAATTTACACAAAAGATGTTTAATAAAAGCGCCAACTTAAATTATTTTAATGTAGCAGGTCTTATAAAACAAAACAAAGTAATTTGATGACTGAAACATTTTTTTTAAATATTCAATAATTAAGAGTTGTGAGAACATAATGTGTGAATCGATAATATATGGATTTCCATATATCGCTATTTAGCGATGCCAGGGAAGCGTAAAACGAGGTTTTACTATATTTGTAAACCTACTCGCGTTTTTAATTGACTAATCTACTAAATAAATAAAAAAAGATGTTGAGCGCGCATCACGTACAAACTACTCTATAGATTTTGATCAATGTTTCTTTGAAGAGACATTGATCTTATGTAAAACAAATGTCACGATATCTTCTTATAACATACTAGCTGGTGCCCGTGGCTGCGCGCATATATATGATGTGAGTGAAAAAGTGCATTTAATTTATATAATACTTAACCTAAAAAAAGAAATAAATGACGAAAAATGAGAGTGTTTTGTTTTTATTAGCGGAAAAAATGTACATAAAAGTGAATTAAAAAAAAAATTAGAAAGGATCAAAATACCAAAAAATAATGGTATCATATCGTAAAAACTAATGACGTCGAATGGTAAGTAGTCCCATTCGGATTTATTCAGTAGTTTGGAGGTGATGGTGCGTTAAAGTGACCCAATTTTCCTTATATATACATATATATAGATGGTTAGGATAAGAAACAACAACTTACTATCCTCAGCACGTATAGCGTCAACCGTATGGTCGAGTACGGGAGACGCCCACTGGTACAGCTGGTAGGGAGTGGCGACTCTCTCGAAGGGGTGTTTCTGCATACGACGCTTCTGGACTAGAGCGAAGTTACGCTTGAACGCCGGTGAGACGATGCTCAACAACTCTATCAGCGAATGGCATAGCAAGGACGGATTTGAGGGCCGCGGATTGAAAACCTCTTCGTTCGATCTGGAACGCACGTCCGTCATCAAATACATGTGCTAGCGACCCCGTTATAATTATTCGAAGCAATATACATCTAAAGTATGGGTTAGTCAGAGCCGGCTTTACTTATAGTACTTTTTATGTGGCTTTACCCTATTTTTTCTCTTTTTTTTGTGCCTTTATTGTTTTCATCTTATTTCTATTTTATAATCTTATTCTATTTCTTATCTATGTGTCCCTATACTACTGGGTGTGCACCGCACACGGGCGCAGGGTTCTAGGGGGCGCCAACGCTCTCATAAGCCGCCAGGATATTGGTGGCACACGGACGCCACAAGGGCTAGAGCCGCTGCTGGATTTAGTCAGAGGAAAGCGATGATGGTTATAATCGATTTAATTCCTTATAACTTTCAAACACCTACACTAAAGTGTCCATCAGTTCTCCGGACTATTGGCGTCTTGAGACTCACATAAAGTCGAAAAAGTGTTATTGACATAATTATTTGTAACTAACTGTATGCCCGCGGCTGCGCCCGCGTTTCATATATTTTTCACTATGTAATATAGTTTTTTTATTTTTTAAATTTAATATTTTTAAATTTAATTTTTTTTGTGCAGAACCATAATTATTTTCGAAACTTACGAAATACAAATTATACGGAGCAACTTCAGCTGTCTACCAAAAAAAGTCCCGTCAAAATCGGTTTAGCTATTCCCAAGATTAGTCGTAGCAAACAGACAGACAACATTTTTAAAAAGTGTTCTAATGGTATAGGTATTGTTTATACGTTCATAACTACTTACTAAAAAAAAACCATTTTTTTTTACATTACTAACAGACACTTGAATATTATTTTATTATAGAGATGATGTTTATTTCGTAATAAGTAGCTGGTATCAGTATTTTTACCACAACACTAATAGTGTTATTTTCTTGAGCAAATAACTCGTTCCTCCAATATATATTTCAAGTAAGTTTTAATGCTTGTAGAATGTGTATAGATGTTTCGTTAATTATAATATTGTGGAATAATTACTGGTTAAGGTAAAATCCCCTCGGACAAGCCGTGATGTGGAAATGACGTTCTTCAAGAGTAACGACATGCAGGTAAAGTAGGTCCCCGCACATTTTACGCGGTCCCGGCGGCGGATTCCAACCAGAGGTGGTCAGCACCTGATCACATACTCGATTAGAGACTGTCTATTTTTTTTACACGGTATAGGTTCAGTGCTTTGACCACAATCTCACCTGATGTTAAGTGACGATGTGGTCCAGGATAGTAAGCACACTAAGCCTAGAGGTACTGGTTCTCAAGTGATGCCGGAATACACCTATTGGTATTTGGCGAAAGTATTTCAAACTTGAGGGTGATAGCTACCCAGGCGGGCAGCATTAGGTAATGCTCTACCAGCATGCTATGGTTTCCTCACGATGTTTTCCTTCACTGAAAACTCAGGCCGATTTTAGAATCGGATAGGTGGGATCGAACCCGCATCGATTGACGCGGAATCCGGTCGCGCTACCCGCTGCGCCATAATCGCTTCAAACCATCCATCCATCCATTAACCGAAAGACGTCCACTGCTGGACTTAGGTCTCCCCAAAGATCTCCACAACGACTGGTCTTGTGCCACCAGCATCTGTGCAAGTTTTGGGTAAGTAGAATTTTAGACATTTGTAACTATAGCAAAATCAGCTTAAGTGATTAAAAGTAAACATTCTTTACGTAATTACCATTTGAACCCTTCCACATTTGATCGAATCAAGCATAAACCCCTTGCCCAAGAGAGTGCAGGTTCTGTGAAAGTACAGACTAAACCCCAAAACACATCTTGTATGAATGTGATCCATTAATACCCATACGCGTTGCTCCCGGTGGAGGTACAGACGGTCTCTGCCAAAAAGATCCTACAGTATATCCAGACTATAAGTCTAGGCAGTGAGCTTTCATAATGTGGGACGATCACAGGTGCAGTGATACAGGTCTGATCTAGCATGCATAGCCCCTTCCAGAATAATAACAATAACCCCTTGCCCCTCATTGGTGGTTTCGAAACGGCTTCTTACTTTATTAAAGTAAATTTGAAAGTAAAAAATATTAAGATAACAGATAAAACATATTGATTTGTGTAATACCTGTGTAACTTTTTTTTCATATAACTATCTGTTTTTCGTAGCTTATTTGTAAAAGACACTGACACTTTCAGTGCAGCAATTAAGCTGAGGTTGGACCTTGTTTGCATAAGCGCAACACTTTTGTTTTAAATTGTAATTATTTACTCCATCCAACCGTAAAGGCATCCACTGCTGGACTTGGTCTCCCCCAAAGATAAGGAGGAAATTGCCGTAATCACCACGCTTGGCAGGCGGGTTGGCGATCGCAGGTGTTTGTGGTACTCAGAGGATGCTACTGCCCATCTCCTGGTGTATCCCTAAGTCGCCTTTTACGACACCCACGGGTATATATGGGGTGGTACTATTCTTAAACCGGCACCACATGGCATATAATATATATTTTCTGTGTATTTAAACTTGTGTTGTGTTTTGCAAATAAAACATATTCGATTCTATCCCATCAACCCCATTCACTTCAATAAAATTTATGAATTTTTTTTCTTACCTAAACATAAAAAAGACAATGTTCGAATTACATAGTAATATTTTCATATTAATAAAGGGTTTGTTTTTTTTTTACCTTCAGACACTGCGGAGCCTTGTTGTCTTTAGCGAGGCCCGGATGAAGAGGCAGCAATGGTCGGTCAGTGCTACCGGGCATTATGTAGTCTGGAGGGGTGCAGTCTACACTTTCGGGGCGAGATTTCTTTTTTTCTGATATTCAAAATAGTTGATATAGAGGATTTACATTTATAATATTAGATTTTCTAGCTCGTTTTAACTCATAAAAGTTACATTTTTATTTCAATGTATTTATGTATTAATAAAGTTTAATTGAAAAAAATTGCCGTTGTATATTAAGCTTCATTCAAATTTTACTCCACTTATAGTCGCACAAAAGAAAATTGCGATTTGGAATTTTAACAATTTATATGTTAATAATAACAGTGAGTTACACATCGATGCAAATTAAGCTATAAAAAAATCGACAAAAACACCAAATTCATAAATCATCAATTAAAGAACACGGTCTTCGATATATAAATCCAGATAATGAAAAAAAAAATTAGTAGCAAATACAAAGATGTGAAATTTCTTACACGGAAGTCATTTCATGAACTATAGAAAAAAGATTTATAAATATTAATGCACCTACCTAACCGCGAAAACAAATGATATTTTAAAATTATATTAGAATTATTATTAAACTAGCTGTGTGCCCGCGACTGCGTCCTTGTTTCATATATTCACTGCGTTTATTTTCTTATACGGGAATCTAATTATTTTATTTAAAAAAAATTGTACTAAGATAAAGTAAAACTATTTGTCATAAATAAGCACTTGTCCGTAAAACTATGCATTGAAATGGATTTTATTTAAAATTTTATGAGTTATATTTTATTTACGCGGAACCCTAATTATTTTCGAAAATTAAAAGTATCCTAAGCTACCCGGAGTAACTTCAGCTTTTTACCAAAAAAAAGTCCCGTCAATATCGGCCCACCGTTCCGGAGATAACCCATTACAAGCAGACAGAAAGGCAAAACTTTTAAAATTGTATTTTTGGTATAGGTATCATATATATATATATATATATATATATATATATATATATATATATATATATATATATATATATATATATATATATATATATATATATATATATATATATTCATATAATTATATTTACTAAAAAGAATAATTTTAACAATACATACAGACACTTCAATTTTATTTATTAATATGGATTACAGTGGTGAAATACCTAATATATCTCCTTGTGTGATGATATTCAAAAAGGCAAGTGAACTACACTCTTGTCCAGCATAGGCATCCGTATAGTCTATCGATTTCAAAAGGTCCCTCACATGACGAACGTGGATACGAGCTTCACGCATGGTATAGGGTTCTTCAACCACCTAAAAAATTCAAACATTAACTAAACAATAACAAATCAAATTAATTCGCATATTTATTGCCATTTACAAAACCTTACGTACCTTTATAATTGACCCTTCCTTAAGTCCCTCGATATTCTTCAACTCAGCAAAGTTATCCAAAGTGATGCCATCTAATTGTAAAGAGAAACAAGTTCTGTGACACGTATCTTCACGGTCCATCAAAACTTGATGTATTTCCTGGACGAGTTCCATACTCGAAACTTGAATATCTAAAGGCTCGGCTCCTGGACTAACGATCTTCACAGTAAAACCCATATCTTGAATGAAAACTACTTCAGCGTCCGTTTTTTTTTCATCGTCGTCTTCACCGGGTGAAGATTCTCTCTCGCCATCTCCGTTAACAATTTTACTATCTGAACCACTTAATTCATTAGAACCTTCAATACTAATTACAGTGTCTTCACTTTCTGTGTTGCTATCAGAATTTTTGTTTTTAGGACAATCTTTTCTTTTATCCGGGCAACTTACTTTATCAGAAGTTTTATTTTTCTTTTGATCTTTCTTCTTTTCAGTATTCTGATTCTCATTCGTCGTTTTCTTTTCACATTCAAAAGATACAACGGTTCCATGACCTTCTTCCAGTTTACTATGTTTGGAGTCAGAAATAATGTTAATTCCATTAGTGATTAATTCAATATTATCGGCACTATTAATATCACAATTTAATTCCTTTGTAGGAATACCGTTAACTACGTCGTCACAAAGACTTTCTGCGCCATTTAACAATATTTCTTTGGTATCAAGATTCTCTTTATTACTAATACTATTAGGTATATCTATTTTACATTCTTCCTTCGTTTTGTTTGAAACATTTGTCAACTTCAATTCATTCAATGACTTTTCACTGTTCGTTTTGGCTTTCTGGGAATCTGTAAATTGTAAAGTTTAAAATAGTATTAAAATGTAAACATATTCGTTAGAAATCTCTAAAATAAAATAAACCGGCTTTGTAGGCACGAGACCACAGGGGGCAGCGTACAAAATAATTGACAGCAAAATGTAACAGATAAATTACGATTATAAAATATATGTTATATCTCTGTACTTCTATGTAAAATAGAAGACGTATATAACTAAATAAAAATACGAAGATAAACCTAAGACAAAGTTGAAATCATTTAACAAACCGTACATTTGTAGTTGTTTTACTGCTTGTGTTGACACTATCATAATGTGCACGACGGCTTTAAGCTGAGTTTTATAAATATTATAAAAAAGATTATCGTCATATTCGTTAATAGAATTAAAAATATATAAGCTTGTGAAAGTAATAAATAGACAATACAGTGTAAGCCGTGTAATTAGAATCAATTTTTACATATGGTTAGAGAAGAAGTATGAGATGCGAGTTATATTGTCGATAACAACTGATCAACGTATGCTTCTACGCAGGGTTCATTGACTCCTGTCCTCTTCCCACACTCCACGCTATTCACGAGTGTATCTGCCTTAGGTTTAGTTACGTGTCGCGAACTATACACTGACAAAGAAAGGTGAACGCTTACTCAGGTTTTAGGTGGAATTCTCTACTCGTCAATGTAAAAGACGCGGCGGTTGCGTACACACAGGATGTGATCGCTTCCAAGTTTAAAAACAAAAATAGCGCCATTCTCTGAGCCGTTGCTACGCTAATACATTTACATACAATTTCAACAAGTCCATGTCTTGTTTTATTCCTAAAGTAAGTGATATAATATATTCCAATGTTTTTGCAACAATTACATTAAAATCAGAAGATAGAGGGAATACATAGAGTATTATTATCGTTATAATTTTGTTAAAATATAAACAAATTATCGTTTCAACTATATAATGTAAAACCTATTATCGATGTATGCTTTTTACACGAAACAACTATTCTTATTAAAAAAAAAACGCAGAATTTATTACTCGCAAACTAATTATTGCAAAAAGTTTTTTTCACTAAAATACACTGCTTACGATTTTCAAGACCTTTGAACTTATGCCGCTGTTAGAAAAAAGGACAGTCTCGAAAGATATGCACCTGTGTTTAAAGGAAAAGGCACAGCAGCATTTACAGACTGTGGCGAGGCTGGTTTGCGAGCAGCAGCTGCATATGACACACGCGGCACCGTAATATTGCCTCCACCACCTTCGTCATCTGCACGTCCATTAGGTGTGCTCGCGTGTCCATTACTCACAGGGACAATTTTTGTGGCAATATTTTTTTTCATTTTCACTGTCTGCTTATCCTGTTTCTCGGCTGAAATATCATATACAAATTTGTTGTTATTACTACATATAAAAATATTGACTATCAACTCTGATTGCAATACTAGTATTATCGTTTTAGGAAAATGAAGTACGCCCCAAATAATATTGTTAAATAAATACGCGTAGTTTGCAGAGTAAAAATTAGGAACTGAACCGGTTTTTAGGCTAACGCTGCTTCGTTTCGTGCGCGAAAGCGGCGTGATAGACAAACACGTGGTTTTCTCTGGCACGCTGCCAAATATCTCCAGCATAGAGTCAATAATAGAGCGCCACGGGATGCCGCCAACAATAGACGCCATCGACGTTCTACTGTATAATCTGTACTTAGCACATGTACTTGTAATTGTACTCAAAACATACCCTCATTACTATCTTATTTTGTTATACTATATTAACAATAATAATTATAAATGTACCTACATAATTGTTCACAGACATTCTCGTTAAACCTACTTTATGTGTCTCTTTTCTTGATCAGCTAGTTGTATGCTTTCACCGTGCTAGGTTTATAGATGCAATGACGATGAGATAATGTTCTCAACTTAGATTTTACCTCTATCAGGTATATTTTTTGTAAATTGAAAATTTGCCATTGACTTCAAATCAATAATAAAGTCTATACTATACGGCGCAATTCCATAGTAGTAAGACAGTTTATAAAATATGCAACTTGTCCTAGATCGAAACAAATTCATGTCACAGTTTGTTAATGAGTGACTGATAAGAACAACCGTTAATTTGATAATATAGCGTAAATGTTATTATCGCTTCTATACTTTACCAATAATTTAATGTAAATTCTCTTATTTATTATTCCACGTTTCTTTTTACAAAACCAGTAAATCGTATCATGAGAAAATGATTTTACATCTACTTATCACCCAAGCACATTTGACGCTATCTTTCTTACCTTTAACAAACAAGATAACACAAATAGGCGCTTGTAACCTAAGAGATAAGTATTAAATCAAAATTCCTGATAACCAGCCGTTGACATAATGCTGCCCTCTTTTGAGTCACGCCAGCCAGGTATTCTTATAAGTGCTCGAATACATTTTCTTTCTTACCTATTTACATCATGTTAACCGTGTTCAGAATAATTGAATTACAATATGTCTCCTACAGTCATAATATTGTATATTATAGTCATCTTATTGTAATATAATAGCAAACTTTTTCGAGGTACAACATATTGGTGTTTAGAGATCACCATCAGAGTAGGCATCAAACTGAGACGGAGACAACTAAAGTAGAAGTCACTAAGATGATATGACTAACCTTGGATTCGTTCATGAAATTTGTCTACCATGTTCAAAACAGAAAATCCTAAATCATATATGTATCAAAATATTCCCATACTTTAATATGTGTGTATTCATTGAATTTAATATCCCCTAAAAAACATCAGATAGGTGAATAAGTAACACATAAATGAGAATCAATGTTGGAATGAATTATTTTATAAATGTTTTGACGTCATAATAACACACGTGGAAGTAATAATTTCGAACTTATACTAATAGAACATTTCTAATCTAATTCTAAGACAGTAACAATGATGAATTATCTAAATAAAGTGACTCTTGATAGCGCTTACTTGACTAACACGTATTTTACCATTAATTGTGTTATATGATCGATAGCTATAAAATCTTCGCCACTTTTACTGGGAGTAATATTGATAACTTTTTATAAGTAAATTAACTAGTATAAATAATAAGAAAATAAGTCACAAACCTAGAAGACATATTTACACAAATTTGAAACATCAATTTTATACTATCAACTAAATTAAAAAGAGGTTATTATAGAGTTTTAGAATCGAGTTTCGTTAAAAGAAAATGGATCACTACTTTTCGTAAAGCATCTTGTGTTAAAATTGACGATGTAAATATATGGTAAAACAGGGTTCCTTTTTAAAATCTTGGAATAAACTAATGCTACGTACAAATTTTATATGTTTATTGTAATGGTTATAATCCAGCAAAAATAGCTTATGTGACTTCCCGGCATACTAAGTATCAAACACACGGTATGAACAATACGACAAAATTAATTCAGGTATTTCAGTAAAGCACAGAACAGGGCATGAAAGAGACCTTTATTTTAAATTACTTCGTTTTATCATTTGTGTTTTGCAGCTTTGTTCTTTGCCGAGTGATTTCTGAAGGTATACGACAAATAGTTCTTGTTTTAAAAGACTGTAATACAATAGAATTTTTGCTAAAAGTTTATAAAATATGAATTGAAAAAAAAAACAGATGGGTGCAACAACGCGAAAATAAATAAAATCTAACCACATAAGACAGAAGTATAAAAAAAAAACAGCAGAAAAAATTAAAAAACATCAAGAATTGAATTACAAAGCAAAATATACATTATTCGATATCAAGCTATCTTACGAGTCATACTTTTTGATATGTAAAATTTCACACAGCCAACACATTACATTTTGCGCCATCTTAGATAGACGTATGTAGTTAGTTTCAGAATTGTGAAACTTATCATAACACACTCGTTGCAAAGGTTACAAAACACCTTCTTCAATCATTTCAATGATTAAATAACAAAAAAATCTTCAAACAAACGAAAGCCCTTCTGGAAATGATATATTATTGTTTTCAGAACTCTAGAATAGCTGCCAACGTACCTATAAAACACTAAAACAAGTTATGGATGCAAAACAAAGAAATGGCATGAAAAATATTTAGCATACTCATGGACGAATCAATTGGAAGTTTCCGCAATAAAAACCATAAACATTATAATTCGTTATTCTGATGAACACAGAAAAAGTAATCCTCATTACGAGAACTGCCGCCTTTATTCAAGGACGGTGATGTTAAAATGTTAGTAAGCCAAATATACCATGACAAAACGTTCTGCATAATATAGTAACAAAAACTTTACTGATAGGGAGTACCCCATAAGAAAAATCATAGAATTCGCTTCGAATGGCTGCATCACAATCATAGGATTGCAGAAGTAAGTAACCAGTCGATAAAAACGTAATTTAGCAAAGGACTGTATTCTAACATAATGTTCAGTGTATTTGTAAGTCAGTGAAAAGAACAAACAGTTTCAAATCTGCTGGAATGACTAATCATCGTGCAGCATTTGTGGTTTCTAAACTTAATTGCAAACGACAAGCCCTAAATAAATAATTTAAAACGTTTGCTAAAATCCATAAAATATTATACCCCACTGCAGTTCCAGTGGCTTTCCTTGCTTAGCGACTGCTTGCGCAATGAATAAGCGTAATTGATTTTTCATGCTCAATTGATTAAAAAAACTGTAAATACAAATACTTTTTTGTTATTTCTACAAAGGCTTTGTCAAAATTTGTAAAAGTTTACAATCTCGACGAAAATTATCGAACATAATAAAAAATTCTTTTAACTTAAGTACGAAAAGTTATGGTCGTATTACATGTAGAGACTACATTTCATTACCATCTCCCTGTCCTTATCACATTTTATTTGGGGTAGGCGTAAATGTCTTCCTCTTCCATTAATCTCTATTTGAGATCAATCCTGCATTCCATAGAACAACGACTTTGTTACTCTATGATACATTCACTCGTTTTCTAAGCATATCATCGTTCACACAGTCCATCCATCTTTTCTTTGGTCTTCCCCTCTAACCGTCCACATTCATATCCAATACCTTTCTTACAACATCCTCTTCCTAAAGAAGACTAAAAGAGACTAAATTGATCAAACAGAAATCGGCTTAGGCAATCCGCTGAAAATCATGGTAAATAATTTCAACCCAAAAACTAAGAACAGTTTTAATCTCGTTCTAAAGACCCCGTTTTCCTATTCGCTTTTGTAGCACCTGAAGAATCTAAAATCATACATCAACTTTACCGCTTGCGCAAATGTTATCAAGCACGGTCAATAAAGCGGACTAAATATAAAATGGCAATTATTAATGGAGAACGTAAGTACAATCTCATCGAAGTCGTTAAACACATTACACAACTTATTGAACTCAAATTTATTATCAACATTTTACGTCTTTAGCTTTAATGAATTTTAAATTAAATATTATTTTAATAACTTATTATTGATAGAAACCCATCATGATCTTTAAGAAATAAAATTAGCAACAACATTTTTTGTAAGATAATAAGCGGTAACATTATTTCGTAAAATTCTTTCTTTTCTAGCTTACAAATAAGCCTTGCGATAAAATAACAAGGCATTTTCTTTATTGACTCAGCAAAATGGTACACTAAACTGACTAGGCATGTAACAATAAGCAATAACAATAAACACGGGGCCAGTGACGAAACCAAAATCTTCGTTATACCGGTTTAGTTATTTTGTAATACGAATACAGTAACCCCATAATAACATAATACTTACAGAGTTCTCTTAAACGAGTACTTGTGTCAATATTTCTCAAGTTTGTGCAAATTGTCTCCTCACGATGAAGCGCCCGATTCCATAACCCAACGTGAAAGTTTGAAATACCAAAGACTTAAATATACTCAGTATCTGCTAAGTGTTCCACGAACAAAATATTTAGATATTGCAATTTCACTTAAAATATTTTTGATAAGAGTTCTTTACAAGCTCAGATTTGTTCTTATTGCTTTAAGCTACGGTTTTAAGTTTTAATATCATATTTTGCGTAAATCACCTTAACATGTCATCCGAAAGATGTCCACTGCTAGACATTGGCCTCCAAGAATAGCCACAATTCGTCGGTCCACCTTGTTAGAAGTTACCTATGTTGCGTCTTGAATTATGTGGTGTCCATTCAATACCTCGGTGATCACATCGGGCATCGGTTCTACAGGCAAATATGCCTCGCCCACTGCCACTTATCATTGGCAATTCTTCTGGTACTATCAGTTACTTTAGTTCTTCCGCGAACCTCCTCATCCGTGATTCGATCACGCAGTGAAACTCCGTACATAGCCTTGTGTCTTTAACGTGTACTTTACCGTCCTATATTGCAACTACGTTTGTTAGTCAAGAGACAGAAATGTTTACACTGTCTTTAGTTTCATTATATTTAGTCTAGACTATCGTTATTGTGCAAACGTCTAAGTGACCCAATCAAGCATAACACTACTATATATTTACCTACACGACTCGATTACGACTCGATTTTACAATAGACCTTAAATATATTAGAGAAAATAATTGTTTGAAACTCTACTACACCAACTTATATCTATATAAGGAGCAATAATTTTTTAAACCGTATAGCAACATATTTACTCTAAAAGTAAAATTTACTACGAATAAAAAAGCTATTTATGAAGAGATTATATCGATTCAAAGTTCAACCACCGTTCGTATTATCATTTATAAACTTGTTATCGCTATATTTGTTAACACGTCTTATCGATCATAGATCTGTAAAAAATTACCAGATCCTTAATCCAAGCTTTTATTCACTTAAATTAAACAATAAATATTTCAAGCCTGGCAAAATGCCAAGGGCCCGGGTCCGACGAAGCACCGGCCCGCGAAGCCGCGAGTTCAGACGTATCCTAACATTGTTAACAAAATTTAGTAAAAATTATAAACAGTAAGACAGACGACTAAAAATTTAAACGCTCTAGTGAGTACTTTAGTGATTTATTAAAATCAAGTTACAACATGACAATTTTTACTGTGGTCCCATCCAACGAATTTGCCACGGGCCTAGATTTAATTACACCACTGATCTCAGTCATTACTTTTACAAGCAAAACCAATACCTATGTACTTCTTGTATTACTACTGAACTTCAACATACTCGTATATCAGTAACGCGCGGCTCTTTTGTTTTATGTAAGAAATTACGAATTGCGTTTACAAATCCGTTTTTTATATAATTGACACAAAAATATAACATATTCGAATGAGATCTTTTTGATCTTTTAATATTTTCCATTGGAGTGGCGCTTGCACAAAAATCGGTTATGCGAAATATAAAAATAAGAAATACCATTAGGCCCGATACTAGAACATTATTGAGAGCTATCAACATAGTTCTTCAAAATATTATTAGGATAATTGTTTCTTAAACAGTTTTTGCGTTTTCTATACATGTTTATAAGCGGTGTCAAGTTTCTCTCTTTGCGCTCACCTTCTCTAGTATATCGTTTACCTGTTATTATAGTATTATATCATACGGCAATTACAGTATACTAGCTACTCAATAATAAGAAGGTTAATATTAAGCAGTATGGAGCCATGTTAATGTAGGTAATTCCTTTTCTTATCTACAAAACTCGAGAATTAAAATAATACTGAAGTAAATATTTCAAGTTTGCATTGTCATCTATACTAATAAAAAAATATTGAAGTGTCCGTTTGTATTGTCCAAAAAAAATGTTTTTACTAAATACATACAGATGAATGTATGTACGATACCTATACTAAGAACATAATTTTTTAAATTGTCTGCCTGTTTGTTCCTGCTAATTTCCGGAACGGCTGGACCTATTTTGGCGGGACTTTTTATGGTAGGTAACTGAAGTTACCGCGTAACTTAGACTAATTTAATTTTTCGAAAATAATTAGGGTTTCGAGTACAAAGCTAAAACTTAATAAACCTTAATACTGAATAAATCCCGATTCAATGCAGTTTTAATGCCAGGCGTTTGAATTTGTGAAAAACAAATTTGCTTAATGTTAGGACTGAAATTAATAGCGACGCGGTGCTTGCGAAAGCCACCCCGTGTCGCCCCCATCCCAAATGCAGCGGACGGCCCCGGGGGGTTTTTAGTGGGTATTTCCGGGCGATTCTCGCCCGGGTGAGTCCCACACTGGCACGGAGCTCGTCACTCCGTGCCCCCCTTATCTAGTGTATTTGGAGGACCTTGATCCTCCAAATACAATAGATAAGGGTAGTGCGTAAATGCATTTCCCCCCGTCAAAAAAAAAAAAAAAAAGGACTGAAATTAATAAGGTTCCGCATTAAAAAAACCACAAGAAGTTTAGAAAAAATAGACGATTCAATGGTCAGTTTTACGGGCAAGAGCTTCAATTTATGAAAAGTATGTTTCTTTATCTTATTACCAAAATAAATTTAGTCTAAAAAATGAAAACACAGTGAAGAATACATGAAACGCGGACGCAGCCGCGTGAACACAGCTAGTTACTAATAAGAATCTTACTTTAAATCTGTATTTATCTACAGGTAAATAATTTTTATTTAATTATTTAAAACTAGTGATAACTGCTGAATTTTATCAGCGCAGGAGATAAGTTACGATCAAAGCAGTAATTACAAATGTACACAAAAATAAAAGTAACAGTACTAATAATGAACTTTATTTAGTAAATATATAACACATCCCATAAATATATGCTTTTAAAAGTAAATATTACAATAATTAATATTAAACTAATATGGTCTAATTAATTAGTTATTTTTACATGTTAATCAAGAAGACGTTTCATTTTGTTATATGATATCTCAAGACAAGGGCAAGAATTAATTATTCGTAATTACTAGGTGTTTAATTTGATTATTTATAACTGGATTAGAAACGACCGCATGTAAGTAATAATAAAGTGATGCTTATTATAGAGTATCTATACGGTGCATGCGATGATGTCTAAGATGGTAGTGCGGTCAGATTCCGCGTCGAAGGAGGTAGGGTCGAAACCTACTATCTAATTCTATAATGAAGCCGAGCTATCAGTGAATGAAAAACCATAAAAACAAACAAATGAAAGCCATAGTATAGTGATAAGACATTTTGTAATAATGCCTCAAACTTGAAAACCTCTCGCTGAGAACCAGTAGCATAGCATCACTTAATAACCAGTAACTCTAAGCTTAAGTATGTATTTACCATCATAGAACACATCGTCAAGTAACATCAGGTGTGATTTTGGTCAAAACTCAGACCTATACAGTATAAAAATATGGGTAACTAAAAAGAGTTGAATGTAAACAAAACCAATAAAGAAATGTCTTCAATTTAGAAACTCGCTTTAGAAAGGAGTTAATCTACCAAAGGTGAAGTGACAATTGAAAATATTGGCACTCGCGGCATCGACTGACTTATCGTAATGCTCTGATTGTTGATATTCAGACCGTGTACTCCAGTTCGTTTTTGGGGTATATAAATCAACGTGGTTCGGTCCAGATACAGTGATCTGTATGTACTCTTTACGTTCTCATACTGTTCGTACGTACGACAGATGCACCAGTCCAGCCTCACATTAGCGACGCGTCTGTAGTAAAGGACGGAATTGACCAAACGTCAAAGGATATTTTTACATAAAATCCTTCTATCCATAATTTATATTGTCTTAAAATTTGTTAATTTTAACTAGGTTAGAAGTTTAACCTTTTTTTTCTCTGAGCTGAGTAAAATAAGTTTTTTTTTTTTTATAATGCACAGCACAGTGACTGTACTGGACCTGATGGTAAGTACAGTATAATCCAAAACAGCGGCGACTGACACTGAACAGAATTCAATGCCAGTCACCACTGTCATGCTGGCCTGCTTAAGTACCTCTTCACGCCTCTTTTGAAGGACCCAATATCATATGAAGGAGGGAACACGCTGACAGGAAGACGGTTCCATAAACTCACAGTGCGACAAAAGTAAGAGTCAGCAAACTTTTTGGTTCTTGAAGTTATGGGTGTCACCGTGAAACCGTGACTCCGGACTCCCGCCCGCGTGGTTCTGTTATGGAATGGAGAGGAGGGGATCAGGTCAAAGAGCTCTTCAGAACACTCGCCATGATTGCGCATTCTCTGATATTAAATAAAGTACGATTCAAGAGCCATAACAACCGCCGATGAATACGAATCTATCGAGAGTCCACATCATCAATTTGCCACGAATAAAACCTCCATGTGAGTCTGAGTTTGGAGCTACACGGACTGATCTCGAAACGAAATCCATTGAAAAGTGTTACTATGACAGAATGGTGCTCGCAAGCAAGTCGTGTATGAAAGTCATACCCCCCTATAATTTATGAATTAATATCTAATAGTAAAGTAATAAAGACCAGACTCTTTATTTGACCATATGGTATATAAGAGAACCTACAATAATGACGATATATATCTAAGTGTATGTAGAATTTAAAGCTCCCTTATCCTGTCAACTTACAAGCTTTTAAAGAATATATTTGGTGTCATGAAATAATAAATATTCATAAAATCCGTAATATATTTTAGCTGTATTGTATAGAATCGTGCTCACGCGTATTAAGAAGAGCACATAAAAATACGTTACGTATAAAACATAAAAATAAAAAAGGGGTCAAGGTCGAATGAATTACACACATCATGCCATAAAATGTTAAAATTACTATTGCATCGCACATAATTACACTGCATGTATCGGTTAAGTTTTTGAATAATATTAACGTTTCTCCTAACAAAAACTTCATTTAAAGTAATTTTATGTACCACATACAGAGAATATTTAAAAATAATTATATACTATATATTAATATTTTTTTAATAATCTTATTAACTAATTAGTTGAATATGCTTGATGACAGATTTCTAAATTTGAAAGTAGTAGATATATATAGTGGGTATAATAAAATACACTATTATGTCGCTATGGTAACTACGCAATATTTTCCTACCCCAAATCTTATAATTTTACAATGAATAATTTTTTTACAAAACTCATTGATAATAAAATCAAAGTCAAAACACGTTTTTTTTGATATTTGGATTGTTTGTTTGACACACATATCTGGACGCATCACGCCACCACTACCGGATGAATTTTTTTATTTATTTATTTTATTTTTATTTAACCTCATAAATGTGATAATGGAAAGATGCAATCAAATACTACAAAGTTTTACTGGAAGATTTCAGGTATTTTCAACTCCTGAAGGAGGTTACATCAAGTACTGACTGGCAACACTTATTAAATAAAATATTAATTCTCTAAATCATTTTATTTTTCAATATGGAAAATGGAAAATATTCAAAATTAATAAAATAATTTTAGACCTATTTGTCTCTTTTTGTTCTGTTTCTCTAAGTGTATGTTGAAAATGAATGACACATGATTTAATTTAAAATTTCAATTTTGGTGAACCACATTAGATTTTCTCACAATTTTATTTAAATACTTTGCTTTTAAAAATAAAGCATGTATATGTTATAAGCATATATGTATTTTAACTTTATGTATGTATTTTAATTATATTTTAATAATTAATATTTCTTTGAATAATACATAAAATACAAATAAAAAGGATTATATATGAGTTGAAAAAATATGAATAAAATACATAAATATGTAGTGTGTACTAGTTAGTATTTAAACTATACTGTTGTAATTTTATTTTAACCACAGAATGCTAGAGTCAACTTTACTGAAAAATAATGTAGATACCAAATCTATAAATAGTAAATAATTTAAATTAAGGAATTACTTTATGTAACAAATATTGTTTGTTATTTCATGCTGAAAATACTGTTTCTGCTATAAGATTTATGTTTATAAAAATTCATGCTAAAAAAGGCTTTTAAATTTAAATAAAAAATTTCTGTTTTAAAAATGTTAAATGTATGTCCAGTGTAAATTATAGCTATACTTACTAAATTATAATTAATTGTTAAATAAGATGACTATTGTAGATATAATAACAAAACTCATAACATGCACATGAAATATCACTATATCATATAATAAATTTTGGAACAAAATCGTTTTTTTTTTTTAAATGTAATTTAGTACTCTGTGTGCTATCATGACTATAGTACTGGCACCACTATGCAACATTTTATTTAGTTGTGTAATGATTTACATCATTGACATAACATATTCCTTGTAAACATAATTTACCATACATAATATTAAAATTCATTATCATATCACAATTAATGAATTAATTATGTCTATGCAGTTATTAAGGTATTATGGTTATAGATGGAAAAATTAAGTGATCACATGATTTTTAAATAGTGGTCACATGACTTTAAGAAATTCAGTATTTGTGCACTAATATATTAATTAAAATTATTTAGAGTTCATAATAAAAAACATTTTCAATGTTACATAACTGTGGGCATGACCAAATAAACTTACCTTTGGTAACATTTTCGCTTCCAATTTTATCATTCACTGTACCAGTCGCAGGACATTTTTTAACTTTCTGAGACGTGGTTTTGGAAGAGTTATCATTCACTTCACTACCGAGCGCCATCACAACACGAGGAATCAATCCAGTTCAGATTGACCGCGATGACACGGCTCGACACTCAGCTGAAAGAACACATGCGGAAGATACAAGGTTCAATTTTGACTGACAAAAGTGACAAGAATCAAAGTACAAAAAAATCCTTCAAAATTTAAAAACACCCACTATCAAGATTGAAGGTTTATTTCGAAATTATTTATTGTAATACATTTTAATATTTATTTTTGAAAATATTTTACAATGCAATATTGATAACAATCAAGAAAATTGCATGCTATCACTAAATTAAATTTTTTTGACCTAATTTCTTCGTTTCTAAGGTAAAAGTGAAGGTGTCTAGACTATACAGCCAAGGTCCCAGCCAGTTTTGGAGCACGTCAGAATTGATATTCCCATGTAATTGTTAATTTTAAAACCCTTCAAATGAATACAATAACCAAAGTATTCACATTCACTTATAATAGATGTGTGTACTTATGTAGGCAAGTAAGAAGTTATTCTCGTTTGACATATCAAAAATAACTCTAAAAAGGAAATCCCGTGCGAAATACTCAGATATCAATAATAAAATTAATACTATACATTATTAGAAGCGACGATAAAATAAAGATATGAAACAAAATTAATAAAAGATGATAAAACTATAATCGTAATAACGTTTAATTTAGAAATCGTTTTACATAAATTTACAAACCTTTCTCACCTCACCTGTAGCTGTTCTATAGCTACATATTATACGTAAATACGTACGTACGTATTATACGTAGCTTATTACGTAAATACGTAAATACCATAACCAAGATCGTATACAAACAAAGAGGTACAAGTCGTCCCGAAAAAAATGGGGAAACTCTTTACAGGACACAACGCGGCATAGACGCGCCAGCGTCCCGTCGTCGCTACCTGCAGCCAATAACGCAATAGATCGTTGCACTGAATAACAATACCTATAGTGGTGAACCTTGCCAGCCGGGCGGCGCCAAGACGATCACACCTACCCCACACAACATCTGTTGACCATGAACGTAATGCAAAAGAAGATCAAGCGATTGGATTTCTCACTCACATAGATCCACATTTTCGAGTACAAAAGCAGTCACATTTACTAAGAAATATTTACTTCATATTCAATCTTCTGATTGAACGTTTTATTTCTACACAAACGACGAACCTAAAGTCACCAGAGTGGTACTAGCTAAAGTTCTCTTAAACAGGGAAGAAAACTCTCATCACCAACCCAATGTTGGAGGCCTTGTAGCGTGCCTACCAGGCCTTAATTATATCAGCTTGGCGTATGATACTAAACATCGATCATAGTCAGACATGGTCTTTTACCGGAGGCCCTTTTGACCAATTCGTCGACACGCTCGTTTCCTTCGGTGTTGATCTATGCTCGTGCCCAACATAAGCGTACAGAGCCTTCACCTGTACGGATCTCCCAAAGGAACTATTGTACTTCAAGAGCCAAACGGTGTAGCAGCTTAGGGTTTGCCAGCATATCCAGCAACGTTTTTGAGTTTGGCCTTAAAGTTAGATGTTATATATTACGTTATATTATTAATTTCAATTAACAAATTATGATATTTAAACATTGTAAAATAGTTCACCAAAGTTTCAAGTTTTCACCCGTCACGCTTTAGGCTGAGTAAATTCAATAAAAGATTTTTAGGTAGGTAATTCGGTGTTCGGTTTTATAACAATTAGATCCCTAAAACATTACTGATTTCCAATAAAATAAGTTAAAACATTATGTCAAGCAAACTTATTTTCAAAAGGTTATTTATTTATTACCATTACCGAGTGGATCATGAAATAAGCGATAGTGATTTCAGGAAATGAACCCACAATGTGCTTCCGCTAACAATAGCTATAACTATAATTTGTATAGTTTCTATATAAAACTACAAAGGCATTAAAAAAAACAGAGTTTCGTGTAAGCTTTTCTCGACTGGGTTGTTTTTAAAATCTGTGATAGTGCTTTGACTTTCATAAGTGCCTCCTTAGGCTTAAACTGAATAAAGTTTTTTTTTTATATTTTGAAACGACTATTCCTTTATATTAGAACAGGGTATATTAAACACATTTATTAAAGTCAATAAAAAACATTAAAGAAAACCCAAAACATTAAATTTCTCTTGTTATATAAAAGCACTTTTTTTGGCATTCCATTAGAAATACTTTGGTTATTGTGTATTTTTGATATTTTGAAAAAAAAAAAAAGCTTTCCTTAAGGAATATTCTTCATTTTTGCTTTGTAAAACTCTAGAAAAAAATGTATTGCTGAACTGTTTTGCTCAGCAAGATGCGTAGCATAGTAATTAATGAGTCTATTATTCTTCTTGTTTTTAACGGCATTTCAGCTGTAATCATTAATTTAATAGCTGTTGTTATTTGATACTATGTTGTGTAATTTTGATGGTGTTGTAGTAATATAGTTTGGTTATTGTATATAAGTGATCTATATTAACAATAATAATCAGAAACTCCATGGAAAATTCTAGCAAGATATCTAACGTTTTTTGATAAAATATTTATATAAGATTGAATTTAGAATTAGGAATGTAGATATTAGTCCTTCGCCTGTCGTATTTGACGAATATCTACTGCTTCTGCTTGTGAAGTTGTGAGGTGGTGCTTGGCGCGATTTTGGCTTGGAGTCGTCCTTAATTTTTAATTCATTATCTAGCAGTATTTGACTATATACTATTTATTTTGGTGGTATTTTACGAGACATAGTGTAATTATGATGCAAAAGTGTAGTAAAGTGAAAATAATGTCTCGGAGCGTAAATTTTGAAATGTCCCAATCATTTCCGTTGTGGTTGTAACAGAAGACCGCCATGTTGTTACCGTCATTTATTGAGTATTCTTAACTCTGATTTGGCTGCATGGTTTACTAGTCCTTTTGCCTTTTCAAAAGGAATAAATGGAAAAAAATGTTCATGTCTAATGTCAGTATTGTCACAATAACACCGAATAGGAAAAAAAGGAAAAACTGAAATATAAATGTTAATCAAAATAATATGTATACATTAGATCCTATTACTTTATTTATAATAGTATGTATATATTGATGACTTTAATGTTTCAAAGTATATTCATAAACATTAGCGTCACATAGGTTTTTTAACCAACTTTACACTGTAAGGTGATTTTTTTTTACACAATATTTATTTATTGTGAAAAACTGGCTTCCGAAAACTACACTAAGGTATGGCGACACATGTGCATGAAAATTTGGCAATCATTTTGTATCATATAAGATATTTAGGAGTTATTTCAGAAAATGTTGGATGGATGGTATTGTCGGTCTATAGCGAACATGCATGCAAATGAGACTGCTAGTGCGAGCAATAGTACCCCGACGGAGACGTCACGAGCTCGGGATTCACAGAAAGATTACTCAAGTGACAGCAGTAGTGATCCTGAACCTGAACCAAATTACAGAGCTCAGTACTTGTCATTGAAGAAAAAGTTAAAATATCTCATTTACGTAAGATAATACACCTATTATTTGTCTTGACAAAGTTTAAATGGCACCAAATCTTCAGTTAAAGAATTAAATCATAAAGATATTTATACTTTTTTATTAGACATATTTCAGTTACAGAAATTAAAATTGAGATCTGTATGTATAGTAAAATTAATTATAAATCTCTTAAAAGTTCATCATTATTGTTCTTAATAATTATTTGAACGATGAAGGTGATAGTTTGTGGAAATCTATCATAAATAATATGGTTGAATTTTTTACTTTACTAACTCCACTTCAAATTATTTTCAGCTATCACATCTCTTATGATATGATTATAAACAAATTTGTTTCCAAGAGACATAGCTGAAAATCATTTGAAGCGAAGTAAAAACTCAACCATATTACTTAATAATTATGGTTCCTGTGCTAATAGGTCTCAAAATTTTCCATAAAGATACTTTATTTACCATCAATTAAATGATTAATTAATTACAAGTGCAGAGATACATATGAATGTGCTGAGAGCTTTACTTAATCCCAGAAAAAGGGTTTGTATAAATAAAAACTGATAATAACTATACTTTGTGTGTAAAAATAATTTCGTACCTAGAGCATTTAACCACCTGGAAACCTATTAATAATAAAGTATAAATACATTTCTCAACTATATACAAATAAGATTTCTTAATCAGTATAGCAGGCTGATTGTTGTGTAGGAGCCAATATGTATCATTGTCATAATAGTCAATAAGTAATTGTTAAGTAAGTTATTCACAGTTATACAGGGACTATTGTTGTAATAACTTATTCCAAAATGTCACTATGATGATGGGTCTTCCACTGCATAACTGATTTCATTAAGCACAAATACTTTTACTTTGTATTTAACAAGTTAAACTTTCCATAAATGAGTTTTTTATGTCAGAAATGTTGTTTGATACTACTTACACCTGTGCTCTTGTTATTTGATGAATAAAACTTAATATATAGTGTTATAATTTAATGATTTCATGTTTCAGGAAAATGAATGTTTTCAAGATGCACTTAGATGTAGTCAAAAGAAGTTGTTGAAAGTTTCCAGAGACCGTAGCTTCCTCCTAGACAGGTTATTGCAGTATGAGAAGCCAGAGAGTACTACTTCAGAAAGTGAAGAGACTGAGTCTTCGGATGATACAGATTATAATCGCATGGAAATTGTTAAAAGGTGGCTTAGATTTGTTCTGAAATTATATTCTGATATATCGATAACCATATAATATATACCGAAACATTTTTATATTCAAGAGATTTTAAATTATTCTTATAAAAAAAACTACCAAAATGGTAATAATTTTCTCAATAATATTTACATCAAACTCTTCAGAATTGGTTATGTACTTGCTGTTCTCACAGACCCCTAAGATCAAAGATTTTATGATTATTCCATTTTTTATTAGTAACAATAGGTGTTTAATTATGATATTGATATTAAATGATAGCTACAACATTATAGCTATTAAAACTATATTTATGTCAACATATTTTGACCACTTTACAATTACTTTTACAATGTCTAGACATATGTTTTATTTATTTAGGAAAAAAATGGAAGGTGTATCACATCAAAATATAACTATGAATACATTGGTCACCAAAGGACAAAATGCTGTAAAGAGAAAGAAAGCTGTAGTCCAAAAAAAAACACTTAATGCCAGTCATCCAGTAAGTCTCTCATTTTAACCAATAAGCATGTCGATGTAATATTTCATGTCAGAACATTTTTTTTTACTTGAGTAACTTTTGAAGGTCTTTTGCCTCACCAAGCTTGTTTGGCAAGTACAGAATGCACTGTTGAAAGTAACAATCAGTACATAGATACTCTATGGTACTGTCTTGGTGTATTTGCATTTCCACAAATTGAATTTAACTGAACCTATTTATTACATATACAAATAAAGGCTGTCTGAATTATTTTCTTTATGTATAACTATAAAAGTATGCTGCTATTTGCTAAATAAAAGATACCTTCAGAACTATGAAAAGTACTATTTCCATTTTTACCATCCCAGAAACTTGTTTTCAATAATTATTTTATGAGCTTGTAATTTACTAAGCATAAATATTTTTCAAGCAAATACACAAAAAAAGTAAAACTCTTAACTCACCTCGAAAATAAATACATAAATATTGCTTACGTAATCACCATTCATAATACTTCCTCTCTCATGTCATCAAAAATAAACAAAATATTAAATCATTGGGCATGATGGTAAGGAGCCATTGTTACTATAAATTTGAACTTAGAATGAAATTTTAAATTCCGCTCCATATTTATAACTATTGATATTATAATTGAAATTCAGTTCACTAATTTCAAATGTCTCCTTAATACAAGCCTAAAATGCCTAGATGATTGTGTGAAAATTGTTTTCTCATTTGCTATGTCTTAGATATTTATTATTTTTGATTGTTTTTTTAATATCAAGTTCTTTCTAATTCAGTGGTCGTCACACTTTTTTGGTCAAGGGCCACATAATGGCTTATGTTCATGTCATATGAGGTCCCATTGCGGGCCACACTTTATGGAATGGGTAGTAGATCACACTACTAATTTACATATTTGTATGAGCTTTCAAACAGAAATTCCCTATTGAATTTCTATTCTAATAAAAAACTTATGAAGTCATTTTTGAGTCATTGTCTAAATTATTTGAAACATAGTGGGCCACACAAATATCATTTAAAGGGCCCCAGTTTCTCAACCACTATTTATAGTCCCTTACAAAATTCTTTCCACAAAAATCGGAAATGTGAAATTTACAATATTATTATGTGTAGATCTGATTCATGCAAGATATTGTTGGTAATGGGTATTGGGCGAAAATCTTGAAAATATACCATAGAGATTGTATTATATAGATCTGTATGTAATTACTTAATATTCACTTTTCAGAATCTTGGTGCTGGCACAGTTCTCAGTAAAATATCACCGGCTCTAGGATTTGGGTTATCAGCTGGCGATGGACACATGACTCCAGAAGAAGTGGAACGTCATTTACAGTCCAGACAGTCATATCTAGAATTGTTACCTGAAAGAGCACCACCAACTGTACCAACAGAGATGTTCAGTAATGACCCATCATTAGATAGGTATAATTTTAAATTTTTCATTCTCTTTTAACTATTTTGGATTTTGTTACTTTTTCGAAGATTTATTTGGTTACTTTTATTGTGTACTGTTTTAGTGACTGTAGTGTAAATTTCTTTTGTTTCAGTGAATCAAACGATGTTCTGGAAAATTCGCCAAACGTTGAAGAATGGTTCGATTGAAACTGCATTTCTTTTTTGTTTTATCTAAATTATTTTTAAGAATAAATGTGTTCTTGAAAAATTAAGAAAATGACTAAAATTATTTGCCTAACATTGTTATAACAGATGTTAACTGATTTAGTAAGAAAAATATAGATAGAGCACTGGATAAATATTTTATTTAAGATAATTATTACAATGTTGATTTCCAAGCGCAAGAACAAACATCTATAATATTACTGTATCACGCTGCCCAATACTTTACAGTAAACAGTAATCACATGCACAAAATATGCATGTATCAAGCATGTACATTTTATTTCATAATATACAGATATCGATACACATATCACATGCTTAACAAATTTAATATATATATATTTATATACTTGGACATTTATATACTTTTAAACCTCTTAACAACGCCTACCATGCAAAGAAAAAAACTAAGATGCTACTGATCTTTAACATTTTATGTCCATAATACTAAACTTAAATCTACACTCTACGTTTATTTTGTGGTACATGAAACAAAATTAATTCATTTTAGATGAGATTCCTAAATTTACTAAAGCTAAATATATATTACTTTCTGTAAATAACCACTACAATTTAAAAATTAATAATATGTAGTAAATGTATTCAAACTAAAAATTGTTAGTTATTTGTAACAATAATATGACCGACCATGTTACAAAATAAAACTTTAGCAAATTGGATTTATCGTATTTTAACAAAATCATATTTTATACATAGGAATGTTAACAAATATAAATATTCCGATCCTAAACTCGTGTTTTTACAATTTATTGTTAATAACATATAAACAATTCACAAAATCAATTATGCAAGAAAGGTTATTATATATTACAATTAATGAATATATTTGAATATTTCTAATGACCTTGAGATAAATCAGGTTAGTGGATACTGTTTAGTAAATATTTATTTTAGCTAAAAATATATTTAACGAAATAACAGGAACATTATAGTATGAATATACGTAATATAGTTTTGCAAGCTATGTAATCCAAGGATACATTTGATTTTACGGTAGAAAGTTTTTATACATACCAAAATGTGATTATACAACTTTATGCCACAAAATGATTACAGACCATTAAATATGAAATTGTTCAATATAATGATATACAACAATACATCACGACTATTTAAGGTTACAAGAATTACATAATCATACTTTCTACATAAAGAAAGTAAATCTGTTTTACAATTATTTTGCTCAGAAGATAAATAGGTTAAACTCCAAATAATTATTAACTTACTTCTATTATCTACTTATTATTAAAGGCTGAAAATTTTGTGATATGAATAAAAAACAGCCCAAACAGTACTTTGGTATGACAACATCCTCACTATGCAATCATAAAATTAGTAAAATTTAAATGTTTAAAACACTTCTAATATAAAATGAATTTCTGAATAATTTACAAACTTTTATATATTCATACAAATATAACACTATTAATGTGTGTTGATTGTGAAATGAAGCATAATATTGTTGACCAAAGAAAAAGAATTAAAATGAAGAATATTATTAATAAACAACTCTGGAAACTCAATAGGAATATACAATAGAAGAATGTTTTTTTTTTTCAAAGGACACAATTAATTTAAGCAATGTAAAATTGGATGCAAAGTTCCCTTTCTCCCTTCAACCGAAAGCTATGTACCTAGTTGAAATACCAAATCGTAAATCAGTAATCTAGACATTGACCGAAGGAACATCAAGATGAATAAAAATTTATCTCAAATATTTTCTGATACATATTTTTCAATAAATTTGATTTAAAACTGATCTGCTAGAAGATTACAAATTTCTTGTGAGACAGTTTCCTTGCTGGATCTTATTGTCAGTCTATACATTTGAGCTTGTTTATTTGGTTCCAATCGCATCAGACATCCTACTTGCTGGACCCTAGTATGCACAATACCAGCACAAACAAAATTATCAGGATTGGGATCAATACCATCAAGCAGTTGCATCCCAAATCCAGCTAATTTAGTTCGTGTTGCAGCTAAATCAATTGATCCTTGAGCTTTAAATATTTTTTGTGCCCTTTGCTGCTCCCCACCTAAATTTTTCCATCTGGCAAAAAAGGATTCCCCATTCATTTCTGTTGGTTCAAAAAATTTATTTAAAGTAAGAGGCAATTTCATGGTTATCTTTTGTGGGACATTGTTATAAACAAAAGACACAGACATGCTTGGGGTGTCAGCAAAATCTTCTACACATTCAGCAGTTAGCATTTGTTGAATTTGAGCACCTGCTTCTAGTATTGGTTCCATGGGTTTCATTTGTACATTTAATTTGTGTAAGTCAGTCCAGTGTAGCTCAGGACGGACATTTTGAATTGGAAATTGTGTCTTGTTTCCATAAAACAAACCAATTCGACCCAAGTTTTGTCTATATTCACTTTTCACTCCTATCTGTATCAAATCATTTTCAAAGAGTACCCCATTATTTTTAAATAAAAACTTTTTAATATTATTCTGTTGTACAGTATTTGGACTTATTTTAGGAGCTGTATACAGATCACCAAGAACATCAAATAAACCGTTACCAGTAGAAGGTCCTGTAGTGCCAGGGGGTGTAGATAGTCCAAGAAGATCTGTGCTAGAATTATTTGTATTGTTTACAGAATTAATAGTAGCAGTAGGAGCTACTATAAGTTGTGGACTCTTGGATTCCCTAACATCATCAGGTATACGCCCAGGTTTCTTCTTTTTCAAAACAGCTAGAATTGATGACTCTCTTTCCGGAAAAGCAGGCATTTCTTCCAAGACAGTAGCTAATACATCAGAACTTGCGACAATGCTGAGCTGCAAATATTCAGATGCTCTTTGCTGCAGCTCAACATCAGCAGAACGTAAATTAGAGTCAGCACGAAAGACTTCCTGAACACGATTTTTTATTTCTGGAAATAGATTGACAAGCTTAATGTAGGTTGATAAAAGAAGAGCTCTTGTTGCCACTGAACAAAGGTGGTATTTAGAATGAAGCAACTCAAATTGTACTAAAGGTGATGACCGAGTATCTCCAGCAATCAAATTTCCAAATTCTCCTAAAATGTATCCGCCTACTTTAACCATGTTTTCATGACAGGTTGGTGCTTGTAATGCTTCAAAAACTGTTTTAGCTGCATATCCTTGGACTTCTTCTCTATTGATTACAATTTGAATAACTCTATACCACACTTCTTCTTCTGATACATAGTCTCCTGCAATTCTGATTAGGTTAAGTATTACATCAACATACCATGTATAATCAGTAGCATATTTCTCAGCTAAAATTGCAACCTTTAATACCATTTCTTCTCGAATTGAATAATCAGCTGTTTCCAAGTATGCTAGCATTTCTTGAACAATCTCTTCAGCATTTGTTTTGTCACACATTGCATACAATAAGTCAACAGCTTGTTGTCTGACAGACACATCTTTTTCCATTTTCATTGAAAGAATTACAACTTCTTGATGCTTTTTAACAGCTTCATGTGAAAATTCCGATGTTGCAAGATGGCACATAGATTCAAGAGCTAAATATCGAAGGTTTGTCTCCCGATTACTCAAAAACTGACCTAATTGATTACAAGCACGGACTAGTAGATTAGGTTCACTATCATTGTGTATTATAAGGCTTATAGCTTCAAAGAGAACTGCATTTTTTGCATTTGAATGTTGAACTTTCTTTGATTTAGGAGGCTCTTGTGCCTTGTTAAAAATAGTTTCCAAGCATTCTGAAAGTCTGCCCCTCACTCCAGGCTCTTCTGATGGAGGAGTATAATTTTGTAACAAACGAAGTAATTTCACAGAGAGCCAAGGAGCTGGCACAAAATAATATGTATAATCCTGAAGATCTGTATAACTAGCAGTGACAATTCTGCTCAATCGAGCAACTGCTAATGTAACACATCCCTTGTATTCTTCTGGGTTTTTCTTAACCAGAGCATCAATTAGTGAGGTTGCTGCAGTCACTACACCCATATGAGGATCATTAAGTAAATGTATTATACGAGAGGTCCACTCACCTCCAGGTATTATTTCAGGAGATTTTCTAAACAGCCGTAAAAGACATAGTGCAGCTGATTGCTTGACAACATCCATAGTATCTCCTGACACAAGCAGCTTAGGAATTTCAGTACCAAATGCTTCAGCCATATCCTTGCTGCCAATATTAGCTATACACTGGAGAGCTAGATTAACATGTATTGGGTTACGGGACTGTAAATCATTCTTAATACTCTGGATGATAAGTTTAATTAGGTCACTGTTTGTGTTGACCAGCACAGATATAAAAAGATACCCAATCTGTTTTTCAGAATATTTATTAGAAGATAGCAAATTAACCGCTTCCATATGCCCAAAATCGATGTCATGACCAAGTAGAAAAATAAATAGAAGTTTACAAACGTATTTTTTCTTTTGATATCCGTCAAGTGTTTTATCACCTTTGAACTTACTCCTTATGTTGGCCAGCTCCTTATTAATTCTTTTAATTTCTGCCTCTTTGCTTTTACAGTTTCTTATGTCAGATATAAAGACAGCTAGTCCTCTCATTCCATCTCCCCTAACGGCAGGCATATTGCCAAGTGACTTATCGAACACCAGTTTTATGCCGTTTTTTACCCTATTTATGTAAAAGAATACTCCGACACACCAAATCACTATACTTCAAAACGTGAAATTTTAGAACCGGGTCAAATATGTAAAAGTAAATAGCTGCCGCCTCAAAACTAATCGAAAAATGGTAAGAATCGGGATCTCTCTTTATTCTACAACGCCTTCTTTTTCCATAGATCCATGTAGAGAAGGGCACCAACTATCGATATATCGAATAATTGATATTATTTCTGAAAATAATTCATAAACATCGGCGATATTTTTAATTTCGAAATATGGATATTGAATATTGATTTCTTATGTTGAATTTAGTTGAAATGCTTTACAATTTTTTATAATAATTTTCATGTATTTCACTTATGATTGTAATATTTTTGTTCGTTTCATGTTAAGTAATATAAACTAAAGCGCGTGAGTTTTGGTACAATTGGTACCTCTGTCTTCAAATGAATGAATCATTCTGAACATAACTATGCATAGCATCTGTGGGCGCTATACATTTGTTAAAATCAAATAGCGCCATCTAGTCTCAAGAAAGTAAAATTATTTAGTGTTCTGTTAAATTTTATTTACAAATCCTGAAACATAAATGTAATACAATAAATTATGATAAATTGTTTATAATTTATTTCGAATAGTATCTTCTTAAATTAATTTGTTTCAAGAATTGACATTCAAAGCAAAGTAATAGATACTTTAGTAACTTCCTATTGCAAAACTTCTTATATATAAAATGCAAGGTAGCAAAATTGTGATTTATTTGTGGTTTATAATTGATATTAGATTGATTTATTCTATATTCAATGGGTTATTTACATTACGCTGTTAGAACACTGTAATGTAATAGAGGATGTGGTGACTAAAATAGTGAAAAGTATGCTTAGTTGGTTCGGGCATGTAGAGAGGATGGATGACAGAAGATTAACGAAAAGAATTTATAAGGCGAGGGTGAATGGGCACGTCGGTAAGGGTCGACCTAGACGAAAGTATCACGACCAAATCGAACACATGGAAGAACGTAGCTCTGCCTACCTCTACGGGAGAAAGGCGTGATGATATGCATGTATGTATTTATACTATTTTGTAATGTAATGTAATGATAAGAGACTGCGCTATTATTGGTTTTATGTAGACACCTGTTGATTTCCGTTTTAGTTTATTCAAGATTGAGAACTAATTAAAATAACTGTTCAAATATGCGTGGATCTAGTAATAAAGGAAAGAAATAACAGCTAAATGACTATTTAATATATCAAACACATTATCCTATTCAAGTATTACAAATGATATATAAGTAAGAGGCAAACTCTATTGAAACAAAATCCCTTCTACGTTTAAATATATGCTGTCGACCAAGGAGGTTTACTATGATTGAAATCATTACTTATTTCTAACAATAACTAAGTTATGTATATCAGGGCTTTTCGGTATTATGTATTGTTATTTTAAAATGTTTCTGTAATTCCAAAATATAAAAAATTACCTTAAAACAATTAAAAAAACATGGTGTCTGTGTTTTATAAATGTTATTATTGAGGCTGTTGAAATAAATAATCATCATTTACGAGCTGCATGAAACAATCTGAGTACGGATACAGTAAGGCAGCGTTTGGCTGAAACAAATTTAAAGCCTTATTAAGACCTGCAAATGGTCCAAAACTCGAAAGACACCACAGAAACTCAAGGTTGAGTTATGGTAGAGAATACGAGAGTTGGACTCGTCACTGACTGGTTAAGAGTTATGTTTTCAGACAATTCTAGATTATGTTTATACATACACAACAGGAGGAAAAAGAGTGTATAGAAGACTGGGAGAGTGCTATAACCAAGCCTGTATAGAAGAAAAAGTACCATATGATGGAGGTTCTGTTCACTTGTGGGCTGGGATTTCTTCCGAAAGCCGCACTGAGATATTGGTGATAGAAAATGGAACTTTAACTGCAGAAAGACATGTCAGTGAAATTCACAATTACTACCATTTTTAGTGGAAATGGGCGAAAATGTCGTTTTTATGCAAGACAATGCTCGTCCGCATACAGGTTCGATATGGTTTGCCTATTCTCAAGAAGTTGGTATCACACATATGGAGTGGAAAGCACGCAGCCCCGACTTAAACGCTATTGATAATGAATGGGACAAAGTGGGATGACGTGTAAGTCAGCCGAATCCGCCACCAATGACGCTACGTGAAATGAAAGAATCTCTAATAGACGAATGACAGAATATTCCGCAGCATCACTTCAAAAACCTAGTAGAAAGTATGCCAAATTGTAGAACAGCAGTTTTGCCAGTTCGTGGAGGCAACACAAAGTATTAAAATGCGTGAAAACGGAACATCTGTAATCAATCTACATTTACGAAAATACTGGAAAAGTTAGACATTTTTAATAATTTTACATTTATTCAAAACAAAAAGCTTGAATTCATTTTTTACTTAAATATATAAAAATATTCTTTAATTTTGTCTTTATTTCATAAAGCTAGATCAGGTACTTTTGAAGATATTAAGATTTTCTAACCAACCCTTTTTCTTTGTGGTCCATATGTTACTTCTTTCACGTTTGTATATATCCACTATTTTTCAAGTAATCAGGTCTTCAGGTTCAAATATCGATACATCGAGATGTTTACTCAATGTCTATTGATATTGTTTAAACATGTATAAAGGAAATAAATTGAGACCTTTTTTAAAATTAAATTTGTCCATCCCTAGATACATAAGAAACTGTGTTGTCACAATATTTTAACTATATTGCACGATAGAAAAATAAAATTGCATGATAAATTAAGGGGGTCAGTACACAATGGCTCATGTATTACATTGTGTCACGAAGGACCAGCATCGCCTGTCAGCGAAAAAGTGTCGTCTTACAACGGCCCACAACACAACGGTTACTCGTTGCGCCTTGACGAAGCACTTACAACAGGCATTGAAGTAATCATGGTCGCATCGCAACAATTAATTGTTGTATTTTAGGATTATCTATTGCGAATATTCGCATCCATAGCGGAGCTTCCGCGTGAATTTGGACATAAGCCTTCACATCCGCATCAATAAAAATTAAAGCTTCTTGTAGTGCAGATGCGGAAAAGTATATTACAGGTCACAACAAGTATAAACTTTACGGAGCGGCAAAGTTAATATAAATATTTCGGTGACATGACAGGACACGTTTATTATACTTTGTTATTTGGTTCTCGCGGTGTTTAGTTGTACTTGTTTTATAAATAGTTCAGTTTTTGAATTGTAAGTTTTTGAAGTGTGCTGTAATGGTCAGCGAGTGTAGATTAGTGAGAGTTAGTAGTTGACCATTGTGTACTGGTCCGTATAGATTGTACAAAAACCGTAGGTAGTAGGTAGGTCTCTTAAAGTGATATCTTAAATCCCTAGTCATGTACGGAAAACAACCTTCCGAAATTATCACAGCGTGAAAAAAAATTAGAAATGTCTATTTATGGAAGTAAGGACATACATATAGATAGATGTAGCCTTTTATAATATTATGTATAGATTTCTATAGCAGCCTAACGTTATATGACATGGAGTATGAATTCTGAGATCTCCCAACCACTACCTTAGAGTTGCTCTAAGAAAAGACTGCTATTTTGTTACCGCGTTCATGAATAGTATTCCTGACGTAAAATTTGGCTTCATAACCTTGGTATTTTCCATAGAAAGGAGTTAATGGAACAATTTATTATTTATCTCTGCTAAAAACACTAGCCCACTGTCTAATGGTGGTTCATTGGTGGTGGTTTAATGTATTACATAGCTATTATTTTAGCGTAAATGTCTCAAATAATTTTGTAATCAACAAATCTGTTTAAATTATAGCGTATTAAAAATGAATTATGGAAAAATCGATTTCAGATGAGATAGAGAGTTGAATAAAGCGTCATCTACCTGACGAATGATTACTAAACTCACATAACAGTAATTAATTTAGAATCTATTCATAAATGTTACTCGTATAACTTATTCGCACTTATTCCTTACAGTGCGAAATACAGTCGTAGTATATATTAATTTTCGAATTATTAGCTGATACAAATTTCTGGTATATCTTTGAGGGCTTTTATATTATTTTATTTATGTAAGTCAACGCTTTTAATTAAATAATTACTTCCAAATTACAATGTACACTAAAAATAATTCTTAAAATAAAAATATATAATATGATAAATATAAATTCTATAAAATAATTACAAACTCTCCTAACTCTGATTAAAGTATGAAGGAAATATAAATCGGTCAGTATTATTTCATTTATCACCGTAATTAATTATTTATCTGTATTATTTCGTGTAGTCGTATTAAAATTGTTTATAGCTGAAATCCCAGAACACAGCTGATATTTACCCAATGTTGGCGATTTATTAACTGGTTATAATTATAGCAACCAATATCAAGCGCCTATTTGAACCACCTCTAAAGTAATTAGAAAATTTAAAAATATTTTTATAAATTAGGTAAATCAAATAATTAAATTATTCCTGAAATTATTATATTAATCCTGAAAAACCTAAAATAAGGTATCATTTTTTTAATTTACTATCTTAAAAAATCGCTTTGCATTGTTCTTTCTTAATCCGTATTTGATTCTTGCCTAAAGTAATCAGTTAATATATAAAACCAAAAAAAGTGACTCACAAAAGTAAATTTACTATAAAACGAAAAATATTCAACGTCTATTTAAAGCTTTATAGCTTATAAAATTGCTTTCAGATTGCTTTTTCTTAATCCGTAATTGTTTAACACCTTAAAGAGATAATTAGTCAACAATTATTTTTTTAAATTTGAAGGGGCAAAAATTTAATTTGTTATAAAACAGTATATTTATAAACATACAAACATAAATATATTTATAAGTTTAATAAAGTTAATATTGCTCTTGCTTTATACCAAACGACCAGTGAGGCGTCATTTTTTAAGATTCAACGACAGCGCGAAGCGCGATATGATATCATTTAACATTGATTTCTGCCACTGGGAAGATCTTGCCAATGTTCATAATAAGTGGAATAAAATCATTTCAAATTGCCTCAAAATACACGAAAATGCTTGGTTTAAGGTACTGTCTCAAAAATGCAGCAGCCAGCAAATGAAATAATGCATAATTGGGCTCTTCCGATGTTTCCCCAAGGGCTTATCACCCAGCTATGTGGCCGTAACTGTAGATCCCGAATTGGCTGGTTTAGTCATAATCGCAGTTGCCACCCCACACGGGTGCTGCTTTAAGTCATCTGGAAAGATTCTCTAGGGTTATGAGTATTTTATCAGAACTTCTTTTTATTAGACAAAATTACAATCGTATCAAAAACTAAAAAGCTATTATATAGCCCTATTTATTACTTCAGGTAAACTAGTATTTGTTAACACAAAGTACCTTCACTTCAGTTCTTAGTTTTTGGCCTTTGTAGCTATTGGCCACAATTCTGCCAGTATCCGTAGGGTAGAGTCATGAACCAAAGAGTGGAAACTGGTAAACAAGACTCAAGCTGATGAAATGAAAAAAAAATACCCTTTGACCTAGGTGATCAAACTGAAAAAGGGCCAACACAAACATATAAGACAACACAATATTAGTAGGACAAAAAACATAGTATTTATTAGTAAAAATGTTAGTAACATATACGATTTACAGTTTTATGTTGTTCATTTCTACATATTTACATAATATTGATTATGGGAGATTATGGCATTGATTATGGGAGAAAAGGTGAAGAGAAGAATACCTTCAAAAGAACTCACGAACGAAAGTGACGGGTGACTGCGGGACAAACACGCAAACAAACATATTACATACATACATATCATCACGCCTTTCTCCCGTGGGGGTAGGCAGAGATTACGTCCTTCCACTTGCTACGATCTTGGCATACCTCTTTCGCTTCCTCTACTTTCATGAGCGCTTTCATACATGCTCGTCGGTTATGGGTACTTTTTTTACCTGGCCTTTATTTAAGACATGATTGATTTGGTCTAGATACATTCGCCTAGGTCGACCCTTACCGACTTGCCCATTCACCCTCGCCTTATAAATTAATTTCGTTAATCTTCTCTCATCCATCCTCTCTACATGCCCAAACCAACTAAGCATACCTTTCTCTATTTTGGTTACCACATCCTCTACCACACCACAGCGTTCCCTTATCATACTATTCCTGACTTTGTCAATCGTCTTCACTCCAGCTATACTTCTCAGACTTCTCATTTCCACTGCGTTAATCTTACTTTCATGCTTCTTCTGCCAAACCCAGCATTCACTACCATACCTAAGTGTAGGGACCAGGGGACTCCTCGATGCTCAGCCAAACGCGCCTTTTAGTCACTTTCTGGCTGCACATGAAGTTACGCAGGGCCCCATTCACTCTATTCCCTAACAAAACTCTTCGCTCAATATCATCGTCACACTTTCCATCTCTCGTAACCTTTGATCCCAAGTACACAAACTCTTTCACTTGTTCCACTTTGTCTCCTTCTATCGAAATTACGCAATCTGTCATACTTTCTTCTCTTTCAAATACCATTACTTTCGTTTTACTAACATTCACTTTCATTTCCTTTACTTTTAAGGGTCCTGTTCACAATACTGTCCATCGCCTGCAACTCCTCCGCCGATGATGCCAGTATAACCTGGTCATCAGCATACAGGAGGCATTTGACAGTCAGACCATTCATTTTTAATCCATACTTACTTTCTTTCAAGTCTTTCAAGCAATTGTCTACATATAGGTTAAACAGCCCTGGAGACGCAACACAACCCTGTCTAACACCTTTCTCGATATTAAACCAGTTTGTGTACGCCCCGTTTACCCTGACACAAGCACTAGAACCCTCATAGAGTGATCTCAATGCTCGTATCACGTTGCCGCTCACCCCATACATAGACAACGTCGCCCACAATTCATTCCGTACCACTCTGTCGTAAGCCTTTTCCAAATCTACGAACGCGCAATAGACCTTTTGACTACCCGCCAAAAATTTTTCGGTTATTGTTCGTAAGGAAAAGGTTTGATCCATGCATCCCATTCCTCTTCTGAAACCCGCTTGAACATCCCATATTTTCCCTTCCGTTTCATTCATCAATCTTTTATTCAAAACCTTTGCATACAGTTTTCCGACGGTGCTGAGCAAACTAATGCCTCTGTAGCTTTTACAATTTTGTTGCGACCCTATTCCTTTATAGAGAGGCACGATGACGGCCTTACACCAATCTTCTGGTACTTTGCCGCTACTCCAGCACAGATTATAAAGGTGGTAAAGCTGACTTGCTACCACACCCTGTCCAGCCTTTAGCATTTCAACTGTAACCCTGTCATACCCTGCAGCTTTACCCACTTTCATATTCATCAACTCTTCCATAATCTCTTCCATGGTGATATCACTTTCATCGCTTCCTTCATTCCCATCAAAGTTCAATAAATCTGCTTGTGAATCATTCTTTTCAAATAAACTTTCAAAATAATCCTTCCACCTCTTTAACATGCATACCTCTCCTCTCGCAATACTTCCATCCTGGTTTCTGATCTTGTCCAGTTGCGTGGTTACGTTTCCACCTCTAGCTGTTCTTATGGACTTCCAGAATAACTTTACGTTATTTCGGAAATCGTCAGATATCCGCCTATGAAAATCATCTCTATCATTCTCTTTTCTTCTCCTTACAACATCTTTTGCTATACCTTTCAGTCTGTTGTACTCACATCTTTTCTTGCTTACATCCTCTTGTACTGCTTTTTGCATTCTATGATAAAACATATTTCGCAATAGTTATAGACAATATAGTTATTTTTTATCCATTCGTTCCTATCTATTACGGTTTTGGATTCTATCGGCTTTAGTTACATAAAATAATAAAACATATCGTTTTTGATACAGTTTTCGATATTGAATCTTTATATCATAATATCGATTTAACGAATTTATCGATTTTTGTATGAAAAATATCGAGTTATTCATTTATTAATACTTTTTCAACAGGCCTACCGTACTGTTCTACCGTTTTCACTGTTTTCAGACAGTTGTCAAAATGAATGTAGTAAACTAATATTATGAAACTAATACCAAAAATATAAATTCGTAAATTCATTTTATGTTTGTTGTGTGTCAGCAATATAATATTTGCAATTACTGATATATTGTGAATGATTGATATCAAAGTTCAAAACAATTATTAAATGATGCAGTCTATTTTCTGGACAGGTAGACTGTTATCACGTGCTCTTAGAAGTGGACTTGCTGGTTTTTCAAGTGCAGCTGAATTAAACGTTTCGAATAAGAAACTTCCTTATTTAGTGTCCGTTGTGTGTGGTTTTCCCAAAGACATTGCTAATGGACGAACTCATAAAGGACAATTCGGTGACGACGCATGGTTTTCCACAAATTTCCACAATGCAGACGTTATTGGTGAGATAATTTTTGGTATTGATACTCAAATATCACTTTTTAAACCGAGCATTGTCATATAGAATAATTTATCGATATGGAATTTTGTATAAAATCAGAAATATTTTACAATTGATTGATTATAAAATATTCGTTTTATTACAAACATATGCTATTTTCACTGTATAAATGATATTATATATTTACAAGTACTCTGTGCTTACCTTACTTCATGTTTCTATACCTTATATTCTAGTCTTATTTTGAGTAATTTGCTTCCTTTATAATTATATTGTGTAACTGATAAACCTGTGTATAGCTAATACCCACATATGATACTGTGAATGAAATTGTGGATACTAAGTTTTAAATTACTTACTTTAAATTTAAAATTAAAGGCAACTTTTTCTATTGGTTGACAAATTTTTATTATTGAAACTTGATGCAACTGGTGGATTTTCATGTGGCATCCTAAGTATAAATATAATTGATGATAGGTTAAAATAAATACTATTAATTTTCATTGTTTTTTTTTTTTTTTAAATTAGCTATAACTTTTTTGTTTTATTTACAATATCTAACTTTGGTGTTTATAAACTGAGAATACCTGTTTGTAAAATATACTGACAAGTGTTCCTAGGATGGTATTATTTTCCACATTTGTAGTTCATATATTATTATAAATATTTACAAGATCTGACCATAAATATTACAAAAACAAAATAAGAGATCAAGAAGTAAGAGTAATCAGACACTAAACAAATTGATAGTTAAATGAAAAAAATTATGAAAAATAAATTTCAATCTGTGAAAGCTTTTGATAGTCCTACTTTTTATGTTACACAGACAAATAATATTCATGTAAAGAATATTGATTTTACAGTGGTGTAGGATTTTTTTTATTAGGTATATATTAATATTTGGTCATGATTAAAAAAAAAAGGCAATTATTGGTTGTTTAAAGTTGAAATAGTATTCGTATTGTAACTACACTGTTGTAAAATTTGATGCATAAGACATTAAGTAAATCTTAACCAAAATATAATACTTATTATGATTTAAAAACTGTAATTACAAAAAGGAACTTTAATTTTATGACTTTTTGGTTTGTGTCAGTATGTTATGCATGTTAGATAATCATAGTGAATGAGAAACATCAATACAGGTCTCTTTATGATGAATGTAGTTATATCTTATTTATATAATTTATAATAATGATTTTACTTTCCTTATGGGAGTGTATATTACAATAATGTATAAGTAAAACCGTACTGGTATATTAGCTCATATTTAGCATTATTATGATCAATCCATCTATTCAACCAAAAGACCTCTACTGCGGGACATAGGTCTCCTCCAAAGATCTCCATAAAACCAGTCTAGCACCATCCGCATTTAAACTACAAACTTTATTTTGAAATGATCTTTGGTAAATAAAATAATATATTAATTAAATAGATTCCAAATATTGTCCTTATACATTATGTAATTTCTGCTTTTTTTTTTTGTCTTAAACTTAACTGTTAAAGTATGAACCACCTGGTGTTTGCACCAGTTCCAATTGTTTTCTTATTGTTACATTTTTCTTGGTGTTTGAGTGATTAATTAACATAAAATAACTATTTTTTTAACTGATCATATGTAAATTTACATTTAGTAGTACTAAAAAAGTTATTTTAAGTTTGTAGGGGCCAGGTTATTAAAGACTGATGGGTCAAGGGTTAAAATAATATTTCCTTACAATAATATGATAAAAGTGAATATCCTTTCTTCAAATGGGAACACTTGGGATTATTATCTTTCTGCATTATTTTTCCATTTTATATTGTTATTAAAAGAGTTTCTTTCACTTACTATAGCATTTATATCTGGAAAAAATTAATATTTTCTGATTTATAAACTTGGTAAATAATCTATAAATAATATTTAAACAAATAAAAGTGTTTTCCTTAATTATATATCAAGGGAGGGCCCCTTACTATATGCCTTTGCTAATCATGATTCTATACAATAATCTGTACTCTATGCTTATAATAAAACTCTACACTGAATATATTTCAGAAAAACCACTCTGGGGACTTTAAAATTAATGACAGAAAACATTTCTATGATTAAAAGTGGGTGAAAACACTAATAAAAATGTGTATGAGGATAACTTCTATATATCCCTCAAATAAGTCAAGCTATGAAACTTTGTATTTAAGGTCTTATTTAAGAAAAGTGTAGTCTATATCTCAGAGTAAAAAAATCAGGAAAGTCTCCTCAAAATGGATGAAAAAGAAGATGTAAATTTGTATGAAGATATGTCATATGAATATGTAGTTCATAATCGAAACAATAATATATGTTATCTATATTTTATTGAATTCATCTTTTTACAAACATGGAATTCCACACGAACGAATTCATGGGTACAGCTAGTTCATAGACTAACTTGCGCCCACGGATTCGTCTATGTGTTGTGTCTTGATTGATTGTGTTTTGTTTTTTTTGATGCCTAACGGTTTCCAAAGGACATATGCTTTCCGGTTCATCAAATTTTATTTTATTTTATGAAGCCCTGTTTCATGTTTTAATTTTTTTTAATCTCCAAAAATGATATCAATATTTTTATACCCACCTACCTACCTACGCACAGAAAATTTTACCAAAATCAGTAAACTTGTTATTGAGTTAAACCAGAATTTATTATTTTTTAAATTTATAATAGCTCTTTAAAATTGCTATTGGATATATTATCTTTACACTCTTAAAGCATTTATAATAACTAAATAAAACTTTATATCAGTAAGTACTTGGTTAGTAGAAAGGGAAGAGAAAGACCAAAGAAAAGATGGATAGACGTGTGAAAGATGATACGCTTAGGAACGAAATGAATGCAGAGATGACAACAAATAGAGAGGAATGGAAGAGGAAGACATGTTGCGCTGACCCCAAATAAAAATGGGAAAAGGGTAGGGAGATGATGATGATCAGTAAGTACTTGGTTGTAATATGTTTTCGTTTTTCAGGTGTTGCAGATGGAGTTGGCGGTTGGCGTGCATATGGCATCGATCCGGGGGAATTCTCCTCTTACTTAATGAAGACATGTGAAAGATTAGTCCAATTAGGACACTTTAAACTCTCAGAACCTGGAGATCTACTAGCCAAGTCTTATTATGAGCTTTTAGAGCACAAGAAGCCAATATTAGGTAGATAAGAATTTCTAAAGTAAAATATATCATATTTGATTACAGTACACAAATCAAGTGAAAATACATTGGCTTAACTAAATCATCAATCACTTCTATACTGATTCTTAACCTAGTTACCAAAACATCATAGCTACTTGGGAATCAATTTTCAATAATAAAGTTGTAATGGATTCTACATTACTACCACACTATGATTTTATCATTAGATTTTTAAGTCACCGAACTCTCAGGTTCCTTCTAAAATTAAAATCAACTTGGTAGCTATTTTTACTGGATTGACAAAATGACTTCGATTCGTCTTTTACAATCTATGTACTATGATGAACATAGAAAGAGAGACATTGATAATTGTTTTCATAAGCCAATCAATTTTGTTGCAGTATCGTTTGTATTTAATTTGAGTGGTCGGTAGGTAGATGTACCAATAATTTGTACATATTTTGAAATCATTCCATCTCTGTCAACATTAGTTCATTATTGATTGACAAAATTTGAAACTATTGTGGAAAAGTATCGTGTGTATTATGGTTACTTAAGTAAGACTTTCTGATAAGTTATGGAGACAACTTATATTCATGCTCCCTATTATTAAGTTTCTTTGCCATGTTTACAATAATCAAATTATATAATTAAAATTCCACTAAAATAAAATATTATGATAATATGTTTTATACTTTACGAAAATTTATCTTCAATAGTTTGGTTTGAAAAACTTAACAGCCTGAAATTAATTATTGGTAAAAAAAGTAATGTCAATGAAATGATAAACAGATCATAAAAATACTTAGAATAAATTTAAGAATTAAATTTGAAATCTAACACATTCCTGCCAAAGCTCCAATAATTTCACGGATTTTGAATTAGGAATTCGTTATTTTTGCAACAATGTTTATATTTGCATTGTTTTCTCTTAAAATTACGAAATAAAAGCTTTCATAAAAAAAAATTTAGTCCACGAATTGTTAAAAATTTTATTTAATTAAAACAAATTAAACTGTGTACTATAAAAAATACAAATGAATACGAAATAATCGAATAATTTCATTTATCAGAATCTATTGCAATTCAATTTATTGCATCAATTATTCAGGTATTTTACATATATCTAGAGTTTATGTTACATTCTGATTGCAACCTACATCATCCTACATCCACAAAACTTGGTTTAAGGCCGGTTAATTTTGCTTTGTACGTATGTAACATTAAAAATAAGTAAAAGTTAGAGGAATATTATATTAATAATTTATGAAGCAATATAAGTAATCAATTAAAAAATAAGTTATCCATACTAATAATTTCTATATCAACAAATAAAATCAAGTGTCTGGTTGTAAAATCCAAATGTATATACATTCATGTGCCTATACCAGAACTACAATTTTTAAAATATTTGTCCGTTTGTTCCGGATACTCTCCGGAACGGCTGGACCGATTTTGACGGGGTCTTTTTTTGGCAGATAGCTGGTGTTACTCTACTATCTTTTATTTTTCAAAAAATAGGATTCTGGGTAAAAAAATTGAAACTCATGAAATTGTGAATAAACCACGATAAGCTAAATAGCGCTTAAATTTTTTAGTAATATATTTGCTTTATCTTAGTAAAAAAAAAGGTTTAGGAAAGGAAATAGGGTTCCATGTAAACAAATTAAAAACTATATTACGCAGTAAATAATGTATGAAATGCGGGTGCAGCCGCGATACACACAGCTAATAATAAAAATAATTTCAATTTTATAAAGGTAAATGTATAATTTCTTGACATGTTTGAAATAATTTTGCGGATACACATAATCAAGTTTTTAAATCATTCCCTTGTGATTTTTGTCTTATGTTTTCTTACTGAACTGTTGAAATATCGGACATTTGTACCGCTTCAATTGCTTAAATAGGGCGCTTTGACCGCCAACTGCTAACAACTAGATTTAAGCAGACAATTCATGTTGATGGCATTGGGCACATTATGTAATAAATATTCGACTCACGATTACACAAAACTTTGTGTTTTGTATATTTGCTAGAACTCTTCAATTTTAAGTAACCAATACAAATTTTGGATAAATAATACAAATAAGTTTTTTTTTTAAATAATGGTTGTATACAATAATTATTATTTTTATTAATGAATCAATGCGTGATAATCTCGAATATGAATGGCGGTTTTCCTTTCTGTTTTATCACTTTAATGAAGTAAACATATGCATGTGTAACAAACACAGTTCCTTGTTGTTGATTCATGACTGACAAAACAAAATAGCTAATCAGAATTCAAATAAAGTATTTAATATAAATATTTTAATAAACAAAACTTGATTCAGGGCACAAACATATAGAGAAAAAATTAACTTATTTAATACTAACTGTGTGCCCGCGGCTGTCCCCGCGTTTCTTATGTTCTTCGATGTGTTTGAATTTTTTATACGGAATTCTAATTGTTTTCCTAAAAATTATTTAGTATTAAGATAAGTAAATATTTTTCTCATAAATTTAAGCACTTACCCGTAAAACTGTGCATTAAATCGGTTTTTATTCATTTTTTTTTATGACTTTAAAACTTTTTACGCGGACCCCTAGTTAATTTCGAAAATTAAAAGTACCCTAAGTTACTCGGAGTAACTACAACTATCTACCAAAAAAAGTCCCGTCAAAACCGGTCCAGCCATTCCGCAGATTACACGGAACAAACAAACAGACAGACATACAAATTTTTTAAAAATTGTATTGTTATATGTTTCGTCACTCCAATTTTATTCATTAGTATAGATACAAACTAGCGACCTGTCCCGGTTTCACAGGGGCTTATTGAATTCATTAATAAAAAAAAAATCGGTGATAGTATATCATTTTAATAAATAATTTTTAAAATCGGTTAAGTAGCTGTTTGAGTTTATCCATAACAAACAAAAAATCAATTTTACCTCTACATAAATACACTAGATAATAATGTACTCGATGGATTTTTTGTTTTAAATTACTCTATATACAATTGTATAGTTAAAATAGTGTATATTCGAACCGAATTAAAAACAAAATATACAGATTCATATGAATAGGTAATATACTTAAACGCAATACGATATATGTATGCATTGTATTCGGCTTGATTGGTAGTCGAGTGATTTGATGATTGCACTCTCGTACAAAGCGTCTCTCCGCTATGACACACACATACTGTGTGACAGTACCATACACCGACTCAGTTTACTTGTGATGGTTTTTCCCCGAGTGAGGTAATCATTGACATCGATGCTATAAAAACTCTTGATGCATGTGACTTATTTTGATTAATAAAATATTTGTGCATCGTCCAAAACTGGTATTCGTTAGAGCTCTTTTATTACAGATTTATCAACATTTTGTTCAAGTAAATTTGACAACATTTCTGCCTATTTTTAATAGCAAAAATTAAATCAATTAGTTTCATAAATTACTAGCTGTGTGCTCGCGTTTCATATATTTTTCAATCCGTAATATAGTTATCGTAATATAGCTTCACCGAATTTTGTGAGCGAGTGCTGAAGGCACAAGGTTACAAGCACAAGCCTAGCACAAGGGTTCGAACCTCGGCCTACCCGCTACCTGAGTGTGAAAACTGCGGAATTTTAATCCTAGCTAATTGAAGCGTAGACTATATATAAATATATATATTTATATATATATAATGGATGACAACAGAACCGATGTAGCGATGTAGAACATAGCGCGATGTGGAATCGCTCAAGGAAAATCAATTTTTGTTGTCGGTAATATATAAAATTGAAGTGTCTGTTTTATATATATATATATATATATATATATATACATACACACACACACACACATATAAATTACCTATACAAAAATGCAATTAAAAAAAATTGTCTTTCTGTATGTTTGTAACAGCGTAAAAAAAATAAACTCATAAAACATTGATTAAAATCCGATTCAATCCACAGTTTTACGGGCAAGTGCTATAATTTATAAGAAATATTTTTACTTTATCTAAGTACTAAAATCACTTTAGGAAAATAATTAGGATATTGTGTTAAAAAATTAAAACCCAGTAAAGAATATATGAAATGCGGGCGCAGCCGCGGACGCAACCGCGGGCACACAGCCAGATGGGTTATAAAAGTTCTATACAAATATGAAGCAACAGACAAATTAAAATGTAGTTGATCTGTAAATGTGCAAAGTTTCATCAGGTGGGCAGAAGCTGTTGCTAGTCTAAATAATATGTTATTACAGGTAGCAGCACGGCATGCGTGATGATATTGGATCGCAGCGAAAGTGTAATACGTGCAGCTAATATTGGTGACAGTGGGTACATGGTGGTGCGCGCTGGTCGTGTAGTGCACCGCTCCCACGAGCAACAGCACTACTTTAACACTCCATATCAGCTCAGCCTGCCTCCACCTGGTCACGACAGAAACGTACTCAGCGATAGGTGAGCAAATAATTTATTTCCTTAATCTACAATTCTTGATTTTGTTTGTTTTTTATATTTGACTCCTTGACCACTAACCTTTTTTTTTTGACGAGGGGAATGCATTTACGCACTACCATTACCAATTGCATTAGTGAGACCGAAATCCTCCAATGCAATTGGTAAGGGGGTGCGGAGGGACATCTCCGCACCAGTGTGGGAATCACCCGGACGTGAAGCGTCCGGAAATACCCACTAAACCCCCCGGAGCCGCCCGCCGCATTTGGGATGGGGACGATACGGGATTGCTTTCGCATTGCTCCGCGTCGCCCCCTGCGGCAAGCCCAATGAGCCTCGTCCATACATTAGCCCAATGGGGATGGGGGGAGAATGGCGCTACCTGACCCCACAGGCTCTCTCCCCACCCACCTCTTAGCCCGCCTCTCAGATGAAAGGCATTCATCGTCCGGGAGGAGGAGGAGGAGTGATTACCGCTACGGCTATAACCACCTCCACCCCCACTCCAACTCCGCCCGGCATCTGTGGCACGGACCCTCCTCAACTCATCTTGTTAAGCAATAAGACGTAGCGAGAAGAGAATCCGAACCACAACTGCCTAAAATAGCAGGGGAGGCAAAACATGCTCTCCCCAGCTAGCCCTCCACGCAATCTCCTCCACTCCTCCCATTCTCTTGCCACCTACTTTAACCCCCCATAGGGCACCCGCACGGGGGCACGGAGGGACGAACTCCGCGCCAGTGTGGGACTCGCCCAGGCGTGAAGCAAGTGCCTGGACCTGGGCCACGCCTTCCAAAGGAAGCGACACGAACAGGGTCCTCACTCCACTCTCTGTCTCCCGAATCTGCCCAGCCTTCATCTCACCCACTCCACACTTTCCCTCCTGCGAGACCCTAACTAGGGCCTCCTCCCTCGTTATCGAGTCATCCAGACCAACAAGGCGGACATCAGCCCGCTTTGTTGGTCTGACGACCACCGCTACCTCCGCAACCGCCACCTGCAGTCTGGCAGCGAGAGCATCCGCCTGTTCCCTTCCCCCCGGACCCCCCACCTCCAATATACGGGATCCCACGACTGTAGGGCGGCAGGACACGCTCTCGATGCCCATACCCTCCAATCCCACCTTGTCTCTCGCCTCCGGCAACACCTGCCCGTACGTCAGCTCCCTCGCTTCCGCGTCCGTCCGCAGCATGATAACCACCGCAGCCGTCCGCGGTGGCGACGGGAGCCTCGGCCTTGGCCTAACCACCCTGCCCTCCAGCACAGGAGCCTGGGGTTCAGAAGGGGCCAACACTGCACCCTTCCTCATCACCTTCCTCCTTTTCACCCTTCCTTCCACCACCGACCATTCCTCCTCAACACCCTCCTCTCCAGCTCTCTCCACCTCCTCCTCGACCACCCTTCCACCAGTCCATCCCTAAAGGGGATGTTGGTACAGGGCCCCTCTTCTCCCACCACCTTCCTCCGAGATCCCTTTTCAGCCACAGTACCCTCCATCCCAGCTGCCGGTAGCAAACTAACTAACTAGGTAGCCAACTGGCTACCCCCGCTACCTGACCCTCCAACACCTCCAACTTACGATTAACCCCATTCAACACCCCCTCCAGCTTCCCCATGACCGCCGCAACAATCTCTGCAGCCACATCCGCCCTAGGCTTGACCACTAACCTGGCGTTTACGCCAGCTTTCCATTGTTTTCCTATTGTCTCATCTTTATGGGTAATCGACATATAAAATATATTATTTCTGTTTAATAAATTTGTTATAAATTTACGGCCGATTTCAATAAGTGATCTTAATCTGTTTTTACTGTATCTTTTTTTCCTGTAATTGTCAGATGTTTGGTTTCAAATCTTAACGAGTCGATATTGAAATCGGCCGTAATGCGTGACCTAATTTTAATTTGTTTTTTATTTACTAAAAAGCAAGACTGTAAACAGAATTTCTGTGAAATAAAATTGTTATAAATGTAAACAGTAAACAACATGTTAAAATACATCCGGTTAAGGTTATCAGTTATCATAATTCATCATTAAAAGTATTAGCAATACATCTATAAAGTAGACTAGCTTTTGCCTGCGGCTATAGAATGAAGTCTAAAGACAGACTGTATTATTATTTATCAATCGTAGGATGAGATAGAAATGTGAAGGTTTTTCTAAGATTTTTGAAGTCCATCTATTCAACCTATCTGGACATAGGTCCAGCAAAGATCTCCACGACGACCAGTCTTGCGGCACTCGCATCTAACGGACTCCCGCGACCTTCACCAGGTCGTCAGTCCACCTTGTGGTGGGCCTGGCCTGTCTGTCTGTCGGCCTGTCTGGCCTGGCACGTCTTACAGTACGCGGAAGCTATTCGCTATATGTACATATTGTAATATTATAGATAGTAACTTTTCTTAAAATAAAATTAAATTAAAATATATTAAACTATGGTTATCCGCATTAAAATTTCATGGTTGATGGTTTAAGTGGTGTTGGGGGTAAACCATTTTGTTTATATTACTGTATATATGTACTAACTGTGTTCCCGCGGCTGCGCCTGCTTTTCATATATTCTTCACTGCGTTTTAATTTTTTTATACGGAACCCTAATAATTTCTTTAGTACTAAGATAAAGTAAAAATATTTCTACTAAATCAAGCACTTGCCTGTAAAACTGTGGATTGTACCGTAATTACTTTCGAACATTAAAAGCATCTTTTTTTTTTTTTTTTTTGACGTGGGGAAATGCATTTGCGCACTCTCCTTACCTATTGTATTAGTGAGACCGAAGTCCCTCAATACAATAGGTAAGGGGGCACGGAGGGACGAGCTCCGTGCCAGTGTGGGACTCGCCCGGGCGTGAAGCGCCCGGAAATACCCACTAAAACCCCCCGGGGCCGTCCACTGCATTTGGGATGGGGGCGACACGGGGTGGCTTTCGCAAGCACCGCGTCGCCCCCTGCAGCGAACCCACCAGGCCTCGTCCGTGCAATCGACCACCGCTACCTCCGCAACCGCCACCTGCAGTCTGGCAGCGAGAGCATCCGCCTGTTCCCTTCCCCCCGGACCCCCCCACCTCCAATATACGGGATCCCACGACTGTAGGGCGGCAGGACACGCTCTCGATGCCCATACCCTCCAATCCCACCTTGTCTCTCGCCTCCGGCAACACCTGCCCGTACGTCAGCTCCCTCGCTTCCGCGTCCGTCCGCAGCATGATAACCACCGCAGCCGTCCGCGGTGGCGACGGGAGCCTCGGCCTTGGCCTAACCACCCTGCCCTCCAGCACAGGAGCCTGGGGTTCAGAAGGGGCCAACACTGCACCCTTCCTCATCACCTTCCTCCTTTTCACCCTTCCTTCCACCACCGACCATTCCTCCTCAACACCCTCCTCTCCAGCTCTCTCCACCTCCTCCTCGACCACCCTTCCACCAGTCCATCCCTAAAGGGGATGTTGGTACAGGGCCCCTCTTCTCCACCACCTTCCTCCGAGATCCCTTTTCAGCCACAGTACCCTCCATCCCAGCTGCCGGTAGCAAACTAACTAACTAGGTAGCCAACTGGCTACCCCCGCTACCTGACCCTCCAACACCTCCAACTTACGATTAACCCCATTCAACACCCCCTCCAGCTTCCCCATGACCGCCGCAACAATCTCTGCAGCCACATCCGCCCTAGGCTTGACCACTAACCTGGCGTTTACGCCAGCTTTCCATTGTTTTCCTATTGTCTCATCTTTATGGGTAATCGACATATAAAATATATTATTTCTGTTTAATAAATTTGTTATAAATTTACGGCCGATTTCAATAAGTGATCTTAATCTGTTTTTACTGTATCTTTTTTTCCTGTAATTGTCAGATGTTTGGTTTCAAATCTTAACGAGTCGATATTGAAATCGGCCGTAATGCGTGACCTAATTTTAATTTGTTTTTTATTTACTAAAAAGCAAGACTGTAAACAGAATTTCTGTGAAATAAAATTGTTATAAATGTAAACAGTAAACAACATGTTAAAATACATCCGGTTAAGGTTATCAGTTATCATAATTCATCATTAAAAGTATTAGCAATACATCTATAAAGTAGACTAGCTTTTGCCTGCGGCTATAGAATGAAGTCTAAAGACAGACTGTATTATTATTTATCAATCGTAGGATGAGATAGAAATGTGAAGGTTTTTCTAAGATTTTTGAAGTCCATCTATTCAACCTATCTGGACATAGGTCCAGCAAAGATCTCCACGACGACCAGTCTTGCGGCACTCGCATCTAACGGACTCCCGCGACCTTCACCAGGTCGTCAGTCCACCTTGTGGTGGGCCTGGCCTGTCTGTCTGTCGGCCTGTCTGGCCTGGCACGTCTTACAGTACGCGGAAGCTATTCGCTATATGTACATATTGTAATATTATAGATAGTAACTTTTCTTAAAATAAAATTAAATTAAAATATATTAAACTATGGTTATCCGCATTAAAATTTCATGGTTGATGGTTTAAGTGGTGTTGGGGGTAAACCATTTTGTTTATATTACTGTATATATGTACTAACTGTGTTCCCGCGGCTGCGCCTGCTTTTCATATATTCTTCACTGCGTTTTAATTTTTTTATACGGAACCCTAATAATTTCTTTAGTACTAAGATAAAGTAAAAATATTTCTACTAAATCAAGCACTTGCCTGTAAAACTGTGGATTGTACCGTAATTACTTTCGAACATTAAAAGCATCTTTTTTTTTTTTTTTTTGACGTGGGGAAATGCATTTGCGCACTCTCCTTACCTATTGTATTAGTGAGACCGAAGTCCCTCAATACAATAGGTAAGGGGGCACGGAGGGACGAGCTCCGTGCCAGTGTGGGACTCGCCCGGGCGTGAAGCGCCCGGAAATACCCACTAAAACCCCCCCGGGGGCCGTCCACTGCATTTGGGATGGGGGCGACACGGGGTGGCTTTCGCAAGCACCGCGTCGCCCCCTGCAGCGAACCCACCAGGCCTCGTCCGTGCAATGGCCCGGTAGGGATGAAGGAGAATAGTTCCCCTCCTCCACTTAGCAAGCATCGGAAGGAGGCACGACCGTCAGGTCGACAGTCCGGGGGGGGGGGCAGGATATACTTCCTGCCCCAACATTAAAAGCACCCTAAGTTAACCGGAGTAACTACAACTATCTCTACCAAAAAAAGTCCCGTCAAAATCCGTCCAGCCGTTCTGGAGACTACCCGGAACAAACAGACAAAAATATTAAAAACTGTATTTTTGGTATAAGTACCTTTAATTAAAAAAATATATATATACATATATATATAATATATATAATAGTATATACATTCATATCTTTAATTAAAAAAAATGACATTACAAACGGACTCTTCAATTTTATTTATTAGTATTGATATAATAACAGAAGCGTAATTTTGCTTTAACTAAAGGAAGAAATTATTATCTATTAATAATGATGCCGTTAGGAACCCGACGAAAGGTTATTTCAATAGATAATATAAATTATAATCAAGGTTATTCTATTAGAAACATCTGAGTTTGTATACACTTCATGTTATGTTTATGTTTTAGTAGGTACCATAATAAATGTTCAGAAGACACACAATTACCATTTCTTCCTTAAAGGATAAAATGTTAATTTACCTCCGAAATGGACTTGTATTTATGTATTATTTTACCTTTTGAGTTTTTTTATACCTATGGTCTGGTATTTTATTAAACGTTATATTGGCTGTTGATATCGGTAAGGCATGATGTTGACAATACTCGCATATGTATGTTGCGGGAGTCAATAACTCTATTATCACTAAATTAATGAACAATTGAAAACATAAAAATACATATGTCAGTTATGAATCTAGAACGGTTGCACCGATTGATTGATTGTTGGTTTTGTTTTCATACCGAATACCAAAGTAACTATTTAATGAATTGATTTTTTTTTCTTTGTCTCGTTGGCTCAACATGTATCATGCTCGCTAATTGAAAAAAAAACTAAGTTAATCCAGGTAGTAATTCAGCTAATAACACAACATTTATTGATTCTGAGGCGGTACGAAGTTCGCCGGGACAGCTGGTGTTACATACATTTATACAGATGTAAATAAATGTTTACGCCCAGACTCATTACAAAACTGTTTTTTTTTTATATTAACTTTATTTTTCATTTGGCTTTTAGCCAGTAAACTTTCTTAAATATAATTCAAGATAATAGCTATTGTAAATGTAGTTTATATAAATTGTTTTTTTCTCTCATATGTTAATGTACTATAAAGAAGTCTTGTTAAAAACGTAAATTGTTCATGTATGTTTTTGGTTTTAATTAATATACATTTAATAGACTTACTCAGAAATTTCATTTAATTTTGTTGGTTTGTGTATTTATGTATATATATGTCAAGCTAAATTATTGTCAAATTCTAAACCTATTTGATACTTTCTACTGGGAAAGATTGATATCTGTTACTTTCATAGATTCTTTTGTTAGTGTTTTCATAATTATAAGCTATAGCTAATTTATAATGTATATAAACCCGGTGGGTTCGCTGCAGGGGGCGACGCGGTGCTTGCGAAAGCCACCCCGTGTCGCCCCCATCCCAAATGCAGCGGACGGCTCCGGGGGGTTTTAGTGGGTATTTCCGGGCGACTCTCGCCCGAGTCAGTCCCACACTGACACGGAGCTCGTCACTCCGTGCCCCCTTATCTATTGTATTTGGGGGACTCTGATCCCACAAATACAATGGATAAGGGTAGTGCGTAAATGCATTTCCCCCGTCAAAAAAAAAAACAAGGTATGTATATAAAATCAAGTTTGATAATAACTTTAAATCTGAATTCACACTCGTATTATATTCAATTATGCCATATTTGTTGTTTTAGTGACAATCATAATTATTTAACAGACAACGTAAATTTATTTTTGAAAGAATATAATACAAATAAAAATTCCTTAAAATTAAAACACCGCAGAGATTCTATAACATGAAACTCAAAATCAAAGAAATTACATGCAATTTTAATAAGCTCTCGATATTCAGATAAGGATATTCAAGGATTCTTGAAAAAAAATTGTTGCTGAAAATCACTGGCTAGTCATTACAAACTTTTTAATTCTACTAGCTAGTGTGCGCCCAGAAACTCGACCATAATATCACTACTGAAAATTGGAAAAAAAAAAAAAAAAAAAAACTGTTTCCAATTATTTTATTGATACGTAGTAGTAAGCTTTAGTAGTAAAGGATAAATCAATAAATAGATACTAAAAATAATAAAAAAATCGTTTAATAAGATAAAACAGTCCTTGAACCCTTCTATTTTACCTATTTATTTGTAGATATAATATAGTATTTTTAATATCGTATAAAATTAAAATATTGTTAACATTTATTTATTAAAACAGCGCAAAGAAAACACATCTCCAGACGTAACTTTTATTGATGTAAAATGATTCAGGATTCATCCAGTTTGCAAAGAGACAATTCATAAACCTTGTTACGTGCACATACTCGAAGATGACGTCTATTTCCAGGTCATAAGATTCCTCTTATCACGGGACCAGTAGTCATGTGCTCGTTGCACAAGCACCGTTTTATTTTTGTTTTCACTATTATTAGATTTTTTAGCTGGTTGGATATTTGCCAATGCTTTAAAATATCACATATAGCCGGTGAATTTATGGGATTGTGTTTACATGTTAATAATGAGAGCCAGGGCTAACAATTTACGGGAATATAATAATGATTACATCTCCTAATCCTAACTAAAATCTAATTTATTCGTACATTTGGCAGTTTTTGCTCTTGTTATAGAATTATCTATCTGACAGCTCGGTTTGTATTAGTATGTTTATATAAAACAATATTAAGGCCTTGATATCTTCAAATACCTGTTTTTACCATATAAAAACAATACAATATAGGTGGGAATTATTTGTAAGCAAATATTTGGTGTAAAATACAACATAAATCCGTTTAATCCAAAGTTCATTACATACAAAAATTATATGACTTAAGTGGGAGAATATTTATTAATCATAATTGCTGGTAGTGATTGTAACTATATGTATAATTAATTTTACGAATTAAGAGAATATGCTAGCAGCATTTATTCCATACAAACGTAGTCCCGTTTCATCTCTGGATAATAGTATTATGGTAATATTTTTGTACCAAATAAAATATCGCCACCGCCATGCCCGTACGTTTTGATTTTTTTTACAAATTAGTTATTGTAGAAACTAGGAACCTTTTGAAAATGAAAAAAGAAGCTCGATTTTTACAGTCGTTCGTAAAAAAAAATTATGAATAGAAAAAGAAAAACGAAAATTAAAAGTTGGTTCAGTTTTGCAGGAGGAAACAGGGACTACGTTTGTGTGGAATAAACGCTGCTTGCATATCCTCTTATTACTCGTTATATAAAAGTAAAACTCAGTCCTCTTTCTCCCCTTTCTCCAAAATAACGTAATAATTCAAACTTGATTTGAGACTATAAATTTATTTAGTGCATTTATGCAAGTGGTACGAGATATCTCCGGGTTAAGAAAATCATACAGAGAGAAGCGTAGGCTCGGGCAGACAGACAAAAAAACGTTGATTTTTATAGTAAGTAAAGTATACGTTATTTTATTTCGTAGGCCAGAATCAGCGGACACGTCGGAATTCGTCGTGGAATGCGGGGACGTGATCCTCGTCGCTACGGACGGTGTGTTCGACAATGTACCAGAACCGGTGCTGGTCGCGGAGATGAGACGGGCGCAGGGGCTCGCGGCGGACTCACAGAGGCTGCAGGCTGTCGCCAACTCTATCGCCTGGATGGCGAGGAACCTCTCTTTCGACGGCTGCTACATGTCGCCCTTCGCTAAAAGCGCTCGTCAGAACGGAATCGATGCTATCGGTTAGTATTCTAGAAAGTTGTTTCTTAAGAATCGGCCACTGAATCGTTTTTACATATTTTTAATATAGGTATTTTTTTCCTAAAAATAAGTAAATCACCCTCATAATTGAACCGTTTGTCTAGCCGTTTCGTGACGTGACGTGTCTGTTGACTGTGCGTCGATTTGTAATGTGACCATACTACTCGTCCACAATTGTTATAACTAATTACATAAATAAACAATTTGAAAACTCATGCAAGTAAATTTGTTTTGTCTGTGTTATGATTATAACTGAATGTTCTTATTGGGGTGTTTGAGGATGTGCGCTATTCATATTACATTACAGTATAGCCTATGTTTCCTCACTATAATGTAGAGGAGGAAAAATGGTTAAGTAGTTTTTTCTATATCCATAACAAATAAAAAAATAAAATGTTATCTCTCTGTATAATAATGGCGGCATTGCGCGAAGAATTGCTAACCTTAAGTGGCTTAAGTAACCTAAACGGTTGGACACATTGCTCATAGTGCCGCTGCCCGATGTGGCCAACGGGTTCTCAAATGTTCCGGATTCCGTGTACCGGAAGACGCAGCGTGTGTAGGCGCCCCACAAGGTGGACCGACGCTGGATGTGTGTGGCGCAAGACCGGTCGTTGTGGAGATCTTTTGGGGAGATCCATGCCCAGCAGTGGACGTCTTTCGGGCCTATACACGACACGTCTTACATATGGTTCATTAAATTATGCAGTAATAAAAATAATATAATTTCTCATGATCCGCAGGCGGGAAACCTGACGACATAACGGTGCTACTTGCAATTGTAGCGCTATGAAAATGTCCCACGTGTCAACTATTTTATATATAAGACTTTAAGCGCAGTTTTGTTTATATAAACGACGAAATTAGTTTATAACGATGACGCCAAAAACAAATAAAACTGGGTTCACATATGCAGTCATAACATTCATACAAGACTTCACCTAGTTTTGTTTCGAATATTTATTTATTGGGGAAAAAAAATTAAGAAAAAAAAAAAGTAAAACGTCTATATAGTACTTGATAGGAATATTACGGACTCAATGTGAACCCAGTTTTAAAGTATGCAACTTTTGTAAAAATAGATATTATAATTTATAAAAACTTTATTTTTAGTTTACGTATGGGCGATATCCTGTTCTAGATGAATTCGGGTCATTGAAAATCTAATCAATGCATAACAAATAATTTAATTGTGATATCTTCATACCTTTTACGTTAACTTGATCGATTGATGATGACTTTCGAAGTACATCGGATATCAGAGAAACGGGGCAACATTTTCCTTAGTGATCATTATTATGTTATTTAGGTAAATAAAAAAAGATGTGCGAATTTTTTTTTGTAAATAAAATTAGTATTCCCCTTTTTATAGTTCTATTTAATTTTCATTGTTGTGATATTTCGCGCGAATCCTTGGGCGGTTGCGGCCAAAGCGTGGTCGCCGTTGTTTTTTTGACTAGTTAGGAAATAAAAACCAGAAGTTTTAATAAAACGACCTAATCGAGTTGTTTTTTTTAGATAAAATCACACTGAGATTAGTTAAATAATCAGGTCAAGTGACCTGAAAGTAATTTCATTGATCTGCGAAAAATTATTCATAAAAATATTGATTATAAATAAATACCTATGAGCTGCATTACAACATAATTTGCTTTACGGCTCTTTAAATTTGACAAGCGAATACAGAATGCTAATATAATTACCGTTATGCTCAAAATAATTATAACTGAACTAGAAAGTAACATAAAAATACAGATATAAATGTGTAGCTATTAATATTAATAACTTTCTGTTTTTTTCTTTCATTATCATTAAAACAGACTAATTTTATTTATTACATTGGTAGTGAAAGCCTGTTTACACATGTTAAGTGATGAAATTACATTAAATTTATCAAGTTTTTTAATTAACGTTCGGCAAATTAACTGCAATTCATCTCATGCTATAAGTAATGTACCAAATACATTGTTTTTAATCTATCGACTGTTGCCATTATAATGCAGGGCTATAGCCTTTAGGTAGTTCTGAATATACACTGTGATCCCGGAACGCCATGCGCCTTCCGTGTGATGTTTTCGTAACTGCATGATGGCATGATCCAGTCTGGCTTAATTGTCCTAACACAATTTTTTGTCAAATGAACAAGTAGATAAGAATCGAATGTAATTTTTCATTCAGTGATCGAGGTCCCGAGTTCCTGCACCGCGTATAGACTTCATTACACGTGACTCCTATATATCTTTGTCTAACTGATATTTCATGTTTTTTTAATAACTTCTTTAATGTAATTTTTTAGTTAAATTTTTCAACACTTACCACTTTATTCTATGATGAGTGAACAAAACTACTTAATAATTAAATTTTAAAATTGAATTAATGGCTTAAATACGTGTAAACAGGGTTTAAGACAAGCATGTTGATCCTTGTATAAATAGACAAAGATAAAAAATTGTCTTATCTTTTCTGTTTGTCAACAGTTTTTAATTCTTTAGCAAACTATTGATGACATTTAGTGTTATTTAAAAATAAATGTGAAATATTCTTAATATTGTCAGAATTTCAACCACCAAATGATCACTAGTACAAAATAAAATAAAAAATAGTCTACTTGTAGCACTAAATACATATGTCATTTAAATTGATAGAATGTAGGTACTAAATAAACTGCAGTTAATTAATACTTACACTTGTACAATGTGAGTATTAATAATAGGTTATCAAGACAACTGCTATCTCTTATCACTTCAATTAGAATTTACGAACAATTAAATACTTAATTTGATTTTTTTTATACATAAAAATGTGGGTAAACCTTTATTACTATGTTGATTATATTATTTGCATTCGTTTTACTATTTAATTTTTATTATTGTTGAAGTTCGCTAAAAATAATGATTGTGGCGAAGTAATGTGTGAAATTATTCAGATGAGTGTGATCTTTGTAATGTTTGAATGAAGACTGATTATTTAATTGATCTTGTGGCTGTAATTATTAAACATTTCGAGCGACGGATTCTTTTAAAAAAAAAACATACTTGCTAATTTCTGCCATTTTAGAGTGGATGTGACAGATACTATTTTTTTTAAGACTATTTATTAGACTTGTGCATATTTATTGTAAACCGAGGTAATTATTATGAAAATTATAGAATAAATATTTTATTTTACTTATGGATAAACATTTGGCTGCATTTTATGGTGGATTATTTTTAACGTTGGTTTATTGTTCCTGGTGCTTACCATTCACTAGTGACTAATGTTAAGTTGGCAAAAATAATTGTTAATTATTCTGTGTAAAATTTGTATAAGTGGAACATGTAAATGTAGTTAATATACGTTATTCCTTTAAACTGATTAAAAAACTTGTCTTTTTGTGTATTAACAGTATTTGCTTGATAATAAATTATTATTCATATTAACTATGAGATAAATAGTATAATTATAAACCATGCCTTCAAATCATTTGAGTGAAAACATTATTACAATAAACAGTTCTGATTAGACTAAAAATGTTTTATTACTTAGTTAAAACTAAGTTCACCCTTGTCTATTTTGACTTTGCTTTGGAATCCGCCCGCATGATTTTCATTATAATTTTAATAGGTAATAGGTAGGCAATAGGCCATTGAAGTAAATACTAGTATGATTTTCTGCGGACGTCTTGTGCAGATACTATCCGCACACGGTTGTTTCGGGTGGTATATGCCCAAGATAGCCAGGAAGGAGCCGACACCAGCGTGCCATCACTGCGGCGCTGCAGAGGATACCGCGCAGCACACTTCGGCAGTGCTTTGCGTGGGTCGAGCAGCGTCGTAATGTGGCAGAGACGGGACCGGACCTGTCGCTACCGAGTGTGGTGAGAGCCATGCTCGGCAGTGAGAGAGTCTAGCACACTGGCCTCCTTCTGTGAGCAAATCTTGCTGCAGAAGGAGCGGGAGGAGGATCCCTTGGCGGATCTTCTTCGCCACAGGATGGTGGATGGCAAAAGGGCACGGTTCGCCCGTGCAATTCTGATACCTTGAACCGGCCACCCGTCCCAAGTCCTTCTCCTCTGGAGTTCTTGTTCATACAAGAATCCAAGGAGGAGAGGGGCGGGACATTTTTGCTGGCAGCAGAAAAGAGGGGGGTTGCTTTTTACCGAGCTCCCCCCTGAGCGGAAGATAGGAAGAGGCCCGACTCAGCATGGCAGGTTGTTTACCTGTCATGTACCTTGGTTGGGCTAGCCGCTCGGGCGATGCGAAGCATGTCTCCCTATCCCGTGTCACCCCCCAGAAAGGCGGCAGATGGTACCGTGGGTATTCCTGGCCGGAATACACACGCCGGGCGAGCCCCACATAACCCCCTGGCATCTCTAATCCGGGAGATTTTGCTTTCGGTTTAGAGACGTGAGGGAGGATGCGTAAATGCATTTCCCACGTAAAAAAAGAATTATAGTTTTCGAGAAATTAATTATTTAAGTTTTATAGGTTAAGTACTAGGACATTCGGCGCATAGAACACTATTGTTTTCAGCCCAAGAGATACATATTTACATTCTAAAGCATTAGAAAGAGAAAACTTATAGTTGTATCACCTTTTAACATGTATGTCATTCCAGACCTAAAAATATCTTGGATAAAGAAAATATAACCAACGTAAATATATTTTTAATGGTCTTTCAAGTTGGCTAAGTTTTTTGATATTATCATTATGGTTGACAGCCCGATTTAGCGCAATCCCACTCGGACAGTGTAGGACAGAAATAGGAGCCTCACTATGCGGGGCTCCGTCAACATATCTTGGCAGGTGATAATAAGTTACTATATAAGTTATATATAATGTACTCTGCGTTACTAGGTATTACATAGGTTAGGATAGTTTTTTAATATATTTCAGAAACTATACGTTACCGCACTCCCCCTTCTTACATGGTTAATCCAATCCCCCCGCCCCTCCCGCCTAAGCATGCAGGAGGATACTAAAGCAATACCTCTATTGTCATGTTAAATGAAAACATATTTTTCCGTCATCGTATTTTGATAAAATGGTCATCTTATAAAACAAATATTCCATAAAATTATAGCGAGTGTTTTAAACCAGAAAAATAGGTGCTCAGATTTATGTTTTTATAATTTCTTGTATTCATGAAGTAGAAATGTATTACAACTAAAGTGGCGAAGTATAAACAACATGGAAAATCTTATGTCCAAATTCACACACTAATTTAATAAGATTGTAGGAACGTAGGATAATATAAATAAAAATAATAGAATATACATATGAATCTGATCATCTATATTTATAATGCCAATTTTTTTTTAAATAAAACTTGTTATATTATATGTAACATTTTGGCTCTTAATTGAAATTACATTCACAGCTTATTCATCATTGTCGAATGAATATCTGCTTTGTGCACTTAATGGAGATTATGTGATAATGTTCTGGTTGATTAATTCAACCGAAAGTCGTAAAAACTGCTGGACATAGGTCTCCCCCAAATATCTTCACGACGACCGGTTTTGTGGCATTCGCATCCAGAGGATTCCCGTGACCTTCACCGGGTCGTAGGTTCACCTTAAGGGGGCCTGCCAACGCGGTAGCTATTCGAGAACCACTAAAGTTTGGCAAAGTCAGTTACTTTGGTTCTTCTCATTTCTGATTCGATTTCGCAATGAAACTCCAATCATAGTTCTGTCCATTGATCTTTGGGTGACTTTGAGCGTTCTAATTAGGCCCACACACCATATTTTTCTATAGCAACGATAATTCGCTTTATAATGCTTGGACCTACATATAGTCTTTTATATCGGAAAATTTGGTTACTATACTAATCGTCTATAGTGAAAATGTCAATCAAAAAGTACACATAGCAGATATTCATTTGCAGCGATTATACATATTATGCATAATAGTGTTTTTTCATCATTTGCCATTGTCACTGTCCATCTTCTCGCCAATTGTATGGAACAGGTTCCTCATCTTCGGCTTCTTGTATTTGCACATAATCGGCTTCTTCTTCTCTTGGTTGATTGCACAGCCTTTTCCTGTAATTAGTGTAATTTTATGTTGGTGTTATTATGCCCATCTGGTACAAAAATATATTTTGTTTATTAAATTGTATGTCTGTGATTTAAAAAAGAATATACAGTTCTTGATTGCACACAAACTATTAATGGACAAATAGGGAGATTACCTTTTGGAACATGCAATGATATTTATCTATCCTATTAAAGTATTTTATGGAGAAATATACAAAACCCTTGAATTATATTCTTCTTGACATATAAACATTTTGAATGTAATATTATAAGTCTATTTAAAAAAAATTATAACTTACAGGAATTCAGGAGTCTTTAGTATCTTCTGTCCTTGTCTACGTCTTGGTAGGACATCCTCTAAGAAAAAATAAATATGGCCCACGACCATTCCAACCAAATCAACTGATATTGCATTACCAAGTAAAACAGAGAAACCCAGTAATACCCAGGGGAGATAGGGAGCCTAAAAACATAAAACAAAATTAATATCACATTTAATCTCAATATCTAATAAAATTTTACAAATTTAATTAATGGACATATTATTTTCGAAATTCTTTTATATGATTCTCAGTTTTAACAAATGATAAAATTAAATCACATTAAAAAAATTGGAATGTAAAGGAAAAAAAAAAGTCTATTTCAGTACCTGGAAATTCATTAAACCAAAGAAGTTCATTCTTACGAAGACATTACGACGTGACCACACATAAAACTATCATGATTGTAAAAGCTTGACCTAAAAATAACAAATTAACAAAAAAAGCAGATAACTGTGTTTATAGTTAAGAATTTTATAGTTGTAATACAGTACAATAACTAAATACTATGATATTTATAGAATTTATATTAGTATTAGGAAGACAGTTTGTCTTCCTCTTCCATATGCTTCAGCATTACTTCCTTCATTAGAGATAGTGTATTAATTGTTTGAGACTCAAAAAGAGTGAGGTAGTTTTTATTTTCACACATCAAATAATATACATCACGGAGAAGGGTTAAAAAGTTGCTAAAACATCACATTATTAGTGATTGATTGATTAATTAATTTGAAACAAAAACTGTAGTAATTAGTAAAAAAAATTAGGTCCCTTTTGTATTTTAGATCAATTAGATTATTAGATACAAAATCTACTAACCAATCATATTATTATACATTTTCATTAAATTATTCATTTATTGAGTTAATTCATTATGAAAATATTTATAAAAAGGATACAATCATTAGTACTCCTCCAAAAACAAACATAACAATAAAATCACCAGTACGTCCCCTGAAAGAACCCTCTTCTAGCATTCTGCAATATCTATAAGTGAATATCATGTTGAAGAAGAAATTAAACCCTAGATTTCCAAAGAATAGGAATGTCGTGATCAGCCTCCATATTTGATATTTTGTCAGTATCACAATTGGATTGAAGTATAGTTGAAATGGTGACACTAAGTCCAATTGCTGTAAAAATAAAATGTTACTAGAAAAAAACTTTAGAATACATACAATTACTTAATCTACTTATATGGATGAGATGATTCTTAATATTAATCACTTTCTCAGTGTGATTCAAATGTAATTTAAAATATGTTACAAAACTGAGGAATTTTATATATTGTAACAAATTACTTATCAGCACCTTATCTAATGAAATGAAGTGATCAGCATGATGTATTTTGATTAATATTATAGTAACTCAATAGAGTATGACTTTACCTTATTATTAGAGCACTTTTATTTTTTTCATACATCACTCGTTTCAAACTATATTTAAAATATAATAATAAAAATTTTAAATTTATAATTCACAACATATATAATCATATATTATATGTGAAAGTTTTTCGCATTATTTTCAAAAAATAATGTACAGAATAACAAAAACATTACTTACCACAGCTAAAGTTGTAATAACACAGGCTGTAGTGTACACTCTTGTTACAGGCGTATAAGCATATATTCCTGAAGTAATGTTTGATATGCCATTTTTACAAAAAGTTATGTACTCTGAGTTATACACAATATAAATTACCCAGGAACCTATATAATAATACTACGATGTGGTTACGGGTAAAATCGACATGATTGGGCCACATCAGACTTCATAACTTGTCATAACACTAATTCATCTATTACACCGAATTAAAAAGTTACTACTTCAGTACTTGCCAATATATATTATTATTAGAACTAATGGAATAAAGTACCTATATAAATAAAATGTTTATAAAGGAGTAATATTATTCTGTGATAATTACTTATTTTAATATGAATTACTTTTTTTGGGTTCCATTTATTCCTTGTTAAGGAAAAGGCAAAGATATTAATAAACCATCCAGCCAAGTCAAACATTAGACACACTATCAATAAATGGCGGCCTTCTGTTACAACCACAACGGAAGTAATTGGGACATTTCAGAATTCACGCTCCGTATCATTATTTTCCCTTCACTACACTTGTGCATTGTAACTAAACTATATCACGTACAATGTCCCCAACATTACATAACATATAGTCAAATAATCCAAGATAATGAAATAAAAATAAGGACGACTACATGACAAAACAAAATCACACCAAGCACTACTCCATGACTTATAAATATATAATTTTCCTCATTTATGATTATGTTAAAGTATATTTCTAGTTTTTGTCATAAGGATTTAGAAGAATGACGCTTTTTTTTTCTAGAATAAAGTGAACTTCAGAATTTAGGGTTTCTTTTTATTATTTCCCTAATACCCACGCTTAACTAGTGTACAGTTTTAATATTTATCTCTGGTGCACAGCAACCAACCCATTTCATGTTATGGCTCTTGTATTTTTTCTAACTAGCTATCGCTGTTGACTGGAAGGGACTTTACAGCTTCACCGTGGCTTCGGGAGGAATGAATCTTGTATAGAATTTACTCCAAACATGTTATGAACAGGATCTATATAAATTCATGGCAACGTAGAGATCAGAGATAAATAATAGAAAAGCACACAATATTTAAATTAGCTCCAAAATGCATTAATTAAAACAATCCCATTATCAAATGTTGTAATGAGTTTTTAAATATTCTTAATATAACTGGCCAGTTATGTGGCCAGTGCGCCCTATGTAAAACCTATCCAAACTCTCAATCTATTTGACGGAATCTAGTACTTGCTCTAATTTTTATTTACATATTTTCCTTTTATTTATGACTATGAACGAATTCATAGATTTGTTAAAGTAAAATCATATAAAATGTAGTGTTCGCTTAAAAGTTGTTCCATGTTCTTATAAGATACTTTTCTTAATAATCAGCTAATAACTTTCATCACTCAAAAATGTTCTTAGTAATACTTCACCTTAAAGGTGACTATATCTGCCTTACCTGAGTCTGTCTCTTCTAGTTGATATTTACATTATTTAACTTTATATTGTATAATCTTAGTGGCATTTCAAATGATATACATTAGTTCATTTACAAAAGTAAGTAATTTATAAGATTACAAAAGTAGTCTTTTGAAAATAAAAACACAAAGGGTGAATTTTGAGATATCACGAAAACTCTCTGGAAGGTTATATAATATAATTACACAATAAGTTATATAATAAAGACACACCTTTTAGTATGAAATACTTAATATTGGTAAAATAAACTCGAAGTTTCATTCTTGACCGTAATATTATAAATGACAGAGTAATAAAATCTATATTTCAAAACCGACACTAAATTTTTATCACAAGGTGTTGTCTCTGTGTTGTATTGGCTTTTTTAATTCATAAACATTAAAATCTATATTATGTATTTACCTAACGTCACACAAACTCCCTAGGTTTTTGAAACATAGGATCATTGTTTTAATTGAAAATTAGAAAAATAAAATAAATAAAGATGAATTTGTATTCATAGTATGTGTACTTTGAATATTAGGGAGTTCTTATCACAATTTGACTGTCATTAGTCATATATTTAATTCACACTGGCAGTGTTTGATTCTTTTATTATTGATCTATGTCGTTTGACCCTACATTATGTAATTTTAAAGATAACGTATTACAATTTTATTAGTGCACAACTGTAATGTATAGTAAATAATGACACGAAACGTGAACTCTTACAATAACTCGTGGAAAAGGAAAGCTTTATTAAGGAGCAGCCATTTTGTTAGATGTTGAAGCAAATATAAATAATAAGTTTTATTTCTAATGTCAGACTTGGCTGCATGGTCTTGTATCTTTGCCTTTAAAAGCAATAAATGGAATTAAAAAAAACTCTGAATATTATTAATGATAATTTATTCAATAAGAATAACAATAACAAAACAGTTGTTGTATGCTCGACTTGACTGCTCTTACATGACATAATGTATATTACATTTTACATTACAATTAAATATTACAAGCAAATTATTGGCTCAACTTAATAGTACATGTCGCGACACTCAACATTTTTTTTACAATTAAATAGCTTCATAAAATAGGCTAAATATAATAATTTACTCAGAAACAAATCATTAGAAAAATAAAAATTGTATCTTTGTCCAAAATAAATGTCATGTTCTGAGAAATTCACAACGAATTAAAACATTGAACTTTACTTTTTCTAATATAGTTAATATTGATTATTCACTATTATTAAAAAAAATAATTTTGCTCATTTTCCTTAGTTTTCTAGCAACCTTTGTTTAGATTCACTTGCTTCAGATTCTTTCATGTCTTTTTCAGTTTCGACTTGTTAGAGTAGGTTACAAGTGTGTAGCATACAAATTTAGGTATTCTTATGGTGTACCCACCCGTGCCAGCCACCCTGATTTTAAGCATTCCTCTAGTTTAAGAGTGGGACATAAGGCGAGACAAGGGTGGGCTTGAAATACATCTATCATGCTGTAAGGTCACCAGTATAATAGTTCTTCCTTCTACTCCTTTAACCCCTTTTCAGCTTCAAAATTGATGACATGTAATCTAAATTCTAATCACAATCTTATAACATACATAAATAATGAGTAGTTAACTTATAACACATATACATAATTCATTAGGTATCTACTAGTTCTTAATTATCAACAAATTTGTATATTTTAATATACATAAATAGATGCTAAATCATCATAGTCATAAGTTCTTTTCAAAAACAGATCCATTAATGACACTCCAGTAATGCTATGCAAGCCAGTATTTATAGGTAAAGCTGTTAAATTAACATATATGAAGTTTCCAGGTTCCAAAGGTCCTAATTGCTTATTAGAAATACCACACCACAGCAAACTACAATCTTGTAAAGCACGTAATTTTAAGATGAGATCTAAAGTTCTTTCACTAGCATTTACTATTTTACATTTGAAACTGAATGGTTCATCAACACATACTTTACTTGGAAGTTTTTCAAATGTAACTCGAATGTCACCATAATCAGGAGTCATTCTTTGCAATTGACTTGTTTGTAATCTACCTTTTTCCCCTAAATTTGACCTCCAAACTATATCTAATTTACCGATATTCTTAGCTGCTGCTAACAACTTTATTTCTTTAGAAATATTTTCTTTTGGAGTCAGACAATACAAATACTGACAACTCTCTTGTGGGTGAAGTAAAGTTACATCTCCAAATACTGAAACATTGTCACTAACTTCATTCAATGACCTTACTGAAAACTGTTGTGAACTCTCCAATGAAACTTGCTCAAGTACAATAGGTCCAGATGTTATATTTTGTACTTGTGCCTCAAGGTAAACATCATCAGAGTCTGCATTATAAAACTTTGTTTTAACATCTAAGGGTTTCATAACTTCAAATTTAAAGAATTTTCTAAAAGAGGCTAATGTGTTATAATTAGACATATAAGTCACCTCACAGACCAAAATATGAGTGCCTAGGTCTTTCACTTCATGGTGTATAACATCACTTAAAGTTTCATCAACATCAAGCATAGTGGGAGACATATTCTGTTGGGTTGTCAACACGATTCTTTGGGAATTGGTTTGGAGATCAGCCTTAATAGACACACTTTGCACTGGTTGATTTATTTCATTGTGAACACATACATAACAAGAAAATGTTTCTCCTAAATAAATGTTGCCAAAACTTTGTGGTAACAGCAGAAATTGCCCAGCTGCAAGAGTTTCCATTTGTGTAACTGCAGTGGCATCATCCTTTAAGTAGTTGTTTAATATATTACCTGGCAAATCTTTGGAATCACAGGTAACAATTTTTGGACTTATTAATCCTGGTTTTGTTAATCTCATAACTTTCAAAGCCACCAAATGTTCAACCACTTCCTTAGGATCCATATTTAGGATATAAAAATGTGTGCACGTGTGAGAACGTTCTTCAATTTCCTATACTTCTCAAGGTAAAATCAAAATCAATAAATATAAGAAAATTATTTTCATTTCATTCTAGATTCATTTGCAGAATTTATCCATAGTTTTTTATTTTTTTATTCCAATAACCAAAACCAATAGGAGCAAAGACTAGAGACTAGTAATGCACAAAGTAAATAGGAGTACGCGATATATATCGATTTCACTATTTTAATACAACACAGACAGCACTATTTTAAGTGCGAGTCATGCGGCAAATCGTTGACGAACGTTTATGTCGGAATTAACGGAGCTTTCTATGGATATAATATGTATAAAAGTCCATGGAGCTTTCTCTTTCACAGAATATACGTATACCTAGAAAAATATTTTTAACACTATTGTATATTCGTTTTGGTATAGTTTACGTTTTATTGTTCTGTAAAAATCAAAAGTTGTCAAAACATTTTCACTGCGTGACAGCTAGTAATTCCAACATACCCAAATAAGACTTCAGACGTAAAATAACTGTGAATGGACTAAAGTTCTTATTTTATATATATATATATATATATATATATATATATATATATATATATATATATATATATATATATATATATATATATATATATGTATATTATATCTCAAATTTGATGTCAAATAAATAAATAAAAATAATTTAACGGCATTTTACTTAATATAGTTTAGTTGTCTTGCACAACTACTTCGTGTTCAAAACAATGGTGTGTACCGTAAATTCTGAGATATCAAACAACTTCCTTGTAACTTGTAAGGAAAGCTTTAACATAGGGCCTTCACTTTATTAGAGTGTTGTACAAAAATTATACATAACTTAAAACTTGGCAGCATGGTTTAGTACCTTTGCCTTTTTTTAAAAAGGGATAAATGGATAAAATCCTACCGAGTAATTCTCATTAATTATTTTATGCCAAAAATTAATTTTAGTGGAAATTGTAGTTTATTTATTGGTTATGGGAATTGTATTAAAGGTTTAAACAATATTTTCCAATATGGTTTTAACTAAAGAATTCAGAATATGCATGCCAATGACAGTTGAAGAGGTAAATTGGTGTACAAATGATTATATTTTTTTATTACATTATACAACAATTATAAATGAAAACATGTAATCTCACACGTTTCAATAACGAATTATTATATAATTTTCAGTATCGAATCGGTCAATTATACATGATAGCTCGACACAGTTTTGAACAATCCAGTAATGGAGAAGGTGTAGAAGTAATAGCCAATGAACAAGTGACTGATGAAAAAAATGGGTTAGGACAGTTTACAGAGAAAAGGATTCATTTGTCTAGGTATCAATTTATTAAACATTATCACATTTATAGCTTATTTAATTTTATTTATTAGGTGTGCTAAAAATATGAATTGAAGGATTTGTTTTAAGTTAAATATTATATTTCGGATTCTCTTTAAAATATATGTGCTTATATTACTACTGACTTTTATCATTGTTCCTACTTACATTAAGTAGGATTGTCACATGTTTTCTTGCACTCTGCTCTGTCATTTATCATCTCAATATTCACACCTTTTATATACATCATTATTTACACAATCCATCCATACCTTCTTCAGTTTCCCTCTTCCTCAATATCTATCCACCTTCATACTCTTCAAGTTCTGTGTGACTTTCACCTCTCCTTATGACATGTCCAGATAATGCTAATGTATTGCTCCTTAATTTACTGTCAAGTTTCCTTTGATATAGTTATCTTATCTATTCTAGTTCTGCCACTTTCATCTGTCTCTTACTTTCTTTTTTGATTCAATTTTGTAAATGATGTGTTGATGTATTTTACTTTTTAAAATTTTGCAGTCACTTACCTTATTGGGTCCAGTCCATGATACCAAAGATATTTTATGTTACTGAAAAAGCCTGGAATTATTATCCATATACAATAACTGGTAAGTAACAATTAAGTATTTAATACATATATACCTCACATAAATTTTTTTTTTCAATAATTTTTTATTTTATTTCATGTATTAATTGTGTCACCATATGAAGAATATACAGTAAGTATTTATGAAAATTTATTTCCTTTGTAATTTTGTCAGTCCTGAACAATTTTATAATTGTAAATTTAAGGTAGTTTTCTGTAACTATCTTCTTGGTGATTTTAGTCACACAAATAAATGCCAAATATTCAATTATTCATTTTATAAAAGTCTCATTTTAATATTCTTTTATATAAAAATTATTTAATAAAAATTTATCTAATGTGATTTCACAAGCATTACTTAATTATTGTATATATCATTTGTAGCTAAAGTTGTAATTTAGTTATTATTTTGTAATTATTATACTGTTTTAAATTTTTTTTAAAAACAATATTATTTTCCAGTGTTCCTTTATACCGAAATTCTCTATCTCAATCCAAACAAGATATGAAAACAATAATGGAACCACTGAAAATGTAAGTGACAAGAAATAGTATTACCAACTTAAATCACATCAAAAACATTTATGTAAAACTTTGAAATTTATGTTATGATAGTTTCAAGTTCTTGCTGCTGTGAAAACTTTCATACATTGTAATATCATTTACTACCAGCTCTCTGCCCGCAGCTGCACTCCCTTTTTGTATATTCTTCACTGCATAACATAGATTTTAAATAATAATTGGAAAATAATGTTTTCATGGTGCTATCAAGTGAATCATATTTTTTTACAATTTCTTGGCTTTTCATTTTTTTAATTTTACCTATTCAAAATAGACGTAAATATCACTTTGTAGTACCCTGTGTCCTCCTCCAAAACTGAACCGATTTTTAAATTTCTTTGATGAACATCTGAAAATTATGCTAAAAACCCCGCAATTTTTTCATTTGCAAAGTCTCCTAATTTCTAGAATAACTTTGGAAAAAATGAAAACGTACGGGCATGAGGGTGGTTTATCTATATTATTTGGTTTTAAAAATATTTACCATGAAGCTATTATCGAGGGAGGAAACAAGGGAACAACTTTTGTATGGAATATACGGCGTTAGCATAACCTTATATCAAGGCTCTTCAACCCTATAGCCACGGGTCATATTGTGGACAGCTTACGATTTGTGAATGGCCGCATAAGTAAAGTATATTCCCAACAAGTTGAGAGTAGAGTAGTATAATAAAGCCTAATACCTTATTATAGTTAACAACTGCAACAATAGTTAGTGGCCTGTCAAAAATTTCTTAATCATCCATTTGTCCCAAATGATAAAAAGTTGAGCAGCCTTGACTTACATTATTTCAAAAATTATTCATTACTTATTTAACCTGCCTTATTTAGAAATAGCAAATGTGATATATTGAAGTGTATTCAAACGTTACTTAAGGAAAATATTGGTTAATTTGGCTTCTTCCTCCTCTTGTAAGCAAAGCTCTTACCCATGATCATGTAAGCATTGTCATAATTTTGTTAAAAAAACCAAGATTAATAAGTAAATATTTCTTACGTAATGACCATTCAGAACCCCTTAAATAAAAAATAAGCAAAACAAAAACACCCTCCCCCTCATTGATCATCGAATTGCCCCGAATGAAGTATGTACAGAATAAATTAAAAATAGTTGCTGCCAACTGCCCAAGTAAGTTGGGATGTTTGATTGGATTAAAGAAGTGCCTTGCGCGTTTTATATAAAAAACAATTATCCACTAGCTGGTGAAAAAAATAAATGAATGGAGAAAAATGAGTCTTTTGTTTTTATTAGCGGAAAAAGTGTACATAAGAGTAAATTGAAAAGTAATGAGAAAGGGTCAATGGTATCCAAAAACGACCTACGAAAAATTCCGCGTCGAATGGTAGTAGTCCCATCCCGATAGTTCCGATCCAAGTAGTTTTGAGATGATGGTACCTCGATGGAATCCCATTTTCTTTTTCTATACTAATAAATACAACTGGACTGTTTGTTTGTAATGTCAATTTTTTTTTATTTTCCTAGATACTTTTAACTTTCGAAAATAATTAGGGTTCAGTGTAAAAAAATTAAAACTTCTAAAAAAAAATAATAAAACCCTATTCAATGCACAGTTTTACGGGCAAGTGCTTGAATTTTTCAGAAATATTTTTAATTTATCTTAGTAAAAAAAATGTATTTGGAAAATAATGAAGAATAAATGAAACGCGGACGCAGCCGCGGGCACACAGCTAGTATATATAAACACCCTTAATATTATAATCTAATAATCGTATAGGTACCTAACAGTATATTTCCTCTAAGTCATCCTCCAAGATACAACACAAATACATACATTAAATTAACCTATGCACCCCACATTTAAACTACTATATTTTGTGAAATGATTATTTAAAACTAATTAATGGGAAATAACACTTTCATGATATCCATGAACAGAATCAACCGGACCAACTAATATTACCAGACCTTACATTTTCTATAACTATAATAAAACTATTGTGTAGGTTTTGGTCTTTGGTAGGGTATTTTCTAATGATGCCTGCCTGGGTAGCTACCACCCTCAAGTTTGAAAACCTGTCGCCAAATACCAATAGGTATATTCCGGCAGCATCACTTGAGAACCAGTATCTAGGCTTAGTGTGTTTACCATCCTGGACCACATCATCACTTAACATCAGGTGAGATTGTGGTCAAAGCACTGAGAGTATACCATGTAAAAAAAAACTTGAAATTATAATTAAATACAATTTGGCAGATAGGTATATAAATCGAAGTCTCATCTAAAATTATTTTTGGAACTTTTTTTAAATATGTAAATCATACTTTAGTGCCTGGAGTTGACACAAGACGAAATAGAAGAACGTGATGTAGATTTCATTGATATTGCTTATGATGACATAAAGCCACATCACTACAAAGAAGCAGAGGATCCAAAATTTTATAAATCGGAGAAAACTGGCCGTGGACCTCTTGTAGAAGGTTGGAGGGATACACACCAACCTATAATGTGTTGTTACAAAGCCGTTACTGTTAAGTTTGAAGTGTGGGGATTGCAAACTAAAGTCGAAGAGTATGTGCAAGGGGTAATATAACTATTTGAAATATTTATTATACTGTATAACTTTTATTCATGTGTCTTATCTGTTACTAATGTTTCTCATATTCTAATTCTCAAAAAGTTTTTTATAATGACAGGTCAATTACCGTACAAGGAATTGCAGTTTATTAAAAAAAGAATTATAACTTATGAATTTATGCTGCTATAATGGAATAAATAAACAATTTTCAAATATAATTAATTTACAGGCAATTCGTGAAATACTATTGCTTGGTCATCGACAAGCTTTTGCATGGATGGATGAATGGCACAATATGACCATTGATGATGTCAGAGAATATGAGAAAGAAATGCAAAAAAAAAAGACAAATATTAAGGTTAGTTTTGTTATGTATAACTCTTATTGATCTTCTCTTAGTAAATTATTCTTAAAATGATACCAAAGATTTACCGATATTTTACAGGTGATTATTTTGTCTTAATGACAGGATAATTTTAAAAGCCTTATTGATTTTTGTTATGTATCCTTAACCATTTCATTTTTAATTTAGTTTCTTATAATTAACTAGTTTAATCAATTTCTATCTCTGATGACTAGTGTCTTACATTCATTAAAGTTTTTCTTTGTTTTTTTTTCTTAAATATGATAATAATAATAAAAAAGGACAATCAATATTCCAGAAATACCGAAATCAACATTATTGCTATAACATATTGTGTTTGTAAGCCTGAGTATGTGTGATTTGTGTTTTAATTATATGGTATAGGCAAGTTCAATTTGATTATTTTAGCTTAAAACGACGTTAGAAGAAGATGCGGCTCAAAAATCATTGAACGATACTGAAAGAACGTCAAATTCTTCAACACCGCAAACTCCAAAAACTCCGAAGTCAGCAAAGAGCTCCAACAGCACGCCCACTGGGGAAGGTCGATCTTGGTTTAACTGGTCTTAATTGCTACTATGAAAGATTATAATCGAATGTTCCAATCGAAGTTTTTGATCTCCTAGTCGATACAGGGTTTGAGGGTTTGTTTATCATCCTAATGTGTTCCATTTGCCTTTAATCTTATATCACCTATTCATGAATAACATCCTAATAATTATCAGTAAATCGAAACTGAATTTTGAAATGGATTCTTTTATAGTCTGTTTACACGTATTAACTAATTTTCTATAGAAGTTTAGTTAATTTTTTAAGTAGCCGAGCCTATTTCACTAAATTATAACGTAGTCAATTGTTTAGTTGTTGCTATTATTTCGCTATATGATTATATCAAAATGTTTAATTTATAAGCCACGCCTACCGAGGGGAATGCGGGCGGTACGGGAAGGGAAGTTACTAAACGCAAAGAATGGACTCCATCCTATTCTACTTGACCACTAAATCGTTTACTTGCAACTATGACTAAAAGATTTTTGTTTACACGCATCGTTTTAGTTAAAATTTAGTTAGACACTTTGTTACTTAATAAGTGTAAATAGGGCTTTAAAAGTTCCAACTAATAAGTGGTTTTCTAACAAGTTTTTAAATTACCTGCAGATATTATGAAAATGATATTTAAATATATAAAATTGTTTTAATTTAACTCTATTTAGAATTAAGATTTATTTTATATTTCTTGTGAAGTAACATGAAACTTAAGTTATTAAATTGATTTAAGCATTACTGAATATCCTATTTACAGATATAATGTTACTTTAAACAGGTGTAAAGATTCCTTAACATAAGTAAATAAAATATAGAAAATAAGAGAAACACCTTCGAATGAAGTCCACAATTTAAATATTTGAGGAAGAATATTTGTAAATATCTAAATGGTTATAATTATAATATGATGTACGGGTATGTGAAATATATTTATATACAGTGTACACCATAAATTACTAATATCTTATATCAGCTAGCATGCCACCTAAGTTAAAACTAAAAAAGTCATTAGGAGAATTGTCATGGTTTCTTTGTTATGGAAATATCATATTTTACTTAAACCATTACTCCTTTTATTATTCTTATTTAGCAGCATGATCAGAATTTTTATATAATTATCTAAGTTTAAAAAATTATGTCACCAGACAAAAAACACTTAGTTTATGAAATAAATACATTTTTAGAAACTCGTTGAATTTTTGATTGGTCATACCATTTTTATTAATAATTTTCAATGTAACTACAGGCTCAAAAAGACTTGAACCCAGGGCCGTTAAACTTATTAATTTTAAAATAATTATTTTTCATTAAGCTTAATATGAACATCAAGCTCAATAATTTTGTGAATATAATTTGTTGAGAAAATGTATGTTAAAAAATGATGTTCTATGGTGATTAAAAATAGTGGTATCACTTGGGTAATCACTTGGGTAATTTTTTGAGTGTTGGATATTGTTAATTCGGTAGGTAAAATAATAATTAGCAAAGACCCGAAAAATACGAATACATTTTGTTATCGGGAATTTTTAAAATTAAAGTAATAACGAGGGTGTCCATGCAGCTGCTGAAAAATTATTAATTATTTATAATTACACACTATTTCCTTACTTTCATTCCTTCCTTAAAGTGTGACAGTATAGTATAGTCTCGATATATATATACGTCACAATTAAATTAGTTAATTAAAACCGCTAGTTGTCTTACAAAACACGGGAGTTATTCAAAATAACCAATTATTCAAATTGTTAATTAATTAAAACATAGTACAAGGTCCTAATAATAAATGTCATAATATTCGTGGAGAATAGCTTATTTAGAGTCACAAAAAGGGGTTTGGTGTAGGGTAATCATGATTAAATAGTGTGTCGTTTAGTCTAAATATATAACTATAAAAGGAAAATGGAATTTCATTGACGCACCATCACTTCAAAACTACTGAGTGGGATGCGACTACTATTTATTTTTTGAATTTTATCTACTCTTTCTCTTTTTGTTTTCGATTTACTTTTGCGTATATTTTTTCCGCTGATAAAAAAACAAAAAACTCGTGTTTCTTCATTCATTTGTCTTTTTTAGGTTAGGGATATATGAAATGTTATTTTCACTCACACCTAAAGAACATATGAAACGCGGGCGAAGCGGCGGACACACAGCTAGCTACATATATTGTAAAACAGCTAGCGGCTATTTAATATAACTACATATTTAAGTAATCTAACTACGACTACAAGTATTGATATTAGTATGTTCCTTTTGGTTATGTTGTTGGCTATATGATATTATGAAAATGTTGTTTAAATTAATTAGTATTAAATAAACAGATCACAAAATATAGTAGTTTAAATGTAGGGCACATTAGTTAATTTAATGTATGTATATATATGTCGTATCTTGGAGCATTACCTAGCGCAGGCGTACTGTTAGTTACCTATATAACATTAAAATATTAAGGCTATATATATTTTACGCTGTATAAATAGGTGGTTAATTAACGGGTTTTTTTAAACTTATAATCAATAAATATAATATTATTATTATCTATTGTACAATTTTAAAACTATGAGAATGACTTCAATATATCTTAAACTTGCTTATGCGTTAAGTCATGCCTATTGTGTTGTAGGGAATTTTCAATCTCTGAGTAGGTACAAAATACTATATAAAAAAAATGTAATAATAATACCAAGTTCGTGATGTATTTATATATATGTAGATATGTTACATTGAGAATTATTGTTAATATCGGAAATAAATATTTGAAAAAATTGTAAAATTTTATTTTTATGGTAAAATTCCATACTTTCAGAGAATACAGTACCAGCTGTTTATTTTTTATATAAAACAAATTTCATGGTCACTTCTTTTGCATGACGTCATGTATCCAGTTAATATGTGCGCCTACGCTTGTGTAGACTGCAGGAAGTTCTGGCACCCCGCAACTCATACCGTAACTACTAATCCCTTGTATAATGTTGTCAAGACATATTATTGGGCTACCTGAATCACCCTGTAACAGAAGAACAATCTATTTTTTCTTTTTGTTACACCTGTATTAAAAAACCGTTTTTACAAAAGAAAGCAGATCATTTTCTTACGACGGTCGACACTCTTTACAAGCCCAGGTAATGTTTTAAACAATAAACGTATTTAGAGCGATTTAACGTTTTTAGATTATTCTGGATCCTTTTGATCCAGATTATATCACGGATCGACCTATGGCTGGTTTTAATATCGAATCCTAACAGGTAAGATTGTGATCAAACCGAAAATATATCGGATTTCCTGACGTATGTCAGTGCACTAGAGCAAAAAGGGATTGAAAATTTCGGATTTCAGTAGGTTAAACAGACCGAGGTCGTATATGGAAAACGGTCGCTATTCAATCCGGTTTTAGTTGGATACTCGGAGCGAAGTACCTACAAGAAGTAAACCGCAAGCAGTTTACGAGTGGTAAGTGTTGGAATGTTAAAAATTAGACGTTTAATAATTTTTTGTACGGCCTTGTAAGGATAGGTTGTTTCATTTTATCTGTCGGTATATAAGTTACCTATTGAAGTAAATATTTTTAGTAAATTTATAGGGCTTTGTATCTTTTAAAAGAAATAACTTTTTAGTATCATTTGCAAAGTATCGCTGAAGTTTGCTTATGTTTTCACGAATTCGCATTTTCATGTTATATATTTCGCAATGCCTTTGTTTAACACAAAATACTTTTGCTACATATTACAAATGTAGAGTACATTAAATTTTAGCAAAGTTTACTAATTGTTTTTTGGAAACTCAATTAGATACTGTGGCTTATCGTAAGCATTATAAAAGATCGGTTTCCAAGTATAAAAACTATATAGTTTAACTCAAACGTATTAAATTACCTTTGTTGACGGTACCGCTGCGTTTTAGCGCTCTTAAATTTACTTCTAAAGTTAGGTACGTCATTCATATCCGGGCTAAACATCCCAGCCTCTAAACAGAGTCTAGTCGCTGTAACCGTAATTCGGCTAGAAGGATCATCGTATATTACCTGACAAGTATCGACTGCATCTCCGACAGCGCACATCATACCGCTATCATATTGCGGTGCGATATATGGACCCAACTTTTCCGTACACTCATCTAATGATACTATTTCTAATTTACCGGCCAACAGATTGTCTGATGTCTCCATTGTATTTACATCTCTGTAACCGTAACCGTATACTCTACATGAACCTGAAATAGCAATATATTATTTGATAATTATAAGGATTAGTTAATATTCAGTTAATGTTATAGCCTGCTACCTAATGTGCGCTGTTCGGATTATAATTACCATAAAGGTGAAATGCTGAAATTGAATCCTTCTAAATAACACACACATATTTGTTAACTATAATACGATATGAAATGCGAGCGCAGCCGCGGGTACACAGCTAGTACCTAAATAAAATAATAAGGTGATTTTAGGAATGTCAAGCGTTTTTTATAACTTTTTAAACCATAATTTATTTTAATGATGTTTCAAATTAAAGAAACAATATTTTTCGACAAGTCAGTATAACATTACAAGAGCGAATTATTAGTCACTATAATCATATTTATATGTACTATGTATATATTACCGGATAGACCAAACGAGGAATCCGGTAAAACGTTGTCATTAAGCCAAGTTGTATTATCAAAATCTAGAGCAACTCGTAGTAAAGCTATATCGTGAGCTCTTGTCTGTCTGTAACAATAATATGAGTGTATATATAAATGCATTAATTTACTTGTTATCGATAAGCGTTTATTTATCAACAATTACACTTGATCTTTTTTAAGTGACTACTCCTTTAGCCGCGTGGAGTGATTCCCGGTAGGGGAAAAATTTATAGATGCGCATTACCAATGGTATGACGTCAGCCGTCAACAAGCTATAGCATGCCAAGTATAAGATGGCGTTTAAAGATAATTGATAAAATTAATACTTATCCAGGCTATCGTATGTATGAATAAACTATATGAAAATGTATTATACATAATTATAACACGGAGCGCCAATAGATGTAAAAACCAAAAAAATGTTAAATGTTAGGTTATGTAAATATCTTCTATTAAACAATTATGAACAGTTTTTCAGAGTTTCAAGTTTTAACTTCTGCCAGCAATCCCCATGTCTGCAGAGTTTTTTTTAATACTGTTTACTGTTCAGCGCTTTGGCTACAATCTCTGCTGGTGTTAAGTGACGATGTAGCTCAAGATTGTATACTCGTTAAACCTGGTACTTATACCTGAATCTCGAGTGATATTACTCGAACAAATTTTCACACTTGTGTGTTGATGTTAACCAGAGGGGTATTAGAAAATACTCTACCCTCATGCTTCATTACGATATTTTCAGTCCTCGAGAGCTCAGACTCATTACGGAATACTATTATGTGGATTCAAGGCTATGTACCATCGAAGTGGTTTCCGACCACACTACAATTGACCCATCGTCGCTTCAACTAACTACGGTATGGTGTGTAAATGGTAACTTTTTACACCTTTTTTTTTTTGTTTTGACGTGGGGAAATGCATTTACGCACTACCCTTACCTATTGCATTAGTGAGACTGGAGTCCCCCAATGCAATAGGTAAGGGGGCACGGAGGGAAACTTTTTACACCTAGAAAACTTGTTAATTAGTGTTAGTGTTTTCAGAAGACAGTTCAATAAACTTCGTCAATAGCTCTGAATAATTATAGCTCTCGAATTTACTTTTGAATAAACGGTACTTTGAACCTATAAGTCTAATGTGTTTTTAATTATAATTTCGTGTGAATAAGCAACTTTTAACTTTGTGTATGTAACTTTTTACTGATTAACTGCACTATTTCTATGTAATCAATCACCATAATAATTATTATTTAGTTTCTTGATGGATTTTTTACACGGAACTTTTTCGAGTGTTATATAATGAATTGTCAATAAAAAAAATTGATAGAGACTTTTTGCAGGCAACTCAATCTGTCATGTAGTAGTTGTTATCTTTAAATCAATAACCTGTGTTACTGGTTATTGTATGATTTTGGTGGCGTTTTACGTAAAATAGTTTGGTAGTTGTGTACATGTGAATTGAATTGAAATGAAAATAATGGCAGGAAGCGTTTATTCTGAGGTGCTACGAGATTCCATGGAATATTCTAGAGAGATTGCCATCGTCTTGCTAGAGTGTTGATACGAGTTTGAACTTCAGAATAGGCGGTATGGACAAACGTCTCTTAGCCTGTCTTAGCCATCTTAGCCATCGGACGAATATGTCTATTACTAAAGATTGATATATTAAAAAATATGAATTAGTATAAATTTGTTAACAAAATAACTTACCTATCATATTGCTGATTAGTAATAATTTCCAAGATTTTAGCCGTTGGATAAGCCATGCCGTCGTTAATACAATAGTTATTTGCTTGGAGAATATAATCATTTTCAGTAAAGTGCACGCAATGAGCTGCCGTCACGGCGAATTCGGGGGACAGTAGTGTAGCTCCACAGAGATGAGACAGGTTTGTCGAATTTCGCAAAGACAATACTTGCAGTTGACTTCCTATGAAGAAATAAAGTATGTGTTGGATTTTTTGTTTTATTTCATAAAACTCAAAGTCCTGTCTGGTAACATCCTAAGAAGAGCTATGATCCTCAAATATGGAACCTCTTGCAGCTACCACCAGCGCAATACAGTGACACCGCATGCACTTGAATCATACTGCACCCACACACTTGCGCACTACACACATAGTTATGTAAATGACCTTAGCTTTCATGTTTTACTAGGCAACTTATGGAAAGTTCTGTGGGTTTTTTAAAACAAGTAGAAGTCAAGGTTAACTCAAGGTTCGTACCATTTTGTTGCCTTTACCATTTTCCGCTGAGTGAATATCCTAGCCGCATTTATTCCATTCAAACGTAGTATCCTATTTCCTCCCTGGATAATAGCAGTATGGTAAATATTTTTATACCAAATAATATATATACACCACCGTCATGCCCGTACGTTTTGATTTTTTCCATAAATTAGTTGTTGTAGGAACTAGGAGCTTTTGAAAATGAAAAACATGCTGGATTTTTATCGTCATTTTCAGACGTTCGTCAAACAAATTTGATGGATAGAATTAAAAAAAGCAAAACTTACAGGTCTTTATTATTCTAAAACTGAAAGAAAATTAAAAATAGGTTCACTTTTGACGGAGGAAACAGGGTACTACAAAGTGCTGTTTTCGTCTATTTTGCATAGGTAAAATTAGCCCGAGGTGCAATATCCCTATCGTGTTTTATGATTTTTTTTTGGGGCGCAACGCGATAGCAATAGATTTCTGAAATACCTACTTTTCCGACCGCATATTAATATTCATAAGCCGCATAAGCGCTCGCCCTAAAGTCCGGCAAATCTGTCAAGTCCCTTCAGATCATCAGCGTTAGGGAATTTAAGAAAAAAATAGAATAAATATTGAATCACAGATTCAAGTAAAGAAAGAGTCTACTATTCACAATATATGTGTTAAATACACAATTTATAGAACAAATGGTTAGATCGATTAGGGACTCGGAGAATTGATTTCAATTGCGATGAAGCGATGATGGTGCATCGAGTAATGGCGCTCGGATTCCACGTCAATCGACGCGGGTACGATCCCCACCTATCCGACTTTAAAATCGGCCTGAGCTTTCAGTGAAGGAAAACATCGTGAAGAAACCATAGCTTGGTGGTAGGACATTTTCTAATGATGCCCACCTGAGTAGCCATCACCCTCAAGTTTGAAAACCTGTCGCCAAATACCAATAGGTGTGTTCCGGCAGCATCACTTGAGAACTAGTACGTCTAGGTTTAGTGTGTTTACCACCCTGGACCACATCATCAATTAACATCAGGCGAGATTGTGGTCAAAGCACTGAGCCTATTCAGTGTAAAAAAAATATCACAAAAGTATTAAACTGATCACTTTGTAACATATTTTACTACCTAATAATATGAGTTATGTGGAAATAAAGCAATAAAAATGTAAGTAATAAAAATACTGCGCACCTCAATATTTAGAAGAGAAGTACGTTGACGGAAAAATAAAAAAAATAGAATATACCGCAAGCGACTTCAATTCCTCCAATGACTCTCTTTACTCTTCCATTTTCTACGAACCAACATAAATTGTGTAAAAATATATAAAACATTATAAATTTCATAATAACTAAGTGGATACGTATTGCAAAACTATAACTGTTATCGTTATAAGACAAGTGGGTAATGATAAAAAATGTATATAATACTTTATATACCCCGTAAATAGTTGTGGTGAAATTTACTCGAGTACAGGTATATAAATATGTGCATTTAAACATTTGAACAGATGTTGTAGTTTCGTTGTTTCAGTTCGTCGTGAGGAATTTACACAGTATCACGATAAAAGTTGCATTGAATTATTTTAGGTAAATGTGCAGGTAGTAAAATAATCGTTGATTCTAAAAGATTTTTTTTTGTACAGAATTTCCCTTATAGGATTGATCAAAAATTTTTAGTAATTGCATCATTTATATATTCATTAGATAGGATCCAATTCGTGAGAGAGTTTGTACACTCAGGTAACGGCCAAGCCGAGGTTCGTACCATTTTGGTAAGTCTTGTGCTAGTTTGCGGCTTCAGCACTCGCCCCCGAAGTCACGGTGAAGCTGTAAAGGCCCTTCCGGACAACAGCGTTAGCTAGGTTCGCAAATAATAAAATAAAAAAACTATTTATTCTGTGACCAACTTAATCACAGTGGGTGTATTCAGGCAGTATTACTTGAGAACTAGTTTTTTACACGGTATAGGCTCAGTACTTTGACCACAGTCTGACCTGATGTTAAAAGACGATTTGGTCCAGGATGTTAAACATACTAAGCCTAGATGTACTGGTTCTCAAGCGATGCTGCCGGAACGTAACTATTGGTATTTGGCGACAGGTTTTCTAATTTGAGGGTGGTAGCTACCCAGGCGGGCATTATTAGAAAATGCCCTACCACCAAACTATAGTTTCCTCACGATGTTTTCCTTCATCGAATGCTCAGGCCGAATTTTAGACTTGGATAGGTGGGTTTGAACCCGTGTCCATTGACGCGCATCATTGCTTGTCTACCTCGTAGCTTAAAAAAATATTTGACTATTTTTGCCAGGAAAATGCAACAATTCCATAACAAAATATTGAGTGCTATTTGAAACTTGACTGACATAATGGAGTCACAGCGATTATTCAAATAAATCCTCGTTTTAGTCGGTATATTTACAAACTTATTTAATTTGTGAATCCTGGTTCAATGGCTTCATTTTGTTTTTAATAAATGTATAAGAAGGAATAAATGTAAAATAAGAAGGGCTGTATAATTAATTCCACGGCGTTAATTATAAACGATTTAAATGAAAAAAAAATCTATGACAATTATCATTTATATTTACGCAATTAGAAGAATTTGAATATTAATGTGAGGAAATATGAATAAATGTTAGATTTCTTTTTAATACTGTATAGGTTCAGTGCTTTGACCACAATCTTACCTGATGTTAAGTGATGACTTGTTCCAGGACGGTGAACACATTACGCATAGAGGTGCTGGCTCTCAAGTGATTTTGCCGAAATACGGGGGCAGGCATTATTTATAAATGCGATACTACTCTGCTATGGTTTCCTCACGATGTTTTCCTTTTTTTAAGCTTTACGCCTATCGATGCGTAATGCGATCGTACTAGAAACTGCGCCATCATCGCTTCTGATTTCTAACTAATCGCAATTTACTGGGACAAGTATTGCGAGAGAAAGCTCTGTCTGAATTATCATGCTAGCTATTGGAGATTTTAAACACTGAGTAATCTACATTAATAGACTCTTTCTCGCTGTATAATTGTAACACAAAAAAAACTAGGGAGCCATGGGACTGCCGATAAAAGTGAAAACTTTAAAACGTTTTTTCGTTGTTGTTTAAATTATATTTTAGTTAGGCAACACAAAAGCTCAGGAATCTGCCATCATACTTAATATTCCTTTCCATCAGAGATAAGTAAATAAACTTTGGCAAATGTTTCTGCGACACCAAAAAAGAAAAAAAAACTTTCGATGTCGTTGACAGCAGGTTGATAGTTAATGTCACATTTCATTAGTAACGCGAATCTATAAGATTTTCCCCTACCCAGAATTGCTCATCGCCGCTAAAGAAGTTTTCAGTTCAAAAACATTCCTAAAATGCGGATACTCCCACGATGTTTTCTCTCCCAGTAACGTACTATGAGCCGATAGTGTTATCAATTGAATGATCGTTAATCAATATGTATGGATTTTGAAAAAAATATTGCTTTGAATTTGGTCGTAAAGTCGAATGATATGAATAATAAACAAATTAATTATTTTGTTCATTCTAAACGGGTTCTGTAAGAATAGAAGGATGCGGTTGAAGCAAGATCAGTCGTTGTGGAGATCTTTGGCGGATACCTATGTCCAGCAGTAAACATCTGAATGAACGTAAATAGCTGGATAGAAGGTAAACCTGTGCAAGGTTTTAACACCATAAGTGGTATACCATAAGATAAGAATATTGCAAATGTTGACAGCTATTATTGCGATGATAGTTCTGGTAGAGTGGTTGGATTCCGCTTTGATAGACGTAGGTTCGAACGCTCTTATTCAATACTACATAAATCTAAGCTTTTGGTGAAGGAAATCATCGTGAGGAAACCGCAAGGCATTTTCTAATAATGCCTGCCTAGTAGCTATCACTCACAAGTTGGAATCGACAAACACCGATAGGTGTGGTATATTCGGGCAGCATATTTTGAAAGGTTTAGTGTGTTTACCATCCTGGCAAAAATATATTTCCAAGATATTCTACTTTTTTATATGGTCACTTGTTTTATATAGATTGTTTACACTTTTCTAACTTACTGACAATACAAACAGTGCAGTAATATTTTGTTGAAAACAAAGCTTAAAATTAAAGCCTATCAATAGCTTCTTAACAAAAAAATAGAGTGGGTATCATGTATATACTTTCTTTGCCTATTTATATATAGATTAAAAGTTTCGGAAGAATTAACGTACGAAAAACAATCTGTCTTTCGGAAATTACTTTCTTTGAATCGACTGAAGTGTCTTTGTCCTTATTTTAGTACGAATAATAAAAATTTAATGGGTCGTAGTCAATAGTTTATTGATTCTATCACTGTGTTATATAGGTGCTATATGCTTTTTATGATAATGAATTTGGCACCTTCATTTCTGCATAAGACTGCGTGGAAAGGATACTTGTGTGATGGGATAACTTGATTTAGTCTCCTCTGAGTGGTCCCTTGCATGGGTGAAATTGAATAACGATATATTGAAAAGATGGTTACGTATTTTGAATCAAATAATTGAGTGAACTGAATTATTCCTAATGTCTACATTATCTACTGTAAAGACTTTTTTTTTTAATTTATTTTTCGAACCTAGCTAACGCTGTTGACCGGAAGGGCTTTTATAGCTTCACCGTGACTTCGGGGGCGAGTTACAGCAACTCTCTCGCGAGTTTGAACCTAGCTATTCCCTACATTTTTTATTAATATAATAAAAAAAAAGTTCCTTACAGGACCTATGTACCTGCGTGAAGTGTGCAGGAGTGTGTTTGCAGTGTTGTGCGTGTAATGCTCAATGCATGGGCAGTGTCACTGTATCGCGCTGGCGGCGACGTCAAGAGCCTCCCCAGTTGGGGAACGAGACACGTCTTGGGTCGCCGCCTGAGGGGGACTCGGAGAGTGTGCGGGAGCAAAATTAGCCGCCTGTCCCCGGCGGCGGGAACGGCGGTTACGCGGGCGTGGGCGCTGGCACGCATACTGAATCGCTATGAGCGGATTCGGGTGTGTCTCTGCACGGTCGAAAAATGCGCGACACTGGGACTTGATAACGGAATGAATGGATGGTAGGTTGAGGTCTCTGTGGACGTCCACATTCCTCTCGTACCACGGCTCTCCTGGTGAAGCGTTTCTGAACCACTTGGAAGGAGGCCAGATCTGTGTAAGCGAAGGCAGGGGCGCAATAGGTGAGAATGGGCCTAACTACCGTTTTATATAATGTAAGTTTATGGCGGACGGCCATCTTACTTCGAACATTATACAGAGGGAAAAGACGCCCCATAATCATGTTGGCACGGTTTCTGACTTTGAAAACGTGAGGTTTGAAAGTCATGCGGGCGTCTAGTGTGACACCGAGGTACTTGACCTCGGTTGCCCATGGGATCTCTACTCCTAGGGAAGTAACTGGACGAGGAGGGTCAGATTTCTCTACGGAGAACATAATCGCGGTGCTCTTTCCCGGGTTAATCGCTATGCGCCACTTCTTGTACCAAAGGCTTAAGATGTTAACAGCCTTTTGGACGCGGGATCTGAGAAGGTCTCTACGTCTATATGAAAAATAAATAACTGTGTCATCGGCATGGAGACCTAAATGAACCTTACTAGCCGCTACTGTAACGACTTAGAACATGTATGTATTCATGTAAACAGATTTATAATTTTATAACTGTATAATTAATTACTAAGCAAAATAAAATTATTTTTGTACGTTAATAAATAAAATAGAGCATCTTTTTATTTGCATTATGCATACAAAAATAAGGTAGAAGTTATAACTACAATTAACAAAATTAGTAAACTTTGTAAGAAATTACATCACTCATTTAACTCACCCTCTAAAACAATATGGATGATATCCTATGTGAATTTAAATATTAAATTGATAAGTAATTCGATACATATACAATGTTTACAGTCAGTAATAACGATGTTTAAATGCTTGATAATAACGATACATATTGATTACTAGCTGTGTGCCTGTGTGCGCCCGCGTTTCATGTATTCTCCACTGCGTTTTAATTTTTTTATACGGAACCCTAATATTAATTTAGTACTAAGATAAAGTAAAATATTTTTCGTAAATTCAAGCACTTGCCCGGAAAATGCATTGAATTGGATTTTATTTTACGCGGTACCTTATTGTTTTCGAAAATTAAAAGTACCCTAAGTTACCCGGAGTAACTTCAGTTATCTACCAAAAAAAAAAGTACTGTCAAAGTCGGACCTTCCGTTCCGGAGAATACACATTACAAACAGACAGACAGTACCTAAGTAAAAAAATTTAAAAATCGTATTTTTGGTAAAGCTGACGGATATACATTCAAATCAATTTAGTAAAAAAATAATTCTTGACATTACAAACAGACACTGCAATTTTATTTATTAGTTTAGATAATTAAGGAGGACACCAAGCTTAATATGATATGTGAACATTGGGTAGGGCAAGGCTCTGTTGTTTATTCACAGGGCTGCTTTGACATGTTATTAGGGGTAATCTTTCATACGTTAGTCTTTGTTTTGTAACATTAAGTCATCAACACAAATATATAGTACGACTCTGTTATTTAAGTACTATTACTGTTTAGTAAATGAGCGCATAAATAATCATGTGTTGTGTTATGATGATCTGTCACAAATTAGCAAATCTGCGTTGAGAATGCCTAGAATAGCCTTTCTATAATTATTTAGTGTTATTGTTGTGGATTGCATGCGATGCCAAAACGTAGCGACAACAGACAGGTGGGAGCGGGCATCGTGCAAGCACAGAGGTTTATGTAACGCGAGGGCGCGAACTAAACCGAGCGCGCCGGCAGTGCTCAGCCGACCGTCGGGCCGCGCCGCGACATGGAGCGCCCGAGCGGGGGTCCGCCTGCCAGCCCGCCACCAGCCCCGACCGCTTTCAGCGCGTTCTGCACCGCTATCTCAGACACAATATCGGTATGTATCCCGCCGGTGACCGTGCGAAACCCACACACAACTCCCGCGCTCGTTTGCTTCATACTGTTTATGACAACCGCCGCGTCCAAAACGCATTATCGTGCCGATATATTCAATCCGTTAAATATTAACTACCTAATTGAAGATAGCTAATGTCGCGTACTGGTCTATTTCGAGACGCACGTGCTTCTCAAGGTCGGTGAAGCGAGGCCTTTGCGACTCTACGTTGTCCGTGCGGTCCCAAACCTTAGTGTGGACTCGGAATAAAAGTCATGGAGATAATAAAAAATATAAACAAGTTTATTCTTAGAGCGCTCGTTGAGGCCGGGTCGCACGGTCGTGATTTGTCCGATGGCTGTGATCTACCAAAATACCCGCGCATTAAGCGTCCGGCCGACGTACGACGCACAAACGGCTGGGACACAGCACTCCTGCTAACTCAGCAAGTGGTACGCCACACGGTGCACTACCTTACCGGCATTCGTTTGCTCTTCGTTGACATCGCGACCTCAAAGCAGACTTGATTCGACTGAAACACATTACAACTGTTCTAGGTAAAATTAGTATTTATTTAATTGGGTACTTTTTTACTCAGCTCTTTTTGTAACTGTTACTTTCGACAGTGCTTACAACTAACCCTAAAAAAAAGTTTAAAATTGATTGTAGTTTCATAAAACCGTGAATGTTCAAGTTTACGTATCGTAAGATAATAAATTTTCGCTGCTGAATTCGATATAGCAAAATAAAATCGAGTAATTTTCAGACGATAAGAAAATAAAGATTTTCCGGTAGTAACACAATGTAAAAAAATGTTTATGAAAGAGTGAAGATGGAGATCTCGCATTAGTGTAAACAATCAGTGATAGGATGCAGTTAACATTAAAAAAAAACAGAAAAGGTTACCTAACGTTTACGCGATTATTACATTTTTAAATACGAATATAATATGGAGACTTGGGAGTTCACAAGCTTATAATATTAAACAACTAACTAAATTGTATATTTTATTAAGCAGTTTTATATTTATTTTGAAGTAATCAGAGCTTATATATTTATAATAACGCCGATTATTTAATTTTAATAAAAATATGAAAACTTATATTAATGAAACTTAACTATGAAAACATTTAATACAAAAAAGAACGAGTTTATATTTACAAAATAAGAATTACTAATTTTAAAATACAGATACATGTACTTAATTAAATTACAAATGATTATATGAATATGAATCAAATATGATTTTCATGAGTAATATATTATATTTGAATTGCTAAAAATCAGTAAAAGTTAATTTATACAAAACGTAATTAGCAAACTATTTTAGCGCGTTTAATCTACAGTCGGGATTGTTACAGTGGGGTACATCAGGTTAACCCTTTTAAACCACATCGATCGGTGACCGTGACTTTAGCCTAGATAGTGTATGTTCCCTTCAACGAATCACAACTAATAAACAAACAAAAATAATTCTTACATAGGACCGTGCTTTTAATTTAGCTAGGTAGTGTATATTTAAATTTTAACCTCGTGCATCTTCTTTACAAAGTACCTAGTACAAATATTTGTTTCCTCAAAATAAAAGATTATGGTTAACAGAGAAGAATTATGTCGGATAGATATATTATCGAATTTGTATTATATATTTTGACTGTTGTTTGATCGTTTACACCGCTTTAATATTGTACACAATAGAACTATGTATAAAATAATTAGCATAATAAAAATAGTTAGAAACTTTATTTTTAATTATAAGCGATTTTAAAATTTAATACCTGTACCTAGGGGAAAACAAATTTAACATTTAACTAAATTTTTGATAAGAAAAAATAAACGTAATCATATAAAAACTAGAAACGCAAAATGAGCCACATAAACGAAATTAACATGATAAAAGATCTTCACCAAAACTAATATAATGCCTCGGAGGTAATTACCGTCAATACATTTGTATAGGAATTTGCATGTGACAATAATTCACATAAAGTGCGCGATGTCTGTAAGATTTACATCGTAATAGACTGGGTGACATACGATGCATTGTGTAATGTATAGTAGTTGGCAAAAATAAATACATATATTATATAAGAAATACATACATATAAGAAAGTTCTATTTCTATGTAATGAGTATCACATGTCAATGGACGCGAGTTCAAATCCTCCTATCCAACTTTAAAATCAGTCCGAGCTTTCAGTGAAGGAAAACATCATGAGGCAACCATAGCATGGTGGTAGGGCATTTCCTAACAACACCCGTCTGGGTAGCTACCACCCTCAAGTTTGAAAACCTGTCGCCAAATACCAATAGGTGTCTTCCAGCAGAATCATTTGAGAACCAGTACCTTTAGGCTTAGTGTGTTTAGCATCCTGGGATACATCGTCACTTAAAAGTGATATTGTGGTCAAAGCACTGAGCCTATATTGTGAAAAAAAATGTCATTTATTCCTCTATGATAAATGTAAAACCGATTCAAGTGTAACGAAAATTTTAATTAAACAAAATGTACACCATATGGTAATCTTTATTATGCATTGCTTTACAATAATAAAGTGAATTGGGGATAACGTGATATAACTAAAGTAGAGAAATCGGTAACTCCATCAAGTATCACCGACCAGAATTTAGTTTATAGTCAGAAATAGAGGCAGATATATGGAAATATGCTTTGTTTCAAATTACATATATTACTTATGCACGTTGGAACTCTAAATGAAATCAGATGACCAAATGTTTTATGATTACCTAATGACACTGATTGAAAGATAGAATCATAATTTTACAATTTTTTAACACAAGTAGGTATAGCTTCAAGAAACTTATTTATTCATCTTTTGTTTGTGTTTAATCATTATTGTGGGTGGTTAAAGCGAATTATATTGGTAATGTGACCTGTAAGAAACATTAGAGAAACAATATTAACATTTATTTTTGGCCCAGGTAATATCAAGTAGTTCATGAAAACCTGTAATATATGAAATATTGAAGTATATGAAACGTTTACTGTTACCTTTACCATAAAATATAATCGTATGAATTACATAATTAATAATTACAACGATACTGTAAGTAATGATTAAATCGCCAGATGCAAAGTAAATATCAAATACGGTACAATTTTATAACTTCAAAATGTAATAGTAATAATTCACGTAATTTAACAACATTGAAAGCACCGCCACGCCGAGCATCTCTACATACTATACTTTGATAATTTTAAAAGAATTTGTTTTTTCTTTTCAAACCATGTTCTGGAGTTAAGCCAATTCTGAATAACAGCGTACAATGTACATACATCGGTATCAATCTCAAATTATGACAGTAAAATACCACTTAGTTGCAACTCGTATTTTTATATTTATTTACTTCCTTTAGAGTCGCGTCGCATCGTAATCCTTACTGTTCGAGTTCGTGACCAGTCGAGAATATCAAGTGCTTTGACTATTTCCATCTTGTTTATGTATACCGCGTATAGAACGTAATAATACTGTCCTGTTGATAATGTTTAGACCTATAGTTTTTAATGTCAACGTTCGGCAAAATGTTTTTCTTTTAGCTGATATAAATGAAGAAAGAGCACTAAGTGGGATTCCTAAAAAGGGAGATCGTTGAGACCCTAACAACTACCGTCCAACCGCTATAACCTCAGTGTTGTGAAAGATTGTGGAGCGGATTATAAACAACCAAATCGTCAATTAGAGGATCATTCTTTGATAAATGATCGACAATATAACTTTTGGCAGAATCGATCAACGGGTGATTGATAAGTTCGGCGAGGCCCTGGCAGTCAGCGTCAATATTGCCAAGGCTTTTGATAGAGACTGGCATACTGGCTTTTTCTCCAAACTATCGGCGTACGGACTTCCCAACAACTTATGCAAATGGATCTTTAGCTTTTTACATGAACGCATAATAAATGTTCTCGTCGATGGTTGCGATTCGTAGTTCATGACTGTAAATGCTGGAATTCCACGAGGCTTTGTGCTCTCACCCACGCTGTTCTTGCTGCATATCAATGATATATTACCTTTAGGTCATATTCATGAGCTTAACCAATCCTTGCATCGCATATCTTCGTGGGGAGCAAGTAACTTGGTTGAGTTTAATGACAAAAAAAAACTTAGGTATGCGTGTTCACAAAAAAAACACTGCTTATGCCCTTCCTATTCTTCAGAGCGTCTCGCTTGCAATGCGAGACAGCCTCAATACCTTAGGTATGGATATTCACAGCGACCTACATTTCAGTGATTACATCGGTTGTGTTATCTCCACAACATCCAGGATACTAGGAATCTTGAACGGTATTTCACGTCCAGCCAGTTATATAACATACATGTTCTGCCGTGTATGGAATACTGTTCGGATCTCTGTGATGGATCTTCTAAATACCTCCTTGATGACCTGGATAGGTTACAGAGACGGGCTGTCCCCATTGTAAATGATGCAGATGTTACTAAATTCATCGAATCGCTTCTGCTGCGCAGGGACATTGCCTTGTTAAGCGTCTTCTACCGTCTGTATCATGTCGAGTGCTCTGAAGAGCTGTTTAATCTAATCTCTTCTTTTCTGCTTCATAGCAGAACTACACGCGCTGGGCTCGGAGCCACAGCTTTACAGTAACTTCCATCTAGGCACGAACCAAACATTTTTACTCGTCTTATCTTTGCCGTACTGTAAAGCTGTGGAACAGTTTTCCGGCCGATGTATTCCCCCCTTCCTATAGCATCACGTCTTTCCAACGTAGCGTGAAGAGATATCCGGCATGACAGGGACGACTGACGATGGATAACCGATCTCTCGCCTGTAACCACTATTTTTTGGATTGCATTGGGCTTACCATCAGACACAATGCCGTCACTTTGCCGAGCTACTATATAAAAAAAAAAGACAAATTGGTATACTGGTCGGTCTCAAAACGCTATACAAGGCAGTAAGTTATTAATTATTATCTCAGGGGTTTCCGTGATATTTACGGTGGCTGTGACCTCTACTCTGTGTTCTCGTATGTTATTCAGCAGAACTTACCACTTATAGATGACACAAAAGCATTCGAACACTTTTGTCGAAGTTACCTCTGTACACTAATTGTAGGACACGTTTTGACCTAATGATTTTTGTGAAGTGCAAAGAGCAAAATCTAGTATTTACTAAAAAAATGTGTTTTCTTCCATTCGATTCGGAATCCTTAACACGATTCTGACTGAGACTTTATCCAGATCTAAATATTTGTTGTTTTGTTTTGAAAATTTCAATACACCTGTGCACAATATCCAAACAGTATCACGTAAAATTCCACAAACACTACACAATATCACAAATCACAACACAAGAAGTAATAAGTATGACAGAATTTGCAATTTTGATTAAAGGAGAAAGAGTGGAAAAATGAAAGATCTTGTTTACTTGTAGTAAACGAACATGACGTTATGTATTTATGTAAATAACATAGGTAATAATAAATAACAAATAAGATCTACTATATGACAGTTTGACAGCCAGCTCAAAACTCGTTACTTTGTTTTTTTTAATGATGCCTCCTGTAAGAGAATGTAATTATCGGTCATTCGAGTAAGTCATTACAGCTGAGACTAGAATGCATTTACTTATCAATACATAAGTACACGTAAACAACCCGTTGGAACTACTTCAGTTAAGTGTTATGTTAATAAGACGATTACACATAATTACTATAAACGTAGTACCACCTATCCAGTTTATTTATGAATACATTTACTTTAAAAAATTAAGAAAGAAAATGTATCCAATACTATTTCTTGTCACTTGCGTTTGAAATGGTGCGAAACAATAAATTACAACTATTGATTTAACGTCATGAAATAGTTCTAGACGAAAAGCCTGTATTTGTGTAATTTAGCAATTTTTTAACATATTCATGGTTCTTATCGACAACTATCTACTATTGTTATATTATGTTACACATATTTAGACTGTATATGTTATAAGTTACATGTGGATACAAGTGATTACCATTTTATCTAGTACATACTGTATTCTTGTTCAGTCGTTAAGAGTATATCTTATTATTATTTATAATTGCAAAGCATCATCTCCCTACCCTTTTCCCATTTTTTATTTGGGGTCGGCGCAACATGTCTTCCTCTTCCATTCCTCTCTATTTGTTGTCATCTCCGCATTCACTCCTTTTCTAAACATATCATCTTTCACACAGTCCATCCATCTTTTCTTTGGTCTTCCCCTTCCCATGTAACCGTCCACATTAATATCCAATACCTTTCTTACAACATCCTCTTTCTCCCTGCGCATCACATATCCATACCAGGACAAACAACCGCCTCTTAACTTGTCTGTTATTGGCTCCAATTTCAACCTTCCTCTAATATACTCATTCCTAATCCTGTCTATTCTTGTTACCCCACACATCCATCTCAACATTCGCATATCAGCTGCATGTAATCTTCTTTCGTCCGTCACCTTTATGGGGTAACATTCTGATCCATACAAGACGACAGGTCGTATTATGTTCTTGTAAATCTTCCCCTTTAATTAAAAGGGGATTTGCGGATCACACGTAGTAGCCGTAACCTGCTGCCATTTCATCCATGCTACGTTAATTCTATGCTTTACCGTCCGCTCTATTTCGCCATTGCTTTGCAGGAGTGAGCCGAGGTACTTGAACTCGAGGCAGATTGGTATTGGAGTACCATCTAGTGTTATAACAGTAGAGCTAGAGGTGCCGCCGAAATCACAAAACATATATTCCGTCTTGGATCTGCTCACTTTTAGGCCGACACTCTCCAGCCTCTGTTGTCACTTTACCAATCTGCTCTGGACCCCAGTTCCATCACCGACAAAGACAATATCGTCGGCAAAAAGCATACACCAAGGTGCCTCTTCCTATATATCCGCTGTCAAGGCATCCATTATTAACAGGAAGAGGTATGGACTCAAGGTTTTGATATTGAATAATAATACTACCTAAACTTTATAGTAGGTACTTTTACTCACTTCAACTTATAAAGTTCACAGAAAAGATCTAATAACTTTTTTTTGTTAAATTACTATTTATCTCTACGTTACAACAATCACCATCATCACTGATAGCTTTTTCATCCTATTGTTACAGGCTTCTTAAGCCTCTTCTCTTTCAGATAATTTATTTGTTTTATTTTTGTGTCACCCTTGTTCAGATCCTACCGATGAAATTAATTATATCATCTACCAATCTCGTCACCACATCTGACCAAATGCGGGACACTTGATTTGATTACTTAACTTTTATGTTTCTCTGAACATTGCGAATGTACTCTATCGCCCAAGGATTTCATAGCTCATGGATGCACAACTTCCTTAGTGAATGCCCCTGATTCGGCACCATACGTCATTATAGGCGGAAGACACACAGTAAGACTGGTCTTCATACATTGTCATACATAAAATGTCATCAGGTTGGTGAGTGCAACCCACGCCAATTGAATACATGTTTGAATTACATTATATATTGATACTCCTGCTTTTGGTTAAATAGTGGGAAATGACAATAATTTTCACAAATATAGGTGTATTAGTTGTGACGATTCCCTATTCAGTTTGTTAAATACTATTGATTGACGTCGAAAAGTAATTTCAAAGTTAAATAAGATCTATTCAAAATGTATAATGGTATCTGCGTGGAAGAAGCAAAATTACGAGGCGTGAAGTATTTATATTTCGCTAGCTAGCCGTCACGTGAAAATGCAATCTTAACAAAACTGCTTTGTATCAACTGACGTCGGAAGATATGAAAAACACTGTCTACGCAAATTATACTATGTATATACATTTTTCCTAAATACAAATTTTACTAATATTAGTAACCTACACAATAGTATCAGTTAAATAAATAAAAAACACATAAGCTGTAACAAAACAATTATAATATTTTTAATAGGTTTTCTGTAAGGTATAAAGCACCTTTTAAAAAAACATTCAAAGTGTAACTAATGTAAGCTTCTTGCATTCTGATAAGTATATAAAAATTATAGATATCACACAATGAGATTATAAAAAAATTACATAATGTTATAATAATATGTAATGGATAATTTTTTTTCATGTGTTATTAGATAGTTTAATCAAGAACATTAAGGTTCAAGGTTAAAATTATTTTGGTCTTGTGTGTTCTTACACCTTAAATTATTTTTCTGTTAAATATTAAAATGTAAACACGTATTAAGCACACGTGAATTATTTACAATTTTACTTGTAAACACTACTTGTACACTTGAATTACTTACTTTAATTTATTAATATTTTCAGGGTATGGCGACTACATCAAGAAGCAGGAGGAAAGTAAGTATAATTCATTTATTTATAAACAAAATAAAATAATCAAACCCAATATTTTAATTCAATAAATGAAATAAAACCTGCAAATGCACAATGACTAATTAACAGCTAATTCTTTTTTGGTGGTTGCCCTTTCAATCATCTTAGAACAATTTAGTTGCTGTTAAAATGTTTGGAATCTTGTCAAAGGTCGCTGCGAGTCTGTAAAGTATGTGTAGCTATGTTTGAAAACATTTCACAGTTCACATTTATGTACGTAATTTCAAATATTTAGGTCCTGGTTGTGTTGATGTTGATTATTTACTCGTATAAACTGTTGTATGTTAATTATTATAAAAGTGTTTAATAACATAAACTTTTACATATGTTATATAAATGAATAATTTAATATTACAATTTTCTTAACGATCTTTTAAACAAATAAAATAAGTTACACAACACAATTTACAGTTTTAATTAAACAGAATGGTGCAGTTGGATCTCGTTCAATGTTAAAACTTAAAAACAGAAATCCACTGTTGAAATATATTCTAAATGATATTACGCTAAATAAATTTTCTTGAACTTTCATTAAAAAATTGTTTCCCATTTCCTTTGACCATTCATTTCATAGGACCAATGCGAAAACTAAATTCATCTATACTAATAAATATAATTGAAGTGTTTGTTTGAAATATCAAAATAAATACTTTTTACTAAATACATATGAATGTGTACATGACATGGCACCGATACCAAAAACACGATTTCTAACATTTATGTCTGTTTGTTCCGGCGAAAATCCGGAACAGCTGGACCAATTTTAAGAGACTTTTTTTGGTGAATAGCTGAAGTTTCTTCGTGTAACTTGGGCTACTTTTATTTTTTACGTAAAAAAATTAATACTCATGAATTTGTGAGAAATATTTTTGCTTTTAGTTCGCATCAAAAAAACTTTTTAAAAATAATTAGAGTTTCATGTGAAAAAAATGAAAACTATAGAAAATTGTGAATAAAATACGATTCATTGAACATCACCATCAAAACATCATTTTCCAAGGATTATTTAAAAGCTAGCAGTGTAGAATATATATAACGCGGGCGGAGCCGCGGACACACAGCTAGTTATTACTAAAAACAATTTAACTAGTTTTAACAAAATGTTTATTTCAAACAGGCCATGAAATTAGATTTCTCATTATTGTAGATATTTTTCTGTTGCATGTAATTAACGAACTGTGTTTATCATAATACTAATTTTAGTAGCGGTGTGTTCTCTGTGTTGGAATGTTTACTTAACAATTAAAGTAGGTTGATTTAGGAGAATGTTTGAAGACGGCACAACGTGTGTAGTAACTACTCACTTTTATGCCCACGTGTCAATACATCACAGTTTGGTTTATTTACCCACTGCGAGTAGAGGATGTCACATTTTTTCACAAAGCCGGCGGTGTTTATTGGCCACGTTTCGAATTGATGCCGTGCCAAACGCGACACGAGTTATTTCTAAGCGAACTTCAACTCGGTCACATTTGTGCTTCTAGGCGCGAACAGTAACCTTTTTGTAATTTATAATTAACTAGCTGTGTGCCCGCGTTTCATATATTCTTCACTGCGTTTTAATTTTTTACGAGGAACCCTAATTTTTTTCGAAAATTATAATTAACCTAAGTTAACCGGAGTAACTACAAAAAAAGTCCCGTCAAAATCTGTACAACTGTTCCGGAGATTACTCGGAACCAACAAACAGAGAGACAGCCATAAAATTGAAAAATTGTTCTTTGGTATAAGCATTGTATATACATTAAGTACATTAATATCTATTTAGTAAAAAAAATCAATTTTGATATTACAAACAAACACTTCAATTTTATTTATTAGGATAGATTAAACGCGAGTCACTATTGATTCTGGAACATTTTCCTTTTTGCTTTAATAACACGCGCAACGGAACTCTAATGTGTCTTAGTTGCGGAAACAGGAGCCCACGAAGAAGTAACAAGTAACTGCTTTGAGGAATATGTTTATTATGCCGTTTATTTCAAGTATAAAACTGTGATGTATTACAACTATTGGTAATTTAAATGCCATATACTATACCATCTGAGGCCCGTGGCAAATTCGTTGGATGGGTAAAAATCGTCACTTTGTAATTTTATTTTAATAACCCACTAAAGTAATTACTAAATCATTTAAATTTTTAATTGTATGTGTCTAATTTTAATTGTATTTATAATTTTTACATAGCTTTGTTAAATTTGTTAGGATACTACTGAGCTCGCGGCTTCGCGGGCCGGGGCCCCATCGGACCGAGACCCGTGCATTTTGCCAGGCCAGCCACCCAATAGTTTCGCCATTGATTGCATATTCACGAACACATGTACTTATATATGGGTCTAATCCTTAATAGGCCGCTTAGATTATCATACTTTTCGAAGTACTGGCATCGAACCGGTATCGGAAGTATCGATTCGGTAGTAGATTTTTGACGTTCATAAGCGCCTTCTTAAGGCCCAAATCGAATAAAGAATTTTTTGATTCTGATTTTGAAGAGCCAAGCTATTGAGCTTGTGGTTAGTCCTACAAGTTCAAGTTCGATCTATCTGCCCTGGTTGAAATACAAAAAATAGTTTATAATATATATTTTATCAGTTTTAAAGAGCTCCAGGAAGCAGTTCGGGAACAGTTGAAAGGCCTTGTCTGTTTTTTTTAGTTTTTCTAGACTTTTTTATGACTCATTTAAGTCGTTGCCTCTGATTATATTCAAGTTGATAACATTTTTTTTCCCAACAATAAAATGGACTTATCACGGCCGATCCAATCCCGGCCTTTGCGGGTTTTCGTAAATGATGGAGTTCGAAAATACAGTGAATTATAATATATTTTTAACTTTATGATGGCTCTCCACTTAGCGTGGAGTATTCATTACAGTTTGTTGTATTTGGCATTATCACAAATATTTGTATACATACAAAATTGTCTAAAGCAGCAAATGATTCAGTCATTTGAAATATATTTCCGTATTCGCAAACCAAGAAGTGCAACAGTGATTAATGTCGGAATAAGGTCATTATTTGTTACTTGAAAGTGTCAATAAGGTTTGCTTGATATAATAAAGTTGTGAGCAATGAAGTGGCAATAGGAATTTTTTTGGTAGATAGTTTCAGCTATTCAGCCTTTCCTTCTTATCATTGCAAAAAAATAAAGAATGTAACATGTCTTGAAAAAACATATGATAAGAATATCGGTATTTCTAGAACCATTAAAAAAAGAGAGTGTACAAAAATATAGAACTAAAATTATCTGATAAACGTTACATTTTAAATACTTAGGTCTCACGAATTAATTAAAAATGCTTACATTTTAACAAAATGATTTTATTTTACAGTAATAGCACCATCAAATGGATATTTTTGTAATCTGTCTGTGAGCACATGCTCTGATATAAATTTACATTGCGTTGAAACTTTCTACGAAACAGATTTAACAAATTCTTTATTACGCTATCAATTTAAAATATGTAAACAAATCATTTAATTGGGTCGCCGTAGATTTAGTAATACATTTGGCAGGGTTATCGGCTGGTGTAATGATGAAATTGGCACCGGCATTAATGATGCGAGAAGCGATGATGTCGCAGTTAGTAGTGCGGTCGGATTCCGTGTCAATGGACGCGGGTTCGAGCTCGCCTACCCAACTCTATAATCAGCCTGAGCTTTCGGTGAAGAAATCATCGTGAGGAAAACACAGCATAATATGATTTTCTAATAATGCCCGCCTGGTAGCTACCACTCTCAAGTTAGAAAACCTGCCGCCAAATAACAATAGGTGTGTTCTGGTCGCATTAATTGTGAACCGGTACCTGTAGGTTTAATGTATCTATCATCCTAGACCACATCGTCGGTTAACATTAAGTGAGATCGAGGTCAAAGCTCTGAGTCTATATAGTATAAAAAATGACGCTAAAGCTTTCAAAAGGTTAAGTCATATATACATAACGATTCTTACTACATATATAATATTTACTAAATATAGAATTTTATTACTTGACATAAAATCACATTTATTATTTAAGTAATATAAAGTGAAGATTTAAAATTTTATTTAAAAAAACGTTTATTAAATTTGATAGAACAATAAAAAAAATAACTAGTAACTTAATCTAGCATTAAGGTGAGTCGTTTATATTAAATTTGCTAAATACTATCAAACTAAATCTAAATGCTCAGGTACCTAGCCTAACTGGAATGCATAATTTTTCAACTGAATGAATACTTTGCGTATTCTTTACATGAAAACATTCTAGTTCACATAAAACTGTCAGGGATAAATTTATAAACCTTTGTTTTCATTTACTTTTATTGACCAAATCAATTTCTATTAGTTATTTTTACGAGAACTATTAGGAGAAGTATTTATCTTTAAAATTATATATCGGCTATTAAAAACATAATTTATTTTCATGAGTTTTTAGTTATCATTATTAATGAAATGTAAATTTATGTTAAAAATAATTATTACTTATAAATTGATTTAGGTACCTGCTAATATTATAGTTTTATCCGATAATTTTCCTTAATCTTAAATGTTATCTATCTATACTAATATTATAAAGAGGAAAGATTTGTATTTTTGTATGTAACGAAAACGCTTAAAAACTACTGATTTGGATGAAATTTTGTATGGAGATAGTTTGAAGTTTTTATTCAGTAAATCCCACGGGAACACCCAAACACCTACTGCGGTCCCCAACTCGCTTGCCAAGCATGGCGATTATAGCAATCCTCTCTTTATTGGGGGAGACCTATTTCCAGTAGTGGACGTATTATGGTTGAATGAATTAAATAGATATATTTCCCTTGACAAGGTTTTAGTTTAGACTATTACGTTACGTTAGGTTATAATTTAGGTTAAATATGAGGAATATTTAATTATTTCATTAATTACAAATAATTATCCTGATAAAAGATATCACTCGCAGCGCGGCATCTCTTGCAAAACTTTACCTATACTTAAAAAATGATAGAGTAGGTACTAAATAAAAAAATGACACTAATATGAATCTTACTTTTGTATTAAAACCGTAAAAACAAAAAAAAATAAAAACACACCTAAACTATTTTTTAGTTCAGGTAAACAGAACCGTGATTATCACTAGTTTTATCACAAATAAAAAATAATAATATTCATGAAGTATGGTAAAACCTTTAAAAGACATCTGCGGACATAACACTTTCATAATACGTATATCAACTACAGCGTGGGTAGAGGATATGCATCCGCTTTCCAAGATTCTTGCAACAAATAAATAGCTAATTGCCTTACATTGTATAACAGATTAAAACGTATTAAATCCAAGAAGTATGTTGTTTTACCGTTTCAAGGCCATTTTAATATGATAAATCTGAAATCATCTCTTATTATTTTTATTTTAAAATATCATCTCACTAAGTCTGTGTTTATTTCGACTGACCTTTTTTAATAACGTGCGCCTAGCCTACGCTTTATTGATCAGACTTTTTGTCTGATAAAATACGACAAAATTGATAAGTGTGGCGAATTGATAAAATAAATCAGTATCACGTGGATTTTCTTATACGACTTGTTGCCACTGTCAAAGCGTACTCATATTACACAGTGTATTTCAATTTTAAATAAACAGCGTTCAGTGTGCATGTCTACTAACGGAGCGTGTTTTGATTCGCAGCAGGAAGATGAGAAAAAAAAGAGTAAGAAAAAAAAACAGTCACCAGTGGACGAAAGGCCATCGGTACCCGCCCCCAGTGAAGCTATGCTTAATAGTAAGTCATTATTATTAATATTTATAATGATATCGCAATAGAATAGATAGTATTATAGTTCAGTTTTATACTCAATGTGCCCAGCATAGCGCAGCGCAGCCCTTTTCAGGTTATACTTACAAACGAGCAAACTCCGTCATAAAAGTACCGGGAAAAGATCAATAATACACAAAATATTAGTTATCCAAATTTATTTTATCACCTTCAAAGTATGCTCCTTCAGAAACAAAAGAAAGTGTATAATTACGCCAACGAATAGGAAATCCAATCATCAAAACATTTTGTAAACGTTTTTTCCGGAATTGAGTTTAGTTCTCGTCGCGAATTCTTCTTTATGTCTCCTACCGAATGAAAACGGGTGCCATGAAGTGGTAATTTGAGCTTAGGAAAAAAAGTCAGTTGGAGTCATATCTAAAGAATAAAGTGGTTGCTCGTCGGTATTTGTTGAGTTTTGGTCAAAAATTCGTTCGTGGTTAGACTAGCTGAGCGGCAACATGTTTCATACCCAAGTGATTATTTAAAATGGTATGTATGAGACTCATGAGACTCATGAGACAGAAAAATCAGCGGCTATCTCTCTCAAATTTAAATTAAGATTTTCAGTCACTATTCCTTACATTTTTGGGATGTTAACTTCAGTTGAAGACGTAGATGGCCCCAAGGCAAGGCAAATATTCCAGTATATCTTGACCGCTTTTAAACTCTTTTCACCACTCATAAGCACGTGTTTTAATACAGTCGATTCACAGTAAGCCTACTGTGACATTTTCAGCGAATCCAAACACGAAAATCTATTGGCGATGCAAATTTAAGATAAACTCTTTGTGCGATATTTTTGTCCATTATGAAATTCGCAATACACACTAAATATGATCTAACTAAAACAACACTGTATTTAATCTAAATGACAGATGCAACTTAAACTCCGCGCCAAAATGAATAACAGTTGTGACAATCTGACAACAAAAAAATAACAAAAAATTGAATTTGGAACTATAACCATTATATAACTATATCCATTCCTGATACTTTTTTGATATTATTACATTTTTTGTAAAGTCTCCTACACCACCGAACATTTTATAAAATTTGTAGATATAAAAATTTACTTTAAAAAGTTAGGTTTATAATTTCAGGGGAATTTACCGAAAGCAACAATTTTACAATTTGCTTTAATCAATATTAGGAATTCATTAATAACCTGTTAATAGTGCATAATTGTTCAACCAGTCTCGTATAAAATATTTGTTGCTATAATTTTCAAAACAGCTGGATAATTCATAACTTTGTGATCTTATTTTTAATGATTTGAAACGCGGCATTATTTGTAGTGGTTAGTCTGTGCGTTAATGATGAATATAACTACCTACACAATCCGTAAACACATGATCGACATCAGCTAGTAGATAGTGCGGTATTGTTTACCATTATTCAACATTAATCAAGCAACACCATTCTCATTTCCTCGAACGTCCATTACAATCATTTTATTATAGGCGTTCATTTTTGCAAATTGCTTTTGCATAGTTTACTAATTGACGTAGTTTAATAATTGAAATGTTTTCATAGCAGTATACATACTTTAATTCATGAATTATAGTATATCTATAATGTTGAACATAACATAAGCTCACGCCTGTTATCCCCGAAGGGTTAGGCAGAAGTGAAATAGCGAACTACACCCACCCCCACATTTCGCCGAGCTTAGTTCCGTCCCAGTTGTAACAGTGGGCGAGCCTATCGCCATATCGGGAACAAATTCCAAACTCCGGGATGATACTGAGTAGAAAAACCCAATATCACTTGACTCGACCCGGGGATCGATCCCGAGACCTCAGAACGACAGTCGTACCTTAACACAACTGCGCCACCGAGGCAATAATGTTAAATCTAAACCAAAATAAATATTATAGGCGTAGGCTTAAATGATATTTTTTAAAATTTATGTGTTTGTAATATCAAAATAACAATTATTTTTACTAAAGACATATAAATGTGATCTCCGGAACGGCTGTACCGATTTTGACGGGACTTTTTTTGTTAGACAGCTGAGCTAAGTGACACCGCGTAACTTAGGGTACTTTTGTTTTTGGAAAATAAGTAGGGTTCCGCTTAAAAAAATACAACTCATAAAAGTTTGAATAAAATCCGATTCGATGCAGTGTTTCACGGTGTTATAATTTATCTTAGTACTAAACATGTTTTAAGAAAATAATTAGAATTCCGTATAAAAAATTTAAAAAGCATTGAAGAATATATGAAACGCGAGCGCAGCCGCAAGCACGCAGCTAGTATAATATAAAGATAAGAATGTAAGAAGAAACGTGGTAATAATCATTATTGTGATATTTTTTCTATTGTTATGATTATTTTTTCCATATATTTTAAGGTAATAACGTAACATCCACATGGACGATTTAAAAAATAATCATGTAAATCGGTTCTCGAAATGTAAGCCAAGTAATGGACAGACAGATAGACGTTGCCTTTTATATAATATACTCGTAAAGATAAACTATATCTAAAGGATATAAACTGCTGTAAGATAACTAAATATAACTCTATATTTGAAGTTAAAGATCACTTCGGTAATTATATCTTTAACCCGTTTCGAAATCAGTAAATAGGTATTAGGATCTATCATGATATAAATGATGAAATGTTCTGAAAGGTGCACCAGATGCCAAATTCATTACTTTAAAATATTTATATATACATTTTATATATATATATAGTTTATACAGCTTTATTAGTCAATCATTACCCGGATAGACTTTGTCCATAATGTAGTTCCAGATTTTAATGCAAAAACCAAGCAAACAGAGAGAGGTTTGACAGCCGAAGAGATTGTTAAAGATATAATTCGAAGTTTGTATGAACATGTTCATCATAGTTCAGAGATGATATGGTTCTCTTATAAATGGAAATATTATGAACGCTCAATACAATATTTTTGAATGATGAATTCCACAAAATTTCGATGAAGATAGGAGCTCAACCAAAAATGGCCTTTTCTTAGTAACCATTGATATATAAATGTTAGTAACCCATTTTTTTTTTTTTTGGCTGAGTGCCCTAATCACTCGCCTCAAAGCCTGGTGAAACTGTTAAAACACTTCAAGTCAACAGCGTCAGTCAGTTTGAAAAAAAAGTAAATATTTTTAACACCATGCCTACAAATAAACACTAATTGGCTGTAATTATTTTTCATTGTTATGTTCCTTGTATTTACTTTTTTTTAATACAAATTTTCTTACAGACTAGGTCAACATTTTATTTATATTATCGTCGCCGGTCATTAATATTGCATTAAAAAAAACCATGGAATCTGTAACTATTCTTAAAACTTGGCGCATGTTAGTACAAACACTGAAGTCTTTGAAACGAACTGTTTACAATAAATCAGATAAGATACATTACATCGTCTTCAGTCACTTTATTTTACGAGATAACTAAGAGATCATATATTAATCACGTGAAGCTTCAAAGGTCCCCAGCTTGGGGGTTCGGGACAAATCACTAAATATCACGTCTAATAACGCGTGATATCTAAAGCAAAAAGCCGCCTTTTGACTCACCGTTCCCAACGATTTCCAAAATGAAATTACATTACATGTGTATTAAAACATAATACTAGTATTCTATTAAAGTAGACTAGGGGGAGGAGGGTTGAAAAGTTGTTAAAAATATCACATCATTAATGGATGACCCTTAATCGCTATATTCTAGTCTTTTTTTAAATTCAGGTACGATATTTTATACGCTGGTTGTTTATTTACCTACAAATATTGTCTCGTAAACGAGAAAATCTTATACGTCCTTTATGTGTTCCTAAGCCATTTATCTGATTGTAACAAAATTTTGGTGAATTATTCTGCATATGCTCGCGAAGGTTCGGACCTAAAGAAATCGTTCAATGACATTGCAAAATATGCCCGGTACGTCTTAAAAATAATTCCTAAAATATATTGTGATCGTTTCATAATCGCAAAGATGTATTATGGTCTCATCAACAACATTAAAAACAACCTTGAGAGTCTGATGACTAAACAACCATTTATAAAATTATGCATAGGTACCTTGTCATATATCAACATGTGAAACGGCTCATTGCCAAGTATATAGGTAAGTATTATTATAATATTATATTATATGAAGAAATTTAATAGAGAGACGAATTTGATAAAAATGTGAAACGATAAAGTTATTTAAATTTGTTTCGAAATAACGGAATAACAAAAAGCTCCATTGCAAACGAGAAAATTCATACAATCTTATGCCCCTCAGAATCGTTGGGCGTAGCGTAACCTGAGTGAATATGTAAATGATCGTTCTGTGATGTCGCACGCTGATAGTTACGGATTTATTTTTATACACAATTTTGCTAAAATTGTTTATTGGATAGTTTCATTCAAGCATATAATGATATGACCGGCTAACTTTAGATAATAGGAATTGAACGTAACCCACGATTTTATGCTAGTCTGACCCATTTTATGCAATCATAAGAAGATGCGATGTCTGGTACATTTTACCTAACTAGTTATTTATTTTTTTGCCTTTTAGTACGCCATCTACAACATAAATACAATAAGCTTGTTTTATTTTCAAGTTTTAGTATTGTACCGCTAACGACCTATCATTATAAGCCGCCATGACGCCACACAGTCCTCTACATAATAAGATTTTTTTTCTTTTTTACACTTTATAGGCGCAGTGCTTTGACCACAATCTCACCTGATGTTATGTGCCGATGTTGTCCAGGATGGTAAACACACTAAACCTAGGTACTGATTTTCAAGTGATGCTGCCGAAACACAACTATTGGTATTTGACGACAGGTTTTCAAACTTACTGGGTAGCTACCCAGAGTGGCATCATTAGAAAATGCCCTACCACCATGCTATGGTCACCTCACGATGTTTTCCTTCACCGAAAGCTCAGGCCGATTTTAGAGTTGGGTAGGTTAGTAGTTAGTAGTAGATAGGTAGGTAGGGATCGAACCCGCGTCGATTGACGCGGAATCCGGCAGCTTTACCCACTGCCCCATCATCGCTTGAAATCTTAACTCTAAGTTAGCAAAGTCCGTTATTCTGATAAGATACCTAGATTTCAGTTTTAATATATCGCTTTTTTGGTTTGGACGCCATCTTGGATTTGAGTTTTTTGAAGGTGTACGTATTATACTATTCAATCCCTTTCGTTCGATATCCATATTAAGAGGGTTGAAAAGGAAATGTAGTCCGCCATTTTGTGGCGATGGCCGTCTTGGATTTATAATTGTGGCGGAGGTCGTCTTGGATTTATAAAGATACTAAAATATATAATTATATAGTCATCAGAACTAGTGTACTAAATTTCAGACCAATCGACCAAATATTATGTGTTGTAACAAATTATTTTAAACTTTAATTTTGAAAAAAATATTTATTTTAAACAAACTATAAAAACAATTTGTTATGTAACCTAAAAACCTATTAAAAAACGAATGTACATGTTCTAAATCGTTTTTCGTTGAACGCGACTGTTGTTTAATTTTCTGGAACGTATTAATAAACTTTACTCCGAATAATATCGACATAGAATCTAATTATTACCTAGTAAGTTGTCATAAAATTAATAAAATAAATTCATAAAAGCCAGAAAATTATGTATACAATATAATGCATCATTTTGTTGTATTAACACGCAGTTGAGCTCTAAGGATCAAAAATTTTCCACGGAACGAACATTGACTTGCCTTTCTTAGCGTCAAAATGAAAGATTCCGATAATACCGCGCATAGTTTCTGAAGTCTATGCGTATGTACATATCTACGTAACTATATACACGTTAGACCATTTATTTTTCAGTTGGATACCTATTATAGAGAAGAGAGGTGAGATATTAGTTATTGTGATTAAAGTTCAGAAATGAATGATGATGTAAATTCTAAAAAATCACGAGAATACTAGAATATAATTACTAAATCGGCATTAATGGATCTAAAGGAAATATAATGAAACTAAAAGGATTTTTTAGATGTTTATTTCACGTACCTACGTGTTATCTCAAACTACATGTAGGTATCATACATACAATTTAAGATAAGAGGAGAATGATGAACACATAATAAAGGTTATAATCTTTGGCAAATATTGTCGGAAAAACTATATTATGATGTCGAGATGCTGATAGCCTTTCATTTTCCTAAAACACGTTAAAGATATTCCCGTTAGTAGTTTTGATAACGTACCTATCTGCTGATTAAAAATAACAACATACAGACGTTTAATTGAAAACTGTAACGATTTTTATCATTGTCAACATGAATGAATTCTGTGAGTAATATACTTTTTATATTTCTTTACAATAACGAATATAATATTAACAAACGTTAAGTTAAATAATCGGCCATTTCTGAAAAACAATTTTTTTTTGTCTCTATATGCTTAATGTTCGTGCGAGTTGTTTCTTCAATTTTATTAAATACACATAGAATTTGATACACATAACACAGTCTATTTTTGTACTAAATATATTGCAAAACTATGTCTCTTTAATATAATTTTAATATTCGTAGATAATTTTATAGCATTATGTAGGTGTTTACGATATATATTTAGATAATAATCTCTCTACGGATTGCGCGCATTTATTACTGTTTTATTTAAAAGACTGCCTTGGTGGCGCAGTTGTATTACGGTACGATTGTCGACTGTTCTGAGGTCTCGGGTTCGATCCCTGGGTCGGGTCAAGTGATATTGGGTTTTGCTACCCAGTATCATCCCGGAGTCTGGAATTTGTGCCTATGTTTTTATTATTCTAAAACAGAAAAAAAAATAATATGTTCAGTTTTGGAGGTGGAAATACGAGTAGGGTACTACGAAATGATGTTTTCGTCTATTTTGCATAGGTAAAATCATCCCGAGCCTATTCTTCTTTGGGAAGCAACGCGATAGCAATAGATTTCTGGAATACCAACTTTTCCGACCGCATGCTCTATTAAATGTATGTTAGGTAAATTATTGTGTTAGATTCGTATGTTTTGTAGTAGTAGTTATGTTTTGTAGTACCTGTTTTAATTCTTAGTGTAATTGTTTCAGACCTTCGGACAGCGTTCGGTCTGCTGGATCGCGACAGTGATGGTCACGTAACACCAGCAGAACTGCAATTTATGTTACGGAATTTAGGCATAGAGGTCAGCGACGACCTCATATCAGAACTTGTCAAAGACGCTAGCAAGACAGGTCAGTCTCTTAAAGCACTCCCTTTTTTATAATCTCACAATTTTCATCAGTGTTTGAGCACGTATACAGTTTTGTAATTATCGACTAAGATGCTATATTACAGATAAAGCTTAAGTTAGATTTGTAATAGACAACAATAGAATAGATTTCTAACATATGTATAGGCTACTAGATAAATTAAATAAAGGTAACTCAAACTGTTAATAGTTGTTTTTGCCCACGAATTTAGTGTAGTTCGCTGAAATGAAATGTAATTTATTAGTTATTGTATTAAATTACATTTTCCATTTTATTTGATGGATGTTATAGAAAATTACTTATAAATAGTCTATAAATCTTATGTCTTAAGTTATAATATTAAATATAGGTTTAATGTTCTTAAGATAGAAATAGGCACTACGAAATATACTGGAATATTACTTGAATTTCTAATTAAATACATACAATTTTTATTTGTTAAACATGTTTAGTTCAAGAAATACAAGTTCTACTAAGATTATTCGTTTTTCTTTAGTAAAAATACTATTAATACCTACCTAAGTATTCTAAAAAAATGTTACAAAGTTACAGCACTAATGTATATGGAGATAATGGTCTTATAAAAAAAAGGTCTAATGGAATAAATTAAAAAAAGATTAGAAACATGTAAATATTATCTGTAGGTATTAATTAATGGTATAGTTAATTAATTAATATAAGATTCTGTGTATAGACGTCCAAGGAGGTTTACAGGAACGTTTCTCGGCTAATTAGTATGTTAACATGATACACTAATTTATTTCACAGTATAGTATTTCGAAAGATAATTTATGATATACTATCGTATATGATATGAATATAGATAAAAGAGTACTATAATATTAAAATAAAACCGTAATTATTTTCATATTTAGAAAACGAATCTCTTAAACTAAACTAAACTAAATTATAAATGTATATAATTTTCTGATTATAATAAGGGCCAACCAGAAGAAGGATCGATGATATACATTATTACTAATTTGTTGAGAGGTTAAACAGAAGTACGAGACTATAACTTTATTCATATGTATTATTATTGTTATATATATAATATATATATATATATATATATATATATATATATATATATATATATGTGTGTGTGTGTGTGTGTGTGTGTGTGTGTATACACGCAGGGACATAGGTCATGTAAGGAACTTTTTTAATTATTGTAGGGATTAGCTAGGTTAAAAAAATATATATTCTTTTGCCCTATCTGTATCGAACGAAATATTATATAGAAAATATTATTTCTACAATCTATAATAAGTTTTAAAGTCTATCAATCGCTAATTTACATGTACTTTATGCACACGATATTTCATCCAAATCGGTCATCTCGTTTTTGAGTTTAAACGTTTTTCAATGGAATTAATCTTCTTAATATTTTTTTTACGAATTCTAAAAAAGATCTTTATAGCCTATCCTCCTTGATATGGGTACAGCGTTTTAATAAAATCGATCGAACTATTATTCTGTTAAATCCAGACTTACACAGAGACAGAAAGGTAATTAATGCTATATTCGAGATAGAAAAAACAAAATTCTAAAAAAAAATTCAATGTACTGATAGAACTTCAATTTTGTTATTAGTATAGATAGGTTTTTATTATTAGTATAGATAGTTCTGAATATACACTTGACAATCCCGGAACGCTACGCGCCCCAGCGTGTCACTATGGCGGGGGTTTTAAATAAAAACTGAACTAATACTGGGGTCATCTTTAAGAGTACAAACGTATGCAAATGTTTTCAAAGAAAAAATGCATTTACATACATCTGAGTTAGTAACTACCGAGTTTTACTTATGTAAGCGAATTTCTACCTGAGCGGTGTGTGTATAAGACTTTATTGTTTTGCAAAATTATATATTTAAAACTAGCTACCCGCGCGCTGCGATCGCGTTTCAAATATTCTTCACTGCGTTATAACTTTTTCTTTTTTTAGAGTAAAAAAAATTCTCATAAATTTAAGCACTTGCCCGTAAAACTATGCATTGAATAGGATTCTATTTAAATTTATATATATGTTTTAATTTTTTTACACGGAACCCTAATTATTTTCAAAAATGAACTTAGTTATACGTTGTAACTTCAGCTATCTACCAAAAAATCTCTTATCAAAATGCGTCCAGCAGTTCCAGAAATTAGTCTGTCCGGAATAAACAGACAGAAAGACAAAACATTAAAAAATTGAATTTTTGGTATAGCTATTAAGTATATAAGTAGTTATAAAGTTATATATAAGTAAGTATAATCTATTAGGTATATATAGGTAATACCTATCTATTTACAACAAAAAAAATTGTATACATATGCATTGTATATACATTCATATGCATTTAGTAAAAAGTTGTTATTGTGATATTACAAACATAGACTTCAATTTTATTTATTAGTATAGATTTCAGAACACACTTATGTTCAGTTCAATATTTTACTTCAACGGATATTCTAAGCGTGCATTTTTTTATACTTTAAACCTTTAAACTTTAAAAATGTTTTTAAAAGTTTTGAAAATTAATTAATTGAATATTCAATTACGGGAATATTTCTATTTAGGAAAATAAGTTATGCATGAGGCTGCAGCAATATGTGGTATGGAATTAACCACGTTACATTTCTTTTAAATTCTCATCAAATAATAATGGATAATTATTTAATTATGTATGTGGATTTTTTTTTGTATTTTAATCAGCAAATGAAAAAATCTCATTATTATTTAAGTATTATCACTTTATGATTATATTTCTCAAAATAAATTAAGAACGTTGGTATGATGAGCACGCTATTGCGGACTGAATTGATAACGCTCGCGGGTTGTTGTTTGGATAGCTCTGCTTTAAAGGATTGTTCGCCTGTAGTCTAAGATAGTCTAGGCTTTCAAGTGATACGCTACCAGCACACTGTTATTAATGTTTAGGGATATATTATGAATTTGATCCTGTTAGTTATAGGCAGTGATAAGACCATATTTTCTCTTTTTGTTAAGGTTGGATCACGAGGTTTTTATTTGACGAAAGCTCAAGCTTATTATAGGGTAGGAATTGAACCTATAGCGATCGACGCAGTTTACGAATACGCTACCAATGATCATATTGATTCTTCAGAACCACTAAAATAATTTATAAACTACCTGCGTAGTCGCGGCTCTGCCCACGTGTCATATTTTCTTCTCTGCGTAATATAGTTTTGAAATAATCTTTGGAAAATTATGTTTCGATGGTCAGTTTTTTTGCTATTTATTATTTTTAGTCCCAACAAAAAGCAAAGCCATTTCGCACAAACATTTCGTATTTTGTTCACAATTTCATGACTTAATTTTTCTACACGGAACCTTAATTGTTTTCCTAAAAAAATTGATACTAATAGAAAGCAAAAATATTTCTGACGAATTCAAATACTTGCCAGTTTCAAATTTTTTTTACGCTGACTTTAAATATTTTCGAAGCATAAGTTACGTAGAGTAACAACTCAGCTATCTGTCAAAAAAAGTCCTGTCTAAACCGGTCCAGCCGTTCCAGAGATTAGCCGGAACAAACAAACAGACAGACAGATAAACAAACATTTTAAAAATTGCGTTTTTGTTATAGACACCGTATATACAATGGCATGTATTTGGTAAAAAGTTATTTGTTTAGTATTACGAACAGACATTTCAATTTTATTTATTAGTATTGATTTTTAATACAACAATGCAGATGTACCTTTTTTACCTTGTAGTCTTCATTATAAGCCCATTAGATCGATAAAATTGTATTCGAGGTAAACTCGCAGCGTTATTGTAAAATAGCGTGTACGCGACACGCGTAGGGCGGTCGGCTTCCGCTAACTTATGACCGCGTGTCGTTTCAAGGTGACACTGATTATTATTCAAAAAGAAGTAACCTTTGAAATACGTCTTTGACGTAGGTAAGTAAATAATTAACAATAAACAATATTAATTGACAAATATATTAAATAAATAAATGTAATATAGTACATACCCAAGAAAAGATGTACATTTTTAAGGTAGGAAAAATAATATGTAACTATTGATTCGTTGTAAATAATTTTCTTTAATTACAATACGAAAATAATGTAAGCTAATTATAGTAAATATAAAACTATTAAAATTAATTTACATGTTTTATAATAAATTGATTATGAATTATTAATACATACAATAAAATCTTTTTTAAAGATTTTGCGTAAATATTTATATAATGCTGTTTATTATACTACTCTATAACGTTAAGTTCGGCTGAATCGGGTTTATGGTACATTTGTGAAAACTCGTAATAGTGACACTATAATGGTTTCGACACACAGCGGGTGGAATGGGATGACAGCTCGATTTTACTATAGGAATGGTCGCGCTCGGCTGGCGTCGACGCGATGTCTTCTATAGAAACATAGCGTAAGCGTCACGTCCCGCTTGCTATGTGCTACAATCATAAAACGTATCGCCTTCGGAGATTAGAAAGTATATACCATATACCTAGAGGTAGCCGTGGTAGATTTAGCTCAGCATGATGGTGACGACTGTCAATAGATTCAGATCTATCGGCGGTCGTTATCTTTATTAAACTGTACTTTATTTAATTGTCTGTTTACACATAAATAAGTGACAAGTGAATAACTTCATTTTAGCTAAAATAAACACTTAAAAGTAGTCATAAGTTGCAAGTTGACTAAATTGTGCTTGCTTTAAGTGAACAAGTTGAATAAGATCGAGTCTTCGTTAAGTGACCACGTTTCCCGCACCGCGCGCAATCCCCTGGGTAGGCGTGGCTTAAGAATTAAATTTTTTGACAAATGGTTTAGGTGAAATTTAGTGTAATAAACACTCGTCTACTTACAATTAACCACATTTTAAGTTCAAAACTAAGTCAGATGAATACCAGTCATTTTGGCGAACATGAATTAAGAAAAATAAGAAATTATGTATTACGCTTTGTTCAATATTAAATTTTTCTAAAGCTTAGTTTTCGTAAAAGTACCATTAAATAATTTGAAATAATGTATGTATAAAGTACTGCATAGCAAAGTTATGTAGTAACTTGTTCTTTTAATAACCTTGTCTTGATATAAATTACGTTAAAAAGCATTCGTCCTTTAGTCGCGTAGGCACATTGTGCGCCCTTGTACGCTATCTATGATCGCGTTCTACTAATCTTATGATCCAATCAGATAGCGCTAGTCCAAGAGTTTCGTCGAGGTGACTGAAACGAATTACCTACACAGTCTTATTAACACTGTTCTAGTAAATATTGACTAGATTTCATTGTTCTTCTCGAATATTTTACACTTGATTATTCTTTCTTGGTTGATGGCAATCTGCGATTTACATACACAATTTTGCCAGTGTCATTTTAAAAGTTATGTTTTCAATTTTATGTCAACGCTTCGAAGCTCCAGCAAAACGGGTGGCTCATCTTGCTAGATCTTTCTAAGGGATTTTCGTGGTACCCCAAGATAAACGTTACGCGTTATTATTTATAATATATTTAACTTCTACACAATAACCAAAATATATCATACAAAATGCCACCAAGATTACATGATATAGGGTCAAATAAACAAGGATTAAAGGTGATACCGGCTACATGACAGACTAAGAACCCCACATTTTTATTCGTTAGTTGGAAGTTTATTGGCAATGTTGATTAAACAAATGTTTAAAAAGAACACCCTAACATATGATGATAACTTAAGAATATAAAGCCAATATTCCCCTTTCAGTTGATTAGATATACTTAGCTAGTATATTTATTATATGAAAGCTGTAGTGAGTAAAGGCCTGTGTTGACGTCATGGCGTAACGACTTTCTTAACTTCAGCTTTAATTATGATTTAATGAATAAAACACTTTAGATAGGACGAATTCCATTTGGTTACGTTATTTTGAGTAAATATTGGTTGGGCGAGAGTCAGTTATGTAGAGAAGGAAATGTGATAAAAATGTATGTTTTTGTGAAATATTATCATGTTTAGGTAAGTATATCCTCATAATTCGTAAAACTCCTTTTAATGTGTCGAATACCCATAAAAATGAAACAATAGAAAGACAACAGGAAAACAATGGAAAGCTGGCGTAAACGCCAGGAAGGTGCTCGAGGGGTTAATAATAATAACAAACTTTAGGTTTATTTTTAATCAGTTTATATTTTTCATTTTTATTTTAAACAATAAAATGTATTTAAGCGATGATGGCACAGCGGGTAGTGTGGCCAGATTTCGCGTCAATTGACGCGGGTTCGATCCCACCTACTCATCTCAAAAATCGGCCTGAGCTTTCGGTGAAGGAAAACAACGTGAGGAAACCATAGCACCGTGGTAGAGCATTTTCTAATGATGCCCGCCTGAGTGGTTACCCAGTAAGTATGAAAACCTGTCGCCAAATACCGATAAGGTGTGTTCCGGAAGCATCACTTGAGAACCAGTACCTCTAGTGGGCTCTAGTAGGCTTAGTGTATTTACAATCCTTAACATCCACATCGTCACTTAACATCAGGTGAGATTGTGGTCAAAGCACTAAGTTTATTCCGTTTAAAAAATAATACATGTACATACCTACCTAGTAATTAAATAAACAATGAAATAGTTACCGAAAAATGTGAAAACTAAATGAGGATTTTCCAGTAATTTCATTGAAAGTAAGGGACCATCCATTAATCACGCAAGGCTCGAAAGGGATTCAGCAATATATTACGTTTTTTTGTTAAAGACGTGATCTTTATCCGAAAAGTGGCGCGGGATCTTGACTCGCCGTTGGCAGGCAACAATTTACAAAATTTTTCAGAATTAATTAGAGATATTTAAAAATAATATTCTAAAAATGTTATAATCCCTTATACCATAAAAATACACCTGACTTTGTGCAAAGGGGCGGAGGGTTAACGGAGGGAAAACGAAGAGGGAGTTAAAAACATCACGTGATTAATGAATGACCTTAGGGGTCGTTAGTAGTAGTTAGCAGTCGTCGACCTTAGTAAGTTAGTTTCAACTTAAATTATTATTTTCAGGTAATGGTCTAATAGACGAGAATGACTTCATGCAATGGGTTACAAAAATACAGGCGTTACAAGGGTTAGACGTGAGTACGAGTGGTGGTGACTCGGAAGAGGAGATAACGAGAGATTTACTCGCGGCATTTAAGTGAGTATTTTTCATAATATGCAAAGCTCAATTTAAAACCAACCTTATCTCTACTCATATTATAAAGAGGAATGGTTTGTATTTTTGTATGTAACGAACAAACTTAAATACTACCGGACCGATTTGGATGAAATTTGGTATGGAGATAGTTTGAAATTCAGGGAGTGACATAGGATTTTTCTTCCGAAAATCCCATAGCAGCTAGTGGTTATATAAAAACTGATAGTATTAATAATGTAAGTCATAAAGCATATACGTCTATTCTCTCAATTAATTTTAAACCCTAATTTTTTTCTATATCAATTTTATTTTGTGAGTCAGTGATAATCGATGTTCTTTTTTAAATCATTTAGCTACTGAGTTTACGTAGACAATATCCGATGAGAAGTACTTTTATATTAAGAATGGACTGAGTTAAATTGAATGCATTAAAACTAAGATCAGTGTTCGTGTGTTACTTACTCTTTTGCATGCCGGTGGTTATTGCTAACTATCGGCCGGTTTCAATATCGAATCTTGCCAGATTGAGATCAAACTAAAAATAAATAGATTTTTTCTGACTGATCACTGACTTGCCATAATAGAGAAAATAGGATTCAAATTTCGGATTTCAATAAAAGATTGAGATCACACGTGGGAACTGGTTGTAATTCTTCAGGCTTCGGTGTAATCCGGAGCAGTAGCACGACGAGGATCGTTGTTTTGTATCAGAAATTGGGTACCTAGTAGTGCTCTTACTTCAATCATACCATCCATTCAACCGAAAGACGTCCACTGCTGGATATAGGTCTCCCCAAAAATCTCCACAACGACCGGCCTTGCGCCATCCGCATCCAGCGGATTTCTACTTCCCAATCATGTCATGCTGTTGTTCTATTATATACGTTTAATACGTATTCTAGAGTGTTCGACCGCGACGATAACGGATACATAACTCGAGACGAGCTACAAGCTGCTCTCGAGATGATCGGCGAGCCGGTTACAGACGCACAGCTAAACCAGGTGTTGGCATTAGGTGATATCGACCATGATGGCAGAATCGATTATGAAGGTATTACTTTCAAATCATTTTGTAACATAATATAAGCTCACGCCTGTTATCCCCAAGGGGTTAGGCAAAGGTGAAATAGCGAACTACACCCCACCCACATTTCGTCGAACTTAGTTCCGACCCAAATGTGACAGGGGGCGAGCCTGTTGTCATATCGGGCACAACCTTCAGACTCCGGAATGATATCAGGTAGAAAAACGCAATATCACTTGACCCGACCCGGGGATCGAACCCTAGACCTCAGAACTACAATTGTACCGTAGTACAACTGCGCCACAAAGGCTGTCCTTTTTACACCTTTTTTTATTTCTGAATAAACATCTTCTTCTTAGTTAATGTCAATCTGTGAATTATATACCTACCTACTCAATGTTGCCAGTCTCAAGTAGATAAGATTCAAATACTTTGTCAATACCTACTACAATAATCTAGCAAAACGATGGCTAAGTATGCAGGGAGTTTTTGTGACACCTCAGAATATACGTTTCTTGTTCATTATACCCAATATACTTCAATTGAGCACAACAACCAAAATGAAAATGACAGAGATGTGACAGACAAAGATGTTACCAAAAACAAAATGTCTGCATATCTAATTATCTTCAAGGTCTCATAAACGATAATATTTTTTAATCTGTTATAATTTGTATGATCATGTATCATACTATGATAATATGATTTGTCATCTCTGCATTTAACTGAACGGTTTACTAATTCCCCATTTCTTTCGCCGTGGGCTTGTACCGCAATATTTGTGCACTTAAAATAAGTTTTAAATAGTCTTATAAGAAAATAGCTATAGACAACATTATCACGCAATGGTGTGAGTGACCGCTTGCTCCATACAATTACGTCAATATACTGTGAGAGTAGGGCTTGTGTTTAGAAGGTTATCATCCTAGTTATTTGTCAGATCTCTCGTCATATATTTATATTTCAACCAAAGGGCTAGACTTTTTATTTTGTAACAGATCTGATATTGAAAGATTGTAAATATAGATTTTACTGTAAGAATGATTCATATGTTAAACTTTGGGTTGCTTATCGTACAGTTGATGAATAGGTGATAATTACTAATGATCCATAAGTTATAAGAATAATCATGAAAGTAAATCTACGTCTGAATACAAATAAAACGTAAATAGTGGTTTTTAAATAAAGCAATAGACTGTGATAGCAAAGAATTATGATTGGGACAAGTCCGATAGGATGATGGCGCATTTCTGGCATGGTCGGATTCCGCGTCGATGATTGTAGGTTCGAATTAATTTATCTTATTCCACACCCATTATTTTTGATGATGGAAAACGTCAAGGCATTTCCTAACATCCGCCTGGCTAACTTCAAGTTTGAAAATCTGTCGACAAGCACTTTGCAGGCGTGTTCGGGCAACATCACTTGATAGTTAGTACCTTCAGGCTTAATGAGTTTACCATCCTCGACCACATCGTCAATTAACATCTAATAAGACTGTGGTGATAGCGCTGAGCTTATGACATTAAGCCTTGGCTGTATTTTTAGAAGGGATGTTAAATGCTATATGTATTTAGAAAGGCGACTTATAGCTAACAAAAAATGCAGAGGAAGGTAAATTATTTCAAAATATGAAAATACCTATACCTTAAAAAGCACTTTTAGTGCATAAGACAGTATTAGTTGTAACAGTTATAACCACAGCCTAGAAAACTATACATAACAAGAAGAATAATATTGTAACATTTAAACGAATCTTTTATTAATAAAATAGGTACAATAGAATTATAGAAAATTTCTGAATGTATTGACATAGATACCTCACTTTTACATGCCTTCATAAATCTATGGTCTAGTTTGGGTAATGTCAAGCAAATTGGCGTCCGCATGCAATTCTCGGCCGGTATATTGCGGCCGCGATATAGCAAACAATTTTGGTAGACAATAACTCAAAACCGAATTTACATATTGTTAATTTAACTAAATTTAAAAACATTTTCATAATATGCATAGCTCAATATAAAACCAGCCTTATGTTTATATAAAAATTCAAAGTATTCATAATGTAGGGCACAAAATCATGAATGGGTTCATCTATTCTCTCAATTAATTTTCAAGTTTACATTATGCTTATATCAATTTTATTTAATGTGTTACTTATAATCAATGTATTTTTAAATCATTTAGCCTTTATGTTTACGTAGATAAACCTGATGAAAAAGTTCTAAAGTTAAGTTGTTTTTGTCATTCAAAATCTATGAGGAATTCGCGTTTGACAGTTCATAATATGTCAATGAATAGATAATATCAACTATCCAATCTATAAGTGTGGCCCTCTGACGTATGTGGCCCTTGACCAGAAATGTGTACTGAAATAGGTAGTAAGAATAGTTACGACTAAAAGTTCTTATATGAATATTTTTTTCCAGAATTTGTGAAGATGCTTCTGTAAAGTGTCACCTTGTTGAAGACCTTATTAGTTTTAATATTAAAGTATTAAAGACAAGTGATTATCGGGCAGTCAGTTGCGCTTCTCAACTGCCTTGGAATCTGTACGTAAAGTAAGAAAGCCGACAACGAGAACAGCCGAAGTCTTGTATACAAAATATGAATTTTAAGAGTTAATACGTTTATTAAAACGGAATAAAATATTATTCAATCATAGTAATATTAAGATGTGTATATAAAAATGTTTTAATAAATAAAATTGAAATTAGTATCTATATAAAAAATGTACGTATAATTTGAACAAAGTCTAGGTCTGACGACTAGAGGAGAGTAAACAACTTTTTCTATTGAATATTGTTAGTTGGGAACAAATAAGCTCTGTACCACAGATAAGTCACTTATCTGTGCTCTGTACTAACTTCAGATACTGTTCATGAGTCTTATTTATTGTTTACAAAACAATTAATATTAAGAGCATTAATTAATAAATAATAGATATTTACAAATAATTTATAATATAATAAATAAATTAGTGTTATGTAAACTTTTTATTTACTTTACAAACATTGCATGTCTAGTGTTTTTTATCTCTTTTGCATACCTTTTGCTATTAATACTTTCATCGAATAAGTTCTTCTTCTTCTTCTTAGAAATTGGCAATTTGTGACAGTGTCATGTAGGTAAAATGTATTTTCCATCTTGTATCAGCGTTACCAAGCTCTAGCAAAACTGTGTCTCATCCTGCTAGAACTTTCCATGGAGCATTGTTGGCACCTCAGAATAAACGTTACGCGTTATTTTCCATAATAAACTTAACTTGAACACAATAACCAAATTATATCACACAAAACGCCACCAAGATTACATGATATAGAGTAAAATACACAATTTAAATAAATTAAAGAAAACAACTGCTACATGATAGACTGAGATCCCGTCAAAAACTTCATAGAATAAGTTACCTACAAATGTATGTTACCAAAGATAACTATGAGGCTGCGCCTACATAAACTATATATTTTATACGTGCCATTATTTATTCAGTAATTATAATGTTGTATACGAATGTAGAAGTTTGTCTTATAGATTATATTATGTATAAATATATATTACTTTTGTTGATAATATTAAAGTATACAAACGTACGGTAAAGATAATTCTTTGAATCCACTTGCTATTATTATTATCAATTATATTTGATTTCTACAAACTGCTGATATTTTATTAGTTATCTATATTCGTTCACTTACATAAGTTTGAATTGTTATTTCATAGATTAAAAGCGTGTTTTTATTTTTTGTTGTACCTAAATGCAGTGGCGTGGCTAGCATGGGTGAGCACCCCGGTTCAGATGTTGTGGAGTCACACCAAAAATAAACAATCAACTGAAATCCACCACCTACCAATGGCAATCTACCAAATGTATGGTTAAGATTTTTCTTCTATGTATTTTTGGGGCTCATGATCAGGTGTCACTCGAATGGAGACGGAGTGCCCCTAGCTACGCCTCTACCTAAATGGTATGATAAATAAATGATAATAATATATTACTTTTCATAATGCCTACGTACATAAATGCGACAGCAAATAAATTATGGTATTTATAACAACACAATTGTTATTTTTTATACTTAATAGACATTTATAAAAATTGTAACATATTTAATATATGGTATTTCTTTACAAATTGGACAGGGATATATTATATAATAACAACAACGGTGTAATTTAAATTAATTTAATACTAGTTAACTTAAAAATCACTGTGCGCACAGTTTGTAAAATATTTCTTCTGAGGTTCTGACTAATGAAGAAAAAGAAAAAACGGAAGCGCATAGTTTTACCAGTTTACAATCGAACTACATTGATTAATGCTATTTATTTTATCGCGTAATTATTTATTATATAACGAATATTTATTATATTTTTCAAAGAACCAACACCATAATAATTTATATATGTTATTAAAGACATCTTTCTATATGTATGTCCATTACTTGCATAAATAAGAATTTCAATTTTTTCGCGGTTTTATGACGACATCCGTAACTGACTGTGCCCATAAGGAAATGATTTTTTATATAAACGTGGAAAACAGTTTTATCGACGAATTTTTCATTGAAGTACCGAATCTTCGCATATTCTACCAGTAAAAAATATGAAATAAAACTGCATATTAGTAATTATTCTTATCTACATACTTAATAACTACAGTTGTCTATAAATTAAGGTATTTTTATGGTTGTGAATGAATTTTAATTTACATCTGAAAACTGTGTAGCTCCTTATGATTTTGTGTTAAAAATATTAAACGAAATTTTAATAAAGACTTAACAACGTGTGAAAGAAAACTTTGTAAAACAAATAGGCACCTAATTATTGAAGATGAACACATAAGAGGTTCCTATAGACATCGAACTATTTTATTGTGGAGCCTTCAAAAGGCATGTGATGTGGAATGATCGTGATCAATGAATAAAAACTTGAATTTGTTTTCATTTATTTTTTATTAAAACGATACCCAAGTGTTTAAATTTCAATCAACTCCCGATAGAAACTTCTCAAGGAAGCCGGAAGGCTCAGGCTCTCTTGTTGGATGCCAATGTGCCATTATATGACCTTTTTGTTGCCATTGGTTTGTTACTTCTTTTAACTCTATATAGCCCTGAAGTAACGGTGAAAATATTTCAATGATTCATGGAAGTTATTAATATTTTAACGTATAAACTAATTTAGTAATTAATATGTAAACTATAAATATTTCCTATATTAGAGAGTTTGTTAGTATTATTGTTATAATTTCAGTATTATGTATGGTACATTATCTACCAACCACTTGTATTGCTATGCAATAATTCTAGGCGTGAAATGACTTATTAATTATTTATTTAACACACCTAGTTTTACAAGAAAATCAATTTTCCTGTGATATGTACCACTTATCATATCAACTTTAATGTCGGGATGGGACTACTACCATTCGACGTGGAAATATTCATAGATGGTTTTATCTATAGACCCTTTCCCATTTTTTTTCAATTTACTCTTATGTTCATTTTAAGTAACAAAACTCTCTTTTTTTCATTCATTTGTTTTTTTTTATCTCAGGTATAATTGAAATGTTATATGCACTTTTCGCTCACACCTTAAGAACATATGAAACGCGGACGGAGCCGCTCCAGCTAATATAAGTGTAAAGGTAAAACTGGAATCAGGACACCGGCATGGAGTAACGAGTACTACCTACTGAACTATCCTACCTTCCTAATAAACTATTTTACGTATAAAATCTATTCAAGTAGTTACCAGAACTAAACGTTTACCTTGATTACCAATAAATCAATGACACGAACATCAGTTACACAAGAGTTCTTATAAAAGTACTCTCTCAATTTCTTACGACAATCCTCTTCGTTTTTAGGTACGTCAAAAGATTTTACTGTAAAATAATGATTTCATTGACAATGAGAGTACTTAAAACCATGAACATTCTGTTGAAATTATGATCACCAGTAATCCTAATCAGAGCACAATTGGTATTATTCCTCAGACATTATTGTTAGTACATCCAGAGCACATACATATATTTTGTTTTCTTCAATGCCAAAAAAATAAATTACATATTTTGAATTTTTTCTACTGTTGGTAAAAAAAAATGATTTTAAACTCACTTATATAAGGAATGTGACGATAAAACGCTCTATATAGCCCTAAAGCGCGTCTACGAGCCTCGCAAAAATCCGTGGATAATAATGGTCTTACATTTTTACAGGCGGTCTTTACAGTTTTCCGTCCGGCCATATTCGTAGCTAATGAGTATTGTATTTATGATATTCACAGTTGCAAGTAAATAGCACAATTTATGGATAACAACTTAGAGTATATAGTGTTTTTGTTCACGTAAATAAATAATTTTTGAGGTCAGCTATATTTTTATTTTTCCAAATGCCAGCTATACAATGAATAATCTTACAATTACATTTTCTCGACCAAAGAGATTCTATTATTATTTTCAACTGTCTCGTTTATACTATATATTTATATATAAAAGATTATTCTAAAATGAGGATAATATAATTAAAAAATAAAATATATGTGGAAAATGATATTTAATTTGGCTTGTAAATGTCTGAGATACGAGCTTTTAAAGTTTAGAGCGATAGGTTTGTCCCTTTGTCCGTACCCAGCTGTATGTTATAGCCAAAAAGTTTGGGGGGTCATATTTGGGAAAATTATTGCGTTTTTCAAAATTACTTCGAATATATACCAATTGTCGATTTCACCGTTTAGGCGTTTTCAGCAGGAAGTTAGTAATTAATTGAAAACTTTTGTAAATTATCTATTTTTAAGAGATTTATCAATTCAACGTGTACGATTTTAGGTATTCATTTTGGTTCATAAGTCCCACCCTCGGACCGCCACTGTTCATGCCCAACTGAGTCAAAACCAGCACGTATATAGTGAAAAATCTGCTATAGTGACATATTTCAGCGCGTCGGAGTTCAGTACTTCCAGCCAGTGCAGAACCAGTAGTTAGTTATGTAATACGGCAATTGAGCCCAACTGGGTCGCAACTACAGTATATACATACATGATATATAGCATCTATGCTATCATAAGCTTGACTGTTATAGATAAGTATATTTTTTTTTTTTTTTTTATTATTTAAATTAAACTATCTGCAGACTCTGGGTCCGCACCTTTTTTTAGATTGGAGATTTAAATCGACTTGCGTCGAAAAAAATTGCCTATAATAGCAATTCAAGCAGCTATGCAGTTAGTAATCTTCTTTTGCATATGTGAGCTTAAATCTACTTCTATTAAATTTTTTATTACTATATATTCAATTATTTTGTAAACACTTATTTTGTTATTATTAATTACATAATTATTACATAATTTTTATTTACTTTTTTTTTTTTTTTATTAACGATCGTAACAAGCCAAGCAGAACTAGGTCCGTGTCCGCATAATTACCTCATAGTTTGGGTTTGGGCAATTATTGCTTGTATGACCTTTTGGTCTCCATGTTTTATGGCCATCTTGAAATTATAATCCGCTATGTCCTTCGCCGGTGCGCTCACGCTCGGTGGATGAAGCGGCCTATTGCGTCGTCGGCCACGTTGGTATAATAGACACAGGTCTCCGTGTGCCTCGAGATGGCCACAACAGCGTGGGATACACTATCGTGGACCTGTAGCTTTCTCCCCTTGGTCTGGAGAATCACCACCGATTTGAATGTCAATCCCTGCGAGTCGTGGATCGTCAGGACTCGCGACCCCTCCCCTGTTCCGTAGCCCTTGTTTATAAGGGCTTTCTTCTCTACCTGAGTATGTACTAGGTAGAGAGTATCGGTGGAGTGTGGGGGTATCTGCGCTCCCGAGTAACCCCCGAGTCTCAGGGACCTCACTATCGGTTTGGATGAGTATATACCGTCATAGATCTCGCTGAATGCATAGGCCACGTCCATCGGGTTCCTGTGAGTGCAGAGAAGTTGTTTTGTGATACCGGCGACTGCAGTTGGTCGGCAGTAAGACATCTCGAAGACGTTCTCTCGGTCGATGTAGGGCAGCTGATTGAAGTCCCCAATGAGGAGGATTTCGTTTGCTCCCGCCAGCCGGGCGGCGGTCAGGATAGCGCCGAAATGATTCATAAGAGCCTCGTCCACGATTAATCGCGGACGTTTCTCGGACTCTTTAAAACCATTTACGAGGATCGAGGCCATGGTGCGCGCTCTCTTTTCGGCCTTGCTGCCGTGCGTCTGCACCAGTTTTTCCTGTAGATCTTTAGCCGCCTCGGTTGTGGTGGTCGCGACTGCGTCTCTCTCCACATCAAAGTTTTTCACCAGCCACGTTGTCTTCCCACAGCCTGGGACCCCATTGGTCCACTCAATCGTGGGTATTGCTTCGGTGCATTCCACTGCCGTAGTGTTGAGGACCCTCGATACGGTTTCCACCTTTTCGATGATCCTCTCATCCAGCATGATCTTAGTGCACCGGGCCACCACGACGATGGGGTCAACCAAAGGTGTCCTGAACCTGAGCTGGGGGCTAGGCTCCTGCGACTCCTGCTCCTCCCTGAGCACGAAACCGCTGTAAATAAAATACCGCTGAAAATAAGTATATTATAGAGGACGTGAGGTATCTATGAGGAAGAATGTATGAATACTAAAACTGTAAAAAACATTAAAATGTATTTCATCATAACTAATTGAAATGTTAATTCTAATTCATAAAGTTACCAAAAAAAAAAAAATATAATTGATTTTAAAAAATCAATATTTTTTATCTGTTCTGCTAATAATCCAAAAGGTAAGTGACATCATAAAACAGAAAACGTCACAGCCGAAGTGATGGAGTCTTTCTAATGAAAGAATAAATAGTATAATTTCTAACGAATAAATGATTCTAAAAAATCGATTTACAAAAAAATCGAAGTCCAAGGCATCTGTTTCTCAATAATCAGTTTTTTCGACTTGTTTTGAGTTTTTATTCCTAACTAGTATTTTGACAGTTATCGAAACTAGGTAAATCATATTACGAATTGAGGACAAAAACTGTTTCAAAAATTTCGAAGTGAAAACTTTTTAGCGTCGTTGAGCGATTCTCGGTAGTAGTAAAACTGATAGATTGGCGTTACTAATGCTATGACGTCAGCCGTCAACATGCTACAGTATGTTAAGTATAAGATGACGTTTAAGGGCTGGCGCTCAGAGATAAATAATAAAATTTATACTTACGCAGCAAACCGTATGTTTTATTTATAAAGAAACTGCATGACAATGTACATAATTATTGCTCGGAGCGCCAATACATGTAACAACTATTACATGTACTAACAAAAGTTAGGTTATGTTACTAATTACAATTAATAAATTATAACATATACTATACTATAATTAAAAAATTAAAAAAAATAGTTATCCCAAATTTACGAGTTTTCACTTCATTCGGCAATCCCCCATCAACTAAACAAAAAAACTATTGACAAACAAAGGAGAAAAACGGCTGGGTTTCACCAACCGTGGTCACGGGCACGTCGCCTGCGACGCCGCACACCGCCAGTTAGCCCGTGACCACGGTTGGTGAAACCCAACCGAAACGTCGTGATAGAAAAAAGCAAAGGTAACGCGTGAAAACCCGTTTAAATTAATTGCATTTAAATATGGAACACGAAAGCTTAAAAAAAATACAAAGGAGAAAAAGGTACTACATTGTTATATCTTTGCCAACTTACATATCGATCTTTAATCATTTTAAAGTAATGAGAGTTGATTTTACAAACATATCAAAGCTTTTTAAATAAAAGAAGAGATTTTAGGATTGACACCACGCTCCAAACATCCCTGGTGCACTCCTGGTCCATCGTTTATAGATACTGCTTAACATCAGACAAGGTATTCGTCGAACATCTTACTGGTATATAAAAGATATTTTAAATTTTGAAGAGAGACGAAGGAAACTAACCGCAAAATGAAGTGAAAATCTACCATATCTTTTCTAGTATTTGGGTGCATTCTTAAATGTAAATAATATTATGGTGAAAGATCAATTAACTGGATTGACATTATACAACATACGTTCAATATATGAAATGTTCAACAATGTTTGAAGAATAATATTTATATTAGCATCTTATCTATTTTGTTTCTATTCTTATTAATTTGTAATCCATCTGTCGGACACTGATTTTTATTTCAATCAATTCATTTAGCTTGATTCGAATTGATTAAGAAATCGATCTTTTCGGAAAGCATTGCATCCCTAGGTTGTTGATTAATGTGTGACGTCACTAACTAAAGCAGCGTGAGGACTGGTGTTTTCGAACGTGGTGTGGACAAGGAACGAAATAAGCCACAAAATATTTATAACGAAATACCCTATTATGTTATAGTGGTGCCTGTCAAAATTCTAAGTTAACATCCGAACACTATATGTTATGATAGTTTTATTTCATACTATTAGTCCAGTATCCTACATATGTCATAATCAGATTAAGCTAAAATAGTGTGATAACGGCCATACCACTGTCATGCTTTTATTTATCGCTATTTAGTTATCACTTTCCAGCTGAGAATGTTCTAAGTCCTCACCACAAAGCCCAGTGAAGCTGTCAAGGCTAACAGTGCTTTAATTTGAAAAATGAAATATAATTACTATAATTATCATTTAGGTATTTTAAAACACCATTTACAGTCTGAGCAGTTTAATAAGTGTATATGATTTATTTTGTATGTTAATCATCACATATTGCTCAATCACTAACAAAGGTCATAAAAAGATAATCATTTTTAAATCTAAATTTATAAATAATACCAAAAACTGAACTGCAACATCTATATTATAATTGGTTTTAGCTTATTTAAATTTCATACTATTTACATGGCTGAAGGAAATCACTTATTCATTGCCAGATAAAAATTTAGAAAGGAAATCCTTAGGCTTTGGCTCTTCTGTAGGTTTGAAATAAGACATAATATGTCCCTTCTGTTTCCACATGTTTACTGATTCTTTAAGCTCCATTTGACCCTGAAAACCGTAATTAGCTAATCAATCATTTTCTATTGGTGACTAAACATCTTACATTCCACGGATTCTCCGTGCGGGTGCCGGGTTCATACCATTGGCGAGAGGGAAACCCAGTATAATGCCTGGGACTTGCGACCCAGGTGTAGGTTTAAGGGGCCCCTTTGCAATGCGTCAATGCAATCTACGCTCACCTTCACTGCCTATGTTCCCTTCCCTGCCTAGCCAGATTTGGTATGAACCTACTAATACTGCTTTGGATATTCTTTCTTATAAAGAACTTATGGTTGTTCTTAGCAGACCGAGTTCTTTTAGTAGGTTATAGAGAGATTTTGCTGGTAACCCTCTCACTCCCACTTCTACTGCATATAAATTAACAAAACCATTTGTAGTCAATTCATTTGTTAGGTCATAGAATTTGTTTATTTTCATTGTGTGGTCTTTAGGGATGTTGGTTTCCCACGGTAAGTTAAGCTCTCCCAGTACTATACATTCTACCATACCACAAGTTCTGGTGGCTTTTATCTACTTATTTGTTTTTCAAAAGCCAGTTTTTTTTTCTTCTATCTTATAGATTATCTATTGGTACACAGAAGTAGCCAAATCAAATGTATAATTACTAAATCTGCTTAAAAATAGCCAAGTATTCCGAACTCATATAATAATTTCAATGAAAACCGAGTATGAAACTGATATAAGATAAAAATAACTATAACTTAATAACAACTTTTGAAGAATAGCATTTAAATAATAATTACCTTAATGACAAGTATATCAATTACACGAATGTCAGTTACATGTTTATTCTTCAAGAATAACTCTTTTACTTTTGCACGACACTGTTCCTCTGATTTAGGTATATCAAAATCTTTAACTAAAATATTAATAAGACATAGGTTATTAACACTTTTACATATATAAAAAATAAAGGAAATAACAGAATAATATAAAGGTTTTATTATAAAACCTAAAAATATACCTATAAAAATAATTAAAAAAAAAATAGATGAAACAATGATGACATAACAGTTTACCTAAGTAAGGTACTTGGCGGGTACATGCTTTATAGAGGTTTAATACTCTTGATCTAGCCTCTCCTGGGCTTGTAGAGAGAACTGGTTTTACGCTTTTTGTACCTACTTGTATAGCCTGACGTGCAGACATGATTTAAAATTAGTTATTTACAATCGAAATTGCAATGTTCAAACTTTCAAAGTGTTTTGGGTGCAATTTGTTTGACATTGACAATAAATGCAATGACACTAATGACAGATTAGTTTTTCTTCTACTTAGGTAATGGCAATTTGTGTTCAAACAATTAGTGCTAATGTGATGTAGGTAAGATATATTTTGCATTCCCCTTGTCAAAAAAAAAAACAAAACAAAGAAAGATATATTTTCAATCTTGTATCAGCGTTACCAAGCTCCAGTAAAACTGTGCCTCATCCTGCTAGAACTTTACATGGAGCTTTGTGCGCCACCTTAGAATAAATGCTACGCGTTACTTTCCATAATAAACTTGACTTGTACACAAGAACCAAAGTATATCACACAGAATGTCACCAAAATTACATGAAATAGAGTCAAATACACACATTTAATTAATTAAAGAAAACAACCGCTACATGACAGACTGATATTCCGCCAAAAACTCCGACATATGAGTTATATTCCTCTGTAACAAGGTATAATTTGCAAATTTGCCAACGTCATGACGTCCATTCCTTTCTTATAAATTCTTACAATACCTATATTGTTTGTTATTTTTTTCATAACGTGGCCATCAAGTTATATTCAGATTAGAATTCTGGTTTGAATTTCGACCTTTAAGCGAACACTGCCTAGTGTAGAAAAATAATAAAACTACTTTATGTATTCAATAGAACAAGTATTTATTTTAACATATATAATTAGCTAGAAGACAAGTATAAAACTGATATTATTTATTATTATAATTATTTTAGAATAACAAAAAGGTTTTAATATCATACACATAGAATTACTTTTACATATTATTATTAGCTAATCAGATTTAAAACTCGAATAAATTAAACATAATATATAACAACATAATGATGTAGTACACTATACAACATAACTTGATAAATATTCATTATGTTTCTACCATCATGAAACCTTTTTTACATGAATTCGCTATTAATTACTTTAATTTTACATACCACATGTATAAAAATTCGGTTTTAAAGATAAACATGTATACATATTCATAATACTATCCTTCAAAATAAACGGTATTGGCATCATTTTATAAAGGGCATGTTTTAGCTCCATACTTCGGAGTGAGCTCAGAACTATATGGGTTTATTAAGAAACTATCTTTCATCCTACCAGGCATATAAGTAAAAAATATGTCCCTGCAACAATTTTTTTTTGTCAACAATAATTCTTCAATACATGTTTATATAAAAATCTTTAAAGGCGATACTGTACAATTATACAGTAGTACTAGCAATGCAAATGAACGTCCAATAGGTCAGGTGAAGTATTTATCCATTATGCCAATTTTGAAGTTTGATCTTATATTGACGCTTTAGCAAAACTGTGGCCATTATGCTAGAACTTTCCAGGGAGTTTTTGTATCACCTCAGAATAAACGTGTCGTATTATGATATTGAATAATAAATAAAAGTAACAAAACAGTTTTAGCATTTTACTATTAAACAAAAAGAGAAAAAAATTAAATCAAAAGCATTAAAACTAAAATGAAAATTTACTTACAAAAACGCCTTACTAGGGTATGCGTCATATTTCGTAGTAGACCACCACAGGCGTGTCTGTTCAACTTGCTTCATTCTGTTCCTTGCTACAAAATCTTCAAGTAATAATGTAAACTGGAAAAAGAAATATTATTAAAATTATTTCTTATACTTTTGCTTACAATTCCAAATTAGAATAATATAATTAGGTTGATAATGACCAACTCATTACTATTACTTCAACGACAAGGTTAATTAGTTGTTAATTTTTGGCGGTGCACTAACTCTTACTGTGATTAACTATAATAGAATATTTTGCTTTATTTTGATCATTCGATGATAATAAAGTTTTAGATAACGTTAAGTGACCTAAAAAGTAATATAAATTACAAATAACCCGCGCAAAAACGCTAGCTGCCATGTTGATTTAGTACGTGACGTCATTGATCAATCAACATCTTAGGAAATCGATTCTTTCTGAAAAAAATCAATTAATTCTCCTTATGCTAAAAAAATCTAAGTGAAAACTGTGGTATGTAACCGATACCTATTATCAATGTGATTTCAGACATAGCTTTTGTTGTAAAGTATTGTTTATGCCAGGGGTTAAATTAGGTGCTGACGCGGTGCTTGCGAAAGCCACCCCGTGTCGCCCCCATCCCAAATGCGGCGGACGGCCCCGGGGGGTTTTAGTGGGTATTTCCGGGCGCTTCACGCCCGGGTGAGTCCCACACTGGCACGGAGTTCGTCCCTCCGTGCCCCCTTACCTATTGCATTGGGGAACTTCGGTCTCACTAATGCAATAGGTAAGGGTAGGGCGTAAATGCATTTCCGCTCGTCAAAAAAAAAGGGGTTAAATTAGGTTTCTCCCCCCCCCAAACCCGCTGGGTCATTGCACGGACGAGGCCCGGTGGGTTAGCCGCAGGGGGCGACGCGGTGCTTGCGAAATCCACCCCGTATCGCCCCCATCCCAAATGCGGCGAACGGACCCGGGGGGTTTAGTGGGTATTTCCGGACACTTCACGTCCGGGCGAGTCCCACACTGGCACGGAGTCGTCCCTCCGTGCCCCCTTACCTATTGCATTGGGGGGCTTTGGTCTCACTAATGCAATAGGTAAGGGTAGTACGTAAATGCATTCCCCTCGTCAAAAAAAAATGTGTTAAATTAGGTGTCGATATCAACAATAGGTCACAAATATGTTGTTCAGTTACTGATGTGCGGTGTTTATTTTTTACACAACTAAGATCTAAGTTTTTCATAAAGATCTTCTGTTAGTGACCGCGAACGCAAGACTCTGGACTTGGTGGGAATATACTTTACCAATGTGGCCATTCAAAAATCGTATGCGGGCCACGTTATTGTCCATGTGCATAGGGTTGAGCAGCCTTGACGTAATTGGAAAGTTTGATTATAATTACTTAATTAAAGACGTGACACTAATTTACCAGTTTCTGTATTAATTGCCGATGAGACCAATTCATATGCTCTAATTGCTTTAAAGTAAATGGTATCCTATATGCTCTTGCTCTGAAATTCATTTGTTTCAGGTCTAACCATCTGCGTTGAGATTGTAAAAGGAGACGTTCTGGAAATATATTGTGATATGAATAGAAGTATATTTAAATAAAAATGTTGCAAATATTATTACATTATTTCATGTGATCTTTTGTATTAGACATGAATACATACTGTGTGTTTGTGGTGTGATTTTACCCCTCACTTTATTTCTGACCCACTCTTGTAAATTATTAAGGAGATTTGCTTGTGGTAAATGAGGTATCAGAAGAGGAGTATCTGAAAGATCTGCTAACAAAGCCTAAAATATACAGATGTATTCAAAAAAACGATTTATTAATTTAAGGTTCAAAATTACTTAATAGGTTCATCTACTTTTATTGTCTTATTATTTTAAATAATCGAAGTAGTATACTTATCGCTCTAAATAATTGAGTTGGATATTTTTTTACATACGTAATCAAAAGAGCGAAATTACTCAGCAAAATTTTTTCAAAGTGACGTTTTCATTTTGATGATTATAAGGCCTAGATCTATAGCAAAATATTTTAAGGCAAAAAAGAGCCATACCGCAAGTAACTCGCTCTCTGATAAGCTAGATGCAGATATCGTTGGTGTGGATGGTTCAGGCTGGAATAAAACATATGAAAGTGTTACATTTAGGTAAAACAATTATGTTTATCTACTAATAAAAATCATGGTTTGTTAATAAAGATATTAAAAACGTCTTACTGTTGGTTCACCTGACATCAGTGCATCTTTAATGCTATCTTTTATAAAATCCTCAATGGGATCCATTTGATAAATTTTCGCTTGATCCATCCAGAACGATCCATGTCTCGTGGGTCGGTAGAAATATTTCTCTTTAACTTTACCTTCCTGTTTGAAGTCGTAAAAATGACCGCATTTACATTTAGATTCCTTTACATAATTCATAACACTATCATTCCTGAAATAAAGAGATATTTTTTGCACATAAACGTATAACGGCGTTTTGTATAAGTTTGCTAATTGGGTTTAAAGTACGAAGAAGGTAAATGTAAGTTTTGTAATTTTTGCTCTAAATACACCTTGACTACCTAATTAAGATGAGGCACTTGATTTTCACACAAAATTTGGTTCCACCTTAGTAAAACAATCTTACTCAAGGATATGTATTGATAATAAAACAAGTTATGACAACATTATCATTAGACAATATATAATAGCATATGTTATTACCGAAACAAATTCTTTAATAGCAGCTATTGCAATGATTATGGTCATTATATAATCATGAATATAAATGACTGATGACAATTTTAAATATCACATACCATTTTGTGAGGCAGTCACAAGATTCATTACATTTTTCTTTCGCATCGTTAGGAAATTTCCAGTAACCGAGAATGCCCGTAATGTTCTCTCCCCCAAGTTTATAATTCCGCCATTAATGGGTATATATCCGGTGGGTAGGACTGCAATGTCTGGAAAAATTCAAATGTAGATATGCAAAGATAAATAACAGAGTATTCACTTCGATTTTAACTTCAATCTCTTTGTTATTTAGTAGTTATTTGTCATATAGTACAAAATTCAATAATAAAACGCACTGCTTTTTCTTTCTTATAAATGTTACAACAAGGATTGTCAACAGTATATCTAATAAATACACATTAGAAGTCAATTTACTTGTTAGAATGTATCGAGGAGTTCCTTTGGTAAATGCGACTCCTCCAACTTGATACTGTAGGTTATTGTATTGTGCCTTATGCCTCGGTTTCGCTTTCCTTTTTATCATCTTGAGTTTATTAATATACGCCACTTGCTTTGGATCAGTATTACCTACAAAATAATAGTGACGATGATTTTCAGGTCACTTCATAAGCCGAATGGGAGCTAGAACGAGTTTTATTTTTCTATTCTTCTGAGGTTATATTTGTTATGGATATGGATTTTATAGGTACCAAAGAAATATCATATAAAATATTTTACTATTTGTTGTACTCATGTGCAAAAAATATTCTTGTTACATGAAATAAATCGGTAAACTTTCAGGAGCGGTAAAATTCGGAGGTTGAGAAAAAAACTTTCAAGTTATCGAAAATGATATTATCCCAAGTATGACTAATAAATTTAACTAGTATATTTTTTAATAAATTAAAAACATTTATAAATTCTCTGCATTATGCAATATTTAAAAAACATTTTTTTAAATTAAGTACCTAGCTATTAATTTTATTTTATATAGATCTTTTTATAATAATTAGTCATTTTATTTTTTTACAGCGTTCAGGTGTTATGGTTAAAATGTTAAATCCGGCACTGATCGGGCTTATATACGAGTGAAACATGGCTAATCATATAAAATTGTAAACGCTTCTCATCAAGTTTCCCTTTTGTTTTTCTAAACTTTATGTATTTTTGACTACTACGCTACTTTTATGGTTACATTACAATTATCAGTCGAAAAAAAATTGTTAATTTTTATAAGTTTTCAGATACGGTCAAGCGAGTTTCATTAACGCGCTTTTGTTAAGACTGCAGCTAGTTAGGTATTATTGTATGAATACACTATATTGACTTTAAGACTACATTTGATTAATTTTAACAGACACCTATCCGTTATCAAATTAGTAGGTACCAGAGCTCGACAGTACTTTACAGTACTGAGAATTTATTCAGCACCCAATATACACTAAAAATTAGGGCGTATAAACACTAAAAACTGCAAACGTACGCAATGTACTCGGTGGTTCCCAAAATTTATAAGTACAAATTCGTTCAGCCTGCTTCTCCTTTTTATTTCGTTCTATGCGTTTTTGCAACTGAAAATATAAGTAAAATTATACATACGCAGCCACAATACGATTCACATAAAAACCGTGGTATAAACATGTTATTATTGTAAATTCGTAAACTATTTTTCCTCTTATAAGATAAAAATTGCACGTTTACACGTATTTTCGATACAACTATTTTATGAAGTCTTCTAATAGGACCAATACCAAATCTTGTTACTATGTGGGTATACACAAATAGACACTTTTTAAGGTACGTTTTCCCTCTTTTTTTTCATCTATGTTAATGGGTCAAAAATATACATTTTTTTTCATTTTGAATAAATTATTAGGAATACAAAAAATTGTATGAATGTATACTAAACACTTACAAATGAATGATCCTTGCGTATTTGTTCATAGCTCTGAAAAAGTAAATAAATATAGACCAGATATGTAAGTAATTGAATTGAATTTCATGAGTTAGGGTGTTATATTACAGACATTTTTTTTAAGTGTCAGAGTCTAGATGAGTATCGGCTAATATATAATACATATGTCATAAAATGTCTTTAAAAAAATGTAACACATACAGTCATAAGTTTTAGGTCTTGTACGTCCCTACCCTAAATTATCTTTGTTTTAACCCCTTGAGTACTACCCTGGCGTTTACACCAGCTTTTCATTGTTTTCCTATTGTCTTATTTTTATGGGTAATCAACATTATTAACTTAAAAATAATTAAATATAAATTCTTTAATACCTCTCGAGACCTTAAACGAAACTTGTAATCGAGACCACAGGATTTGGTTTTCTTTCTCGTGTCTGATGACGATGAACGACTACTGTAAAATGGTACATAAGATTGCTGCAAGTATTCACCGTAGCGAACGTTCGGTTGAAAGTTTTTGAGTGTTTCTGAAGAACAGTTTAATAGTTAGAAAAGATAAATAATCCTATGATTTTCTACTTTAAGTATAACAAATCTGCTATATATATACTATTTGGTTTGATATTAAATGCATACAAAATGTAGCAAGTATGTTTAAACACTGTAGGTATACTAAATACTTCTAAGAAAGTATACTGCTAAACAACTTAGATTTGTAGTTTTTAAAATGGCTAATGAGTTAGATGATTTGTATTTCGAAGTTGCATCATCGTTCTGCTAACGATAATGAGCATACTGTATGTGTAAAAGTGATAAACACGTTTTTATTTTTTATATTTGATTGTATAATATGACGGCAGAGCATTAATTTTAATACTAGCCAGGGTAATTACCAAACCTACATTGACGATCCATTCCTAAGCATTAGATAATGATAATAGTCACTGGACATCAGATGCTATTCAAATTTGACTCTAATTTATCTGCAGTATATTCAAGCTAGTGCGACAAATATTAAAAATGTTTATTCAGTTTTTTTTTTGTAAATTACTTGTCTTTGGTATTAGTGGAGGTGATTTATCCCTGTGCGTTAATTTCTCTAGCATCTCGACACATTCCTCCAGATCGATGAAAACCAGACACGACATTAGAATCATAGCGTTCATATCGTAACCTAAAACAACAATAGTTGATGATAAGAACCATTATTTTCCTAACAAAGGGGTTCTGTTTCTATCTCTTCTTTAAATCACGTTTATTATGGACAATATAAATATAATATTATTCAGGAGGGGGGCTGCTTTGTACCGAGCTCCCCCCTGGACGGAAGGTAGGAAAGGGCCCGACTCAGCATTGCAGGTTGTTTACCTGTCATGTATCTAGGTCGGACCAGCCGCTGGGGCGATGCGGGGCATATCACCCAAAGAAGGACGGCAGATGGTACCGTGGGTTTCAGTGGGTATTCCTGGCAACTCACGCCAGGTGAGTCCTACATACCCCCCTGGCATCTCTAATCCGGGAGATTTTACTTCCGGATTAGAGATGGGAGGGAGGATGGCATTTCCACGTAAAAAAAGTTACGTTTTATTAAATTTTGGACACGATCATAGTTTTATGTTCCACCTATCCATGGTGGTAACCCTTAACCGCGCTGCATCTTCAGGTACGCGGCAGCCATTAGAGAACCCGTGAGCTCTATCGGGCATCGGTTCTACGATCAATGTGCCCAGCCCATTGTCTCTTAAGTTTGACAATTCTTCCCGTTTTGGTTCTTCTGCGGATCTCCTCATTTCTGATTCGATCATGCAGGGAAACTCCAAGGATAGCCCTCTCCATTCCCATTTGGGTAACTTTGAGCTTTCTAATTATGCCCATTGTAAGAGACCACGTCTCAGTACCGTAAGTCATCACTGGCAACATACACTGGTTAAAGACTTTTGTCTTGAGACACTGCAGTATTTCGCATGAGGTGATTCTGCGTAACTTCCCGAAGGCAGCCCACCCGTGTTGGAGTCGACAATTGATCTCTTTTTATTGAAGTTCGGATTTTATGTTATACTACATCTATTAGCAAAGCTCTTAGCGAAAACGTAAAATTATAAGTAATACGTTTTACACAAATTTACAGTAAAATCACGTTTCATAATAATTAATCTAAAACTATAAAAACTCGTATTATACCATGTTCTATTATTTATATGTATTTACATGTATTTCGATGATGAATCGAAATGTTATGTAATTATTTTTTCTTTAACTAATGAAATCACGTGGTAAATTCCTTTTATATACTAGATTATGATTAAAATTAATTGAATACAGACATCCTCTTAATACACTTGGTGAGATTTTATAAACTGCTTTGTAAAGATTCCATATGAAAACACCTGGGTCTTCAACACTTTCGACCATTGCCTTCATTAATAAGCTTTTTGATATTTTTATCGTGATCCCAAGGTCTGATAATGACTTTCGCGTTCGCTTAGGCAAGTCTTCTAATAAATCTTGATGAATGTTAGTCTTTAGATCGTTTAAAACTTCTCTTTGTGTAGTCGACAGTTCAGCGTACCAAGCTGGTCCAGCTTCAGTAATTATACGTTTTTCTTTTCTTTTTGCTGTAATAAATTGCTTGTTTAATCGTTTGCTTGTACTTACATTGTCAATAGAAATTGTACATATTGAAACTAAAAATTAAAAGGTAATAATACTTTTTATTAGTAGAAAATATGAAAATAGGTAAATATTAACGTAAAAACGCTTCATTTCTATAGAATATTTATTCAGCTTTGGTCTAATGTACGTATCTAGTTAATAAATAATAAATGCTGACGATCATATAGATGTCATGGTTAATAAACGCTATAATACAATAATTACGGTCGAACGAACAAGACGTTACAGACATCGCCTAGTTTAAAGAAATAAATAGGCAGTCATGGGGACTGCCGACAGAAGTGAAATTTTAAAACTTTATTTATAATTCTCTTCTTTAATGATTAAATTTCAAAATTTGTTGATTGAAATTATTAACATAACCTAAGATTTGTCTGGTTTTTATTGTATTGGCGCTCCGAGTAATATACATACATATTCGTATAGTTTCTGTATACTAATAAATACAATTGGCGTGTCTGTTAGTAATATTAAATTTTTTTTTTTGCTAAGTAGATATGAATACGACGATACCTATACCAAAAATACAATTTTTAATAAATTTGTCTGTCTGTCTGTTTGTTCGGGGTAATCGGAACGACTGGACGGATTTTAACGGGACTTTTTTTGGTAGATAGCTGAAGTTACTTCTTAACTAGGTAACTTAGGGTACTTTTCATTTTCGAAAACAATTAAGGTTCCGCGTTGAAAAATTAAAACATAAAAATTGAATAAAATCTGATTCAATGCACAGTTTTACGGACAAGTGCTTGAATTTATGACAAATATTTTACTTTATCTTATTAACAACAAAAAAAAATAGGGTTCAGTATAAAAAAAAATCAAGCAGAGAAGAATATATAAAACGCGGTCTCAGCCGCGGGCAAACAGCTAGTTCATATTAAAAACAAACAAAATTGTTTTAAGTATTTATCTCCGAGCGCCACCACTTAAACGACATCTTATACTTGACATATTGTAGCATGGTGACGGCTGACGCCGTAACATTGGTATTGCGAATCTATACTTAAGTTTTCCCCTACCGAGAATCGCTCAACGCCGCTAAAGAAGCTTATGCTCTAAAAAATTAAGTTTATTTTATTCATTAAGAACTATAACACCTTTAGCTTCCATTTCTCCTTCCATAAACGTTATACTTGTACATTTACATATGAAAATGAAATGTATGTTACTAATAGATATCACTTTACTTTTCAGCTTAGTATATTATAACATGACTGTGATAGTCTAAGAAGCTTCAAATTGACAGTTGGCAATCTACTAACAGTTATATCAATTATAGAAATATTTTTTACCTTCACGATATAAATAATATTTTAATTCTTTCAAAAACGCCAGCCATGCGCCAACTTTATAATTATATGGTGGTTTTTCAATATTTTCCCTTTCTAAATAAACCCATATTGGTTCTTTTTTTGGACCATATATTGTCTAAACATAGTGTAAAAAAATATTGTAAAAAAGAAGAAAGTAAATAACTGGCTATGCCTTTTATTATTAAACATTCAAAATTTTACTTTAATTAAAGTAAATTGCTAAAATTAAAGTGACAATTTACTTTAATTCTTGTGTATTAATTTCTATAAAAAGATTTCCAACAAGGAATACATGGTAAAACAATTAGTGTGAAAACAAAGTGGTATGGAATTTTGTGCTTCCTTTATTATAGAAATTCACTACAGGCATGTTCCTCTTGATTAAAATATTTACTTATCTATACTAATAAAATAGAAGGTATGTTTGTAATGTCAAAAAACTGATTTTTTACTAAATACATATGAATGTATATACGATACCTATACCTAAAATACAATTTTTAAAAATTTGTCTGTTTGCTCCGGGTAGTCTCTGGAACGGCTGGACCGATTTGGATGGGGCTTTTATTGTTAGATAGCTTGAAGTTACACCGGGTAACTTAGGGTACTTTTGTTTTTCGAAAATAATTAGGGTTCCGCTTAAAAAATTAAAACTCGAGAAATTTAGAATAAAATCTGATGCAACACACAGTTTTTTCACTGATAAGTGTTTGAATTTGTGAGAAATATCTTTACTTTCTGTTAATACAAAAATGTTAAAAAAAAAGATGTTAAAAAAAATATATAATTATTAAGGTTTCGTGTAATAAAATTAAATCCCAAGAAATTGTGAACAAAATGCTATTCAATGGACAGCACCATCAAAACGTTATTTTCCGATGATTATTTACAAACTATATAACGCAGTGAAGAACATACGAAACGCAGGCGAAAGCGCGGGCTTAACGCTAATAAATAAATATTTTTAGATTACGTTTTATTTTACTTACTATATTAGATCAATATAAGAATGATAATTTAGATAAATATATAGAAAAACAAAAAAAGAAGAAAGAAAGAAAACATTTTATTCGACATACATACAACACATCATATTAGCACTATTTTATAATACAACAAAAAGTTAAAAAAGTGTTGCATGTTGTCGAAAAGGTCCCTGTCTCAGCATGAGGCTGCAGGCATACAATTCGAAGCACTACAGCGCTGATATTCTGACAGGGCCTTGTGGTATGTACACCCTCACAGCCGGACTATCACACATTGATAATTACACTAATAACAATGAATATAAAACATACTATTATAATTAATACTATACTATAATTAATTGTATGGATTTATATAAATGTGTAAATTATTACTATAGATATATTTTTATTGAAAATTATTACTCAAGAAAGAAGTTAAATCAGAATGTATAAAAATTCAATTTAGTAACTGATGTATTATAATGATTATTAAAAAATATGATTCAAATGAATATCAAATTATACCTTTTTATTTAGAAATCCTTGGACTGTAGGCATTTTAAATTTCCCCATTTGACTTAAATTTAGGACAAAAATTTTAAAAACGATTACTACAAATTTTTGATTATTACATAATTTAAATCAATACAAAGGCATATGTCATTTATGTTTTTTTTTATATTGTTGTCATTCTGCCAGTTATTTACTTTTAACAATGGTGTATAAAATTATTAATTTCTGAATAGTTACTACATATCTAGGTTACAGGAAGGTATTTGAAAAAAAAAACATTAAATAAGTATTACACATCTTTAATTTGTATATTTTTAGTTTTTTCCAAAATATCCTTGTATGGAGGATCAATAGGTCCTTGAACTGGCTCCTTATACTCATAAGAAGATTGACCTTCTAATAACAGTGGATATGATGTGTCTGAATCATATGCGCTTAAGTCTCCACATGCATTGAATGGAACTATAAATCGGTTAGGACCTGTAAACTCATTGAAATTACAGTATTTATGATCTAATAGTGGATTAACCATATTTGGAACATAACCTTCTGGAGGTTGATAATTCTGACAGACAACAAAAGCTTCAATACTAGAATTTCTTGAGCTTCTTGGTTTTGTTACAGTCACAAACTTAAAGAATTGCTTCAATTGGGAATAGAGAAGGGATACATCTTTTCCCCTGAAGATTTTAGCAACAAATACTCCGCCAATTTTAAGGACATGAGTTGTTATATTTAATGCAGCTAACAGGAGTTGTGATTGCACATATTCATCTATGTCATGTAGTCCAGTGACATCTGGGGCACCGTCGCATACCACTAGATCTGCTTTCAGACCTTCAAATTCCTTTATTATTGAACATGCAGTGGATAGCTTTGTTATATCACCCTGTATTTGTTTAACACCAGGCAATGCTGCCATTGCTTGCAAATCCACAGCCACGATCTTAACATCTTCAACATTTTCGGCATTCTGTCGCAGAGTTTTCGTTAAAACCTGACTCCAACTACCAGGAGCAGCACAAAGGTCTACAGCTCGTAGCACATTATCAAAAATATTATACTCTTCATTGATTTGTAACAATTTGAAAGCACTTCGTGCTCGCCAACCTTCTTCTTTAGCTAATCTATAGTAAATATCTCGTTTATCTTTTGAAGTTTTACCCATTTTTCAAGTTATTGTCAGATTTTACGAGTAAATATCAATACATTTTGAATTTTGTTTACATTATTTTTTTAGGGAAAAGGCAAAGATACTAAACCATACAGCCAAGTCAGACATTAGGAACACTTTTCATTCAACGCTCTGTTAAAATATTTATTTAAATAGGTTATATATCTTCAAATATTTTGTTTATTAGTTCAAATTTAAAATATGTATATATAACTATAGCTACATGTAATAAACGAATATAATAAAAATGTCTAATAGCAGCAGGCTGCTAAGGCTGGCAAAATTGTTGCATTTAAGAAAAATGACATTAACACAAATATAAAATAGATATACAACAAATAGGTTAACTTTTTATTACTTTTAGCTATCATAGTTATTTTAACCCATGCTAAATGCGATATGTTGATTATAAAAAAATATTATTGTACTACTTTACGATTTCTAAAAGCAACAATTGCAATATTAAAAGCAATTGATAATTTTTATAGCCTATAAAAACATAATATCTACAGTTTTATTATTCATTTCTGATGTACAGACAGAGTATACAGATTTATTATCGCTATAGATTAGTAGGTACTTGGTAGTAAATATGGATGTTTTAAATAAATAGATATTTACCTAGCATCGCTGATTCAAATATAAAAGTCAAGATAGGAATAGTGACCTGAGATCGATTAATCGCAGAATCAATCTTTAAGATCAAATTTTTTTATTTTTTTTATAATTAAAATCTAGCAAAGAATCGATCCAGTGAATTGATCTTAGTAACTAGGAAAGCCAGGTTTATTTTTTTCTGGTCGTATAAGAACTAAAAAAATATTTACAATTAAGAATGTACTCAAACACAAGTAAATGTATGAAAGATTTTCACTAAATTAATTATAAACTCAAGGCATTGTGGTCAGTTTCTTTTGCTTCTTTGTGAGATTCAGAATGTCTTTTTGTATACTCTTAAGATTAAGTATACTTAATGTATACTATTAAGAGAACTATTAACTGCTCCGGTGGCGCAGTTGTATTACAGTGCGACTGCAGTTCTGAGGTCTCGGGTTCGATCCCCGGGTCGGGTCAAGTGGTATTGAGGTTTTCTACTCAGTATGATCCCGGAGTTTGGAATTTGTGCCCGATATGGCGACAGGCTCGCCCCCTGTCACATCTGGGACGGAACTAAGCTCGGCGAAATGTGGGGTGGTGTAGTTCGCTACATCACCTCTGCCTAACCCTTCGGGAATAACAGGCGTGAGCTTATGTTAATATGTTATTAAGAGAACTATCTTGCCTGATCGTAAGTAAACACTTACAGTGTTAGTTGGATGCTTACTACATCAAGAGTATTTCGAGTGTACTGCCAATCATAAATCACTTTATAGCTAATTTCGTTTAATAAAAAAAAAATAGTTACGAATAAAAAAACATCGAAAAAAGATCGATGTTCTAGAGATCGATCTTTTAGATCTCGATCTTTTTGTGAAACGATTCATAAATCTTCAATTCGAATCGATTTAAAAATCGATCTTTTTTAAAGAATTGCTATCCCTAGTGGTTTCGCCACACAGCGGGCGGCTGGAGATGCTAACACGCTTTTACTATAGAAAAGGTCGCGCAGGGCTTGCGCTCAGCTCGCGTCGACGCCATATTTTTTGTGGAAACATCGCGCTGGGGCCCGTCCCGTCCGCTGTATGGCGAAACCATAAGTCAAGAATGAAATCCATTCATAATTCAACAGTGTATGTATAAATAGTAACAGAGGACACTATAGTGTGTATGGTACACACCTACTCAGTACTCACGCACGATTAGATTGATTATATTTAACATCATATTTAAATCCTGCTTACATCAATCGTCAATGACAAACGGTATGATATTCTGCTATACTTATAATTTGTAAATTCAATAAAACTTATAAAATATGAACATTATGATGTATTTAATTTTTTTAGAGGTACGCGTTAATATTAATATAGCTGTTTAACTATTTATATGCTGTAAAACCTTTGATTAAAAAGTGAAAAAAATGGATTTTGAAGATATGGAAAACGTGTTGGGAAATAATTTAGTATTTATTTTATTATTTACTTTTTTTATTCTATTGTATTATTATTATACTGACACATTTGATTTTTTCGAAAAGAAAGGTATACCTTTTTTGAAGCCAGTGATTTTTTTTGGAAACTTAGGACGACGTATAAGAGCAAAAAAATCGCTTTACACGTTTCAATTAGAGATTTATGATATTTTTAAAGGGATGCCCCTGGCTGGTAAGTCCATACTTTTTTTTAAACCTTTTTAGATGTAATATTTTATCCACAATACTGAATTATCAAACATTTCACACAAGGGAACTAAAACATATTTTTTGATACCCACTAAGAATGCGCTCAGAGAGTAGAGGAGGGCCTCTTTGCGATATTCAGCGTACTTCTCTCGGTCAAAGAGAGGGGTGATGGGTTCGTGTCGGGCGTTTGGGGCAGGTATGTATCGTCGGATTGCACTTCTTCCCCAACCGCCCCTTCAGCGAGTTCGAGATCTTTCTCGACTCCCTGGTGGTGGCGGTTGGATGGCTGCAGTAGAGGAGTGAGCAGTCCAGATGGGCCTGTCCATCCTCAATCGCGGGACGGTGTTAAAGTGCGTGCGACATAAAGGAGGATCCGTTGTGGACCTCTCGTTTGCCACGTCAGATTTCGCACGTCGCGCACGGAGGTAGAACGTGCGGAACGAGGTACCCAGAGAAGACCCTGTCAGACCATTGGTATATATGGTTCGAGGTCTCCACCTCCGACGCAGGCGAAGGCACGCGCCCTCCTAGGCGCGGGGCACCGTTCCTCCGATGGGCCCTCAGCCAGCTGAAACGGAAGCTGGCGGAGAAGGCGGGTATCGTCCACAGTTGGGTTGGACGGTGGACGCTACAGGTGGGAGTTGACGCGTCCGCTCTCCGCTCCGTCACTCGACATGTGTAATGCGTCGATGCCCCTATGTAGACACCGTTCAAATAAACGGGCGGTGTACTGGTGGTCCCCAGAGCTATCCCAGCTTCGGGACACGTGCATCGCGGTGCAGCCGGACTATGCCCGCAGTCGAACGAGACGAAGGCGCGACCTTATGGGCGAAACCCGTTTAGGTGCCGCCTACAGGGAAGCCAGAGAGTCTTTGAAGGTGGTCATCGCCCGGGCTAAGGATCTGGCCCGGAAGAAGTTCCTCCTGTCGGTGGAGAGGAATCCGTAGGGGCGCCCGTTTAAGGATGCCCGAAGGAAACTCCGGGTCCTGGTACCCCCGATCACGAAAACTCTCCATCCGACAATACTGGAGAGGGTTGTGGTGGCTTTCTTTCCGCACGCCCTCCAGGAGGACCCCGGGGCACCAGTGTGGGCGGACGCCCTTAGCGCCAGCAATATACATGTGCTCCGTGCTACGCAGTGAACGGTGACGTTAAGGGCAATACGCGGATACCACACAGTGTCTGGGTCGGCGGCCTTCGTACTCGTAAGATCCCTTTTTTTTTTTTTTTTGATGAGGGGGAAATGTATTTACGCACTACCCTTATCTCTCTTGGTATTTGAAGGATCGGAGTCCCCCAAATACAATAGATAAGGGGGCACGGAGTGACGAGTTCCGTGCCAGTGTGGGACTCACCCGGGCGAGAGTCGCCCGGAAATACCCACTAAAACCCCCCGGGGCCGTCCGCTGCATTTGGGATGGGGGGGCGACACGGGGTGGCTTACGCAAGCACCGCGTCGCCCCCTGCAGCGTACCCACCCGGCCCGTCAGTGCAATGGCCCGGTGGGGATGGAGGAGAAAAGTTCCCCTCCACCTCTTAGCCCGCCTCAGGAGAGGCATGACCTATGGTCAGACAACCAGGGGGTGGAATAGTTTCCACCCCCCATAAAGAGAAAGGGGAAGAGTTGTAAAGAGCAGTGGCGGGCAAAGGGAACAGGGGGAAGAAACCCGCCACTGCTTTTAGGAGAAATAGGTCCCTCCCCTTCACTCGTCTTGTCTCAGTCGACAAGACGTAGGAAGGAGAGGGATACCTGAAGAGACCTGAAAGAGAGAAAAAAAAAAAAAAAAAACCCCGGGCACGCCTACATGCGGAGGAAGCTCCGCACGTAGCGTGCCCACCGCCCCCTGGGTCGCTTGCGCCTCCGAGGATCCGCCCCCGGATCCTCTTCACGGGCCCTCTCGGCCGCCTCCTTCTGCAACATAACTTGTTCGCAGAAGGAGGCAACCACCACCCAGACCTCCTCACTGCCGACCATGGCGCTAACAACGGTCGGCAGCGAGAGGTCCGGCCCCACCGCCGCCACCACTGCGCGACGCGGCTCTTCCCATGCGGCGCACTCCGCGAGGGTATGGTGCGCCGTATCCTCCGCCGCGTCGCAGTGGTGGCACCCTGGCAACGGCTCCCTCCTGGCTATCCTGTGCAGGTACCATCCGAAACAACCATGTCCGGACAGCACCTGCACAAGCCTGAAGGTGAGGGAGCCGTGCCCCCTCCTCATCCACTCCCGGAGGACCGGGCGGATGGCGTCTACGGTAGGCCGCCCGTAGACTCGTAAGATCCCTGCCGTGAGAGCGAGGAGCGTAGGTGGTCGCCGCCGTATACTGGTTAACGGCGGCGAGGAGTGATAGTGGAGAGTTGTGCTTTACATATGCTTTACATATGGAGAGGAAGAAAGCGAGGGAGGCCGCGCTTCGAATTTGGCTGGCGGATATGCACTACAGTCGTAGTACCGTGTAGTAGTGGGGGGGACGAGCAGTGTCGTGACAGAGAGGGGACCGGACCTCTAGTTGTCGACAGTGGTGAGAGTCAAGCTCGGCAGCGAGAGGGTCTGAAATACTGTGGCCTCCTTCTGTGAGCTAGTCTTGCTATAGAGAGTGGGAGGAGGATCCTTTGGCGTATTCAAATCGCCACACGAAGGTGGGTTGCAGCAGGACACGGTCCGCCCTACAAGATCCCAAGGAGGACCTTTTGGTTGGCAGCGGGAAAGAAGGGGGTAAGAGGGTGGTTGCTTTATACCAGGATCTCCCCTGATATAGATAGGAACATAGGAAAGAGAGGAAGATAGAGAGAGACCTGACCCGACATGGCAGATTAGGCCTTTTTTTTTTTTTTTTTTTTTTTTTTTTTTTTTTTTTTTTTTTTTTTTTTTTTTTTTTTTTTTTTTTTTTTTTTTTTTTTTTTTTTTTTTTTTGAAGGGGGGAAATGCATTTACGCACTCACCTTACCTATGGTATTAGTGAAACCTGAGTCCCTCCAATACAATAGGTAAGGGGGCACGGAGTGACGAGTTCCGTGCCAGTGTGGGACTCAAACCCGGGCGAGAAGGCCCAACGGGGATGAGGGGGAGAATAAACTTCTACCCCCCCACCTCTTAGCCCGCCCCCCCAATGGGGAGGCATGACCTGTTGGTCATCAACCGGGGGGGAGGAAGTACTTCCTGCCCCCCATAAATAGGAAAGAAGAAGGACAGAACAGAGGCGGGCAAAGTAAAAGAGGAAGGAACCCATGGCAGATTAGGCCTGCCATGGCATTTGGTCGGGCCTGCCGTTGGGACAACGCGGAGCATGTTGCTTAATCTCGTATCGCTCTTCCCGAGCGGTGGATGGTACTGTGAGTTTTAGTGGGTATTCTTGGAGCTTCATTCCGGTTGTATCCCACATACCCCCCTTTTTTTTTTTTTTTTTTTTTGACGAGGGGAAATGCATTTACGCACTACCCTTATCTATTGTATTTGCGGGATCAGAGTCCCCCAAATACAATAGATAAGAGGGCACGGAGTGACGAGCTCCGTGCCAGTGTGGGACTCACCCGGGCGTGAAGCGCTCCGGAAATACCCACTAAAACCCCCCGGAGCCGTCCGCTGCATTTGGGATGGAGGCGACACGGGGTAACTTTCGCAAGCACCGCGTCGCCCCCCCCTGCAGCGAACCCACCAGGCCCGTCAGTGCAATGGCCCAATGGGGATGGAGGAGAAAAGTTCCCCTCCACCACTTAGCCCGCCTCTTGAGGAGAGGCATGACCAAAGGTCAGACATCCAGGGGGCGGTATAAATACCCACCCCCCATAGAGAAAAAAAAAAACAAAAAAAAAATAGAGAAAAAAAAAAAAAAAAAAAAAAAAAAAAAAAAAAAAAAAAAAAAAAAAAAAAAAAAAAAAAAAAAAAAAACCCCGGCCGCGCTATGTACGGAGAAAACTCCGCGCATAGCGCGCCCGTCTCCCTCTGGGCCTCTTACGCCTCCGAGGATCCGCCCCCGGATCCTCTTCACGGGCCCTCTCGGCCGCCTCCTTCTGCGACATTATCTGTTCGCAAAAGGAGGCAACCACCTCCCAGACCTCCTCGCTGCCGACCATGGCCTTAACGACCGTCGGCAGCGAGAGGTCTGACCCAACCGCCGCCACCACTGCCCGGCGCGGCTCCTCCCATACGGCGCACTCCGCAAAAGTGTGGTGCGCCGTATCTTCCGCCGCACCACAGTGGTGGCACACCGCCGACGGCTCCCTTCTAGCTATCTTGTGCAGATACCACCCGAAGCAACCATGCCCGGATAGTATCTGCACAAGCCTGAAGCTGAGGGAGCCGTGACGCCTCTCCATCCACTTCCCGGAGGACCGGGCGGATGGCGTCTATGGTTGGTCGCCCATAGCGCGCATCCGTCAGGTCCTCCTCCCACCTGCCTAACTCTATCTCCCTCCTCTCCTTTCTAATCTCTGCCGGGTGCAAGCGGAGCCCACCACCATCCCTCCCCGCTGCCGAGTACCGGTACACGGCAGCGAGCACCTCCGCTTCTCGCTCCCACGGCAGGGAGCCGGCGAGCACACAGGCCGCCGCCGCGGACACCGTGCGGTAACCGCGCACCGCCCTCAACGCCACCGTGCGCTGCACTGATCGCAGCACACGGATATTACTGGCGTTGAGGGCGTCCGCCCACACAGGTGCCCCGTAGACGGCCATGCTTCGCACGACCCCTGCGTGGAGCCGGCGGCACCTCTGGCCAGGCCCCCCCACATTCGGGAGGAGCCGCCCCAGTGCCGCCGCGGCACCTGCGATGCGCGGTCCGAGTCCCTTAAAATGGGACTCGAACCGCCATCTCCCGTCCAGGGTGAGGCCCAGATACTTCATCTGGGCCTTCACCCGGATCCGGTGCCCCCCCCCACCGAGATGCTCGCCCCAGGGGGCGGCCCATGCCGAGGCCCATGAAACAACAAGGCCTCGGTCTTTTCGGCCGCTACCCTGAGCCCGAGCATCTCGATGCGCTTGACCACCAGGGCTACTCCCATCGTGGCCAAGCGCTCCACCTCCCCCCACCCCCCACCCCGGGCTACGACAAGGGTGTCGTCCGCGTAACAAATCAGGCGCACCCCACTCGGAAGTGCGCCCCGGACGACCCAGTCGTAGCCCACGTTCCACAGGAGCGGTCCGAGCACCGACCCCTGTGGAACCCCGCAGCCCGCCGGACGCTGGACGACGACGCCTTGGCTGTCCACACAGGACACCTCCCTCCCTCGGAGATAGTCCTCCACCAGCCCCCGCAGATAGTGGGGCACTCCGAATGATCGGAGCGCCGCCACTATCACAGAGTGCGGAAGGCTGTTGAAGGCGTTGGCGATGTCGAGCGACACCGCCAACAACCTATCCCCCTGAGAGGTGGCCTCCATCGACCACCTCTTCAGCCTCACCAAGGCGTCTACCGTCGAGCGTCCCACCCGGAACCCGAACTGCACGTCCGCCAAATCCGGCCCCACGTCCCTCATATGCTGGATGATGATCCCACATACCCCCCTAGCATCTCTAATCCGGTGAGTTTATGCTCCCGGATTAGAGTTGGAATGGGGCATGCATAAAAGTATTTCCCACAAACAAAAAAGGTCAATTTTTGATAAAGAAGTCAATCGTCGAATCTAATTCGGCTAAGCCGCGTTCGGAATCATTCGTCCGAAACACCATGGTCTGTTAAGACAAAAGCTTACGACTACAGTGTGTTGCCAGTGATGACATACGGCATTGAGACATGGTCATTCATAATGGGCCTCATAAGAAAACTCAAGGCTACTCAAAGGACAATAAAGAGGGTTATGCTTGGAATTTTACTACCGACAACTAGAACAAAAAAACCTCAAAAATTGTAAAACTAAAATAATAGTGGGGTAGAGTCACATTGGTCGTAGAATTGATGCCCGATGGTGCCGAAAGGTTCTCGAACGGCTATCACGATCTGGAAGACGCAATATGGCCAGGCCACTGAAAATGTAGATCGAAGTCTTGGCGAAGGTAGCAGGATTCATGGGGATGTCAGCAGCAGCAGCGTCTCTAGCCCTTGTAGTGCCCGTATGACACCAATATCCTAGCACCCTTTGAGAGCGTTGGCGCCATAGCGACGCGTCTTTGTAGGTGTCACGAGCGTCGCTCGGCGCCCCCTAAAGCTCTGCGCTTGTGTGCGCTGCACACCTTGCACTATAGGTAAAGACGCCTCTGTCCAGCTGTAGACGTCTTTCAGCTGATATGATGATAAATTGAAATGTTTATAAAACCCATAAGCTATAATTTTTATTTTGTAGGGTCATTTGAAGGTCGGCAACCAGTTTTGTACATATTGGATCCTGATATAATTAAAGCTATAACGATAAGAGATTTTAAACATTTTACTGATCGTAGCTCATTCGACACAGGAGATCCAGGATACTTAAGAAAAAATCTTCTAAATTTAAAGGTGTGTTTGCCTCTTTGGAATTACTTTTTTATTTGAAATAACTTAACTTTTTTATTGAAGCAATTACTATAATATGTACCTAAATTAAGATTTAGAATTTATTGATATCTGTTCTACAGGATATAAGATTTTGATATATTTTTATAGGATAAATTATCACAATTACTTGGGTGAACTATGGTAGATTATTTAAACAATATCTTTGTAGTTATGCTTATAAAATCTATACTTGTATAGCGTTTCTTTCTTTACAGGGAGCAGAATGGAAAGCAGTTCGAAAAGCAATTACACCAGCATTTACTTCAATTAGGTTGAAGGACATGCTTCGTCTTATCAAACACTGTGCAGATCAGACTGTTGAATACTTCAATAAATATGGTAACTGCTTTTTATATAGTGTGGTTAGTGAATCTCATGTAAAAATGCTTTATCAGATTCCTTGTAGTACCTACTTTAAGCAATAATTAACTATGAAATATCTGTGTCTCTTTGTTTTTTTTTTTACATTTTACCTGATTTGTATGTACATACGAGTATGTCTATGTTTGAATTGTTTTAGAGAACACAGAAGTAGAGATGAAACAAACTATGGGACGTTTCACACTTGACGTGATAGGAGCATGTGCATTCGATATTAAATGGGATTCTCTTAATGGCGAAAATGAATATATTTATAATGTAAGTAAGGTATATAGTTTCAGAAAATATATAAATTATTCTAATTTTTATAGGTAATGGAAATTACATATAATCCTATGGGTAGACACTGGTAGGAGATTATTCCCAATGAGCAGGTAATTTTCGTTTCAAGCAGTTCATGGATTAAATTTTGTAAAAGTTGGAAATAAGAACATGACAAGACAGTTGCAGAAGGAAAATAATTAACCATATATAACTAATATAAAATATAATCTATTAGGGTATTATAGATATTTATTATAATAAAAAAGTAAATTCAAATTAAAAAAACATTATTAACAAAATACAATCTCATATATGTATGTATCTACAAATTTTGTTGACTCTACAAGAGCAGTTTTCTTAATATTTATTAAGTTTGTCTTTGTACAGGTGGCTCAACAGTTGGATTATGTTCCAACATACAGAAGAATAATTATATTTCTGATTCTAATATTTATCCCTAAATTAATGCTTTATTTTAACATGTCCCTTTTAAATTTTAACTCCGCTGAAAAACTGATGAAAATATTGCAAGTAACTAAAGCTGAAAGGAGTAACTCAAAGTCAAGGTAAATTATTTTTTGTGGTATTTCACTTGCATACTATATGAATAACTATAGTATTTTATTCACTACAATTTTGGTCAACAAGACCATTAGAAGATACATTTATTATAAAATAAGATTTTTAATGTTTAATACATATAGGTAATTCTAAATATTAGAAATGCCAATGTTTCCTTGCAGATACAATGATTTTCTTCAAATTTTAATAAATTCTGCGAAAAAAGAAAACAGTGAAGTGGACAATATAAATTCTATGAAATGTAAATATATGTATATATATTTTTCAAACTGACTAACGCTTTTCATCTGAAGAGGATTCACAGCTCCGTGGCTTTGAGGCGAGCGTTTCGCAAACTTAGCTGGAAAATTGTAACTAACACACTGTAACACGTCATGCCTCCTATTTTTTACATAGGGTAATGCACCCACTAAAACCCTATGAGTGACTGTCTCTACCGCCACATGAGAGCAACACGGTACTCATTAAACATTTGCCCGTGAGTACTCTCGAGCGAATGGCCAAGCCAAGAAGCCAGACCCCTAAATACAAAAGGACTAGTCCCGGTGACATGTCATAATACATCAGGCATGCAAAATCTAAATCAATTCGTTCACTAATCTATACTAATAAATAAAATTGATGTGTCTGTTTGTAATATCAAAATAACGACTTTTTACTAAATAAATATGAATGTATATAGGCCATCTATATCGAAAATAGAATTTTTAAAATTTTTATCTTCTATCTTTTCGTCTGTCTATATGTTTGCTCCGGGTAATCTCTGGAATGGATTTACCGATTTAGACTGGACTTTTTTTGGCAGATAGCTGAGGTTAATTCGCGTAATTTGGCTACATTAATTTTTCAAAAAAAATTAAGGTTCTGCGTAAAAAAATTAAAACTCATGAAATAAAATCCGATCCAATGCACAATGTTGCTAGCAGGTGTTTGAATTTGTGAGAAGTATGACTGCTTTCTATTAGTACCAAAAATTAATTTTAGGAAAATTATTATTAAAAAAAATCACCAAAAATTAGGAAAATAAATACGTTTCAGTGGCCAGTTTTACTTGTAAGTGCGTAATTTATGAGAAATATTTTTACATTATCTTAGAACAAAAAAAAAAAAATATAGTTCTACGTGAAAAAAAACTAAAACTCATGAAATTTTGAACAAAATACGATTTAATGGATAGCACCATAAAGACATTATTTCTCAAAGATTATTTAAAAACTATATTACACAGTTAAGAATATATTAAATGCGGGCGGAGCCGCGGGCATACAGGTACTCATAAATAAGTGTAAAAAGATCCCTTACAGAATTGATGTAACTTGCGTGTATTGTGCAAAAATGTGTTGCTAGTACATGCTGTTGCAGTTCCTATCGTTTAACATTATTCATTTATTTTTCTTCTTATTTGATAAAAAATAAAATATTTCTCGATTTTTTTTTTATAATGCACAGCACAGTGACTGCACTGGACCTGATGGTAAGTACAGTACAATCCAAAACAGGGGTGACTGACACTGAACAGAATTCACTGCCAGTCACCGCTGTCATGCTGGCCTACTTAAATACCTCTTCACGCCTCTTTTGAAAGACCCAATATCATATGAAGGAGGGAATAATTTATTATATCAATTTATAATTGATTATTCTTTTAAACGCTTTAAATCACACTCTTATTGTTTTCTAGATTTGGATGAGGAAACCATAGATGCACAGTGTTTGATTTTTCTCCTAGCCGGTTATGAGACATCCAGTACACTATTATCCTTTGCTATTCATGAGTTGGCAGTAAATTCACAGTTACAAGAAAAACTGAGAACTCATATAGAAGAAGTTACAGACGGAAAAAAGATAAGCTATGAACTTCTTGCTGAATTAACTTATTTGGATGGATTTTTATTAGGTAAAAGATATGGTATTATGAGTAATAGAACCTTTAATTCCATAATAATCAGTAAAATGACTAATAAGTAATTCTGCACACAACCAATTCTCTCCGGCTTCGGTCCAAGACGTGCTCTGAAGCTTATGCATCACTAGCCAGTCGGATACAGTGACATGCATTGGCAATGGTTATTAATACATTTAATATCTATGCCCGTGACTTCTTCCTGCTGAACAGCAGTAATTAAAAAAAAAACAAATACCTACGTAGTTATTTGGAAATTCAATTCTTCTGTTGTTCCAGAAATTATTTAATATTTATACGTGGCGTGTTTATTAAGACACTAAGTTTAATCTAGAAGAAAAAGTTAATGATGAACATATGAATAGTATTTTCAGAAATGAGAGTATATAAAATTATTTTTTTAGAAATCTTACGTCTCTATCCTCCTGTTGGGCAATTTCATAGAGCTTGTACGAAGCCGTATACGATACCGAATACTTCTGTACGATTAAACATCGGTGACAGAATAGCAGTGCCTGTTTACGGAATTCACATGGACCCTAAATACTATCCTGAACCACAGGAATGTCGACCTGAACGATTTATGGATAACGAGAAGAAAGAGCTTCACATTTATTTCTCGCTTTTGGATCTGGGCCTAGGACATGTATAGGTATGTTGGTATTTCTTTTATGTTAAAGTATTTCTTGTTTGTTACATTTTTTAAAAAGCGATGATGGCGCAGTTGGTAGCGCGGTCGAATTCCGCGGCAATGGACGAGGGTTCGAGCCCACCTATCCAACTCTAAAATCAGGCTGAGCTTTCGGTGAAGGAAAAACATCGGGAGGAAACTATAGCATGGTGGCAGGGCATGTTCTTATAATTCCGGCCTGGGTAGCTACCACCCTCAAGTTTTAGAACCTGTCGCCAAATACCAATAGCTGTGTTCCGGGAGCATCACTTGAGAACCAGTGTCTCTAGACTTGGCGTGTTTACCACCCTGGACCACATCACTTAACATCAGTTCAGATTGTGGTAAAACCACTAAGTCTATACAGTGTAAAATAAGCTATTAGTTTCCTCCTCTTTTCTTTATAACCTTTGACCTGAGATTAAGCTTGGTATCACTAAAAGCAATCATATGGTATTTTTGGATCATTATTACTACATACAAACATCAAAATTGATGGTCTGCAACACTTGAAGTCGTCTTTCTTTTAGTAAGCGACTTCGTTGTTAATTCGATATAGATAAATCACAATTAGTTAAAATTATTCATTTAAATTAAGAATTGTAAATTCCACATGTTATTCGATGGGAGTACTGTTAATAATTCTGATTACAATCTGAATAAATATAATACTGTATTAATAATATATATATATATTGATTTTATTGTGTATTTTAATGTTTACATTTTAATAGCTCATTTAGTTTTTCGCATTTAGCTTTGACATGCAATGAAAAAAAATCGTTAAAAATCATTTATATGTTTTTTTACATTACAGGTTTACGATTTGCAATGATATCAGCAAAGACCGTCATGGTATCACTTATAAGAAACTATAAATTCTCTACATGTTCTAAAACGGTGCACCCTATCGAATTTGATAAAAATTCGACACTACTAAAATCAGAAAAAGGTTTATGGGTTCGGGTTGAATCGTTGTAGCAGATTTAAAAAAGTTAAACAAAGTAGTAAAAATTAAGATAATAACAATTTATTTTTAGATTAATTCATTGATTATTAGGATATAATTAATCAAAGTATTGTTCATTTTTTTCCCCTATAAAACGTGCTATAGTTTTTTCTTACATACACTCTTCTAATATCTGGAACTGACAGATACTAGAATTAGAATCATCTACACCCCTTTATGATTGTTATTATTAAAAATATCGTGTGATAATTATCAACTAGTATAAAAAATATGTATATTTTATAGGGCACTATTGTGATTATTTGTATGAATTAAAATATATCCCAATTCAGAGTTACTTAATTTTGTTTTCATATATTTTTAGCCTGGGGCTTTGTAAGTAGTACGTGATTGGAATTTTAGATATTTTTGAATAGTAACTGATGAGAACATAATATAATTCCCACACTAATCCCCACAACTTAGACTTATTTTAAATATATTGTTGGTGCTGACGGCAGTTAGGGCTCACACTGACCCTCATACTAATAATTACAGCTTAAAGTACACGTAGTGCCTACAGAAAAACTATGAATTTAATAGTAATTATTTTAAACTATCACAACTCATATTTGGCCTATGTCTTAGTATTTATAGTAGGTTTTCACATGTATCTTACTTCTGTATGACGATTAAGTAATAATCGATGATCTGGTAATAGTCGCGGGAATTTGCTGGATGTGGGTGGCGTAAGACCGGTCGTCGTGGAGATCTTTGGGGAAGACATTTGTCCAGCATTTGACGTCTTACGATTCAATGGATGGATGGATGGATTAGCTTAGTACTTGAAAAATATGATATACTTAGAAGTTAAACATTCTACTAGGTTAAAATTACAAATAATAAATAGAAATAAATGACTAATGATTCCCTTGATGAGTTTTTAAAATTTGCTTGACTTGGTCTTAAACGCCTTCTTCGGCTGTTGGTTTCAATTACCTACCTACATAATAAACACTTCGTAACGTAATTCCACGGCACGTAATTACGAAAATCGGAGTTCTAAGGTTCGACTATGACTTTCTCGTTTTATCAAGCAAGTCTTTGTGAATATTTGTGTTTGGATAATTTAAGCAAGCAAGTCTTAATTTCAAAAGGTTATTATATGGTGGGTCATAACGTGAACGATAGTGATGTCTGGAATTTACACCCCTTTCTGTGTTTCAGCTAACAATGGCTGTAACTAAGATTTATATAGTTTTTTATTTGAAAATATTATGTATATTCATATTTGAATTTATAAAAAAAGGAACCAGATCGAGTTTCTTGCCGGTTCTTCTCGACTGGGTTATTTTCCGAACCGGTGGTAGTGTTTTGACGTTCATATAAAGAGCCTTTTTAGGGCCTTAAATTAATAAACATTTTATTGATTTTGATTTCAGAAAATGTCTTTTTTCGTACTCGATAGTTCGGATTACAAAGCTGGTTCAACTTAAGTAAATAATCGTTTTTTTTTCTTAATGCTATGATATTATTATTTATAATTACAGTATATTTAAATATTGTATATAATTGAACAAACATTATGAATAAGCAATAAACTTCATAGATATTATTGTAAGATACTGTAAAACAATAATAGCGGTCGAATAAAGGTGTTATTGACTACGTCTATAGTGTTTGTAAACAATTGTGAAAAATAAGTTTATTTATTAATTCAGTTTACAATAAATTATATATTTCAGAAAAATATAACAGTTGTTTATTTGTATAATGGGTGGGGTGAGCAAGGACGTCACGCCCTGAGTATAGCTATAGGACTAACAAAGAAAAGAGGATGCCAGAGTAGTGCTTGCAGTCTGGCACTAATAGCTAATTATATCAAGATGGCTCAAATTGCGTAGCTAAGATTGTCTTCCTGTCAGAGAGGTGCGAGGTAATTAAATAAGTGAGCATAAGGATATAATTAATTAACAAAATTGTTTCCTTTTCAGTTTACTATTAAAGCTAAGAGGTATATTGTAACAGGTCGGATTTACGTGATCTAAGCGATGTCTTGCTAATAGTGGTTTTGTTGGGTGCGGTGTAGAGAAAAGAAGTACACACCTGTTTTTAATCTCTCGGGAATCCGTAGCTCACATCCTTCTAACAACTATTTTACATTCCAAAGTGTATCTAAAAAAACTTAGCTACGTTGCACTCTTTTCCGCTCATTGACTCAGGACCTATCCTGGGTAAGGATAGTTCGAAGTTATACCCATTATTAAACTTCTAATTAGATTTATCGCGTAGATATCACATACTTTTGATTTGGTTATACAATAAATACCTGCTTTATAAACATTTGTGCGTACCTATAATATATTGTTGACTATACGTATAGATTCTACAGTGTGGATATTAATTGCGTTATCGACAGCCAACTGAGTAAACATGAGCTCCAAATTATATACAAAATATTCCGCAAGGTAACTTCATCTACTGCGTTTACCATCTCGACCATGTCGTCACTTAAGATCAGGTGAGATTATAGTCAAAGCGCTGAGTAAGTAAGTACGCTAGTCTTTGACCATATAGTATACCATATATATATGAAATTATTTTCACCAATAAGCTGAATTACAATTACAGTACACCACTCTGTGTAATCTAACTAGCAATAACTAACAATTTAACTAATTATTAAATGAAGTGCCAAACAGCCGGAAATGTCTTTCATTTTAACATATAACTGCGCTTGTTTAAGTATTTTTAATTTGTTTATCTAATTTATACATTATATAGTTATTTTAAGGAGCTATAATAATTAAAAAAATGCGCTACAAATGTTATTATGTAATACGTATAGTACTGAGTACATTTCATGATATAAATGTACTTGTTCTGTGCTGTGTAACACAAATATTACAACAAAGTACAGAGCAGTACGTTAAATTAACGTCTCTTTAAATTTATATTAATAATACTCTGCTCTTACATATTAGTTCGTTAGTAATCATTGATACACTTCTGTGTAATATTTATTACAAATTAATATTATGCATTAATTGTCATTAATTGTAAATTATTTTTAGAAGCATACGTCATTGTATTTATTTATAGATGTGGTATAGAAACCTATTCTAGAAAAAAAACATGCAGTTTGAAAATGTCGAAAACATGCTTTCCTCATTCAGAAACAATTCGGGACTTATTTTATTATTTACTATGTTGTGTCTGTTGTATTATTATTACACAAGTACATTTGATTTTTTCGAAAAGAAAGGTGTACCTTTTTTGAAACCGGTGATATTTTTGGGAAATTTAGGACCGCGTCTAACAGCAACAAAATCTTTTCATAAGTTTCAATTGGAGATTTATGATCGTTTTAAAGGATACCCCTTGGGTGGTAAGTTCATAAGTTTATTATTTATGTACCTATTCTATTATTACTATATTTAAAGGTGAAATGGTAATTTCACAATATTAAGCCTTATCACCTTGATAAGGATTGCATACGCGATTGGGTCTCGACCACCATGCATATGGTGAAAATCCGAATGATACACTTCGATTTTTTTTATAATGCACAGCACAGTGACTGCACTGGACCTGATGGTAAGTACAGTACAATCCAAAACAGCGGCCACTGACACTGAACAGAATTCAATGCCAGTCACCGCTGTCATGCTGGCCTGCTTAAATACCTCTTCACGCTTCTTTTGAAGGACCCAATATCATATGAAGGAGGGAACACGCTGACAGGAAGACGGTTCCATAACCTCACAGTGCGACAAAAGTAAGAGTCAGCAAACTTTTTGGTTCTTGAAGTTATGGGTGTCACCGTGAAACCGTGACACCGAAGTCCCGCCCGCGTGGTTCTGTTATGGAATGGAGAGGATCAGCTCAAAAAGCTCTTCAGAACACTCTCCATGATACAAGCGGTAAAATACGCGTAGAGAGGCTATGCCCCTGCGCAATTGAAGCGGTTCTATGGAGTTGGTGATACCTGTATCATTTACAATGCGGACAGCCCGCCTATGCAACCCGTTTAAGGCATCGATGAGAAAATTAGCGGATCCATCCCAGAGGTGCGAGCAGTATTTCATGCACGGCCGAACCTGGGTCTTATAAAGAAGGTACAGCTGGTCGGGCGGGAAAAACCGTCGCACTCTGTTTAGGACTCCGAGTCTCCGAGATGTTGTAGAGATGACATGTTCGATGTGGTCTTTGAGGTTTAGATCGCTCCGAATATCCATTTCCAGGATATTTAGTCTGTCACGCATTGCAAGCTGGGTGTTCTGAAGAGTAGAGTTGGGTGAAAAGGGGTATTTTTTTTTGAGTAAAGGCACATACCTGCGTTTTCTTGGCATTGAACTCAACCAAGTTACTTGCTCCCCAAGTGGATATGCGGGTCAAGACTTGGTTAAATTAAATGACAAGTTCCTTCCGTCTCTTTTCTGTGCCTCCCCTCCCACAGCCAGGCTTACTGACGTAGCACCCATGAACCGTGATATTATCTGCATAACAATGAATGTGCCCCAGGGGAAGTACATCATTGATGTGCAGAAGAAACAACGTGGGTGACAAAACAGAGCCTTGTGGTACTCCAGCGTTTACAGACATGAGCTGCGAATTGTGCCCGTCAACAAGGACACGAAATCTGCGCTCATGCAGAAAGCTGGAGATCCATCGGCACAGGTTATTGGGAAGTCCGAAAGCCGGGAGTTTGGAGAGAAGACCACGGTGCCACACCCTGTCAAAAGCTTTGGCTATATCTAAACCAATAGCCAGAGCCTCACCATGGTTGTCAATTGCTTCCCCCCAGCGGTGCAGCATATACGCTAGAAGATCCCCCGTTGACCGGTTCGGTCGAAAGCCGTATTGACGATCATGGATAAGGGGGTGATTTTCTAGGTGGCGCATAAGTTGGGCATTTAATATGCGTTCCATAACTTTACACAACACTGAGGTTACAGCGATCGGGTGGTAGTTATTGGGGTCAGAACGATCTCCTTTTTTAGGAATCGGTTGCACATTGGCCTCTCTCCAAACGCGGGGCACGTCACCAGAGATGTAGGATTGGTAGTAAAGGTGTGTCAATACCGGGCACAACTCGGCTGAGCACTTTTTAAGCACAACTGGTGGGATACCGTCCGGCCCACTGGCCTTCCGAACATCGAGCGACGTCGCCAAAGCAATCGACAAGGTCTAGCACACAGACCTTGTCTACAAACTCACTGAGCTAGGCATCCCTGACACTCTAGTCCACATTATACACAATTATCTCAAAGATCGTAGTTTCCGCTATAGATTAGAGAACGCTCTCTCTATAGCCCACCCAATACGCGCAGGAGTCCCCCAAAATTACATTCTGGCACCTGTCCTTTTTAATCTGTATCTGGCAAACCTCCCTGCACTCGACAAAGTGCAGTTAGGGCTTTACGCGGACGACACAGTCATTTATTATGATTTCCGTAAGAAAGTAGTCCTCCGAAAATACGTCCAAAGAGCCGTCGATGAGCTCAGCTCTTGGTACTTCAAGTGACGTATCGCGATAAACTCGAGTAAGAGCACTGCGATCATGTTCGATACAGCCCGCTCGAACAAGCCCCCACGTCCAATCACGTACGCAGGTACGGAAATCCCCTACAGCACTGAAGTTAGGGACTTAGGTATTCATTTAGACGCCAAAATCAAAGCTCACCTCTAGAAAGTCAAGCGCCAGACCGCCATGATGCTAGGCCGTCTCTATCCTCTATACAACTCCGACAGCAAAATGGCCCTCCGCCATAAAGTCGCACTGTACAAAATGGTGGTTAGACCCATCATTACGTACTGTGCACCCGCGTTCACTCACATTAGAAGTTCCCAGATTTACACCTTACAAAAGATCCAGAATCGTTTTGTAAGGAAAGCCGTAGGCGCCCGATGGTAACAGAGAAATGTGGATTTACACAGGGATCTGGATCTACTCACCATTAAGTCCGTTTTCAAAACACAGTATCGCGCCTTCTTTGAACGCGCAGAGACACACCCAAACCCCCTCATAGTGCGAGTCGTCTCGTACACGCCCGACCCGAATGCCCTCCCAAAGATGCAACGACCGCGTAACATCTTGACCGACCGCGCGACGATAACATCACTCGTATGAATAGGATCTTTCCATGTAAACCTCGTTCACTTGCGTGTCAGCGCCCATGTCCGCGAAACCGCCGTTCCCGCCGCCGAGGACTGGCGGCTAACTTGGTCCCGCACACTCTCCGGTTCCCCCTCAGGCGGCGACCCAAGACGTGTCTCGTTCCCCAACTGGGGAGGCTCTTGATGTCGCCGCCAGCGCGATACAGTGACACTGACCATACATTGAGCATTACACGCACAACACTGCATACACACTCCTGCACATAACACGCAGTTACATAGGTCCTGCAAGGAACCTTTTTTTTTATGTTATATAAAAAAGTGTAGGGATAGCTAGGATCCAATTCGCGAGAGAGTTTGTATACTCAGGTAACGGTCAAGCCGAGGTTCGTACCATTTTGGTAACCCTTGTGCTAGTTACCTTTTTGCGGCTGAGTGCCTTCAGCACTCGCCCCCAAAGTCACGGTGAAGCTGTAAAGGTCTTTCCGGTCAACAGCATTATTTAGATTAAAAAAATATGTTTCCCGTCCTATTTACCTATCTTCTATACTAATAATAAAATTGTAAATTTAACCGAGCGAGGGGAGAGTCGTAGAGGTAATGACCCCTCCCAAAACCATACACGCCGAATTGACAAATCTCTTAAAATGAAAAATATACCATTTATGAAAGCTTAAACTTACTAATTTACTGCTTAAAACGTCGAAACAATGAGTCTACGACATTCAAAGACAGACAGACAGTCAAAGAAATTGGGACGGGACTGGACAGGACGGGAAAATATAATTATTTGAATTCCAAGCTAGTGAAAAATATGTCACGATAATTCCTCCCAAGAATTTTAGTTACGACCGCGTCTGGTATTAATAAGCATTAAATTATAGTATATTATAGTATTAAGATATAATGTGTGAGTAACAATAATTATGGTGCTTATAAAAATCCAAGCCATTACTTTTGTAATTACAGGGACATTCCAAGGCCGACGACCAATTTTGTACATATTCGATCCTGATATTATTAAAGCTGTAATCGTAAGAGATTTTGATTATTTCACTGATCGCAGCTCACTCGTCACAGGGGAACCAGAATACTTAACAAAATCCCTTCTTAACTTAAAGGTTTGTTTATTAATAAGGATTAATTGGTGTTTTTATTTCACCAAGCGATTACGATCCATTTCAAATTAATTAAAATCTAGAAAATAATAAAAATAAGCTAGAGAGTATTAGTGTTTCATGTTTTTCATTTTTGTTTTTTAAGTTAGAGGCAATAATTTACCAATAGATTATTTTTTAATTTTTAAACGTTTTATGATCATTTCTTTTATAAAACTTATGAAAATAGATATGAAATCTGTGTTCGCTGCTTTATAGGGAGCAGAGTGGAAAGGAGTTCGGAATGCAATAGCCCCAGCATTTAGTTCAGTTAGACTGAAGAGTATGCTTCCTCTTATCAAACAGTGTGCAGATCAGATGGTTGATTACTTGAAAAAACACGGTAAGTTCTTTTATTTTGTACGGCTTTAACCTGTGACTCTTATATAAATAAATACTTTATCTGATTCCCTATAATACGTAGATTAACTTAAAATAGGTACCTATGTGAATAATTTACTTTAAGTAAAATTTATTTAAATTTAAACATACAATTATACTGTTGCGTGAAGTTATTAAATTAGATTGCCATTCTTTTATTCCATATATTAGGATGTGTTTTTATTAAAAAAATATCTTGTCTCCTTATCCAATTTATATTTTAGCAGGGGTTATTTTTAGTATAGAGTAAGATTCTATCCATCCATCCGTTCAACCGAAAGACGTCCACTGCTGGACATAGGTCTCCCCCAACGATTTCCATAACGACCGGTCTTGCGCCGTCCGCATCCAGCATAAGTCTAGAAAGTCGTCGGTCGAACTTGTGGGGGGCCTACCCACCAGTGGCGAAGCGCTCCTATAACCCGAATTCTTATAGCCTTACTAAAAAACAAAAACACATAACACGCAATGCAATACTATAACAACAACTACATAATCAAAAACGCGAAACACGCACACTAAGAATTTGCCCATACAAGCTGGTAGCAAAATGTCGGTTTTGAGTTCACACATCCATGCATATTTCATACTACCTATTACCACAATAAAGCATTAGTGTACCTATTATGTAAACGTAGGGCAAATTTAGGCTGAAAACAAACCTCTTCGTTCCGGGTTTTTCATTTAATTTTGATCATTATTATTATACAATTACGGATTATCAATATAAATATTCAAAGAAAGTGCCATCTACTGATATACTAGAAAAATGTCTTCCAAGCAACTTCATCTAAAGAGCATAATGTGCTAACAAATTCCATAGATGTCACTTTTTAAAATTGAATTTTGCGCTACACCAAAATTATGGATTTAGTTTCTATTTTAGAATGGTCGATTATAATCATGTGTCAATTTCGTAGCCAAAGAAGTTAGTATTAGAAGTTAGATAGGTAGGTAGTTAGTTTTATTAAATTATAAAAGAAAAACTCTAGTGACGTCAAGTATGGTGAAGGTGGTTAACAGTAACTGCAACTGGATAACTTCGCTCAGGAGCACAAGCATCCATCATTCATTACTGTACTAATTTTCAAGAGGAAGAAGTATGAGGACCCGGTAGATTTTTTATGCTCCAGCTTTACCAACGATTTTTTGACGCCAAGCCGTTGCTACCCACGCCGGTCTTCCGGTACGGTAGAGTAAGGTTGTCTGAAACAAAAAAAAAAACAATGTTTTGAATTTTTACAGTGAACACAGAAGTGGAGATGAAACAAACTATGGGACGTTTCACACTGGAAGTGATAGGAACATGTGCATTCGGTATTAAATGTGATGCTCTTAGTGGTGAAAATGAATATTTTTATAATGTTAGTACATAGGTTGAAAAAATCTTTGAACTATCATAATTTTCTGTAGGTAATTAATTGAAATCTCATAGGTCATGTAATGAGATTATTTTAAGTGGGCAGGTAATTCTTGTTACAACCTGTTCATAAGTTAAATCTATAAAATTTCGAAATAAGAATATGAGGAAACAATACCTAATAACCTAATTTACTAAATTCTAAACTAATCTTATAAGATAAAAGAAAATGTGTAAACTCAAATTTTATTTCGATAAAAAATATGCCTCTCAAACATTATCCAATTTTATTTGTCATATAATTGTAGACCCTTTAATATAATATGTAATTTATTAAGTTTCTTATTTGTACAGGTGGCGCAAAAATTTGATTATACGCCAATACATAAAAGGGTAATATTATTCGTGGTTTTAATATTTATGCCAAACTTAATTCGATATTTTAAAATGTCACTTTTGAACTTAAACTCCACTGATGAATTAATGAGGATTTTGCAAGTAACTAAATCTAAAAGGAATCACTTAAACTCAAGGTAATTTTTGCTATGTATTTTTAAGGGTTATAGATGTATTAAAACTTATTTCGCATCAAAACTAGTTACATATTTATTATTAGTTTACTAGTTACCTCCATTTTTTTACCATATTATGTTGCTTTATTTCAACTTTATTACATATATTTTGGATAACAAAACTTTTAAAAGTTGAATACAATAAATTAATTAAAATTAAAAGTAATTGTTTAACTTTTTTGGATAATTATAAACACATATTAAAAATAGGTTTTGTTTTCAGAGAGAACGATTTTCTTCAAATATTAAGAAATCTCGGGGAAAAAGAAAGATGTGATTTGGAAAATACACATTCTCAAAAATGTAAATATTTATGTTTGTTTATAAGTATCTGTAGCATTAAGTAATTTAATGTAATATTACAAATAACCATGCTTCGCAATTAATGATTTTGTAATTAGTAACTACGGTAGCCTACCACGGCCACGGTGACAAGATACTTATATCTATATCTATTAACCTATATCTAACCTTCAAATAAGGCTATGGTTATGATTATCCTATCAAATTACAAACATAATTTTATGTAATAACAGGTTCAAACATGACCATGTCAAGAGCAGTTACTATATTACTAGCACATACTATATTTGTTTGCGGAGAAATATTTTTTTATAATTTATTGTAGCGGTCTGTAGGAAAGGGTAAATAATAAGTTAATTACGTAACTGACACCTATAAACACATTCCAAAAAAATCATTGACCTTGTATTACAAAAAACATTGGCCTTGACCTTTTACTATATGAAAGTTTGTGATCATCATTATGATACGTGGATCCGCCACTTGCTTATCATCGCTTATATTTAAATGACCAACTGCAAGGATTTTTCAACCCAGTAGTGGTTTTTAGAATTTTGTTAAACACGGCTAATGAAGAGCTTATATTAAATGTATAGAAACTCACATTTTATGTATAATAGTGTCACACAATTATAATTTCCTATGGTAAATTAATGTATTCTTGTCCTTATTTGTTTCAGAACCCTTAGTAAGTACTTGGTCTTCAGCCTGTTGTACTTTTAACTACTTAATCTCATTCATATCGTTTTTCAGATTTAGATGAGGATACAATAGATGCACAGTGTTTGCTTTTTCTTATAGCTGGATATGAACCGTCTAGTACACTATTATCGTTTGCTATTCATGAGTTGGCAATAAATCCACAGCTACAAGGTAAACTACGAGCTCATATAAAAGAAGTTACAGACGGAAAAGAATTAGGATATGAACTTCTCGCTGAATTAACTTATTTGGATGGTTTTTTATTAGGTAAGTACTTTCGTATTGCGAGTAACAGAACTAGAGTACTCTGTAGTCTTACATTTATAATAATCAACTATAACTACTAACTATGTGCTAATTATCAAAGTGATTTATTACACAAATTTGTAAAGTCCAAAAGTTCAAAAGCCCAAAGAATTACCAAACCTAAGCGCCAATGTGCTTGGCACATTCCTCGTAGAACTGATGCCCGAAAGATATAGCATAGGTAACTCCTCCACAAGTTGGACCGACGATCCGGTGATGGTCTGCTGGATAGAGGGTGGCGCAAGAGCGGCTGTTGTGGAGATGTTTGGGGGAAATCTTTGTTGTCTTTTGGTTGAATGGAATCATGGAGCCTTCCTCGTCGATTTTAATGACGTTGACTCCAAATGTGTATAATTCCCTTCGAACGTGAGCTCTAATGTTACTGGCGGATCCGAAATAATTTGTATCTACCCTATCTCGTATAGTATGTATCGAAATGAATACATCTCTGCCTGAATTCTGCCTTAAATTAATGTTAAACGTAGAGCAAACTCAAAATTTAATTTACTGTGGACACTCTGACCGCTGAATCCATTATTAAAATATAAGTGGTAAATACAAAAGGAAGAGTATCGAACAAATTATTATTTTTAGAAATCTTGCGTCTCTATCCGCCGGGTGCTCAAATTCATAGAGTGTGTACGAAGCCGTATACAATACCGAATACTTCAGTACGTCTTAATATCGGTGACGCAATAGCAGTACCTGTTTATGGAATTCATATGGACCCTAAATATTATCCTGAACCACATGAATGTCGACCTGAAAGATTTATGGATAACGAGAAGAAAGAGCGACCTTCACATTTATTTTTGGCTTTTGGTACTGGGCCCAGGAACTGTATAGGTATAATGGTTTTTTTTGTTACTAAAGTATTTTGATTTATAGTTCTAAATTTGTCAATATAGCGTCAACTTGATGGACATTATTGCACTAATCACAATCGTGATTAATCGCTATTAATCGAAAATTGTTTATTTATACTCGGAATTATGACAAACTATAAGATTCTTTCGGTGTTCTGGTTCTCTATATTAAATGTATTCGTATAGTTTACATGTAATGGGAAGAGGTTTTAATTTTATAAAAATCATAGGTGGATCAGTATTCTTCGGCAACAAGGCTAACTGAATTTCTGGGTCCAGAATGTCCCAGCATGTACGAGAAGCTATTTAAGTATAAGATGCTAAAGTTATTACGGCCTAACTTTTTAAAATGACTAAATAAAAAACAAAGCAAAATACAATGTCGAATGTAAAATAAAATTAAAGTCTATAACAGAAAATAAAAATATTAAGACAAAAAATTATTAATTCTTTCGTAATTCTAAAACGTACAGAAATAAATTACAATGTATTTTTTTTCTACAATTTACTGACTCATATTCGGGGATCGCTTTATCATATGAAATGGTTCTTGTCTTATAAAAGATAGGTGTCCACATTTCTGCATCGTACGTATCGGACGCATCGCATCAAACGGATCGTAGTATTCTTTGTATATATAGTCCTCTGATCCGCATCGTACGGATTGCACGAATCTACTAGTTGGCAATGCCGACGAAGCGAGCTGACGTTCGGATCATCGGGCTGGAAAACTCCGTAACGGAAGATGAGGCTGAGTGTGGTCGCGCAAAAAATGGGCATTAAGGCGGAAGAAATTAGGGATGGGCCTATTCGGGAAGGTAGGGGAGGGTCAGGTACAATGCACCTGTCTATGCCGGTCGTAGCTGCGAGGCAGCTGGTAGAGGTGGGCCGGATATTGATCGGGTGGTGTGTGGCCAGGTTTTATGCACTTGAGACAAAGCCATTGCGATGTTTCAGTTGCATGACCCTTGGTCACACGCGCCCGCTCTGTCCGGCGTCAGCAGATAGAGTTATGGATCCGCGTAAAAAAATTGAATCTCATAAAAGTTTGAATAAATTCCGATTCAATGCAGTTTCACTGACAGTTATTTGAATTTGTGAGTAATATCTTTGCTTAAAGTTAGTAGCATAAAAAAATTAGAAAATAATTAGGGTTCCGTATAAATAAATTAAAAACTATATTACGCAGTAAAGAATATATGAAATGCAGGCGCTGCCGCGGGCACATAGCTAGTTTGTAAATAAGTATCGCTATTAATAGGCAATAGTAGTTAGTAGAAGCGGGTCCCCTTTTTCTCTGGAGGCACTAAGTTTCAGCCTATTGTTTTTATTGGAAGATCCATCTAAGTTAAGAACACTTTTAAGTTTTTTAGTTTAACACTGAGCATCAAAAAGGATCGGGGGTAAATTTTCATTTTTTTTAATTACAGGTTTACGATTTGCAATGATTACAGTAAAAACAGCCATGGTGTCACTTATAAGAAACTATAAATTCTCTGCATGTTCTCAAACCGTGCACCCCATCGAATTTGATAAAAAATCAATGCTATTAAAATCGCAAAAAGGTTTGTGGGTCCGGGTCGAATCTATATAGTAGATAAATGGAAAAAATAAACTTTCATTAATTAACTTTCACAATAATCACAATTTAGAAGGCCCCTTCTCCATTTTATCAAAATAATAAATATAGACCTGACGTAATCCTTGAACTACCACTATCATTAGTTTAATGCTAATTCATTTTGTAAAATTCGTTATTGTTTTTAAAGTTGACAATTTACAAGCGTATATTTATGTTGTTTTGTTAAAAATGCTGCTTTAAATGTTCAGATTGTGCTGTTAACATTTTTGTTTAGTTTAAGAATAAATATTATTATAGGTTCTTATGTATTTTCGATGGTATCGGTTAATAAATAGGAAATTAGTAAAGAAATTTGCCTTTTACTTTTTTTTCTATCTACTTATATATAGGTAACGTATAACAAAACATTAAAGAGAAACAATGTTTACATTCATAGAATTATCTCTGTGTATTCATTAAAGATATCAAGAAAAAGAAATAGGTTACTGGCTGGAGAATCAATCTATACTAATAAATAAAATTGGAGTGTCTGTTTGTAATGCCAAAATTATAATTTTTTGCTAAATAGGTATGAATCTATATACGATACCTATACCAAAAATACAATACTAAAAAAAAATGTCTGTCTGCCTGTTTGTTACGGGTAAACTCCAGAACGGCTGGACGGATTTTGACGGGATTTTGTTTGGTTACTCCGGGTAACTTAGGGTACTTTTGATTTTTGAAAATAATTAGGGCTCCATCTAAAAAAATAAAAACTCATAAAAAATTTAATAAAATCCAATTTAATGCACAGTTTTACGGGCAAGTGCTTGAATTTATAAGAAATATTTTTACTTTATATTAATACTAAAAAAAATAGGGTTCCGTATCAAAAAATTAAAACGCAGTGAAGAACATAAGAAACGCGGGCGCAGCCGCGGGAACACAGCTAGTTGAAGAAATAAACTCTTAAAGAAATAATTTCAACTTATATGTATGTATTACATAATTTTATTATATTACATTTATTAGAAGTAATTTTTAATGTTAATATATGTATATGTATATATAGGTATATATATATATTAATAAAAAGTTGAACTTTTTTTTACGTTCTTCTAACAAAATAATTTGTTTGTAAAAGTGTGATTGTGAAAGTGTATCTTCTTGACTGTACTTGATTCTCTCGACTTTATCAATGTAATACAGCCTGAAATGTAAATGCATTTCTATACTAGGAGTGTGCCCGTGGCTGATCTTTAGAAAATAGGCGTTACGGAGGGGGCGGGGCATGTTTGACGCTATTTTGGACTGTCATGCTATCGTCCTTGTTTTTAATTCATTATTTTGCAGTGTTTGACTATATATTATGTAATTTTGGTGGCATTTTACGTGATATAGTGTAGTTATGATACGCAAGTTTAGTGAAGAGAAAATAATGACAGAGCGTGAATATCCCAATCACTCCCGTTGTGGTCGTAAGAGAAGGCCACCATTTTCTTGCCGCCATTTATTTATTGAGGAATAAAAAAAAAGACGTTAGGGATGTCCACTTAAAATTACCTCGTATAAAAATCTCTACATCGATGTTTCCGATACATCGCATAAATACATCTATGTTATTAACATCGAAAATTTCACCTTTTTACTCCAACAAATATAAGTAAGCATGAGCTCAGCAAATATCATTTCTTTGTCTTATTTACCAGTTTGTTTGAAACCACCAATTGTAAATATGGTCTTAGTTTGATATGCACAATTTCCAGTTAAACGTAGAATGTTTAGTGCTTTTCGTTTGTTTCATATAAACACTCGGTTACATTATACCAGTAAAACTGTATTAATATGTTCAATTTTATTATACTCTGGATTGGTTTGGTATTATTGTATGAGAATGTAAGTGAATAAAAAAAAAAACATTTGATTACAATATTAAAATACATCATTCTAAAATTTAAAATTGTAAATTAAATACTAAAATCTAAATCAGTATAAAACATTAATAGTTAAGTTTTTAATTATTTACTCGTAACATCAATTTAGTTTAAGCAGACTCCAGAAACAAAAGTTTAATCACATGTTTACCTTTCGTTCTATTCCTTTACTGATTAATTATTTCTGAAGCCTTTGAAAATAAATATTAGGATGAAATATAAGTCTGAAGCCAAGTTTTTCAAGGCAATTTTATAAAATTTTATAAAGATATTGAAATTTGAATGACATTGAACATTTAATGAAACATTCAGCACCGAATAGCCACAGCGTTGTTAAAGTGACGAGAAGTAAGTGTTACATGCGATAGAAGAATGCTGTTAAACTCAAAGGTCTCATCTACAAAAGCATTATAAGACCTGTATTGTTATATAGCAGTTAAAAGTGGGCTAAGACCCAAAAGAACATCCATATCGTCCAAGTTGCCGGAATGAAGATGCTGAGGTGGATGTGCGGCGTAACTAAGCTTGACAAAATCCGCAATGAGCACGAACTAGGAAGTATGGGGGTATGTGACATCGCTGATAAAATGCAGGAGAGCATGTTGCGATGGTATGGTCACATAAAGAGAAGGTCACCAGACTACATAGGAAATTTGGCACTACACCTCTCTATTTCCGGTCGAAGATCCAGAGGCAGACACAAAATAAACTGGAAAGGTATAGTGCTAAAGGAGAGCAAATTTTCCGAAAACGATGTTACGGACAGAGCGAAGTGGAAAAGAAAAACACGGAAAGCTGACCCCAGCACCATGTACCATATGAGACAAATAGCTGGGAAGAGAGAGATATTTCGAAATAAAAATATAACCGATATAATTATCGATTATTTTTTTAAGTAAATCGATATTTAGATATATAGATAGTTGGTGCCTTTCCCTATTAAAATCTCCGGCAGAGCTCGCAGAGTATTATATTTTGTGGCCTCGGCAGAGTGCAGTAATTTCCATATGGTAATTAATAATAATTATACTCTTTGGCCATAATATTCCGAGTGCTTGCTATTTAGGTGGGTTCAAACTCTTCGGCAGAGATAAATAGTAAATTTAGGCTTTTGATCAACAGTTGGACAAAAAAAAAAACCGTGGTACAAACAAAACAAACCGGTATTTAGCTGTAGGTATCTTTTATTTTTTTGTATAAAATGACACTTTTTGGTACATTTTGTATGTAGTTTTAATTTATTTATTTATATTGATAATTTTTATTTAAATTAAAGTGCATACTCATTATAATACCTTATAATTGTTCATTGCAGTTATATAAATAATCATATAAATGTACATATATCGAACATAACATTTTGGATAAGAACAAAAAAGTGCATTTTGTAAATATGGAAAAAATACTTACCTTCCTTGAAAACAATTTGGGACTCTTTTTGTCATTTACAATTTTGATTTTGATATATCACTATTATACAAGTACATTTGATTTTTTCGAAAAGAAAAGTATACCGTTTTTAAAACCAGTGATTTTTTTGGGAAATTTGGGACCACGTATAAAAGCAACAAAATCGTTTCACAAGTTTCAATTGGAAATTTATAATAATTTTAAGGGGAATCCGTTAGCTGGTAAGTAAATCTATTTCATATTCGTTTTTATTCATTATTCATATTTTGACTAGAGTATTTATGTAGCATTTAATAACACAAGTAGACTCATTTTGTGAATATGACTGCCCATAATCCACTAAATTACTGAATATGGATTAGTTTGTCAGTAGTTTATATTACAAAAGTTCAATTTGCCAACTACAACCACTTTAATAATAAAATATTAATAATTTGACCTTAATAAAAGTCAATCATTTGCCATGCCTGTGACATACATGTCAAAAGATAGGCCAGAATTTGTTAACAATTGTGTAAATAAACCAATACTATTATAGGTAAAATCATTCTAAAAATATGATTTAAATATGATATTAGTTTTAATTTAATGCAGTAAGGTGAGGTGAACTTTATTTTCAACTCAATACAATTAAATAAGGTAATTACAATGAAGTGAGGTAACTATAAGGATTAATAGAAATTAGATTAGCTTAATATGAATTATAATGTGACAATATTTAGATAATTCAATTAAGCAATTTTTGCCAAAAGTTTAAGAGAACGATGATTAATTTCTATTATACAACAACACAATGACAAAGCATAAAGTATATTTTAATTGATCAGGTTTTAAATTTCAAGGATATTAGAAGACTCAACTAATGAATCACAATGTTTAAAGTTTTATATGAAAACTAAGCCATAATTTCTGTCATTATAGGTACATTTGAAGGACGACGACCAATTTTGTACATATTGGACCCTGACATTATTAAAGCTATAACTATAAGAGATTTTGATTACTTCACTGATCGCAATTCACTTACCTCAGGAGAACCAGGATATCTGAGACAGTCTCTTCTTAATTTGAAGGTGTGTTTATCAATTTAGTCTACTTATCCTTTTATTTAACTTTTCAGATAAGGATTAAATTAATAAGAATCTTGAATCTATTTATGTTATTATATCCACCAAATTGGTATTATTCTTTTATTTCAAATTTTGATGAAAGTTTATATACATAGGGGGCAGAATGGAAAGGGGTTCGGAGTACACTAACACCAGCATTCAGTTCAGCTCGGTTGAAGAACATGCTGCCTCTCATAGAGCAGTGCACTCATCAAATGGTTGATTACATGAAAAATTATGGTAATTTTTTTTCTTTTGTTTAATCAGTGACAATTACCTTTCGTTTTATATGAAGAAATGATCTTATTTGGCTTCTAATTGATGGTTTAAGTGTCAACATTGAATAACAGCTTAACATCCACCATCTTAAGTGCACTCTCAATGAATTTGCACCACCTCAAATGCAGTTATTTATTTATTCGACTGTCAAAGTATGATATATTATAAGAGAGGTGCTTATTTCATTATAATCTTCTGACAAATTTAAATTCACTTTGTTAATTGTAATCTGTGATTATGAACTTTTTTTTACATCATATATGCTCAGTGGTTTGACCACAATCTCACATGATGTTAAGTGACAATGTGTTTCAGAACATTAAGCCTAAAGGTGGATCTCAAGTGATGTTGTGGAACACATATATTACTATTTGTTGACAGATTTTCTAACTTGAGGGTGGTAGCTACCCAGAGGGGCATTATTATAAAATACCCTACCACCATGCTATGGTTTCCTCAGGATGTTATCCTTCATCGAAAGCTCAAGCTGATTTTAGAGTTCGATAGTTGGGCTTGAACATGCGATCAGTGACTAAGAATTCGGTCACATTGCCAACTGTACCGTCATCGCTTCAAGTTTAGAAAAACTCATAAGAGTTAACGTTCCACATTATTATTTCCAATACCATTCCTGCACAATAACTACGCAAAACGCCATCAAAATTACGTAATACAGTCTCAAATATACAAGATAATGAACTAAAAATGTGAACTGCTACATTACAGACTGAGGTGCCACCAAAAACCCCATTATATCATTTTTATTACAATTAATTTAATCTTTTTTTCTAAGAAGTTTTCATGATATAATGATTTCCTGTTCACCTGTTCACCTGTCTTTCTGCAATATATAACACATTTTCTCAGAGAATTGCTTGATTTTTTTAGTGAACAAAGAAATAGAGATGAAACAAACTATGGGACATTTCACACTTGAAGTTATTGGGGCTTGTGCATTTGGTATTAAATGTGACGCGCTTAGCAGCGAAAACGCATACTTTTATAAGGTTAATATATAATTCTAGAAGATTAATGCTAGCGCTTAGTTCAACTGTTCTGTTATTATTACTCTGTTTCTGTTAAGAGGCTTGGTATTAAATTTGATTTCTTTTAGCCATTTTACACAATGATTTTACACCTATCAGTGTCTTAAAGAAATAACGAGAATTAAAAAAGACAAACTAAAAATGTAACTTTAATTAAAAAATATATTTTTAATATTGTTATAAGAACAGTTTCCTTTACACAATCAATATATTAAGTTTTCTTTATGTACAGGTGGCTGAAAAGTTCGACTATATGCCAAAATATAAAAGAGTAATAATATTTGTGATTCTGGTGTTTATACCAAAACTTATGCGATATTTAAATATGTCATTTTTGAATTTAAATTCCACTAATGAATTGGTGAGAATATTACAAACAGCTAAAGCTGAAAGGGATAATACAAGTTCAAGGTAATGTTTACTTCACTGTTATATTTTAATATTTTTACATATTAAACATAACATAATCTTTTTTCCAGAGTAAACGATTTTCTTCAAATTTTAATTGATTTTGCGAAAAAAGAAAAGAGTGAAGCGGAAAATGTAAAATGTGAGTATTTACTGTAGTAGTTCAACTATTTCTATAAGCTCAAAAATGTATATGAAATTTTCCCAATAAGTGGGTTCCCTTGGGGATCGTCCATTAATCATGTGTGGGTCGAAGGGGAAGGGGGATTCGGAATGACAAAATATCAGAAGAGGACTGGAGGGATAAATGAGTGAGATTTAACGTGTATTTAATTTATTTGTTGAATGTGTGCATGTTTTTTAATATATTAATAGGATAAGCGTTTATTCCATACAAACGTAGTCCCCTGTTTCATCCATTCATTCATATCATTATGGTAAATATTTGTATACCATATATAACCGCCATTATTATAAAAAATAGGAACCTTTAAAAATGAAAAAAAAAATTGCTCAATTTTACCGGAGCTTTCAGACGCCCGTCAAATAATTTAGACGAATAAAAACAGAAAACAGCAAAACGTAGAGGCATATCCAAAGTCTTCATATTCTATAATTGCAAGAAAATTTAAAATGACTTCAGTTTTGGAGGAGGTAACGGTACTACGAAGTGACATCTTTGTCTATTTTGCATAGGTCAAATCAGCCCGAGCTGCAGTTGTCCCTTTCGTATTTATAACTCATTCTTTGGAGCGAAACGCTAAAAATCTATTGCTATCAGATTTTTGAAATACCTATTATTCAAATTTGTTACCGCCGCATGTCCTCTTAAGTATTATGTGAATGCTGATGGGGAAAAAGTATTTTTTTCATAAAATCCTCGAATTCACAAGTAACATTTCATATAGAATTTTTTTCAAATAAAACTTCTATTTAAAAACATGTAAATATTTATTTTTCGGATAAGCAAATTTATTTTTCGAAAATGTTACATACTAATTTTATTTAAATTTAAAAATAGTACAATAACCCACAGAATTAAAACCTTTGTTTAAAAGTATATGTACTTATGCCAATATAATGCTAATTAATCATGCTTAACGATTAAGCGTTTTCTTATATATAACTTCAAAATTTTTTAAGGTTTTTGAATATTGATTTTTTAACGACTTGGTTACAAATAATTGATTTCTTCTACATACATAAAAACTTAATTAGGATAACATAAACATAAATCTGAAAATATTTAAGTGAGGGTGAAAACCGTATCAAAATAAAACACACGGACAGACCGCGATTTTTGTTTTATACCATATACAGATTTGCTAACATATACAATATAGTCATTTTGTTGAGTCATTAATCATTTTTTATCTCTTTTTAATTTATTCTCGTAATCATATAATACCTATAAGGAAATAGATTTGTACGTGGCCTGTAATTTATTGTCCAGTTTTATACTAAACACAATACTAATTATTATTATTTTTCAGATTTAGATGACGATACAATAGACGCGCAGTGTCTGCTTTTCCTCATAGCTGGTTATGAGACGTCCAGTACATTATTATCATTTGCTATTCATGAGTTGGCAGTAAATCTACAGTTACAAGACAAACTGCGAGCTCATATAAATGAAGTTACAGACGGAAAAGAGTTAAGCTATGAACTTCTCTCTGAACTAACGTACTTGGATGGATTTTTATTGGGTAAGTAATTTTTGTAAATTACGGACAATAAAACCTACATACTTTCATAATAATCGGTTGTGACTTCAATGTATGTATCAACAACACGGTCGAGCTAAGTTTGCATCTCGCTGGAATTTGGCGCCCCTCCCGCATTCTCGCTCACCTCCCCGTGATGATCATGCCGCGCAGTACGAATAGACGCGAAGTGCAAACTTAACTCGACCGAGTCATACATTGCAAAATTATTTGTAACATTTGTCAAATTTTTTCTATTTTTTTTTGTCCGTAAAGTAAAAACACAATAGGTCAACTTAACTTTATTTAATTAAATACCTATCATTGGCAGCCGACCCATGGCTCACTGTTGAACATAAGCCTATCTTCGTGTAAGCTGCACGTTTCGCTCCTGCGAAGTTTCATGAGGAGTTAGCCTCATCCAGATTTAAATTACTAATGCAAATAAATAAAGATGTTAACTGATTTTATTTTTATTTTCTATCTGAGAGCAACATTAAAATCTGATCAAAAATAAGTGTGTTGTACTTACAAGTTCTATAAAAAGGGATAAAACATCAGCCGAAGTCTTGCAAAAACTTTTCCATGTTTGTACCTCGGAATGTTATTAGCCGAATCAACTTTTTTTTCGGTATAAATTAATTTTTATTTTTATTAATTTTTATTTTTCACTTGGTACGTATCACATATGATAGAATCGTGTATGATCGATCGAGTAGATCTAATTCCGCCTGTGTTTAGTTTTGATATCAGTTTGCTAGAATATAAAATCAAGTGCGATAGAATCATATCATCCAGGCCTGAGCTGAGGGGAGTCGAGAGATGATACGAACAGATACGAACCCAAGAGCTAGATTAACCCGACACTATACCGAAGAATTGCTTAAGTGGCAGTAAGCTGGGCACATTGCTCGGAGAACCGATGCCCGATGGGACCAACGGGTTCTTGAATAGCTGCCGCGTACCGAAAGACGCAGTTTAGGTAGGTCCTCCACAAGGTGGAAAGACGACCTACCGATGGTCGCGGGAAGCTGTATGATGCGAGTGGTGCAAGGTCGTTGTGGAGCTATTTAGGGGAGACCTATGTCCAGAAGTGGACGTCTTTTGATTGAATGGATAACAATATGGAATTAATTATCAGATTATAATTATGTATGAATTATTTATGTTAGATACACGATAGGGCTTTCGTGTCCGATTGGGCCGAGACCACCGTACACTTGCGAAAAACTCGCCATAGTGAAATGTTTTGACTTATTTAGAGTATTTATCCGTGATAGATGTAGCACGGCATTTTGATACCGACTGCCAATAGACTGTCATTTATCAGCGGTCATCATCTCTTGGACTTTTAACATCAGATAAAGTGCTGACATTTTTTCTAGTTTTCGTATGTAAAAAAGGATAGTGTAATAAAAACTTTTTTCCAGAAATTTTACGCATGTACCCGCCCGTTGCAAGAGTTGACAGGTTGTGTACAAAGCCGTATATTATACCAAATACTTCAGTACGGGTTAACGTTGGTGACGTAATAGCGGTACCTGTCTATGGAATTCATATGGACCCTAAATATTACCCTGAACCTCAGGAATTTCGACCGGAAAGATTTATGGATAACGAGAAGAAAGAGCGACCCTCACATTTGTTTCTCGCTTTCGGTTCTGGACCTAGGAACTGTATAGGTATGTTCTCTATTACTTTGGTATTAATTTGTGTGTATGTATTTGTGTTTTAAATTTTTGTACAAGTAATTCACTTTCTGCCTCTTTTATTCCATTTTATAACTGTTGATAAGAGAAAATGTTTGATGTCGCCTGATAACAGTATAGTAGTATTTTGTTTATTTAGGGGTCTTTCAAGTATTACTTATGCAATAAGATATTTTTGACTCCTTTCCCCGCTTGTGAGCAATCTATAGTATCTATACTAATAAATAAAATTGAAGTGTATGTTTGTAATGTTAAAATATTTTTTTTTTTACTAAATATGTATGGAATGTATTTATACGACACCTATATCAAAAATACAATTTTTGTCCTTTTATGGGACTTTTTTTGGTAGATAGATGAATTTACTCATGGTAACTTAGGTACTTTTAATTTTCGAAAATAATTAGGGTTCAGCGTAAAAAAAAATTATACTCATAAAAAAATTGAAATAACCCGACTCAATGCACAGTTTTACGTGCAAGTGCTCGAATTTATGATAAATATATTAACTTTATCTTAGTACTAAAAATTTTTAGGAAAATAATTATGATTCCGTATAAAAAAATTGAATAACGCTATGAAGAACATACAAAAACGCGGGCGCAGCCGCGGGTGCACAGCTAGTTATAAAATAAGAAAGACTTTGGCTATTCTATTTTATGTTTTATATCAAATAATCAAATGATGGACATCTTTAATTGACGGTAAAAATCGGGTATTTTTGTCATATTCGAAGGCTCTTATTTTCTATAATAATTAATTTATGGGAAAAAAAATAAAATGCACGGACATGGCGGTGGTGAATATATTACATGGTATAAAAATTACTTACCTACTATAATGCCATTATCCGTGGAGGAGACGGTACATATTCGTACAGAATAAACGTTTTAAGGGTCTGGTTTTAGCTTTGACCGAATCAAAAGGATTTGACGTATAAATTAAATACATTTTTTTTTATATTACAGGTTTACGATTTGCTATGATTTCGGCAAAGACGGCCATGGTGGCACTTATAAGGAACTATAAATTCTCCACATGTTCTCAAACTGTGAGTCCTATCAAGTTTGATAAGACATCAATACTATTAAAATCGGAGAAAGGTTTGTGGGTACGGGTTGAAACTTTGTAGGAATTTCTATAAATATATAAATGTCGTTCATAATTTATCTTTAAATAAACAAACAAACAACAGCATTTGTAATGAGCCAGTGTAGGTAAGTCTATTTTACTTATTTTCTTAAAATATTCAACAGAGTCGGTATGGTGCGTTTGCATATGTATAAAGTACTATGAAACATGCTACAATGTTGTTCTTCGTGGATTGCGATATAAACCATATAGGCATTAGTAATAAAAGTAAAGTCCGACAGCTCAAAGAATGCGTTTCTGACAGTACGTGATCGACTGGGCAATGTAAATTTGAACTGGCGTACAATTTACGGCAAAATTTTAAATATCTTTTATTTACCTTATTAACGAGTGATAACATTATAATTCGAATAATTATGCCAACTTACAATAAATGTATTAATTTTGAACTAAAATTATAAAATTATTACAATTACATTATTAACAAATATAGACAATAGCTTTTAAAAGGCAAACCACGTCAAACAGGCGCTGTTTCAAGGTTATATCAACTGTTTGTTTTTGTAGTGATGTGACAAAATAACGAGGCAATTGTAATTGAATATTTTTGTAATCCTAATGTAATCTGTCGGTGTAATATAAAATAAAACGTTATAATTTTATAGTATATAATGAACTTAGTATTTAATAAAGTTAATAATATAATAGAGGTACGCCCAAACAAAACTTAAGAAAATTAGTGTCATAATAAAAGTGACATATGAATTAAAAAAAAAAAACATTGAAAATAAAATTACTCACTTTATATTTCTAGTAAAAAATGGCAACCCAAAATAGCGTGGCGACCGCCATTTTGCAACATTTACAAACAGTTGTTTCGCACGCATAGACTACGTTCTCCAGTGTTTATCGTAGTGGATTTTCTCGTGTCTGTTATTGTTGTTATTTTGACTGTTCTTCTTGATATACTGACCTTGATATTTAACTGCTTCATAAGGAATTTTTAATATTCTTTATTTAATTTATAAATAAAAATACAAATAAATTTAGTACAAATTATCGTGTGATAATAAATATCCGCTGTGATAAAAATTTACATAATACGGTAGATGCACCAAATTCTTTTCAAATATTAATAAGTTTACGAGGATCTTATTAATGATTCAAACGATTTTTCTATATGAATTGTTTAAAAATAATGATTATCCATTCACATTAATGTCGTTGTTCGTACTGCAGAAATATGGTTGCATTTAAATAAGGATTTTTTTCTGAACTTCAAAGTTTAAAGATTGTGATGTACATTTAATTTTATACATGTTCATTTTAATTTGAAATTAATAATAATAAGGTTAATAATATTTAAATACTGTGTTTAGATTTTAAATTGCTAACGGTATTTATTTCAGTTAAAAAAAATAGATAGGATGTTAAAGCATCATTTATTAACAACGAAAGATCGTTGAATAAATATTTTAGTTATAAATATCGTTCCCATACGAATTGACATTGGCAAAATCAATGCCAAATGTGCGATCCATACATCCAAAAAGAAATATTAAAAAACAGTGACAACTTGACGCAAAATATAAGGTTTTCGATTGATTTGAGTAGATTTTGAGTTTTCAGTTCTATAAAACTTTTATGCATTATACGAATTACAAAGTAGATTACGATTATTGTTAACGTCAATGTTAATGAAATATATATTAAAATACCACAGGGCTATATTGTTTGAATTTCGAATAATAATTGGTGCATTTTCTGTACAACATAGATTATATATGATTTATGTATTAGTAAGTATACTATACCTCATAATTTTATATAGTAATGAGAATATATTTATTATCTGGAATAATGCGAATTTTACAATGAAGTATAGTTATAAGTATACTAGTTTTTATTTATCTATATTAATTATGTATTTGTATAAAATTATTTAATCGTAGAAAAATGTTATTTCATTACTTTTTTTTAAACTATTTTTTATGTATACGAAAACCTTGCCACTTTTTTATAGATGGGATACTTATTGTGATAATAATTAATAATTCGAGTTTCTTAACTTTCTCATTTTGCTACTATATAGAGGTACAAAAGTCGATTCTCCTGAATGTCATGTTTGAAATTTGTGCTTTGTAAAGTTTTGCACTAAGCTAAAACAAATAATATCCAATATGTAATTTCCCCATTTAGATTGTTTGCAGTTTATTTCCTTTATTAAGCCCTCACATCGCAAATCGATTCTCAAATCTTACTAAGTTGTGGAGTGTCTTTGGCATTAGTGAATCGAAATTATTCCAGCAAAAGTGCTTTACATTTCTGTTGGTAAAACTTTGTAGATAATGTTTTTGACATGATAATCCATCAACAAATCCAACATACAACTGAGTCAATTATTTGAACAAGGTCAATATAGTGATGAGTAATATTCTTTAAACTTGTGATTTTTAGACAAACAATAGTTCCTAGTTTTAAACTCATCATTTGAAATTATCAATGTGATTCTATATACATAGTTATCATATGTTGTGGGTTATGGATAGTTCAATTAATTTATTCGATTTATAAATAATAAATAAATAAGGTCACAAATAATATTTTAGTACAATTGCGGTGTATGGTTTTCCTTGGTTTAGATTAGGTGGTAAAAATATTTTATTATGTTAAATATGTGTTATTTGGTTTTAATAAATGTTTATTCTTCATATGTTTTATTTTTTATAGTTACCTGAGCAACTTCGTTAAGGTTTGGTGTAATAAACTACAGTTTGTCTGTACTAATGAATAAAATTGTGGTGTCTGTTTGTATATCTAATTATTTTTTTACTGAATAGATATGAATGTATATACGACGGGACTTTTTTTGGCTGATAGCTGAAGTAACTTTGCGTATTATTATTACGCGTAACTTAGCCTACTTTTATTTTTAAAAAAGAATTAGGGTTCCGCGTAAAAATAAAAACTCATGAAATCGTGAACAAAATCAAATTCAATGCACTGTTTTACTGGCAGGGATTTGATTTAGCGACAAATATCTTTGCTTAATATTAGTATCAAAAAAAATGTTGGAAATAATTAGGGTTCCGTACAAAAAAATAATTAAAAAACGCATTTAAAAATATATGAAAATCGGACGCAGCCGCGGGCACACAGCCAGTATACTATAATTATAGACAAACGAGCGCATGGGAAATAATAATAAGAGTGAAGACAACTAAAATGTTTAGTTTATATAAGTGTGAAACCAAAATAGGGTTTTTTTTTTAATTCCGGTTACATTCTTCACTTCAAATCTGCCATTTAAATTAGCTATACAAAATAGATGAAATCGTCTCTTCGTATCCGCTTCTCTTTCCTCCTACAAAACCAGACGGATTTTAATTTTTCTTTCAACAATAAAATGAGTAAAAGAGGCTATAATACCTCTACGCTTGGCTTTTTTTTTTTTTTAATTTGTCAAAGTTGTTTGACGGATATCTGAAACTGACGGCAAAAGTAGGACATTTTTCTCATTCTCGAAGGTTCCTACTAGTTTTATACCTACTAATTAAACGTACGAACTAGTTACACGTAGAGCTGCAGAGAAGCATGGTGTGTTTTATTTTCTACCCAGTATTATTTTACTCTATGGTAAGTTCTTAAAGCGACCTGTCATGTAGTAGCTAGACCCGTCGCGTACTCCACCGATCCGTTAGCTCCAAAATAGCTTCGGAGACCGCGAAACGTCCTTACCAACCCCGACGATAAAATCACCGCCGCAAATAGGATCTTTCTTCATCACCAGAGGAAATTGCGTGCCAGCGCCCGCGAAATGGCCGATCCCGCCGCCAGGAACAGGCGGCTAACTTTGCTCCCGCATACTCTTCGGGTCCCCCTCCGGCGACAACCCAAGACGTGTCTCGTTCTCCAACTGGGGAGGCTCTTGACGTCGCCGCCAGCGCGATACAGTGACACTGAACATGCATTGAGCATTACACGCACAACACCGCACATACAATCCTGCACGTAGGTACATAGGTCGTGTAAGGAACCTTTTTTTATGTTAAATAAAAAAATTAGGGATTAAGCTAGGATTGAAATTCCGCGGAAGTTTCACTCTTAGGTAGCGGCCAAGCCGAGGTTCGAACCCTTGTGCTAATATAGTTACCTTTTGCGGCTGAGTGCCTTCTGCACTCGCCCACAAAGTTCGGAGAAACTGGAAAGGCCCTTCCGGCCAACAGCATTAGCTAGGTTAGAAAAAAAAATGTTGTAGTGTTTCTTTTTAATTCAGTAATTATATAACAATAATAATAACTACGTTTATTCTATATGACTAATTTTGGTAGCGTCTTACGTGATATAGTTTGGTTATTGTTCATAAGTACATTACATCTCGTATTGAATATAATGATACAGTACATGCATTCTGAGATCTTACAACTCCATTGGGATACTTTAAAAAATGACCGCCACTTTGATTACTGAAAATTAGTAAAATAATTTTAAAATTCACAAAGTTGAGCCTAAAGAACTTTTATGCAGGACCATTATAAATTATTACAAAAGTAGACACAAATCTAGTAATTGGAACTTGAGTGACAAATAAAAATAAAAAAGACCAGACGTACCTACTCTGCGGCCGTGCTTATTACCATTTCCGGGTCCGGCAGAGTGCCGTTGATGCTGTGAGTGTTTGCAGTTAACTTTAGACCAACAGGTAGTTAGTTCGAAAAAACCTTTAGATTGACTTTCACAAACCGCTACTAGACTGAATGTGTTGCGGCTGAGTGCCTTCAGCACTCGCCCCCAAAGTCACGGTGAAGCTGTAAAGGCCCTTCCGGTCAACAGCGTTAGCTAGGTTCGAAAAAAAATAGACTGAATGTAGATCTTTTTATTTTCCTATATAAATATGTTTCTTTTAATATTTTTTATGTAGATTGTATATATGCAGTTAATTATTTATTCTATTTATATCAGTATTTTTGTGCAATGTTTATTACTGCTAATTTTTATTAATAATTGTAATAACTTTTATTTTTTATTACAGGCATGTATGATCCTAGAAATTTACGTATTTGTAGGACAACATTTTGAATTTGAACAATAAAATGCATATTGTAAATTTGGAAAAAATGCTTTCCTTCTTTGACATTTACAGTTTGGGACTCGTTTTGTTATTTACAATTTTGCTTTTATTATATGACTATTATACAAATACATATGATTTTTTCGAAAAGAAAAGTATACCTTTTTTGAAACCAGTTATTTTCTTGGGAAATTTGGGACCACGTATAAGAGCAACAAAATCGTTTCACAACATACAATTGGAAATTTATGATCATTTTAAGGGGATTCCGTTAGCTGGTAAGTAAGTCTATTTCATATTAGTTTGTCTTATTAATAATATTTTGACCATAGTATTTAAATTTAACCCATCTAGATCTAATTTCGGTATATGTGCCGAACTTTTCAAATTATTTTTAAATGTGTGCGATTTTCTTTACAAACATAAAAACTTCTTCACTCCGTCTGTTTGTTCCGGGTAATCTCCGGAACGGGTCGACCGATTTCGACGGGACTTTTTTTGGTAGATAACTGAAGACACTCCGCATTATTTAGGGTACTTTTGATTATCGAAAATAATTAGGGTTCCGGGTAAAAAAATTAAAATTTATAGAAAATTGAATAAAATCCGATTCAATGTAATTTTACTGATAGGTATTTGTGAGGTTTTAATTTGTGACAAATAACTATAGTTAATGTTAGTAGCAAAAGAATTAGGGTACCCTATAAAGAAATTAAAATGCAGTGAAGAATATATGGAGTGCGGGTGCAACCGCGGCCACACAGCAAGTTCTTAGATAAAAAACTAAGTCATCATTTTTGTCATTATAGGTACATTTGAAGGTCGACTACCAATTTTGTACATATTGGACCCTGACATTATTAAATCTATAACTATAAGAGATTTTGATTACTTCACTGATCGCATTTCCCGTTTCTCGAGAGAACCAGGATACATGAGACAGTCTCTTCTTAATTTGAAGGTGCGTTTATCAATTTAATCTTCTTATATAATTTCTGTTTATTTAAGTAATTCAGATAATTATTAAAATAATAATATACTTGAATTTATTGATATAAAAATATACAATCTTATTATGCATTATTCATTAAAAAAAATTAATAGTCTATTTACCTATATATTTGGTTATTGATGCACAGGGGGCAGAATGGAAAGGGGTTCGGAGTACACTAACACCAGCATTCAGTTCAGCTCGGTTGAAGAACATGCTGCCACTCATAGAGCAGTGCACTGAGCAAATGGTTGAATACTTAAAAAAATATGGTATCTCGTTTGATCAGTGACAATTACTTTTCTTCTTATAAGAAGAAGTAATCGTATCTTGTGTATATTTGTTAGTTTAAGTGGTCGTTATAATAGACCTAAAGTGTATCTTTAAATAATTTAAGCGAGTGTCTACATTGAGTGGCATCTTCACATCCATCATTTTAAGTGCCGAGGCCACGGTATCTGCATCATTTGAGATGCAGTTTAGGTATAGTTAGATGCAAACTTTATGGCGGCTCGGAACATCGTGCTAAACAATGCATAGAACCGATTTTAGTTATTTGCGGAAAGAAAAATCGTCGAGGTATGAGTTTTGTTGTGCTTTATTACTTCAATATTCAATGACACGTTCACCTGCTTCGAGTAGAGAAATTTATATTGAGGAGGAACACAAACTTTTGTGAAATATAATAATATTTTATAAAATGCATTGCATTTGTCATCAATTCTACAATATGATCACCATACTTCCCATTTAGATGATGAACGAGTTTTCTATGAGTTATACCTACATATACATATAATAAAAATAACTTTTATATAAGTAGTATTGTTAGATACGAAGTAAAGTTTAATTTTATAAAAAAAATAATAAGTTAACGTTGGATTAGTTGAGATCAACAGGAAACGATTGTTGATCAGCGTCAGCCACAACGCCCTGCCATGACGCTCAGGTCATGAGCGACTTGAGAACTCCGATTCGATCAGCCGTACGGCCGATATAACACTTATTCACGATGACGACGACGACATGGCCTTCTTAATTTCCCTCTTGAGGGCTGTTACATTACCAGTGCTGTGTCGTCTTCGGTGGGTGCTTCATGACCCGCAACTATGGGTCGGTCACTGGGTTGTTTCGCACTAGTGGAGTTGGTAATCTCCTTAACATTCACGATGGTCGGTGCAGTTCACTTTTATAGGGATGTCGTTAGTGAGGGTAGTTGCTAATATTATGATTTTATTAATTCATGAATACTTCGATAGTAAATAAAAATATCAAACGGGGTCAAATGATTTTCGACTTGATTTTACCTGCGAGTACTTGCGCTTGCGGCTAAATTTTCAGCCGCCACAAAGTTTGCATCGAACTATAACAGATGATGGGCTTAAAGATTTTGTAATGAGCAGGGACCCCAAGAATGCACTTTTGCAACAACAATTCACTTTGTGATTGCACCTTGCTCGTGATTTAAAAAACGTGCCATACTGAGTATTTATTTATTTGAGTGTCGTGGTGTGGATTTATTTTATGTGAAGTACCTTCTTCATCAAAATATTTCTGACAAATTTAACTAAAACTTTGCATTATTGGAAAATACTATTATATTCTGGTGATGCCACAACCATTGTTATCTTGATTCATGATAAATTGGTAAATAAATTTAAAATACCTAAACTGATAGTTAATTACACATAATAAAAACCTATTATACAATGATTTGTGAAGCTAATAGGTACATACTGGTATTCTTTTTGTTTGTTAATGGCAATCTATAATTATAACATCAAATAAACATTCTACATTAATTAGAATACCATTCGTGCATAATAACTATACTGTATTACGTAAAACGCCGACAAAATTACCTAATATAGTGTCAAATAAGTTAATGATATAATATAAAAAATGGACATTACAGACTGAGGTGCCGTCTCCTCTATAAACTCCATTATAACGTTATTATTACAATTCATTTCATATTGTTTTTTTACAAGAAGTTTGTATTATAAAAGGATTTCTTACTTTAGCTCACTTTTTTACCACGGGCTCTCTTTTTGCAATGTATTACACATTTTCTCAAAGAATTGCTTGATATTTTTAGTGAACAAAGAAGTCGAGATGAAACAATCTATGGGACATTTCACACTTGAAGTTATCGGTGCTTGTGCATTTGGTATTAAATGTGACGCCCTTAGCAGCGAAAACGCATATTTTTATAAGGTTAATATGTAGTTTTAGAAGATTAATGCTAGCACTTAGTTAAATTAGCTGAAAATATGTAAATATTGGTCTATTAAGAGGCTCTTAACTTGGCAGTTAATTTTATTTCTTCTAGCCAATTTATATATAGAATTTTTACAGGTGGCTGAAAAGTTCGACTATGTGCCAAAATACAAAAGAATAATAATTTTTGTGATTCTTGTGTTTATACCAAAACTTATGCGGTATTTAAATATGTCATTTTTGAATTTAAATTCCACTAATGAATTGGTGAGAATGTTACAAATAGCTAAAGCTGAAAGGCATAATTCAAGTTCAAGGTAATTACTTCATTATTATCTTTTAAAATTTTTATTGTTACAATTATGTTAAAAACCTGTAACGTTTAGAATTCAATCGTTAATTTTTTTTGCAGAGCGAAAGATTTTCTTCAAATTTTAATTGATTTTGCGAAAAAAGAAAAGAGTGAAGTGGAAAATATAAAATGTGAGTATTTAGGAAGTCCAATTACTTATTTCTATTTCAGCCTAGTTCCGAAGATTTGTATGAAGTTGTCGGGACCCTCGATTCGGGAGATTCGGAAAAAATAAAGAAATATCACAAGAGGGCTGGAAGGGTTTAGTGAAATTTTACCTGTTTTTAATATTCTTGTTGAATTCGCGATAGCTGAAGCGAAAGAGACGTGTGATCTTGACATACCGTTGCCAGGCAAATATGAAAAAATATCCAGTATTAAATAAGATTATACTTGTATTTAAGGACATTATTCTGAAAAAAAAAAATGTTTTTGTACAAAAAATACGTAATTTTTTATGGAGAAAGACTAGGATCTAGTATTACAAAAGGCTTAAAATAAACGCTTAAAATATCACGTGATAAATAGACGACTACTTTTCTGGAAAATAGTTTTTTTACTGAATAGATCATATTACAATAACTTTTTTAAAAGAACATGTATCGATAAACCACTATATTTCAAGTGAATCTATTTGCATTTTAAAATATATCAAATTTACTTTTGGACAAAAGTTTCATACAAATTTTATGGATCCGAATAAATAGTACAATAATCCATATAATTAAAACATTTGTTTAAAGGTGTATGTAATTATGCTACTATTATAATGAATAATGCTACACGTTTAATTGTTTTCTAATCTAGTGTGTCTAATCTTCAGTATTTTCTAAGATTGTTGAAGCACCACAATTCTTTAGTACATTATTTTGATCTATCTTTCATAAAATATAGCCTGTGCTATGAAATATGTATTTTTCTTGCCGACCTGATTACTAAGTATTGATTCTTCTACCTATATAATAACTTAATTAAGAAAAGTTATGTGCATAAATCTTAAACTATCTAAGTGAGGCTGAAAACCGCATCAAAATCCCTAACGTTGTGCTGAAGGAGTTTAAGGGGATGCAAACAGACGGGTTTGAGCCCACCTACCTAACTCTAAAATCAGCCTGAGATTTCAGCGATGGAAACATCTTGAGGAAATTTTAGCATGGTGGGAACGCATTTTCTAATAATGCCTACCTGGGAAGCTACCACCCTCAAGATTGAGAACCTTCCACTAAATACCATCAAGTGTGTTGAGCAGCATCACTTGCGAACCAGTACCTCTAGGCTTAGTGTGTTTACATTCCTGGACCACATCGTCACTTAATATTCGGTGAGATTGTGGTCAAAGCACTGAGCTTATACCGTGTAAAAAAGTCTAAACAATTGAACAAATATTGATAGGTAATCATAATATTGTTGAAAAGAGTGTGCGATATTTCTCCAAATATGATCCCCAAAAGCCTGGCTGCTAAAGTTCTTTCATTACAATCATTTCGATCAGTCAGTATAAATTTTTATCTAAATTTAATTTATTTTAACTATATCGATAAAGAAATAGTTTTCTACTAAACACAATACTAACTGTTACTATTTCAGATTTAGATGCCGATACAATAGACGCGCAATGTCTACTTTTCCTAATAGCTGGTTATGAGACGACCAGTACACTATTATCCTTTGCTATTCATGAGTTGGCAGTAAATCTACAGTTACAAGACAAACTGCGATCTCATATAAAAGAAGTTACAGACGGAAAAGACGTAAGCTATGAACTTCTGTCTGAACTAACGTACTTGGATGGATTTTTACTAGGTAAGTATTTTTTTTTTTGTATTACGGGCAATTAAATCCACGTATTTTCATAACGATCAGTTGTGACCTCAATGTAGTACCCAATTACATAATAAGCAAAGTGATTTGTAACATTTTTCAAATTTTTTTACATTCTCATCGTTATTAATTACTGCCGCTATGTGCTTGTGTGTTTAAGGTTTTGTAATAATATCTTAAAGTGTTACAAGTTTTCTTGTTTTACCGATTTCAAAAAAGAGAAGGTTCTCAATTCGTCTGTATGTTTTTTTTATACCTAAATATTATGTTATACCCGTAAAGTAAATACAAAAATAAAATAACCATCTTTAACTTTATTTTATTGAATACTATTAAATTTGATCAAATAAATAGAAGGCAAAAAAACAACAGAAAGCAACATTAAAATCCGATCAAAATTAAGACAATTATAAGCATTTTAATTCTATCCTTGACGGAGAGAGTGTACTGTACGTAGATATAACATCATATTTATGTGGTCCGTACAAGTTCTGTACAAATATTTGTTAATATTAAGAGTACGACCACCGTATACTTGTCAAAATCTTGTGTAAGTTATCCATACCTACTTAGAGGCTGTAGCCATGATAGATTTAGCTCCGCATTATGATGTCGGCTGTCATTAGACTATCATCTATCAGCGGTCATCATCCTTCTTAAACTGTTGTATATTATTTGATATCAGATAAAGTGCTGACATTTTGTCGGATAATGTCGGACAAAAAGGATACTGTAATAAAAAACAATTTTTCAGAAATCTTGCGTATGTATCCCCCACTTTCACGAGTTGAACGGCTTTGTACAAAGCCTTATACGATACCAAATACTGCAGTACGGGTTAACGTTGGTGACGTAATAGCGGTATCTGTCTATGGAATTCATATGGATCCTAAATATTATCCTGAACCGCAAGAATGTCGACCGGAAAGATTTATGAATAACGAGAAGAAAGAGCGACCTTCACATTTGTTTCTCGCTTTCGGTTCTGGACCTAGGAACTGTATAGGTATGTTATGTATTACTTTGTTATTGCGATGATGGCACATTGGGTAGTACGGCCGGATGAACGCGGGTTCGAGCCCACCTATCCAACTCTAAAATTAGACTGAGCTTTCGGTGAAGGAAACCATAGCTTCGTGGTAGGGCATTTTCTAATATTCCCCGCCTGGCTAACTACCACAATTAGGTTTGAAAACCTCTTGCCAATTACCAATAGGCGTGATCCAGCAGCACCACTTGAGAACCAGTACCTCTAGGCTTTGTGTGTCTATCATTCTGAACTACATTGTCACTTAACATTAGGTGAGATTGTGGTCAAAGGGCTGAGCCTATACCGTATAAAAAAATTGTTATGTATTTGTGTTTTGTATGATTGTATAAGTAAATTACTTTTTTCTTCTATTATTCGAAGTTATAACTGTTATGGCTTATCTAATCTCTATTCTGTCTTCTATATATATAAACTCCTTCGCAAAAACAAAAACGGGCATCTAAGGAAATTTACGGCCTAAGGTTACGGCCTACGGCATAAGTTAATTCAATCGAATTCAATTATTTCACGTAGACTGTATATTTATAATCGTGTATGTAGATCTTCAACACTTTTGTGCAATAACTCTTTTTAGCTCCCTGGTGTTTTGTGAAGAGGATTGCACTGCTCTTACCCGTCTCTTTAAAAAATCGCAGACATGCTCAATTGGATTGTGGTCAGGATTTCCAACTGGCCAATTTAAACGATGGACCCCTACTTCTTGCATGTACGCTTCAACGTCGCTAAAACGGAGAGAGCGAGCATTGTCGTCCATAAAAATGAAGCTTATTCAAGAGCAGTTAAAGCCGGCTGTGGATGTGACATTATGACTTCCGTTATGTATCGGCGTGTACTTAATGTACCGTTTTCTATGAAAATTAACTCCGTACGCTTCGTCGAATTAATTGATGTCAAAACAAAACGGAGCCTTAGCCATTTGTAGTGATTTCTTCGAAACACACTTCTGCATAACGTTTCCGTGATCTTCACAGCACTCAACCGAGTTGGTCCTATACACAGAAAAAGAATCTTGATTCTCCAGAAAACATTACTTTGTTCAAGTCCTCCAGAATCCATTAAGCACAGTTTCGAGGAAACTTTAGTCGAGCAATAAAGTGATCACGGAGTAATTTAGGGCCCCGGGCCGGGAGGTACCTGCTGATATTGGCAGCCAAAAGCTTTCTTCTGACCGTTCAGAAGCTAACATCTACTCTACTTACATCTTCAAGGCTCTTCTTTAAGTCCACACTTGACAAGATTTCGCAATGCCACTTACCAAAAAGCGGTCATCTCGTAGTTGTGTACATCGTTTTTTTCGTAAACGTGGTCTTCTTTATACCGAACCTGTCTCTTGATATCGTTACCAAGTTCTCTGGACATTTGAACTATTCACACTTAACCACTGAGACACATAAGCTTACGAATAACTTTCTTCAAGTAGGGTTATCATTTTACCGGCCATTATCGCTCTAATATTATTATGAAAGTGGTATTTAATGCAAAAAGAAAAATGAAATTGTTTACATTGCAGAAAATATCCAAAAAGTAAGAACATTTTAGTAATCAACCAAAACAGTTTCAGCAATTCTTGCCATTAATGAAGCAATTTTACAATAATCATTATTTTTCTTTTGTTAATCTAAAATTTTAAATTTGGAACGTAACGTAACGAATCATGCCACGAACCTTCAAATAACATGCAAATACGTCGTCAAATTATTAAAACCTCTTTTTTGTAATATATTCATTGAGGTAAAGAAATTATGTGCCCGCTTTTTTGCAAAAGTGTTTATATTAAACTAAATGTATGTATATTTTTGTAGCTCAGTAGTATATATCATAAGTTATAAAAAAAAGAAATAATTAATTAATCATACGTACTTTTGGGATTATATGTAACTTCTGAACTACTTGACCGACTTAGATCATATTATTAACACAGCGCATTTGGTTTAATTGCTATGCTAGGATTCGATAGTTGACTCTATATTCGTCATACACACATTTTAATATACGAATTAAAAGTTCATAATTGACCAAAACATACAGTGAAATTGTTAATTAAATTTTACAGATCACTAGCTCGAAGAATATTTTACATTTATGTTAGGTACTAACAAAAACTGTGAATCAGCAGTTTTAACTAAAGTTTCAGGTTAATATTTTCTATAGTTTACATGTAACAAACGAAAGGTTATGTGTAGACACATTAAGGTTTAGGTTTTAGCTCTGACCAATTAAAATATTAATTATTAAAATATTAAAGTATTTAAGCAGGCCAGCATGACAGCGGTGACTGGCAGTGAACTCTGTTCAGTGTCAGTTATCGCTGTTTTGGATTGCACTGTGCTTACCATCAGGTCCAGTGCAAAAGGATTCGATGGATAACTTACATACATATTTTTATATTACAGGTTTACGATTTGCTATGATCTCAGCAAAGACAGCCATGGTGGCACTTATACGGAACTATAAATTCTCTATATGTTCTCAAACGGTTCGTCCTGTAGAGTTTGATAAAAATTCAACGCTGCTAAAACCGGACAAAGGTTTGTGGGTCCGAATTGAATCTTTGTAGTATGTTATTAAATCGTTGTAAATAAATTTTGTTTAAATAAACAATAAAATGATTGTGTCTTCAGTGTAATTATATTTTACTTATTTTCTCCAAATATTCAACATAATTGTTCTGGTACGTTTACATATGTATGAAATACTATAAAACATGCTAAAATGTTGTTTCTTCGTGGATTACAATATAAACCCTATAGACATTAGTAATAAGACTAGTATTTAATTTCTCCAAAAGGAATTTTATGCTCTTTATTTAATTTATAAAATTTTAACAAAATATGTTTAGTACAAATTATCGTGTAATAATAAATATCCGCTGTGATAAAAATGTTATCATGATATGTTAAAAGCACCAAAATTTGTTCATCATAGGATTATCACGAGTATCCTATTAATAATTTAATTTTGTGTTTATTTTTTTTATCATGTGAATTGGTTTAAAAACGATGACTCAAATTTTGTAAACAATTTCTTGGTTTTTTTTTTAATTTTTTTACACGGAACAAAGATATTTTCCAGAATACCTGCCAGTAAATCTGTGCACTGAATCGGATTTTATTCAAAATTTCAAACAGGCAAACAGACAGACAGACATACGAATATTTACAAAATTGTTGTTTTGGTATTTAGTCAAGAGTTTTTATTATTAACAGACTTCAAAAGGGAGAAGTTTGTCAATTCGTCTGTATGTTTTTATGGTTGTTGCACGATTTCTCCGTCAAATGTGGACCGATTTGTATTTTAACTAGTCGAAGGAGTACACTCCCGAGGTGGCCCCACTGTGACCTCACCAAGTCTAGATCTAATCCGTGGATCTCAGGGAAATCAAGAGAAACCCTCGAATTCTATAAAATACTTATACATTTGTATACATATTTGTTTCCACAGCTATTCAGGTGTTTGTGTATTGCAGTCACCATCTTATTTTGCTGATGATGGAAGGTGCAACATTTTAACAAGTAGGAGTAGAATATTTATTTCTTGTTAAACTTTATTTATATGCACTAACAGTGAATAAAAAATAACAGATTAATACGGAAATAAAATTATTTTGAGAGAAAAATAAAAAATTGGCTTCAAAACTATACCTAAAAGTAGACACTTTAAAAAGTTGAAAACAAAACTTTTTAATTAATAACAAAACCGACTTGAAAAGAATATACTATAAAAATGAACTAAAATGTTATTAAATAATTATTTTATTAATCTACTTCTAACTTCGATATAATCTTTGTTTTAATACCATTGATAATATTGGAGTCGGTGTCAACTAGAGTTAACCAATGTACCTACTCATTTAGAAGTGAAAATAACTGTATAAACTTTTTTTGTTCTTTATTTAGGTTCACGAACCAGACAGCATGCCGAATAAAGTACAAAATATAGAGTAATTTTACAAATATTACGTATGACACCTGCCTTCAAAAAGTGAACACACCATGCATAGGATGAAATAACATTACCGTACATTACAATCTATGTTCATATGTACGATCTTAGTTTTAACTTCGCTAATGGTAAAGAACAGGAAAAAATATCAAAATTGTTTCTTATGGCATTATAACTCGAAAACATTCTGTTCAATGGAGAATGTTGTCCAACATTGGTTTTGCATTGAGGTATGAAGAAAGTTTTTCTATTAATTACGCGACTGCAAACCGGGGTACTTCAAAATGAATTTAAAGTTCCACATTTATTATCTGAATAAGCTAGATGATATACAAAACGCTTTTGTACTCGCTCAATTCTATTTGAGTGTACTTCGTAACATGGGTTCCACACTTGGGTTCCATATTCTAAGATACTACGTATGATCGCATTGTACACTGAAATAGTAACCTTTGGATCGCCAAACGATTTGAGCTGTCTAGAGATAAAACCTGACAATCGGGCAGCTTTACGTATAATTTCATCAATATGATACCGAAAACTTAACTGACTGTCCATAATTACCCCTAAATCACGAATGCTGGATACCTCAACTAATGGGACATTATTGATATAGTAAACAGCTTGTATAGGATTTCTTTTTTTGGAAAATTTAATAAAGTAGCATTTATCAGAGTTTAGCAGCATGTTATTTTGACTACACCAAATAAAAACGTTATTAATTTGAGTTTGAAGAGTTTTGACATGGTCTATAGAGTCTACAACTTGGTAAAGTTTCAAGTCATCAGCATACATATGGAATTTACAGTTGATGACGTGAGTTAGATCATTAACAAAAATGAGAAAAAGTAGAGGCCCTAAATGTTAACCTTGAGGCACGCCAGATGGTATGGTAGTTACCAGGGAAGAATATCCTTGAACCATTACCAGTTGAGAATGGTTACGTAAATATGACTCACACCAACGTAGTAGAGAACCATGAATACCCATATTCAACATTTTATGCAACAGTAAATTATGATTAATGAGATCAAAGGCTTTACTAAAGTCTGTGTATATTGCATGTACTTCCTGACCTCTGTCCAAGGACATTGCAACATCGGTAGTAAAACATAGCAAATTAGATGTCGTTGACTTTTTGGGTAGAAAACCGTGTTGTGGGGGATGGAGTATCTGTTTGACATGCCAATACATTTTTTTTACTACTATTGACTCAAATACATTACCGAAGGCTGAAAGGATAGACACTGGGCGATAATTAGATACTTGTGTAGAGTCACCTTTCTTAAGTATCGGAAAGATGCGAGCTATTTTCTATTTATTTGGGAATATTCCCAGTGTTAATGACTCATTGTAAATAGTTAATAAGGGGTATAGAAGCGATTTAGCACACCTTTTTAAAAACATTGGTGGAATACCGTCCGGCCCTGCACCTTTATTAACATTTAGATTGGATAAAGCTGTGGCCACATCAGATTCACATAAAATAATATTGCTTAACGAGTTAGAATAACTATTACAGATAAGCTGAGTCGTATTAGTATTATCTAAGATTTTATAAGAACTTCATCACATTTAGACTACTTTGTTATCCGTGAGCTGGCACCGATTTCAAAATTATTAACGTTATTAAAACAAAGGATATATCGCAATTAGCAGAAGTAGATTAATAAAGTAATTATTTATTTACTTATTGGTGAAATTTTTCTCTTGAAGTCATTTTGTTATTTCAACTGAGTCACATATTAAGCAGTAATATTGTATTTGACATGAGATTTTTATTTGTAAGAATTTAAGCCTGCTAATAATAGCATAAGTTACAAGTAATAATAAGTTATATAAGTAACTTCCCAAGGGCGTCAAAATGAAAATAAGTTTGGGTAGCCCTGTCCTATTCCCCTTCATTTATAACCGTCCACATACATATCCAATACCTTTTTCGCAACATGCTCACAGCGTAATTTACTGTTCGTACGTGCGTTTATCAAAATTGAATACATAATTACACAGAAACGAAAGAGAATTAAACTTTAAGAAACTATCCAGCGCATGTGGATTGGTGAGGGTCTGCAAGAGAAATCACGCAACAAGTTAGTATGTGAACCACAAAGACCCTATTCGAACGTGGATGATGTAATCTAGGGAGCAACAAACTGAGGGTGTCAGCAGGCCGCAAATACGAACTAATGAAGGCGCAGGGCATGCGCGTGTCTCACTATCTACTGGAACAAGTCTAAAATTGCAAATCATTGTCAAAGGATACCTCACCGGGACAGGCATAGACATAACAGTGTTACCCCTGCGGCCGACAGTATGATTCAGTACAATGTAAGTAGGTACTATATTTGCAGAATTTGCAATGTACAAGGTCATCTTAAAACAATATGCCCGAGGTTACAGAGATTTATGAACACTTGTGTATACATGAACAGCGAAGTGCAAAGGATATTGAAAATTGTAAGAAAGTAATTTCGAAATTAAATATTAACAATATAAGTAGATGTAAACAAATTATAATTACAGTGTTGGTCGAAGGTAAATTAATACTCTGAAGCAGATACTGGATGCGCTATATCGTGTACTAAGAATTATAAATTAGCTATGTGACCGCGGCTACGCCCGCGTAGGTATCGTATATACATTAATATATATTTAGTAAAAAAAAAATTAGTTTTAATATAACAAACAGACGCTTCAACTTTATTTATTAGTATATATTGTTTCTCAATAAGTATACCTTTTAAAAAGCAAACGTTTTAATTTATTATACAGGCAAAAAGACATCACAAATGAAAATCATTTCAAGCGGAAGTAGCAAAGTAACATTAGCCATATTATTATTAGGAGAAAAAAGGTTCACTCAAGAGAAAACAACATTGATAGTCGAATTAGAAATAAATGTAAGCCGTCGAATCATAATGGTCGAAAACCTTCGATGGACAGAACTTCGCTTAAAGAATTAGGGTTATTAATTGATTTTTGATGATTTACTACGAAATATCTAATTTAATACCAATATATAACATCGTGAGGAAACCATTGTATGGCGGTAGGCCTTTTTTTAATAATGCCCGCCTGGGTATCTACCAGCCTCAAGTTTGAAAATCTGTCGCAAAATACCAATAGGTGTGTTCCGGCAACATCACTTGAGAACCAGTACTTCTAGACTTAGCGTGTTCACCATCCTGGATCACATCGTCACATAACATCAGGTGAGATTGAGGTCAAAGCATTGAGCACTAGCATTAAAAAAAAGATATTACTTTAATTAATAAACTACGATCTGCATAGGATAAATCTCCAGCCCCTTTCAAGATTTAAAATATATGCAACTTCTATGACATTGCGAAAGGTTACGTGTTCATTCTTATCTATTGTTAAAAATTCAACATGGAAAGTATTCCAGTGATTTGAAATTATTTCTGTTAATAGTACAGTACAGTTACTTTTAACGAATTCATGTTTTCGTTAAAACGACTAGTAATCAGACTTAAAAGACGTATATCCAGTGGCCTTAATAAATACATTAAAAAAAAACTGTATAGACGCGCGAGTACGTAGTTACCATTTCCGCCAGAGTGGTCTAAGTGTTCGATATAAAGTACGATGAGAACTTTCTTTTAAATCAACAGCGTAATTAATTTAAAGAAGAAAAACTCAACTGACATCGACAAACCCGCACTAAACTGTACGTATTTCTCACTACCTATATATAATATGGCATTACAATGTATTAATTACTTACTTAATCAGTCATATTATATTGGTATTTTTATGTAATATCTTTAATGCAAATTTTAATAGGCATAGTAATTACTAATAGGTTTATATCTCATTTTCAATTGTTTACAGGCATATAATATGATCATAGAAATTTAAGTATATGTAAGACAACTATTTGAATTATAAAAACATAAAATGCAGCTTATAAGTGTTGAAGAAATGCTTTCTTTCTTTGGAAATAATTTGGGACTAATTTTCTTATTTACTGTTTTACTTTTTTTATATTATTATTATACAAGCACATTTGATTTTTTCGAAAAGAAAGGTATACCTTTTTTGAAACCGGTCATTTTTTTGGGAAATTTGGGACCACGTGTAAGAGCAACAAAGTCGTTTCACGACTTACAATTAGAAATTTATGATTATTTTAAAGGCAACCCCGTAGCTGGTAAGTGTAATATAGATTTTTTAGAGTGACATGTGTCTCTTTATTGTAATAACCATAGACATTTCTTTTTTGGTTCCATTTATTTTTTCTTAAGGAAAATGCAAAAGTAGTAGTAGACCATGCAGCCAAGTTAGACGTTAGGAACAGTATCAATAAATGGCGGGAACAAAATGTCGGCATTCTGTTTCAACTACAACGGGAGTGATTGGGACATTGCAGAATTTACTTTCCGTGTGATTATTTTCACTTTACTACACTTGTGTATCGTAACTAAACCATATCACGTAAAATGCCACCAAAATTACATAACATATAGTCAAATTCTGCAAGATAATGAATTAATAATAAGGACGACTACATGACAAACCAAAATCGCGCCAAGCACACCAACTGTATACATTACATGTTTTCGCTAATTTGTTATAACATGCTTGGTAGATATTAAATTTGAGCATAATTTCCATTTTTTAAATATAAAAGATAATTCATTTTATCTGTGTGCTGGAACTGTTAGACCACCGAATATGGACTAGATAATAATCTGCGTATATGCAAAAGATTGATTTACGTAATCCTAATCATCTTAATAAAATATAAACAATTTGGACTTAACATGATTCAAATCCATGACCTGTACATTTCAGGGTTTGCTTTTTTACCTACATAGACGATACTCAAAAACAATTATAAATTAGTTAAAAAACGTATATAAATAAATTATTGATGATCAATTATATTTTGTTGTATAATTACAAAGCATTATACGAGTAGGTATTTTGAATGATCGAGTTTAAGAGTTATAGGATATTTCAAGTTGCTATAGATGAATTAAGTATAAAAGGTTTATACAAAAACTTATTAATTTAATTTTTGTTATTTTAGGGATATTTGAAGGTCGAAAACCAATTTTGTATATATTGGACCCTGATATTATTAAAGCTATAACTATAAGAGACTTTAATAACTTCTGTGATCGCAACTCCGACAACATAACAGAACCAGGATACATAAGACAGTCTCTTCTCAATTTGAGGGTTCGTTTATCAATTTGGCGTAGTTATAACTTTTGTTTACTTGAACATTTAATATTTAATTCGAACAGAATTTGGAATTAATTTGTAATTTCTTTGAAGGATATTAGTACTTAATACATTCTTGTTTACCTGGTAAAGTCATTGATTAAATATCCTACGAGTATACAGATAATAATGAAACAAGTTAGGTAATATATTATTATGTTAATTATAATATGCTTCTTTCGTTGTTGAAACGCAGGGAGAAGAATGGAAGGAAGTTCGAAGTATTTTAACACCAGCATTCAGTTCAGCTCGGTTGAAGAACATGCTTCCTCTCATAGAGCAGTGCACTCAGCAAATGGATAAATACTTGAGAAAATATGGTAACTATTTTTTGTCTTGTGCGACTAGTAATAAATGGGTTTTATGTTACGTAAAGAAAATACTTTATCATGTTGCGTATAATTTATAGTGTTAGTGATTATCATAACATATCTACAGCATCTCTTTATACGTTGTGTGTCATCTTCACATCCACCAACATAAGTTTCTTCTCCGCGGATGTAGTTTGAGTAACTCTGGCTGCGGAAATTAAGCCTACGCCACTGGTAGGTGCACCAAGAATGAAGAGTCACTTCGTGTGGTGCCAAGTCAATTGCGTCCGGCTCCAGACTTACGAAAGTACGATTGTAGGTTTATTCCGAGTTACTTCTTATTATCTGATTGAGATTATTCTGTATGTTCAGACGATGTGAAAGATACCTTCTTACGTGTACCTAAGTCACTTCTTATGATACTGGGTATTATAGGGAAGTAGTAGTTTACTATGCCGGCACCCGGGAGCATTAATTAACTTAAAAATTATGAGTTATATTAATTACATAGTTTAATCAAGTAATTTCTTAATTTTTTTAGTAAACAAAGAGATAGAGATGAAACAAACTATGGGGCATTTTACGCTGGAAGTGATAGGAGCATGTGCATTTGGTATTAAATGTGATGCTCTTAGTGGTGAAAATACATACTTTTACAAGGTTAATATATCATTTTATACATTTAACAATAGTGCTATCTGTAATAGCCTTATAAGGAAATCTGGTTTTTTTAAACCAATTTACATAAAAATTTTGTACCAGATAACACTAAAAGACATAATAGTTCTAGTTTTACATAAAAATAAAACTTGTGTTATTGAGTAGATAGAATGCACAGCACCTATGAAAGGGCATTGTATACTTAAACAGTTTGTAAAAAAACGTTTCTTAAAATACTAACTCTGTTTGATTTGGTGTTCCTAACAAAACAAAGCGTTTCTTTGTATTTTAACATAATGTCATCCGTCACAATGTCACATAGCGCATCCATCCATTCGACCGAAAGTCGTCCACTGCTGGACATAGGTTCACCCCAAAGATCTCCACGCCAACCGGTCTTGCGCCACCCGCATCCAGCGGGTAAATAGTGGTAAATTATCGGTGTTTTTTCCAGTAAAAATTGATACAATAAAGTATTTGTACAATATTACAGATTTACAACATACTACACACTTTTTTGGTATATTTTAACGACAAAGTAATTTACGTATGTTTATTATCATTATTTCTATTAAGTTTCCAGGTTATGAGAAAGCACCACCTAGAAATAAGTTACAGTATTTAAAGGTTGGTTATGGAATGTACCAGAAATGCGGGGCCTAGAAGTCGTTTGGTTTTGGTCTTAGGGTAATGTTATTTATATATAGGCATGTTCCATGATGTACTAGCAGAATCGACTAGTAGCTAGTATGCTACGGAACTTTATTATTACTATTAGTAAGATGAGAGATAATATTATTAAGTTTTCTTATTTTTATTATTATAATTGTAAGGTATATATTGAGTATGCTCCGATAGGGCTGGCATACACTAATATGTAAAAGCCCTGCAAGTAAACGGTTAATGAAAAATAAATATTTAGAAGTTACCGCCAATGACATTTTTTTGTGTGGCTTTTGACTATCTATAGGTACTGTTATTTTACCTTTATTACGTAATAAAATTATTTCACTAACAACTAATTTGCTGCATTGAGAATTATTCATAAAGTAACGTATAGTTTATGACAAAATAATTTTATCAACCATATAAACAGTTAACTTAAGCAATCAATTAAATTTTGTTTATGTACAGGTGGCTGAAAAATTTGATTATGAGCCTCTATACAAAAGGGTAATTGTATTTGTGACCATGTTGTTTATGCCAAAAAAACTGTTGAAGTATTTAAATATAACATTCATGAATTCAAAGTCCACTGATGAGTTGGTGAGAATATTGCAAACAGCTAAAGCTAAAAGGAAACACTCAAGTTCAAGGTAAATTACTTAATTATTATCTTTTAAAATTTTTACTACTATATAACAAGAGCGTATCATGGAAATAATATAAAAAAGTATGTGTATATAGAAAACGTGTTATACGTGTGTAAGAATCTCCGGCAGAGATTTGGCAACATATAACAGGTACACTGCGAACCGACAATAAGATTGTTGAGCTAGAGGCGAACTTAGCAAGAGATTACCTGAAGCCTGAACAGTGGGAGAGGGCTCGATGATCCTCAAATCCGGTAAATTGCTGTAAATGCGAGAGGGCGAACAGTAGACCCAAGGTGGTTTCGGATTTCTCGTTCGCAAGTCCCTTGTAAACAGCGAAGTGAAGATCGAGAGTGTGTCGAATAGGGTGGCATTCCTGATGCTCAGAGTAACCAAACAGTATTCCTTGAAGATCATTCATATATACGTCCCGACATCGGCACACTCCATCGTAGAAGTGGCAACTATGTATGAAGACGTTTCACAAGGTTCGACGTCCTGTTGATGATTGCGGGAATCCGCTGGATGCGGGTGATGTAAGACCAGTCGTTATGGAGATCTTTGCTCATGCCCAGTAGTGGAAATATTCTAACTGATATAACAATGATGATATAGAAAACATGTAAATATTTGAAATTACTTCACTTTTTTGCAGAGCCAAAGATTTTCTTCAAATTTTAATTGATTTCGCGAAAAAAGAAGAGAGTGAAGCGGAAAACACGAATGCTGTTAAATGTGAGTATTTAGGTCACTTAACTTTTACTGTCACACCCTTGTTCCAAACGTTTGTATAAAGTTTTCTCGAATAGTAAAATATAATTCTTTTTTTAGATTTAGATAACGATACAATAGACGCGCAGTGTCTGCTTTTCCTCGTAGCGGGTTATGAGTCGTCCAGTACTCTATTATCGTTTGCTATTCATGAGTTAGCTGTAAATCAACATTTACAAGACAAATTGCGAGCTCATATAGAAGAAGTTACAGATGGAAAAAAATTAAGTTATGAAGTTCTCTGTGAATTGACGTACTTGGACGGATTTTTATTAGGTAAGTCATTTTTTGTTACGAGTAATAGAACAACTTTTATAAGAAAGAGTTAAAAAAATCTCTTAGAAATTTGTAACTAATAAAAAAAAGAATGAAAAAATTCAACATAATGAGGTACCCACCCTACTGACTAGAAAAATTAATAAAATGAAAAATCTTTGGAAGGATCTAACAATTGATTAACATTATTAGTTCAAGTCCAAATTCCACTCTAATATCAGAAATAAGGATATTATATCTTTTTCTGATTACTATATATCATTTTTATTTATAATTACCGTTTTTTTTAAATTACAATAATCTCACAAATATTTTTTTATAATTCATAACTTCTTTGTTCACTTTGTCTTTCGGCTGAAATAAAGATGATGATTATTAATATGATTATATAATGTTAGGAATTCATTAATGAAACTGATGGATATTGTCAAAGTAGTAAATGAAATAAACTGTGAATATTTTTAAGCTAATTTTAATCCCGAAAAGTTGTTTATCGAGGGGAGGAGTCTAAGTTTTGCGACGTTATATTTGTTAGGAAACAACATTTTGAGGCCAAAAAGACGAAATTTTAAATGAAATAGCAAACGTTTTTTCTTTAAAATAAACTTTTTATACCAGCAACATATAATTTCGATGGTACTTGTTTAACTATATCTATAGCTATGTCCTGGATATTATTATCCGTGTCAAATTGTTAACAAATATTTTTAACATTTCCAAAAGAGTCGGGTTCATTTTATATTAATGCACCTATGATTTGTTACTACTTTAATCATAATTTTACTAACACATAATAATAACAATGTATTAAATACGAATAATAATTATATTGAAACTAACTGTGCCCACGACTTCGCTTGTGTAAAATTCAGACAATTATATTCTAATAGACGGCCTATATTCTCCCATCTCGTTCAGTCCCGTCCAAGTACCCGCGGAGGAGATCACCTCGGCCAGACTAGGCCACCTCTCAGACAGCCATCCCAGTACAATGGAAGGTCAGGGTCCCGTCCCTTCGCCCCTTGGTTTAGCAATACAACAGAGTCTAGACCCCGTCTGTGCTTAGTCCTCACGGTCTTCCTGAGCTGAAACGATACACCCAGCTATTCTTGCCCTAAAGGCACGAACGGCGGCCTGCACAGCAAACTAACCATGTGGTGATGAGGGCCACCTCCCGCCTCTGCCTTACAACCATAGACATTATGGCCCTGCTCCCTACAGCTAAAACATTGGCCTCCTTGGTATACCCCCGAAAGACAGACTGAGCGAAAGTGACCCAGGCCCAAACACCGGAAGCAACGCCGGGGCATAGATCAAACCAATCGGGGAACTTTTGCCGACTTCAATCACATTTGTTGAGATTAATTATTTGAAAAATATGTGTATCCCAAAATAAAAATATACCTTTGTAACAATGAAGAATTTTTAAAATCCGGTAAGTAGTACCGGAGATTAGCCCGAACATCCAAAATTACAAACTTAACACCTTTAATATTATTATAGATTCTATGAATATTGAATATCAAGATTTTGGTTTTCTTCTTTACTATATGTCATATGTCTTAGATATTTTTAATTTATAAACTCTAAACATATTTTATATTGTGCCATTTTGTTTAATTTCAAGCAATCCATAATTCTTCTCGAATAAGACTAATACACATTTACTCACGTTGGTAATTAACAAAAGTTCCGCCGCGTGTCCTTCAAATTACTGTAACTGGAATATGTTTTATAACTATATATTTTTTTTTTTAATTTACTTAGTACTTTCTAATTAATACCTGCACAACCAAACAGACAGAACGACAGACAGCCATTTCTACAAATGATAGAATTGTATTTTAATCACCTATTTTAAGTTCCTTGCAATGATTCTTTTAACAAAAATCGGAAATGTACAGACACTTGAAATTTACAATTTTATTATTTTATAGATTAAAGTATAATTATTGTTTTTGTCCTAGAAATCTTGCGTATGTATCCTCCCTTTGCAAGACTTGATAGGGTGTGTACGAGACCGTATAAAATACCAAATACTTCAGTACGGGTTAATATCGGTGACACGGTTTCGATGTCTATTTATGGAATTCACATGGACCCTAAATATTATCCTGAACCGCACGAATGTCGACCGGAAAGATTTATGGATAACGAGAAGAAAGAGCGACCTTCACATTGTTATCTGGCTTTTGGTGCTGGGCCTAGGAACTGTATAGGTATGTTTGTATCTCTTTGCTATTTATTTCTGTTTTGTTAAAATTAATTGGGTAGCTATTAGCTGCATCCTCTTTCTTTATTTGTATAGGCGAAAATAGCAGACAAGTTAAGCTAGATTTTTATCATAAACTAATTACCAGCGATTTCGTCAGCATGTAATTTCGAGTTTGTAAAAAAATGATTTCATTAAAATATAGATACATATTCACAGCTTTTATATTAAATTAAACATACATATGATTTATTATCATACAAATTTGCATCTCCTCTTTCAGCCACTTTGGGACAAGTTTTGAATTTTTTTTCACTTCTATATATCACAAGGGTATATAGATTACTTCCATACTAAACATCAGACAGACAGACGGAGAGACAAAAATTCCGATAATCATACAATTTTTAAAATCCCGAGAATGGCTTTTCTGAAACATACTGAACGTAGTGTTTTTATTCCTTTAATGATTTATTATAATTGTAAATTTAAATTATAAATGGAAAATTTTGACCATTTCCATACTTCATTTTAAATAATTTACTTTACTTTAAATAATTTGTTACATTGTTATATGTATGTATACACAAAAATTGATGTAATTTTTTTCATGTGATGTACGTATTCCTGAGTCCTAAATTAAATTAGAAATAGTCTATATTTTTGTTAATAAGAAATACACAATAATTAGTTATCAATAACAATTTAGCAAACGCATTTAAGGTTTCTTTTTAACTCTATCCAATTAGAATGGTAACTTACTTTTTTATGTTACAGGTTTACGATTTGCAATGATTTCAGCAAAGACAGCAATGGTGGCACTTCTAAAAAGCTATAAATTCTCTACATGTTCTCAAACCGTATACCCGGTAGAGTTTGATAAAAAACCAATTCTATTAAAACCAGAGAAAGGTTTATGGGTTCGGATTGAATCCCTGAATTAATTAATATAAACAACTTGGTAAAAAAGACACTTCGTGTTTAGATAAATGACTATTTAACTATTCAATATAAACATATTAAGTGACTCTTGTGTTATGTACTCATTTACTTCCGATATTTAACAAATATTATAAAAACATGGTATACTCTTGTTCTTCATGGATTGATAAATTTGTAGCTTCATTGTACTAAAAGGAATGTAATTGGTAGGACACAGTAATATTCATTCCTGTTTCATTTTTTATCATCCACTGTGATACGGGAATTATTCAGTTTCAAGTACAAACACAACAAATTTATATGTTAACTCTATTCTTATATGTCAACAAAAATTTCAAAAAAAAAAAACAATAATACCCTCTGTTATAAAGCAAGATTCTCAATTATTTTTGTTGTCTAATATAAAAGTCTACTCTACGTTAGAATTTCTAAGAGTTTTTATGAAATATGACGCTATTTTAAAATGGTTATGAGTTTATCAAAAACAAGCAAAAAATAAATTTTACCTCTTTATATTATAATAAAGTATAGATATAGATAAGTTTTTGGTGATGGATGGCTTATTTTATTTTAACCCTGTCAATTTATGAGTATGCACCCAAAAATATGTCAGTACAATTGCGGTGAATGGTTTAGTTTCTTTTGCTAGTTTTTAGTTAGACCTATACATGTATTACAATAAATTTTTATTATTTAAATGTTTTATTATTTTTCTTTGAAAACATGAATTAGAGGAGATACGCTGATTTCAATAGCATGCCAAACGTATATCTATCTCACTCGCACTTATATGATTCGCTCGAGTCCTCGTGTGAGTCCCTGAAACATTAACAACTTCATTCGCTACCAACCGCGATCCGTGTTGCCAACCCGTACAATAACTTAGCCACTTATTTTGTACACGGAATAGGCTCAGTGCTTTGACCGCAATCTCACCTGATGATTTAAGTGATGATGTGGTCCAGGATGGTAAATACACTAAAGCTTAGAGGGACTGGTTCTCAAGTGATGCTCCCGGAACAAACCTATTGGTATTTGGCCACAGGTTTTCAAACTTGAGGGTGGTAGTTACCCAGCCGGGGATTATTAGAAAATGCTCTACCACCATGCACTGTACGATGTACGATAACGATTGTCTAAATTATGCTAAATGTATGCTGATTTTGAGCAATAAATAAATTGATGTTCAATGCGCAAACAGTATGGTACCTAACGCATGTTTCATAAGAAAAATTAAGTGCAATAAACTCCAGTAGACTATAGCCTCCCACATTTGCAGTTTCTAAAAACGTAAAACCTTTTGTAAAATGTCTAGAATAATTAAATGGATTAAGATTAACACTAGTAAAATTGTGTCAGTGGTTAAATACCTCGAACATATTTTCAGTTTTGGTTTTTAACAATTTGAAGGACACTTATAGTTATACGCCTAGATCTTTGACGTGGCTCACCTTACTAAATACTAATAGTATTATTGTAGAAGGTGTAGTTAGTATTGATAAAACGTACACGTATTGAAAAAGTTATATTAAAACACTTGGAGGCGTTAAGTTGAAGTTTGTTAAGAGTACAATATGATACAAATCTTTCGAGATCATTTTGGCGGTCTAATGCATCAGATACATTATCCATTGGTTTTATTCCGTTGGAGATTTCACACTCAGGTAGCGGCCAAGCCGAGGTTCGAACCCTTGTGCTCGTTACCTTTTGCGGCTGAGTGCCCTCAGCACTCGCCGATCTTTTTGTATTCAATTTTATCGGAGTCTTTGCTTGTAAAACTTCTGGTGATAGCAGATCTGAAATATAAAAGTACACAAATGCTAATTGGTAGCATACAACATAGCAATATAATATGAACAGATTATAAATTTTGTTTTGGAATTTGAATTCGCGCATATTACAATTCACTACATATTTTTAAAGTTAGAATATTTTTTTTTAAATTATCTATAACCATGTCAGCTGTTTCCATTTTCAAATGAGTTCGATTTGTTGTAAATCTTTTTAAATTCAACGCTTTGAAAATGAACTGGTATTGCAGGTTTAATGAATCTATTTCGTACTCTTCCTTTGTAGATACTGGATAGCAAAAAATGTGCAGCAAATATGTATCTTCGTTTCAGATTTTTATTAGGCAGAATACCTTCGCTTTCTCTTAATACGAATTAGGGTTCCGTGTAAAAAAAATAAACCTCATGACATTGACCGCAAAATACGATTCCATGGACAGCACCATCAAAACATTATTTTCCAATTCTAATCTATACATTAGTATAGATATAGATAATATCTATACTAATAAATTAAATTGAAGTGTCTGTTAGTAAGGTCAATTTTTTTTTACTAAATATATGTATATACGAAACCCATACCAATAATACAATTTTAAAAAATTTTGCCTGTCTGTCGGTCACTCTTTTTATCTGTCTGTCTATTTGTTCCGTGTAAACTCTGGAACGGCTGGACGGATTTTGACGGGACTTTTTTCCCTAGATAGCTGAAGTTACTTCGGATAACTTATAGTACTTTTAATTTTCGAAAATAATTAGGGTTCCAAAATCCTATTCAATACACAGTTTTACGGGAAAGTGCTTGAAACATTTTTACTTTATCTTAGTACAAAAAAATGAGGGTTCCGTATAAAAAAAATAAAACGCAGTGCAGAATATATGAAACGAGGGCGCAGCCGAGAGCGCACAGCTAGTTTAGAATAAATGCTTAGTCATTGCAAACGCGAATTGCGTCCAACGAGGTCTTTTCTCGCATCATTAAGTAATAAAGAAGAATATATTATATTATTTTTAAATATAGGACTTACACTTTTTAAGTATCACAAGGCATATAAATTTAAATGTGGATAATTTTTAAATACTATAAGATATTTAATTTAATACAACATTATTTACTTTGATAGGAATTCGTACGGTTATGAGTATGAACAGGTGGCTTGTTAACAAATTTTAACATTGAATTGATCCCTGTAGGTAACCATACTTTGCATTATAATTATCTTGAGTGGGGTCGGCGTTTATTATTTATAGTTCTTTTTTAGGTGTTAGTAATAATTTTTAATTTAATTTAGTTTTGTATTATTTGGTTATTTTATGAATAAATCTTATGGAGTGTATGTATATTGTTTTTACTATTAATTCTTATGAAAACTAATTATATATTTAAAGATGAAATTACTTGTTAATAATGACTATCGATCGATTAAACTAGGCATTTGAAGATTGGTAACCATTCTTGGATCCATTCAACCGAAAGACGGACATAGATCTTCTCCAAAGATCTCCACGACGAGCGGTCTTGCGCCACTCGTATCCAGCAGATTACCGCGACCTTCACGAGGTCGTCGGTCCACCTTGTCGGGGCCTCCCCCGCTAGGTCTTCCGGTGCGTGGTAGCATTTTTGGATATTGGGTTTAAATCTTTTATCATTAAAAATATAAGAAATCGACTATTTTACTGATCGCAGGCTGCTTATTAGTATGAACAAACCACCATATTTGAGACAACTATACTCAATCTTAAACTTTAACGAACTTTAAAAAAAGGATATAAAATATAATTTGAAAAATACATTGTCCCAGGTTTTTTCAAACTATTGACTGAATACAGCCACAACTGCTCCTAGCGTTAGAGTAGTTAGTAATTACTTAGGCTTAAAAGACCTATGTCCAATAACCGTATATATATAATAAAAAAACTTGAACGTGCGAGTTTGTAGTTACCATTCTAGGCAGAGGATTCTAAGTGATCATATACGTATTTCTTGCAGCCTCTTTTTTTTGTATTTATGTAAATATAATATTTAACCATTAATTAATTAATCATTTTATATTGGTATTTTTGTGCAATTTTATACTACATCTTACTATATATTTCGTTTTAAATTATGCACAGGCATCTATGTGATATGCTCATAAAAAAATATGTGTAATGTGAAGACAAAACTTTAAATTTTAAAAACATAAAATGCAGGTCTTAAATTTGGATAAAATGCTTTCCTTCTTTGATAATTATTTGGGACTAATTTTCTTATTTACTGTTTTACTTTTATTATATTATTATTATACAAGCACATTTGATTTTTTTCAAAAGAAAGGTATACCTTTTTTAAAACCGGTGATTTTCTTGGGAAATTTGGGACCTCGTGTAAGAGCAACAAAGTCGTTTCACAACATACAATTGGAAATTTATGATAAATTTAAAGGGAATCCCTTAGCTGGTAAGTGTATAACATACTTTTTCTCACGTGTAATATTCCGCCTACAATATTAAAATGTATTCACTTGCAATTGTAATCACACACTAGGAAGATGTTAAATTTATTCAAATTACAGTTCAAAAGCCGTAGTATCTGTTTGCTGGAACTGTTGGACGATTTGCGGAATACTAACCATTTTAAAGAACATATAAATAATTTGTCCTTAACATGAATTTCTTACCTTATAAATTTCAAGGGTTTACTTATTTACCTACATAGTACATAGACGATACGAAATTATTTAAATTAATTTATATTAGAAAAAGATTTTATTTATGTATGTCTTTATTTTTAAGTTATCAACATATATAAATCCGAATTGAATAATATTATAGTACAGTTAAGATAGTCAATAGTGTAGGTGACAAGTCAAAAGCACGCGTGGAAGATGAAGTCATCGTGAGGTGTTAACGGAACACTCGACCATATAAAAAAGAACGGTTGTTTTTTAAACCTAGCTAACGTTGTTGACCGGAAGGGCCTTTACAGCTTCTCTGAACTTTGGAGGCGAGTGCTGAAGGCACTCAGTCGCAAAAAGGTAACTAGCACAAGGGTTACCAAAGTGGTACGAATCCCGACTTAGCCGTAACCTGAGTGTGAAAAAAAAGAGCGGTTTATGGACTGAGCAACACTCTCCACACTTAAAGACCAGACCTGGATATACACCCGCAATTACTTGTATTTCCACGCTCACACCTACGTAACTACGGTTCCCGCCGCTAGGCCGGACATCTTACTTTGCTGCCGCACTATCCCAGTGTCCCCCTTTGGTAGCGGCCAAAGAGATACTTCGATCTTTAACAAGGGAGGCTCTTGCAGCCGCTGCCGGCGCGCCATAGTGACGTTAAACGTATTCTAATGTTACTCTCATCACATAGGTTCTTTAAGGGACTTTTGTTCCAGGCTATTTGAATAAGCAATGATGGCGTAGTGGATAGTGTAACCGTATTCCGCGTCAACGAGCGCGGGTTCGAGCCCACCTATCGAACTCTAAAATCACCCAGAGCTTTCGGTGAAGGAAAACATAATATATAATGTACAAGTTGTATAATTTTGTGGTGAGATCATATTAAAAACAATTGTATTGTATTCAAATAATTTATTTTATTATAGGTGTTTCGTTTAGGTTTTACTTTTTATCTTTTTAAGTAAATTTAGAAATCGTCTTTGGATAATCCAATATGTTAATAATTATTTAAGTGAATATGTAATTAAGAGTTGTTGATTTCTCTAATAAATAAGAAAATAAAATATCATGGCATTTTCTAATAATCCTTACCTGGGTAGCTACCACCCTCAAGTTTGAAAACCTGTCACCAAATACCAATAGGTGTGATCCGGCAACATCACTTGAGAACCAGTATCTCTAGGCTTAGTGTGTTTACCATCCTGGACCACATCGTCCCTTAAAATCAGTTGAGATTGTGGTCAAAGCACTGAGCCTATATCGTGTAAAAAAAATAATGTTCAAAGTCTTGTATAAAAATTAATAAATAATTTCTGTTATTTTAGGGGTATTTGAAAGTCGAGTACCGATTTTGTACATATTGGATCCTGATATTATTAAAGCCATAACTATAAAAAATTTTGATAACTTCTGTGATCGCAACTCACTTAACACAAGAAAACCACGATACATAAGGCAGTCTCTTCTCAATTTGAAGGTATATCATATTAATCAATTTGGATGAATTATATATAGGTCTTGTGTGCTCAAACTGGATAATGTTTAAATGAATCAGAATATATTTATAATTGCTTAGACGGATGTTAGTACCTAATATGTTCCTTTTTACATGTTGAAGGCATTGATTTAACGTATTCGAGTAAATATATAAATATAGTATATAAACCAAATTAGGTATTACATTAATTCTATACTTCTTTGATTGTTAATACTTAGGGGGAAGAATGGAAAGGAGTTCGAAGTGCAGTAACACCAGCATTCAGTTCATCTCGGTTGAAGAACATGCTTCCTCTAATAGAGCAGTGCGCAGATCAGATGGTTGAATACTTGAAAAAATATGGTAACTCCTTTTTGTTTTGTATGATTAGTGACAGTTGTAGCATAAAATATAGTTTTAATGGTCATCACAGATCTGAAGTATTTCTTTGTATGAGTAAACAAGTGGTATTCAATACTTAGTTGATATATCAACTAACTCAAATGTGCTCTCAAACGAATGTATGTAGTTTAAATAACACAGGAAACTTAAACACTGCGTCACGAGTAGGTACATGAAGAATCTCCGTGTGGTGCTACGTCAGTTATGCTAGGACTTGGCCTGAAACTTACAGAACACCATTCTAGATTTATTCTGTTTTTCTTATTATGTGATTATAATGTCACTGCAAGTTCGGAAGATCTCTAATGCGAGGGTTAAATAGAGTACCTAAGTCACTTCTTACGACACTTCATATTAGAGGGAACTAGTATATTATTATGCCGGTAACCACCGGCAACTCTTGAAAATTATGTATGCTTTAATCAAATTAATGTTCGACTTTTTTTAGTGAACAAAGAGATTGAGATGAAACAAATTATGGGGCATTTCACACTGGAAGTGATAGGAGTATGTGCATTTGGTATTCAATGCGACGCCCTTAGAAATGAAAATGCTTATTTTTATAAGGTAAAAAAACCTTTGACAAAATTAACGATAGTGCTAGTTTAGACACAATTATTTACAAAACATTCGGGTCTTTTATAAGATTCTCTCACCTTACCAGGAAAATTGGTTTTTATATAAAGATGCTAAAAGACTTCAAGAGATAGTTTAAGTTTTACAGGACAGTTGTACTATTGAGCAGAGAAGATGCTCAACATCTGGGAGAAGGAGTTGAGTACTTGAACCTTATTATACTAATCAGAACAATCTAGTGTATAACAGATACCCAGTCAAGTTACAGAAGGCCTGCATTTATTCAGTCATAGCAGTCTCCAGCAGATCCAGATCTCTAAAAGGGATGCTGTCCTTAATTTCTGCCCAATTAAACTCAAATTACTGAACATATTATTTAAGTAACCAAATATTCTATCATTGTGAGGAATTGTTTGTAAATCTTCAAGTAACTTTTAAGCTGCTCGTTCAGGATTCGCTCACTATGATTTTTCACATTGTAATCAAAAATCAAATCAAAATCATATTACTCTCACGTTACTCTATCCTTATATCATAATATCATTTACATTTCTTTCTTTGCAAAATTTCGTACTGCTGAGATTTACCAATATACTGTTAGAGTTCTAAGAAACCCTGTATGGCGTTAAGAATATTCATTAAATAGGTATACTGAATGTCGTTTTAAAATTCACTTTAAATACGCAAATCAAACATTGTTAAAGTACGGTAGTGACCAGAAGTATCTTACATTACCTTTGGAAAAGACATCTGTAGCAAATATGCCATAGTGTCAACAGACATTAAGGGTTATGTAACTGCTTATTTGCTCATCCAGTTCGTCACGGGATTCTGAGGTCACCAGAATTTAAAAGTAAAGCGGTAATATTGTTACCGGTCTTGTCGCCAACCTTTGATGCCGTTATTCACGAGAAGGTTCCCGATATCGCATCCCATGACGATGTAAATGACCCAAGTGGCTAAACTCGGTAGAAGGCGCTGCAGAGTTACTACTCTTCTGATTAATTAAATATAAATGAAAGTACACAATCACTCTCATAGAAACTGTGCATAGTCACATGCCGACATAAAATTACAGAAGAATAAAAAATAGGGAAAATTCGTTAAATACGTATTACTTAATAAGTTATTCGGTGACCTGGTAATTTGCTACATTCTGAATTACTCTTTTAAACAATTAAATATGAATGAAATCAACCATATAAGAGCAGTCAACTTAGACAATCTGTTAAATTTTGTTTATGTATAGGTGGCTGAAAAGTTCGATTATATGCCTAAATACAAAAGGCTATTTATATTTCTGATTTTGATGTTTATGCCAAATCTAATGCAATATTTAAATATAACATTTATGTGTTCAAAATCTGTTAAAGAGCTGGTTAGAATGTTACAAACCGCTAAAGCTGAAAGGAAACACTCAAGTTCAAGGTAAAATTTATTTTATTTTTATATTTTGATTTATTTTATTACTATATAATAATGCCTCGAAGGCGCAGTTGTATTACGGTACGACTGTCGTTCTGAGGTCTCGGGTTCGATCCTCGGGTCGGGTCAAATGATATTGGGTTTTTCTGGTCAGTATCATCCCGGAGTCAGGAATTTGTGCACGATATGGCGACATACTCTCGCCCCCTGTCACATCTGGGACGGAACTAAGTTCGGTGAATTGTGGGTGGTATAGTTCACTATTTCACCTCTGCTCTAACCCTTCGGGGATGACAGGCGTGAGCTTTATGTTATATAAAAAATGGTAGGAATACCATGTAAATGTGTACGTAAAAACATGTAAATGTTCGAAATGAGATCCTTTTTTTGTAGAGCCAAAGATTTTCTTCAAATTTTAATCGATGTCGCAAAAAAAGAAGAGAGTGAAGCGGAGAACGTAAACTCTAGAAAATGTGAGTATTTACGTCATTCAACTTTTTTGTTTTACCCTTGACTCAAACATTTGTATGAAGTATACGACAAAGGTGGGTTCACTTTTCCGAAAAATAAATGTTCATTAAACGTGTAATGAACCAATAAGGTATCCTTACAGCCTCAATAGAATTCTAAGGGTTTTCTAAAAGATCATATAATAGTATTTATTCATAGCAGATAAGAAGAAGAATTAGAAAATAAAGTTTATTTATGTTGCATTTATTTTGTATTCATAAATTTCCTGTAAAACTCGATGTATTTTCAAAAAATCCACTTTTTATTGCATTATTACAATTTTAGATGTAAAACAAACAAGTATATTTTATGAATATACTTTATAATATTGATAATTATACAAAATTAAACTTTGACCTTGAATAACTTTTAAACCAATAGACATAACGAAAAACATGAGAAAACTTTTTTGTAGATTGTTATGTGTTATTTCTTATTGTAGAACTAAAGAACTAAAGTTCTAAAGAACAAAAAAAACTTTCCTATGTAATTTCCATAAGCATCTTAGGTTGGAATACTGGAATATTGGAATCTTAGAGGTTAATAATAAGACTTCAAATTTTCTGGGATTTATTTATTAATTCGGAAGCGTTTGATCTCCTGGAAGCAAAGAAATTCGTAAACACCTCTGCTAAGGGCCACCTCTCTAAGCTCACTAAGCTTTAGTTTCTAGAAAATTTACGCATCATAAGGATTTGTTTCGAGGCATTGATTCAGAGTCCGGTGATGCCGTGAAAACTCCTCAGGTTGAAGAGGTCCCCTCGGGTTTTGAAAAAAAAGAATTGACTCATGATTAGACATTTTTTAACTATTTATTTTTGATGTAATATGGTTGATGTTAATTTGCTAACCCCGCTTCATTATGTATAATGAACTTTCGCACAGCATCGCCTTCTACAATCGAATATTTATTTTTGGCCTTAGTTTTATATATTTGTGATTTCGACAGCTGTTGACAATTATTTCTGTACAGTTGTCATTTTGTATTAGCTTATAAGAAATTTATCAATAGGTACACTAGACATTTTGCTAAATATGTATATGGTTTTTTTTTTTATTATCATCTGCTTACCTTACTCGCGTAAATTTATTATAAAGGAAATAGCTCCTTACTTGGTCTATAAAATTTTTCTTAAAATAATATTTATATTACTTTTTTTTCAGATTTAGATGACGATACAATAGACGGGCAGTGTCTACTTTTTCTCATAGCTGGTTATGAGACGTCCAGTACACTATTATCATTTGCTGTACATGAATTGGCAGTAAATCCACAGTTACAAGACAAACTGCGAGCTCATATAAAAGAAGTTACAGACGGAAAAGAGTTAAGCTATGAACTGCTCACTGAACTAACGTACTTGGATGGATTTTTAATGGGTAAGTAAGTTTGTATTACGAGCAATAGTTACTGCTTTGATAATAAATCGTTTTTACTACTATATTTCTAATTAACAAATTGTTTGATTTAATGTTATGTTATATGATTTTTATGAATGTTGATATTACTATTGTCAATTTTTTTTCTGTATATTTAATAAATTTTATTATTTTGAAAAATGTTCTTTGTAGATTGTATCGCATAACGTTTGTTTCTTATCATTTAACTTCTTGGCGATAAATTACGTTGAAGTGTAAACTAACATATTATTATCTTCCATTTGTATTAATAATTATATAAATGTAACATGTATTTCAGACCGAGTTAGTCTAAAGTTATTTTGCATTTTTTTTTTCAAATGGTTACGGCGAAAAGTACCTATCTTATTAATACATTTTTAATGTATTTTACACGTATACTAAAATAACCTATTCTGTTTAACCAAATGGCAGTATAATCGCTACGCCGAGGTATACAATAATATAAAGAATAATGTATTTACCAACTAGATAGTACATAGGAATGACAACTATATAAAGAAGAGTTTCATTCAATTTTGTTCTAGAAATCTTGCGTATGTATCCTCCCGTTGCAAGACTTGATAGGGTGTGTACGAAACCGTATATAATACCAAATACTTCAGTACGGGTTAATGTTGGTGACATAGTAGCGGTGCCTGCTTATGGAGTTCATATGGACCCTAAGTATTATCCTGAACCACATGAATGCCGACCGGAAAGATTTATGGATAACGAGAAGAAAGAGCGACCTTCACATTTATTTTTGGCTTTTGGTGCTGGACCCAGGAACTGTATAGGTATGTTTGTATCTCTTTGCTATTTATTTCTTTTTAGTCTCTGTATTCATTTTTGTAACCATTGACGTAAGAACATGCTTGATATCACTGATTAATGTATAATATGGCACAATGGCACGGTGGATAGTGCGGCCGAATAACGCGTTAATGGACGCGGGTTTGAGCCCACCTATCCAACTCTAAAATCAGCCTGAGCTTTTAGCGGAGAAAAATATCCTAAGGAAATCATAGCATGGTGGTAGGGCATTTTCTAATAATGTCCGCCTGGGTAGCTAAAGCCCTCAAGTTTGAAAACCTGTCACCAATAGATGTGATCCGGCAGCATCACGTGAAAACCTGTACCTCTAGGCTTAGTGTGTTCACCATCCTGATCCATCAGGTGAGATTTGTGGTTCTTATACTTGAACCTATACCGTGTAAAAAAAAATAAAAAAAAATATTTTGTTAAAATGTCATAATTTATGATACGCCAAAAACTCCCAAATAGGGGCTAGGGGCTAGAGGCAAATAGTGTTTGTAGTTATGCAGTGATGATATCGTGGTTACGTTAGTAGTTAATATTAGGAAACATTGCAAGAGACACAAACTAGTATATGCCTTGAGAACGTCGTGATATCAGAACCTTATACAAATACTAACTAACTTCAGTTCAATATGACACCCCAGTAAAAGTTGATTTCAAAGAAAATTCTTATACCAAAAAAACACAATTACTCGTAAACAAATTTACCAATTTCTGAAAGTTTCACTAAATCAACTTTCATAAAACGTTTCAAACTAACAAATTCGTTTAAGTGTGTCTCAACATTTATTTTTAGTCGGCCCAACTAAATAATGAAGTAACGTTGATCTAATCTTCTGATATTAATTAATAATTTTTATTGTAACAGTTGTTGTACAAAGATATATTAATTTTTATCTACGAAGTCATTTTTCAATTGCATATTAGGTCTTTACTTAAGAAATTACCGTTCTACAGTGGAGGCCATTTTAAACAAATATTATTTTAGTATTTGTATTCTATTTTGACATTTATCTTATTTTAAAAAAACATGGTACTCTTTTTCGAAAACAATCTTTTATTTATTGATTAGCGTTATGTTTTAATCACATTTAAATCTTGATCTTCGTCATGGATCCGTTAAAAAATTGATTAACTATGAAATATAATTAACGTCTTTTACGAAACGAACACACAACCAGTTATTTATGGAAGCTATTATTAGAGCCAATTTTTTGATCCGTAGTCAAAGTTACTATATCCATTTGTTAATTTTACTATTACTATTACACAAACCAATGGTTATAACCACAATGCGTTTTTTGATGACAAAATCTACTATGGTTAAATTTAGCAATAGTTATTTATGTTGCCAGTAAAATGAACTGTATAATAGAATACTTTTGATTCCGGTAATTTTTTTTTGTATGATCATTCCGTGTTAAATGTGTCAGGGTCCATAATTCGAGTTGTCGAATAAACATTACAAAAAAAACAAAGGGTCGAGCTACTCTCGAACATCTGTGTCCATTATTATTTCTTGTGATAGTTTTGTAATACTATTAGCTTTTTTTTTATTTCGTCTTGTCTAAAATATTCTTTGCTTTTATAATTTAATTCTTGAATTTAATATATTTCACAAGCCAAATAAATATTTGTACGAACTTGATATACTATACATAATGGAATACTGTATTTATATGAAAAACAAAATTCATAAAAAAAATATTACGAAAAAGATAATAATAGCAATACGTTGTAATTATTTAACAAATTATTTTATATAAATTAATATTGCATAATGAAACCTCAAATTATCTACTTCAAATGTTACACAAACGCAATGAAACAGCTGTTCGCACTAGAGTTAGCCATCCGCCATCTTGCTAACCCGACTGAGCTGAATGGTTAAATTTTTTTAACACATAGTCACATTTTTGACAAATGGTTAGCTTAACTTTGTTTCAAAAAACGCATCAGGGCATTATTTTAACCATTTGTTACAAATCTGACCATTTCTTGAGTTGACTACGGATCAAAAAATTGGCCCTTACTTTATGGAAATTTTGACTTGAAAATTATCCCCGTCGAGCAATTGTCGAAATGGAAATATTTGATTTTCCGTTAATATCAAACATCCAATCAACAATTTTAATTATAGTCCCAAAACTATTGTGAATATGTTTACTTTAATAAAATATTGTGAATATGTTACTTTAATTACATGTTGTAAATATGTAACGTTAATTAAATATTGTAATTATGTTATGTTAATTAAATGTTGTAAATATATTACGTTAATTAAATATTGGAAATATGTTACGTTAATTAAATGTTCTAAATATATTACGTTAATTAATTATTGTGAATATGTTAACTTAATTAAATGTTGTAAATATGTTGCGTTAATTAAATATTGTGAATATGTTAACTTAATTAAATGTTGTAAATATGTTACGTTAATTAAATATTCTGAATATGTTACGTTAATTAAATATTGTGAATATGTTATAATACATTTAAGGTTTCGCTTTTAGCTCTGTTCAATCTAATGGATAACCCATATGTTTTTGCATTACAGGTTTAAGATTTGCAATGATTTCAGCAAAGACAGCCATCGTGGGACTTCTAAAAAGCTATAAATTCTCTACATGTTCTCAAACCGTGTATCCGGTCGTGTTTGATAAAAAAAAACCAATGTTATTAAAGCCAGAGAAAGGTTTGTGGGTTCGGGTTGAATCATTATAACAATTGATTTTAACTACTTCTTCTTCATTTGTTTTCAATATTTAAGAAATGCGATAACATATGTTATAGTTTTATGCTACAGTTTTATTTTTTGTAGATTAGACATATCTTGTATTTAATAAACTGATACATAACTAATTCAGAAGTTAATTTTAACAGTACTGTTTCATTGATTCTTTTTTTATCGAGTAGTAATTAATGTCCACTGTAGTGCTGGAATAATTAAATTTCAACTACACATAGATATTGTTATTTGTATTTTATATAACCATAGACTCTATAAAAGAAAGTATTATTTACCAACTTCGTTAGTATGTACTGTATTATCTATTTTTTGTTAATCTTTGTTGTCTAATAAAAAAGTTTTTCTTTCTAAGAGGATTTATAAAGTTAGAGACTATTTTAAAATTGTAATATATGTCTTTTGAAATTTTCATTTAGTAATTACCAGTGATTTAATTCATCTCTTTATGACTTTATCCTCTATATGTTTTTAAGTTATTTTTGCGCTCTATTAAAACAAATAATATTCTCTGAACCTTCGGTAATTATTGTATTTTACATATCATAAGTTTCGGGTGATAGGTAACTTATTTCATTTAAGTATAACAATTTTTTTATACAGATTTATATATTTGTAGATATAACATATTATTTAAGTATAATTGCGATGATTGGTTTTTCTTGCTACTTTTAGGGTATATAGACAGGTGTATTAATTTTATTTCAATAAATTTGTATTATTCATATGTTTTATTATTTACAATTTACTACCTTATTTTATGACTTCATTAATGTTTGATGTTATAAACTAAAGTTGATAGCCGTTTGAGATGTAACAATAAATAAGCAGTAAGCACGAAGTTGAAAATTATTCTAGTCATGTTCTTTCGTTTTAACGTATTTGTTTATCTCCAAATCTTAATTGAACAGAATCGTTGAACGATTTTTGTAATGTTTTTTTAATGTTATGTTAAACAAAGTACAATAATAGTACGATGGAGATCGCCAATAAATGTGAATCTATTGGTAGTCGTTAACATCAAACCACAGCTAAAGACTCTAGGTAGGTCTGGACATATATACGTTTAATGATAACGGACGTGCCTAAAGAGGACATGTGGTTGGTAAGGTAGCTATTTCAGAAAGAAATTGCTATCGCGTTGCGCCCCGAAGAGAGAATTATAAAACACGAAAGGGATAACTGCAGCGCGGCCAGATTTTACCTAACCAAATAGACGAAAAACATCACTTCGTAGTACCCTCTTTCCTTCTCCAAATATTTTTTTTTTTTTTCTTCATCAAATTTTTTTTTGACGAACGTCTGAAAATTATGGTGAAAATTGAGCATTTTTTTCATTTTCAAAGGCTCCTAGTTTGTACAATAACTTATTTATGAAAAAAAAAACGTACTGGCATGGCGGTAGGATATATATATATTATTTGGTATAAAAATATTTACCATAATGCTATTATCCAGGGAGGAAACAGGGGGTAGTGGGTAAATGCTTGTAGTGCGTAAATGCATTTCCCCCCGTGAAAAAAAAGGGAGGAAAAACAGGGAACTAGGTTTGTATGGAATAAATGCCGCTAGTATACCCTCTTAAGGTATCGCTATAACGGCATTTCATAGTTGTACAGTGGTCCGGATACGTTCATATGTGTCACAATAGCACATACATATTTTTCCTAGTGTGTGGTGCTTGCGAAACAATTGGGGACGGAAACCCTATAACTCTGCACCCATATTTAGCAAGTAAGACTCTTAAATAATTTTAGTACTTCATTCCCGATAACGAATAAAAATGCATAGTATACAATATATACCGACTAATAAGTAGATATAATATGTAACATTTTAAAACGCTACACAGTTCTAGCGTATATTTAGGTATATTATAGGTAAATTTGTGCCTTAGAAAAGTACAAAATGCAGTTTGGAATAATGAACAAAATGTGTTCTAACTTTTAAAGAATTTAGTAATGTAATCTTGATTGTTTTATTTTTATTATACAAGCACGTATCAATTTTTTTAAAGAAAGAAAGGAACTTGACTATTGACATTGACGGTCCCTTAGATCATTCAGATTGTAAGATTTTTTTTTTACCGTAAAAATAGAATATATTTCGAATAGATGTTTCTTTATTTGTTGCATTACTTTTTATGGCAGTTCACTTAATGTTTTCGATTGAAATTTACCCTATTCAATAGTCAAGGTAAAATGTTCTCGCATAATTAATAGAAAATGACATTTTCTTTGACGAACACTATCGTAATATTAATGTAAATGTTCATGTTCACTCTACTCTTTTAAATTTAGTTAATAATTTATTAAAATATTTTTTTCTAGTTGTATTTTCAAGTATTATATAAGTATCATAAGTATTTATGAATAGATTAAGATTAGTTACGATGGGACTGGTATGTCTTTTAAGACAATAGACCCTTAAAAAAATTAAGAAAAAAAAAAAAAAAACTCTACAGTAGTTATTAAATATTAAAGTTACGTGAGTAATGGCTACACACTTGAAACTGACTTATGGATATTTACATGATTGGCAGATATTTATTTAATGTTGTTTCCTATCTAAAATAAACCTTGAGAGCTTTCTTTAGTTTAGCGGTGTGTGAAATATCCGTCAATAGTATTGCTATTTATGTTTCGTTTTAATACTCGAACATCAAACTAAATTAAATTAAATTAAATTCATTTAAATTAAATGACTAATTTTAGTCATTCATAATTAATATTTTGTTACAATTTATCCAACCTTCTCCGTCTACCCTAATTTATGGGAGACATAAAATGGGAAAATATGCAGCCCGACTAGTCAGAGCTACCAACTCCTTTTTTTTCTAACCTAGCTAATGCTGTTGACCAGAATGGCTTTTACAGCTTCAACGTAACTTTGGGAGCGAGTGCTGAAGGCACTCGCCGCAAAAGGTAACTAGCATAAGGGTTCGTACCTCGGCTTGGCCGCTACCTATATTTATAAATTCCCGCGGAGTTTGATTCTAGCGAATCCCTATATTTTTTATCCTCGCTGACAAAAGCGGGTTTTAACCTATCTATAAATATATATGTATCTCGACCTGGAAATCTTTTTAAAAAAGACTTATCTTTTATATCTAAAATTCTAAAGGGACCTTCGTAGGGTCGTTTTTACTAAATCATTGCGTATAAAAACAGAATTGCATTTAATTAATTTCGGGTGTACAAATAATGTGCGAGAGTCTTTATCGGTTTCAAATTACATATCATTCTACGAAGATGTTCAACATATTCGGATTGATGATTAATGTTGCTATTGTATACATTATAAAAGTCTCCAGATAACCTAAGTGTCTGTCTGTATGTCATTTCAGCAGAACTAACACCAGAATCATTTCGCGGTGTTGTTCGTAGTCCTAACAATACTATGGGTAATCCCTCGATCCAAGTACTAGAATCTAATCTAGCCCATTAATGCATCTTTTAGAGACCTGTGCCATCTCTCTACCATACCGTTACTTTGAGGACGGTAGGGAGTGGTACGTGTCCTGTTAATACCTAAACATTTCTTTAATTCTTTAAAAACATTACTTTCGAATTGTTCACCTTGATCGCTCGTAAGCTTTTCGGGACAGCCAAAATGTGAAATCCACCCCTCAAAAATAACCTTTGAAACCGTTTCTGCTGTTATTTCCTTTACCAGAAAAGCTTCAGGCCAACCGGTCTGCCTGTCTATAATCTTAACTAAGCACCTATAATCATGGATAGAAATTGGTAAAGGGCCTACAATGTCTACATAAATGTGTAAAACCTGTTAGAAGGTTGAAAATCGCCTAATTCGGATTTCACATGTCTGTGAACCTTCGCACTGTTTAACTCAGATTAGTATTCTACTGCGTTTGGTAAATGTAATCGATAAAAATTAATCATACCTAAAAATCGTCTTAGTTGATCTATAGTATCGGGTTTCGGAAACGAGATAATTGCATCGATTTTTTGTTGAAGAGGACGAATTCTTTCTGTAGATACTTCAAACCCTAAAAATTCTATTTTAGATTGACCAAAATTACATTTGTTGTTATACCGAATTTATTAAATCGTTCAAATATTTCGTTTAAATGCAGTTTATGTTCAAATATCGATTTACTTGCGATGATTACGTCATCGATGTAGGTATACAAATAGTCGAGACCTTCCAGTACCGTATGATTCATGAATCGTTGAAAAGTTTAAGCCGCGTTACGCAACCCAAAACTCATGCACGGAAATTCACAAAGACCAAACGGAGTCATTATTGCTGTTTCCTCTACGTCATCTTATCGACGTCGTCTAATTACATGATATGTGGGAATAATGTCTATTCGAGAAAATATTTTTTTATCCGCTAATAAATATGTAAAATCGTGCCTTGGTATGGGATATCTATCGGGTTTTGTAATTGCGTTAAGCGCCCTATAATCTCCACAGGGTCGAATTTGACTATCTTTTTAGTTACCACATGTGCTTGCCCACGCACTCTTCGAAGGCCTACATATCTACATTTCCTGCATAATTCGAAATTCCTCTTTAATCTTAGCATAACGATGAAGAAGTAACGGCCTTACTTTAGCGTGCACGGAAGCTTCGTGGGTTTCAATATGGTGACATACAGAGTGTTTAGGCGGTTCTTTAAAAGATAGGGGCTTCGTGATATCCGGATACTTAGATAGTAATTCATAAAATGGGTGACATTCATTAATAGTGTTAATTGATTTGTCATTACAATTTACAACAGCAGTTAACATATTTAAATTAGTAATTTCATCAATTAATTTACGTGAATTTAAATCTACAATTAACCTATAGTGCGACAAAAAGTCAGCACCTAAAATGGGCTGTCGAACATCGGCAACAAAGGTCCACCGTAATGCTCGACGTAACCCTAAATCTAGACATAACGTTTTATTACCGTAAGTTTAAATTTTAGTGCCGTTGGCGGCAAACAACGTAGAGTCTGTCCATTCACTATCACACTTATTTCTATACGCTTTGAGTTTAGGTATAACCGATATGTTTGCGCCGGTGTCAATTTAAAAATTTAAACTAGTTAACTTATTTGACAACCCGATGCAGTTGTCCGCCAAACTCGACTGCACGGCTTTCAGTTTTCCTGGTGTAATCAGCTTTTTTCCAGGCGCACAGTTGTACGCATTTGTTTGTTTGGTCTGTGTATTTGAAATGATAAAAGCATAGCCAATCGTCGCTAGCTGGAGTGCGGCGAGGTGTCCTGTGACGGAAGCGGTAGCTGCGTGGGTGCTGTCGCAATAGTGCCCTACTACGATCTCGTGACCTTGCTCGCCCCCCAAATTGTATTTCATTGAGGCGCACGTTGATTTTTGCTATTTCGGCCTGAAGAGTAGTGGTGTCTGATGATGAGGTACTAACTTCGGCCACCGTAGCTGATCTGGTCGAATCCATGACTTTATCTGCCACAGTCGCTAGAGTGCTAAGATCCTTGCTTTCCGTTACAACGAGTCTCGCGCGTACTGATCCAGGCAAATGGTTCTGCCATAAAATGAGAGTAACGTATCACCCGAAATTTTTTCTCTAGCTAGGTCTTTCATTCGTCGTAGTAGCTGTGATGGCTTTTGATCTCCGAGCTCCATTTCTGTGATGAGCTTTTGGAGACGATGAGTTTCGGACTCTTCATATATTCTTAAGAGTCTTGCTTTCAGAGTCTCATACTTTCCCTCGTCTGGTGGTTGCAGCAAAATGTCAGTGACCTGCTGGACGGCTTGTTTACTTAACTTAGCGACAATTAGGTGATATTTCGCCGATCAGATAATTTTTAAAATTGTATTTTATATATGCAGATGATGCTTATTTACCACGAAACTTATTTTATATTTAATGGAATAACATAATCGATAAAAACATGTGCGCATAAATTATTTATGTATAGTAGCAGATGGAGTTTGTAGATATATTATGTTTATCAAGTTTGATGGTTAATTATTTACGCAAGATACGTGACTCAGAGAGGCTAAACTAATAGTTTTATAAGCATTTTTTGGGTCAGAAACCTTTGTACGTAGTACATAGAATAAACCGCCATAGTTTCATCACATTAGAGTGAGTAATTTATGATTACCGAGAAGATAAGCACCCACATCACTTAAAAGCATAATAATAGTTTAATTGGCTGCGAAAAAAAAAAAACTACATTTCCTAAACGGCCTGAATACTTGACATGAGAAATAGAATTAATCACTTTTCTTATTCTTAATCGAAAAGTTTTCATAACATGTCCATCCTATTCACAAAGTCGAACGTGTTCTCTCATGTAATTTATTTATTTGTGATCAAAATTGTATTGTAAACAGCAAATAAGAAAATGTTTAGTGCTTTTAAAATACGTGATACTGTCAAATATCTTCTTTATTATTTGGACAATCACCAATGAATTCTTAAATGGTTAAATGTACCTACACGATATGGATAGTTCAAATGAAGCGTCTTTAAATGAACAGCAAAGTGACTTTTGAAAAGGTCGTCAGTGCTCGAGCAAAAGGCCTTTGATAGGCACGTCATTTATTGTTAATTAAAAATATTACAAAATACATTTTACTTATGTTATAAATTTAACTTATATAAAGAAATTTGTGAACTAGAAAAATGCAAAATGAAGCTATGAGAATATATGAGAAAAATGCTTTCCTGGCTTACAGAGAATTTGCTGTTGGCATTCGTTTTTATTGTTTTGTTTTTATTATATTTTCATTACACAAGTACGTTTGATTTTTTCAAAAAGAAAGGTATTCCTTTTTTGAAACCAATAATTTTATTAGGAAATTTGGGACCACGTTTGACAGCAACGAAATCGTTTCATAAATTCCAATTGGACATTTATAATCATTTTAAAGGGAATCCATTAGGTGGTAAGTCTAAGAATTTTATTATAAGCTTTATAAATAATAGATAGTTACTACTTAAGATACAAATTGTAATTTATGTTTCTTAAGCTTTTTTTAAGTTCCTTTGGCTAGACTATGGTATTTAAAAGCCTCAATTTACCATGATAGATAATAATTACTATATCTTATGGTAATAAGCATATGGAAGATCAATTCACCAAAGCCTAAGTGGAAAAGTTTCAATGAGAGTACAGAAAACGAAAGGAGTTTAAGAAATAGTCGCTCAATTCAGACTTTCTAGTCTTCAGTCGGTCTAGAATGTCTAGATTATGAACATAGCTCCATAATAATATACATATTTAGATAAGTATATTGCATGTGAATGAACTGTATTGTTTTTGTGTGAAAGCAAACTACTAGGTATCTACAATTATTTTATTCAATGTCTTTGACTAAATGTAATGAAAAGACTCTTCTCTAATGTTTAATGAAGAAAGGAAAAAAACAATTAGTATTGAAGTTATGGCGGACTAAATTATGGACTTTGTTTTTCACATAGAATAAATTTCATCCGATTTTACTTATTAAGGCGATAATGCGTCAGGAAATCGAGCTTCATTTGAACAGGGTTGGATATGACAAAGAGGCCAATCTTACCTTGTAAACAAATAACAAAATAAAACACTTTTTTTAAACATAGTAAGAGTGAGTGCGGGCCCTCATAGCGTTTGTCAATTTTAATACCTATATAATTAATCCCCACTCTGTTAGCAAAAGAACATTTCGAATAATTTCCTAGTCAAGGCGATTGCGGATCGCATCCAATCAGGTCTATACCAGCATTGAGTGGAAGAACAAGAATGTAGTAATCTTTTTAGATTTCAAATGTGTCGAGCATACCAAGGTGTATAATACCTGAATTTTAATTATTTTAAAATAATATTGAGCGATTCGTTTAAAGCAAAACATTGTTTACTTTGACATTTATTTGTACGCTTATTAATAGAAATATATTAAACAGGTGGTTTGATTATGAATTTTAGCATTAATTGATTTGTATGTAAATTATTCATTATAATAACCTCAATGGTTTTTTTCTTATTAAATTACAACATAATGACAAAGTATTCGGTATTTTACCATAGCTATAGTATTATTCTCAATGAAATTAGATTAGGATACATTTGTACTATTTATTACAGGAATATTTGACGGTCGGCAACCAGTATTGTATATCATGGATCCCGATATCATTAAAAGTATAACTATAAAAGATTTTAATTATTTTACTGATCGCAATTTACTTAGTATAAACAGACCACGATATTTGAGACAATCCATACTCAATCTCAAGGTAGGCTTGACTTTTTATTCCACATTTTGTTTTTAGTTATTTAGGTAATAAAATAGAATACAATATTCAAAATACAGTACAATATAAAAATATTCTTGAATCAATATTTGAGGTTACCTATGAGTCCTTTATTAAAATTATTTAGTTTAAGAAACAATGAACTAATTGTAAAACAGCTCGCGCAACATTTACTTTAATATTATATAATATTTGCATGTATATTTTAATGTTGTTATTTAGGGAGCAGAGTGGAAAGGGGTTCGGAGTACACTGACACCAGCATTCAGTTCAGCTCGGTTGAAGAGCATGCTGCCTCTCATAGAGCAGTGCAGTGATCAGATGGTTGAATGTTTGAAAAAATATGGTAATTTGTTTACCCTCGTTTCAAAACTAAATTTTATTTTTTTTATTTTATTTAGAAATGTGCAGACTATCTGAGTATTAATTAGTCATAATAATTCGTGTATTCATCCATCTATACATTTAACCGAAAGACGTCCACTGGTGGACATAGGACTCCACCAAAGATCTCCACAACGACCGGCCTTGCGCCACTTGCATCCAGCGAATTCGCGCGACCTTTACCTGATCGTCAGTCCACCTTGTCCTGTGGGTCCTACCCACGCTGCGCCTTCCAGTGTGTGGTTGCCATTCGAGAACCCGTTTAAATACGTTAAATGTAATTAATTTAATTTATACAAATTCGTTGTTGTCATGTCAGTCAAGATGAGCTTAATGGATAAGATAAAAGTAAAATACAAAGACAACAACGGACACTAGTAAATAATCACCAATCAACAGTCCCCGTTCTTATGCTAGCTTGTAAATACTTATAGTTGCCGGTTATTTCTGAGAAGTGATAATTTGGAGCGATTGATGATGGCGACCTAGATCTACTGCGGGTAAACCCTATACTCGGTAAATAATTTATCACTACGACAGATTATTCACAACTGTATCGTCGTCGGACCCATTTTGCACCGGATTTGGATCCATATTTCTTCTACCTCTCCGTTAACTACTGGATTTACACTGTATTTTTACCATACCATGCATACATACCCTACCATTGAACTTAGAATGAATGCTACATTGGCTCAAAGAAATTGCTTTTAATTTCAGTGAACAAAGAAACCGAGCTGAAAGAAGCTATGGGACATTTCACATTGGAGGTTATTGGAGCATGCGCCTTTGGTATTAAATGTGACGCACTTGGCAACGAAAACGCCCATTTCTATAAGGTTGGTACCGTAGAATAACAAGGCTAAGAGTGGTAGTTCCATACAAATTGCTAGTTACCTTTTGCGGCCTTAGCACTTGCCCACAAAGTTCGGTGAAGCTGTAAAAGCCCTTCCGGTCAACAGCATTAGATAGGCTAAAAAAAAAGTTCCGTACACAAACTCGCTTAACATTGAAAGCACAAAACAAAAACATATGCGTGTGTAAGCGACACGGCACATAAGGTATGTAAAGGGTATGTGGCCTTTTAAGGCTAACTTGAAATGGCTTTACTCTTCCTTCGAGCTTGACAGCGAACACATCCATAAGGTTACTATAATAATACGAAATGAATTTCATATTAAATGGGCATATATATACACAGATATACACAGCATAATATGATGTTACTACTGTTGTAACTACATATTTACTTTTATTGCCTGCTAATTATTCCGCAATTAACTGCGTATAATTATTAATTTATTTTAAACAGGTGGCTGAAAAATTTGATTATATGTCAAAATTGAAAAGGATACTCATATTTGCATGTATCGTGTTCATGCCAAAAATGTTTAAACATTTGAACATATCGTTTTTAAATTTAAACTCCACTAATGAGCTGGTGAGGATACTGCAAGCCGCTAAAACTGAGAGATATCTCTCAAATTCTAGGTAATTTATATAACATTAATAAAAATAAGTTATCTTGCTTAAAATATATTTCAAAATCGTTTTTATACTATACTAGCTGTGTGCCCGTGGCTCCACCCGTGTTTCATATATTGTTCATTATGTAATATAATTTACAATTTCTTGGGTTTTAATTTTTTTACATGGAACCTTATTTTACTAAATTCGTTTTAATACTAAAAAACGAAAAAAAAAATTTCTCACAAATTCAAATACCTGACAGTAAAACAGTGCATACAATATTTTGAAATATCTTATCTTGAAAATTATAGAAGGAATATAAAAAAGCACGATTAAATTTTGTGATAATCTAAGCTTTATTGGTATAACTCTCTGGCTGCTTACATTTATGATATTTAATATGAATTTTATGTGACATATTTCCTACGCCATCTTGTTTTTAGTCTATAGACGTCATAAATTCTACTTACTTGCTGTCTATTTTTTTATAAATTTGGTGTTTTTGTAAACTATCGAATGCTAATGACATTATAGCAATACAGCTTTTAGTTTATCCCACAATTTCATAGAGGTTTTTACATTCTTAATATATAGATACACATATTATACATAACGCGGATTTAGTTGTTAAGAGGATATACTAGTGGCCTTTATTCCATACAAACGTAATCCCCTGTTTCCTTCCTGGATAATATAATTACATTATGGTAAATATTTTTATACCAAATAATATAAATCCACCACCGCCATGCCTGTACGTTTTAATTTTTTCCATAAATTAGTTGTTGTAGAAACTAGAAGCCTTTGAAAATGAAAAAAATGCTCGATTGTTACCGTCATTTAATCAAACATCCGTCAAACAAATTTGAAGGATAAAATTAAAAAAATGATTTATACGTATTTATTATTCTAAAACTGAAAGAAAAATAAATCGATTCAGTTTTAGAGGAGGAAACAGGGTACTACGAAGGACGAAGGGACGATTTTTTTTCGTCTATTTTGCATAGTTAAATCAGGCCGCGCTGCAGTTGTCCCTTTCGCTTTCCTTGGCGCGCAATCGGATTGCAATAGTAGTTTCTGAATTACATACTTTTCTGACTGCGTGTCCTCTTAATATTAGATTTTAGTTTTGCTTTGGTTTTCTCATTTTCAGCTACTTCAACTGCTTTCTTTTTTATCAGGCTTTATACAGTATAAACTTGTAAATACCTTTAGGTAAGAGTTAAAAGTTATTTTACTTTAAACAATCTCATACTTTAACAAAGGTGTCATCTGGGCCTATAACTTACTATGAGACGAAACGTCTGTCTCCAACTTAGAGATAAAATTAATGGATTTTTTTTTGACATTACAACAAATAAGAACATGTTTTAGACCAAGTTCTAAAAGAGATCTTCAAAATAACTCGCATAAATTCTTTATTTTGTTGCAGAAGGAACGATTTTCTTCAAATTTTAATTGATTTAGCAAGAAAAGAGAACGAATTGGGTAACACGAATTCTGTGAAATGTAATTTTTCATTTAATTCCATACATGTTGTGTACATTTATATATACTACCTGGTCTTGTCTGGTGTGTTTAAAATACGACCGTAATCATTATTAAAAAATTGAGAGAAAAAAGCTAATAGTATCCAAAATGTTTTTCTTTATAACGTAATCAAATTTGTCAATAGATCCAACGAAATCGATTGAAAGATATATGAAAGAACTAATAGTTAAAAAAAAACTAAAAAAAAACACGCTTTTATAGAAATCCAACCAAAAAAAAAAATGAATTAAAAATAGTGTAAATAATAGAAAAAAAATGATTATATTGTAAAAAAAATGCGTGGGGTACTTTTGAAGTTATACTTCTTTTGGCGCGTTAGGGAAAAATGATGAGAGTAAATGTTTATGATGTGCGTTAAAAGTTGATTGATTGATTGAATCAACCGAAAGACGTGCACTGTTTGTTTTTTGTGGAACTCGGAGGATGATGCAGCCCATCCCCTGGTTTATCCCTTAGTCGCCTTTTACAATACCCACGGGAAGATATGGGATGGTACTATTTTTAGCTGGCACCACATGGCAGTTCATCAAAGTTGCAGATACATAAAGTTTCAATTTTTTTTAAATTTCAACCATGTAAACTATCGGTATCAGGACAATTTCTTTTCATAAAAATTCTAGGGAAAGGATTTTTGTATAATTACTAATTCAAAGTGAGAGGTTCGTTCGGTCATATCTTTCTAATCATTTATCTGTAAACTAAATACAATTACTTCTTACAATTATACAACGTTCATATATGGTATTTTAAAACCAATCTATCAAAATAAAATGATACTAATGACAGTATGTTTTCTCTTGTATCAGTTTACTCTTGTATTATTAGGGTATTCCGCTTCATTGTTGTGAGTCTGGTAAACAATTTTGATCTAGGTACCGGTAAAGATTTAATTCTGATTCGCCTGTATATGTTGCGGTTTCATTAACTTCCCTACTTCAGTTAATTTCTGATCTTGATAATACGGTTCATAGAAATTCAATATAATAAATATCCTTTTATATTCGTGTCATTATTTCCAAACCAATTTTAATTTTATGATCTTTTTCCATGGCTCCTTAAGATCATGATGATATCGAAAGTATATTTGCCAACAGATGCACTGAAGTCACTTTGTAACAATGAATAACGATTTATATAATTTATTACTTTATTACCTGTGTGCCCGCGGCTCTGCACGCGTTTTATATATTCTTCGCTGCGTAATATAGTTTTTAAATAATCATTGGAAAATAATGTTTGGATATTGTTGTCCCTTGAATCATATTTTGTTCACAATTTAATTTATTTGCACGAATCCCTAATTATTTTTCTACAAAAAATTTAGTACGAAAAGAAAGCAAAAATATTTCTCATAAATTCAAGCACTTGCCAGTAAAACTGACCATTGGAACTTTTTTCACAGTTTTTTGTTGTTTTGTTTATAATAACGAAAAAGTAAAGATATTTCTCACAAATTCAAACACCTCCCAGTAAAACTGTGCGTCGAATCGGATTATATTCGAAGTTTTATGAGTTTTAATTTTTTACACGGAACCCTAATTCATTTCTAAAAACAAAAGTACCTTAAGTTACGCGAAGTAACTTCAGCTATCTACCAACAAAAGTCCCGTCAAAATCGGTCCGGCCGTTCCGAAGATTACCCAGAACAAACATACAGACAAAAACTTTACAATTTTTTTTTTAGTATATGTATCGTATATACTACAATTATACATTTAGTAAAAAAATTGTAATTTTGACATTACAATCAGACACTTTAATTCTATTTATTAGTATAGATTACACTTATTCAGAAATAGCTGATTAGTTTGTAAACTATTGTCTATTTAGCTATTTACATTAATATTATTGTTTTTCAGATTTAGACAACGATACAATAGACGCTCAGTGTTTTATTTTCCTCCTGGGTGGTTATGAGACGTCCAGTACACTATTATCATTTGCTATTCATGAGTTGGCAGTAAATCCACAGTTACAAGACAAACTGCGAGCTCATATAAAAGAAGTTACAGACGGAAAAGAGTTAAGCTATGAACTTCTCTCTGAACTAACGTACTTGGATGGATTTTTATTTGGTAAGAAATTTTATAATACGTGAAATTGTACCAGTACTTCTTGCTCGTAATCGTTTGTTTGGTAAAAGAAATTGGCAAAACTATTTTTGGGTTTTTGCATATATTGGTGCTTGGCGATATATTTTAAAAATTAAAGGTGGTAACTACCCATGCGTATATTATCAGAAAATGCCCTTTTTTTTTGAAGGGGGGAAATGCATTTACGCACTACCCTTACCTATTGTATTAGTGAGACCGAAGTCCCCCAATACAATCGGTAAGGGGGCACGGAGGGACGAACTCCGTGCCAGTGTGGGACTCACCCGGGCGAGATCAGAAAATGCCCTACCACTATGCTATGGTTTCTTCACGATGTTTTCCTTTACCGAAAGTTTAAGCTCATAGAGTTGGATAGTTGCGTTCGAAACTATGCCACCACATTACTTACTAAGCCCTCATCGCTTCAAACGCTATTTATATTGATGTTGTGCCGTGACCTAGTCAGCATAACTAAAAATACCAAGGATCGCTCAATGAAATGCTTATTATTTTTTATTTGTCTATATGAAGTTGAAACATGCACGATATAAATCATAAACATCGTAAAAATATTGACCACCCCTGAGATTGGGTGTTGGAGACGTTTGCTGATTATAAAATGGACTTCTCATCATACTAATATTTCCATCCTGAAATGGAGTCACATCAAAGAGAAACTTTCATCGATTTTGCAAGTGTGAATCCTTAAATCATACGTAAAAAAATGTTTTTGTAACGATTAATGGTGCAAGGAAGACTAAAAGTCCAACGTTTTCGCGGCGGATTACCCACAAGACCGACGGATATTAAATCGTCTATGGCGCGTTTCTTTATTGAATGCGCACACAGTGTCACGAATAGATAGAGAGATGGAAAAGTCTCGTCAATGCCCCAAGTAACCTACCAAACAACCCGTAATCACGAATACTCCACTAGGAGAGTATGAATAATAGGAATAATTAAGAAATAACTAACATTTATTTCTAAAGTAACTTTATATCTTTTATTTTCAGAAATCTTGCGTCTTTATCCTCCTATTGCACGGTTTGACAGGTTGTGCACAAAACCATACACTATACCAAACACTTCAGTAAAACTGAATGTCGGTGACGCAGTAGCGGTGCCTGTTTATGGAATTCATATGGACCCTGAGTATTATCCTGAACCGCATGAATGTCGACCTGAACGATTTATGAGTAACGAGAAGAAAATGCGACCTTCCAATTTATTTCTGGCTTTTGGTTCTGGCCCTAGGAACTGTATAGGTATGTCATTATTTTTATCTATTATGTGGAATTGATGTGTTAGTTTTTCTATCTGTGCTTTAGATAGTTACTCGTTTATCAATCATGATATGTAGTATAGAACCTTGGTTAATCTACGATGTTACTTTCATAAGTATTATCTAGTATAATAGATTCGTATAAAAATTATTCGTCGAAAGTATAATTCTTGTACAAATCATATTTCTTTTTCATCTCTGACAAATCCGGCAAATTTGAATGACCCGGTTGTTTATATATTGACTATCTTGTTACAGGTTCACGATTTGCAATGATTTCAGCAAAGATAGTCATAGTGTCACTCATGAAGAACTATAAATTTTCTACATGCTCAAAAACTATGTACCCAATTGAGTTTAATAAAAAACCAATTTTATTAAAATCAGAAAATGGTTTGTGGGTGCGTGTAGAATCTCTGAACTAAGATTCGAAGAACTCTGATATATCACGACAAAAACAAAGAAAGTTGGAGTTAAATTTACCTGTAGTTAATCCTGATCTTATTAAAGAATTTCTGTTGGAATGTATAAAATCTAAACAAAAATATTTTATTTATTTCAAAACTAAAATATACCGTCAAAAATTAAATTATTTAAAAAAGATACAGCAAGAGTATAGGAATATGCTAAAAGGGTCGTTAACGTCGAAGATGAAGGCGAACAATGTACTGGCAAAACAATCCACCGCAGTGTAAAAGAAACACTAATGAAATTAAAACGGAACTATTTCTGGACAAATATGGACGTCACGGTCGTCTCCGTTTTTAACTCTTGTGAAATCTATAAAACTCTAAATTATGATCGCGAATCCTTAAAATCTGAAACACAATTAACGGAAACAACTTTTTTTCTAAAATATTTATAATCATATTATCAATAGAAGGTCGATACTTTCTTACAGTAATTGATGCTTTTAGCAAGCTAGGTCAGCCTTTTGAGATTTCTAACCGCTCCACCCGGAAGTAATTCGCGCTTTAACTAAATATTTTTCATGGTATGGTGTACCCAATAGAATAATGCCGATTCTGATATCGAATTTAATAACACGTTTCTAAAAGAGTTACTACTGTTTTAAAAAAATAGAATTGAATAAAAGCACACCAGACAACCCTGATTCTATGGGGTCAGAGCAGTCTTATAAAAAAGGTTACTGACACGGATAATTGAAATTTCCGAATCTGTGGTAAATATAACGGATTTCGACGAGGAACAATTTTATTCAAATAGATAAGGAAATATGGTAAATTAGAAAATTAATAAACTAATTTTATTAATTTTTACAATTTATGTTTACATAACATTCAACTACTCTACATTGGATTGAATGAAAATGAAACTTCCGTGGCATTTAGTAAATTAAAGATACTACACCAGTCTTTTGTAAAACTAGAGGAATTATTAGCTATGTTAAAAAATAAAGAAATCCCATAAACTTGTGTCAACTGCGACAATTTAGTTAAGATAGAGCAGTGCAAAACGAAGTCAAACAGCATTCATTTTTGACATACCTATAGTTAGAGATGAAATTTACACGTACTACTGAACAATTCCTGTGCCTTTGACCAATTCTTCTAACCAAACTACCATTATTATACCCCAAATGATCTTACCTACTAGTAAAAAGGGCCAAAATTATTCTCGCTCTCCCTGCCTTGTAACGGGCTTCACGGCGAAATGTTTCTCTGCCCTTGGATAACAGCTTTAAATAAATTTTCTTCCAACACAAGTTCTTGACACCCAGTACCAGTTGAAATGAGTACTATCAAGATTTAATAAAGAGGAAAGGAAAGACGGGTTCTTCACATAAATACGAAAAATATACTTTCAATAATCTGTAACGGTGAGGTATCAAAGGTAAATATAAAAGGCACCTACTTCCTCGCATTGGACGATCATTGCGACGCTAAGATTGGCGATGCTACACGGAAAAGTCACCATATAACAACAATAATATAAGAAGCTTAAAAACCACCAATTATCAACCTCCCCGAGATAACAGTTATCGAGCAACCCCTAACCCCTTAATCTAACAAATGACTGAAAGTGAAGTGGAAACCATCAGTGAAAGAGTAATTAATGTGAAAAGTGTTAGCGCCAGAACTCTAATGTTATATGTATATCGATTTTTGTATTCTAGCCGGTAAGTTTCGCGCAAACTGTTGTTGCCGAAATAATTATAGTGATAACCATCCCTATGATAATTTTGAACTTAAAGGGGAAGGTGTTATGCAGCCTGCACCCTCCCTCAATAATATAAATGCGGTTTGATCGGCGTACGCTATGGGCGGGTGACGCTAACTATGCACGATATTATTGTTAAGGTTAGAGTGGCGAAATACATCCGTTGCCCATAAGATAAGTATTTAGTTTTAAGATTGAATGTTAATTATTAGTTAGTCTGCATTAAACCTTCAAGCGACTCAATCGTCTTCTTTTTTTTTTTAAACCTAAGTTGCGCTTCCGGTATTTAACTAACTAGTATTTGTTTTGGTCATTATTATACCAAACATTGTAGATACTTGCCTAGGTGATGATGATTTGGACTTTACATTCTGATAAAATCATGATTTTATTACTAATCCATTAGGAATTGAATCTGTCATTGCAACTTCGTGTTTAAAGGCATATTTGAATGAATGATGAAATATTTGGTGGAATTGGTATAACCATTACCGTTATCACGATGACTTAGCATGTATGATAACGTATGTATATACACAATGACGTCACATCGCATCGCTTTATTTACACGAAAATATTAAGCGTCTAGCAAGTATTTTATTATTAGCATTGTTAACGTTAGTATTTTTGAAAATCATTGCAAACTTTATTAAATTAATTTTATCAGTCTAAAAAATAGGCAGGACAATAAAAATTTCTAAATTTAAAACATGACATTTTAACTTATTATTCAAAAAGTCCATCCAAGTCAAGTTTAATAAAGTACCATAGACAATTTTTACTTCCGGGAATAAAAACTGTAAGGATCGATTATGATCCACCTAACGAATTCTATAGAATGGGCCTGGAATTATGAACTTGAACTTTATGTGTAGGAAAAACGTCGTGAGGAAACCATAGCATGGTGGTAGGGCATTTTCCAATAATCCACTCCTGGCTAGCTACCACCCTCAAATATGAAAACCTTTCGCCAAACACCAATAGATATTTCCCGGTATCATCACTTGGGAAACAGTACATATAGGCATTTTATGGTAGATAGCTCAATTTACTAAGGCTGCTTTTATTTTTCGAAAATTATTAAGGTTCCGCCTAAAAAAATAAAACCCTTGAAATTGTGAAATAAATCCGATTTATTGCACAGTTTTACTGGTAGGTGTTTGAATTAGTGAGTAATATATTTGCTTTGTATTAGTAGGAAGCAAAAATAATCTTAGAAAAATTTTTGAGGTTCCGTGTAAAAAAAATTAAAACTGATGAAATTATAAACACAGTAAGATTCAATGGACAGCACCATCAAAACGTTACTTTCCAATGGTTATTTAAAAACTGGATTACGCAGTGATGAATATATGAAACGCGGGCGGAGCCGCAGGTACACAGCCAGTAGTTAAAAATGATTATTCAGCATATAAGAATATAGTTGGGTCGAAAGGTCGATAATTTTATATTTTCAGAAGGCAGGTGTGGACTACTTTATATTTTGTTTATCGGCGTCTGATAAGATAATCATTGCCTATAATAGTACAGCGAATAAACAATGGTAACATTATATCGTTATATTTTTATAAACAACACGCGTTCTAACGTCACTTATTTAAGAGTAAAGTGATTTGTGACGAGGCTGTATATTTGTATAACCAGTCCTCTAGCGGAAGCCTTCTGATATGTACGTAATATTCATTAATTTATTGCACAATTTAAAAAATACATATCTCGTTTTGTTACATTTATGATTGTTTATAAGTTACTAATGTTTACGTGTATTTTAGGTAAATTTGTGAAATACAAGAACATAAAATGCAGTTCGGAATAATGGAAAAAATGTTTACCTCACTTACAGATAATTTGGTAATGACATTGGTCGTCGTTATTTTGATTTTATTGTATTTTCATTACACAAGCACGTTTGATTTTTTCGAAAAGAAAGGTGTGCCTTTTTTGAAACCAGTGATATTATTGGGAAATTTGGGACCGGCGCGTTTAAGAGCCATAAAGTCGTTTCACAAGTATCAACTGGAGATATATAATCATTTTAAAGGAAACCCCTTGGGTGGTAAGACTATAACTTTGTTATGAACTTTTTAGCTACCATTTTATTTAGAAATCTGTACTTTTTTCGCAACCATTTCTGTATCACATTGCACGTACTTAGGTGATGCCTTCTAATTCTACAAAAGTTACAGACCACACACACAGCGGGTTTAAAATTTTGTACGATATTAAAATTAAACTCTTTTTTCTAATTCTTGAGAGTACATTGTAAACATTAAAATATATATACCTAACTACCTACAGAAAATATAAGACAAAAAAACGTTGCACAGTTGAGAGAATTAAGCATTGTTGCTAAATACATTTTGGATAATGCTTAGTCACTGCAAAAGTCTTAACTTAATAGGCTGATTAAATACCATCTGAGGCCCGAGGCAAATTTATTGGATTGGACATAACCAGTAAAAATGGTTACGTTATAATTTGATTTTAATAAATCACTAAAGTGATTATCAAAGCTTTTAAATTAGTGTCTAACTTTAATTGAATTTAGAATTTTTACTTAATTTAATTTAAAACGTTAGGATTCTACCGAGCCATCGGACCGGGGCCCGTGGCATTTTGCCAGCTGTGCCACCCTATAGTTTCGCCACTGGTTTTCTATATACTTTTCTAATGATGCTTATTTTCGTATCTTCTTTTTAAGTTTAGCGAACATGTCGAAGCTTACAATTTTAATTTTGATCTATCTAAAATACTATAAAAGGTTTCGTTGAACAATAATGTTATTTCCTTTGATACGAATTAATAGGGTTCACAGAATATTTTACCTACTTTTACCTTCAGGAGCATTTGACGGTCGGCAACCGGTCCTGTATATCATGGATCCTGATATCATTAAAGCTATAACTATAAGAGATTTTGATTATTTCACTGATCGTAATTTACTCAGTATGAACAGACCACGATATTTGAGACAATCTCTACTCAATCTTAAGGTAAGTTTGTCGTTTTGTGAAACATTTTTTTCAACTGATTAAACACTGTTGAACTGAAGGCGCTTGACAGATTCACGGATCTTGAGATTTTTTTTAAAAATAAACCTCGGCAAAGGACAGCATTGCGCCTGTGATCGTAAACATAATACAATCCAAAAACAGTGGCGACCATTGTGATATCGGCTGTCTATCATCAGTCATCGCTGCCATGGCGAATACATTATTCAGATTTTAGTAGTTTATTATAAAATAGCTGAAATAATATTTGAGTTTTTCTATTGTTTTATATAGTTTAATAATTAATGGAATAATTGTAAAACAGTCACAACTTTTGTTCAATATTGTTTATATAACTCTTTTCTAAGAAAGTTTTTATCTAGGGGTCAGAATGGAAAGGGGTTCGGAGTGCACTAACACCAGCATTCAGTTCAGCTCGATTGAAGAACATGCTTCCTCTCATAGAGCAGTGCACTCATCAGATGGTTGAATACATAAAAAAATATGGTAATATATGTTTAATTTTATCTCTATCTGACGAATAAACATTTTCTTTTTTCATAAATACGAGTACATGAAGAAAAATATAGACTTTATTTGATGTAACTAGCCATCATCATCTCCCTACCCTTATTCCCTTTTCGTTTGGGGTTGGTGCAACATGTCTTCCTCTTCCATTCCTCTCTATTTGCAATCATCTCCGCATTCACCCCCCCTTTCATCTTACACACAATCCAACCATTTTTCCTTTGGTCTTCTTTTTTCTTTTGATTTGACTGGTCATATTATATTATTAGGGTTTATTTATGAAATATATAAAATATGGTGTTTAATGAGCCTTTTCAAATAATGTTAATTTAAGCTTTACTGTTAAAAAAAGTATAATATCTGGACAAAAATATCAGTCAGCAAATAAGCATCAATTGACAGTCGCCATTGTCATGTTAGCTTGTAAATACTGTGGTGGCAGTTACTTGCTGTTTCCGAAATGCGATATTTCGTAGTGAGGGATACCCTCATTTTCTCTTAAAACCTTAAAATAAATGAGAATTAATTGTTCGGCTTTTTTACTTAGCTTGCATTTGGCTGCAGTACACCTATAAGCAGATTAAACCATAGATAATATAACTGAATTTCCTTTGAATTATCCGAAGGAAACAATGCGTTTAATTTTTTTAGAGAACAAAGAAACAGAGATGAAAGAAGCTATGGGACATTTCACATTGGAGGTTATAGGAGCATGTGCCTTTGGTATTAAATGTGACGCACTTGGCAACGAAAACGCCCATTTCTATAAGGTTAGTACCATAGAGTAATAACGCTGAGTGATAGTTCCATACAAAAAATTCGCTTAACATTGAAACCAAAAAAATATATAGCGACAGGGAATGATGTAATCACCGACATGTAACGAAAAACATACGTGACCTTTTAAGGCTAACTTGAATGGCTTTATCTGCGTGTGACTACTGCCGTTCTGAAAGTTTTATTTCTATGATTAGTACAATATATTTCATTATATTGACAAAAGATAGGATGTTACCTTTTATAATTTAATTCAATATATTTATCTGCCTTCTAAGTCAATTAATAGCAACGTATTATAAATATTTCTTTTGTTGCACAGTTGGCTGAAAAATTTGATTATGTACCAAAATTAAAAAGGATACTCATATTTACGTGTATGCTATTAATGCCGAAACTAATTAAATATTTGAATATATCGTTCTTCTATTTAAATTCTACCGATGAGCTGGTGAGGATGTTGCAAGCTGCTAAAGCTGAGAGAAATCGTTCAAATTCAAGGTAATTAATAATCACTTACAGTGTGTTTATTGCTACTGATCTTTAACACATACAAATTTATTATATGCTTACACCGTTTGATGGAATATGTAAAAATCTTAAAATAAATTTTACTTGTAGTTTAATGAATTTTTAATAAAGTCATTAATAAAATACAATTCGTGTATAAACATAAGACATTTTTTTTTTTTTTTTATAGAGAGAACGATTTTCTTCAAATTTTAATTGACTTTGCAAATAAAGAGAAGAAAGAATTGGAACACACGAACTCCGTACAATGTAATTATTTACAAATTTTTATTTTGACATTTATTATTTTATAAGTATTATAATTTAACATAACATAAGGTCAAGCCTGTTATTCCCGAAGGGTTAGGCAGAGGTGAAGTAGCGAACTACTTCACCCACATTTCGCCGAGCTTAGTTCCGTCCCAGAAGTGACAGGGGGCGAGCCTGTCGCCATATCGGGCACAAATTCCACACTCCGGGATAATACTGAGGAGTCCAATATCACTAGACCCGACCCGGGGATATTATACACTGTGTGTATAGATAATATCCCTTAAACATCTATAACGCACATAAACTTTTAATCATTATGAAATTTATTTAGTTAATACGACTTTACACAAGATTATCAAACCGCTTTTGTATTTTCAGGGAACAATATACGAACCTCAATTTTTATGGTATTTAGGATTCTTCCTTTACGTTGAACCTCATATTAAATGTTGTATTACAGGCGACAATTTAAACTGTCTTCATATAACATATAAATAAGTTGCGGTTGATTTGTATTTTCAGTTAGTTCAATAGCTTTACATTACCAATCGGATGAATGGTTTACAAACGCTTAAATGACAAATCCACAAAGCATTTTTTTTTGTCAACAGATGCACTGTAGTCCGTTAAAATATTATATTCATTACTTATTCTGTATTTATATAATATTTATAAAGAAATAGCCGCTTACTTAGTCTGCAAGGTATTTTCCGTTTAGATATTTAAAACAGCACCAATATTATGATTTTTTAGATTTAGATGACGATACAATAGACGCTCAGTGTTTGCTATTCCTAATAGCTGGTTATGAGACGTCCAGTACACTATTATCATTTGCTATTCATGAGTTGGCAGTAAATCCACAGCTACAAGATAAACTACGAGCTCATATAAAAGAAGTTACAGGCGAACTGTTAAACTATGAACTTCTCACTGAACTAACGTACTTGGATGGATTTTTATTAGGTAAGGCATACTGTAGATGTGTGAAATTCTGACACTGCTTTTTTTATTTTTATCACATTGATTTCAAAAATATTAGTAGAAATATATGCTTTTGGTAAGTTATCTATGTATTTTTAGAAATCTTGCGCATGTATCCTCCAGTTGCACGGGTTGACAGGTTGTGTACGAAGCCATATACTGTACCAAACACTTCAGTACGGCTTAATGTCGGTGACGCTGTAGCGGTGCCTGTTTATGGAATTCATATGGACCCTAAATATTATCCTGAACCACATGAATTTCGACCTGAAAGATTTATGGATAGCGCGAAGAAAGAGCGACCTTCACATTTATTTCTCGCTTTCGGTTCTGGACCTAGAAACTGTATAGGTATGTTTTTTATTTATTTTCCAGTTTATATCATTACACTCTTTACTGTTACCTAGTTTTTTTTAAAAAGTAGTTTAACTCTCCTGTTGGTTCAGTAGATAATTGTCAGTAGATAATTGTTATATACGTGTACATAATCCATTTCATTTTATAAAACATGTTTGCAACGTAAGTTTCCAATAAAATATCTACTGAAATTAAAGTGAAAAACCTAATCTAACCATTAAACAAAAATTGTACTTGTACCTAAAAATGATAGGTTTTGTTCTTCGGATTCACAGATTTATCATAAAACAACATTAATCCAAGAGAGAGACATAAACATCGTTTGACAAATTAGGATATAAAATAATATTTGTGCAAAATTTTCATGGTTTCGGTAAAACTTTTCTTTAATTTAGTGTTTTTGGTCGTGGCTACAATTTTTTTCTTATAATACTGTATAGGGAAAGTTTAGCTTTGACTATAATTTCACCTGATGCGATCCAGGATAGCACACGTAAAGCCTAGAGGTACCGATACCTATTGCTGTTTGGGGGGGATTGTTAGAAATACCGTACCACCATGCTATGGTTTCTTCAGAACGTTTTACTTCGCAGATAGCTCAGGTTCATTACTCTAGGCCCTAATCTATAATAGAATTTGATAGATCGATATTACTCGATCTCTATTGATTTTATTCCCGAAACTAAAAATTCGACTCGGTCAAACTAACTACTTCATATAATTTCGGGTAATCTCCGAAGCGGCTGTACCGATTTAGATGGGACTTTTTTGTTAAATAGCTGAAGTAACTTAGAACTTAACTTAGTTTTTTTGGAAAATAAATAATAAAAACAAAATTAGAAAATAATTAGGGTTCCGTATAAAAAAAGTTTTAAATGCAGTGAAGAATATATGAAGCGCGGGCGCAACCGCACAGGTAGTTTGAAATAGTTTCGCTCCGCGTGAGACTACTGACTTTTTGAGTGTTTTAATTCTATGTTATTTTTTTCTTATATTACAGGTTTACGTTTTGCAATGATTTCGGCAAAGACAGCCATGGTGTCACTCATGAAGAACTATAAATTCTCTACATGCTCTAAAACCGTGTATCCAATCGAGTTCGATAAAAGATCAGTATTGTTAAAATCAGGAAGTGGTTTGTGGGTTCGTGTTGAATCTTTGTAAATAATTGTTTTACAATTATTGGTATAAAGTTTAGTTTTGAAATAAACAACTATAAACTATCGGGTTCTTACACTTCACTTAAAGTAAATTTGTAGAATTATTAAATGTATTCATATGTATGCCTAATAGTGCAATATTTTGCAATCTGTTACGGAGTATTTAAAACCGATTTCATTATATTAATACACGTGTATAGTCAATAACCAATATACGAAAATTGTGTCACTTAATATGAGTTAACTTTATAGCAAGAATATACGCTATATATCTGTAGTCTTTATGCTAGTGTCAGAGATAGCTTTTAATACCTACAAAGTACGGGTATTCGAGGATCTTTCAAGATTTGAATGAACATTTGCACGATGATATCAACCTCAGTCTTTAATAAAATTAAATCTTTAAATGAATATTGTTATATTTAGAAATTTATCACTTAGTCCTCGATTGAGATCTAAAAATATATTCAGTCACAATTTTTTTTTCTATTTTTACCCAATGTAGGCATACTGTTAACGTAAAAGAATTTCAGTTAGCACATTGAATTGTAATTTTCGGGGAATCTCAGCCTGCCGTGTAGTTCTTATTTTGTTTTCTTTATTAAATTACGTTATTTGACCCTGGTTTATATGATTTGCTTTCTGAGCACAATTGTGCTGAAAGTAATGAAAAGGTAAATGAATTCTTTAAAGAGTTCTACCAAAATGGCAGGCGTTTTCGTAGAGCGTTAATATAAGATTGTCCTGAGAATTGGCAGTATGAATTCATTACTTCGATATTTGATGAATTCGACTACTTAAATTGGATTGTTTTTTTCGAATGTTATGCATTTAAAAGTAAAATAAACGAATACCTATGCAAATTAATTAGGTTCAAATAAAATAAACAACGTGGTTAAAACTGTAAAAGTACCATTTCAAATCGATTGAAATAATTAAAAATAAAAATATTTTTTTTTGAAGTCAGTATTTTATTGTAGACGTCATTTTAATCAAGGCATATTTTAGGACTGTAGGTACGAAAAGTTTTAGGGATTGTACGAAAAAAAACAATTTATTTTCACATATTTTTATTTCAAAAATAGATATTCTATTGCGTTATTTTGGTGAACGAAGCAATAAAAAACCCAATACTATCCCGATAAATGTCTTCGGGCAATCTTAATGGATCAGTTTCGGGACCAAAACGTTGCACCTTTATTCTGAAATTGTCAATAATTATTAGATGATTTGTTTTAATGTATCCAGTATATATACGCTATTGTATGTATTCCATCTCATTTTCTCGCCCGTTAAATCCTATAGATGTATGTGTTTATCACTTTTTAATAAATCTATCATTACTTCAAAATAAATAAAGTTATCACAATATTGCTGAAATGAGGGAAGGGGGAGTTTCAAAAGTTCGATGACGGAGCAGCAGCGGGTAGTGTTGCCGGAATCGGCGTCAATCGGCGCGGGTTCGATCCCACCTACCCAACTCTAAAATCGGTCTGAGCTTTCGGTGAAGGAAATCATCGCGAGGAAACCATAGCATGGTGGTAGGGGGCATTTTCTAATGATTTCCCGCCTAGGTGACTACCACCCTCAAGTTTGAAAACCTGTCGCCAAATACCAATAGGTATGTTCCGGCAGTATCATTTAAAGAATCAGTACCTCTGGGCTTAGTGTGTTTACCATCCTGGACCACATCATCACTTAACATCAGGTGAGATTGTGGTAAAAGCACTGAGCCTATTCCGTGTAAACAAAAAAAAAAAAAAAAAAAAAAAACATTTTGCTTAATTTTGGTGATCCAATATCTGACTTCAAGCGGAGTATCCCAATGTACAATATTGATAATATATAACTTACATAACGACTTACAGCTTATTTCAGGCTTGTTCATACGTATTAAGTAAATTTAAGTATGTCAGCGTCGACGCGTATTTCACTAAATTTTAATCTATGTTCACTATATTAATGATTTATGTTAGAGGTCGCGGCGGATATGCCCGGGAGCATATCAAAATTATAATAAAAAAGAGTATATTCAAAATATTTAGTAGTGAGAGATTTGTTCGTCGAGTTTTTGGCGGGACCATAGTCTGTCATGTAGCATTTGTAAAGTTACAGTACACCTGATGCCAAGAAATAGTACCTATTATGAACCAAATAGATATTCAATATAGGTCACCTCTGGTCATCAGGAAAGTCCTCAATCGCTAGTCCCGGACCACCAAGTAACGGTTCAGCGGGCACTAGTAGTAAACAGGGAAACTTTTTCAACGCCCAAACAACCATCCCTTCGTTTTCATCTTCCGTTATTGTACAAGTACTGTATACTAATTTGCCACCGACTTTTAATAATTTCACAGCCTAAAAGAATATTATTATTTATAATACTTATGTGATTTTACGTTATCAATCAAAAAAGAAGATAATTTTTTAAGATATTAATTGAAATGCAAAGAGATTGCAGAATTGTTTAAAAAAGGTGTGAAAAAATTGGGGAAAAATAAAAAAAATATACATGGCAACTCTCTAGTACCCACAAACTTGGGGCATACTTGAAGAAGTAATTAAAAAGTAAGCAAAACTCTTGCGTTGATCTAAAAGCGGGCTAATCTAAAAACTTGACAATTATCCAAAAAAAAGGGGGCACAAATGTGCAAGAAATATATCACGTGACTAATGGATGAGGGTGAATAAATAAAAACATATATTTTATTTAATAACCTACGCTTGAAAACAGTTTCCTTTGAACGTATTTGTACGATTGGAGGTTTTTAAGGGTCATTGTATTATTCAACTGTGGCCTTTGTCCCAAACCGCTACACGGTGCATCTAAAAGTACTTTATCGAAACTGTAAGGTGGAAAAGGCGGTCCTTCATCAATTCCAGCACTTTCCTCAGAACAGCATTTTGTCGAGTCAAAGGCGTACACAGTGGCACAGGTTATTCCGTGTCGGTGACAATTTTTATTAATCTTTGCTGATTTTTGTGGTGTCTTATCCAAAGCGATAATGAATGCCTGAAATTATTTGGTTAACATATTAAAATACATTACGTTTCGTAAGAAACAAATATCGGCAGCCATGCGGACTGACGACAGAAGTGAAAACTCGATACTCGATACTTTGAAAGAAACTGTTATTTTTAGGTATAAATTATATCATTTGTTAATTCAAATTATTAACATAACCTAACATTTGTCTGGTTTTACTCTGACTAATAATTATGTTTATTCATTGTTTCGGAACGAAACGTTTTCCAAAGTGAAATTAGATCCGCACGAAGTTTACTACGTTAAGAAAGCAGTTATTACGCGCACTGTTCAAATTTGTACAAGTCACAATAAATTATATTACGCCATAGTTTTTCTATTTTTTACATCCACTAATAAGTAGCGACACATCGCAACCGCCGCTACATTCATAATCAAAACATACTATAGGGTCTAAGTATAAATTTTATTATTTATCTCCGAGCGCCGGCGCTTGAACGTCATCTTATACTTGATATACTGTAGCATATTGACGGCTGACGTCATAGCGTTGGTAACGCGAATCAATAAGTTTTCCCCTACAGATAATGGCTCAACGCATTAAAGAAGTTTTTCACTTTCAAATTTTAATTTAATATACTAACTTGATTATTTGACATTTCTGCTAAGTGTATAGTTTTATTACCAGGCGCTGCACACATGTCTAAGATATACTCATTCGGTTGTGCATCAACCACCCATCCACATACTATTGAAGGTAAATTTTGTAGAATCAAATCTCCTTCTTGATATAAAAGTCTCATTGACAACTGGTAGCTTTGATTCCGGGATTATCGTATGAACCGCTATGCCCCTGTACAAATATTTTTTTTATCTGTTTAAATATAAAATAAATTTACTATAAAATTTAAAAGTATGCAATTAAAACTGTTTCATGAACTAATCCCACACATGGTATACATATAACAATAGTAATATACCAGCCTATAAAAGACATTTCCCAGAGTTACTATGAATTTAAAAATCAAGTATCCTGCTTATATTCTTTATTTCCAGTGTAAAGAAATTTACAATTACAGTTTAAACTATAACTACAGCACGCAATTTAACAGTGAACCCCCTTAAACCTTGAAATTACTTAGTTGGTTTATCTTTTTATCCATAGGTACCATGATACACTCTATGTAGCATTATACCCATGCTAAATAACGATACTAATATAAAGTAAAAATATATCTGATAACTATAGCACTTGCTCCTAAAACTCTGCATTTTTTTTTCTTCTTTGTCATTTAACTGAGACCCGGCAATCTGTTCCTATTATATGGTACAATAAGCCATTCTGTTGTTGTTTTATTTGTTATCCTAATTTAATTTGTTGTCTTCCAGTGACTCCCATGAGTCCGCCTTCACGGGTTGGATGTTTATTTTTTCTAAGCTCTATGTTAAGGTTAGGTACACTTAATCTATAAAAACTCTGTATTGAATCAGATTTTATTCAAATTTTTATGAGTTTTTTTTTACATGGAACCCTAATTATTTTCGAAAATCAAAAGTATCCTAAGTTACCCAGAGTAACTTCAGCTATCTACCAAAAAAAAGTCCCGTTAAAATCGATCCAGCCATTCCAGAGATTACACATTACAAACAGACTGACAGACAAATATTTTAAAAATTGTATTTTTGGTTTAGGTGTCATATATACATTCATATCTATTAAAAATTAATTCCTTTTGACAATACAAACAGACACTTCAATTTTAATTATTAATATAGATAAACAGTACTTTCTAAGTCGCTGAAATGTATAAGAAATGCAGTTGTGTACATTATTTTGTTTTTCATTATGATGCTCTTTTATCAAGCTGCTGCTAGAAAGTAGTGGTTGGTATACATTGTCAATAAGTTATGTTAATAATACCTATGCTTTCGAACTTTATTAGTAAATACACATTAAACAGATTTTCTTCTCCATTTAAGGATAATTCTCAATAACGCCAAAAAAATGTGCCGACTCTTGAGTGTCACTATATAGAGATTACACTGTAGCTATATAGTTTTATTATACATTATTACTTCTCAAGTGATTAGATTTGATGATAGTTTATTTCATCATCATGAAATAAAATTTACAAAATAAAATAATAACAGTATTTCTATATCCTACTAATCATTTTGTTTTTTGCTACACGAATATTAGATAGAAGATATTTCACGGTTTTCGACCTTTTAGTTCCTATAACAAATTCTAAGCACACTAGTAACGTTTTGTAAATATTTTATAGGTCATGTAATTATGGACATTACCTTGGGTGATCTTGATTGTCAAACAACTCATAACGTAACATTTTTAGATAACCTATTCCAACAAAACACTTTCTACCAGTATAGTTAACCTTGAGTCCCCTCTTACACTGGCCATCTAGGTCTGCGTAGATATCAACTCTATCACCTAATTTGTAATCTGTAATATAAAGTTGTTAATTATAATTTAGTAAAAAGAAAAAATAGAAAACATATTAGGGATTAAAAAATTGTGAATTACGTTTTAGTTTTAGAGATTGTTTTGTAAACCTCATTTAATTACAATAAATATTATTAAGTATATACACTTTTTATAAAATTTACTATACTTGCGATTTCAAATGATACTTTGAAATTTGTTTATTTCAAATGCACACAAATCTTATGTTGCTTCATGTAAATTTTTAAAATACATTACAGTTTATACCTACTGGGAGGAAGGCCCATAACTCCAGGAGCAAAGACATGAGCACCTCTTAAAACTGCAGCTGCACATATTGCACTGACTATGACTTCTTTACCAGTTTTCTCTATAACAGTCTCTTCAGGCCATCTTTCTACTATGAGGCAGTCAGGTTTAAGAAAGTAGAAGTTAGGTATTTGATGGCAGTTCAGCTCTGTGCTTTGCTGTAAACATAATTATTTGAAATATACAAATATATTTTGTCAATCAAGTAAAGATCATTTTACAAAAAAATAAAATCTTTCAAGTAAATAATAAAATAAGAGATATACAATTTATAATTAAAATGTTGCAGCAAATCAAACTGTTTTTAGTCTTTGATTCTAAAAGAGACCATATATTTTTACACTAAACTTTTAGTAATTGAGTATGAGTATTTCAATCAGTGGTAGATCTTTATTCCATTAAATAAACCATCTATATAAATATCTAAATATAGTTTATTTTTTATATTTTTGCCCATGTGATATTTCAATAATATTGATTTTCATTGTAACTTCTCTTGATATTGATATATTTTACTACTTAATAAATTACTGCATCACAGCTGTAAGTCTAAGTGTGTTGTAACATATAAGTAATTTATAATGAATGCCAATAATTACACTATTATAAAGTATTTTTTATGATAATTGTGGAAACTGTTATGTAGTAAACACATAAAAAAAGTTACCCATACTAATCTGAAAATAATGTGTTTACTTAGGCTTGAGGTAATTGAGCAAGTATTCATGTGTGAATAAATCAGTATATAATATTCCAAGACAGTTGCTGTCTTTCACTGTTGTAGTTGCGGGCGTCTATATAACAGCGACTATAGATAGATTGATATGTCTCAGTTATTGCCTTTATTCTTAGAAAAGAACATAAATCTTTGCAAGGTATGTAATAAGAATTGAAAAAACAGTGATAATGATTTGAATTCATGCGATATAATCTACACTAAATACAGAGATCATGGTACATATTCTAAAATTTGTAACACATGTACGTACAGACCTTAGCGCCTGCTCCAAGTTTAGAGTATCAAATTTCTTCAAAGTGTTTACTCTGAAAGTTGTATACTTTGGTGCTTTTGAAAGCCATTCTTCCATGATTTTATATGAGTTATATTTATAGTTTATACCGTTAAAAATAAATGCACCAATATCTGTAACTAAAGAGAATGTAAGATGACCAAAATCACCAAATATCAATAATTATTACAATATTGTTCAATTGTTCTCTCACTTTCATGAGAATTCCGAACATGACATATGACTAGGGATGGCAATCTGAGATCGATTGATCAAAGAATCATTCTTGAAAACCATTGGAATAAATTTTTTAAATTGATACCGTGTACTCAAGTGAATCGATTTTCAAACCAAGGAAATCGAGATGACATTTTTCTGGTTGTATAATAGCCATAAAACTAAACATTTACCCAAATACAGCAAATGTATGAAAGATATTCCCTTAATTAATTAAAAACGCAAGAGATGGCTTTGTGACCAGTTTCTTTCAATTCTTTGTGAGATTAAAAATGTATTTTTATAATATTATGATGGAAGACAAATATCTTGGCTGATGGTAATTAAACATTTCTTCTTCTTCTTCTTAGTTAATGGCAATCTGTGTGTACACACAATTTGTGCCAATGTCATGTAGGTAAGATTTTCAATCTTGTATCAGCGTTACCAAGCTCCAACAGAACGGTGGCCTATCCTGCTCAAACTTTCCATGGAGCTTTGTCGGCACCTCAGAATGTATGCTACGCGTTGTCTTCTATAATAAACTTAACTTGAACACAATAACTAAACTATTTCACACAAAACGCCACCAAGATTACATGATATAGAGTCAAGTACACAAGTTTAATGAATTAAAGAAAACAATTGCTACATGTCAGACTGAGATCCCGCCAAAAACTCAAGTAAACACTTACAGTGTTACTTGGACGCTTACTACATCATAAGTATTTAAGGTATACTGCCAACCATAAAATCTCTTCATTTTAAACCTTTAACTTTGATATGCTTGGAAAAAAAAACCCCTAATTATTTTAAAATGATGAAGATTGAATATTACAGTGTCCTTTTTGTTTTTTCTGATATGGATTTACCTATAAATATGCAAAAATAAAATAGTTTCGTATCTTTTTTCTCATCAGTCTGATTGTCTTTTGTAGTTTAATTTCTGTTGACGAGCTTTAGTTTTTTACCAATAAAATTATTTCGGAAACAGTTTTTACCTCAAATTTTCAATAAATGATGATTATGGGACAAATGGGTAAAAAAAAATCGATAATTTTGTAATTTTGCCAAATAAAAAGGAATACTTTTATAAATACCGCCATTTTAATTGACATGATAGTAAATTAAAATAATGTAAATTTTGTGTAAGAATTACTATTGATATTATTGAGCTAGGCTGAAGTATATCATTCTTTTTATTGAACTGATATACCAATTTATCAATATTTTTACCTTGAATAATATCATCAACATCGATATTGATATTTTAATTTCTATTTTAATTTATCGATTTTTTCACTCAACTTCCATAATATGACACTGACAGCGAGAATATTAATCATCTCTGGTGATTATCATTGATTGAGTTTTTGGCGGGATCTTAGTCTGACATGTACCAGTTGTTTTCTTTAATTCATTAAACTTGTATATTTGACGCTACATCGTGTAAATCTTGGTGGGGTTTTGTGTGATATTTTTTAGTTTTTGTGTTCAAGTTAAGTTTATTATAGAATAATGCACGTAGGATGTTTTCTGAGGTACCGACAAAGCTGCATGTAAAGTTCGAGCATGATAGGCCACTGTTTTGCTGGAGCTTGGTAACGCTGATAGAAGATTGAAAATACATCTTACCCACATGACATTGGCACAAATTATGTGTAAACAAATTGCCACTACTAAGAAGAATGGAAACGATCGATCAATAATAAAAGAAGTGACAATTTTATTTTTTGTTCCATTTATTCCTTTCTGGAAAAGGCAAAGGACTAACGGTGAGAAATCATTCCTTGTCATCTTACTAAGTTACTCACTTTAAATAGTTTATTATTTTATCTCTGCTTTAAACGTTATGATAACCATTCCTTTGGGTTTATATCTTTTATTAAATCGCAACATATATTATATACACAAAACTTGTGACGTGTTTTTATAATAGAGCAAAAGTTATTAAAAATCAGTCTTCTTCCCATGGACCACAGATTTTTTAAAATGTAATTTAAAAAATTGTACACTGTAATTTTATTTAGTGCATTAATTCAATAATCAATCTTTTAGTTCAAATTTACTTGAATATTTTAGTGTTATTAAATTTAGTTCTATAATTTTTTTCACTGATTTTATTTAAAAAAATTGTATTTATTTACATAATTAAGATATTTTTTAAAGTTTTGTGCATGACGTAGTCTTTTATAATTGTAACGGGATGTTTTAATTTAGTATAATATTATTGTTTCAATTTGTAATACAGTTATATGTCGTATATGTTAATGATCCATATTTAATAAATAAATAAACATTCCATTATTCTTTAGTCTTCCTCATTTAGAAAATCACGATGTCATTTCAGCTATATTTTTCAAACTTCTCATTTCCAGAATATTGATCATATATTCATAATTCTTCTGAATAAAGAAAATACAATATCTTAATTAAATTCATATATCTTTTTTTACAAGTTCTTTATTATTTGAATAACAATGAATGTACTGCATTATTTTATTAAAGCAATTTCAGAAGTAATGAAACCATTTTTACTGATTATAGACAATAATTTTTTTTTTTCCGATACTGGCCACTTTTTTCCAATACGTGGCATAGGCACGAACAAACTTCCACGTTCGCCGCCATTTTGACATCCAACGAATTTTATAGAATTCTCGGAGTGTAGCTTTTTCTTGATTCTAAAAACCTTTGCTTCTGAAAAATGTAAGTTAACTTTACTCTGCGAAATATAAAAGTGGAAGCAAACTGATATTCTTATTGTGTATTTAATGAAGTGCGTGTTACAATCCGAGGGTGTTGACCATAGCATAGACATACCAACAGCGGTGTCGGTCTATCTTTGTTGGAAGTTTTATACTTTGCTGACGCATAAGCTTCCAGCTGTATTGGTCCTTACGTGTTTTAGCCTTGTTAGATTTTTAACTGTTACAACATATTTTCATCAAAGGGACAACGTATAAAACATGCCGTGTAAAATTTAAGGATGCCATGTCATTATCATTGATTGGGATAACGTGTAGTCTCAACGGATGAGTCACAGTGAAATTGTTCGAAGTTTTAATTGAGATCTCTCTTTCCAGACTATTCGCAAAGCATAAAAATGGGGAATATGTTTGCAAATTTATTTAAAGGCCTTTTTGGCAAAAAAGAAATGAGAATATTGATGGTTGGTTTGGATGCTGCTGGTAAAACTACAATTCTATACAAACTCAAATTAGGTGAAATTGTTACAACAATTCCCACTATTGGTGAGTACCACCCTGCTCTTACTTAACATTTAAGTTTAATTTGCCACAATAATGTATATTTAATTTTTATCTGTTCCTATATGAACAATTTCAAATGTTGATTCATTAGAATTTTTATCACCTGTTATCTGTTTATAAAATATATGTTATTTACACTATGTTACTTGTATTAGCACAGTATTTTTTTATCTCATATTCTTTGACTGTTACACGAAGAACATGCAGGGGGTCTATTGAATAGTCATAAGAAGACAATGTATAAATTATTTATTTAGGAAAACATCAATTTCATATTGGAACTATTTAGTATAAACAGTCGATTACCCATAAAAACGAGACAATAGGAAAACAATGGAAAGTGGTGTAAACACCAAGTTAGTCCTCAAGGGGTTAACCTCTAATCTAATCAAAGACATTTCAAATGATGGTTTTTATAATAAAGTAACCCAAGTAATGCCAGGTTGGGAAGGAGTGTCTAATATATAATTAATTCACATTGAAAAAATAAACAAACTGAAAGGCATACATTAAAATCAACTCCATATAAAAATCGTTAATTTTTAATTTAGCAATTTCTTAGATTGTCTTTGCAAAATGGATAAGAACACTTTTAGAAATATAAATGTTACTGATAATGTTTTAATGAAATAATCTAATCAGTTCAAGATGTGATGTTAAACAACTAAAGTGACTATAAAGTAACTGTTGTAATTATAATTAATTTAAAGATTATGAATATGTCGAGTGTACCCATAAAAATAAGACAATAGGAAAACAATGGAAAGCTGGCGTAAACACCTGGTTAGTGCTCAAGGGGTTAAATATAATTTTACAATTCCAAGTACTTATGAGTATTATTTTATATTTTCAGGGTTCAATGTGGAGACTGTAGAATACAAAAAACATTAGTTTCACTGTGTGGGATGTAGGCGGTCAGGACAAAATCAGACCACTGTGGAGGCATTATTTCCAAAATACACAGGTCAGTAAAATTTGAGGCATGATATTTTGATATGATAGTTTAATTTATGTGAAGTACCTTTATTAGATACTATATATTTATATTCGGGTATGCTTTGTTGATGATTAATTGATTTAAAAAAAAACTGGACTCTCCTTTTGTATCATTGGAACCAAAAAATAATTAAAAACATATATTTATTAGAGTCCTGGTTTGTGGGCATGTTCTTGCTTGACATGATGTGAAGTAGTAAATAATAATATATTATATAATTTATAATCTTTAATTTTTTATGATCTAGTTATTAAATATATATAATTCAAACATACCTGTTTATGTAGTAAATTTGCATTGATTGATTTTTGTGATTATATAAAAAACAGTTTTATTCACAATGAACAAATCATGCTAAGAGCTATTTTCATATGAAATATAGTCCTCTTAAAGAAACGTGAACTTTAGTTGTTACTCATTGCTTTACAAAATAATATGTAGGTCTTCAAAAATTAATTTAATTATCTTATTATGTTAGCACAAGTTACATCATTTTTAATAATACATCCATATTTGGCAAAATAGGACAAAGTCACACAAAATATAGTAGTATTTTGTCAATCCTAAATGTCTTATCAGGTTTTAAATTGAATAAAGTATATTTGGTTTGATTTAAGAAAATAATTATGTTAATTGGGTCAGTGGCTCTCAAGGTATTAGGTCAACTAAGGTATATACGGACATAGATGATAGCTTAGCTTTATAAATGTAAAGATGTAAATACACAGTTACAATTATACAATTAAAGTGAATTATACAAAGATTTTGTAAGTGTTAAGATTAGTGAGTACTAACTTTCCTGAAATATCAATGATTTTTTAAAGGGAAAGTATCATATTGCTTTTCTCACTTTTGAAATTTATACTTTTATAAATGTGAAAGTGTGCTAGATTAATTTATACTTTATAGGCTCAGAGCTTTTATCATAATTTCGCATGATGTTAAGTGACAATGGTAAACACATTAAGTTCTGAACAAATTTGAATTAAATACTCAAGTTATATAATTCTGGAACACACCAATGTGAGTTTGGTTATTAATTTTCAAATTTTAGTAGTTAGCTGTATGAATGAAAATTATTCTACCATTATTATTTTATAATGTTTTCCTTCATCACGACCACAGGCTATTTATATAGAAAATTCAATATAAGTGGATTCAAAATTTATATTGATGGGAAATCCTACCCCATTATTATTGGACCCATCATCCCTTCTGATTTACCTTTCATTGAAGTCTACCGTACATGGTAAAATATAAATAGCGGATAAAAAACATTGTTAGTAGTTATTGAGGAGCTTTCATGTTATTAATATTAGGGGCCGCTTAAGTATTGTGTAAGAAGAATTTTGAATTTATTTGAGTCCTTATCACTTATTGTGTCACTATTGTCAGTAATAGTAAGCAAAGCCCTTACATCCCAATTCCATTATAAAGTAAGCATTGGCAAAGTTAAAAAAAATTAATAAGGAAATATTGCTTATGTAACGGCCATTTAAAGCTCAGAGCTCTCCAAAGGGCTAAAAAGCGATTATTGCGCAATGGGTGGTGCGGCCGGATTCCGCGTCAATCGACGCGGGTTTCATCCCACACCACAATCGCCACAGACCACAATCTCACCTGATGTTAAGTGTCGATGTGCTCGAGGGTGGTAAACCCACTAAACCTAGGTACTGGTTCTCAAGTGATGCTGCCGGAACACATATATTGGTATTTGGCGACAGGTTTTCAAACTTGAGTTACCCAAGTGTGCATTATTAGAAAATGCCCTACCACCCTGCTATGTTTTCCTCACGATGTTTTCCTTCACCGAAAGCTCAAACCGATTTTAGAGTTGGATAGTTGGGATCGAACCCGCGTCGATTGATGCGGAATCCAGCCGCACTACCCACTGTGTCATCATCGCTTGAAAATGGCTCGGGAATCCGCTAGATACGGGTGATGCAAAACCAATTGTTGTTGAGATCTCTGGGAGAGACCTACATCCAGCATTAGACGTCTTTCGATTGGTCGGCCATTTAAGTTTTATTTACGATTTTAACAATTATTTGTTATTTGAAAATCTGTTTATTGGATATTTTCAGGTATTCATTTAAGGATTCTTTTAAATCTTTTATTATATTAACGTTTGTCATTGTTTCAGGGTCTTATTTTTGTAGTAGACAGTAATGATCGAGAGCGTATTGGTGAGGCGCGCGAAGAGAACTAATGCGAATGTTAAGTGAAGACGAACTACGAGATGCAGTACTGTTGATCTTTGCAAACAAACAGGTATGTGGCATGGCATATTTACTTTAAACAACAACTGGTCGTAAAATGTAGAAATTACTATGTTTTTCTTTACTTAACTGATAATTATTTCTTTCCGAATTAGTATGCTAGCTGTCTCGGCAAACTTCTTACTGCCTTACTGAATCAATGAATGTTACGTTTTAGCTGAATTAAAAATGCTGAACTTGTATTTGGAAGCTGAACAAGTGCAAGAGGAATAAAAAAGTTCATTCAAATCAATCAATCCAATCCGTTCTTGAAAAAATTAATTTTCTTCATAATATTTTTTTTTTTTCGTTAAGAAAAGTTTTATTCTATTGAATTGTTCTGCTATTTGGAGCGGAGACAAATCTAACAAACCACAAATTTGGAAAATCGGTTCATCAGTTTTCGAGTTATAATTGGTGTAACAAACCTGACTTTTTTTGTATATATCGACGACGGAAAACATATTTGTTGTAACTCTCAAAAGAGTTATGTTACGTTTTTTATGTCATTTTAATCAGAAAAAAATACTGCGTCGATAGCTCTGGGTCTCATCTTTTTATGAAGCAAAAAAAAATACTATGTCCGTGTTTAGAACAAAAATCATGTTAACCCTACTAGGACCTGTGTTTTAGATGATTTTCTAGTTTACAGCAAGAGCAAGTCGGCTGTTAGTACACCTTTGTGAGTTACGCCAAAACTAAATGCCAGTGCATCAATACAAGTAAATTGTTTCTTTGTTCAACAATTCGCCGATCTAGTCGTTTTTCTTACAAAATTTTCTTATAAAAAATAAAACATATAAATATTGATATAGTGGTTATGTGTCTTCCAATATTAAAATGGCGTAACTCAATAATTATATATTTCTTTATTTTCGTGTAGTGAAAGAACATTTACCATTTAAAAAGTGACGTAATCACTAACATACACTATATGGTATTAATCTTCAGTAAACCAAAAACACATTTTTTTCAATCTTTGTCAGTCTGTTTATTCCGGCTAATTTCCGAAATTGCTGGCCGATTTTGATAGGGCGTTCGCTGTTAGATAGCTGAAATTACTCCGCCTAACTTAGGATACTTTTATTTTATAGTAAAAGTAAATAGGATTTCGCGTAAAAAAAAATAAAATTCATGAAATTGTGAATAGAATAATGGACAACCACCATCAAAACATTACTTTCGAATGATTATTTAAAAACTAGATACGCGGGCGTAGTCGCGGGCACATAGCTAGTTTATAATTAAAGTTTATCATTATTCCAAAATGTAACTACAATTTGCAATCAAGGGCATATATAACTTATTTTATATGCCTTTTAAAAACATTTTCTGTCTTGGATTGTACATATAGATTTAAACTATGTGGTAAACGGAAATGAGTCTTTGATAATACTTCATTTGTCAACGTTCGTCAAATAAGCATTAGTCATTATAACAAAGTAAAAGTATAAATTATAATGAAATTACAAACACATTACATTCAGTTGGCATTTAATTTACTTACGTTCAGTCAAAAAAGTATTGGGAATGGATGATTTGTGTATGGTTCAAAAATTGATTTTTTTTGTTATGTTGGTGTAATTGTTTTTCATTTTGGCGCACAGTTTGAGTTGCGCATCTGTCATTTAAATTAAATACAGTGCTGCTGTTCTTCGTTAGATAATAATTATCTAGCGTGTATTACGAATTTCATAATGAACAGCAACAATGAACAAAGAGTTTTTTTTAATTTTGCATCACCAATGGAATTTCGTGTTCGGAGACACTGAAAATATTACAGAAAGCTTACGGTGAATCGACTTTATAATAAAAACGTGCTTATGAGTGGTATAACGCATTTAAAAGCGGTTGAGATATGTTGGAAGATGCGCTATAATAGTCAACATTTTAAAATTTATTGTTGAGCTTGAACAGCATCCATGTGCACGGAATTTATCAGAAAAATCATGAGTGAGAAGTTTTTAATCTTCTAATGGTTCATAATACATATTATTTCATCATAAACTCTCCGTACGAATTTCGATATGTAACTGAATTAAATATGCCCGCCTATTTAGTAATCTAACTGAAATTCATCCAAATCTAAGTCACGCAACTTTCAACTCATGGAATTATGTTCGTTTGGACTTCACCCTTAATGTAAAACCAAATGAAATACATGCTGTTCGGTTGTGGATGATACACAAGCATTGTGCCTGGTTTAGAGTCTACCGTCAAAACTTATAGTCTGTAAAATATAGCTTGATTAAAATGACAGCTCTCAAAATAATGTGACCGGTGCGGCGAAATTATCGATGAAATGAATAGTTATATAGTGCGTATGGTATAAACAGTCAGTATTAGAAAGTACGTAAACATTTATGAGACTGTTATAAAATTATAAACATAATTTGCTTATTGACTTATTTGTATACACCTTAATCGAGTATATTATCAGAATCAAATCGCTGGAACAATCCTAGAGATTAATTTATTGTCACATGTGGAATCACAGCGGACATAAAGTTCCAAATCTTTTGTCATAATTTCCCGCGTATTATTGATCACTTTATTTCTTCCGGTCATCTGGTGTAACATGTGAACATTAACAAACCTCCAAATACCAACCGCTTCAGAAACTCGGTCTAATGCTTGTGACAACGGTAACAAAGATCCGTCACAGGTTCGCGTTTGAAATATTCACGTAAACGGATCGTAAATTCCCCATGAGTTTTACTATTTAGAACAGCTTTTCTGAACTTTTTTAACGTTTTAGTAATAAAATATCAACAAAAGAACGTTACGAATGCAATAAAACAAATACAAAATAATAATAACGTGTATCATTGATAAGAAATTAACGAAAACGTTGATGCGTTAGGTGTTGGCAGAGTATATAAGCCGAGTTCATGGATTTTTACTTGGAAAGGATAAAGTATTTTTTGATATACAAGATAGTCGCTTGTAATTTGTACAATGTAAAAGGATTGTAGCACAAAATTTTTAAATGACAGCCAGAGTTGCAATGGACTGGCGAACGTACTGAACTACGTTCGTTAGAGCCGACACACCATTTTAATACGTACATACATACAGTATGTAAACAAAGACTGTGATGTTGTTAGTACTGACATAATTTTTCATTCGATCGACTTCATCGAATTCACCCGTCTCTAACATTTGTGCAAAATAACGTAACTTTGTAAGAATGTTGTAAATTATAATTTATTTTTTAATGTATACAAATTCTTGTGAATTTCTGTAGTTTTTAAAACTCATTTTATATAGTATATTGATTTATATATGAAGCACTATATTTAAACAAAAACGATTAACTTGCCATATGTGAATGAATTTTCAGGTAGTAATATAAATCAATCGTCACGACGTTCCAGCAAAGTTATGTCACTGTTTCTGCAGTTTATTGTCATTTCAATTATGCTATATTTTAAAGACTATAGTTGTTTGTAATGTAATTGGTAAATGAATATATTTTAATTCTATTTGTAGGATCTGCCCAATGCAATGAACGCAGCCGAGATAACGGATAAGTTGGGATTACACTCACTGCGTAATCGCAACTGGTACATTCAGGCGACGTGCGCCACCTCAGGCGACGGTCTCTACGAGGGACTAGACTGGCTCTCCAATCAGCTGAAGAACGCTAACCGCTAAATGCATGTGCGCTACAAACACACAGACATACATGATTACTACTGATATATAATAAAAAAAAAACAAGAGACTATGGTTTAAGATATGTTACTTTATTTGCTATAAAAAAAATACATTGTATTATTATTGTGCGGAATCATAAATGTATTACTACTAATCAAAATAACGCGTCAACCGGCGATCGAGCGCGCAATGTATTTCGCAACGGCAACACTCGAAACCATTGTTTAAACAGAACTTGTAAACGAAGTTAGAATGTTGCCGATTTAGTTTTTTTTTGCCTTTTTAACATGATAATATTGGATTATTAACTTTTTAGTAAACTCTGGATATTACCGACTAAAGTGGTTTCAGGGTCCATGTTTATCGCCATGCTTTGTATGTTCGATCCCTGATGACGTTTGAACAAAATATATAATAGCGGTGTAAAGTTGCAAAATTACCTTTTAAAATTTTCGATTATTATTATTATTATTATAGTATAGAAACAAACAATCATCTACTACTAAGAAGGGGGTTGTCTCTCCCCCCTACTTAAACCGAATGATCGCGCATTGTGATGTGGATAGGTGTGTAGCTGACACGTGATAAAGTGAATCACAGCATAACATGTTTTATATGTATACTATACTTTAAAATAATGTGGTATAAGTTGTCGTAATAAAGTATTTAAAGTTGATTCACGTTTTATGAGTTTAATTTAGTTTATCGCTTAAGTGTGACCTACTATATGACATAATTTTATTAGGTAGGGTTATTTTGTAGTTTTTAATTGGTTAGGTTTGCTCGTCGGACGTTGATCGAGGTAGATTTACGCTTTGCTGTATGGCAGCGCATAGCAACAGCCTATTCACATCGCTTCGGGTCTGAAGAATCATTCATTCGTTCATCCATTCATTCATCATTGTTGTTTTCTCTCTTTCATATTGCGCATTTTTCATATACAAATTGAATCTTTCGCATTGTATAATGGTGGTTTTATTTAATATGGAAGTAATTATTACGTAGTTTAAGCTGTTATTGTGTTTCATATCAAAAACAGTTTTGATAGACAATTTGAATACTATCGTTTGATTGATTGATTGATTGATTGAAATGGCTCGTTGTGATCGACCTGCATTTACATTCTACTTCCCTCACGGCAAACCGAGATTAATATGTAATTTAGGTAATAAATATTTGTTTGATTCGAACGGGGTGTTTGTTGAGACGTTTCCAGCTCCATTGGGATTCGCTCAGATTTCAAGCCCGTACTTTGCTCTACATAATTAATATTATAACTTAGCATTTTTTATAATATAATTTAGAAGAAATTGTTAAAACACAACTAATTAATACAATTATGTGGCGAGTGTGATGGATAGCAGTCTTGGTTTATTTTTATGAGATATAAAGGAAATAATATATATAATGATAAAATACGTGAATTGTGACATTCCTGGTTTGTCTTCTGCTGTAATATGGAATAAAATATCCTCACCAATATTTGATTTTTGCTTTAAAAAAATCTCTTATGTTTTTTTTTTTTTCTTTATCAAACCTTGACCATCATACTTTTTTTTACTTAATGAAGATTAAACAAAAATAACGATTTTTTTGTTGTTGTAACGAATAAATACAATCTTAGTAATATTTTAATTTTTAGTCATGTTTTTTAAAAAAAACACTATTAGAGCTACTATGCAAGTATCCACAATATGAGTGTAACAATAAAAAGGAGTATGGAGATCATAATCCATATCAGGTTTGTATTATTTATATTAAGACAACATAGGTGGTAGTCAAGTACGACACGTACCTCTCTGATATTATGGCTTCATCTGATATTGATTTTATCGAGCCGCTTCAGCTGCACAGGGGCATTGGCTCGCTAAGCGTGTTCTACCAGGCGGTATCATGGCGAGTGCTCTGAAGAAGTATTCAACCTGATTCCTTCCTCTCCCTTTCTTGGTGGAACCACACTCGCTGGGTTTAGTAGCCACAGCTTTACAGTAACTTCCATCCAGACACGAACTTAAAATTTCGTACTGTAAAGCTGTGGAAGTCTTTCGACCGATATAACAAAAGCATATATTCCTTCCTATATAATCACGTCCTTCCAACGTAGCATGAAGATATCTGTGCAGGCCGGCATGACGGGAACGAGTGACGATAGATAACCGATCTTTTGCCAGTCGCCACTGTTTCTGGGTTGCATTGTGCTTATCATCAGAAACAATGCCATCACTAGCCGAGCTAGTATAATAAAAATGGCATGTTTTTTTTTGGTATATGTCCTCAACACCCATTTGACCTCTTTTTGCCAATATAATTGAGACAAATTATAAGACATTGGTGATGAAAATTTGCATATAACGTTGGATAGTAGAGGTGACATTGACAGTTTCAGAAAGACCAAGGGCAATAATCTATTAAGTAAATATTGTTTATAAAGGACATTTCCCTAAAATGTATACAAACTTAGAATGGACAAGTGTTAGTAGGAAATTAACATTGTCAGGGCGAGAACATTTCATGGGAAGAATATCATAAGTGTGAGTATTTATTTCAGGTCAATGACAAAATATATTCTTATAGATTCTTCGTCTAAAACACAATCGGACAAGTAGTGGTTGCGAACTCTTACCTAAAAATACTGGAGAGGTAACATGTCCAAGACGAGGTCGGATTATGGAGGATTTTTTATTATGACGTGTTAGTCTTCAGTTTTTGTGACATGACATTAATTTTACCAAGGGCGTCTTTACCTATAGTGCAGGGTATGCAGCGTGCACGGGCGCAGGGTTTTAGGGCGCCGAGCGATGCTCGTGACACTTACAGATATGCATCGCTCGGGGCGCCAACACTCAAAGACCCTGCGCCCGTGTTATGGCCGACACCGAGCGCGATAATGGTTAATAGTGCTTCCGAATTGTCGTTTGAAAATATATATGTAAGCAATCCCTTCTGACCGCTCGCCTTCTAGAGGGCGCCAGGGTATTGGCTTGCACACGGGCGCTACAAGGGCTAGAACCGCCTCTGAATTTTACTATACGATTTGTATGTGAAGTAGGTAAAGCAGACTCAATCACACCATCACCTTTATAGATATAACAAGAAATACGAAAAAGTACCCTTTGTCAAAATAAGTGTAAAACTGATTTGACAGTTGTCTGTCCTGTAGGCTTAGATATAGAATTATGGTGGGTAGACGTAATGAGAACTGTTTCATATGGGTCCAGCTATAAGCAGTAAATAAAAGTTCAGAAGCCTAAAATGGCGCTAGCGTATGCAAAGGGTATATGGTATGAATATAGCCATTGATGACGGATTGAATGAAGTATGCGTTATTATTCTATTTCTGACGAAATTTTTGTTCTCTAATTTTCTAGTGCAAGCACTTTAAGTTACTTTCTAAACTGTTTTTAAAACTAGGATTAAGATTAATAAATGTACGATGTCTTCGTCATTTTTTTGCAATGTTACCAGCATTACTTAATGCTTTATGTTCACGCTAGTTCTTTAAGGTTCAAAATATTGGTCTAATTGTGTAATGGTAGGGACAAGAAAACACTGCACGGCGACAATGGAGGAGTATGGAAAATGGGACTCGCCAGTGTTCTGCTATTGTCCGTCGTTAAGCTTCCTATTTAAATTTCCTATGTAAATATAGCTTGTAAGTACACGTGATATCACTATAACAACTCTTATTTAATATCGTTATTTTAAACAATAGGCAATTATTAGTCTCTTTACAAACGATATTCGTTCTCGTTTAAATTTCACATACTTGACTGATTTATGCATCGGTGAGAGGGGAAAGGTTAAAAGAGATGACTTCTGAAAGGGAAATAGGATGGGATTTGCTGCCGTGCATTTTTAGCCTTAAAACCGCTTATGAAAAAGTGAAATCTGCGTATTAATCTGAAAACTACGTAATTTTGAAGCAATGATGGGTCAGTGATAGAGTGTTTCGAATCCCACAATAATCCTGTGCTGTACATGAAGGAAAATATCGTGACGACTCAACATGGTAATAGAACATTCTCTCTCGTCCAGTTGCGGCTCTAGCCCTTGTAGCGCCCATGTGACCAATATCCTGACCTAAAATCCTGTGCCCGTGTGCGTTAAGATGGTAGCTACATACCGCCGGCTACATACATAAAGCCGGCTCTACTCACGTCCACATGTTTAATTACAACTTCGAGATTTAATATTTGCCATCAAACCCTCGAAAGATGGTACCTACGATCAACATATAGTATCAACACATAAGTTTTATTTTTTGCGCAGAACCCTTATTATTTTGAAAATTTAAAGTACCCTAAGTTACCTGGAGTAACTTAAGCTATCTACCAAAAAAGTCCCGTTAAAATCCATCCAGCCGTTCCGGAGATTACCAATTACAAACAGTCAGACACAAAAATTGTATTTTGGTATAGGTATCGTATATAACGTACTATATCTATTTAGTAAAAAAAAATTTGGACATTACAAACAGACACTTCAATTTTATTTATTCGTATTCGGTGAAACCCATGTTCGGCCTGTCACTAGTTTCTAAAGTCGGCATATAGTCATGATTATAAAAAGTCACGATACAGACAAAATGCTAGTTGTCGCTTTATTTCTATGATGTTTACTAGCTAAGGTCTACGCCCTTTGGCTTGTATTGTGGCTCATGGTAAGACTGGCTATACCGTGGCGTTACAATTCATATAGTTTTAGGGATGTAATAATTACCCTTAAAACTTTCCAAATTAAATATACATAAATTCTGTTAGTACCTGCCGGATATCGTAAATTTTACACACTCGGTGTGCCCGCGGCTTCGCCTGCGTAAATTTCAGACCATTTGGAATTTTGCATTTGCACTCATAATTAAAACTATATGAAAGTTCATGTGTCTTACTTCAAAAATGGCCAACTACCCATATAAAATGCAACCCCTAATTCACCCTCTTAGAGGTATTTTTTTAAAACACCGACACTTGTTACTTTTATTTCTAACCATAAGTAGGTATGTATAATATTTATATTCAATTTCGTGCTTCTTAGTTTGAAAATTACGGACTTTCGTATAACGATTTATCTATTATTTTACCACCTTAAGGTGTAATTTCCAAAAAAACCCTTTCTTAGTGGGTGCTTACATCATAAGAGGTACCTGATGTCAACATTTCAAGTTTACAGGCCCAGTAGCTTAGACTCTGCGTTGATGATTCGATTAGGAAAAGCAATTTTATATTTATACTAGTTGTGTGCCCGCGGCTGCGCGCATATGTTCTTCACTACGTTTTAACGTTATATGGGACCCCTAATTATTTTCCTAAAATTGTTTACTTGTAAGGCAAATAAAACTATTTCCCATAAATTCAAAAACTTGCCTGTAAAACTGTCCATTGAATCGGATTTCATTCAAGTTTTTTGAGTTTTAATTATTTTTAGCAGATCCCCAATTATTTACAAAATAAAAAAATTAACTAACAAAAAATTGTAACTTCAGCGGTTTACCAAAAAAGGTCTCGTTAAAATCGGCCCAGCCGTACTGGAGATTACTCGGGACAAACAGAAAAACATACAAAAATATTTCAAATTATATTTTTGGTATAGGTATTGTTTACACATTCATATCTATTTAGTAAAAAAAATTGACATTACAAACATACACTTTAATTTTATTTATTAGTATAAATATATAAATAAATTAGACGGGTACCTAGTTGAAGAGATATCTCATTCATAATGTAGCTTGTTTGTTTTTTTTTTTAATGAAAGGCCCATCTCATGAAAAGCTTATAACCAACTTCAAATAAGATCACAGTTTCAACTAAGGTCACTGACTACACCCAAGCTTTAAGAAAGCTTTTTATATTGCAAATCACACTCTCGAAATCTGAGTACAATGGCGCCCAATACTTTTAACTTTGACAAAGAATTAGATAGTAAACATGTAGATATCTTTCACACGAATTTTTATCTGTATATTGTCTCGGCTGAGCGTCAAAACGCTCGTACCAAACTTCGGTGAAGCTTTAAAGACCACTCCGGTCAACAGCGTTACCTAGTTCGTAAATAAAAAAATCTTGAAATTGTTATACTTCTTTCTCCAAACGATATCACTTATCTCAAACTCTTTAACATTGCGACGCAAATTATATCTTTTTGCGTTTCTCGGGTGTGCAAATTGAAATTTATTAAAAATATTAGCAAGTAATCCTATACTATTTGCATAAATATCACGCGATATAAGTGTAAACTCATCTATGTATATTATCGTAAGGTGAATAGCATGAACCACAAGGTATATAGTTCACAATCATGGTCTTTTTAACATACAAACAACATTGAGTAAAAATCTTAAATATTTACACGGATTAGTCCTAATTTAATGTTTTTACAATAAATAATGTGTCTCTTTAAAAATATTTTACGAGACGGCGGAGTATGCGACAAGGCGAAATTAATAAAATGTTGTTATATTCGCTTTTGCTTTATTTTTCAGTTGCAGAAATAATAATAATGTTCACAGACTGGGGCATTTGCCAAATCGAGTTGTGATGCGTACAGACGTGCATACAACGTATTATATTATGTGGCTAATGTGACATTCCTGCGGATATATTAAAGATGTCTGTGGCCGACGCATAACCGAGTTAAAACAAAGTTTGATTTGCGGACGCTGTAAAATTCGAGCCACGTACTACGTCAATATTGTTTCTAACTGAAATAGATTGAGAAATAACTTTTATAAAGCGTAGTCCCCTCCTACGTAGAAGCATTCAATCATATTGCTTATATGTTTTTCAAAAAATATCATTTGTTAGTATTATAGTATTATTATGATAACATAACAATAGATTTACGTATGAATTCCTTTTATATATGTATATGTAACCGGGTTATGATCGTTTTTTATGTAACATTAAAATTTCAGTTCTTTTACGTCACAAGATTGATATGAAACTTTTAATACTGTGAGAAAAGTTTACGAACATTATTAAAATACAAAGTTGACATAGTTTATTCTGTACATTTATTTTTTATTTAGAAGGTATTTACATTACGTACATATCACTAAAATTATTAGCCATATTATTATCACTTAATGACAGACTATGATAATTAAGTAAACACAGACATCATATTTGTTAATTCACTGCTAAACTTCGGGGTTTTCCAATGCCCGTAAAGTTACACAGCTAGAAGAACTGCGGTGAATTATTTTAAATATCGCTGGAGCGATGGAGTAACCTCAAATATGTAGTTAGAGTAAAATCTACACTTGACAGAATAAAATGACAAATTGTCGTATCGTAGCCTATGACTCATTTTGAAATAACGGAGCCGTAGACCGCTCCGAAAGCTTTGGGTCACTTTTATCTACCACGTTTTTAAGTGTCCCGTATCATTTTAACTGTATAATTTGTAATGCCTAATTACAAATTTACATTAAATAAAAGCACAGGCGATAATATTGGATAGGCTATGGATGTTTATTGGTTACCGTTACCTTAAAACCAATAGTGATGAATAGAAATAAATATACGCATTTATTATAGTTGTGAAACAAACAAATTCATTAATTTTTTTTTACAATTTTTAGGATGTAAACGATATATGTGGGATTATAAAGATTGATTTATTTGGAGATATACTTACATAGGTAATATATATAATAATTCAACATGGCGTTGTAGAATTTGATGTTATTAAAACATTATCTCAACTGATAACATTACAATAGATTTTGTCAGTAGATTTAGGTATACATAAAGTATATACTGAAACTGAGATAAAAGCCCTTCAGCAAAATTCTAATACACAGGTTATATAATATACTAAGGTTAAATAGCACAGATCTGCGAGCAATGTTTTTTAACATTATTTTGACACATTTATTTCAAAATTAATCTTTGTTTTAAGTCCACTGCGTCATATTTTTTATTACCTATGCATACAGAATATGGTCTTTTAAACTGATCAAGGATGTAAACTTTAAAGTCATGTCAACTTTAGAACAATGTACCTAATGTGAAATTAATTAGGGCTCCGTGTAAAAAAAATAAAACTCATAAAAATTGAATAAAATCCGATTCAATGCACAGTTTTACAGGCAAGTGCTTGAATTTATGAGAATTATTTTTCATTTATCTTAGTCTTAAATATAGTATTAGAGTTCCGTAAAAAAATAAAAATTACAACGCAGTGAAGAATATATATTAAAACACTCTCGTTATATTATTAAACACTCATTATGTATTATTTCCACGTCATCACTTTATTATATTGCAATATCAGGAACGTTCACTTTAGCAGATAGAACTTAATTGTGTCTGTGTCGGCTCTATATAGTCATTCTATGCGATCTGACATTTGGCAGCTGAGAGAGGGCCCCACCGGATGTAGGCATAATATCTTAAGGCGCGGCCGGATGTGTGGCGAAAATCTTGTTAACATATATGAAACGCGAGCGCAGGCGCGGGGACGCAGCTAGTAATATAAATAAAGAAGCACTGGTCAAGCGCCGCCGTGTTGGTTTGACTCTAAGTCCAACCTCGTATGATTTGTTATAACCCTTATGTTGAATAATTAATAACAGTATTATTTAGATACGACATTACTTAACTTATCTATAAATATTATTATTCAACTGGGGTTTTTTTTTTTTTAGTTTTATCAAAATAATATGAAAAATAATACATAACGTCGGTTTAAAATATCTAATTACTTTTATGATTTTGTACACACATACATGCATTTTAGTATCCTATACATTTAACATACGAGTATGAATTTTTGTTTTTCATTTAAACTGAAAGTACACCTGTTTTTTTTTAAATAATCATTGTAAGTATATTCAGAAAGCTGGCTTTTAAAGCTTTTCAAATATAAATAATAAAGTTTGATCATCTTAATAAGAAGATTAAATAAAGTCATTGTAGCAATAATATTTGGAGCGATGATGGCGCAGTGGACAGTGCGGCCGGTTTCAGAGTCAAAGGACGCGGTTACGAACCCAAGGTATCCATATCTAAAATCAACCTGAGCTTTCTTGTGAAGGAAAACATCGTAAGGAAATTATAGCATGGTGGAAGGCTACTTTCTAATAATGTCCGTATGGGTAGCTAGAATACCAGCCTCAAGTTTGAAAACCTGTCGTCAAATACCAATAGGTGTGTTCCGGCAGCATCTCTTGAGAACCAGCACTTCTAAGCTCAGTTTGCTTACCATCCTGGACCACATCGTCACTTAACATCATGTGAGATTGTGGTCAAAGCACTAAGGGAGCGTTCAAGTATTACGTAATGCATTTTTTGAAGATTTTTACTCCCCCCCCCCTCGCCCCATTTAATGCGCCGTAACGTTTTTCTTTACCCCCACCCCTCCCCCCTAGTAAAACATTACGTAGCCACCACCAAGTGACCATTTTTACCTGAAAGCCACAATAATTTGACGTAAAGTACTGAATGTTATTGCTTTAATCGCGTTAATGATATTTTTTTAAATTTGAATTGTCTTGTTTTTAAAAGCAAGAGATTTCTAAATGTTTTCTTTTTTGTCCTAATAAATTTTTACTGCTAATCATATATTTAATAACATCGTTTTCCCGACTTGGCCCTGTCCTAAACACATTTTTGCTTTATTCGCCATTGTTCTTCACATGCATAAGTTATAGGACCGACGTTATAACGAAGCCATCTAAAGTGCTGTATCTTTGTTGCCTACTTGAAAAATCTCTTCTGAAGGGTTAAAACAATGTTATGCGACGCGTAGTTCAAAATCTCCCCTCCCGCCATTGTAATATTTCAAAGAAGACTCCTCCTCCCAAATTCGTTACGCAATACTTGAACGCTACCTAGGGGTAAAAAATCTCTATATGTTAAATGACTTGAATACGATACTTAATAGATCGATAGCAGCTATACAACAATTATGTGGATGTGAATGTTACATCAACTGAATCGCACCTGCAAAATTAATTATACACGAATATCACTTTTCAAAGGAGTTAAACGGATTTCTTTACAAATGATAAATTAATAAACTAACTACGCAGTAAATTTATCTAACTAATGTTTAGTCTTGTGGGCGTTACTATTGCATATAACAGTACCTATTATATAACTATTATGTACATGTATTTTACCATTTGAATACAATCAAGATAAAACAAAGTTCACTCGATGATTTCTGATATTGGAATCCATCTTTTTCCTGTTTAGGCGTTGTGTTCAACGGATACGGTAACTAGGACATATCTATTACTCATTACGGATAACTGCCGGTTTACATTTTGCCATAACTGGTTGAGTAATTTGGTGAAAGAATGCAGATATCCTATTGTGTTACTACTTTCTTGTTTAGGAGAGTAGTGGTTGTTATTTTAAAAGACGTTTGTCAGAAAACAACTTTATGCGAATTCGGTGAAAAATATCCGTAATCTGTAAAAAACATTATGTGAGAGTTAAATAAAAATGAATATTTTTGTAGTACTTTTGAAATATGCAACGTAAAAATTTGTTATATTACGGAGGTATTATAGTAACGGGCGGCGCGACAAGAGAATCGGGCGGCGCGACAAAAGAATCAGGCGGGGCGGGCGGCCGGCATCGTTGCAGTTTTTCCCGCCCGCACACCGCTCGTCGCCGCATTTTCCACAAGGGGCGCGCCGCACCGGCCCCCTCGCCCGCAAGAGCTGGGAAATCGCGCGTCACACGTCTCAGTCCGGCTCAGCCATCGCGCTACAACGCCTGTGAGAAGTGCGCCACAGTCGTGAAACTACGCTCGTTGCATTCGTACGGACATAGCGCGCGCGCGCGCGGCGAAAATAGTGAGCTCGTGGCCGGGAGCGGCCGGTCCCCGGTGAGAGTACAAGTGTTCAACTGAACAATGTTGCCGGCGCTTGTGGTGCTGGCTGTGGCTGCATTGGCCCCGGCCGCAGCACGCCGACACGCGCCTTACCTGCGCGAGGACGAACCCGCGCGCCGCACCACTCGACCCGCCGGTGAGTGCCATTATTCATACGCGCTGCCAAAGATATCATCTGACACTCCATCGCAATTACAAATACGCATCGTTGCATATCGTTTCATTATTGAATGCATTCACTACGCACACCGTTTCCTTGAATACACACGTGTGTTTATGTAAATAATACCGATGTTTCTGCGACAGTTTACAATGACCATACCATTGCAAGTAGATATATAATAAGAAAACATTCCCGATATTAAGCGAAAATATATACTTTCGTATTTCACTGAGAACAGTTATCGATTTACGTATCGTTATCAGGCATTTGATACGGAACGTGTTTCGGACGGATAATAAAAACAATACCACGTGAGAGCGATTGTTGACTCTTGTATCGTTTGATACAGAGAAAATGTCGAAGGTTCTATTTTTGTCGTGTGATATAATAAATTATCTGTTATCGGACAAAGACTCCTTAGAATAAGAAAAACGTAAATAGTTGCAACTGTTTGATATCTGAAGGATGTGTTCATATTATTGTAAATTTTACGTAGGTAAAAGTATTGTACTCTTCCTGGCAATTCAAGAAAGTGTAAATAATCAATAAATAATTTAGCTGAAATTATGTAAAAAATTGCTATTTTAATCAAAAGGTAATTTTATAAAACTTATTTATTTTTTAAAATATTATTACTTTAAGATTAAGTATTCGAATTTTTATGCAACATTTTTTGTTAACCTTTAAACCTAAAGGTAATTATAATTACTTATTTAACTTAGATAATACCTATCGAAAAAGAGATTAAGTATTAGATTTTATTTATCGATAAAAACAACACAACGATACTGCTAACTTTCTCATTTGTTTTTAACAAGTAAAAGGTAATAGTTTCATTATTTTAAGTCAAAGTTCCAATCATACTTAATGTGTCGAGTACCCGTAAAAATAAGACAATAGAAAGACAATAGGAAAACAATGGAAAGTTGGCGTAAACGCCAGGTAAGTGCTCAAGGGGTTAAGCATTAATAGTTTCTAGATATAGTTAACTAACCATTATATCTGGCATCATATTTTGTATGTTATACAATAATGCTCTTAAAAACCAAACACTTTTACCCGTGTAATTTTGACATTGAAATATTCCATTAGTCTTCTGCAAACATTATCCATCTGGTTTTTATAACACTATATCTCTATATTTGTTAGAGTGTATCCTGTAAACTGAGATGAATAAGAAACTTTACTTACACAGGAATAAAATTAAATAATTCAATTCATTGGGTACTAAGATAATTACGAAATTTTTACGTTTAAAACTGAGTTGTAATTCATTATTTAATTTATTATTCAATATTAATTAAATGTAATGGATTTAATTGTAAAAGAATCATAGATTAATTATATATTTTATTGAACAAGTTATTCTACTATTAAATGTGGTAATTGATCACACTTTAACTTATATGCTATACTATGCATATTTGCTTCACACATGTTCTTAACAAGTGGCATGTATCTACTACATTCATTTTTTTCCATATAACAGCAAAAAAGGTTAAGAATGCGTCAAATGCAACATAAACATTTTCACAGGAAGCGCTATTATCTACGTAAAACATGATTTTAAAGTAAACAAGTTTTTCTAAGACAAATGTTTAAACAAAAATGTATTATTAATTATTCCTGTATTTCTCAAAGAACATAGTAGGTCTGCGCTGAATTTTTCAAACTTATTATTCAATATATGATGATAAATAAAATCATTGGCATGTTATTTTTCACACGATTTTACTTGAATTTTATTTATTACAATATTATAGTATTTAATTAATAATTTAATAAATTATAATGAAAAATAATTTCGTAAATATATACTATTATATTTGTAAAATGTTTATTAATGATTGAAGCTTTTAAAATTACTTAATGTGACCTAAGTCCTAAACCTAAGCCTGATGTTTTGGTTGAAAAGTTTGACTTTTATAGCGCAACAAGATACAGTTTCCATACCTAATAAAGTGTAACGTTTGTTCGGTAACGTGCGAATTTTCTCTCTACAATGTTTACGATCATTGTCTAAAATGTGGCAAGTCCAAGGTTAGGTGGAAAATCCCTAAGCTACGGGCGAAGATTTGTTCTGACACGTTTGCGTCATTATATATTTAAGTTTTACATTTTTCTATTATTAATGTTTTTTTTTTAAATAAATTTAATTTTTACTCTTTCTAATCCCTAATTTTGAATATTGATTTTTTTTACAATCACTTTGTAATTAAAATATGTTGTTTTATCCATTGCAATACGTACGAGTATGTAACAGATATTGACAATAGATAGATTAGCTAGATTAGAATAGCTAGTTTTTTTTTTTTTCAAATTAACTAATTACAAAGATAGTTTCTCGATTTTGATAAAATATTTTGATAAAACAAAATAGACTCGAACCGAAGCAACGATAAATGTCAACAATAATAACTAAATAAACAAGTACATAACGATAAGAAATTCTTGGAATATATTTTTGGTTTACAAAAATTTTTTGGTTTGGTCTGGTAACAAAAAAAACAAGAATGTTACCTCTTCAAAGAATAGTCTAGATTCGAAAATAATGTAAATGAATATGTAAAGCGAAGTTAGGTAATATTTGGAATAATTATTCCTTAAATCTATACTAATTTAGTATATGGGCAAATGGGCGGAAAATACTTGTTTTAAAGTTTATATTCTATTTATTTTTTTGAATTCATCGACCCTTTCTCATTTTTTTTTATTTCTTTTTATGTACATTTATTTCCTTCGATTTATTCTTATGTACATTTTTTACGCTAATAAAGAGAAAATTCTTTCATTTTTTTTGATTCATTTGTTTTTTTAGTTAAGGTATAAATGAAATATTATATGTACTCTTTCACTCACACCTAAAGAACATATGAAACGTGGCCGGAGCCGCGGGCACCAGCTAGTTATTAAATATTGCAAAAGAATATTTAAATGTTAGCGCTTTATCACTTCATTTAAATATTATGATTGAATGCATTTTTAGTTTACACGTCGTGTTTAATATAGTATACCTAGTGTTTGTTATTAAAATCACTTTTATTTTGAAAATTATGAACTGTTTTATACAATACTAGCTGTGTGCCCGCGGCTAAACACGCGTTTCATATATTCTTGACTAAGGTTTGATTTTTTTTTTATACCGAACCCTGATTATTTTCCTAAAAAAAATTTAGTACTAATATAAAGTAAAAATATTTCAACTAAATTATAGCAATTGCCCGTAAAACTGTTCATTAAATCAGATTTTATTATTTTTTTATGAGTATTACTTGTTTTACGGGGAACTTTAATAATTTTCAAAAATCAAAAGTATCCTAAGTTACCCGGAGTAGCTTCAGCTATCTACCGAAAAAAGTCCCGTCCAAATCGGTCCAGCCGTTCCGGAGATTACCCACTACAAACAGGCAGACAGACAAAAATCGTCATTTTGCTATGGGTATCGTATATACATTCATATCTATTTAGTTAAAAGATTTAATTTTTACATTACAAACAGATACTTCAATTTCATTTATTAGTATACATATAAACTCTCAGCTTTAAAATATATGACCTTCCAGCTAAGGGAACTGCGGCATAAAGTATTGATTTCATTAAAAGATTTCGCAGTTCTCAATTATCAGAACTGTTATATCAAACATATGTCAATGTCGTACGATATCCTAATCTTATCTCTGGTCCGTAAGAATGATTACTTAATACGAAAGAAAGATTTTTATATTACCTAGTATTATAATTACTTTTTTTTTGATAATTATTACCTTACTTAAAATACTCTGTGTATTTTCAGTATTACTTATTGTCTTTTGGAAAGTAAAGTAACTTAATATTTTAAAATAAACTTTTAGAATTGATATTATCTTGCATTAATTTACAAAATGTTGATGTATTTGTTCATTTTTTTTGTAAAATTTTATTTACGTTTTTTCACAGATTTATTGATTTTATACAAGCTGGTGCCCGCGGCTCCGCTCGCGATTATTTAATTTCATATAATCATATGATATTTCATTTATACCTAACCTAAAAAAAAACAAATGAATGAAGAAAAGTGAGTCTTTTGTTTTTAATAGCGGAAAAAATGTACATTAGACTAAATCGAAACGGCAAAATAAACATAAGAGTAAAAAGAAAAAAAATGAGAAAGGATCGATGGAATCAATGAAGCCAGTGGATGGAATGGATATTATAAATGGCTACGAAAAATTCCACGTCGTATGGAAGCAGCCAATCTTAATATGTTCAGTAGTTTTGAGGTGACGGTGCGTAAAAGGAACCCTATTTTCCTTTTATATGTTTTAATTGTAATATATTTTTAATTTGAATTGTGTACATAAATGTTCATAAATATTACGTTGAGTTCAAGCGACGCCTTAGCTCTGCTAAGATCTTCGCTAATGTATGATTTTAGAAAGGAGTCATTGTAATATGTACATATGTGGATTTGTATGTGTGTGATGCGGAGCATAGATTCTAAGATGTCACAAAAACTCCCAGGAAAGTTATACTAGCCACTCTTTTGTGGAAGATAGATAGATAAGTAAGTGTACTGTAAATACTGTAATGATAGATTATGTAGTTAATGCGTGAGTGTAAATACAAATTAAAAAAAAACTATCCATTTGATAAAATAATTAAGCAATTATAGAAACAGTTTTTTATTCATAAAAAACGAATTATCATAATTATATTATTAAAGCTATAAATTATTATCTACAAGTGGTAAATGAGAGAAATTAGTTATAGGTATTACAGAATGTTTATGATATCTTTTATGCTCTATACCTAAATGTAGTATTTACAACAAGCATTTTTTTTTAAATCGTCACTGTCGTAAACATATTCATAATGGATGTAAAATGTAATTATCAAGTTTTATTAACTTTACGGCTTTATTAACCTTGCGTATCGCAAGTGATGTCATTATTTTTAGTATGCTTGTTGTGGACAGCAAGGACTTTCTATGTCCCGCCGACGGCTAACATGACTCATATTTCCACAACTTTCATTCATCTCCTCGATTTGATAAAAAGTTACAAATGTTTGCCAAGTCTATAATTAACATGTCTGCCAAAATTTGTGTTACCAAGAACAGAGATAAAGCATGCTCGTCTAGACAGTTGACGAAGACAAGGTGTGACGTGACTTGAAAATTTCAATATAATCATGTTACAACCATTTTTTTCTTTAAACTTTTGGCTGAGTTTCTATCTAATGTGCACGTATAAGTGTGGTAATCTTTAGAAATAAGTACCGTATCATTTTGTATTATTTTTTAAATATATAAATCCCACGCACATAAATGTTGGCATAATATTAAAGATGAACTCATTTTATTACCTAATTTATTTATTACATTCATTAAATGAGATGTGTAAGACCATCAATTCATTATTTATAGTGTATGTTCACATCATCATCATCATCATCACCCTACCCTTTTCCCATTTTCATTTGGGGTCGGCGCAACATGTCTTCTTCTTCCATTCCTCTCTATTAGTTGTCATCTCCGCATTTACTACTTTCCTAAGCTTATCATCTTTCACACAGTCCATCCATCTTTTCTTTGGTCTTGTATGTTAACGTATGTATTTATTAAATCTTATGAATTTTATAGATAGTAAGTGGTAATTTATACATTTGTTTTTAAGGACAAAAATATCACAAGACACAACAAATTATATGTGAGTATATGATATACATATATATATTCATTTATAATCAAAAGAAAGAAAACAAACGTAAAAGATGTATGTAAGTAATCGAAAGTACATTATTATTTCCTAATCTTTTCTATCAATGGCAGTGTATGCAAACTTGAATAGTTCATTTGATATCATTACAAAAGTTTCATGTGATAATTTAGGATTTGTATTTATTTCGCGCTATTTTCATTATTATTCTCAGTTTACAATGTAAAACAATCACAAACATTTATAAATATAACATTATATAAGTTCTCAATAAAATAAATGCTTTAAAAAAAGTTGACCGTCACGGGCCACTCGGCAGATGTGACACATCAAGTGAGTGGTCTTTGCCAGCATGATATACCAAAGGCTACCGTCGTGTCATCCGTGTCAATATTATTTCTCCAGCTGGCTATAGGTACCCCGACGTGTAAATGCAAAAAATCCTAAAATGTTATCCAGAATCTATACTCTTCACTTGGGCTTCACAAAGGTCGAGTAAATTAGCTCCTATTTTTTTTTTTTAAGAAAGGCCCCGCGACTGCTTCGTACGAGTTTATTTTGCTATCAAGGTGCGCCAATAGACGTTTTGCATTAAAAATGTGACGTTATATAGTTGACGCTAATTATTAAACTTCCATTATGAGTAAAATAACACGTATTATGACGTCATAATATGCCAGTGTACACAGTATCCCTTGATAATACTTCCTATACATATAATCTATTTTGTGTATATAATTCTAAAAGATTCGTCATAGTGACGTCCAATAGTCGTGACTGTCTAAAGAAAGGGTGTGCTAATTTTATGTCTATTTCAAAATAAATTACGCAAATACACGAATATCTTTTTGTCACCTGACATGAAAGATAAACAGTTGGTTTGTGATTTGTGACGCTCCTTATCAAATTACGCTCTCTGATATGAAAATAATATATAACGTTATAATTTACGTAAAGGAAACTGCTATTTAAATTGTGATTGCAGTGGATGAAATTATCTGATAATTTTACTTAGTATGTTGTTTCATTTGTAAGTATTCAGTCTAGAATTAATTGTTACTCGATGTTTTTTTTATTATACTTATGAATGCCAATTCTTTAGGCGTAGTTTTAAATTATTTTTATAACATCCAGTGTCTAATAAAATGGCGAAACTTATTAGAAATTTCTAGGTAGTTTTTGTGAACCAAGGAATTCACGATTCGCGTTTTTTTTAAATACTTGAATTGTGCACAATAATCAAAATATATCGCGTAGAATGTCACAAAAATTACTTAATATAGTGTCAATTACTTCAAATTCATTAATTACAAACAAGGATTACCTGCCGACTAATAAATGAGAAATCAAAATTCTAATAGGAATTTCATTCACTATAAATATCAGTGTTATAAAAAAAGAAAAATAGGTGTAATTGTTTATTATAAAGATAGGTGCTATTATGTGAATCTTTTTCGGAATACTTATAATATAATAATATTTTCTTTTGTTCGTTTTAAGGGTACAGCTTCACCAAATGGTGATATAAATTTGAAATTCCAACAATTAATTTTACCATAATTTGTGCAAGATACATTTGCCTCTGGTAAAATTTTATTATCATTCCGGTGATAACAGCTTATGCTTATAAAGAAAAATTGTAAGTTATCACTATTCAATTTTTAGTTTTATACAACTTTACGATAATTATATTGATATTTTTATATTTTTAAAATATAAATGGAAAATCTATATCAGTTACCTGACCACTTTTGACCGGAAATATCCACTTTATTTTGAAGTCCATAAAGTTTGAGCTCTCAATATTTTTTTAAATTGTTATAATAGTTTATGAGTAACGCGTGTGAATCATTTATAGACACTGGAAATTTACTCAGAACACCGAAATATTTAATTTTTCTAGAGTTCGCGTTTATATAAGTCACGTATGTACATTAATTTTTATTGCAGTAGATATAAACGCGAATTAGTTATTATAACATAGTGATAAAAATAGTAATATCATGACGAATCCCGTCAGACGATGTTATTACATTCGTTAAGATAATAATTGAGATAAGAAGACGAAATAACTAATTTGTAATTTATTATAATAAAAGAAAAACATGAAAATAAAAGTATGTATGCATTGCGCATTGTTATTTTTAACTTAATGATCGAGTCTTATCGGTTGATCTTTTAACCCGTCAGCGCAATGTATGAAACGTTTTTTTTTAAATTAATTACATGTTCGTAGATTAACTTAATTTGTTCTTATATCGCTTCAAAATATCTGGACTATCTGTAATTGCCTTGTTTTATAAAATTTTGTGTAAATATTTCAACATAAGTTTACATATCTTTTTCCTCTTTACATCGCTACGTTGTTAAATGTCATATTTAGAACAAATTAGTCGAAACTTGAAACATATTTCTTCAAGCTTTCTGTATTTTAATTTGAATTGTGTACATACATGTAAATAAATATTACGTTGAGTTCAAGCGACGCCTTAGCTCTGCTAAGATCTTCGCTAATATATGATTTTAGAAAGGAGTCATTGTAATATGTACATATGTGGATTTGTATGTGTATGATGCGGAGCACAGATTCTAAGATGTCACAAAAACTCCCAGGAAAGTTATACTAGCCACCCTTTTGTTGCCACAACAAAAATTAAAAACAATACAAATTTGGACCTAAATAACACGTATTCATGGCCGCAATTTATTTTAAACAACAAATTAATTTCAACTGACAGTATAACCTAATACAAAACTTTGTTTTCCTCTGTTGCAATTTAAAACTTTCGACCTTTATATATTTTAATGCCTTGACTGGTTGATAAACGAGGTAGCTACTGGATTCAGTATACTTATGATCTGAGTGTGTTTCTAAAGTATCTAATAAACTAAGCTAAGATTGCATGATATCGTTGCATACGTGCATTTTATCTATGTTTAATTAAATACTTGCTACAGATATGTTTATACGTTCACATATTAAATGTATGACGTAATCATTTTTATTTATGTCTTTAATTCAAGTAGTTGTTCTAAAATGCAATATCATGTTGAATATAATCCTATTAATTAATCTCGTACATTAAAGACAACGACAATAATATAAAATTTCAAAAATTGAAAGTCAGTTAATGGAACATTTATACAACTTCTTTAGTGTTCAATCCCAGCGCTTTGATCAACGTCTCATCTACCTAGTGTTATCTGGCAGTGGTAAACACATTATACCTAGAGTTACTGCATTTCAAGTAATATTGCCAGAACATATATTTGGAGACAAATTTTCAAATTTGAGTGTGGTAGCTAGAAAGGGTTCTGTACTGGTATGGAAATGTAACGCGCAGGGGAAAAAGGATGTTCTAAAAAATGTAGTGGATATGAATATTGTCGGTTATAGGGGAAGAGAAAGACCAAAGAAAAGATGGATGGATTGTGTGAAAGATGATATGTTTAGGGAGGGAGTTAATACGGAGATGATTGCAAATAGAGAGGAATAGAAGAGGAAGCCGTGTTGCGCCGACCCTAAATGAAATTGGGATAAGGGTAGAGAGCTAGAAAGGCAAAAATTGTATCCCATGGTTCCATTTTCGATCGCCAAAAGATCTGGCTTATTACGGAATAGGATAGGTGGATTCGAGCCTACGTCATTCGGCGTAGAATTTTACTGGTAAACCATCATCGCTTGTGTATTTAATTAAAATCCCGAGTTTTCTTGGGCTGTGGATCAGGACGTATACTGACCCCGACTACGAAGGCTTCTGTACTTGTGCGAAGCAGTAACACTTTCGTATACTAGGATAATACACATTACAATGCATGAGATCCATCTGCACACTACACGCAGATACATTTGTTCCGTAAAGGATCTTGACACAGGAGGTTTAGCGCGGAGTATGTTTCGCGAAATTTATGTCGAATGTAGCAGTCTAAGCTAAGGTCCATTCCACTTGGGTGTTTTTTTGCGCTAGCTATTACTCTGACGGCGGAATGCCTTATGGGGGAGGCTAGTCAAGTATTTCATAAACATCAGTGGAGAGCATCTATGCTTTGGTTATTTCTAATGACATGGAAGAAGGGCGGTCTGAATGGTGATTTTGAGGGCAATATTTATTTATTATTACTTGTTTCTTTCCAAATACGTATTCATGGGGCGGAGTAAGCTTAGCTGAGAAGGGAGGAGGGTCAAAAATGTCCATGATTTTACTTGCTTAACCCCTTGAGCACTTACCTAGCGTTTACACCAGCTTTCCATTGTTTTCATATTGTCTTATTTTTATGGGTACTTGACACATTAAGTAATAATTAACAACCCTTTAACCATTCGACTTAAAAGAACACTGAAGCTATCAAGGCCCTTCTGGACAAGAGCATTCAGTTAGTTTGGAAAAAAAAAACAATAAACTATTGTTAATTATTCAAAATAATATATTAGCGTAATTACACTGGGTTTCAAATTAAGCTGCCGAATATTATAAAGATTATCACTAGTAAATACTCTATACTATTGTAGTATATTTTTATGTGATTCTTTTCGCAATATTTAGGTTTATTTCATGATTTGAATTCATATACTCAACACGGCATCCGATCGCGATACTGATACCTTCAATGTGATGTTAATTAATCGATATGAATGATTTGAGTTATGCGTTATTATGAAACAAAGTTAACGTACAAAATATATGTACTAACTTTAATAAGCCTTCACGTAATTATATATTGGAACAAATTACATTTCTCAATTGGCTCTGCTGGATAGGATATCCCGAAGTAATAAAATTATTTACAATGATGGCCGCCATTAAGATTAAAATTGTCAACAGGAGAGAAAAAGAAAATAAGAATTCAAAATAACTTTGCTTATATAAAGCGGTATAAAGGTTTTATATGAATAATCCGAAAGAGGATTTTGTTACATGGTGTTTTACATATATATATTTATTTATTAAAACTTAATTTTTAAATTCTATCGGATAAAAGGGTTTTTTTCTTATCGGTGCTTATGAACTAAAGGGCGCTAGAAACATTACGTAAGCAGAATTTTAGACATTTCTGACTCCCCCCTTCCTTATCAGCAAAAGTAAGCATAGCACTTACTCCCTCTTCTATGATAATGTTTAATCAATTTAAGCTTGTTTTGTCTCTAGTTCTAAACTAGAAGTTAAAAAATGCTGTCGTATCCACTATTAAAACCTCTCTTTTTCCCTATGTCATCATATATAAGCAAATTATCAAACCGTTGCACTCGTTTTTCACATAATAATCACAAAATAAAAATCGCTATTATTACATTTATATTTCTCGCTATTAAGAAATTGCATGTTTTCTTCGTGAAATCTATTGTATTCACCTAGTATGTATTGTTAGTACCTACTTAATAGATAATTATTAAGGTAAGTAAACAAGATACAATTATAAATTATTTATTTAACTAACAGAGTATTTAATTTACATTTACGTACACAAATAATTATCTAAGTTGTATTCTAACATTGTAATATCATAAAGCGTATAATTTATTAGCAGACAGTTAGCCCTTACAATATCTGGAATGAACGCAAATATAAGATTGTTTATACAAATCGTCGTTTGTCGTGTGCAGAATGATAATGCGGAATGTATCTAATGTCTACTCAGTTTCATTCCACTTCGTTGTGCTAATGCTATACTAATAAATAAAATTGAAGTGTCTGTCGTATAATGTCAAAATAATTTATTTTTACTAAATACATATGAATGTGTATATACGATACCTATACCAAAAATAATTTTTTTATAAGTTTTGTCTGTCTGTTTGTTCCGGATAATCCCGAAGCTGAAGTTACTCCGCGTATCTTAAGATACTTTTGATTTTCGAAAATAATTATGGATCCGCGTAAAAAAAAAACTAAAAAAAAAACTGAATAAAATCCGATTCAATCAATGCAAAGTTTTAGGGGCATGTGTTTGAATTTATAAGAAAAAGGTTTACTTTATTTTAGTAAAAAAAATGTAGGCAAATAATTAAGTTAAGATCACATGAAGCGTGGTTGCAGCCGCACGCACTCAGCTAGCCTATAAATGTGATTTACCAACGTTTCACTAGTTAATAACTTATAGCCGTTTGTTTATTTCCATAAAAATTAATGTACATACGGTTTAACGTTGGACGATAAAAAGATATTCGTATTTTATAGCGGTTTTTAACAAGTTCGCTATTTTCAGATTTCGGTGATTTGTTTTTTTTTTTTTAACATTTTTAATTAGATACAAAACCGAATTCAAAAGAATGTACTATTAAAATGCACTAAAAGTAAATAAAAATTACTTTCTTAATCTACTTCTGCTAACTTCGATATTATATCCTTTGTTTTAAAAACATTAATAATTTTGATATCCATGCCAGCTTACGAATTACGAAGTGGTGTAAATGTACGTCGCTAATTATGTAAGCTTATATGTAATTGTGATGAAGTTTAGACAGTTATTTTCATTTAAAATGAGTACATTGGTAAATTCTAGCTACCACCGAAATAGGACGTCGGGAGTGTACTCTTTCTATTAAAAAAAAGAAGCACATCTGTCCGCAATTGACGGAGAAATCGAGTAACAAACATACAAAAAAAAATACAGACGAATTGATAACCTCCTCCATTTTGAAGTCGGTGAATATAATAAAATTAATTAATTATGTAAAATCCCTGGTGCTATTTAAATGGTATAATATCGATGATCGACGAATGCTTCTCAACACTTTACATTTACTTAGGCATATAATATTATAGTTACAAAATAGTATCTAAAACTTAAGATAAAAATCTAGAAGAGTTGGTTGGTAATTTTATGAGAGTTTTGTTTATTAATGGGAGTTTTTTTTACACGGTGTAGGCTCAGTGCTTTGACCACAATCTCCTCTGAAGTTAAGTGGCGATGTGGTCCAGGATGGTAAACACACTAAGCCCAGAGGTACTGGTTTTCAAGTAATGCTGCCGGAACACACCTTTTGGTATTTGGCGACAGGTTTTCAAACATGAGAGCGGTAGCTACCCAGGCGGGCATAATTAGAAAATGCCCTTTTTTGTGACAAGGGGAATGCATTTACGCACTATCCTTACCAATTCCATTAGGAGGATCAAGTCCCCCCAATGAAAATGGTAAGGGGGTGTGGAGAGACGTCTTCACACCAGTGTGGGACTCACCCGGCGAGAAGCGCCGGAAATTCCCACTAAACCCCTCGGGGCCACCCGCCGCACTCAGGGGACGATACGGGATCGGTGTCACAAGCACCGCGTCGTCCCCTGCGGCAGGCCCGACAAGGCCACGTCCAGTAAATTAGCCCGTTGGGGATGTGAGGGAAATCGCTGCCTGACCCACAGGCTCTGTATTCCCCACACTTCTTCGCCCGATTCTCAGAGAGAATTTTCGTCCGGAGGGATTAGAAAGTGCCCTACCACCATGTTATGGTTTCCTCACGATATTTTCCTTCACCGAAAGCTCAGACTGATTTTAGAGTCGCTTAGGTGGTGATTGAACCCGCGTCGATTGAGGCGGAATCCGGCGACACAGCCCGCTGCGTCATCATCACTTCTATAATGTATTGTTTCATGTCTATAATTAAATAAATCTACACTAAATTTTCATATCCGTATCTTTATCAAATTTAAAAATAGACTATTTAATTATCTACTTTATTTGACTGTGATTATAGAATAACATTAACTCTAAAATATGAGTATTATTTTATTTGATATATTACACTTAAGATATTAAATTTATAATCTGCATAAAGAAGTTATTACATAATGTGTATACAGATGTTTCGTCATTATTATAAGGCCACCTTTCTGCTGGCCTTTGACCGTGTTTACGAGTATTTTATGTTATAGGTACGAAGTGGTATAAACTTTACGGGATGCGTTATGTGTATGACGCAGTGAGTTATAGGACACTGTTGTCCAATTTACCCGCCGGTTCGTTGCCCTGACCATGCTAAGCGTAACAAGCGATACGCACTGATGTCACATCATGCCCATTGTACTCAAATTGCATTTACCGAAGAAATCTTCAAAATAAATTTTGTAAACAATAGCAAAAAAGGACTTTAACAAAAAAAGTGGGGTCTTACGTAAAATGCCAAATTTGAAAAATCTCATCACAGTTAATTAAATACATACGGATAAGGAAACATTTATTACGAAACGATACATTCGATCTTTGATTGTATTTTATAGAAACTAAAATATACGAGCTGATACCAAGAATAGCGCCAGAACCGTATTTGTAAACAACAATAAACTTTAGGTTTGACCGCGTGTGGGTCTTCACAAATATTAGTGCACTTAATTAACATTTAACCAATTCAGTTCCAAGAAATTAATTGGGGTTAAAGAATTTGTGTGCATACATCTCAATTAACTCGACGTATACTGGGAGTCAATGGCACAACGGCCACTTATCCGTTTGAGGCCCTAATCTCCCCGCATAATACATATGAACGTGTACACATGTTGTACATCAACGCGGCTTACTCATATCATAGCCCCTCGGAAATAACATGTTTTGTACGTAAATTCTTTCACCTCGACTTAGTTATTTTGGAGAATATAAGTAGGTATATATTTAAAGGCGAATAAACATTTTCTTTTTTTCAACCTTTGCCAGGTAAAATTTTTAGCACCTATATGATCATATCCTGACGTATCATAAACATCCCGCGGTATTCCATTATGTTGATAGCCAACAAAAGCGCCGGGTCACAACGCTGTCGGATTATACCGCTTGGGTAGGTCGTCGGCCCTTAATCCGTTCGCGTGTTACTACTGCACACACACAATACGCCCCCGCGCGACTTGACAAACCAAAAAGTTAGAAAAGTATGGCACTGGTGGGATGTCGAGCCAGAGATACCATCTCGGCGCCACGCCGCCGCCATTGCTAATGTGACCGTCATTCCGCTTAGCACCCACAGCTCGTTTCGATCCTTAAACTCGGTCATTTTGTAACTGTCTGTGCTTGATGCTTGTTTGATGACACCGCGTTGGTTGAATTTAATTAGAACGTTTACTTAAACATCACGTGAAATATGGTGTCTCAACTTAGAATATTTTAAAACTGAATACGGAGAAGCGGTAAATGCGCCTTCGAAAGTCGATTTATTTTATGGACATCGGACTTCGTGGTCGAAGTAGAGACACTAAATATAATATCGTTGAGCTTATCTTTATCGATGATAAAAGTTTTCGACAATGCTGTGTGTGACAGCGCGCGCGGTAAAGCTGGAGTTCCTCCCACGTGCCGCAGTCAGTTCACGTTATGAACTTGAATTAAATGAATGACGCAGTTGTATGAATGGCGCGGGAATGAATGTGAGTCGGAAGTTCAAGCCGCGCTTCGGCACGCTAGCCCATTGCGCCGGCGCACGTGCATCCGCCCGCACCCTCACCATCTCACCGCGCACTAGTAATGCTCAACGAGGCCTGACGATCCATTCTGCCCTCTACTAATAGTAATTAACTAATAACAATCAATATCATTGCAACTTTCTTTAAATTGTGCTTATTTAATATTTATATAACTTATATTGTTGTTAAGTTTTCAGAATTCACAATTTTTTTGTTACAGTAATAGGTTCGGTGCTTGTATTATGGTCTCACATGATGTTATCCATGATGGTAAACACACTAAGCCTAGAGGTACTTGTTCTCGAGTGATCCTGTTGGAACACACCTATTGGTATTTACAGCCACAAGTTTTCAAACTGGAGGGTGGTAGCTACCTAGGAGGGAATTATTAGAAAATGCCCTATCACCATTTTATGGTTTCCTCACGATGTTTTCCTTCACTTTCGGCTCAGGCTGATTTTTCAGTGTAGGATAGATGGGCTCGAACTCGCATCTATTGACGCTACATTATCAACTGCGCCATCATCGCTTCTGTGTTTCAATATCAAAATAAATACCGGAGACGGGATGGTTTAGCGCGACAAGGGTATAAAATTTCATCAGCCTATAGATAAGAGGAGTTGTAACATTCATTACAATAATATTATACTAATTACAAGTACCAATCGCATGTGACTAAGTGACACAGAATAACCTAGTGATCAGCATGAGTTCATCTCGTAAACATCTCACTTTACTGCGTAATATTTGAATTTGTATATGAAAATGTTGATTTTAAGAATATCGAATAAGATAAGAGGTAACCTAAATTAGTATTCTATAATAGTATATAATATTACTAACCGATTATTACAATATTTATATAGAATATTTTGTATATATTTGTTTTACTTTTAAAGGTGGAGTTTGTCTAAGTTGTAAAAATTTTAACAATTTTTTTGCGTACTAGACGTAATTATTTATAAGAGAACTTTATTATTGTTGTTTTATTAACAAGTACGAACAATAACCATAACATTTCAATTCGTTACTTCCTAGTTAAATATAAACCTTTCAAAGCAATCATGGCTCAGTGATAGTTTTGAATACCACTTAGATCGCAGTGGTTTTTATAAAAAAAGTATATTGTGACAAAACTATAGTGTGGCATTTTAGCTACCATCCTCAAGTTGAGAATCTTTGGATAAGAATATACAGGTGAGCTGCGGTAGCAACAATATGATCAAAACGCTAAAACCTTTTAGTACGTGGGAAATACCTTTACACATCTCGGCATCCCCCCTGCCAACTCTAATTCGGGAGTATAATCTCACCGATGTGGGACTCAGCCGGCGTGTAATATAGGATAAAAAATACCTTGACAAATCTAAAAAAAAAGTTACGTGAATTAATTAGGAAAAGTTATTTGCTTTATCAATCAAAATTACATTTAATTAGAATAATTATTTCAGTTTGAGTGTACTACAAGGTTTACCTTCTAGTGGTTGCTTTCTTGAGGATACTTATTTCAATGAAAACAGAAAAAATCGGTTGTTATGTGAGACTAAAAACTGGTTATAAGTTCTCAGTCTTAAAGACTTTACCTAGCCTGATCGAAAATATTATTACCGTATATTACCAGTCGAAAGGAACGAAACAGCACTAATATTGTTTTTTTTATAGGTTAACTAAAACATTACAACCTCTGTGAAGAGTTAACTCTTACGAATGTAAATTTTCATATTAAGGAATCATTGAATTATGCTTTGAAACAGTTATAAGAGATTTAAATTTATATCCGAACGTCATTGCAGATATTTAAATTCGTACTAGCCAATCCCTTTGTTTATCAATTTCATTCGCAGAGATTTAATTCTTTGATATTTCTGTTATTATTTTTCTTATCTATCTATACTATACAATAAATAACATTGAAATGTCTGTTTGTAATGTCAAAATTAATTTTTGTTACTAAATAAATATGAATGGATAGACGATACTTATACAAAAATGCAATTTTAAAAATTTTTGTTTGTCTGTTTATTCCGGGTAATCTCCGAAACGGCTGGACGGATTTTGATGGGACTTTTTTGGTAGATAGCTGAAATTGCTCCGGGTAACTTAGAGTACTTTTAATTTTAGAAAATACTCAGGGTTCCGCGTAATAAAACGAAAACTCATAAAAAAATTAATAAAATCAAGTGCTTGAATTTATGAGAAATATTTTTACTTTATCTTAGTACTAAACAAAAATTAAGGTTCCGTATAAAAAATGCAGTGAAGAATTTGTGAAACGCAGGTTCAGCCGCGAGGACACAGCTAGTATTATATATAAATGAAAACGTAATTGTTTCTTCTATTCGTAGTAAATATTTAAATATCAATTTTAATCGATTTTTGTTGTTTTATAATTCTTATAATATTGCGATGGAGATGGGCTCTAATATTATAATAAACGGGTAGTTTGTGCTATACCTATGTATGTTTGTCTTATGTGATAAGCGATCACTTGTTTTTCAGTATATTTTAACAGGTGCACATAAATTCTTTCTTTTTAAATCATAGATATATTCACTGGTCGGGTTTTAGTATTATATTATCTTTTGTTATTTTAGGTCAAATGTGGAAAAAAGTTTCGATATAGAAAAATTATCATCGGCACGTTTTAGTTTTAGCTGTAACTTATCTGAACCGCTGAAAAATAAATATTATTATTAAAATAAATATTATATAATTAAAACCTTTATAAAACCAGAAAGTTCTATTTTCCCAATATGTATTCTTTGTACACAGATTACTTCAGTCAAAATAATTATAAAACTGAATGCAGGTGGTGTAGAACCGGTCATTGCGAAGTGTTTAGCAGTGGACCTTTTGAATCTGAAATTACGATGGGGATAATTAAGTTATGATATGTTTTTGTAGTTGATTATTTCATTAACCCCTTGTGCACTAACCTGGCGTTTTCGCCAGCTTTCCATTGTTTTCCTATTGTCTCATTTCTATGGGTAATCAACATATTAATAAACATTTTAAAAAACAAGTAGCTCGAGAGATTAATTAAAAATATTAATTTAAAAAAAATTGGCCGTCACGGTCACTCGGCAACATCAAACTTCACGTCGTTTACCGTTATGACATACGAGTCGCTTTTATGGAAAAAAGGCACCAATTATAATGTTTCATACATGAAATCGTTTAAAAATCAAAAATATTTTACACGTTTATTTAGAAACTAGCTGTAAATGTCCGCGGCTGCGCCCACGTTTCATATAAATTTTTACTGCATAATATAGTTTTTAATTTTTTTATACGGAACTCTAATTATTTCCCACAAATGTTTTTGCTACTAATATTACGCAAAGATATTTCTTACAAATTCAAATACCTGCCAGTAAAACTGTGCATTGAATCCGATTTGATTCTAATTTTTATGAGTTTAAATTTTTTTTTTATGCGGAACCTTAATAATTTTAGAAAATTAAAAGCTCCCTAAGTTACGTGGAGTAACTTCTGTTATCTACCAAAAAAATCTCTCTTCAAAATATATCCTGCCGTAACAGACAGATAGACAGAAAAAGTTGAAAAATTGTTTTTTTGGTATAGGTATCTCATATACATTTATATGTATTTTATAAAAAAACAGACACTTCGATTTTATATATTAACGATAACAAAATCTTACTTTCTTTGAACGATTCTACATCGCGCTATGGTTTTGTTGTCTTCCATATATGTTTCGAAACAGTTTACCCTTAAATTTTGCGGCTATTTGACTTCTGCACTCGCCCCCAAAGTCACGGTGAAGCTGTTAAGGCCCTTCCGGTCAACAAAATTAGCTAGGTTAGAAAAAAAATGAGCTTTAATTTTATTTATTAGTAAAGATGGGACTATAGGGTTTAGTGTCAATTTCACTAAAGACAACCCTTAGTCGAACAATTTAAAAATAAACAAGAATATTTAAAATCATGCAAAATTAACACTAACGACCATGGGTTTATCATCGAGTAATGATTAAAGTGGTTTGCAGAAAGATTGTTTATTTGCACATCACACTTAATGCTATCACTCCATGTACTCTTGTTGGTCAGTCGAGAAACATGTTTGGATAAATACTAGTGATACTTCCATTACTTAGTTATCGGTCTGGTTTTAAACGCCTAGTATTAAGAGACACCATTGCCTCGATATTAACTATTAGGAATAAATATTTATCTATATATATATCTATAATATTATGAAGAGGAAAGATTTGTTTGTTTGCTTGTAATGGATAATCTCTAAAAGTAATGAACCGATTTTAATTACTCTTTCGCCATTAGAAAACTATATTATTTAGAAATAACACAGGTTATATTTTATTCCAGATGTATATAAGGTTTTAGTCTGAAATAATAGTAATGCATCCAGAAGATATAGCGCTTCCAAGCAGCTTTATCTGCATGCGCTAACTAATTAGTCCTTCATACATAAAAAAAACTATGTAGTTTAAAAATGTTCTAACTAGATCTAAAATAAAGTTATGAGCACTATATACGTATTGCTTATAAATAAGTCTCAATAACCCAATTTATGTCGAAAATTAAAAGGTGATTTTCAATTATCTTTATTAGGCATAGTGTATTAATGCTTCTAAAAAATGTTATAAAAATACTTTTGATTGATTCAACTGAAAGGTGATCAATGCTGGTCATGGGTCTTCTCTAAAAAGGGGGAAATTACCATAATCGCCACGCTTGGAAGGCGGGTTGGCGATCGCAGTAGGTGTTTGTGGTTCCTACAGGATGCTACTGGCCTCGCCTTTTACGACGCCGACATTTAAGATATGGGGTGGTACTATTCTTAGCCTACACCACACGACAAAATAGACTTTACAGCATCTTATCATGAATAGTTGAGGTGATAATGAAAAATGAATGTAATCGTTGAGACGTATAAAATTTAATGCGGTGCTTGATCGTGCGTTCTGTTGGCGGCTCCTGTGTAGTTATATCTTATTGTCTCAAACTGATTTCCACGCATGCGAAGTTAGTAGCACAGTTAGTACAATACAACGTTTAAAGTAATTTGTATCAGCTTTAAGGTTATTTATCACTATCTTATTCAAATATCGTTTTTCGTTGTATAATCCATTATCCAATTCTCATTGCAGACGAGAAGTTCTAATTATTTAGCTGAGTTGTTAATCTGTTTTTAAGTAACTTTAAAATTAATTTGTGTGTTGTTTTCTTATAGAAATAAAGGGACCGTTCAAGTAGTAAGCACTTTTTAAACAAAAGTAAGCCCCCACCTGCCTCTTCTATGGCCATGTAAATACTGGCTTAATTTTCACAAAAGGAACTCAATCTATTCTCAGATGTCTGCAGCAGCAGCTAATGTATAATTTTGTTTATATACCCTTATTTTAGTAAGCTCTTTAGACAATACAACTTATTTCATTTCAAAACACAACAAAACGTAAAATAATTCCTTGTACCATATTCTTGCAAAAAACATCTTTTGCATATATTTTTTTACATATTTTGTAGTTAATGTGTATCGAAATACGAAAAGTTTCAATTTTATTTTTTGTACGATTATTTATTTACTTTCCATCAAAAGAAAAATCTCAGCTGAATTTTAAATATATGTAAACACGTTAGGCGCTGAATATAAACTATGTTTCAATGTCTGTAATGGAAATATGCTTTTAGCAACAGATTTTATTTATGTAATTGCGTCTTAATGACGTAATACGATGAATTATCATTTTGACTGTAGAACAAAGTCGTCTTGCTGTCTGCAGTTGTATTTCAAGCCACTAGTTTTGTTACTCTAAAGTATGTCCAAGGTATTTTTCTAATTAAGAGGGGTCTTCAAACTTTCTAGCCTAAGGTCTAAGACTGACGCTCTGTAATGTCCCATGAATCAACATCTAGCTAACTTATTTATCATACCAGTGTAATTTTGAAAATATAAGTAACTAAGTGTTGAATTTCGAGCATACTTAGATGGTTACTTTATTATTCGATTTATTGAAACAAATTAAAGGGTTGGTTGGATATCAATATTACGCAATTACTACGATGGATTCATAATCCCCGCGGAGTGTAGTTTGGAGACCCCTTTTTTACACGAGGAAATCCATTTAGAAATTTCCTCTGGTCCGCGGGAACCGAGGAATTTGTGGAAATCGCACGGTGGCCGAAACAGTCTTAGGTACCAACTAAAAGTACCATGGTGTATCGAGACGTATTGGCGTGTGACACGAAGACGGATCGCTGAAGCATCACCTCACTTGACCTATAAATGTTTAGCCCTCTTCACGAAAGAGGAGACAACCTGGCACGGACTGCTTCTCAAATGCCCTAAGTCATTGCAATGGAAGGTCATGTTAGCTTGAAGCTTGTTCTGTCCCATAAACACCTTCATTTTATTTAATTTTTTCCGCACCAGTGAAGTTAACTTGCTGTTTAATTTCTATTGAATAGTTGTTGACTAATAACAAATTAGTATTGACGCCTAAGCGTTGTTTACGGGTAACCACAGCTCACGTTAGGAATTCAGATTAGTCTAATGCAGCGAATTGAAAAAATAAATTTACATTAACATTTATCGTTCATTTATTTTATAATTAAAACGGTAAATACGGTTGTTATATATTCTACATTTGAAATATAAGAAGTGAATTTCTTATATTACAGAAGTATGATTAACTGTATTTTTAGTTTATTTGTATACGTTTTTTTACTTTATTAGTTATTGAATAACAACCGTTGATCTAAAATAGCTATAGAAATAAAAGATATTTTTTGCCAAATTAAAGAAAAGATTTAAAAAAATAAACATATACAATAAATACATTTGAGGTTTGATAAAGCGAGGAAAGAACGCGCTAAAGATTGCCAATGGAATGATGTAAACTAAAAATGTTTCTTGAATCCTGTTAAATATGTTCATTCATAAAGCGACAAAAACATAAATGTACAGTTATCAGAAATACTATGTTTAATATAATACAATTAGCAAAGACTGGTTCGACCAGCTTTGTAAAAAAAACGCAGTATCAAAAAAAAAACCCACCTGAGTAGTCACATTTTTTATGTATCGATGAAGTAAACTCCTGGATGCTTTTAAACATGTTTAAGAAATAAATAAATTGAATAATTCAAGTTAAAGGACTTAAAGCTTTACCAGTTTTTAGCCTTTTTGATATTGTAATTAACAGAGTTCTGTTTGTCTTAGCATGTTGACATAATCATTCAATATACCCTAGATATTATAGAACTGGCAGGGAAACTGTCGGTATTTTTCATACCTGAATGATGTTACTGCTTTTAAAAACGGACTCAAAATAATTGTTTAATGCCCATGCCATAATTGTTATAAGGACTTAGTAAACATATTTCCTAAATGTATCTGTGGTTTATAATTCGTAAGTTTGCTAATTTGTTATTTTATACTCTTTTTAAATAACAAATACACATTTGAAGATTTAGATTTATACGTGTTTGGAATCGCTCACGTCTGAACCCGTTTCTTCTCTCAGACTTTGCCCAGTAGCAGGGCATAGGGCATTTTTTTTTTTTACTTCAAATAATAGTAGAATATTAATAGCTTTGATTGTATTCTACTAGCTGACTGCCCGCGGATGCGCTCGCGTTTCATATATTCTTGACTGTATGTTATTTTTTTTATTAGGAACTCTAATTGTTTTTTTTTTTTAATAGTACTAAGATACAATAAAAATATTTCCCATGTATTATAGTACGTGCCCGTAAAACTGTACATTGAAACGGATTTTATTCAAATTTTTATGAGATTTTTTTTTTTTACGCGAAACCCTAATTATTTTCGAAGATTAAAAGCACCCTAAGGTACCCGGAGTAACTTCAGCTATCTACCTAAAAAAATCCCGTCCAAAACGGTCCTGCCTGTCAAACAGAAAAAAATTTAACAGTTGTACTTTTGGTATGGGTATCGTATATAGATATCTATTTAGTAATAAAATTAATTTTGACATTACAAACAGACACTTCAATTTTATTTATTAGTATAGATAAGTTACCGAAGTTAGCTGTAATGGGAATAGGAATATCATGTTGTTAAACTAGTGGAGTTTTCCGTCTTCGTTTAGTTTCTCTTTTATGAAAATATTTGTGATACTTGTGTTTTTTCAAATGTAAATAGGTACGTAGATGACAGAATATTTTAAGTGAAGTGTGTTATTTCTTTGATATATCATATGCGATTGACTCATAATATACGAAGATTTGATACAGTAGTTATAGCGTGCAATAGTATCAGATAGACATGTACCTGCAATAAACCATTGTTTCATAATGTTAGTTATGCTCGATGTTCCAGAGAGAATACAATGTTTTCACGGTTTATGAATACTGAAAAATCGTCGAGCGTAACTGTTTTGTTGTTCTTTTTTTTAATAATTAAACACTGATGAATGTTAGTTACCAAGTTACCTTGAGTGACAATTCCTTTGATCATAAACAACATACACATTATTAATATTTCTCTAAAATACGAATAGTTTTTCTCAATTCTCTCGGGTGCATTTCATCATTCTTATATTAATGCCAAAGCGCATTTGTCAAACGTTCCGTTATTTTATCGTGTAATTTTAAAATAAACTTACAAAATACATGGTCGTAGCAAGCTAAAATAATCGGAGTGATTAGTACAGGTCATGTTAACACTATGACGTCATTAGTTACTGAGAAGGCGGCATGTGGACAGAGTCGTGTTAGCAACTCCCCTCTCTAACGACTTCCTCATAAAAGCGCACTGCAGCGGCCACCGAGAACCCACAGGTAACGTCCAAGCTGAGGTTTGTACCAATTTGATGCCCTTGTACTAGATATCTTATTGCGGCGAGTGCCTTCAGTAAAGTAGCCCCAAAATAACAGTGAAGCTGTTAAAGCCCTCTCGGTCAACAGCATTAGCTAGGAATAAAAAATTAAAAAAAAAATCGAGTATCAGTGTTGTACGGACCGTCGTCTCGTGCTGATCGGAGTTCTCAACTCTCTTATGACTAAGCGTTATTACTGACTGTCAAGCCAGACAGTCATTCGGTACGGGGTTTGAGACACTTCGTCCGGATTTGTACCATTCACTTAGTCTATTATTACTTTTCAAGTTATACTGGGCATGGAGAGAAACTCAACCAGTGCAGGCGAGTGTAAACCTACACCTGGGTCACAAGTCCCGGGCGCTGCTCGGCGTTCACCTCCTTGCCATACGAAGTCCATCTCTTGCTCGTTTGAGTGTTCCAAACAGTATAATGAATTATAATGTGTCAGAAAATTCCCATTCATCAAGGGCCTCTCTCACAATCGAACACAGTTTATTAAACAGAGTAAGTTGTGTTTGTTGTTCCGACATACATATAACAACATTTTATTACATCACATGTTGATCACATCATAATCACATTACAATGAGCTAGTGCCGTCATCTGATGTCCCACAAAATTTATACATACACATTTAACATCATGTCTCTCTTCCATGACTACATACTTCCACTTGCAACATTCGCTTTTTGAGCGCTTTCCTAGATGTATTTTTGACCTGACGCTTTTTTCGACGTGTGAGGGCACATCACAAATTTGTTTCACCCATCCTCACTAACCAACTAAACATTCCTCTCTCCTTTATTATTGCATTCTTTTTCACACAATAACGGCCCCTTTTTCACACTATTTCTTAGTTTTTCCATCATAATTAGTCAAGTATAGCAGCCAGTACACCTCGATGAATGCCAATAGTGCCTTTTTTACTTACTGTATTATAGTACAATAAATGCTATTGGTATTTCCTAAATTATACCCATTGATGATTTTAAAAGGCATTATTGTACCTCTAACAATATGTATACTTATATATCGTACTTAAACTATATTTTTAAACCAATGTTGTATCACTCTCCTGCCATATATTTATATTTCTTTGTGGGTTTCTAGATAATTCTTCATTTTATTTATGTCAATGTAAATTTATGTAACGCAGTATATTGTTGTTCTTAAAGTTTGATCGCAATTAACCTATAATTATAAAATATTAAACTATCATAAAACAACATTCTTTAACTCATAATAACTTTGTAAATTATCTGGAACGCACTATTACACCGAAGCCAACAATTGTTAATAATTTCTGTTACCTCACAGCTCTTTGGACTTTTTGGTAATTAAATGAGATTGTGTTCTGTAAGTAAATTCTAAATTCATAGCGAGGCCCACGCAATTTATGAACTCAAATAAATAAGCATCATCAACCTCATTATATTCTTGATTTAAACTAGATAATAAGTCTGCCGTATTCATAAACTTGTCCTTTAAATATATATATATATATACACATAAATAACATAGTTGATTAATTTTATATTTTATTTTCTGCACTTATTATGATGGTATCTCGTGAATCATTACTAGTACATACTTTGTGACCAGAGATAAAATAACGACAGTTTTTGATGAAATAAATTACACTTAAGAATTCTATTTGTGCTTTAGAAAATTTCACTTTCGATGTATTAAATAAACTACGAGAAGCTTAACAAATTAACGTATTATTGTGGAACAGGTAGGTACCAATGTTATTTGTAAATGCATTGTCTTCTACTAAGACAGTTTGCTATTGAAGTTAATGTAGTGTGAGCAATTTTCTTCTTAGGACATAAATAAACACTTTCGTAAACTTCGATTCAATAAAAGTCTATATTATTTTTGTATAATAAATGTAAGATGGTATAATACAGATTTTGAAAGAGTGTTGAAACATATTGTTAGAACGTTACTACAGTGAGAATGTACAAATCGGTACGTTTATCTCGCTCTAGCTGTGTGCAGGCGGCTCCGATCACATGAGAACCGCTACCTCCAGGCTTCGTGTGTTTACCATCGTCCTTCAACATCAGCTGAGATTGTCGTCAAAGTATTCAGCTTATACAGTGTAACATAAATAAATGAAATGTGTTACGGTTAATGTTGCGGTTAAAAAAAAATATCTTCATTTATGTAGAGATTTAGTATTGTACCTACTGCACTGGTAAATAATTGTAATGGATTTGATAACAAGTGCGTCATTCTCATAATCAAACAACAACGGCAACGCCTGAGAAAAGAATGGTCATTAATAATTGCTGACGTGATACCGCTTCGATCTACAAATAAGACATACGCCATATACCTAATTATATTGTATGTGATATATTATGTGTTAGGGTGATGATTTACTGTTTGATGGAATCAGAAACGAGAAATTCTGCAGAAGAACCAAAGTAAACGACACTGCCTGAAGAATTGCCAAACGTAAGTGGCAGAGGCACATTGCTCGTAGAACCAATGCCTGACGGGGATAATGGATTTTTGAATGGCTGCCGCTTACCGGAAGACGCAGCGTAGGTAGGCCCCGTAGAAGGTGGACCGACGAGGTCGTTGGTTTAAGGTCGCGCGAATCCGCTGAATGCGGTTGGAGTTGCGGAGATCTTTGGGGAAGAGCTATGTCCAGCTGTGGGCGTCTTTCAGTTAAATTAATGGATGAATATTATGTGCTGGTCATGAGTTTTTGAGGGCGAAGAAACGTATAGAACGTATAATTATATTCCAAATTTTGCAACTTACAGATTCTTTATGCTCAGCCAGAAACTATTTAATATATAAGATTGCATATACAATTTAATGGCAAGGTTAGAAAATCATCATCATATGTGGTACCTTTTTTACGTGGGAGTATAATCTCACCGGATTAGAGATGATGCCTGGGGGTATTTGGCACCCACTAAAACCCACGGTACCATCCGCTGCTTGGGAGGGGCGATACGGTTTGAACAATCATATATGGTACCTAGATTTAAGACGTAAATTCACTGGTACATCTCAAGTACCAATTAGCCAAAGAGTACAGATATGTATAATATGTATACAATATTTATACGAAAGCATTAATTCCTTTAATTAAGTGATTTTTCTTCTGCTGTGACACCAAACGTGAGATCGTTTTTCGTCCAATTTAAAATTTAATTTATGATTTAAAGGCTATTTAAGATATACTACGTTAACTTCAGTAATAATATTCGTAGATTAGTTAGACTCTTAGTCGTTCTTGTTGGGTCAAAATTGCGGACTGATTATTCTAAATAGGCAGCAGTCGGTCCGGTTATACAGTTGCACTCCTTAGATAGTCACTGGCGGCGCCATTTTCTCTCTCATATCAGTACGGTGTGAATGCTTACTCTGTACCTTCATATAGTGAACATAAAATTAAAAAAAAACACTTCAAATAGTAGACTTAATACAGAATGAACAAATATAGTTTCGATTGACACCTAAAAAGCTTAACTCCTTTAAAGTTGATTTCATAAGAATCATTCCATACTTGCCTCACTCTTCTGCGTCACAAAAATAACTTTCATAAATTTCATGTTTCACTTTTGACTGTTTAATCTGGTATGTTCTCCCGTTAGTCAGGAATTATCCTTTTATATTTAGATATGTGCTATTTACTACTGAGCCGAAAGAGATTTTTTTGTCTAATAACTGACTCATGTTTAGTCTGTGTGGCATAAAATAAAATAATGTCTGAGAAGTATATTTCTGTTAAAAGTATTTTAGTTACATATGTATCGTGTGATAGAAATTACAAATTTTATTGGTATAAAAAAAGCTACAGATGCCATCCACTTTAAAGTCGGAGCAGACCGCTGACTGTCAAAATATTGTCAAAGCGAATTCCACGCGTCCAATATATTAAAATTATTTCCACTTGGCAATAATCCTAGCGATTTATTTCAATCTCACCAGATATTAACCGCATACCGCATATATCTAGACGAAGACTCATTCTTGTTCGTTGATAGGTTGTTGAACCTTCTTTTATTAAAGCCGACTAAAGATGGAAGAATTGCGAAGTTTGACACTTTCGATTTTTGTCAAGTGTGCGTTGGCCGGCGCGGCGGCTAAGTGTCTCATTGTCATCGCGATATATTTAGTGATGATGGCGTGTCACGCAAATGTTGCGGATGCGTATGTCAGCAGTGCCATGTGCCTTTCGTGACAATTCTGCCAGACTAAGTGCTCCATAACCCTGTATCAAATGTCTCTGTTACACGGGGAATTTAAAGAAGTATATTTATAACGCAAAATAAATAGAATCGTAAAACGTTTTTTTTTTCTCTGTTTTGTTTTTACGTGTACACATAATTTCTACCCCGTTTATATTATTTTCGTTTAGATCTTCGCAACATCAATAAGTTTTTTTTACGGTATCCGTGGCCTTCTTTGTTTATCAAAAAGTATGTTATGGTCGATTATTATAAAATATACAACATGACTTCTGTTCTGTGGCTGTTTAGTTTGCGCTATAATAGTTTTAATATCCACAAACTATCTTCGTCGGCGTAGTTATGCGTGTGCCAAAATGCACACTGACTTTTGTAAATAAAAGTTGATGCATTACAAATGTTTATGTGTACTGCTATTTAGTTTTTTTATATTTCTATTTAGTTACATAAACACTATAATGATTCATTTGAAATATTGTAGCTGTTAAAATATTTAACGTTAAATATTATCTGTAACTTTTAAAACATGTGTAATTATAAGTTGAAAAATATTCAAATTTTTGAAGAGGAAATGCGGTCGAACAATTAGTAATTTACGAAATCTATTGATATCGTGTTGCATCACAAAGAAAGAACTATAAAACACGAAGGGACAAGTACAGCGCGGGCTGATTTTACCTATGCAGAATAAACAAAAATCACTACGCAGTACCCTGTTTCCTCCTGCAAAACTAAATTGATATAGATTTATAATTTTCTTTCAGTTTTAGAATAACAAAGACTTTGGCTATGCTTGTGCTTTTTATTTTTTTCAATTTTATCCATCAAATTTGTTTGACGAACGTCTGAAAATGACTGTAAAAATCGAGTATTTTTTTCATTTTCAAAGGCTTCTAGTTTTTACAATAACTAATCTATGGTAAAAAAAACAAAACGCATTGCGGTCGTGGATATATATTATTGGGTATAACAATATTTACCATAATGCTATTATCCGGGGAGTAAACAGGGGACTACGTTTGTATGTAATAAATGCCGCTAGGATATCCTCTTAAGAAAAGAAACTTAAGTAACAGTTGTGGAGCTTTTTCTATTAATTTCGCACTGTCGCGTAGATGTGGTAGAAAGATGAGTAGATAAGTAGTAAATAGAAACAGTATAGTGGGTCACACGTGGGTATCGGTTCCATATTGGATAATCGAATATACTACTTTACCAGACCAATAACAATTAAAATTGCTTCTAGGAACAACAATTCGAATATTACAGACAAAATAAACCTAAAACTATATAACCTATAAAATACTATAATAAGAGCTTTAAATTTCTAGAATTTACTTAATAAATTCCTATAGTGATTATTATTTTAATGTTTAAATTTAATACTATTTTTAATAGCTTTTGTCTTGTAATAATTGCAAATATATCGTAAACATTGACCTGTATAGGTTATATGAGTAATTTAAAGAAGCTCTGATTGCATTTTCTAAGAATCTTCTTTTCTCATTTTTCAAATATTGTACAATAATTACTGAAGTGTCACATAATCTTATTATTAAATTATCCATTGGATTTAATAATTGCCATATATTTCGAAATTGCCAAAAGTATGTAATAAAATAAGATGGTATATGAATGTAAAGTCTAAATTCATTTGATCCCTGTTCATTTGGAGGGGAGTCTGTAAAAAGGTTTATATTCTAATAAATCATTTAATTATTGCATAAAAAAAAATTACTACACTTTCTACGGGGAAATAATATTGTTTTATTTAGATTTGTTTGAGACTAAGTACATTCGCTTTTAATGAAGTACATATGTATCTAAGCGATTTCATCATATAGTAGCCAACATAAATTACTTATGTGTGTCCTTTCAGAATTCCTCGTATAAATAATGAGTTTTACATGTTTTGAATTTTTTTTAACTCACATGTATAAAATCATGCAACCAGAGTAAATATAATACAACACGATCTGAGTTAATCTGCTTAGTTATATAACTCCGATAGGTTTGTATGACTCTCGGTTGTGTCGTTGACCTTTCTCGAAATCTTCGGAGAAAATGCCCTATCATTTATCCTAATCTTTTCCGTAAAGTATTTGTTTATCTTTTATTGTCAACAGTGATATTTTGAAGTGAAAACTGAAGTTGGGCCTAATCTGAAGAGTTATAAGTATCTTGAGATATTTTTACAGAGACATGCTATTTATATATTACTATTTATTCTAGAAGTAGCTATGCAGGCTAGAACAGACCTTTATCACTGCGACCTAAAAAGATCTATTATGATCGCCACATTATTAGAGCTCACTGCCTAGACCCACAGTCTGGATATACTGTAGGATCTTTTTGGCAGAGAGCGTCTTTACCTCCTCCGGGAGCAACAAATGTTTACCCTGAACTCGGTTGCGTATGGGTATTAGTGGATCACATTGATACAAGATGTGCTTTGGAGTTTCGTCTGCACTGTCTTTTGTTCTGGACACTCATGTTGTGCATATGTTTGCTCAAACAACAGTGTCCAGTCAGTGCTCTCACTTATTTAACTCTTAGTTGATTCCTACTAAGCATCAAGGCTTCTTTAGCTTTATTTATACTATCATATCGAATTAAATTGAAGATTCAACTCCGAAGAATACTTCTCTTTGCTTCGATGTAAGACATTTAAGAAGAAAGGTTTTTTTTTATTTAGATGTTTTCTAGTAATATGAAATGAATTAGATAGGATTTATTTGCCTTGATAATTTCAGTTCAGTGCCTCTTTTTTTACCTGGTATTCAATTTCAACCGATTTGTTTCCTACAATGTTTTCTTTTTATAGTATGTCGTTTCTTTTTCATACAGGAAACACAAAAAAAGTAAAGTCATCTGAAGTTTAGTACATTTTTGTGAGCGTATTTCTTAAAATTTAAGTATATTTAAAACTTTCGCATAATCTTTAAATTTGTTGTTTATCAGAGTTTGTTTTATATCAATTTGCAAGTATTTCTATATTGCAGATTTCTATTTCTTGCTATCATCTTAGGACAAGAGATAGAAAGTGACATTTAATAAAGACTTGTCGTGTATTATACATATCTGTCATATTGATAAAAAGATTATATAGTACGGCTTTATTAGATAGTGTCTAATATCAGTTACATGTGACTTTATTATTATTTTTGTATTCATTATATTCTAACGTGCATACGAAAGGTTACATAATTTGTAATTTTTATAGAAGGATTTAAAAAGTCACAAATCTACAGACAAAAGATTAAAAATGTTTTATGATTAATTTTAGAGGCTTCATTAATGGTTATACAACGGTTAACATCAATACGAATAAATAAAATTGAAGTGTCTGTTTGTAATATCAAAGTATAATTTTTTTTACTAAATATATATGAATGTGTATACGATATTTTACGGTCAAGCGCTCTAATTTATCAGAAATATATTTACTCTATCGTAGAACAAAAATTATTTTAGGAAAATATTTAGGGGTCCGTATAAAACATTTCAAATGCAGTGAACAATATATGAAATGCGGGCGCAGCCGCGGGCACACAGCAAGTTTTGAATAAAATATTTCTTTTATAATATAAATACTATTCGTATTGATTTAGAAATAGATTCCAATTAGAAAGTAAATGTAATGTTTGTGCATAAATATACTAATAGCTGTGTTACATATTGTATTAACGATCTAAGATAATTAGTTACGTAGGTATTGTTCGATGTTGTTACGTAAATCTAGGCTAAGCTGACTATTAAACCTTATCACGACTATAAAACTTGTCGTGATTGAGTATGTATTACTAAACATTTTGTTATAAAATAACTTTATGTAACATTTTTGTTTTATTATTGTCTATGCTTGGAATCTCAGAGCGTGATCTAATCAGGAATGAGGAGATCCGGAGAAGATGTTTGATTTGATTAACTGACAATGCTCGAAGAATTGCCAAACTTAAGTGGCTCGTAGAACCGATGCTCGATGGGGCCAACGGGTTCTCCAATGGCTACTGCGGACCTTTAGACCCAGCGTGGGTAGGTCCCCCACAAGGTGGACCGACAACCTGGGGAAGGTCGGGGGAATCCGTTAGATGCGGGCGGCGCAAGGTAGGTCGTTGTGGCGATCTTTGGGAGAGACCTATGTCCAGCAGTAGACGTCTTTCGGTTAAATGGATCGATAGATGGGTCGTCTACTATTTGCCATTAGAGAAAATATATTTGAGATTTTAATTAATAAAAATACAGTGTAAAAATAACTGTCTATCGACAATCTACTGCATTCTTTAACGAACATTAAGTGGGATCATATTAACGAGTAATGCGGTGATAATTTTAGTATTAAACTGACGGAAACGCCTTTATATATAAGTATAATGCAAAAAGGGACTGAGGAAAGAACATGTTTGCATCCAAACGGTGGTTAAAATACATGAATGAAAGTAATCCCTATGTGGTCGAGTGCAATGTGCGACAAGATTTTGTGTGTGAGTCATCATAATATGATCTGCGAATGTCGTGAGAACGTAGCGTTGCATCGGGCGAGGGCGCACGCAGAGCCGGCGGCGGTGGCCAAGGCATATTTAATATCTGTGATCGGCGCCTGCTCCATTAGTCATGTGACACTATCGACACGAGATCGACTCTCTCGGCCCTCTTTAATTCCATTCGACGCCACCGAGACTCGAGCCATGGTCATATGCAAATTTACACGTTTACAGAGCATCTGATGAATGATGCACTAACAAGACTATCGAGAAAAACAAATAAACTCCTAAAAAATACAATGAGTAGAGGACAAAAAATATGTAAACATCTTCTCTTCAAGGTCAAGACTATTTTTATTTAATTCATGACAATATAAACAATTACTTGATACTAATCGATTTAAAATAGAATTATAATGTCTCAATAAATAATGATGACGTGAGGCAGACACAATGGCTCGAATAATGTGACTTACGTATTAGTTACAAGCTGGTCGCCAGCCAATTGTTGAATGGACATGTCCTAATCATAGGTGAAGGTGTGTGTATAATTGTGATTGACTTTTGTTATTTTGTTAAAAATGTACCTAACGTTTTTTAGTTTGAAGTAATTTAGTATTTATGGCACAAGTATAGTATATTCATCGGCGGTTGGTTGAGCGAGGGTCATTGAGCCCAACGCTGAGTCACCGTATGCGACATACGTAGTCTCTATCATATTAATACTTTCTTATAAGGTTGCCGTGTTTAAATAATGCATGTTATGCAACTGGTTGCAATTTGTGTACTCTCGCAATCGTGCTAAATTGTTCCGCCGTCTCTCGCGTTCGACGCAATTTTCTCTGCATGCACATTCTACTGGTTAATGTGTTTTTTATGAATAAGTGTAAACTTGATATCTCAAGGTTTGTGGGTTATTCTCGAGCATACAGGTTTTCATTTGCCGTGTGTTCTTTCACCGTTCAGACAATGTCACTCAAATGAGCTCGCAATAAGCTCATTAATTGCATAGATCACGTTTGTCTACACATTTAAGACGCTTTGATAATGTCTGTTATGAACAAAAAAATTACATTTTTGAAATCGAAATATTAACAATTCTCATATCTCAGAATGAAAAGGTATACTGTGAGAAATAAAATTTTAAGAAAAAAACTAAAAAGTAATAATCGTAGACATGGAAAAGGCAGTTTTTTTAAATATAAATTTAAATGCAAATTACTATAATAACTCTATGAAACTATTCATATGGATATAATTCAGAAATTATTTTAGTTTAATAATTTTTGTATGGTCCTCTGCTCATTTTAAGGACTAAAGGGAACTGGATTGTTTTCAAATATGAAAGTAGATATTATTATACTTGTACTAATTTAATTAAGTAAAAGCTGTTAGTTTAAATAAAAAAAAAAAAATTTATACATATCCAGTGGTAAATTTTTTACATAAAGTTTACAATGTTGACATTGTTAATATAATTATATGTTATGAATTTAATTTCATTCATGAACGGCCTCAATTGCAAAAGTGATTAGTATTCTTACCTTGTTTCTTTATAAAAATTCATATATATGCGGTTACGAGCATTATAAGCATAATCTGTTTATGTATGCGAATACTGAGAATTACATATTTTTCGACGACGCCGAAGTATAGAAGGGCGTGAAGGAACGCGGCTTCGCGCCTGCTTCATATCAATTCCATCTTAAACGGGCTGCTGGTACGTTGCATACCGAGATGGATCTTAGGATTTACCCATCAATGTGAACTTCGTATCTGTGTTATGACGTGTTTTTAAATTCGAAACTAGCTTACTTAGTCTTTACGTATTATGTGGTTTTAAACATTTCGTATTTAAATGCTACTTATTTTTTTTTAATATACCTTGATTTTTAAGTAACGAATAATTGACAATGGGAATTAACTTCAAATGAATCTTGTAATTACATAGAGTAAATTTGATAATAAACTATTATAGTAGTGTTATCGATAATTGATTTAAGATATCTACATGGTTATAACCGTGAAATGAAATGATCTTACCACAGAACTATCGCGGAATAACTAAAGACGCCGGCACCGCTTTTCTGTTTTAATAAACATTACGTAAAGTTTATAGTAAAGGTTTATGGATTATAATATTAATGATGTAAAACTTTTTACAATTTTACTCTTTTTTATTCTAATAAGATTAGCACTAATACGTTGTGTAAATGTGTGTAAATGTCACACTTCATTAAAACAAGTAGGGAGCCAAAAGTTTGACGACAGAAGTGAAAACTAGAAACTATGGATAATACATATATACAATAATTATGTACATTTTTTGTTTAGTTTATTCATAATTAAAACGTACGATAGGCTCTATAAGTAGAAATATGATTATTTATCTCTGAGAGCCGGCACTTAAATGTCATTTTTTGGTATGTATGTTGAAGGCTGACGTCATAGCATTGGTAACGCGAATCTATAAGTTTTTCCCGTAACGAGAATCGCTCAACGCCGCGAAAGAAGTTCTCATTTAAATAGTTAATGATAATTAATAAATATAGTGGCAACCCTGGCATATGTCGACACAAAGGCCATATCCTATCGGCACCCTTAAGGAGTGTAATAAAATTTCATAACACTTAACAAGTTGTGAACGTAAATTTTCGTGATGTATCCGTGGCTGTAGTCACGCGACGCCCGCGGCGGTGGGACACGCCGGCTTTGGTTTATTTTCAATGCCTCGACCGCTAATTACATGCCGGTTTGCTTTTTAACAAGCATTCATTCACTGTAAAAAGCACGTTTATTCTTCATACTGGTACACCGTTACTTTACTGATTATCGTATCGTATATATATATATATATATATTATGTATTGTTTGGAAAATTATTACAGAATATTACTGCTGCGTTCGGGAAGCTACGTATAATCTTCATGTCCAAAATACCGCAGTGTCTCAAAACGAGAGTCTTCGACCAGTGTGTGTTGCCAGCCATGACATACGGCACTGAGACGTGGTCGCTCTCAATGGGCCTAATAAAAATGCTGAAAATTGCTCAAAGGACAGGGCTATGCTTGGAGCTTCACTGCGTGATCGAATCGGGAATGAGGAGATCCGCAGGCAAACCAAAGTAACCGACATTGCCCGAAGAATTACTAAATTTAAGTGGCAGCGGGCTGGGCATATTGCTCGCAGAACCGATGCCCGATGGTGCCAACGGGTTCTCGAATAGCTACTATGTACCGGAAGATGTAATGTGGGCAGGACCCCAAGGAGGACAGACGACCTGGTGAAAGTTGCAGGAATCTGCGGGATGCGGGTGGCGCAAGTCCGGTCGTTGTGAGGATATTTGCGGGAGACCTATGTCTAGCAGTGGACGTCTTTCGGTTGAATGGGTGGATGGACCCCAACGGTACATTTTACTCGGTCGCATTACGTCTCATGATATTTGTTATCGATTTTGATTAGTGTTATTAATCTGTAAAGTTTTATCTTATTTAAAAATAAGTCCGTTCGTCTTGATTTTATATATTTATATATAACGTGGACAGAAATAAATTGAAGGCTTTTTTATTTTCATTTCATATTATTTCCATCCATCCATCCAGTATTTTAGTTAATAATATTATATCGATCTGGAGAGTTTTTCTACATATTTTTTTATATTTTTAATTTGTATCTGTAACTTCAAAGATTTAATACAAATAATGTAAGTTATGTATAATTTTAAAGTAGTTGTGTTGTGTTATAAATCAATTTTCGATTCTCTAACTAAAAATTTAGCTGCGTTAATATTTTTCGTCTGACGACACACTTTAAGAGGATATGCGAGCGTCGTTTATTCCATACAAACGTAGTCCTCTGTTACCTCTCTTGATAGTAGCATTATGGTAAATATTTTCATATCAAATAATATATATACACCACCGCAATGCCTGTACGTTTTGATTTTTTCTATAAATTAGTTATTGTAGAAACAAAGAGCCTTTGAAAATTAAAAAGATACTAGATTATTATCGGCATTTTTAGACGTTCGTCTAACAAATTTGATAAACAAAAACAAAAAAGCAAAACGTAGAGGCATAGACTAGCAACATTCTCATGCCTTTACCCAATCCTCTTGGAGTCTGTGCAGTATGTTTTCTTCTTCCATACTCTCTATCAGCCTCTATCAGCCGTCATCTCTTCATTTACTCCTTTTTTTCATATCCTTTCTTACACACACTCCATCCACATTTTCGTTGGCCTTCCTCTACTTTTCCATCCTCCTATTCATTACTATTTTACCCACATGCCCTTCTTCTCTTCTCATAACATGTCCATACCACAACAAACGGGAACCTTTCAACTTTCAACAACGTAGAGGCATAGCTTAGCATTATTATTATTAAAGTAAAGTCTCTCTTTGGAAACACGTTACTACCAAGTAATGTTTTCGTCTATTTTGCATAGGTAAAATCAGTCCGAGCTGCAGTTGTTGTTTTATAATTTTTTTTAGGTTGTTTTTTAGGTGGCAACGCAATTGCAATAGATTTCTGAAATACCTACTTTTCGAATTTATCGCCGACCGCGTATCGTTTTAACTCCAACGGTAATCGAACACTTAGTGGTTTATGGCACTAGTCGAGCGCAAAATACTATAATTTGCCGACGCAAAAAAGTTCAATGACTGTTTATATATTATGTGTCGATTTATTATATTAAATTTACCTCTTTATTATTCAGTTGTTATTTTCAATCCTAACACGGTGATAAACGTTTTTTGTAGGTCTGGCTGACTTACATTCGAGTTATAAATCTATATTTATAACCTGTAACGTATTTCGCTAGTTGTACCTAACCGAGTTATAGTCCTATTTTAGGTCGGATTTACATTATCACTTAATGTCAGGTAATATTATGTTGTAAAGTATAAGAAACAAGGGAAAAAACATCAACTAAATATACATACTTATACTAGAAAAGTTAATTATATGTAACAAAAAAATAAATGGCTACAATTAGAATTAAAAGTTGTCGTTTATCTTTTTAGGAATGTATTATAAATAATTATTTATAAAATGTATAATAAAATTTATAAACATATTTTCTTTGAAATACCAGCCATTTTATGAGTTAGTCATTTGATGTTATCACAAAAATATGAAGAAAACGTTAGGGATGACAGTAATTCGCTACTGAGCTTACAATTTATACGCATAATTTATTACGCATTTATTTAAAATCAATACGCATAAATAAATTCTGGTTTTTTATTTTATCAAACTAAAAATTAAACAATGTAGGTTTTTCAGTATCATTGAATGATTGTTAATAAGTGGTAATGTTTTTTTAAACACTGTATAGGCTTAATGCTTTGGCCACAATCTGACCTGATGTTAAGTGGGATCACATAGGCTGCAGATTGTTTTGTTCCAAAGCGGATGAAGCCGCGGGCACAGCTCGTATTTATCTATGTTAAATAATAATTGATAATGGTAACATTCAATAGTTGATTTTCCCAATAATAACACACAATAATTGAGATTCGTTGTAAATATTTTGAGTCACGTGAATTTAAATTGCATTTGATGATTTCTTTATAAGTATAGTAAGTACTCATAGCCATTAACAACCGCTGAGGCGGTTAAAAAACATCGTTAGTACACTTTTTTTAAACTAATTTAATACGCATTCCACAGTGGTTGTCCGTCTTTAGAGTTATTTTTGTAATTGTTATAATGAAGGTTTTTTTCAGTCATTCATTTTCATTCTCAGGCCAACAGCAAGAAATACAAACAGTACAAATAAAAACATATAAATATGATACAGATATACTTAAACAATATACAGTCTCTTTGTTATCTATACTAATAAATAAAATCTTTGTTTGTAATGTTATTTTTTTAACTAAATAGATATGAATATACGACTAGCTGCTCTCCGCGGATTTACTCTCGTTATTCTTGTTTCAGTAAGATTTTCGGAATAAAAACTATTAATAAATCCTATGTCACTCCCTGGATTACAAACTATCTCCGTACCAAATTTCATTCAAATCGGTCAATTAGTTTTTTAAGTTTATTCGTTACATACAAATATATAAATCTTTCCTCTTTATAATATTAGTATAGATATAGAAATACAATTTTGAAATGTTTTGCCTGTCTGTCTGTCTGTTTAGTCCCGGTAATCTTCGGATCGGCTGGACCAATTTTAACGGGACATTTTTGTTATGGTTTTAGTGGTATTGGTTTTAGTGGGTATTCCCGGGCGCTTCTCGCCCGGGTTTGAGTCCCACACTGGTGCGGAGCTCGTCACTCCGTGCCCCCTACCTGTTGTATTGGAGGGACGCTAGGTCCCACTAATACAATAGGTAGGGTGAGTGCGTAAATGCATTTCCCCTCGTCAAAAAAAAAAAAAAAAAGGCTAATGTTACTCCGCGTAACTTAGGGTATTAATTTTAATTCATGCTTAAATAGTGTAACGGCGAATGTGAGTTTGTTTGTTTATTACGCTTTCGTGTCTTAAAAGACGATCATAATGCGATATTCCTATATACTTTGTCAGATATAAAAAATAGACGCGTGTGAAGCGACGGACGAAAACTAAATAAATTCTGACAAACTAAAATATATCGTACAGATCGAATTGAACTTATTGTTACCGCGAAATGTAAGTTATAATCATTTTTTTGAGGGTGCGAAAATTAAAACGTTGTTGAATGATGGTAATATACTTAATAAATTAAATGAGGTTTTAAAATAGTCGCGATTGGATGACGGCCGTGGCGTCGCTTGCGGACAGACGGCTGTGTTCCGATGTTGAACTCGACTCGAATTGCATCTTTCCAAATAGGGTCCTGTAGCTCCGAAATAGGCATCATTGGGCCCGTTGCTGTCTTCGCTATCGAGGACGCAACACGATCAGCTCGCCTCTTTCCATTGTCTACGCGTTTTTTTTCTTTATACTTAAATCGATATTGTACCACGGAGGACATTGCAATAAGAACGCGAGGCGCCCCGCAAGTCATATACGGCGGTCATACATAGTCGTAAATATTGTTGGGCTATTTTAAAGTAAGAGTTACACTACGTACTTGATTAAAAAAACTTTACAATTTAACGCGCTAAATAATACAAAAAGATGTAATGGATTTGTAGAAATTCTTTCCAGTGAAAGATTTTATTTCATATTACTTTCTTCATTCCTTTGGAGATAATCAGTGAAATATTGTCCTGTTATTAAATGTTTTCATGATGACATTTCCTTTCATTTCTGTACAAACTATGCCCGTGGCTTCACCCGCTTGGAATTCAGACAATATTCATGCTATGTTTTCCCCTGAATGCAATATATGCCATTACTAAATTTCATCGAATTCGGATCAGTAGTTGTTGCATGATTGACGAATAAATTAACAGATAGACAAACGTTTTTTAAAACTATCGAAATGTGTTCTGTGGTGGGTTTTAAGGGCCCGCATATTTTTTTTTCTTAAATATCTTCAATGCACAAATTTCGTCTCATTAGCCTTTATTATAAGTACAGATTCCTTATAAGATGCATATGGGAAAAGATATAGTTTGAGCATAATTTAATATAAACAACATACATGAAGATACTTTATTTGACCACTAACTAACCTTTGGCGATATAGCATATTTAAATACTAATCAATAGAATTTAATTTAATCAAGGATAATTTTCCTTTAGTAGATAGCAACGTTGGCATGTTCGTACCATCTTGATGCCCTTGAGCTGGCTACCGTTTTGGGGTGACTGGCTTATGCGAAAAACAGACATGCCTTAGACATTTAAAAAAAGTATGTTAGGAATAAATGTAAAAAAATACTGAATGTATGAAATGGCGACAGTATGAATTTTTAGCATCGTGGTTTGCAATTTGATCTCGAGTGTTTTTCTTGAAGGTCAATAATTGATTCAAAAACATTCGCTACAATAACATAAAATATTTTAGATTTATGTAATCTGTAGTAATAAATAAAATTGAAGTGTCTGTTTGTAATTTAATTTTTTTTACTAAATACATGTACAAATGTAGATACGATACCGATACCCAAAAAGCAATTTTTAAAATTTTAGTTTGTTTGTTTGCAATGCCTAATCACCGGAATGGCTGGATCGATTTGCAGTGGCTTTTTTGCTAGATACCTGAAGTTACTCCGCCTAACTTAGGGTACTTTTGGTTTTCGAAAACAGAAAAAAGTTTGGAAAATAATTAGGGTCCCGACTAAAAAAAAAAATAAAAACCATATTACTCAGTGAAAAATATATGTAACGCGGGCGCAGCCGCGAGCACATAGCTAGTATGAAATAAAATTAGTAGTTCTTTCCAAATCACACTGTCCTCCATTTTTCTGTACTTGAATTAACGAACAAATGTACTATTGAATGGTTGAATGAACATGTTAAATATCATAGTAAGTTATTATTTAATCTCACTTTGCTAGCTACCAGAGACTGACTTTTATAGAAAGTCGATTCGTATCGAGTAGAGTTAGAGAGAAATTTTGTGATCATTTTTAATGATTTGGTTTCCTTTATAACAGTACTAAACTTTCGCTAGCAGTAGTTTTCTCCGAGAGTTTATAAAGCTAATAGTTTTATATTATAAGAATCATTTACGCATTTACGTATTTAGTTGAATCTTGAACAATACCTTAATTGTGACTGATGAAAGCCATAAAAACGTAATGTATTTTTAGTATTGTTTTGTTAAAAATGAAACTCTTAGTTTTAAGCTTATCAAAATCTACTTCATAAACTATTAAGTAAAATATTCTCAGGGGAATTTTATCGTCGTAATCATTATACCACAAGTAGAGGCCGATGTGTTGCTAACGGAATGTAGCCTTGAACAATGATATTTAAGGCCTAATAGAAGGAATACGCTTCGAGTCAATAATTTTGAATTGCATTCGCTGATTGATCTCGGCTATTAATTGCGCACTGAGTCGAAAAGGTCAATTACAACTATTAATTTTAGTGATGGCTTAAAAGAGCTTCCAATAAAACACAGTTAAATGTACGCTCGATGTAACGTTTGATACTTATAAAATACAGAGAATGGCATCTATCATTCTTAGATTATTTTAAAATTTTTATCATTTATCATTTATCAAATTTGCTGGAATCTGACAATAGTACATACTACTGTTACTTATGACTGTACGGAGAAAGTTTTTAATGAAGTCAAAGTAGGTACATGTATAACAAACTTCTTTATTTATGAAATTGCCGTTCTTTACGTAATATACATATGAAAGAAATTTGTTTTCTATCTTATTTATTTCATCATCTCCCTACCTTTATCCCATTTTCATTTGTGGCCGGCGCAACATTCGCTTCCATTCTTATCTATTTTCAGTCATCTCCGCATTCACTCCCTTTCTTAACATATCATCTTTCATACAATTCATTCATTTTTTCTTTGTTTTTCCCTATTACCTTCTACAACATTTAATACCCTTCTTACCACACTCTCTTCCTTCCTGCGCCTCACATACCCATACTAGGATAGACGATTGCTTCATAACTTCTCTGTTACTGGTGCCACTTCGAATTGCCTCTGACGTGCTTATTCTTAATCTATCTTATTCATTTATATTAATCAAAGTCATCAGTCATCATCCATGCAATTGATGCATCATTCCATATAGATGCTCCTCTTCTTGAAGAAATCAGCTGAACAGTTGGCATTAAACTCTTCAAAAGCATTTTGTACTGCCTCTCTCTGGTATTGAATTTTTCTTTCTTTTTCTTCCCGAGTTCTTGTAGCTTGGAGACGGTCTGTGGTACACTGTTACTTACAGGAACACTACTGCAGAATCGACTACTACTAATCAATTTCCTAGCTAAAGACCTATTATACAAATATGCGTAGAGGGAATTACTATTTATAGTAAACGCAATTCATTGTAAATTTATTTGTTAATGCTTTACCATAATCTCACCTGATTTTAAGTGACGATGGAGTCCAGGATGGTACACGTAATAAGCCTAGAAGTACTAGTTCTCAAGTGATGCTGCCGGAACACACCTATTGGTATTTGTTGACAGGTTTTCAAACTGTGGTGGCTAGCTACCCAGGCAGGCATTATTAGAAAATGCTCTACCATCATGCTATGTTTCTTTCACCAAAGTACAAAGTACAACTACACTAGACTACAAAGTATTGTTTTGCTAACTGTGAAATTATGAAGGCAATACAATAAATTGCAAATATATTCAATTTTACGGGTTTATATATAAATATGTACTTATGGTGCTGAGCTATTGTGGCATTGTATTCAAATATTGGCCCGTCACTACACGGAAAGACTGAGGCGCTCTCGGCGGCAAGGAACATATTTAGAGTTACTTGCTACAATCAACACGCCCTTTTGGCCTCCGTACGTGTTTTATTTACAAACATTTTAATGCAAAAATGTATTGCTGATATGTATATAAACCCAAGATTACATATATCATCGAGTATGATGACATTATTTTTTTCATGGAACTATTTAAAAACGGGTTTTCACGCGTTTAAAAAATATACATTTTTTTTTTTCGTTTAAATAGGAATTTCTCAGTAACTTTTGATGTCGAATCGTTAGAATTTTCTTTTGACATAAACTTAAAAAAAAAAAACAATCTATTCTGTTTCAAACATTTATTGAACTAATAAAATGGAACACTTCCCTATTCTAATATTATGCCGTGGCAGTAGGATATGTGTAGTGAATTCAAAACTTTCTATCGCGTCTGTTGTTTGAATAAAAAAAATGTTTTATAGAATTTTTAACATATTTGACCCCTTTCCTATTCAGCAATACTAAGCGAAGTTCTTACTCTTCCTAAATTTGGTACATAAGCATTCGTATTTAAAAAAAAATTTCGAGTAATTACAAGTAAATTAGTCAACAAATAAACATTACTCACGTAACCACCAGACGTCCCTTACATAATATCGTCAAAAATAAGCAATGAATAGACACCCTATTCCCACGCCTTCCGTTGGTGAATGCATAACACTTTCTGCATGTCTGTAAGTAGAGGCTGTAACCATGTAATCATAAAAAGTCATCTAGAAAGGTAACATTTTTTGGGTTACTATGAATTTAGATATATTAGATATTTTGAAGCGATGATGGCTTAGTTGTTAGTGTGGCCGGATTCCGCGTCAATGGAAGCGGGTTCAAATCCACCTATCCAACTTAACAAAATCAGCCTTAGCTTTCAGTAAAGGACAAACACATCGTTAGGAAACCAAACCTTGTGGTAGAGCATTTTCTAATAATGCCCGACTCGGTATATACCACCCTCAAGTTAGAAAACCTGTCGCCAAATACCAACAGGTGTGTTCCGGCAGCATCGCTTGAGAACCACTACATCTAGTTTTAGTGTGTTTACCAACCTGGTCTACATGGTCACTTAACATCAGGTGAGATTGTGGTCACATATATATTTATTATTATTATAAAACCTTAAAACTATATATATAAAACTTTATTTATAAAACCTCAAATTTTGAATTCTTTGCTTTGATCTCTTACTTATCACTTTTCTATATAAACTAACAATTTCTTAAATAAGATTCGCCCAATACATCAATCACTTAAATAACTCTTTGGTAAACTGAAACTTTGTCTGGCAGTCCTGTTTTTATTAAAATATACTCCCGAATAAATCCTAGTCTGGTTCTAAATTTAATATTTTTAATTAGGGCGGTTTGAGACGTAGAAGACACCGTGTCACCAAACTCACATGATATATAAATAACACTTTTAGACAAACGTCTCGACGGCTTCCTAGACGGTGACTGTTTAACAACATCTTTCATAATAAACTCTGTCGGTTAATTTTGCCAAGTGTATTTTTCTCATAGTTTTGTTTTTTGTTTCGTCGTTTTGTTTTTATGTTTTGATCAAGTGCAGGGTACTTCTTGAAGTATACAATAATTATATTTTAGTTTTATTGATTAATACTGTAAAGTAATACGATAAAATGAGATAAGAAAATCATGTAAATGACTGTAAATTTGCAATTTATAAAATTATATTTTTATAATTTTTACGCTTAGGCAGTATCTTCGATACATTTTACTTCTCATTTATATTTATATTATATCATGTTAATGGTAACAACTTTAAAATTAAAATGTTATACATAGAAAATTAACCGTATTTTTTTCTTAAAAATCGAACTTTGTTAATGCTTAATACAATTTAATTGCATATTTAATTTACTATATTTTTTTTAATATTATTTTATTTAATACAATACAGAAAAACATTTATACGACTGGAGATAATTTTGAATTTTTTGTTAGTCTTATAAAAAAAATATTTTCAGGGTAACGAATTAAGTGCGAATATAGAGGCAGAGAAAGACCGAACCAAGACTGTAAAACTGATGAATTATGTAACAATTTTTGAGTTAAAGGGTCTTAATATTTGAGATCGTACCTTGCACGCATAGATTAGTTGTTCCAAGAGAGAGGTGACGATGATGATGAACTAAATTAGATATTAACAACAACTCAAATGGTGTATGAAATTGCATACAAAAAGTAGTTTTTTGATGTTCATACTTCACTTTCGATGAGTACTGTAATCAGTCCTTTATCCTTATCATTTAAACTATTCATTATTTTCAGTCAATTTTATAACATATATCTGAAAATGTTTTTTAAGATTTTTGTTTCAAAATACGCGATCACTTTCTTAGTGTACATTTTAGAAATCGTAAGTGATCCATCTATTATTGTGACAGTACGATTTATCTTATCTATGCTAATTTTTAGAAGTCGTTCAAGGGCAAGGTAATTATTGCCTATCATTGCAAGATTTCGCTGATTCTCACCTGATTCATTATCGTATGCATATCAGTAACTTCATGCACGTATTGTTACGAATAAATGCTCAGTGATAATAAATAGATAAAATATCTATCGATAATTGTGGAAATTTGCAAAAAAGTAGTAAACATTTTTTTATCAATTATTTTGAAGATTACGCTGATGGCTTCAGTTGTAGATTTAATGATAATATTAATTACTATGCCATTTAATATAGTTCGCGGTGTTTTTTAAGAAAAATTTTATTAGTTTTTTAAAGTTATTAAAAGTTTTTATATTTTACAGTGGAGCAAGATTATGTAGGAACCTAAATAGAGGCTTTAGCCTTGATAGATGGGAAGATGGTGATGACTATCGATAGATTCACAAAAACCGAAGACCTTCGTTACTCCTAGTCACTGGACTATACTTTATTTAATATGCCATTAAATGCAGTCATTCTGTTGTGCTGCGTTTTTTATGAATTTAGAAATGAATCAATGAATACGTGCTCTCAATGTTGCCATTTTTAATTGTAGGAGAAAAGGTATTATATTATCTACTACGGACACAAAAGAACATTTACTAACTATTTGAATATTAATACCGTATAGTTGAAATAGAATCATGAACTACTCTTTTTGTTGTATTGAAAAGTGGAAATACGACACATAACCAAATATTTATTTTCGTAGTGCTGTGCGTGTGAACTATTTATTTAAGTTTTTTGTTATATTTAGTCTATATTATTTGTGCTATTTCAATCTATATTTATTTCTCTTTAGATTTTATTAGCGTAAAACACGGTATAAATGTATGACATTTTTGTAGTTATAAATTGATTTAATCTGAATTATATATAAAAAAAAATATTTTGAATAATTTTGAATATGCTACTGCATGATATGGTTAGAATATACTGTCATTAGACAATAAATAAATACTCCATAAATACCCGTACCCGAATCGTAGTTTTCAGGCCTGATCTAAATCATTGAATCTTTAAGAGATAAAATTTAACAAGTAAGTTAAGAATCGCGAAGGTAATTTCTTAACAAATAGAAATAAAATAATAGTCGGTGTTCACACACCCAAGTAGAACACTTCGATTTACATACGAATGCAACTACGTAGTATTTTAACCTTTTACTGCAGAATTAAAATATAAATGCACTAATACGATCTCAAAGAAAGGTTACTTACAAACTGGCGTCAACATTACTTGATTATGTTAATGACATGTTCGAATAAGTACAGATCAAATATGCGAATAATTAAGCCCACCCGCGTAGCTATGAGTACTGTTAGTCGTAATCCGTATATAATCTGTATTTTCATATTCTATATCGTTTGCGTATAAAGTGACCCGATTGGTACTTCTGTCCGATACAGATAATCTACGTTATATTTACTTTGTATCCAGAGCCAAGTGGCTGTATAAACAGAAATCGTGAATCTACGCTGAGTTGTGTATTAACTTCTTTCACCGCGCCTCTTTAGTGTATGTTTCTCACCATATCGTATTATTTACTAACGTGAATGTTGGCATCATCGCCGGCCCATTAATCTCCATATAATTAAATGATCAAGTAAGCTTATATTTAGCCTAGGAAATGGGGCCGCGTCCACATCGACTCCCGATCTCCGTCTCATACTATCAAAGCGTACTCAAACCCCCGCATTTCATGGTTCAGAAATATTAATTTTATATTGGCAAAAAATGTAACTGTGATTTCTTATTTCAGATAAGTTACCTTACTTTGTCGTTTCTTTATTGATAAATATAATTAAATCTGGTCGAAGAAAGAAATTTTAAGGAACTAATTGCATAATTGTCATAAATATATTTTTTTCTATTTTTAACAAACAGTGTGTGATTATATCGATTCACATCAAAGTTAGGGTTATAATTTTGAAAATTTTTTAATTTAAAAAAAAAAGCAATACAATATAATTCGTTGATTTCGACTATAAAATTCTATGTTTAAAATGTAAATCGATAAAATGAAGTTTTTCTTTTAAATTTATAGAGCTATATTTATTGTCATTAATAACTATTTTGACCAGAACGGAACGAGATAAAACGAATCGCAAGTTGTGTTAGTATCTTCAATTTACCTGTCAACAACACACTTACAGCAAGAGGGTTTTGCTTTACTGTCATGCCGTTATTTATAGCGGCTAATATAATTTAGCAAGAAGCTGACGACGTTTATATAGAGAAGATAGTTTCCATATAATAGTACTTTCTACAAGATTCGTTAACGTAGTCACAATAATATTAATAAGGGGTATGTATACGCTCGGTGAAATCGTAGAGGAAAAATCTCAAGTCTTATTAACATAGCCGTAGAGCTAGTTTATTCATAATTGGCGGTTCACTCCCCACACGATGCAATGTATGCAACTCGCTCCGCCTGTCCTCTGCACGCCGCTAGCAAATAAATTCTGTTTATAATATCACACGACATTGACCCGGCCCGGTGACAAATAAAATTTGCATTTCTGCCGTCGGATTGATAACTTTGTTCGGTTAAGGCGGCGTTTGTTAAGTGTAGGCGTATGTATGTATGGATCAGAAAAGAATAATAACTTCACGGTACCTTTGTTCAGCCATCACTTAGTATGAAATGTATAAAGGATATTAATTATTTATTTATTACCTTTTTGTTTATACCATTCGTTGTCGGTTTTGTTTAATATTTGTTTGAAATGTTTAACGAAAATTTCGACACTCTTAAACACGCAATTTATTTACCGAGTATACAGTTTATTTATCGTGGAAATTATTTCATAAAACTATGTAAATATTAAATTGTTTATTTCGATATTATTAGAGTTAAAAAAAATTGCTTTAGCTTCTTTACTGAGCCGGTTAGTGAAATACTGTATTTGGAGCTTTTTTATAAATGTGTTCTGTTCATATTTAAAGGTCGCTGTTAAAATTGATGAACAATGGATAAGACGAAAATATGAAATCTGAACATTAAAATTTGATTCTAACAAAAATGCCTTATTTTTCAAATATCGAAGTAGGATTCGATTGATTAATAAAATTTAGTTCCACATACTGATTGCTAAACTTTAAAAGTGTTTACAGATATATAAATATATTTAATACAGTTCTAAAATATTTGTTGTTAATCTCACATTTTTTGTAAAATCTCATACGCTTTATTTATTTAACCTTTCTAAAACTTAGGACGTTTCATTTAAACGGAAAACAAATGCGCTGTCATTTGTTTTCGACAAATGAAACTATTCAGAAATGGTAAAACTTTATTTTGCCTGAACAACATGATATGCATCGCACGCCATCTATATCGGTGTACATATCTTTCGTATGTTTGCAAAATACTTTTTTTATTAAGTTTTTTTTTTATGAGGTGCAACCGTACGATACGCTCATCTTGAAAACATTCGTAGAATCATACATAATAAATTATATGCGGTATTTTTGTTAAATATGTTGGCTCCCGTCCACTGTCTGCTACTGGACAGTCTGGGTGAGCAGGGCATCACACTCAATATTTATACCATTAAATACCCATAACAATTTATCGGATCATCCACATAATTAACTGTGAAATAACGCATATATTAATATGACTAGCTTTGTTCCATATTTTCCCTGCGTATCATATTTTATATTCCTTACCGCGTAGTACATAGTTTTAAATCATTATTTAAAAATAATGTTTTCATGGTTCTTTTTGTTCCTAAATTATTTTTGGCACTAACAGAAAACAAAGATACTTCAACAAATTCAAACGCTTTATAGTAAAAATGCACATGGTATCGGATTTTATTGACAATTTTTCAAGTTTTCATTTTTGTACGTGGAACCCTAATTATTTTCGAAAAATAAAGTAGTCTAAATTAGGCCATGTAACTTAGGATATATGCAAGAAAAGGTCCCATTAAAAATCGCTATAGCCGTTCCGGAGATTAAATAGTAGACAAACAATTTCAAAAGTTGTATTATTGGTATATGTGCCGTATATACATTCATATAATAATGTATTTAGTAAAAAGCTGTTATTTTGATATTACTAACAGACACTTCAATTTTATTTATTTATATAGATGGATTATTGGCGTGACGATACCAACATATTAGTTTTCTTAACAAAACAACAACTTCAAATTCTCAACTTAACAAATACGGTATAACTTAATTAGTCAAAACACCTCATAAAAATGTTCCACTTTAAATAATCATGCGTGAATTGAAAAAAAAAATCGTGTATCACCGAAAACTATTTTATTTATTGATGAGGAAGGCGATTTATTTGTAAGATATTTTTTTTTGTTGTTTATGAATACTACTAATTGGTTGGACAATGTAAACGGCCTTAACGTCGCCTTCTTGCATTTTAATCAGGACTGGAAATAAACATAATATAATATAAGTTGAATTATGGGCATACGGAACGTGAAGAACCAGTCACAATTGCGACAACCAGGCGCCGGCCTCAGTCAATGAAGTTTAACAATAATAATAAATAAAAGTTGGGGGAAACACGACTCTATTAATACGCACAGTTAATTCCAGACCTCGGATCCACATTTATAATTCTACTGATTTTGTTAATTATGGTATCAACAATGCACTACGAGACAACATTTTAATTTATAACATTATCTCGAAATTAACAACGAATCTTCTTTGCTTTATTGATTCAATGCAAGTAATAAATTTATTTGATATAATATTACATTGTACAAATTTATTTTTAGTTTAATTTAATTATAGAACACCATAAACAAATTAATGAAGTTGTTTTTGTGTCAATTTTAATTTATGAAGTATATTAATATGTTATTGTCTTTCCTGTTCTAGTACAAAATATTGAAGTATCTATACTAAGAATAAAACTGTTTTTTTTAATTATGTAATAAATGTATATTTTAACCGTTACTAATCTCGGATCTTTCATTAAAAGATGTGTCTTTGTTTGTATGCCCGGATTTGTTTCTAAAACGGCTATACCGATTTATATGTCAAGGACCATTTGAGGGGTAATAAAGATTTTTTTAAATTTCGTAAAAAAAATAATAATATGTCGATTACCCATAAAAATGAGACAATAGGAAAACAATGGATAGCTGACGTAAACGCCAGGTTAGTGCTCAAGGAGTTAAGAAATATTCTGTTCTGTGTATCTTTTAACTAAAATCGGGTTGAGCGATTTTGATACAATTTTGTGTGCACAAAGTGTATGTTAAATAACTAGTGATTGGCAAGCTATAAAATAAGGAATATAATTTATGGAAATTATAAAAAATACTTATATTTGATTAAATTTGAATGTATGAGAAGCATGCCATTTCGTAACAGCTGTAAAAAAAAACAAAATCAGGACATCCCACATTCAATCAAGATATAACTTGAAATTGCGGGCGCCTCTAGTTTGTAATAAAGTTATTGTCTATTTTTATATTGCTATGTATTTTTAAATTAAATGCAGATTACGCGTCGCAGTAAAACACGTTCTATAAGGACGTTATTTTCTTAAAATCAACATACTTTTACATAAATGGCACGAAGGTATACGTCAGTGTTTATTGTGGTCTGTGTAAATGGAATTTCTGGTATGATCAGGAAGGTACTTGGCGCCGATGATCGTCAACTTTGTCTGAATATTGTACGCTTAATTATATATCAGAAGACATAAATCGATTTAACGATAACATCTTTTAATACTTCGGAGGTTCCATTGTACCTACTTCCTATTATGTATATATGTAAAGATATAAAGTTGTAAATTTGTAAGTTAGGCTCACTGCCTTGACCACAATCTCACCTGATCTTAAGTCACGATATGGCTCAGGATGGTGAACACACTGATCCTAGAGGTACCGGCTCTTAAGTGATATTGCCGGAACACACCTATTCGTATTTGGTGACAGGTTTTCAAACTTAAGCAATTAGGCGGGCATTATTAGATTTTTTTTTTTAATGAAAAAAATCCCGACTTCAAAAGAATGTACAATAAAAATGTACTAAAAATTAAGTAAATAATTACTTTATTAATCTACTTCAGTTCAATTCAATAAATCCTTTGTTTTTATACTGTTAATATTTTTGTATTTAATATAAAGACATTTTGAAGTCGGTTAAAAATACCTTACCCTACCACCATGATATGGTTTCCTCACGGAGTTTTCCTTCACCGAAAGCTGAGGCTGATTTTAGAGTTGGACAGATGGGTTCGAACTCTCGTCGATTGACGCAGAATCTGACTGCACTACCTACCAACTGCGCCATCATGGCAAATGTTTTCAACCGTGAGTATTCATGTGAGTGAGGTCATCTTTACGTATTATAAAATGTAGCAACGTTTCATTTTTTGTCTGTCCGTTAGTACGTTTAGAACTCAAGAACCACATAATAGAGACATATTTTTTTAAATTGAAATCATAGACATGTTCTGCGTTTTTTACAAAACTTTGCCAGTGTTATCTGGATATCGATATTTTTAAAATCTTATATTAGTATTCAGTGCTAAAACGGCGGCAAAATCTCGCGAGAACTTTTCATGGAGAATTTGTGGCACCTCAGAATAAACATTCCACGTTAAACATCACCAAAATTACAATATATAGGACTAAATACGCAAGTTAATGAATTAAAGGCAAAATAAGATCACGCCGAAAATTCCCAAACATATGTTATGTTTAAACGGAAAATTCATGTATTTTAGAACAGTCGGACGCCAATTGTAATAAATTAACTATATTGGGCTTATTATATTAAGCTTTTCACTTCTTTGTATTATTATCATTAAGGGTTTCAATGTAATTTAATAAAATAATAATTGTTGATTGTTCTGTTTCTGAATTGTATATCCTGTTAGCACCTATTTACGCGTAAAAAATTCTTGTATTACAATGTGTATAAATACTATTTTTAAACTTAAAATTTACAAAGTAGGTATAACTATGTATATGTATAATTTGTTTATCATGTATTTTTACTATTGACCTTTGTTTTGTGATGTTTCATTTACGTGTTTTTTTTTTTTATTCTAAAAAGAAATTAAAGTAAACAAGGTCGGTTTTTTTGGCGCCATTTCAGTATGTCATTTTGTTGTAGTGTTTGTCTTTAATTCATTAACTTGCTTTCTTAGTTATCGTGTATTAGGCCATTTTGATGGAGTTTTACGTGGTTTATTTTATGAGAGAAATGTTATTGAAGTAATAACACAGAATATGTTTTCTAGGTTGCTACAAAAACTCGTTTGTAACCTCTGGCAAGATGGCTACAATTTTGCATTCAAAAAACATTCATACAAGATTATAAAAATGTCGTTATCCACATGACACTGGCAGAATTGTATTTATGTAAATTGCTTTTAACATTAAGAAGAAATAAACAAGATCTTTGATAGGAATATCTTATAAATCTATACATAGTCAAATCCTCGAAGTTATTATAAATGAAAAAAAAAGAAAATAAAATAGTACATACATACATATACATACATATCATCACGCCTTTCTCCCGTGGGGGTAAGCAGAGATTACGTCCTTCCACTTGCTACGATCTTGACAAACCTCTTTCGCTTCCTCTACTTTCATGAGCGCTTTCATACATGCTCGTCGGTTATGAGTATTTTTACCTGGCCTTTATTTAACACGTGATCGGTTTGGTCTAGATACATTCGCCTAGGTCGACCCTTACCGACTTGCCCATTCACCCTCGCCTTATAAATTCGTTTCCTTAATCTTCTCTCGTCCATCCTCTCTACCATACCAACCATACCAACCATCCAAACCAACTAAGCATACCTTTCTCTATTTTGGTCACCACATCCTCTACCACCCCACAGCGCAGTAAATAAAATAGTTGTTTAGTATAGGCAGGTAGTAATAGTTTTTAAATATTTTGTGTCATTTCTTTCTTTTTTTTTTGATTGACGTACCACGACGGGCAGTCGCGTTGAGGGCATGCGAGTGTCAACGTGGTTTTGTATAACGTCGCGGTCCATATGTTTTTGTTTGTTGGTTGATTGAATTTAAGTACAGATATAGTGTTGTGGATTGTGAACTATTGTTGTATGATTGAACATTGATATAAACGTTAATCACCGAGTGTTGGAGAGTGTTAGTGCCGAGCCGCCGCCTTTGGATGTCAGGTGGTATCACGCTTACACATTACTCACATCTCCTACACAAAACCTACACACCCTACTTCCACCTGTCTCCGGAGCATCGGTGTCGACTGGTATAGGGTGAGTACACTTAATTTAGCGCTGTGGTAACGCATGCCGGGTGCTATGTTACACGGACGCATCGTTCCGCCATCCGACTATCACATATAATTTGTATCACCGGGCCCAGCACGCATAGTTGGATGGTGGTTCGGGTGCGTTCGGTTATGTAACATAGTTCGCCTCGATGGTAGCAGAGCGTGGTTACCACAAGACGCCTTGATGGTAGTAGGTCACCATAAAATTTGTATGATTTGTAGGTATTGTAATTTGGTAATTTGTCAAGTCTACCTACATATTTTGATTAAAAAATTGAATTAATGATTTAATGTGCCCGCTTTTTGTTTTGGTTAGTAAAACAAAAATATTCATATCTACTCGCATTAAATTGATAATATTTGTGAACATATTTGAAATAATATTTTTGTTTCTTATTGTAACTTTGTATATTTTGTAACTTTGCTTATTTTATTACATTGTTTGCATTGATTAATTAAAACAATTGGTATTAATTTAATTTGAATTTTGTTTTGCTTTGATTTGATTTGATTTCGTTAAACAAATAGTTTGTAATTTTATTTTTGATAAATTATGGCTCCAGATCCAAGAACTCTTATTCTTTCTGAGTTACGTTGGTGGTCAACTGCCTACGCTTTGGTGGATAGGTCAGACAGAGTCGATGCACTCTTACGCCGATATGAAACTGTTGATGATAGATTGAAAACTGTCGAGCAGTTGTATTCCGCGTTCATAGCCGCCAGCGCCGGGGTATCAGAAGATGTCCGTAACCAGGTTGCTAATGATATTGATCAGGTGTATGAAATGTATGACACAATTGTTCAGCGGGCAAGATCCCTTGTTAATATTGATCGATCGGTTGACAAGGCTGATATCACACCGACTCCCACGGCTTTGTTGAATCGACTCCCAAATTTAGATTTGCCAAAATTTGACGGTTCATTGGAAACTTGGATCGGCTATATAAATTTATTTGATAGTTTGGTTGATAGTAGGGCTGACCTCACGACTAGTCAAAAATTGGCTTACATGCGCTCCTCCCTTTCCGGTGAGGCAGCTCAACTTGTACAACACATCGCTGTTGATAATGAGGGATACCCAATAGCACGCGACATTTTGTTTGGTCGCTACCAAAACATCCGCTGTTTAGCCGACACCCATGCGGCTATTATTTTGGGTCTCCCAAAGATAGGTAGTACTTTACGTTTAAGAAGCGACCTACTTAATCCTTTGTTGTTAGCATATAATACGCTTAATAAACTTAAAATAAACCTAGAAAAGGATTCTTTCTTGTTGCTGCATATTGTGCTAACGAAATTGTCTCCAGAACTTCGGTCGCGCTTTGAGCACAAATATGGTGGTGACAGCACTACGTACGTACCACCTTTTACAGACTTGTTGAAGTTCTTAGAAGACGAATGTCGTCTAGCAGACAATTCCACTCCTGCGGTTGCACAGGGAGGTCAGCCGCGTGACCGTCCATCTCAGCCGTTTCGCAAGCGCTCCCCTAGGTATGCGCCAATGATACGCAACTCTGTACGTTGCATGTATTGTAATTGTGAAGGTCATCGTGTGACCTCATGCCAGAATTTTTTGGCATTGTCAGTTGATGATCGCAGGCGTTGTGCTCATAGGAGCCAATGGTGTTACGCCTGCCTTGGAGATCATTATCAACGTTCTTGTACAGCACGCATTGGTCCGTGCAAATTTTGCTCCGGTGCGCATCATCCTATTTTGTGCGCTAATCGTACCGGTAGTCGAAGCCCGCAACCACCGGAGCCTGCTTTTGGGCATATGAATGTTGGACCGAGATCTCAGGGATCCGGTCAAAGAGGTAGTCGTAGGACAAAACGTCCCCTTCGTAATCGTAGGTCAAGAGGTCAAGGTACCTCTCCTCAGGAGGAAAGGATTACATCCCCTGCAAGTGAGGGGCATGTAAATCCTCCACAACAACGCTATTATCCGCGTACATATGTACGACAGGTGCCGCATTCGGCTGGCACGGGCGGGGGGAATGAATCCCACCCGCGCGCAAATTGCAATGAGCGCACTATAGTGATGGCAACGCGAGCCACCAATCGGGACCGTGTAGCGGCTTCCTGTGATGAATTGTTGAAGCGGCCACGACTGAACTCAGGTTCAGGTCGATTTGATCGCCGCAATGATGGCTCTTATGAGCCTCCGGCAAGACGTGACAAAGCGCGTCAATCCTATGCCGATTTTGATCCATTGGCTCATTGTGAGTACCCCGATCAATCTCGGGGCTCACAATAGCAATTAAGAACACCTTCCCCAACCACCACCAAGACCCCATTTGTGTTGCTACCTACAGCTTTAGTTTGTGTACGGGGTCCTAAGCGACATTTGATTGTGCGCGCCTTATTAGATTCAGGCGCCCAAGGTTGCCTTGTCTCTAAGTGGTTGGTGCAAGAGTTAGGATTGCCCATGGAACCCTACTCAGAGGGTATTCGTGGGGTGAGTGACGCTATGATTGGTCACCCTATTGGTCAAGTGAAGATAAACTTCACATCGCTGCAGCAGTACGGAACTGCTTTGCGCAGCGTCGCTATTGTCCTGAACCGGGTAGTTGGAGATTTGCCACAGATAGCGTTGCCACCTGAAGTAACAGGTTTGACATCTGGTTTGGACTTAGCAGATTCTAAGTTCCATATACCTGGACCAGTAGATCTGTTGCTTGGTGCAGATGTGTTAGGACAGCTGCTCATTGGGAACAAGAAGGTTTTGGTACCAGGCGGTCTTGTAGCCTTACCAACTTCTTTGGGATCAGTAGTTATGGGTCCAATTGTTGGAGGATCAGATCCATTTGTTATTGAAAATTCTTTACTGGTAGGCTCTGCGCTTTCTGACGCTGTTCAGAAATTCTGGGAAGTTGAAGAACCGCCCACTGCATTGCGCATAAGCCCTGAACAGAAGGAGTGTGAGGTGTTTTATCGGAGCAACACGATTCGACTCCCTTCTGGTCGTTTGCTTACGCGGTTGCCTTTTCTTGCGGTGCGACCCAATTTGGATACGTCTCGGGATTTTGCGGAGAAGAGATTGATCTCCGTGGAAAGACGTATGGCTCGCAATCCTATTCTCCGTGAGAAGTATATTGATTTCATGCGCGAGTATGAACATTTGGGGCACATGTCGGTGTCTAAATTTGATTGGCGTTCTGAGGAAGAGCATTATTTTTTCTTGCCACACCATGCGGTGCTAAAATCTCCTCAGGGGAAAATAAGAGTCGTGTTCGATGGCTCAGCTCCCACGTCCAACGGAGTTTCTCTCAACCAGATTTTACACTCCGGTCCCAAATTGCAGCGGGACATTTGTGATCTGCTAACAGCTTTTCGTCGACATCAAGTTGTCTTTGTTACTGATATACGGATGATGTTTCGCCAGACCGTGATCCATCCGGACGATAGGAAATTCCAATTGATTTTGTGGAGAGAGAACCCGAAGGACCCTATTGTTGTTTACGAGTTAAATACTAATACCTATGGGTTAAAATCAAGCCCATATGTGGCTATTCGCTCGTTATTGGAACTTGCGGAGCGGGAACACTTGAGGTTTCCCCGTGCTGCCGCTGTTCTGAGGGAAGATTCCTATGTTGATGACATTTGTACCGGAGCTTCCAGCGAAGAGGAAGCCATTCAGCTAAGGATTGAGCTGACTGAATTATTAAAAACCGGCGGTTACGAGTTACGAAAGTGGTTGTCAAACTCTCCTGCCGTCCTTCGCGATCTTCCTGATGATCACCAGCAAGATCCTCACCTCTTTGAAAATGTTGAGACGCCAAATTTGTTGGCTGTGCTTGGAATTCAGTACAACCCAGTCCAAGATGTTTTCACTTACCGGGTAACTTTGGATAGCCCGAAGACTTGGACTAAACGTTCGGTACTGTCGACTGTGGCCAGGACATTTGATCCCTGTGGTTGGGTCAGTCCTGTAATATTTTTGGCCAAATGTTTCCTGCAGCGACTTTGGAAGGCAGAGGTATCCTGGGATGAACCTCTCCCTCAGGATTTACTTTTAGATTGGAGGTCGTTTTATCAGTCACTTATTGACCTCAATGACATTACATTGCCTCGATGCTTTCTTCCAGTGGGGAAGTATAAGGCATCTCTCCACGGGTTCTGTGATGCTTCAGAACGTGGGTACGCAGCAGTCGTATATCTCCGTGTTGTTGGTGAGCACGGAATGATTAAGTTGTCGTTGATTATGGCCAAGAGCAAAGTTGCTCCCTTGAGAACACACCTCACTATTCCAAAGTTAGAGTTGTGTGGAGCTGCTCTTTTGATGCGCCTATTGAATCACGTTCACCGCACTTTAGGGCGGAATATAGACTTAGATGAAGTCTTTGCTTGGACAGATAGTCAAATTGTCTTGTGTTGGTTAAAGACATCAGTTCACACTCTGGAGGTTTTCGTGGCCAATCGGGTGTCTCAGATTCAAAATTCTGAGACACACTTGACTTGGAGACATGTACCTGGCGAGATGAATGCCGGAGATATTGCTTCACGTGGATGTGAAGCACCTACCTTACGGCATCATCATCTCTGGTGGGGACCACCCTGGTTGTTGAATCAGGAGGCAAATTGGCCTCGATATCAGTCGACCATTGGTATCTTACCTGGCTTGCGGGTGCATATTGTTGCCAAAGACCTTGATATTGATGGCAAATTTATTATCGAGCGTTATAGCTCGTTTCCAAAATTGATTGGTGTAGTTGGTTGGATGCGTCGATTTATCCACAATTGTAAACACCCAAAACGAAAGATAACTGGACTTCTTTCGCCAGAAGAACGTCATAACTCTTTGTTGAATTGTGTACGCATTGTACAACAAACCCATTTTGCTAACGAGATTGAGATTATTGTCGGTGAACGTTCCCGATTGAAAGGAGCCGTCGCCAAACTCAATCCGTTCCTAGATCAGTCAGGCCTTCTTCGAGTTGGTGGTAGATTGCGGAATGCCCAACTACCTTTTGGGGCTCGTCACCCTCTTTTGTTGCCAAAGTTGGGGAACTTTGTACGCCTATTAGTGCATGATCGGCACATCACTAATGCTCATGCTGGGTGTAATGCATTACTAGCAATTTTACAGCGCGATTTTTGGATTTTGTCTGCTAGGCGTGCTATTCGTGGAGTCATCTTTAGATGTATTTCTTGCTATAGACTTAGGGCTCCATTGATGCAGCCGATTATGGGAGATTTGCCTGCTGACCGTGTGCAGTCAGCACGACCTTTTCTCGGGGTGGGTACAGACTTTGCTGGCCCATTTATAGTAAAATCTTCGCGCCTTCGTAATGCAAAGGCCTTGAAAGCATATTTGTGTGTATTTGTCTGCTTATCAACCAAGGCCGTTCATCTTGAGCTCGTTTCTGCACTTAGCACTGAAGCCTTTGTTGCTGCCTTTTCTCGTTTCGTCTCGCGTAGAGGACTACCAACGTTGCTCAGATCAGATTGTGGAACTAATTATAAGGGTGCCGATAATTATTTGAACGATGTACATAAATTTTTGATTGATAATCACTCTGAAATTGATACTGACCTCTCTCGTCGTGGCATCAAGTGGAAGTTTGACCCTCCTGGGTGCCCCCACTGGGGAGGTATTTTTGAAGCTTGTGTTAAAATTGCTAAGACACATCTACGACGGGTGATTGGAGAGAGTATTTTAACTTTTGAAGAACTGGCCACCGTATTTTGTAAAATTGAAGCTGTCCTAAACTCACGGCCATTATGTCCACTCTCTTCAGACCCGAACGACCTCGAGGTATTGACCCCAGGTCATTTTTTGATCGGACAGCCACTTAACGCGCTGCCAGAATTGCCTTTCGAAGGGATTACTTCAAATAGATTATCGCGCTTTGAATTATTACAACAGTTAACCCAGAGCTTTTGGCGTCGATGGTCTCTGGAATACCTACACATTTTGCAGCAGCGCCTTAAGTGGACTGAGAAAAGCACTCCACCTAAAGTTGGAGATTTAGTATTGTTGAAGGATGCTAACCTACCGCCTTTATGTTGGCGCAAGGGGCGCATTATTAAACTTTTCCCTGGTGCTGATGGAGTACCACGGTTTGCCGAAATCCTGACGAGGGATTCGGTTTTGAAGCGAGCTGTCGCTACTCTCTCCCGTTTCCCAATAGATTAACGTGCAGATATCTCTGCCCGGAGCGGGGGTTTGTTTAGTATAGGCAGGTAGTAATAGTTTTTAATATTTTGTGTCATTTCTTTCTTTTTTTTTTGATTGACGTACCACGACGGGCAGTCGCGTTGAGGGCATGCGAGTGTCAACGTGGTTTTGTATAACGTCGCGGTCCATATGTTTTTGTTTGTTGGTTGATTGAATTTAAGTACAGATATAGTGTTGTGGATTGTGAACTATTGTTGTATGATTGAACATTGATATAAACGTTAATCACCGAGTGTTGGAGAGTGTTAGTGCCGAGCCGCCGCCTTTGGATGTCAGGTGGTATCACGCTTACACATTACTCACATCTCCTACACAAAACCTACACACCCTACTTCCACCTGTCTCCGGAGCATCGGTGTCGACTGGTATAGGGTGAGTACACTTAATTTAGCGCTGTGGTAACGCATGCCGGGTGCTCTGTTACACGGACGCATCGTTCCGCCATCCGACTATCACATATAATTTGTATCACCGGGCCCAGCACGCATAGTTGGATGGTGGTTCGGGTGCGTTCGGTTATGTAACAATAGTATAACAATAATTTTTATTACAAAAAAAGTATAAGAGTATTCCGGTTTTCATAATTTCATATCATCTTTTTAATTCAATTCCTTGTTTACCTGATTAATTAAACTTGATATAAATATGTATATCAGGTTAAACAAGTTTTCTATAGCGGTTAAAATTAAAAGAATATTCTCGCAGAAGTACTCAAGTTTCGAAATTTTCTCAGTATTCAGATAAAACTTATTATCATTACAATGTAAAAATATTTACAATAATGTTTGCATTAACGAGTATAATTAACATGCAATTTATGATTATGAGATGTTATTTATTTATTATATTTAATGATTTATTATTATTTATATTCCCTATGGACTTCTAAGACTATCTGGAATAAATAATTCAGTACATAGATATTCATTATTTTGTTGTTATGGTTAGTTATTATTCACAGTATATTGACGCATTCGTTGTAAATACTTATTCGATATCTCAGTAACCCTTAACTTTTTATCATCGTTTAAAATTCCAGTGAAAAATAAAATAGAAATAATGTTTTCTAAATTACAATTATATGTACATTACTTGCTGTGCCCGCGGCTTCACCCGCTTGGAATTCAAAATAATTGCATCCTATGTTCTCCCCCTAGATGCTATATATGTCGTTACCAAATATCATTTCGGTACTCTTAAACCTACTTGAAACTCTGACTCTCCCGACAGACCGCCAAAAGCGTTCGCGCCACCAGATCAGTGAAGCTATCAAGGTCCTTACTGTAAACAGCATTTAGTTTCTTTTTAAATTGAGTTAAAACATTTCAATTTTTTTATTTAGTTTTTATCATGTTATGCAACTGGATCTATCTTTACATAAATGATAATAATCTTCAAAATTTACATTAATAGAATCACTTTAAAGACACCGGAAATATTGATGTCTGGAGCGAATTTTGTGTATTAGTTCGTTTTTATTGACTTTATCTCCCATCGGTGTAAACACTAAGTCATTATTAATTTATTCAGTATTTTAGTATCATTAGTATTTATAATGGGCAATTACTTGTGTTCCCTCAACTTTGAATCACGTTAATTAATTTTGTTCACACGACGGATGAGATCAACATTTGTTTTGCAACCCATTTCATTTGTTTTAAATAAGACTTACTATGTCGTTGTGACGATATTCAATTAACAGTTAAATTTAACTAAATCTAGAGGTATAATATAGACTTGCAGAGGTATTCTTACCGGGTAATGTCGAGATCTTTTTGCTGCAAATTCAACTTATGACAAGGGTTTCGTTTGATTCTGTTACTAGTGTTTGATGAAAATAATTTATTTCCATTTTTTTTTTAAATTGATAACACTAATAAATCTCTTCTAAAGCAAATTAAACAAAGAGAGAGAAAAGGTACTGAACTTTTTAGTCTTTGGCTATTTATATATAGATTTTATAACATTTTGTAACATTTGTGAATTTGTGCGACCAAGAAAGTTTTTCAATTGAATAAAGTTCAGTCTTATTAGATTATTCAGTTATTAAATTAATATATGTTATTTAATAAGATAAATTTAGTTTTGTACATACAGTAAACATTATATCAGCCAGTGAGTTACGTTATTACGAAAAAGATGATACCTAAGAAATTTAATTCATTAACATTGTGATTGCAATTTCAATCAACACAAAATAAAAATGCGATATATTCATTATAAAATGTTATAATCTGTCGAAGTGTAATATGAGAAGTTTAGTATTATGCAGGTGTAGAACATGACACATAATTTTATATGAAAATTAATATAATGTCTCGATCAGACCGCTCGCCGACTTCTAATGATAAGTAGTGAGTGATACACAAATATTATCCATTGATTTTATTCATAAACTTATGATTTAAATATAAATGAGGTGGTTTTCAATATCTATAATATAATATTTAAATAGTATCTTCTTGATCTTTTAAATATTTCTATAGGTACTTATTATGTATTCGAAACCTGCTAATAGCTTTTTTTAAGTGTTCCTATTCACTCCTAATTCTGCCGAGTAAATACAGTTCTAATATATAAAGGTTCAAATGTATTTTTATTATCCTATACGTGTATTCGCTGTACACAATAGATATATTAAGTTATGAGAGTTCGTCGATGCTTTAATTCAAACTAATTTTATTAAATTTTACCTCTTTTTATTATATGGTTCGATAGTACGCTACATTTAACATGTCTGTAGTAATTTGTTTTGTTGATTTATTTCTTTAAAAAAAAAGTGTGTTAACCCCTTGAGCACTAACCGGGCGTTTACGCTAGCTTTCCAATGTTTTCCTATTGTCTTCCTATTGTCTCATTTTTATGGGCAATCGACATATTAAATCACATGATCCATGATTTTTTGCTTTTTACTTTGTAATACATAATATAGCGTATATAAACTTATTATTATATTATTAACGTTGTTTTGTCTTAAAAATAAAAAAATATGGGACTTCATTGTAGTGTCTGCTACTGAATCCAGTCATACAGTCAGATACACTCAAAGAAAGCAGTTTATAAAGAGTTCAGTAACATATAACATTAAAGAGATACAGGTATTCCTAATTCAGGTGGCAACGGTCTTATAATTATTTATATTTGGTGTAATAAATAAATAAATAAAATACGTGTATAGTATCATTATATATACATATATGGAGGTTCATCATTAACATACTTTTTAATAATATTGCCTTTGTATTTAGATTGTTATGTACTTACCATAATTTTGCAATGCTTAAAAATCTAAATAAAATCATTTGTAGGTAATTATAACAACAATGGTCCCAGTTGCTTTAAATTTGTATTTAATAATTAAAACCGATGGCTCTCATTAATTCATTTGTTAAAACAAAAAAGGTCCTCCTTCGTTAATCGAATTCATTATTGTTACTTATCTATTATTTATATATTTGAATAAAGTACCGCATGATATCGATCAGATGTGACGGTCAAAGTTATTCTTATTACTGTAGAAACACCTGTCGATGACATTCGACACTGTTTTACATAATAACCGCGCGTTACCGCAGCCATCACGCCTCACATCTGACGTCCGAGGCCCTGAACTGTACAACTAGATACATTAGTCGACGCGAAATTGAACCTAAATTACCAATAATATTGATATGTTTCTTTTGTAATTATGAATTTTATACTTTTTATAACACTTGCGTAAATTAAGTTTGAATATGAAATCATTGAGAATTAAAAAAAAAAAAACATATATATTTTTTTATATTAACTTTTTTAAATCCTTCAATTTTCATGATAGATCCATTATATATCATAATATATTGCAATTTTAAAATTCGAAAAATATACTGAATATGTACGTTGTTATTGGCAGTATGAATTAATCCCTTTGCCTGTATTATTGGATGAATATTAGTTCTTCTTTTGCTACAGAATTTATTTAAATTTCGTATAGATGTAACAAACGGATTTGTAAAAATCTTAGCTTTTCTGATTTCTTTAGTAAATTTAGATACAAAAATACTTCATAATATCGTATTACGATTTCCTATAATTATCTTTGGATGACACATTATTGATAGATTAATTTCACGGAGCATGAGAGTAGGACAATAAGCATGCAATTAGTATAACAATCATTGGTTGAGTGGGTGTGTGAACTGAACGATACAGTGATCAAAGTAATTGACTGATCTGCTATAACTACAGACGTCGGTCAACGCCTACACTGCAACATAGCTACTACAACAGTAGCTACAAAGTACAATATATAATTACATAGTTGCTTCTTGCGAAAATGTTTTTTTTTTAATATTATTTATATGATTTAGTTTTTTTTGTAATTTTTAAATGTCATCCTAAAATGATCTAACAAATGATTTTGTTACATTTGATATGTGGATGATAGAATATTACGTTGCTTAAATAATGACTAACACAGCAAGCACTCTTGCGATATTTTTCTATTGCACATTTAAGAAATGTAAATGGAGTTAATAAGAACAAATATCGTCATTCATCACAAGTTGTTTTCACGATCACGATCACGCAGTGAAACTCTGAGCATAGATCTCTCTATAACCCTTTCGGTAGCTTTAAGATTTCTAATTAGGTCCATTGTAAGCGACCACATCTCAGTGCCGTAAGTCTTCACTGGCAACACACACTGGTTAAAGCCTTTTATGTATAAATATGAAAGTAAACAATTATGAAAAAATCATGTACGATATAATAATTACATTTCATCTGATATTGTATACAGTGTACTGTAGTACAAGTTTGATGGTGTTCATTGAAGGATGTACGGTCGCTGACACGAATGTCGGCTCGAAAATAACAAGGAAATATGACAACCGACTGACGTTGTAAATTAGTTATATACGTACATAATATGTACCATAAACATACTATTTACATGACCGGCTTTGAAGTCTAGCAGTCAAGGTTTAATTTACAAGTGACTTATTATATTTAAGATGCATACTCTAAATTCAAGATTTCTTGTGAAAAATTATTAATGTAGGCAATTTGTAAACTATTAAGAAACGCCTGACATGTTTTCTTACGTATATAAGCATTTTCGCTCTAATATCTTTGGATATTATTTTAAATCGTCGTAGAGTGTGATTGCAACTAGTCGTCTCGACGTGGCGAATGTCAAAATATCCTGCTTAAGGCTAATTCAGTACGATGAAATTATGTTCTGCCCACGTTTGCTGAAACACGAAGCTGCACGGCTCTTTCGAACCTTTTATGTGGACGATTTATGGGGTTTACTTGCGCACGTTTCAATTAGCCGATTGTATACTCATGGCGGTTTAACATCCAGATAACTCATACTTAACATAATCTATGATACATTATGACGCAGGAACCGTAAATTCGAACTTGGTAAGATTTTGAATTTAGAAGTTATATATTATAATAGCTTTATCCTTGGATTTTACTTACTACCAAGCTTCAGATTGTTAGTAAAAAATATACATTAATTTATTTATTATGTTAAGACATTATTATATTTTATTCAATACGTTTAATGTATCTAATTGAAAGGTATTATAGGTAAATGAGATGATTTTATCCTATTTACCAATAATGTGTGTATTTCATCGGTTTCATATTATGCACATATAAAAGTGTTTCATTCATAAATTCCACTGAATATATTCGTTTTATTATTTATTTAAGAAACTACAACATTAGTAGATTATTTAAATACAACGGGAATTCCTTTCACACTGATTCATTTAATAAAATGACTTATCTAATAGTGGTCTGAATATAGACAAACTATGCAATTAGGACTTGATACAATTATATCGTTACACCCAAATAGATTGCAAAAACTATTGCGAAGTAAAATCATCCAGGTAAAGTGATTCTTCTTAGCTACAAAATTCTAGAATTCCCATTTTTTTTCAGTTGTTTTTTCCTTCTCATTCATTACTTATTACTATTTAACTAAGATCGAAAAAAACTAAACTTACAGTTTCAATGATTTCAACATGAAATATATACTGTTATGGGGTGATATGGTAATTGTAAGTTCACGCTATATTCATACTTAACATAAGTATTATATTTGTTTTATTCCTTGTAATTTTAAAATATTTTCTGGCGGAAAATTACAGACGAAATATAAATAAGGAACATTCTGATAGTCTTTTATTTATTAAAATAAAAATAAGTAGATTCGTATCGAGTACAAATTCCATAAACAGATCGTGAAAGAATCATAAGATGAGCGTCGCCAATACTTCATTTTCCCGGCGAAGCGTTTCTGGCTTATCGCCAACATTTCCGAGAAAATGAAAGGAAGGTTACGCGATGTCTCGCGCCTCACTTTATATGCCGAAATCATGTCGGAGATTATAATTAATGTTTTTTTTTTATTAACAAAAATAAAAATGTCCTATGCACCGTGCAAATGTTTTGTATTTAACTGTCTTTTAATAGATTTTAAGTGACAATCTCTGTTATGTCTATCAATGATATTGCAATATGTATAATTTTAATTGTGATATTTCTTGTAATTTCAAGAATGTTCAAAACGTAACTCAAATTGCAGAAGTTTTAAAGGATTTAAAAGGGTAAAAGGGATATTTTTCACAAATTTAGTATGCTACTACTAAAAAATAAACACTCGTTCAAAACGCACTAACGCTGTAACTCTTCGTCTATGACCACTTAACTAGTATTGAAAAGACCAATCATGGGTCTAGACACGTCTATCACTAACATCCTGGTATGGAATGTGACGCCCGGCGCCGTGCCGTCACCCTCCATCCTTATTAAAAGCAATCTCGTGGGGCACTATCTCTATTGATTTTATGCCGCTGAACCAAAGAGCCGACTGAATATTTCTAAGATATTGTTTTATTGACCACTTTATACTGCATATATTAATGGGTAAAACAGACTAAGAGGTAATATTACGCAAATCATTTCGCATATAATTTTTACGTTAAAGATTTTGCATGTTTTAGTTGAAATGAAAACGTAATAGTTTAATAGGTTCATTATATTTATTTGAAATTTACACTTTTATTAATATAGATTCGAATAAACATGTTAGATGGAAACTAGCAAAGCCAAAAGTAAACATCAAGAGCAATATGTTCTCACGCAAGTCTTTATCAGTGCACTTTAGAAGTGAGGTTAATTAAATAGTTACTAGAGTAAGATAAAGTGACGCCTATTTATGGAGGCCGGCCACCTTATCGACCCTAGTATCTGATAAGCAATCTCTCCGCGAACCACTGATCGTTCACTGTATGTATTTTTGCTAAGATTTGATCTTTCAATTATTCTATGATATATTTGATTCGTTTATTCTGTGTATACTTAAGTTTGTCTATCTGTACAGTCAGACAGCTGTCTGCTTGTTCCGGGTAATCTCGGGAACGACTGGACCAATTTAGACGTGGCATTTTTTGGCAGATAGTTGAAGTTAGTTGCGGGTAGCTTAGGCTACTATTATTTATCAAAAATAGCTAAAAGTTCCTCGTATAAAACTCATAAAATTGTGAATAAATCCGATTCAATGCACAGTTTTATTGAGAAATATATTTGATTTCTCTTAGTACAATAAAAAAATTAGGAAAATAATGAGGGTTCCGTGTAAAAAAATTTAAAAAAACTATATTACGCAGTGAAGAATATATGAAACACGTGCGTAGCCGTGCATACACAGTTACTTGTTAATATAAAGAAAAAGGGTACTTCAAATTTCAATAAAACTGCGTAGTCTTTATAATCGTATTTATATTCAACACTGTAATAATTTACTTCTCATATCAACTCACTTAAATCGTTTATTATATTTACTTCCAAATTACAAGTATATAGTTGGTTTTACGCACAATTTATGGAAATGCGATGCTCGTCTGAGAAGTAAACTCGATAGTACATAGGTATATTACATACCATCATTTTAACACTACGATATGCAACTTTTATTTTTAGATGGTTGCTCACAAGTTCGGTATGTAAATGCAACTTGTTAACCTGCGCTTCGTGGATACGTTTGCTCGCTAACTTATAAATCATACGTGTTAAGTGTTATTGAGATTATTGTATAGAAACCGAATCGAATTTACTGGAATATTTCAAATTTGCGTTCAATACAAAGTTGTACGTTGGAAGTATACGTCATTAGTCGTCAAAAATATGATTCGAGTATGATTGAGTTTTCTAAATTACCACATATGTTTTTATCTATACTCTACATCATCATCATCGTCGTCGTGCTCCCAATGAGTTATTTGGAGTCGGTGACTTATCTCTTCTTCCATATATTTCTATCAGCCACCATATTATTTTTATTCACCACTTTTGCCTTGATATCTTCCCTCACACACTCCATTCATCTTTTCTTTGGACGTCCTCTCCCCTTCCATCCCTCAACTTTCATAGTCATCACTTTCTTCGTCACATGCGTTCCGTCTATTCTCAAAACATGTTCATACCAAGACAGACGATGTCTATACTCTATAACTATACTATTAAATAAAATTAAACTGTCTGTTAGTAATATCAAAATAACAAGTTTTTACTAAATACATATAAATGTATATACGATACCTATACCAAAAGAACAATTTTCAAAATTTTTGTCTGTCTGTCTGTTTGTCCCGTTTTATTTCCGTAACGGCGAGAACGATTTTGACGGACTTTTTTCTGTCAAATAGCTGAAGTTACTCCACATAATTTAGACTACTTTTATTTTTTTGAAAATAATTAGGGTTACGCGTAAAATAAAATTAAAACTCAAAATTTGTAACAAAATCCCATTCAATGCATAGCTCCATTAAACATTTTTTGCCTACAATTATTTAAAAACTATGTTACACAGTCAAGATTATTTGAAACGCGGGCAGATCCGCGGTCACGCAGTTATTTTTATGGTCAAAATCGATAAGATTTTAAGACAGTTGTGCATATATTTGCAGTTATTCAAAAATCTTCACCTGGTTAATGTAACTTAATTTTATTTTTTACTAAACTTTATATTAATTTGAAAAAAAAAAGAATTAAATTAAATTCACTAATATCTTTTTAAATTTATAGTTACACATATTACACTTATTATATTTAATACTACAATATGTAATGTTTTATTGTTACAGAGTGTTTATTCGGTAAACAAGCTATGGAGTTGGGATCCAAATGGTTCGCTGATCTCGGCCCTCCCTTCGGTGTGATGTACTGCATCAAATGTGAGTGTGTAGCGGTACGTATTATTAATTATAGTAATTACTTAATCTCATTATACATATTAATATTGCATATACTTTTAGAAAGAGTTTACACTATTCTTTGTCAATAATGTAAGAAGGCACGGAACCTCGGGGACTTAGCTAGTTAATTTATAATAATTTAAGGCACTAGAATATTTTACGCTGTGGTCGCTTTTAACCGAACCTGTGGTCCGCGGGATGCAAAATATGGTCCTCAAACGATTTCAAATTTCACGAAAGATGCATAGTTGGTAGAAGTATATGGTGGTTGTTGGATTAACTTTGTCATGTGGTAGCTATTATCTTTAATTCAATAACTTGTGTTATAGGGGCCCTATATTGCGTGATTTTGGTGGCGTCATGTCACAGGTTTCACAAATACATACAAATGGCTTTATTTTCTATCCCCATTAATTTGTAAGAACTAATCCTCTCTCTTTTTCTCGAACTCAATCAACGAGGAAATAAAAGTATTTATAGCCAATCGTAATATAATTTTTCTTCTACACGGCCAGTATTATTGAAAGTATTTTTAATAGGAGATTATCGAGGATAACTATTTTTGGATATTGTGCAAAATTGGATCACAGCCCAAGGGTATGTTGTAGTTAAAAATTATGAAATGACTAAAAAGTACAATGTACACACCAAATCCTTTTACTTAACTGTAAGTCTATAAGAATAATTTTAATGGAAAACCTAGATTATATGGAGATTGATTTAGGACATGTACAATAAAAATACTACTACCTACTTATGTTAAGCTAATCTGATAAAATATATTATAACGTATTTATTTATTTACTGCAAATTTGTCAGTATACATTTCTCATTTATAGATTTTATAATTATGTAAATGAAAAATGTGTATACTTAGAAATATTGTTTATTTAAAGTAAGACCATTATATTTCAGGTACAAAAGAAGCGTAGAGTTGTGGCAAAGGTCCATTGTCGAAATATTAAAAACGAGTGTCCTGAACCATCTTGCGATACGCCTGTGTTGTTGCCGGGCAGATGCTGTAAAACTTGTCCGGGCGATGTCAATCGTGAGTATCTCTTTTTTCCTAACATTTTGTATCCCACTGTATTAGTATAGTCACCCTCGACACTGACTCAGTAAGTGTTCCGATCCCCAACTGTTAAGGCTTCTGTACTCGTCGTAACCGCGATATGGCAAAACTTTTATTCATTGGGATGACACGCATTACACTTTTTACTACAAACAGGGACATAGGTTCTGTAAGTGACTTTGAGATCCGTTAATTTCAAATAAATCAACGTAGGTTTAGCGCGAGGTAAATTTCGCGGACTCAGGTGGCAACCTAAGCCGAGGGCCGTACCACTTTGTTGTCCTTGCGTCTTAATCTCTCGTCCCAAAAGTTCAGCGAAGTTATCAAGGCTCTTCCGGCTAACAACATTTAGTCAGTTCGACAAAGTTCATCTATCAATCCATTCAACTCTAAGATGTCTACTGCTGGACAGAGGTCTCCCCCAATAAGGGGGATTGGCATAATCACCACACTAGGCGGGCAGGTTGGTGATCGCAGTGAGGTATTTGTGGTACTCAGAGGATGCTGCTGTCTATCTCCTGGTTTATATCCCTTAGTCGGCCTTTTACGACACCCACGGGAAGATATAGGGTGATACCAGCCGGCACCACACGACCACAAAATATCCTGAAACAATGGAAGATGAAATAATCCAGTATTTTTTCATTCATATTTAATTCATACGAGGATATATTTTTCTGGTATTTTAACTTTAATCAGAAAGGACTGTTTCGCTTTAATTACATGTGTTGTAGATGAATATTTTTGTTAAAGTTTTCCAGTAATTAAACTTATGAGACAAACTTACAAATCCGAAAAAGTCAGTGAGAAATTTAAATTTTCTAATTTATACTTGTAAAGGCTTAATTCGTAATCTCATGTTATGTTAAGTAATCATGTGATCCAAGATAGTAAACACATTATACATAGAGGTGCTGGTTCTCAAGTAAAGCTTACTGGAATGCACCTATTTATTGCCTATGCTTGGTGAAAGATTTTCAAACTTGATGGTGCTATTTAGCCAGACGTGCACTAGAAAATAACCTACCACCACCTTGGTATCACATCGCGATGTTTCTTTAGAATGGTATAGGTGAATTCGAACTCACGTCCAACCACGTGGTATACGGTCTCACTATCAGTCATCATCACTTCAAAAAGCTGCGTTGTAAGAACAGTAGCAACATGCTCCCTTTTATTTTTAACCCAAAGCATTACGGGTTTAAAAACATCTTGATTGTGTTTCAATTTAAAACAAGACACACTTATTTATAACTTCTTTATGTAAATAAATGAATTAAGCGTGTACCTATATATATTTTTATCCTATGTATATTTTATTATTGAAAATAATTATTGCAGTTCCTAATATCATCAAGGTAAATTATAAACGAGCAATAATTAAACTAGATATTAAACTATGAATATAATTAAATAGAAGTCGAAGATGCGGTTATCGAGTGAACTAATTCCCGTGAGCGTAGCGTATGTAAACATTTTTACTTTAATTTGCTGAATATTATGTTGTCAATTTGCCAGCCTGTTATTACAACTTGCAAAATTATAACTTCGTCTTTACCTGATAATCGATGTTTTAATAGGATTTACTAGAAACCCTTGTCATAAAGATACCGCCAATACTAATAATAATATTTATTACCTATCTATACTTATAATAAAACGTGGGGTTTCTGAATCGACTACAGAACACGTTTAGTTAGTTCTTAAAGTTTTCGCTTGTTTGTCTGTCTGTTTATTAATTTGTTCGCCAATCACGCAAAAACTACTGAACCAAATTCGATGAAAGTTGGTAATGACATAAATTGCAGCCAGGCCGAGAACATAGGCAAATTGCAAATTGTCTGAATTCCAAGCAGGTAAAGCTAGTATAGTTAATAATTTAATAAAATATCTTTTATTCGATTCATCGAACATATTGATATTAGAAATCTAGTATTTATGTATTTTTTGTATATTAAGTGTTGGATATTTTACAATAAAAAATCTATTTGTAAGCTTAAATATTTTTATGTTACTTTCGGACTAAATGGTATGTAAATAAATTCAATTATATATATTGATTCTGTTTTCACTTTGATAATGAATTATTTTTTCAATAAACATTTGCATTATTGTGTGAGAAAGCGTAAAAATTTATGGGTTATTATCTAGAGAGGAGAAAAAACAATGTAAAATATTGATCCTTTTTTTTTTATTATGTTCATGGATTGAGTATTCTGTGTAAGAATTTTTTAAAGTTGTCATAATATTGAAATGACACCTAAGTAATTACGGTCCGAATGTCTGATGTCATATCTTTTTCGGCACGTTATTTGATACCTTAAAAACGGGAGCGGTTATTTAATAGCTCATAATAAACATTAATATGTATTTTATGTTTCTAGACTTTTATTAATTTATGCAATTCAAGCGAGCAATGATTTATATTATTGTCATCTCAATTACATTGAAAACGACTACCTACCGCGAATAACAGGTTAGTGACTTATATGCCATGCCACATGTCCGCGAAAACTATCCACATGATATGTGGAAATCGAGTAAGCGATTTATAACTTGAAATTATTTTTTTTTTAAGTAAGTTTGAATACTTTTTTTTTATCTCACTAGGCTATTTATATTCCGCTTACGGTTAAAAACCTGCTTCGTTTTAGTAACATTATGGATACTTAAATACCATTTTTGATAGATAATAACTGCGACTGCTATGGTTTGTAATGTATTAATTATTTCGGTGTGTAATAAATCTATACTAATAAATAAAATTGAAGTGTCTGTTGGTAATGTCAAAGTAACATTTTTTTACTGAATAAATATGAATTAATAAACGATACCTATACCAAAAATATAATTTTTACAAATTTTACCTGTCTGTTTGTTCCTGGTAATCTCCGGAACGGCTTGACGGATTTTAACGGTACTTTTTTTGGTAGATAGCTGAATAGAATCTAGACTACGTAACTTAGGGTACTTTTAATTTTCGACAATAATTAGACTTCCATGTAATAAAATGACACATTTTTTTTATAAAATTCAATCGAACGCACAGTTTTACGGGGAAGTGCTTGAATTTATCAGAAATACTTTTACTTTATCTTAGTACTATAACAGTTTTATAAAAATAATAAAGGGTTCCGTATGAAAAAATAAAACACAGTGAAGAATACACGAACGGCGGGGGCGCAGCCGCGGGCACACAAGTAGTTTAGCTAAAATCTAACATGGTCGTAATAATCTAACGTTTTCTCGGCTGTACTTTCATATTTTATAGTGACCTTTCATTTTTTATTTCCTTATCATGTTTTGAACTTGACCTCAGACCTCATCAGATGGATAAAGTTAATCATTTTGATACTATGTAATAAACGTAACTACAGGGAAAATATGAAAGCGTGTTTCATCATAAAAATATTTTTTAGGGAATTATTTGCTAATGAACTTATTGTAAAATTACGTACTTTTGCCTAAAAGAAGTTAACGTTTATAATTCTTGATCGATCATATCCAAAATCATGAGTTCTTTATTCAATTTGGACCCTGAAAACAGAACAGTCTAGAAGAGTAAACCATAACTCGATGTAGTTTTTTTTTCTTATAAAATGTTTTTATGTAGAAATTATATGGTTCATAGTTAGTTACCACTATCGTTCAGCTAATGATCCACTCTATAAAAAACTTATGGACATTCAGACCTGCTTGACATACTGCTTAATATGTCGATTACCCATAAAAATGAGACAATAGGAAAACAATGGAAAGCTGGCGTAAACGCCAGGTTAGTGCTCAAGGGGTTAAACTTATTGTCAAGTACATGGGTAATTATTAATACAAGAATCTTTGTTCGTCATTTGTCATCGAGTCAAATTTGAATTTGCTGACAAGTAAAGGTAATTGCAGATCATAAGAAAGTATGCGTACGCGAAGTGACAAGTACAGGCGATGACAAATGACAGGCGGCCGGCGTTGTGGCTCCCACGACTGACTCTCATCAATATACATTAGCTCCATACAAATACACGCCTCGCATGCATCGGCATCGTTGCGTCTTGGTGTAGTAAATCTCTAATAAATGTAGTATACGCACGAAAATATTGCCCTTTATTTTTAAATTAAGACCTTTGTGAAAACTATTGCAATAAATGTGTTCCGTGTACAAATCATGCAGTACGGTAATAAGGTCAGTGACATAGATTCTAAAAGGCTAGGCGGTCTCGTGAATCGGGACCCTGAAGCTCAAAGGTCCCCTCAGACCCTAACCCCCAAACTAGCTGAACATGGGTTAATGTAACCTACTTTTAATTTAAACCAATTCGAAACTCAAAAACATACATGTAAAAAATTCTGTAGCATTACTTCCTTGTGATCTTTAAATCACAATAAAGAGCCGAGTATATAGTAACACCTTTAGAATATTCATTTTTTTATACTTTTTGATAAATCGCAATCAGTTTACATAGGGCCTTAATTTTTAGCACCAGGGGCGTTGGTTACCTAGCGACTGGATTGTGATGGGTACGAGGACGCCGACGCCGCGTCTGTCCCGCGGCGTCCACTCATTACGACTATATCGAGAGCATTACAATGGTATTACTCAGATGCACTGGGCGCTACGTGGTGGTGCAGAAATGGCACGCGCTGTTGCGCCCCCCTGCACCCGCACCAATGCTGCAAATATAGCTGCTGCTGGTGGTTATTCCGGGAGCGGGCGTCGACCCGCCGCCGCGACGCCGTCTGCTCGCCTTTTTAGCGAACAGCACGGGCGCGATTTTTTTGCGAACAAATATCCGCGATGTCAACGCACGCAGTCTTTTTACAGCATTAATTTTCACTGGAAATTCAATTTAATAAAGTGAAATTTTGTTTAGATTTATATATAATTGACTATGAACGTTTGGTCTCTTCTGGACTATATATATTTTTTGACGTATGTCTAAATATTAGGTTGCAGGTCAGTGTTTTTTAAAACTACTTAATTTTGAAGTTTCAAAGTAGATAGTTTTACGACAGTTTTGAAATTTCATTTCATTCTTTGTTCGAGAGTTCAAAAGAAAATATTTCTTTGGTCTAAATCTAATATTATGGTTAATATGACCTTTATATTAAATTAATTGAAATACCGATATGGCTTACTAGTCGTTAAAACATGGCGGAACTCTGAGCCGGCCGTAAAGTCTATTTGACGCTAGTAACTATAAAACGCATCAAATCCGATTCACAGTTGCCTTTGTGAGAAGTCCAGTTGGCCATTTGCCGGTCGCACGCCGTACTATTATAGTTTATCGTGCTTTTAATAAATCCCCACAACCATACTGAGATTGTAAAACTTATAATTTTTTTTATTAAATTCCTGCCAGGTGTTGCTGCAATAAACTAAATTAATTTCATGCCTCTAAAGGGGAAATGTCTCGTAATGTAGTGAGATGGAACTCTTCTTTTTATAAGTCGGCCCTTCGATAACTGTTTTTATTGCGCGTAATTTTTTTTTATATCAAAGATAAATTCAATATGTATTTCAATGTAAAAAAATAACTTTCTTGTGAACGTTGAAAAGTGTTTTTTTGACTGAGTGCAAACATTAAATCCTTATAATGTTTACAGAGTTGATAAAAACGTGACAAAGTTATTAGTTGTGATAAACAATTTTGTTTATTCCAATTGTCTGCTTTTATTTTGCAGCGGTGTAATTGGTGACAATATAGTATTGTAGAGTTGAATTGAAGGTCAGAAGCGTAATATTTACGTTTTATGTATGAAAATTTTAAACTAAGACAAAAATATGAAGTCCAAAAATATATATTTTAGTACCTACTTACTTTAAAAAAAGTAATACCTTGGGTTTTTACGTATACTACTATATAAAAGTTTTCATTTGAAATTCTATTATATTTTAAGACCTTTTACATTAGATAGATTGATGAGTGATAGTGAAATGAAAAATAAAGACTTAAATTTTATGAAGTTAATATAGGTTTTTTTTTACTGGATCCGAGGGGTATTTATTTTTGATTGCGAGTAGAGCTAATTAAATTTCTAGTCGATAAGACTAGAGTAGAGATTAAAGAACCTGATAAATTCGTTTGTTTATATATTCTATTAAATTATGAAGGATTAATGCATTCGCTTGGTTTGTTATGATTCCTATCTATCTCAGTATGAAAAATGACTTTACTATGACAATTTACAATAAAAAAAGACATTTCAGTCTGTTGATATAGCATGATAAATTATAGTATATTATTAGCTGAGAGCCCGCGACTGCGCCTGCGTTTCATATATTCTTCACTGCATTTTTACTTTTTTTGCGGATCCCTAATTATTTTCCTAATAGTTTTTAGTACTAAGATAAAGCAAAACTATTTTTCATAAATTTAAGCACTTGCCAGTAAAACTGCATTGAATCGGAATTATTTTTTTTTCCAATTTTTATGAATTTAATTTCTTTACACGGGACCGTAATTATTTTCGAAAATAAAAACTATTACGAGGAGTAACTTCAGCTATTTACTAAAAAAGTTCCGTCAAAATTCGTCTAGCCGTTCCGGAGATTAGCCGGAACAGACAAACATTTTATAAATTGTATATTTGGTATAAGTATCGCATATACATATTCATATCTATTTAGTAAAAAAAATATTTTGACATTACAAACAGACATTTCAATTTTATTTATTAGCATAGATTATTATTATTATAATAGTGTTTTATAATGTGAGGCAAGAAGACGTATAGCGTCAGTTGATTTCGTTCACGGTTCATCGAGCAGCACATCGCTGATCATTCGATCACGAGTGTATCTAATTCAGTTTGCAGCGTGTGCTTCTGAGGAATTTGTTTTGTGCACGCCGGTCTGTTGCCGTACTCACAATCGATGTTTTATTTTCGCATGATATGTGTCTTCGCGTTAGCAATGCATTCCGGTATGCATCAGTTTCGATTATGCTGCTGAAAAATTAATTTGAATATGTTTATTGCCGATTAACTGTGTGCCCGCTGCTCTGCCCGCGCGTTTCATATATTCTTCATTACGTAATATATATGTAATATATATAGTCTTTAAATAACCATTGTAAAATAATGTTTTGATGGTCCCGTCCGTGAAATCGTATTTTGTTCACAATATTATGAGTTTAAATTTCTTACGCGGCACCTTAATTATTTTTGAAAAATAAAGTAGCTTAAGTTATGAGGAGTAACTTTAGCTATATATCTAACCGTTGCGGAGATTACCTGGAACAAACAAACAGACAGACAAAAATTTAGTTTTAGGTATAAGTGTCGTAAATACATTCATATGTATTTCATGGTGAAAAGTTGTTATTCTGATATTACAAACAGACACTTCGCTTTTATTTATTAGTATAGATGACCCTGACTTCGGTCTTAATATAAGATTCACATAACAAACTCTTTAAAGAGTTAAATAGGGAGGATTATTCTTCGTGTTGCGATGTACATATAGCAGTCATTATTTTAATGTCGGGTAATGAGGCTATGTTATTGAGTGCGGTTACCGGGCTTGTCTGTATAGTTTGTGGTGCGAAATGCGTGACTGGTAACAACGGAGTTTGTAGTATATAATCTGTTGACGGGCGTGTAGTGGCGCCAGACCCATTTTGATTTACGTCTTACACATTATTAGTCTTTACATTAGGCCCGGCAATGGCCTTTTTAATAGCGGCGATCGTCGTTTATTGTTGCTCTGTTTGTCTGTTAATGCTCTAGTTTGAATAAAAACTAGTATGATTAGTGGAACGAGAAGTGATATTACAATTTTACATTAAAATTAGCATATAAATAAATATTGGTAACGGTTCTTTAGATCTTTATTTTTAACGAGAGTTTATGCATAAAGAACATGACATCACATGACATGATATCCATTCAATACTTTACATAAAGCCTATATTAATATTAAACTACGGAAATAATTACTAAATAGAATAAGTAATCAATTCCTCGCTTTAATACCGACGTCCAACAATTCATAAATTGATTTGTCTACTTTCGGTATTGGTTATTGATCAGGTGAAAATTAAGAACATTGTAAGCAGTCTGAATATAGTGAGATTTTTAGGTATTTTAACTACATTTAATTGAATAGCTTTTTATTTGCACAAAAGACGTAACAACTTTAAACACATAGAAAATACACTATATAACATAAAACAAAAGTGTTGCGCTTATGGAAACAAGGTCCAACCTCAGCTTGATTGTTGCACTGAAACTTCAAGAGTGTCAGAGACGCGCTGGTATTCTGGTTGAACCTTGTTGGTGTTCTGCGGAAACACTACTTAATTCGATATTTTTGATATAAGGTACATAAAAAGAGCTATATGAAAAGTTACACAGGTATTACACAAATCAATATTCCAAATTTCAATCAATAAATTATTTATTAAATGTAAAAAAAATACAGATTACCTTCTATATCTATACCAACAAATACGCAAACACACCATTTAGTAAAATAGTACATACTTAAATACGTACTTCAGTACTACCAAGTTACATTAAATCAATATAGGTTTTTATATAAACGATGATAACATATAACATAAGCTTGTGCCTGTTATCCCCGAAGAGTTAGGCAGAAGTGAAATAGCGAACTACACCACCCACATTTCGCCGAGCTTAGTTCCGTCCCAGATGTGACAGTGGGCGAGCTAGTCGCCATATCGGACATAAATTCCAGATTCCAGACTCCGGGATGATACTGAGTAGAAAACCCAATATCACTTGACCCGACCCGGGAATCAAACCCGAGACCTCGCACGACAGTCGTACCGTAATAAAACTGTTATTATTATTTTATATAATAATATTATCCATATTAATATTGCTAGTGAGTCACTTTATTAAACAAAGGTAAGAAAAAATACATTTAAGTAATTTATGTAATACTAGCTGTGTGCCCGCGACTGCGCCCGCCTTTGATTTATTCTTCACTGCATTATTTTTTTTTATGAAACCTTAATTTTATTTTTAGTACTAAGATGAAGTCAAAATATTTGTCATAAATTCAAGCACTTGCCTGAAAAACTGTCCATTGAATCGGATTTATAACAATTTCTTATGAGTTTTAATTGTATACTTGGAACCCTAATTATTTTCGAAAATTAAAAGTATTAGATACCCTTAGTAATTTCAGCTATGTACCAAAAAAAGGCCTGTCAAAATTCGTCCAGCCGTTCCGGAGATTAAGCGGGACAAACAAACAGACAAAATATTAAAAAAAAAATATGTATCTTTGATATAGGTGTCGGTTGTTATTTACATTCACACCTATTTAGTAAAAAAAAATAATTTTGACATTACAAACAGACACTCCAGTTTTAATAATTAGTATAGATTAACTCATTGCTTTTGTGAGTATTCTAAGAGCACATGAAATATAAAACTTTATAATTAAGAGTTATAACCAGTTGACGTTATGACAAGGTTTTAAGGCCGCTGCGTCGTTAAAACTGGTAGATTAAGGCGACATTAGTAAAGTTGATGACGTTTAAAGTTGTGATTTTCATAATTTAGTACGTGTTTGTTGAAATAATGCGAAAATGTACTCTTGGGTAAATAGAGAACATACGCGATGTGCAAACAGAACCGTGGCGTCGCGACGTCCGGCGCCATGTTACGGCGAGGACACGCGCGATCTATGTACTAAATCAGAGATTTTATTATGGCGAATTACAGTAAATTTAAAATGTAATTAGGTCTCCGCTTTCAACCGTGCCTTGTGAAGTGAAAGTTTGTCATGCTACCATATATTCTTGGTGTTGTTCGCTATGTACCTACCTAAGATTTCTGTAAAAACGTATGAAATAAGTTATTCAAAAATAAATAACTCGGTAAAGATTTCCGATTATTTTCTACAGAGTGGCTTATTATATTTACTATTAAAGTATGATATAATATACTAGACTCTTTTTTACATTTTTTTTATCAGACGACATCATACAGTCATATCCAAGGTCAATTCGTAAAGTAAATGTTACTATAAAATATTGATTCTAATTGTAACACGATTATTGTTGCAATGTGGTAAATAAAAAACACGTGTTTCACATTTCGTTATGTTAAAAAAAACTGCAATTACTTTTTAGTAATGTTCGATATTTGAATCTTTTTTGGCAGTTTGGCTTCGTTATCCTTGCAAGATATATCTGAAGAAAAAAATTAACCTTTTTGTATACACTTTTGTTCATATATGTATATGTAGTTTTCATATTTGATAACTGCTGTACAAAATACAATAATAATTTAATAACAATGTTAATTACATAACATTGTACTTATATTTATGCAATCTAACGTACACTTTGCAAATATTAATCTTCGTTACTTACCTATATGCTTATTTGTTTAAATAATTACACTTGATAATGTGTGTGTACACATTATGAAGGTACATTATGACGATTGAGATGCGATACAGTGACAACTCGACGTACTTACGATAAATCCAATTTATCTAATCATTAATGTTATTGTTATTGACTTAATATAAATAGGCGAGTGTTGGCGCCACAAGTATGAGGGTAGTAAGTAATAGGTACAGTTCACACGATACGACAAAATCTCGGAAAGGTGTGTACTTACAGTAAGGTTTATTTCATGGAATCAATTCGAATGCAGCACGCGTCGCCATCACCGAATTGTTCTTTAAAACTAACGGTCGATATGTACTTACAACTAGTATGAGGATAATGTGGTGGTTTTACTTTAAAAATTGTTGTATTACGTTCGTTTAAGTGGATATGCGGTAGGTGTTTATTCCATATGAACGTATTCCCCTGTTTCTTCCCTGGATAATGAGATTATAGCAAATATTTTTATACAGTCTTTATCTTTATCCTATATCCTTTCCTTTATTCCTATAACATATAGGAGCCTTCAAAAATTGAGAAAATATGCCCAATTTTTACTTTCGTTTTTAAGCGTCCGTCCAACAAATTTAACGAATTAAACAAAAGAAAAGCAAATCATAGAGGCTTAGTCAAAGACTTTCTTATTTAATATTCGACCCAATTTTAGAGGAGGAAATAGGAGAATACGAAGTGATGATTTCGTATAGGTATTATGCATAGACAGGCCGAGCTGCAGTTGACCCTTTCGCGTTCGATTTGAAATACCCATTTTTCAAACTTTTTACCTACAATAACGTTATTACAATTCTTTGAGCATATAGTGATGCACTGTGTTTTGCTGCTAAATTGTACATCACAATGTTAGATTTAGTTAATATGTGCATACTATGTAACATAAATCGATGTAACAATTATTGTAAACTAATAAATAAATAAAAAGAAAGAGTTAAATCCACAGGAGCATAAAAACTATTTATTAATATATTACATTTTTTTCTTATTGTTTACCATTGCATGATTCTTTCCTATCCAACACCGCTTGTCGTCTAACACATACATATGCCCTTATTATCCATTCTCGTTCTAGACTTGTTATCAATTTAATTATGGTACCATCTTCGACCACGAATTCATGAAATCTCAAACGTGATTGTATATGAAACAAAATCAATTAGTATATGTGATAATTACTAAGATAAAATAAAGTTATTTTTCGGTTTCATATCAAACGTTACAGAAACATGCAAAGATTCCGTGATGTTTAACAGATTTAATTGGCATACAAATTTACGAGTGAATTTCTTTTTTTATATACTTTGAGGTGAGTTTTCAATTTTTTTTTTAATCCTAAATGTTATTTCGGTATATATACTACCTCACAGCAACTTTTTATAGCAAATTTAGACGCTTATATTCTTACTTATTAATCAACACTGAAGATTTTATATATTTCTTTAAGAGTAAGCTTTTGGTTTATCCCAGGTATCGGTAACGAACGAAAACTAACCAGAACCTCAGTAATTAAATGTATTTCGTTTAAAATAATAATAAAAAAACAGTACTTTAAGTCAAATGAATTCTAGTACATAATAAAAAAGTTGGTTTCAGTAACTAATTAACATAAAATAGATAAACATATGTTTTAGTATTTTGTTGATATAAAATGTACGCAACATTAAAAGTCTACGGTTCATTTAATGTAAATATTCCTAACTTACTATATTAAATTGAATTGTGAGTTTGTTTATTTGTTTGTTACAATTTCACGCCTTAAAAGTATATGCGGTTGGCGACAAACTTAAACAATTATTTTTTCAGAAATCTATTGCTATCGCGTTGTTGCCCGAAAGGAAGGGTAATAAAACACGAAAGGGCAACTGTAGTTCGGGCTGATTTTACTACCTATGAAAAATAGTCGGCAACATAACTTGTCAGTACCCTCCCTGTTTCCTCCTTCAAAACTGTACCGATTTTTAATTTTCGTTATATTATAGTAAAAGAAAGACATTGGCTGTGCATCTGCGTTTTTTTTGTTTTTATCAATTAAATTTGTTTGACGGACGTCTGAAAACAACGGCAAAAATCGAGTATTTTTTTCAGTTTCAAAAGCTCCCAGTTTCTACAATAACTAATTTATAAAATCAAAACCTACGGGCATGGCGGTGGTAGATATATATATTATTTGATTAAATAAAAATATTTACCATAATACTATTATTCAGAGAGGAAACAGAGGAATATGTTTGGATCGAATAATTGGCGCTCGCATATCACGACTACGCTACACGACTGATCATCATGTCACAGAAAAGGGCATAGGACAAGGTCATCGACATTTTTAAGGTCAAAGGACATTTCATGGTTAAACCGATTGACAAAAGCTACATTAATGCAAGCGAAGCCGGCATTAGGTATTAAAGTAAAAAAAAACCTAAAAAACCGTAATTGACAATTACAAATGGAATTTCATATCATATGCGACAAAATTAACGATAATGTATCCGTTCACTTCAGGTCTCTTTGAACGCAGCCGTGTAAGAGTAGACAAATGTTACGTCGACTGATATCTGCTGCAACTGAAATTATGTGCCTTTGCATTTTCATTTATTACCACTTAAGTGACATTTTATGAGCACCGTCGGCCGTCTGTGTAAAAGCGGCTTAATAATTTACATGCATCCGTAAACCTACATATTTTGCACTTGCGACTAATGAATAAAACAAGCATCTGTCATAAGGCATCTGTACAATTTATGCACAAAATGTTTTAGTATTAATCGTGCTGAAAATCTTTATGTTGAAATGTTGTTATGTTGCATGCGCTGGTTCTCTTTCCTTCGTACAACAGAACGCTCGCCGGGATAATTTGCCGACGTAAGAATCCCGAATTGAAGTTCGCTCTTTGAAGTTAAGATTAATTTTACGATCGAAAAATATTCGCCTTTCAATCTTTTCCGTTCGCAATTCAATTTAAAATAAACTCGCGTACAATCAAAATATATTGAAAGATATACGTAAAGAGATTCGCGGAGAGTATAATCAGAACTAAGAAGTTGCATTTACAGAAATTCTTACAATTTAGAAATGGAATCAATTCTATATTTATACGACAATTTACATGTATGTTTTTTATTATAATTATACAGATTTATTTGCTATTTTAGAAGCACTATCGTCATAATAAATATATAAATATCATAAAACTCGCATATATTTCAAATCGTTTCGTTAAGTTTTAAAATACAAATCACGCAGTCTCAATATACCTTTTGAGCTTTCATATTCACTTTATATTATAAACATACTATATCTTTTGTTAAAGTTAGTATATTTATTTTAAAGTCTATAAATACTCCAATTCTAAAGACTTAAGATGATAAAATGAACTCTTGATCCCGCCAGTACAATTTGTAACCTTATACAAAATGATTGTTTTTAATGACAGATACAGAAAATATATATGTCAAATAATAAATAAAAGATAAGACTTATAAATTACCACTAATTGATGTAATAACGTACATTATAACTTTGTTTGATGTAAAAATCTTTAATTTAATTAATTTCTCACGGTTGATTTTTACAATTTGCATAACGTTTTATATGCTGACGCTACACAGATACACTCGCTTTACGCGTTTGCTTCGTATGACTTGTAACCAGTGTCGACGAACCGTCATATCGTTATCTTTTTAAAGCAATACAATATGGTTTTACGTACTCTACGTACACGTTCAACTGTATAACTTAATTAAGTTATTTATTGAACAAAACAACTCATTTAGATTCCCTCTCCGTTGCTAATATTATGGTTTTTTATATGTACTAATCATTAAAATTGAAGAGTCTGCTTGTAATGTCAAAATATTATTTTTTACTAAATACATATGAGTACTATTTTCAAAATGTTTGTCTGTCTGTCTGTCTTGTTGTTTGTTCCGGCTAATCTCTGGAACGGTATGACCGGATTTTGACGAGACTTTTTTGGTTGATAGCTGAATTTACTCCGCGTAACTCACCCTGATTTTTTATTTTCGATAATAATTAGAGTTCCGTTTAAAAAAAAAATAACTCATAAATAATTGAATAAACTCCGATTCTGTGTGATTCAAAAGTGTTTGAATTTATGAATTTTGTTTTTTTTAAATTATCTTAGAACTAAAGATTTTTAGGAAAATTATTAGGGTTACGTATAAAAAATTAAAACGCAGTAAAGAACATATGAAACGCGGGCGCTTCCGCGGGCACACAGCTAGTCTATAATATTACTTATACAGAGAAATCATAATAAGGTAACATAATGCCAAATATTATTGTCTCTAGATTCACGAAATATTTTTCATAAATTGACAAATGTAGGTGGGACAATATTATTCTTTGTAAGTTTCTATTAATATTAGTATTATTATATTATTAAGAAAAAATTCGAAATTTAAATTGAGCTTTTAAGAATATGACTTGTAGTGTAATTTGATTGGTCGATGTTTTGAGATTCAAAGAAATCGGAGAGATAATATTATTATGGTCACACTTTATCGCTTAAGGCCACGATTAGTTCATAAGCTAGAAGTGTAGCGCCGGCCTGTGGAGCGAGTATTACGCGCGTAAAAGGTCACAGGCGAGACGCGAAGGCTATTCGGAAAGTAGACTGGCGCCACCGAGGTACGCTCTCGGTCTAAACAAATTCGGTAGGTACGTATTTTGTACATAGTACGGCTGTTCAGTGGAAATTTAATGAACACTACACGGTACATATTAAATAATTTCTATTTAGTACTTATAGTCATACGTATAGATAAGATTCATATTAATAACGAATGTTAAAGAGCTTTGTAAATGATTGCAAAAGGACTTGATAAACTAATGGATATAGTAACTCCTTGAAATAAATTACATGTGTCAATGAAGTCCAGAATATTCGTTTTCAATTTGTGTTGTAATGAACATATTGCGGTGTAAATGATAATAATAAATTAGAGTTATGTGCATAGATATATATGACATGTTATAACAAGTGTCCTCGCCCATAGTACTGTGAATATCTAGATCTATTATTTTTTGTCGTGTACGATTTGGTTACCAAGCTCGGTTTTCTCTCAGAGCTTTGACATGGGGCTCTTCAAGAAGGGACTGAAAAGCGCTCACCAAGGTCGGCGACGCAACAGAAATGCCTCTGGTGTTGCAGTTATCCATAGGCGACGATAACCATTTACCATCAGATTTGCCGTTTGCAAGTTCGCTGGCCTTTTATATTAAAAAAAAAAAAAAAAAAAAAATTATAAATTTCACATGTCTCTACATTTCCGATTTTTATGACAAAACATTATTGCAAGGGCCTAAAAATATATAATGGAATATATTTACAATATCATTTTTAGAAACGTCTGTTTATCTGTTTGTTTTGCAGTCATCAATTAGAAAGTACTAAGTATATCTATAGGTCACAAAACGTCCAAAATTTTGCTTACGTAATACTTGAATGAGGCACAATTATAAACACAAAGTAACTAGATAGGACCTTAAAAAGGTCAAAAACTGTCCAAAATGTTGCTTACGTAATGACCAGATAATATGAATTTATGGTGACGAACGTTGAACTACCCATGTGTAGTGGTTGTGACCACAAGCCTTAGAATATATCAAATAATATTCGTGTCCTTCGGAAATGTCAGTCATCATACAGTTACGATCATTCTGTAGTAGCGATCAACCGACTATTATCCAGTAGATATGGTTAGAAGGTATCAGCTAGCTCAGGGGCCTGTCTTTTTCACAAAACAAGAAGAATATAGGTTGCATATTGGCTGAATGTCACGCGGGCGACGACGCGGGTACAGCTAGTATGCATAGACGTACAATGTAATACAATACGAAATATAATTTATGGGGAAGAGGTTTATAATATATTAAATTTATCATTTAATTAACTATTACGAAAGTACTGAGAAGTCGCGTAAATACTTCTGTGAAATAAACGCGTTCGTTAGTTATACATATCAGTGATCGTCGAATCGATTAAATTAAATTATTTGTAATGTATAAGGAATCATAAGGTGTCGTACAGGTATTACGCAAGAAAATGTTTTGACTTTTTAACTTCCCCTTGTCAGCTATACTAACCATAACTCATAACCCTCAACCGTGATAACGTAAGCATATTGAAGAACGAAAATTGAATAAGGTAATAAACATGGTAACGTAATCGCCATTTAGGCCCGTGCCTGATATCATCAAAATAAGGTTTTGCCCGCGCCATTGAGGGTTACGAACAACCTTATACAACCCCTAAGGCATTGTGCGTGTCAGATTTTGTTCATTAAATATACCGAGGGAGAAATTGAATTGCAAAAGCATAAATTACTTTGACACATTTAAATTAGTTCGGGACCTATTCTGAACGCGAATGCGTGGGTAGGTTAGTTGCTATTTTCATGGCATAATGTAAGTGTGTTGATTACAAAGAAAAAAAAACCAATAAGGCAAAACGTAATAAATAATTAATTAAAGCATGTATTTGGTAAGCGTATTTTATAATAGTTAGCCAACGACATAGAGCGATTTAAGGCAAAATTTTATTAGTGTTAGTGCAATAAGATAATTTTAGAATTGATTGTGCGTTACAAAATCTTAATACTTGTTTGAGTGAATCTCTTTTACATCTATACTAATAAATGAAATTGAAGTGTATATTTTTAATGTCAAAATATCATTTCTTTACTGAATGTAATACGATACATATACCAAATATACAATTATTAAATTTTTTGCTCGTCTGTCTGTTTGTTCTGGGTAATCTCTGTAAAGGCTGGACAGATTTGGACGGGACTTTTTTGGTAGATAGCTGAAGTTACTCCGCGTAACTTAAACGTAACGTAAAAAATGAAATCTCATAAAAAATGAATTAAATACGATTTAATGCACAGTTTTAAGAGCAAGTGCTTCAATTTATGATAAATATTTTATTTTATCTTAGTACAAAATTTTTTTTTAGGAAAATGATTAGTCTTCCGTAAAAAAAAATAAAACGCAGTGAAGAACATATGAAACGTTGTTGCCGGCGCCACCACATAGCTAGTTAATAATACTAGTTAGTCTCCGTCATTTTGTTGACGAAAAAAATATTTTAAATGTTATGGAACCTAGACCCTTCTTCTAGATTAGTTTTATTGGGTAAGTGTATCCAGTGTATTCATATTGAAATTACAACCAAACCAGTTCAATAGTTTTTTCTCTTATGCGCGCTTGAATACGAAATATTTTTGTACTTAATACTTAAGTTTATAGATAATTTAATTTTTTTTCAAATTCTAATGTCACATAATTCTGAGAAAACCCTCTGAAAAGTATTTTTTTTAATGAATGAGTGATATTGTATTGTTCGTAGAGAATAAGTGCGTGGGGCATTCAAATATGAAAACGATATTATTTTACATATAGATACAAATAATATTATCATGCTTAAAAGATAGTATATTTAATTTTGGTATCAAATCTGTATCCACAAATATCTATGTGAAGTTATTTAAATCTTCTGTTTTTTTTGTACTACTAAGTATAATACTTAGAGCTCTGGAACTTTCATTTAAGTCTTCCTTCACGTATGCATAAAATATACATGCATTGCTGATGTATGCACTTGCTGATATAATTATAAAGTGGATACAATTTATATGACAGGATATTAATTCATGAAATGTTTGTTGTGAGTTCATTCATAAAGTGTCTCTGTAGTTATGTTGCTCATGCGCGCAGTGATATAATAAATGAAACTTACTATGTTGTGATTTTCTTATTATTTGAAATAATGAATTGTATCTTTAATTCGTATTATACTGTGTTTTATTAAATTAAGACTTTCTATAGATATAACTAATAACTTTTACTTCCTTGTTGCCAATTATGCTTTGTTAATGTTTTTTCTTGTAAGGTTATGTTATAGAATTGAATATAAAAACGCATTCCTCTTAAAGAATCACTGACATAAAATGTAAATAAAGCTTTTAAAACAAAAAGTATATTGTAACATTTGCAACCATACTTTTTAAATTAAATTCGGTATCTATCGGTTCCCGCGGTTGCGCCCGCATTTCATATTAATTTTCACTGCGTAATATTTTTTTTTATACATAATATTAACCCTAATTATTTTCTAAAAAATTTTGCTTCTATTATTAAGCAAATATATTGCTCTCAAGTTCAAATTCCTTCCAGTAAAACATTGAACCGGATTTTAATCACAATTTCCTGCGTTTTTGATTTTTTTACGCGGAACCATCATTATTTTCGAAAAACAAAAGTACTCCAAGTTACGCGGAGTAACCTCAACTATCTTTCAAAATAGTCCCGTCAATATCGGTCCAACCGTTCCAGAGGTTACCCGGAACAAAGAGATAGAAAGACAGACAGACAAAAATTTTAAAAATTCTACACTGGATATAGGCATCGTTTATACATAAGTACCTATTTAGATTCATATCTACCTAGTAAAAAAAAAATGTTTTTTACATTACAAACAGACACTTAGATTTATTTATTAGTATAGAAAAGGTTGCAATGGTAATTATCGTGTACGTAATTGATAGTAATTAACGATTACAAATTAATCAAAATCTAGTATGATTCAATATATACAAAGAATAGATATCAATTTTGTATTTTTAGTTGAATTTATCGAAAAATATCGTTTGAACTCAATCAAGGATAAAAGACATCGGCCCATAACCATTATTACCCAAGGACGTGCTACAATTGCGAGCTTATACAAGGATGAGGTTAATCCTTAATGTATGCAGTTTTATTGTAAACGCGTGCGTCGCTTATGATTAAGGGCACGGCGCCATTTTCAAACTCCTCCATTGTTCATAGAAATGTGGCGCCGGTCATTCCGTTCATATGTAATTTTATGATCCGACGCTTGCAAATAGCGTTTTCTCTGCATTTTAACTACGTGCTTCGAATACAATTGTATTCTATCCTTAAACATCTGTTTTGAATTTTAAAATTTCAAGAGCGTCTCTTTTTACGTGTTCCAAATTGTTTTTGTTTTTTGTCTTGAGAAAGCCTTTCATTTCATTAACCGTTTACATGGATTCGATATATATATACGTTACCCAATAGGTTCGTAAGTGCATCGTCAGATCAGAAATCTGAGTCACGAGCCATTTTTGCATGAGAATCGGGTCGCATCGAGATTTACGTAAGAGATGTAGGGTGTTTGGAATTAAGTGGCCTGGCGGCCTGTTTAATAAGTTCGTTTATTACGAAACACTCTTTGGTAGAAGCCATTTAAAAACGTGATTTATAAATATCACCTTAAGTCTTTGAACGTATAAGGGATTTATGTACTTATTTCTTTCCTTATATATGAGCACAATTATAGATTCGAGTTACGACATTGATATCATATATTATCCACCGGTTTTTAATTATTTTAAATAGATAATAATTGTTTATTCGTTTTAAACTACTTTTTCATAATAATAGGTTAGTCAGTTTATGATTGATTCAACCGAAAGACGTCCACTACTGGGTATAGGTCTTTCCTAAAAAAGGAGGAATTGCCATAAGCGCCACGATTGGCAGGCAGGTTGGCGGTAGCAGTAGGTGTTTGTGGTTCTCAGAGGATGCTACTGCCTATCCCCTGGTTTATCCCATAGTCGCCTTTTACAACACCCACGGGAAAATATGCGGTGGTGCTCGCCGTAGAAATAAAGATAAACACCATTTTCCGAGCGTAACCCTTGCGTTATTTATTTGTACTAAAATCCAATATGGAAAATAAAAATCGTATAATTATCGAAAACAAAACAATCTCAATGATAAAGATCTTATATGATAAGTGTGAAATTAAATCATTTTTAATAATTTGTATTCATGTTTGGCAGACGTGAAACAACGCACGCGTAATTAATTATCATTTTACTGTGATGTTAACCGAATAAGGAATTCAAATACACATGTACACTGCACGGTGCCCTCTGATATCCTATTTGAATAATTCCGCAAACATTATACTAGTAGGCACGTATTATTTTATGTTGCATTGTATTAGTTTTATACCGATTGAGGACCATGCGGGGTTTTCCGCAACAATGTTTCGTATTCGCTAATGTAATGTAATTTGTTAATGCAGACGCTAGTGGGAATAGTAAATGGTTTTGAACGGTGTTTTTTTTTTATTTTTATTACAAGTATTCAAGATGTTTTTAACTTTAAACTTCATAACAAAATTATACCTAAAAAGAGTTTCCGAAACCAAATGAAAGCCTCTCTAGTAAACAACATAAAGTTTATCCATAGCCATATGTCCTTGCATACATATATAGCCAAACATACATATACACATTACATACATAAACGCACACATACAAACGTGCACGTGTAAACATGGTCTTATATGTAATTCCTTTTCAAATAATGACAAAGTCATTTTTGGCTCTATATTTAATGTATTCTTAAGTTTATATATGTATTTTACGCGAGCTATGAATATTTAGTGTAAATAAATAAATATAAGTATATTTTAGGCGTAAAGTAGAATTGATGATGAAATAATTGGCGGTAAAAAAGAATTTTTTTTTTGTTACAAAAACTTATAACGTATTTATATAATCTGACTGACATTTCAAAGATATTAATGATTCGATGATCAAAGTTATTGCAGGTTTAATTCCGAAAGGTTAGAGTCAATTAAATCCAAATCGTAGAAGGAACTTGGCGTAAATTGTAACTGTACATTAAATTAGATTACACCCATAAAATAATATATCGTCTAAATATATAAATAATTACATGTTATCAAAAAAAATGTTTTAAGGTTTATGACAGCAGTGTGGGCCGAATGCGACAGTTTTGAACGAAAAAACGAAAAATGAAACAAATCACCATTCGATAAAATGGTTTTGGTTAAAAATTATTATAAAAAATGACTTTACCTTACTAAATAAATAGTCGGTTCATTCAAGCGATATTTAAATTTTATGTTCTAATATTGTTTACCTTTCCTTAACTTTTAGTTTATTTATTTATTTATTCCTATGGCAAAATTATATAGTTATAAAAATGTATATATAATTTTTTCAAGCTCGATGATGATACTCTATGCTATGCTCTAAGCATACTCGATAATATTGATAAGATGATTGTAGGAAATCCCTTGTGTTCACAGGGACAACTACAACATCTGTTGCAGACACTCCTTAGCGATATGGTTTAAGAATTGTATATATCCTAGCGCGATGAATTGATATTTGCACACCGTCCATGGCCTCTACACAATCTGTTAAGCTTGGACCAGAGTTTTCTTGACGCATCGAAACCCTTTAATTTGCTCTCTGAAACGATGTTATATTTTGTCATTCCAGGCTTTGACAATCGCCAGAATCCACTCACACCTAATGGTAATATTCTCATCAACTAATTCAGCAGCAATTTTTTAAGGTCACGATTTCCGTCTGCCTGGAGTAGTTAGTTTATTGGATTTATATATATTAAAACAAATAAGGGATAATTATTTTTTTTGGAATGCAACTATTACGCAATCATTGGGCGTAAAATAATGATGTAGTGGATTTATAACATTATTGGACAGGGAAGCTTGTTAAGAGCTAACTGATGAATTCATATTTAGTTTTGGAATTTTAGCAAAATACACATGTTCAGATTTTGTAATCGGAAGCTTTTGTTTACTTTTAGGTTTTCCATATAATAACAGCTTTTGTTTGTAATTCATTAATTTGTAATACTTACATGTATTTACATATGTTTTGTAATTTTGTTTGACTTGATGTACAAGTAATTTGGTTACTGTACACAAGTAAAGTGTATTGAAAATAATGACACTGAGCGCAAAATCTGTGATGTTTAAGGTCCATGAAAAGGTTTGACAAAGGCGGTCATTTTATTAGAACGTTATATAAAAAGTGTTTCTAACGCCGTACTTGGCTGTATCGTTTAAAAACCTTTGCCTTTTCTTAAAACATAATTCTGAATATGAATTCTAGTACTATAATAGAAAATAGTACTAAAGTAGAAAACAACTACAATACACGTTATATTAGCATGCTAATCATCTCTTTTTGAAGTTATATATATAATTCATGATAATATAAAAACACATGTAATTAAAGATTGAAGAGAAAGTCGTTATCGAAGCAAGTATTTTGTGAAAGATTCATAAGTTAAAAATCGTCGCTATATAGTTGAATATAATACTAGACATTATTCCAAGTTTAGTTTCAATTATTCAACGCTTTGCTATGCCTTCGATGCTCTTAATTTTAATTCTAATTCATTGTTTTAAATGCGGCATTGCTCTTATTTGATGGGCATGAACCTATGAGTTGTGCGCCTCTGGAAATAGAATTATTCTAAATCGAGAACCGTTGTACAGTTTCGAAGTTATGTAAGTTATTATACCTTTAGTTTCATGCTTGATGTGTCAACGCAGCTTGTCTGTTTACAATGAAATAATGTTGGAAATAGCTATTGATTTATTCCGTATATAGTCGTGATGGATCATAAAATGAATGATAGTCTTGTCTGAGAATACAGATATTAACTAAAATAAAGTTTAACAGTGAAAACCACATACTAAAAAAAACAATATTGACAAGCACGATTGAAATTCTTCCAGGTTCTTCTCGATGAATGACATGTTTTCTCAATCTGAAATAGTATTTTAAAGTTCGCCTTATTAAAACCATTAATGGATAAATATTCACACATCTTTTGATATTAATTTTGGCATATGTTTTGTGTAGTTAGTTATAAACGATTTACAAACGTAAATACAGAGATGAACCTAATTCTCATTTTAAATATAAATATATACTCTATGATTTTAATATTTTATTACAATTAGAATCATTATTGACAGAGACGATAAATGTCGCGGAAGTTTATTGCTCGCAAACAATATTATGGCCGAGGAATTTGATTTATAGCTTGAGGGGCTAAAGTTATAAAGTATTTATATAAAATTTTACAGGAAGACAAATATCAAAATGGCGCTTTACTTGTAACGTGATATACTGCAAGTTTTTGTAACGTTTATCAATTTTGTCGTCATGAAAAAATTATACCATTATTTATATATCAATTATAGTCCTATAAAAAGTGTAAGTATATCTTAGATTTATCCTTAGGTTAATTTTTTTTAATTTGAAAGTTAAATTCGAACCGGTTTAAAAGTATTCTAGCGATGTACATTAGAATAAAGGAAATGTAACTTTTAATTAAACGTTGTTTTCTACTTTTTATGACTCTGTTCTCTAAAGATTGTATGTTTTTTAATTAAGAAGCAAAAAAAAAAAAAAAAATATGTGGACTGTCGACAGAAGTGAAAACTCAAAATTTTGGGGAAAAGCAGTTTTTTTTTTTTTGTTTGAATTTTATAATTTGTGATTTGTAATTAATAACATTAAATGTTAGGTGTATTTAACATTTATGTGGTCTTTACGTATGTTGGCACTCTGAACAATAATTGTGCTACCATGCTGACATACGATAGGTTGCGTAAGTATACATTTTATTACTTATTTCTCAGCGACAGTACTTAAACGCTATCTTACACCTAACTTACTGTATAGGATTTTGACGGCTGACGTCGTAGCATTGGTAACGCGAATCTGTGTTTCGCCTACCGAGAATCGCTCAACGCCGCTAGAGAAGTTATCACTTCAAAAGTGTTTGTTGTATAAAAGAAAACAGTAATTAGAATTATTATTAAAACAATGTTTGATAAAAATATGTTTCGTGAAATTTGATTAACAGTAAACGAAAATCAAATAATACTACGAAAGTACATGATAATTTTTGTCCATTTGGACAATAACAAAAATTTTAGTTAAATTCCATATAATTTCAAAGGAACTTTGATAAATTTTAAAGCTTAAAAAACATAATGTATTATATGAATAACAATTTATGGGATTTGGGTTGAAGGAAAAAAATGTTGTAGAACTTATAAAGATAATAATAATAATGATGAGGTTCAATTTATTCATTCAGATCTTTGTAACTGACGGTAACAAATTTCAAATTGAAATTTGCATTAGTAAGTATTAAAATGTGATGCTAAAATAAAGCTGCAGGATATTGGACCCAAATATATTCAATTGATTAAGGGTAATCACTTACGGGAGAGTTTTTGACGGCCCCTCGTCTGCCAGGTAGAGATATTATCTTTAATCCAATAACTTGTGTTATCGGACCATAGATTGTGTGATTTTTTATGGCGTTTTACGTAATATAGGTTGGGTTACACGTGAAATGTATTGCAAATAATGGCACAGAACGTCTATTTGAGGTGCCGTGAAAATTCAATGGAACATTTTAGAGCGATTGCAGAAAAATTTGTTCCAAATACAAGTTCAGAATAAGCAGTATGGACAAACGTATTTTAGTCTCTCCTATTGGACGAATAGTTATACTACTTCACTTTACGAAAAAACCTCCATAAATAGTTTGATCAATTAACTATTAATTATGCTTCAGAAAGTTTTAAAGCAATCATGTCTTCTACAAATGTTATTGAAAACTGTTTACTTTTACAGAGAAATTTTAAATGGGTTTGAGTAATTTATTTTTAATTTTAACCTATTTCAATAACTTTAACATTTATTAAATTCATTTGATTAATATTAATCATATTTCAAAAACCTTGGTAAGTTTTACGTTGACGTTGGAATTAAAACATGTAATTATTAATAATTTACCATTTAGAGTAAAGTATATAACTGAATAGATAATTGATTTCACATAGTTCTTTAGCATATAATTAAGGTATTATATCACAACATAAAAAATAACGTTACTATATATAACAAATTTTGTAAACCCAGGTTGAATAAATTTCTAACATTTGGAATTACAATAGGACGATACAATGATACGGTAGAACAACATCATAGAATGGCAAGGTCTCCGCATAGAATGGAGGTTACGAAGTCAGAACTTTGACCCTCAGTATCCCACGTTTCATGGTCAACCGCAGGCGCCGACCGGGTCGCCATATGCTAAGCTTCCGGGGACAATGGTCACCTTTCATGGACCGTCGTGGAAACCGAGCACGATCTTGTATGTTTCGCATCCAGTAAATTCAAGATCAATGTTATGTTACAAAATACTTTCTGATTGATAAAATTTAACCACTGGAAATAGTTAAAAATTAGTCAATTTTATTAAAACATATAGAATATAAGTTATAATTTGCATACGGATAAAAAATGGTGGAATTAACATGGCATGAGGAGAGATGAGAAACATGTAACTAGCAGAGTGTTAAGTGTGTGAATGGAAGAATATAAAGATAGAGGGAAACATAAGGTATGAATATGTAGTTTGAAGAATGATATATAAGGCGGGAATGTTAAGATGACAGCTGACAGAAAAGAGTGGAAGAAGAAAACATGTTGTGCCGACTCTACTTTATGTAGGATAAGGTAAAGAACATAACTTTAGAGCTTAAATACAATCTCACTTCATGTCAAATAAGGAAGTGGTCTCGTTAATGTGGTAACGTTATAAGCCTTAGAGTGACTGAATCTCAAGTATTCCTTCCGGAACGGGCAGATATTCAAACTTGATTATAGTATAGTACGCCTATTTTAACTGGATCGTTCTGAAGAATGTTTTTTTTAATATGACTAACGCTGTTGACCGGCAGGGCTTCAACAGCTTCACCGAACTTTGAGGCGAGCGCTTAAGGCGCTCAGCCTAGGAATGGTGGCTAGCACAAGGGCACCAAAGTGGCACGAACCTCGGTTTGAGCTGCTACCCCTGATAAAAATTCCGTGGAGTTTTCCCTAGCTAACCGAATGGTTAGTGTTTACTAACAGTAATAAAGGTCCCTTACGGAACCTACATATGTACCTTGCGTGTAGTGTGCAAGCATGTGTGTGTAGTATGACGCATTTGATTGATAGTGCATGCAGTGTCACTGTATCGCGCTGACAGTGGCTACAAGAGCTTCCCCAGATAGGGATAGAAGCACGTCTTGTGCATCTGTCGGAGGGAGACCCGGAGTATGTGCGGGAGCAAAGTTAACAACCAGATCATGGAGGCGGGAACGGTGGTTACGTGGAGTGGGCGCGAGTACGCTCGATGTCTCGGTTGAGGGCGAAAAATTCTGTTCGCGAGCTTTATCTTGTCTTCTTGATCGGTTAATATATTACGTGGACGTCGTTTCTTTCGCGGGGCATTTGGACTGAGGTACTCTGAAGTATGCTACAAATGGTTGCGCAGTAGTAGGTATTATGACCAAAACAGTATTACGGGTGCGCGTAAGCATGGCTTCGCTTTCTCGGTCACTCCTTTACGTTTCATATATGTTCACATCACGTTCGTTCTGCGTCTTTTGAGAGTTGAGAGTTATGCTTTCTTCATAAACAGACCTACACCGCTGCCGTTCTGCCTTGGTTTCAGAGCGGCACTATTAAAATGGCTAGAGAGGCGGTCATTAGAAAATATCAAAATACGATTGGAATAAGTTGCGATGTATGCAGAACAAGTGACAGATCGATCGAGATGTGGATGATGAACAAAGTTTGGCGTCATTAACAAAAATGAAACTTTGAATGTATTTCAATTTGACCTTTTTAAATAAAACTGAATATATAACTTATTAAATGTAATTTGTTCGGTATGTACTAACGTACATATTATATTATATTATATTATATACGTTATTTTTCTTTACCCCTTATAACCTTGAACTTAATCATTGGACAATAAATAAAGAAATCATAAATAAGAAGATAAATCAATGAACGGTAAACTAATTCAAAACTTTAATAATTAATTTCCATATGTAAACTACGATTCAATTGAATAAGTAATTAGTGTTAATTAAAACCGTAAACATTAGTCAGTCACATTTTAGATACCTATATTTACAATAACAGACTTTTAATATGTCGATTATCCATAAAAAAGGGACAATAGGAAAATAATTGAAAGCTGGCGTAAACGCCAGGATAGTGCTCAATGGGTTAAAACAAACACGCTAATGATGATGAATGAATGAATTACAGCAGTAAGTGACCGCATTACTGGCATACTCATTAGCCCTTATTTCACACTCTGATGTTATTTTAATATTTAGATATCCGACTAGAGAAAAAAAAACCTAGGCAGCCATGGGGACTACCGACAGAAGTGAAAACTTTTAAAAGACTGTTTTTTTTGTTGTTTAAATGATAGCACTAATAATTATTTAGAATTGACTACTATAGTATGATATGATGTATATATATATTGTAGAAGATCCTTATCCATTTTCTCAATCCTAAATTTGTATTGTTTATTCATTTCACTTCCTCCATTTTAAATACAATGGTTAAAGCAACAACATTGCTAAAAGATTTTTGAAACAAAACATCGACACTGGCAAATGCTTTTGCGGTGCCAAGATAAGAACAGAAAAAGCAATAAAATAATAAAACTTTCGTTGACAGCGCGTTGACAGTTGCTTGGCGCGATTTTGGTTTATCATGTGGTCGTCCTTATTTTAATTCATTATTTTGCAGTATTTTACTATATATTATGTAATTTTGGTAGCATTTTACGTGATATGTGTAGATATGATGTACAAGTGTAGTGAAGTGGAAAATAATGACACGGAGCGTGAATTCCGAAATGTACCAATCATTCCCGTTGTGGTCGTAACAGAAGGCCACCATTTTGTTACCGCCATTCATTTATTAATAGTGTTCCTAACGTCTGACTTGGCTACATGGTCTACGAGTACCTTTGCCTTTTCCATAAAAAGGAATGAGTGGAACAAAAAAGAAATTTCGGTGACAGCAGCTTGATAGCTAATGTCACATTCCATAAGTAACTCGAATCTATAAACTTTTCCTCTACCGATAATGACTCACCGCCCCTAAAGAGTTTCTCACTTAAAAAATTGAGAATTTGTACTCATATCCTTATTATTATTTATTAACTATGTATACAATATATTTATATTTAAAGCGTTGTGATAGTTTTTATTTCAGTTAAACGAATGAGGTTTTACACTTCATATTTGAAAAATTAGTTCCACCACAAACAGTGATTATTTAGCCTTCAAATGTAACATTCAAATTAGAAAGATAAAACAAAAAAGATAGATGTTTCTATAAGATAAATAATTAACCTTAAAACGAGTTTGTTAAATGAGTTAGAACTAGGTGTGTCATCGACTCCGCTCGCTTTATATAATTATAACTATTTATACAAGTAAATAAATCTGTAGTTTATACATTTTTATTCGAAATTTTATGACATATGTCTATTTTAGGAGTAACTAATCTCAAGTCTGATATCGTGTGACTATATGTGGTATTTACACCCGAAAACGGTTTGACCGATTTTGACGAGAAATTGTACGCATTCAGTATATGTTAAGAAAATTAAACAAAAAGAATTCAGATTGTAATTTAGCTCAATATAACAATGTCATAATGCCATGTGGTGTCTGCTAAGAATAGTACCACTCCATATCTTCCCGTGGGTGTCGTAAAAGGCGAATAAGGGATATACCAGGGGACGGCCAGCAACATCCTCTGAGTGCCACAAAAACCTGACTGAGATCGCCAAACCACCTTATCAAGCGGAGTGATTATGACAATTTCTCCATTTTTGTGGGGAGACCTTTGTCCAGCAGTGGACGATTTTCAGTTGAATCAATCAATCAATGTCATAGTGATATAAGTGACCTCATAAACCAAAGAGCAGGATATAAGTCCTGTAATATTGTAAGGATCAGAATGCTGGGCTAGGAAGAAGATGGATGCTAGGCTTAGTGTGTTTACCATTCTGAACCACATCGTCACTTAATATCAGGTGATTTTGTGGTCAAAATACTGCCCGTAAAAAAAAGATGGGAATATTGAGCTGAAAGTGTGGTATGACGAGAATGAATATATCTGAGTATGTCTGAGAGGGAGTTTGAAAGTGGCGCCAGTGGTAGAAAAGTTGAAAGGGTTTCGTTTGATCTAGTATGGACATGTTATGAAATAAGAGAAGCGCATGTTGATAAAATATTAATTAATATGAATGTGGCAGTATGGAAAAGTAGATGAAGACTTACTTTGGTTGCAGAGGGTAAGGAATAAGAAAGAATGCGGTTCCTAGGTCATGTTAAAAACAAATTTTGTGTTAAAAAAAATGTTATAAAAAAATCGTTTCTGGTTTTTAAGATACAGGATTAGCCTAGTTTAGAAACCATAGTTAAAATGAAAAATTATATAAATCTGTAATATACACGAAATAAATAAATGATAATAAATAATTTTTTATTGTAAATAGTAAGCTCTAAAGCAATACGACTTTTTAAGAAAGTACGAATAACTCGATTCCAGTTTCTGAACATTCGATCAAGACTCCATCATTACATTAAAATAATGCCGTGTTCAGATTAATACGGAGATTACATGACTTCATAATCGTTAGGCAGTGATAATACATTTACAATAAAAATAGCAAATTTGGGAACATTTAATCTAGATACGACACGTAAACTAATAAACGGGCGTTCCAATTATAATGTATAATACTTATAATATTATACCTTTTAAATTAACGCGAAAGTATCCACATACAGACAGACGGAAAAAAAAAAAAAAGTTATTTTTAATGTCACGTCAGAATAATTTTGGCATAAAAGTTTATAAAGCTAGTAAAAATGTCGTAAAATAAATTAATTATATTTATATGGTTATTATGCGCAACTATCGTGACGTATAGTATTTTAATTGGTGATTTGATGGTTGATTATGTTTCATATATATGTCAAACATTAAAATATGTTTGATCTTTATTATTATGCGAGTTCAAGTTAATTAGAAGTAATGTGTTTCAAATCACGTACTTGCATAAATATTTAATTAGTTTTTTTTTTGTATAATGCTAAAATACATTACGAAATCGTGAAAGGTGAATTGATTAAGTTACTTGTTATGCAGGGTGTGGCCCCCTTAATTCCCGAGATGTGCTTTGCGTTTGTTTGATTTTAGCTTTGTTGTTGTAAGAGTACCGGTGTATCAAAACGTATATAGTTAAAGATAATATTTTACAAAATAGCGTATCTCAAGTCCTTTAGTTCAACATTGGACATGACATTCAATATATCGTCTATCACAGTGCCTCTTATTTTGTCTATCTGAACTTGTTTATTTGTAGATATAAATGTGTTGCATGACGCACGTGTTACAACGTACAATGGTATAACCCTTTGTCATAAATAATATAATGTGTATGTATAATAGTTGGTTATAACATTTATTGTCAGACCATTTATTGTTCATAAAGTAAATTTTAGTCTGCACTTAACAAGTTAATTATGGACTAAATCAAAAATACAATTTTTAATGCATCATAATGTTTTGATAGTGCTGTCCATTGAATCGTATCTTGTTCACAAATTTCTTTTGCTTTTAATTTTTTTACGCGGATCTCAAATAATTTTTGTTACTAACAGAAAGCAAAGATATTTCACACAATTCAAACACCTAACAGTAAAGATTTGCATTGAAATGTATTTTATTGACAATTTCATAAGTTTTAATATTTTTACACGGAAACCTAATCATTTTCGAAAATTAAAAATACGCGGAGTAACTTCAGCTATCTGCGAAAAAAGTTCCCTCAAAATCTGTTTCCACTCATGTCGTATATACGTATTATATTTTTGTGTTTAGTAAAAAGTTGTTATTTGATATTACAAACAGACACTTCAATTTTATTTATTCGTATAGAATATTTCTAGTCATACTGATATCAAGTACCATGGTAATAGGATATTAAACTTTTAAAATATATGTATAGTGCAAAATGGAATAAGCATTAGTGTCCAAACACTTACCAAGCCATCAACATGTTTATTCAGTTAAAAGGATAAATACAATTTCACGCGCGCGCGCGTTTATGTTGAAACGTGACAGAGAAAACGCAGTAAGCATCACGTCGCTTAGCGATAGCCGTGCGTGTCCACATCTATTATCTTTAAGCATGAGGTAATGAACAATTAACTCGTAAAACAGGAAATGGGTAATTAGCGTCGTAAAACAAAACTCATCTTTATAAATACTAATATAGACAATATGTTTTTATCTATTTAATTTTCCGTTGAGGTATCGTTCATTAATCACGTGAGACTTGAAAGGGTGGGTTTGATTCTATCTCAACGAAATATCAACACGAAATATCTCAAGGGATGCAGTGCGATAACATGTGTATTTTTTTCGCTGAACGCGCGATATCTACAGAGAAAAACTGTGCTTAACCTTGAGTCGTCGTTGACAAAGTTTTCGAGAATTACATATATTAGATTATGCCTATTTTAAAGATACTTTTACACGGATAAAAATATTAGATACTTTGTATTCAAAAAAAGTACACGTGATTTTGGGTATGAGTAAGTTTACAAATTCATAACGTATCAACGAGAGGAAGGGGGCATTTGAAAGTTGCTAAAACATCACATGAGTAATAGACAACCCTACGCGAGTAGCGAGCTTCATTTATAACAGATTTTAACATAAATTAAAATATGGCGCGAGGTACAGAGTTGCTTTATAAGAGAAAATAATGCAAAACAGTGAGGAGCAGCAGTAAGGCGCGGGCGGCGCGCGCGAGATGTATTTTGTAGGCGTAAAATGCAAATCGCAAAACGTTTCACTAAAGGACAATGCGGCCGTAGTGTTGCGCGCCTTGTAAACAGCGCGGACTCAGTTCGTTGTTCTACTTTTTTGGGTAAACGGTTGTCCGTAAGTGGCGTGGCATAGGCCGCCGCAGATGTACTGCTGGCATTACAATGCCTGCTTTAACGCAACCCGTACATGGGATACGCGCTTGAAACTGCCGTGTCTCACCGTACAATATTTCTCAACCATGTACTTCTCGTATATTATATACCCACTTGGGCATGATTTAAAAATCGCACACATACATTTGACGTTACGAATATGGCAAACGGTAGCACCTAAACCTATTGATACAAAGTTGTGTTACGCGTTGACCAAATGAAACTTTTTTACACTTGATAATATTATTTTCGCAATTCGCTTAATAAACTTCTTTTTTTTTTAAGCTTTAAATCGTTCATCGCAATACATTATGAGGGTCTTTGTGGCAGAATTTTATTTTATGTAAATGAACGTTGAAAGCATATGCATTTGAAACGAAGCCAAATATCGCTGCATTCGACTTCACGACAGTTGTGCGGGCGTGTTCTTTAGCATCCCGCCTTAATAGATTCTTCATGTTTCTACTGACTATGTCTTCGTACCGTAAATATTATCAGTTACAATTGTTATAAAATAATATAACATAAAAATCGATAGTATTAAACGAGCAAAAAGGTTAATTTATATCGAAATAAGGGGAGAGCCCTATTTGTGGTAAAAGCCGTACAACCAAGAATCATGTTTTGTAGTCGGCACCGATACCGCACTACCATATTAAGGGTTCAGGTTAGATTCGCGTGTCAACTGCTTTATGTACGAGAGTACAGCCACGATTTATGTTCTCTTCCGGGGAATGTTGCTTCTATATATAGTAGAGTTATAACGTTAAATATTGATATTTCGTTTATGTCACAATAAAAATTACAACACATAATAATTATGTCTACTTTTAATATTAAAAAGCATATCGATAAAAATTAACTGTAAAACAATAGCATCCGAATCGTGATAAGTATCAAAGTGCTTGAGCCTCTAACATATTGGATTGGTTAAGTGTGTGTAAACGAATATTTAAAAGTTTTGTTGATAGCTTCATCTGTACAAATAAATAAAGTGGAAGTGTCTGTTTGTAATAGCAAAATAACAACTTTTTAGTAAATACATATGTAATATCGAGACATTTAAAAAAAAAAAAATATGGCTGTCTGATTGCCCGGGTCTGAAGAATTGTACGCAGTAAAATATAAGAGCAGAGCCGGGGGCATACAGCTAGTTACAAAAATATACTAACGTGTATGAATACATCAAATAGTTGAAACGTCGTCTCTTATTCAAAGAAAATCGTCTGAAATAACAAAATTTACCAGGAAGCTGCGGCATAGTTTTAGTCGGTGACAGTTTAAGCTACTGGTCTTGTCAAGTCTGGCTCGTGACATTGTATTGTGAGTGCTGTTGCACAAACGAGCACGTATGCACGTCACTAGACGTGACGTCATTTTTGTTCGGAATAATACCGTCAGCCGTCGTAAAAAGTGCGACGCTCTAAAATTTGACATTTTTTTAGTCTAGTCGAGGTCAAGGTACTGGTGCGTCTATTCTTATAATGTAATGTACAAACGTACTGTAATGCATGCACACTTTACAGTTACATCGTCTTGAAACATTTCTTTCACTAAAAAAGGAAATTCGTTTGCGTATTATTATTAACGTAAAATACTCGTATATGAATTGTAGTAGTCTTATATATAGTATATAAACTGCGTTGTAAAATCGATTATATAATGAGCTAAAAGTAATGCAGTTTAAAATTGGGCTTTTAAAAAAAAAAAATATGATTTAGGTATTTTCCATTTAGGCATGCTGCAGCAGGGTTCTTAGGTGGGTGGTTTAATTTGATTACTATATCTTATATATTTTTTAATGTGATGAAAGTGGAATCCACAAAATCCACACATTTTCATCGGCTCTTGATGGAGTTGAATAGACAAGTGTGATAAATAAATTCAATGAATTTTATAACAGAAAATTGGACGATCGAAGTGCAATATAAAAAAGTACACTTACTATCTCATCGATTGTTAATAACCAAATGTTACAATTTCGTCACACACCGACCTAGCTAAAACAATGACTGCCCCTCCGTCCCTACGTCCCTGGTATTGCGAAGTTTACTTTGTTACGTAACATTACAATCTACAACCTAATACTGGAGTTTGGAATGTCTTAGGAATTCGGGTTAGGCTACTTTCTAAATTAAATATCTTTATTGAAGCAGACAATAATGTCGTGCCGATTAAAAATTTGAAAATTAAAAAATATTTACTTTCATATTTCAAACACTATGCTTTACTTTGTTAAAAATTGTACAATGTACATTTTTTTTTATAAGTTTCAAGTGTGTTTATAATACTAAAAGTAATATTTTCTCGTCAACCTTTGTATAGAAAAACGTTTGCATAGGACCGACATAAATAAGACTTGGAATAAAAATATATTTTGACAAGTAAATAGGTAAAGTAGAATACTATTTATAACTGTAAATAATTCCGTTGAGTTTCATCATCCTTTCATTTACGCCAAGCGAATAAATGCTACATAAATTTGAACTCGAGCTATTATACGATAAATTAAATTAATGCATTTTACAATCATATAAAATTCAATGTATTCGTAATTTGAATACTTTGCAAGGGCAAATTCCTTTGATATCTGTACTTCCGTTACAACATTCGCTTCGGTACTTCGCTGTTTTGTACCTTATGAACTACTTATCACTGTCGCAAACGATGCCATATTTACGCAGTTCTGGCTCCGGTATTTACTTTGAAGTGTGCGTCGTCATTGCGGCGCCCGGTTACATCATGCGATTGGAAAACTCGGCGCGTCGGTGATTCTTAAAGTTTCCGAGCGCGACTAGACTTAGAATGAAGCGTTTGTAGATGACCAAATCAGTAATGTTTATCGATATTATTTATTTAATCATCGTCCTGTTTCCAATTTGTTATTTGGGCTCGGCACTGTATGACTTCTTATTTCATACATCTCTGTCAGCCACCATATCTTCATTCATCCATTTTGGTTTTTATCTTCCCTCAAACACGCCATCCTTTTTTTTTCTTTGGGCGTCCACTCCCTCTCTATCCTTCGTCTTTCATAGTCATCACTTTCCTTGTCACATGCATTTCGTAGCTTCTCAAAACGTGTCCAAACCAAGACAGGCGATTCTCTTTCAGATTTTCTATCACATGTGCCACTTTCGAACTTCCTCTAACATACTCATTCCTGATACCGTCCATTCTGGTGACACTACACGTCCGTCTCAACATGCGCTTCTCTGCTGGATGCAGTTGTTTTTCATCCACCTTCTTACTTAAAGTTTAAAGTACGATATTAATGGTTGATGGTGCTCTCTGAGACGCCATTTATCCGAGGTGCATTCAGCCTCCGTGTCGAGCGTGTGCGGTATGCAAGCGCATAAATATTCATACCAGCGCAGCACGACGTGTGAGCCGAGCCTCGCGGAGTCAAAGGTGCTCCGATGTGCACTATGCACACCATATCCTTAGGGGTGTCCTTTGCAAAGCTTCTTAAAATATATTATATTAGCTACTCTCGCGGCTGTGTTCGCGTATTATACTTTATATTCCTTTTTTAATTGTATTTCCAAAGGCAATAAACCTTTCAAAAAATCCGGTTGCAGAGCCACGTACAAGAGCTAATGTATTTCCAAACTATCCAGGGACATTTTTGCTATAACTTTATTCCTTTATTTTAAAACGCACAGACAGCGCATGTCATATTGTAAAATTTTTGCCGACTTCAATTATATTTATTGTGATTAATCGTTGACAATATATATTTATCAAAACAAAAAGTATAATAGTAAAAGTATAGTACTTAGGAATAATATATAATTAATTAAATGTAAATAAACAAGAAATGTCAAATGCAGTTCTAATTTGTGGATGAGTGAATTTAGTATCAATGAAATACGTGCTTTGTTTATATCTAGTTAATTAGCTAACCCGATGGAGTATAATTATTTTCACGTAAAATTTTAATTTGGAGTTAGTAAAAATATTAATGTGTGCAATTCACACGTGGTAGAAGTGAAACCTTCAAATAACGTATAATACATACACGTATACAAAACACCATGGTTGTTGTGATCTCTTTTCCCAAGCTTTATACTACGCATGCGCGCACTAACACGTACTGTCGCTTTTGCGTTTCATCGACTTTCAAATCACAACGATGCTAAAAAAAAAATCACTTCAATAGAATGAGTATGCAAAGTGGGATCAATAATGTAAAAAAAAATTTTTTTTTCAGTTATTTTATTAATATATAGAAATTATATAAATTAAAATGTTTTTTAGATGATGTGTTCAAACTTAAATTATATAGATTGGCCTGCTTAAAACTTATTCATAATACTAGGATACTAAGCTAGGTAAGCTAGACAAGAACCCATGTCGGGTTTCCCAGCGTTACAAAAGTATTAGCTTGCAACAATAAATACAGACTCTGCGAACAGAAGTAACTGCGTTAGTGTCAATTAAGAGGATATGCTAGCGGCTTTTATTCCATACAAACGTAGTCCCCAGTTTTCTTTCTGAATAATAGCATTATAGTAAATATTTTATACCAAATAATGTATACTACTACACTGCTACCACCATGCACGTACATTTTGATTTTTACCATAAATTAGTTGTTTTAGATACTAGGACCCTATGAAAATGATAAAATGCTTGATGTTTACCGTCGTTTTCAGACATTCATCAAACAAATTTGTTGAATAATATAAAAAAAAAAACAAAAAGTAGAAGCATAGCCAACAGTCTTTCTTATTCTAAACCTAAAAAAAAAATTAAAATCGGTTCAGTTTTCAGAGAAGGAAACAGGGTACTGCGAAGTGATGTTTTCGTCTATTTTGCATAGATAAAATCAGCCCGAACTGCAGTCGTCCCTTTTGTCTTTTATAACTCTTTCTATGGGGTTCAACGCGATAACAATAGTATCTGTAGAATCTATCGCCGGCCGCATATCTTCTTAAACCTAAAACTATTTCAAACTGTTAGAATTCACTATTAGTAATTTGCTATTATCCATCATTGAAACAGTTTATTTCATTTAATTTACCAACCCTAAATACTGGTAACTAATTTTCTCAACAGATCACCTCCCAACTCTACGTTATATTTGCAAATATTCTAGAGCCACTCATCGTCACGTTGGCGCCATTTGCAAATAAATTTAGGGCTGTCTCGGGTATGTAATGAATTCACGGAGTGAGTTATGGACAGCGGCGGCGCCTAAGCGTGCCAGATCGCTATCTTCCATCGGATGTGCTCCGCTAGACGCGTAAACACGTTTGCCATCACATTGTTTACTATACTTACGGTCCGCTATGTTTATAAAGTCTTTCCGCGCCCAAAACCAATAATCTGATAACGCGATTTATAACGTCTATTTTAGGTTATAGCTCGTAGTATGTAACTGATGGGGTAATTGCCGATAGTTACTATAGGTACATAATTAGTGATTCAATACGTTATTTTCAACTAATATATATAAATAAAAATAGACGTAATCCATTTTTTTTTTATCAAGTTCTAATTGAAGATCAACTGATACAACTGATATTATCATATTATGTACTTGTTATGCATTTTTTTTTTAATTTTATGTCAAATTTAAGATCACACAATTTACGGTTTCATCCTATGAGCTTTAATCGATTTCCATAAGTTACATTGAATTATACCTTTTATTGAATAGGTTTTCTTGTGTCTCGTGTCATATTTATGATCTATAAATTCTATAATAGATAATTAAAGGAAAAAATTAAATATATGAATATTTAATAACTTAAAACATTGTTCATCAAAACTAACATTCAGTGAACACAGTGAAGATTAAACTCAACACAATTTAGATTCAATAAGCTTTATGAGCATCGTTATACTGAGAAATCTGGTGCTATGCAGAATGTCGCGAAATGTTAGTGCTCGCTCTTATTTCTGTATATAAGCAAGCGAGCAAGAAAGCTCTGTAAAACGTAATTTCTATCGTCGCCGTCTAGACGCGCCAGTTCTACATGATTGAATAACATTTGATCCAATCAACCAGTATGGAGGGGTCGGATAGGTCTTGCGAACAAGGCTCAGACACCGACGCAAACGTCACTCGGATCAATTGATCGGACGTGCAACGGCTACAACATCGGTGAAAGTGACTATGCACGACGCATAGGAAAGCGATAACCTTTATTTTAAGTTTAATTGTTTCCCTGTGCATTGGGATAAACATAATCTGTAGATTCCGGGACAGTAATTTTAATATATTATGCAAAAGGACTTTAAAATATCTATCAACGAAAAAAACTAATTCGATGATTTATCTTTCGATGCCAATAATCTATTACTTTTAGAATGATCATGCTCATTACTGGAACGAAAAAGTTTGTTGCGTCTATGCAAAGTCTATAATTAATTTGGAAAATATCCAATATATGTATTTTTGAACACGTTAAACTAAAACAAATATTAAAGATAACTTTATATTGTTATAGCACCGGACATCGTACAAGAAGATAGTCCTGTGGTAATCACCGCCGAAGAAGATGAACACAACATGAAATGTAAGTTTGTTTTTAGCTAACCCGCGTACTTTCACAATGTTCGAAAGTTGTAGATACTGGTAACTAATTTGCAACTTAATTTTGTTACTATTGATAATAATTTTAAAACGATGTTCTCCGCATCGCTGAATGTTACATTTGTGGATTTTAAGTGTACGATTCGTAAACTTTTAAACCGTGATTAGCATCTAAATATCTAACTCAATAGCTTTTACAATATGGCTTTTCAGATTTCGCTTCTCTTTTAACTGGACGGTCACAACTTTGTGTAAAACGTGACGACACATCAGGAGTTCCCGTCGCCCCTGGGGTGGCTACAGCACGATTTACGTTCCGTCGCCGTCATCTCTACTGGTCTATCCTTTTGAGTCCATCGATTACTGTACGGCCTCGTGCTCTTGCATTCTTAGATCGAATAGGAAGAGTGCTTTTGGAGCAACCATTAAAGAAAATACCAGGAATTCATGCGACTTATGAGGATAAAACTGACAAGGTATGTGTATCAAAGACTTATTGAGTTCATTTCAATACAGTTTTTGAAAATTATAAGGTTCTAGACCTTGAAATACTGAGTTTTAATTTCAGTTATGTGGAGTTTGGCGCCGTGTCCCTCGTCAATATAAGACAATGTTGCGAAATGATGAACTCCATGTTGCATTATTGTGGGGTGACGAACGCAACAGTTCTATGGACAGTTTCTTAAGCGGCCGTATCGACAGGTAGGTATGGAACTTCCAATGTATTTTAGAATCAGGATAAACTACCTTTAGGTTTCTTATAAACTAAATTTTATCAAAAAATCATATCACTACTTTTCTAAACATATTTACATACGACGTAAATCTATTTAAAAATAGGCAAACATAAAACAGTTTACGACTCTTTCTTATGTGTTTATCAATCCAATTTCTTTATTACTTTTATTTAGAAACTCTATTGGTAAATTTATTGTTAACAATTTTAAAAAAAACCAGTTAGTTGTTCCTTCAGAGTTTCAATAGCGGTTAGGTATAGTTAATTTCGACCATTGAGCTATAGATACGGGAATAGTTATGAACTAGTCCAATGTATTATTTTTTAATAATACAGATTTGAAAATTATTATTGTTATAATATATTATTTAATGTTTAATAAGTTTAGATTTCATTCATCATCGTAATCAAAATCAAAAATTTTCGTGAAGCATTAAATTCATAGACTCACCTTGGGAGCCAACGTATTTCTTAAAACGAATTATTCATAATTTCTATAGAAACTTATTTGCATTATTAATATCGAATCTATATAACTACGATGTAGATTCCACATATAGAATAATAGTGAATAACGTCGGCAAATGGAATTATTTCAAGGGAACTGAATGCCACTGTTCACCGTCAATAGTAAATTAAATTAGCCGTGTAATTAATCACGAATAAATCACGAGTTCGTTAAATACGTTTCTAGGAAAATACCAATGTATCCGAACAGGGTCATAGCGGTTATGTGAGAACTCAATTGATTCGTTCTTTCAATTACAAACGATGTAATCTCTATCTATTAAATCGTCTGTGGGGTATAAATCTCACTTGTTAAGAACGATTATTTACACAATTCATTAGCTCGGATAAACTTTAAAGTGATCTATTGTTCGTTCATTGAACATAAAAAATCTTGTAAAAATAATCGATGGCTCACGTTTTATCACGCTTGATTAAATTGGTTCCCTTTTAAATTCTCTTTAGAGATAGATTATTGATCTCAATTATCGATTTTTAACGATTAACATATTTGTGTGGAGTTAGAAGTTCATGTGACCAGTTAGAACCATTACTTTTACAATAATTTTACCTTATCACTAGTTATTGATAATTAGCTGATACCTCGCGACATCGTCTGAATTAAATGAATTCGTTGTGGTAGTTTTTAGTTAATAATGGCCAAGTGTCTAATATGTAAAACTTAAAAAAAACAGACCTCTATCATTACATTGTTTTGTATTACCTGTATCTCAATATTCATCGAATAATATTTTTTCAAAGCTTATAATCAATCGATTGTATGAAATTTCTTTATTTAGTTTTAATAGTAGTGAATTTTAATATACGCCTATGGACGGAATACATTTCGTAATACTGTGTTAATAACTATCCAAAAATAAAGTAAACATTGTTTTATAAAGGTTTTGGATGATATAGTGATTGATATAGAGTTTACGAGTAATTTACCACTACAATAAAATTTAGACAGAAGAAAAAATGATAAAATTAGATAATTCGTTGTTTATACTAATGGTAATATGCCTGGATCTATAATCATTACTATGTATAATAAATTTAAATTTCATATGTATTGATTGTGTCTTGAAATTACTAAGATTATTATTAATATTATACACAATATAAGTAATAGTAACGACCTCCATTTTATAGGTATCCAGCGTTAACTTCAGAGATGTTTACTACATTATTGGAGCCAGAACATCCACCATCATCAGTTGATCAAGTCGCCTGCAAGGATTTCCGCCCGTCAGACCACGAGGACGGCTGGTGGGGTGGAACTGCTGTAATCACCGGGGTAGCTGGTGCTACACCGAGTCTCTATCTGGCTCTTGTGTTCAACGGAATTTTCCCTAAGACGGCAGTTTCGTCACAACTCGTCAGAGTTGTATTGACCCTTCCAGAAAAGAATCAAACAATAATTGATCAGGTATCTAATAAAATCCAATTTCATTTTATTTTAAAAACATATTTTTAAGTGACATTGTAAACTTTTTTTATTAGGTGCAGAAGATAACAAAGCCGAACTATGATTTCAATGTTCTCGAAGTGTCGACACCAGTTACTGCTGCAGAATTACGTTCGCTTGCGAGAGGTCGCTTGTTCCTTTCAATTGAATCTGTTGGGACACCAGAGCGGCGCATTGTGGGCAGTGTGAGACAGAAAGCCGCTTGCGAGCTATTCCATTCACCGTTAGTCGCAGAGAGAGTGCCGGCCTCACCAGGTCCCGAAGGACTTGCTCTAATTTACATTGACAAAGAAGGTTCACTCGTATATGATATACAGGTATGTGGCAACTATTAATACATCTACTTTATTTGATATAATACAGCCATAGCATATAAGCAGGCAGGCATATAATACACTTACAGCATTACTCAAGCAAGGAAAATTTTAAAAATACTATCCTAAAAGTAAGTGGATCTTTATGGTGCTGGCTAAGGTTCCGTGTGGTGCTGGTTAATAATAGTATCACCCTATATCTTCCCATGGATGTCATAAAAGGCGACTAAGGGATAAACCAGAAGGTGGGCACCAGCATCTTCTGAGTATCACAAACGTGGCGATTATGGTTATTCCCCCTTTACTCCTTACTTTGGAGGAGACCTATGTCCAGTAGTGAAGTCTTTCGGTTGAATAGATGGATGGATGAAAAAGAAAGTAATAAATTTTATTACAGTTTTAAAAGTCGCATTGATTTTCACAATGTCTTTATTCCAATTGAAATTTTATGCTAAGAATAGTTAGCATTGAAAATGTTAAATGTTAAACACTTTTACAGATGGATAATCTCAGTGTATCTGATCCAAAAATTACCTTGGTAGAGGAAGAAGGGAAGCGTCATTCCCAAGTTGAAATACTGGATACGCGTATAGGAGTTTTAGCAAGGCCCAGTGCACGTATCTTTCAGCCCCTGTACGAAGAACAGCTTGCAGTACATATAAGCGGAGATGCAGGTAATAAGGAATATTGCGTGCACAGGTAATTTTATGTAACAGAGTTGCTGATATTAAGTAAACTATATATTAAAATGTTATATATTGTAATTATGTTAGTTACAATGGAGTAGTAGGGTAGACTGCTAAGCTGAATTGGGACTACCATACACAAAAAAAAGCATCTAAACATAGAGTATATCTAAAGTACACGTGTCAGAAGTTAAACTTCTTTGACAATCTTTAGCTTAAATATTTCTTTGGAGAAAATTTGAGGCGGTGAAAAATAAGTTTCATTTTAATGATTCAAAATATATAGTGTGCCAATTACTTTTTTTTCTCTCACTTCGTACTTCACTTCTATTCCTCTTTTAATATTCTATAGTGTTACGCTTATCGCGTAACGTGAATGTACTCTCATAGTGTTTAAGGGATTTTCAATAAGTAAAGAATACTTAAGAAAAGTATTGTACAATTAATAGGGTCGCCACATTATGTTTTCTTCTTCAGTCTCCTCTGTCATTTGTTATCTCAACATTCACACCTTTTATACACATATCACTCTTCACACAATTAACCATATCTTTGAACTCAATCTTTCTCTATATCCATGCACCTATATCTAACAATCTAGTTATGTGACTTCTATCTTTCTTCACGACATGCCCATACCACGCTAACCTATTAATCATAAACTTCTCTGTTGCTGGTGCTACGTTCAAGCTTCCTCTGTCATACTCATTTCTAATCTTTTCCATTCAAATTGTGCCACACATATATCGTAACATTCGGGCCTCCGCTACGTGTACTCTTATTTCTTTCCTCTCTTTCGATGCTCAACACTCAGATCTATACAACAAGATAGGTCTTATAGTTATCTTAAATATTTTCCCAGTACGCTTTAATGGTATACCACTCGAAATTATAATTACAAATATTTAACTGATTTTATTAATATATCTTCAAATTGGATATGGATTCTCAGGACCTCCAATGATGCGTGGGAGACTGACATCACGACTGTTACCTGACGCGGCAGGCTCGGGGCCTGCATTGTTGCGTCGAACTAGCGTTACACGTATTCCCAATATGATGGCCGGACTAGCCTGGTTTTCTGTTGATGGCTTATGCGGATTATATTATGAGGTACTATTTGCTCATATTTACGTATGGAAGATTTACTATGATTTAGTACATCCATATTTTGCCATAATTTTTATTCATCCAAAATTTTGCTTTGTTAGTAGTATATCTGATAACAGGCATAGGACTCGATCAGATTAATAAAGATGATTGGTAGAGACACTTGTAACAGAAACGTTCAATTGATGACATTCAAAAAATTGTACTTGTCACGATTTTAAGTGATGTTCGGGATCTTTAATTGGTGCCGAGATAGCACCATAAAGGTACTAGATATGTCTTTGTTATGATAAATGTATCTATTGATCTTAATTGGGAAGTTGATTATTCTTTAGCAAATTAAAGAATCCAGACTATTCTTTCAATGTAAAATAATACTGATGCACATGCTTACAGTCAATATTTAAGAGCTGCTGAGAAGGAACCTTTTGTGTAAAGAAATTGCAAGGGATATAAATTATCATACAACACTCCTTGCTTGCTTTACCTGGATTTAAAATAATTTGATGTTACCATTTTTTTTTTACTCGTATAGGATCTGTTTGACGATAATCCCACCTGATGTTAAGTGGCGATGTATTCCAGGATGGTAAAGCCTATATGTACTGGTTCTCAAGTGATGCTTCAGGAACATACCTATTGGTATTTGGCGACAGTTTTAAAACTTGAGGGTGGTAGCTACACAGGCGGGCATTATTTTAAAATGCTCTACCACATGCTATGGTTTCTTCACGATGTTTTCCTTCACCGAAAGCTCAGGCTGATTTTAGAGTTGGATAGGTGGATTTAACCCGTGTCCATTGACGCAAAATCCGACCGCACTACCAATTACAAGAATTGCGCATATTATTTAAATGTTTTGTTATGGTAGGAGAATTACATATATTTTTAAGAATTTTAAATGCTTTATATCACTTAATAATAATAATAATAATTTATTTCGGACAAGGACACACTCAATATTAGGATAGTTATTAAACTTAGCTTATTTAAAGTATTCTACAGCTATTTTAGGTAGATGCTATAAATATTATAATACATATATATATTACTCAATATTACACACAAACTTTATGTCAATGCCATCCAGTGGTGAAGGGAGAACTTAATATCTATACTAGTAAATAAAATTAAAGTGTCTGTTTGTAATGTAAAAATTATGTTCTCTTACTAAACACATATTATATATATATATATATATATATATTACCTATTTTTAAAATTATTATATGTCTGTTTGTTTCGGATAATCTCCGGACTGGATGGACGGATTTTGATGGGATTTTTTTGGTTTATGGCTGAAGTTATTCCGGGTAACGTAGGGCAACATACTTTTAGTTTTCGAAAATAATTAGGGTATCGAGTAAAAAAATAAAAACCCATAAAATATATACCAAAACCCGATTCAATGCACAGTTTTACGGGCAAGTGCTTGAATTTATTAGAAATATTTTTACTCATTCTTATTACAAAAAAAATTAGGGTTCCGCATAAAAAAAATAAAAGGCAGTGAGGAACATATAAAACGAGGGTGCAGCCGCGGGCACACAGTTAGTTTATTAATATAAAATATAATTTATTATTATTTTTGTGCTGGTGATCTTTATAATTTTTTATTATATTCATAGATCGTGATCAGGATATTTTGTGTGTGTTTTGAGAATTTATAGAAAATACCGTGATAAATCCATCACCAGAGCTGTCACTGTATATTTCAGACCGTGGTGACGGGAAGTAACTCCCGTGCACATTCGTCCTGGTGGTTAGAAACACACGGTGGCGGTGAAGGGAATGTAAGAGAACTGAACGCTGATGAAGGATGGGTGCTTGAACCTACATCGGCTGAGCTGGTCGCTTTACACTTCGGTGCTGCTTTTCTTGAACTACGTTCGCAGGATAACGTCACTGTTTGGCTGCGCACGCGTGTACCACAGGTAAGATTTTATTTACACAAAAAATTTACACTTAGATATTGGATATTAAGCAACGTACCCATACTACGTGACCCATTTTAGGAGCGGAGAGAGGCCTTCAAAATAAATACTACGCACAGTCACAGGAGGGGGAGGGGGGTTGAGTGTGGCTTAGATTTTGTTACGTGGTACTGATACTACTGCCCCCCCCCGTTAATGCTCAGAACGTATTTATTGAAGACGTCTGAGACGGATATTAATGCTATTAAACAGAAGACCATTGTTGTTTTCGTAAATTAAGTTACGGTAGCCATATGTTTCTACATATAAGTTTTTCTTCATAATATTTAATTTACTAGCAATTATAAGCATGTCTGCAGTCTTATGCAATAAACGGCGTATTAGTAATGACGAATATGAATCAAATTATTTTTATTTATTTCACTTAATGCCTGCGAAATGATTACAAATTGTCAATACTACGTCAATACTACGAGTAGCCACCGAGGGTTGGGAGGGGTCGAAAAATCTTAAAAAATAGGCCACCTAGTTTGGTGTACGTTCCCATTAAAAATGTGAATTTGTGTGATTTATATAAATGGTTTGTATACAATTTATTGTTTTTGTACAAGCTGCTAAAGCTAGGACGGGAAAATGACAGGTAAGAGGCTGTATCTTTCATGAATATTAGAAATGGTTTAGATGATGCTTAATAATTATCATGTTCATTACTACTTCATTGCTATTGATTTATTGTCACTGTATATATGTATAGAACTTCAATGATAGTTGGTTAATAATAATAGAAAAAATCTATAATATTACAATAAATAAAAATTGTATCCAATTTCCGATATTTATTACAGATAAGCGTGCCACTGTCGTGTCTGCCTGCCGTACCAGAAACGACGGATAATGAATTGAGTGACAGATACACTCCAGGACCTTTGGAAGATCAACTCTCTGACTTTGCCATATACCGTATGAACGTAGGGTTTTGTAAACAAGGAGATAAGTTTTATAAATTAGGCGAAACTTGGACAGATACTGAGGTAAGAAACGTTATTGTTTGAAATAAAGATTCATCATCAACTAATCTTTGTAGCTTAGAGACAATTAGAATCAAATTGTTCGTAGTTGGTTGTAGTCATTTTAATCATTCTTCAAATTTTGACGCGGGAGCAATTACCTAGATGGTTTAAACGCGCTTAACAAAGGATAAATTAAATTATCATGGCTACAGTTTCCATGACGATGGTTAATATAACAATGGTTACCATGGCAATACTTGGGTGGTTCAGGGGAAATCAATTCTGGATAGGTTTTGCGTAAAAATAGTTATTAATGAGGTTATAAATTTAGTGTACTATATATGTTAGTAGACGCTCACGAATGAATGAATGACTCTTCTAAATTTCAAGTTAAACAGGAGTATCATTTTAGAGATTCTTGCTGATTCTGGCAATGAGTGGTATTTCGCTTATACATGTTAAAATAAGCTTGTAACTGTTTTATATCTGGGTACAATGATCACACGAATTATAATGGATTGCTTTATTACTAATACAGACGGGCCTTGGCAAGTGTCATACCAGCTTCCATAGACAAATATCGACATCTACCATTTGTCTATGTGACAGTAACTTACGCCATAATTTGGTTGATTTTTAAAATAATGTGGTTTATTAAATAATACTAAGTAAAGGTTAACTTTAATTTTGAAACACATTTAGAAAAATGATTTCTGATTATGATTTTGTTATTTCATTACAGACATGTTCGAAATGCTGGTGTGTGTTAGGCATGCCGAGATGTGAGCCGGTGCAGTGTCCTCAGGTCAATTGCCTTGTGCCAACCATTCAGCCGCCAGGCCAATGTTGTCCGATTTGTACAAGTGAGTATTTAAATAATATTTGGCAGGTTTATGTTTTAAATGTTTTTTTAATACTGTCTAAGTTTAACGCTTTCTCCACAATCTCACCTGACGTTAAGTGTCGATGTGGTCCAAGATGGTATGCAAACTAAGCCTAGAGGTATTGGCTGTCAAGTGATGCGATTATGGTTTCCTTTAATCCGCTTTCCTTCAATGTCGGTGCTTATTATGGACTTGTATTTGTGGGTTGGATCCTATGTCCAGCAACGCTGAATTCGACCGCACTACCAACTGAGACATCATCGCTTCAAGTACAAAAGATTGTAGAAAGAAGCTATACGGGAATTTCAAATTATATAAAGATTTCAGCTTCATGAGTAGTTTAATTATACCGTTTCATGTTACCACACATTTATTGGATAATACACTATTTATATTAATAACTAGCTCGTGATCGCGGCTCCGCCCGCGTTTCATATATTCTTCACTACGTAATATAGTTTTTAAATCGTTTATATTTAACCTAAAAAACAAATGAATGTTGCAAAATTAAAGTCTTTTGTTTTTATTAAAAGAAATATGTACATAAAAATCGATGGAATGAAAAAAAAAATAAACTTGAAAATGTCCTCTTGTATGTTTTAACGCCCATTTCAGTTTTTTTTTTTTTGTTAATTTGTGTTTGCGCCTGATACATTTTTGGAAATATTTAGTCTCAACGACTGAGAAAAGGTCAATAAAGGCGCGCATTAATTTTAACTTTATACTATTTTACGTTATTTATTATAAATATTTTTCAAGTAACTATTTCTTAACTGAGCGGGCAAATTATAATTAAAGTGAAACAGGGTAGTGCAAACAAAATATATAACCAATTTTGCATTTTATGTTTGTAATAGATTAAAGTTTTATTTTAAATGCGTTAATTAGAAGGAATGACGTTGGAACTAGATAGCAATATTCAAATATAGATGATATTTAGAGTATTCTTTAGAGAGAATTCTACGCGTACTTAAGAAATAAATACTATTCATTTTAAACAGGTGGTAAAACATTTTCATTGGATTTATTTTAAAGCATCATCATTCTAATGCACTCATTTGATTATCATATTTTATTATTTGATGCATCTCTATCAAACATATTATGCATATTATTCTTCGCACACTTCATTCACATTTGCTTTGGGCTTCCTCCACTTTTCCATACTTCCACATATTCATTACTACTTTATTCACATCCACTATCTGTCACATCACATAACATAACCATACCATGAATAACGATTCTCTTTCAACTTTTCTACCAGTTGCTCCACTTCTAAACTCCCTCGATATATTGATTCCTGACATTATACATTTTTGTCCCACCACATATCCATCTCTATATTCGCTTTTCATGTACATGCAATCGGTTCTCATCAATCTTTTTGCTAGCTTAGTTTTCGGATCCATACAATATGATAAGAGAGCCCATTCTTAATACAATCCATCCATACATTCAACCGACAGACGTCTACTGCTGGACATAGGTTTCTCCCAAAGATCTCCACAATTACCGGTTTTGCATCACCCGCATACAGCGGACTCCCGCAACCTTTACCATGTCGTCCGGTCCACCTTGTGGGGAGTCTACCCACGCTGTGTCTAACCTGTACGTGGCAGCCATTCGAGAACCCGTTAGGCACATCGGGCATCGCTTTTACGAGCAATGTGCCCAGCCCATTGCCACTTAAGTTAGCAATTCTTGGGGCAGTGTCAGTTACTTTAGTTCTTCTGCGGATCTCCTCATATCTGATATGATCATGCAGTGAAACTCCGAGTATATAATCTTCTCCGTTGCCCTTTGAGTAACTTTTTTTATATATTGTTGCAGATTCGACAACTGCCGTATGGAGTGAAACTGGTAGTTGTGTCCTAGCCGGGCAAACATACGCGCCGGGCTCGTCCTGGCACCCGTATTTAGTCCGGGAGGATACGATACTTGTGCTATATGTACATGCAATTTCGCTACAAAACAAATACAATGCCCCCGAGTTCAATGTCCGCCTCTACGATGCAGTGAAAAAGATGCTTACCGACCAGATAAAAAGGACTGCTGCCGTGTTTGTCCTGAGGTGAGAAAAATAATTTTATAAAATAATTCATTATTATTTAAGTTATTTATAATCACCTTTGCTTTCCTTGTTGTTGTGGTAAAGGGTAGATGGTATATAGAATATATTAATGTCTACAACATAGTGTTATGTATCATCAGTTTTATGAGATTTTTTCTTTCGGTACTTTTTATAAGAGCTAAACAGGTTTAAAAAAACGTAGATCCATTAAATTTGATAATTAGGTTCTTGAGTAAAAACGAAGAAGTAAGTTTCACAGATTAATAAATTAAAAAAGCAGCTACTATGAGGAAAAGGAAATTATGTTTTATATTATTACATTGAACTTGAAAGACGTAATATCCATTTCCCGTTATAAAACGGCTTGTGGAGAAGTTTTGGTTTAGAAATCCAATTTTCAAATATATGATAAATACATATTCTAATATTTCACTGTATCGTAAGCATGATTTGAAATTGTATTTTATTTACGTTTCTAGGCGAAGTTAAAAAAACCAGAAGAAGAAACACCGAAGGACCAGGGTACACCGAGGACTGCTGAAGAGATTTTGGCAGAAGGAGGGTGCAAATTTCCCGATGGACCACTACCTAATGGGAAGGAAGTGCATCCATCGATACACTCTCATGGGGAGCAAAGATGCGTCACTTGTCGGTGCAAGGTAAATGTTCAAATTATATATGTGACGTAATTAGTATCATCAAAGTATCATTTACACACCATACAAACTCAATTACCAGTGCTACCAATAAAGCCTTGTTGAGATTAAAGAATAAAAATTTCATAAGACTCAATTTTCATGCATAGTGACACGTAAACGCGCGTCTTGTTCTGGAAATAAAAGAACCAGAATAAAAAACTACATAGAAAGTCTTTACTCGTGGTAGATATAGGTCGGAATGAAAATGGCGACTGTTGATAGATTGTTATTTATCGAAAGTCGTCATCGTTCTTGGACTGTTCTATGTTCTAAAGAGAACGTATAAAAAAACAATTGACAGTCAATAAGGACTTCCGAGAGTAGTGACCGCTTATACACATAAAATAATAATTGTTTTTTTTGTTTGTTAGTTAATTTTAGAGTCAAAAATTCAAATTTTATAATTTAAAATCATCAATATTAAATTGGTTTCTCATCTATAATCTATTTGCTATGGGCAACAATTATTAAACATTTTATATTGTTTATTTATTTATCAAATAGCTGATGGCGTTTCAATGGCGATGGCAGTCAATAACACATTTGGATTCGATTAATCTGTAAAAATGCAGTATTCAAAAGATAGTCTACCAAATACAGTAAAAATTGATAAGGGTTCAACGAGATAAAATAGTTTGGGGACCATTGATTTACAGGATGGTGAAGTGACTTGCGTGCGTAAGAGGTGCGGTCGTACAGCGTGCCAGAGACGGCGGCGTGTGGACGCTTGTTGCGCGTGCACGCGGCATAGGCGGCAACGCGCACCCCGTCTCGACCGCGCCCACCCACCAACCCCGAGCTGAGCGCGCCCTACTCAGTGCACTCATCGCCGGACACAGTATTACTGCGCCCGACCCCCGCATCTAAACCCCCAGTCTGCTTCTACGTTAAGCGGCTGAGCGTTTCCGCTATACAGACTGACATACTTTTTTATGTGCGATTTGAATGTCTCTAGCTTTAGGTTGCCTCGTGACATCGCCTCGAGCTGAACAGATCTAGCGGCATACGATTGCGTAAAGAAAATTATTACAGATCAACGATGGATATTATTATCTAATTAATTATTATATACCATATTCACTGAGCCGTAAGGTAAAATGTAAACAAACAAACCAGTTGTTCTTATCCGTCTAATTCAATTTGATCCAGACGAATCCACATTAAACAACTAGAATTATGTAGATAATTAAACAATAAATAATTAATAAATACCACCAATTATAACAAATAATACGTCGACGTTATAATTTTATTAAAAAATATCAAAATATTGCAAAGTGACAGCACTTTTAAGTTTTTTTAAGTATACGTTAAATTTAAAAAAAATGTAATTAATTAGTGTAAATCGTTGAGTGAATTTTATTATATTTAAATGTGTTAAAAAATGTAAAAAAAATAAAAAATGTTATTATACTTTTAAAAGTTTTTTGGGTTGATGAATTATTAGTCATTTATATTTCACATATTGTTTAGTTTGTTTCACTTTGTCTCACGGCGCGATTAGTAAAATATATTTAATCTGCATAAATCAATTTTAAATGTTCGGTATATTTTCTGTTCTGTTAGTATCTGTGGGTTTGTCGGTCTTTCGGTTTGGTCTAGTAGTATGAACCGACCAGTAAGTGCAACAGCGTTGCCAATCCTTACGACAATTATAGAGACGTACGATAACTTATCTATTGCTACGATGTACGATAAACGTTACGGTAATTTTCAGAAATAAATAATTAAGCATTAATGCGATACACCTAATATTGTTGACGATTTTTAAATACTAGTTAAATTAATTAATTTTTGTTCCACTTCTTGTTTATACGATAAAAAATGAATATTTGTACTTTAAGTGTTGGCAACACTGAATAGGCGGAAGAGAGGGTCGGCCGCGCGACGGTTCGGAGTCAAGATGGACGATAGCTTTACTGTGTATATTTTTTTTATATGGCGTTGAATATTTTCTTACCCACCGGTATTTAATTGGTATTAATGAGATATCCAGAAAATTTTATAGGCGCATTATCATCCGATACTGATTGGTGTATTGTCGTAGTACATATTTGTATTAGTCTTGTAAGGCTAAATCTCGCTCGGTAACAAATCAATGGAGGTGCAAGCGCGGTCGATAATAGATGTGCCATATTTTCTTAATTGTAAATAATTTTATATTAGTTTACTACTTATTGTGCATATTTATTTACATTTCTGACGTTGTATGCTACAAGATGATTATAGACACTTTATATCATTGGTCGCCTTGTTTGTGCATTTGTTTTAGATTTGTAATCTTATTATTTTATATAATAATAATATAATTTATAGTTTCGCAAAAGCGTGTTTTTATATCTAAGGAAATCAGTAACTTTTAATAAATTCTCCTATGTTTATTTACTTAGTCAATAGATTACGTACGTACAGAGTTATTTAACAAATGTAAGTTACATTTATATAATATTCTTTATTGTGCTTATTAAAAAAGCATTCTTACATATTTAGCATGATCATTATATAGTATTTTTGTTAAATATATCTTTTAGCATTCTACCTAAAGTGATAATGCGATTGTCATCTTAAAGAAAACAATATGTAAATATATTTTAATATAATATAATATTCGTTCTTAACGTTGTATACTTTAAAAGGATAATATTATGATAATTCTGAAATAAATCACTAGTTGTAAGTATATATTTTATTTTTAATTCAAATTTCGCGGCTAGTTTTGTTTAATTACTAGGTTAACGACATAGTTACGTAATTAAGGAAGCTAGTCCAAATGTTTCGATGTGATGGAAATGAATGCCATGTAGCTACTAGCAATACGTTTGTTTGAATATTGATATATTATTATAAGTTATTATTATAATATTGTAGGTTATACGGTAGTCTCGAGAAGGTGTTTGGAAACGTTTTTTATTTAGGTGCAAGAAGTAATTACTTGAGGAAAGATTATAATAATATGACGCCGTTTTGAACATTATGCGCAGGCGCTAGAGATGGTGGTCAATGGACTGATTTATACAAAAACGCCAAAGTTTTAATTTGTGAGGAATAAGACCTGAAAAGCTTTATTTAAAACGGTGCGATATTTAAAGAATTCTTATTTCTATTATGATATTACCAAATAAAGAAAAGAACAAAAATAAAACATTTTTTATTGTGAAACTCGTTTCGTTGTGGGGATTTCTAGTCCATCAAAATTTGTGCGATTTTTCTTTATTACAATGTAATTATTGGCTATATTATATTATACAGTTTGTCACACGTTTCGAATTTTTGAATCGAAATTTGACAAGCTAAACATTTCTTTTTTAATTAACTTGAATATAGTTCGATTATTTAAGAATACAAGAGTTTAATATCTTCGTTTTAGAGTTTTTTTTTGTATAATCTAACAATAGAGAAGTAGTCATCTATGGCTTGCGAATAACATAACTAATGGCCGTTAAGAACCTATGAAATCGCTTATGTTGCGTTGTTTTACTATTTTAAAATTATTTATCATTCTATGTCACACTATGGTAATTTCAATTCGATAATTTACGTTGTTTAAATTATATTATATTTTCTGTGTAAAGATATTTTATATGAAATAAAGGTTTTTACTTTTTTGCATATCAAATAATTAAATAAATTAGATGCACGCCCAACCAATAGAATAGTAAACAACCTGTTATTCGGATAATATGAAATAAATGACCTGAGAACAAATATTGAATTTCATTTACTTCTTAACTGAATAATATATTTAAAGGCGCTTCCGCGCCTCGTTATTAGGCTCAACCAAAGCGTCTTATTATATTTGCAAATGGCGGCGAAGTAGTTTGGTTGAATGACATTCTATGCAGAATACCAATAAAATCAATAGTCTAGTAATTACAGAAACGTACAATTTATCAGTTCTGATTATTATAAACAGAAAATGGAATAAGATTACGAGTAACTCAGGCGTTTCATCAGGCATGATGAAGTCTACTCGTCGTTGAAGGTCATGATGAAGTCTGTCATGGCTGCACTGACCATAAACACGACGCTTCGCCAGACTGCCAGCTTGTTAAGTCTCGTTCCGAAGTAATTCAAAAGAAGGTTATAATGACGCGCAGTCATATTTAATTGCAAATTTACAAGAAAGTTTAAATAACAACCAACATAATAATGCAATGAAACCATTAAAAAAGTAAAGGAAAATGTACGAATTGTGTACGGATGCATTTGATTGAAAATGTGTGTTCCTAAATTTCTTATGCATCAACCAAATATTACTTTATTATTCTTACGGTTGTACTTTTCTATAAACTGTTGTTTTGAGTAAACCTATGTAACTGTAACTAACTAAATTTGAACATTGCTTATTTTAATATCTAACAAAATGTATATCTGGGACATAGTCCAGTTACGAATATCCACCTTCGAGAAAGAGGTTAATTGTCGAATCCAACTCTGCTGGGAATCTTCTCATCTGGAACAACGCAGTGTCTCAAGACATCAAAGTCTTCGAGCAGTGTATGTTGCCAGTGATGACGTACGTCACTGAGACATAGTCGCTTTCAGTGGGTCTAATTAAAGAGCTAAAACTTACCCAAAGGGAAGAAAGAGGGCTATGCTCGGAGTTTCACCGAGTGATCGAATCAGAAATGTGGAGATCCATAGAAGAACCAAAGTAAACGACATTCCCCAAAGAATCGCTAAACTTAATAGTGAATTTATTTGTGTCATTAATTTATTTAGAAATTATCAAATTAATGTGTCGAGTACCCGTAAAAATAAGACAATAGGAAAATAATGGAAAGCTAGCATAAACGCCAGGTAAGTGCTCAAGGGGTTAAGTAAGAAATATCATATGGCGTCATGACGCCAACATAATGCAATGAATGCCATGGCGTGTGACCATAAATGTATAACACAAATAAATAAAGCTAAAAAATACAGAAAAACAACTTCATTTTCGTGCAATTTAATAAAAAGTTATAAGAAATTTTATTGTCAGTTACAGATAAACGAAGTTTATATAGTCTTTTATTTTTATTGTCCTGTTCATAACGGATTCAACAAAGAGTGTTAAAATCATTATTATCAAAATATTTCCAAAGAAATAAGTTTAAAGTGAAGATTTAGTCAAAGCTCGTAACGTATTCGCCATGGCGTCTGCAACCGCATCGGAAATTTGTATACTGGAGTTTATTCCCATCAAACCGATTCGTAAAGCTTTGCCTGCGGTTGGGCCTAGACCAGCAAATATCACTATATTATATCTGAAAACAAAATTATTAAATAAAGTTTGTAAATTAAAAAGTACATAAATTTATACAATACATTATAATTAAAATAAAATAAAATTAAAAAAGAACTATAAATAATGAATGCCGTCCAGCTCACCGCCAGATGGGAAGGTTCCCAGAAGGCTGGTCATATTGCCACGTTAGATGGCAATGCTAATTCGCTAATATAATAAATATTCGATAAATGCTAATATCATGTCGTTATTTATTATGAGTTCATTGAAGTCGTCGATTTAATCATTTTAAAAATATCACGTGAATTTAACTGTGCTAATAATTCAGACTATTGAAGCGGTTTTTGCATCAATAGGCGTAGGTTCGAAATCACCTATTTAATTCTATAATGGTCTGAGCTTTCGATGAAGGAAGACACTATGAAGAAACAATAGTAAAGCGATATACCTACTATTGTCTGCATGACTAGCTAACGCTTTCAATTCTAAAAATTGGTTACTTATCACTTATAGGTGCATTCTGCTAGCATAACTTGAGAGCCAGAACCTTTATCTGGACCACATCCCCAGCTAACGTCAAGTGAGATTATGAGCAAAGCGTCGAGCTTGTACTGTGTAAAACAAATGTACAATTATGTACATGTTTTAATTTAGAATTATGATTAACTTTGATTTTCATTCGATTAAACAACATATTACATTAATGTGTAGAGTACCCATAATAATAAGAAAATAGGAAAACAATGTAAAGCTGGCGTAAACGCCAGGTAAGTGCTCAAGGGGTTAAATAAAAGGTTGGAGCAAAAAAAATAAATATTTCTCTTAAAGTTTAAGTGGAAATGGTAGCGAATAAAAAGATTGACAATTTTTTTATTAGACATATTTCGGTGGCCCGGCCTACTGATAAAGAAAATAAAAAATGTTATTTAATCATTTTTTTTCTCACCTTGTAATCTTTGGAAACCTCTAAAAATTGATAAATATGATCGTTTTTAACTCAAGTTCCACTCTAACATTAAAAAATAAACATGTTATTTTTTAACATTAAAAAAATACAATAATAGTACCTAATCTATACTAATAAATTATATTCAAAAATTAAAAGTAGCCTGAGTTACCCGGAGTACCTTTAGCTATCTACTAAAAAAAGTCCCGTCAAAATCGGTCCAACCGTTCCGGTGATTACCCATTATAAACAGACACTTCAATTCTATTTACTATCTTTTAGTATGAATTACAAGGTATATATATACTTACTTTGCTCTCATATATTTCGAAAATTCAATATAATCATAGCCTTTGGGAAGAACTATAGTTGTGACAGTGATCAGTCTATCTTCAAGCTTAGGGACAAGGAATTCGAACGAAAGTTCTCGCATTCGTTTATGGAAATGAGCTGTAGTTGCTGCGTGACGCGCCCAGGACTTCGGTAGAGTCTCTTTGGCCATTTCTCGGAGACATTGCCGAAGAGCCCATATAAGTGGTGGGCTAAGAGTATGGTGATATCTAAAAATGCAAAAATGATAAAATTAATGTGCGGATCGGTACGGGTTTCGTAAGTGTCCGTGATACGTTTCCGCCTATCGACTGGCCACACTTTATCGCATCCACCATACATATCTGGAAAACCAGGCATAGTGACGTGTTATTGTTTCGAAATCAGCGAGAGGTTGGACGTCTTTGTTCTGTACTTTATTTGTAAAGTTTAAAATCTGTACTTATTTATTATTTGGTTATTATTTTATTAGTTTGGTGCGTGACGATGACAAAAGACTCGATGTGATTTCGCTTATGCCTTATAAAGGCCGGTCTTTGATATGGGATGCTACTTGCGTCGATACTTTAGCACCGTCAAATCTTTCAGTTATCTCTTTGAAGGCCGGCGCAGTAGCTACATCAGCGGAGGATCTCAAGCGGCGCAAATATGCTATTCTTGGTGAGGGTTACATATTTGTTCCGTTTGGGGTCAAGACTCTGGGGCCGTGGGGTCCGAGTGATCATAGCCTTTTTAAGGAGCTAGCGAGCCGTCTTGTCGACACGTAACGCGACCAGAAGGCGGGCCAATATTTTGCACAACAAATAAGTGTTGCAATCCAACGTGGCAATATGGCCAAACCTTCTGGGAACCTTTTCGTCTGGCGGCGAACTGGACGGCATTCATTATTTATAGAGGTAATAGTAATAATTAGGTACTTCTGTTTAGTTTTTTGTTATTTAATTATAAAGTACTAAATAAATGTACTTTTTGATTTGAATAAATAATTTATGAACATAATATTTGAAAGTAGGAAGGCAATATGTATATATTAATGTAGACATATTTTTTGGTTTATTACTTTATTATTTTGTCTAAATTACCAGATTCGTGGCTTATTGATAATTACTAATTTTTTGTTTCGCCTCTATTATTTTTAGATATTTTGATAACTGGATACATATATCCTATTTAATTAATCAATTACTTGGATTAAATCAAATATTCATGTAACTTCGTGAAGCTATTTAGAGTTATCGAAGGTATTTAATATTCTTTTTCTTGGCAAATTGTATGTTTGCAACAAATTTCATTTTAATTGTATAAGATTAGTTTAGGAACAAATATTTTTTTAGACGATATAGACTTAGTTCTTTTGACTACAATCTCACCTGAACTTAAGTGACGACGTGGTATAAGATGGTAAAATGCAAACTATGCATGATATGGTTTCCTTCACCGAAAGCTTAGGCATTTAGCATTTATATTATATTATAGCTGTGTACACGCGGCTGCGCCCGCGTTTCATATATTCTTCACCGCATTTTATTTTTTCATACGGAACCCTAATTATTGTTTAGTACTAAGATAAAGTAAAAATATCTCTTATAAATTCAAGCACGTCCCCGTAAAACTGTGCATTGAACCGGGTTTTATTCAATTTTTAATGAGTTTTAATTTTTTTATGCGGAACCCTAATTATATTCGAAAATGAAAAGTTACCCGGGGTAACTTCAGCTATCTACCAAGAGTCCCGTCAAAACCCGTACAGCAGTTACGGAGATTACCCGGAACAAACAGACAGACAGACAACAATTTTAAAAATTGCATTTTTTAGGTATAGGTATCAAGTATACATTCATGTCAATAAAGTAAAAAAAAATCATTTTGACATTAAAAACAGATAATTCAATTTATTAGTATAGATTATAAGGATGTAATTCTAATCTTATTGTAAGATTTTATTTTTTTAAGTTTCAAAATAAATTTGACTAAGGCCATTGTCGTCTACTTACAGATTTGTGTTTCTATAACAATTCCATTGAGCCGAGAGTAACTTTATATCATAATAGAATGGAGGTTCATGTTTTTTGTTATTAATTTTAGCCCTGAAAATCATATTAATAGATTATAAATCAATTATTTTGACAGGAATTTCATATCGTATATGGTTTATTTCATTTTTTTCAAATTAAAAAACTCACAAAGCACGCTGCCTAAATGCCACTGGTGATATTCCAGCTGGTCCACTCAGAGCCTTTTGAGTCGACGTATATACTGCATCGATGTCCCAATCATCCATCAGGAAAGGTATAGCACCTAATGACACGACTGTATCTACTAGCAAAAGTGTGCCGTATCTGTAAAATGTTTAAATATAATAAAATAGCTAAAGGTAAATTATGGATGTTGAGTTAAAATATTGTTTACTGAGATGCAGTTGACATTTACTAAAACAGTAATGGTAAAACTAAATCTTTCTAAGAAAACAAATCAGAAGTGGCAATTCACTAAAACACTAAGTTCAGGCCCGGATCTAGGGAGGGTAATGCGAGATTGCGAGAGCCCCTGACGGTAGTTTCAGGGGGTGCCAACATCATAATATATTACGATTAAAAATAAACTTGCTCAACACACCGCCTAGCATACGGAAGCCGGGTTAAAAATTTTGATTTATTAATATGCCAACCTTTATACATTTGTGAGTTTTTTAAGTAATTTATCTTAAACACTGGAAAGAGGAGCGCCATTATCATATTTCTGCCCCGGTTCGAAAAAATCGTAAATGCTCTGCTAATCTTGTTTATAATAAACTCTACCTTAACCTTATTGCAATATAGTAGATTATAATTTGATTATAAAACATTTTCATTAGCAACGCGACAAATACAACTGTAATTCATCATTCACACATATACACAATGTCACTATAATAAAGACGTCATTAATTTTTACCTGTGGCAAATTTCACCCAGTCCTTGCAAATTTTGAACAGTACCCGTTGAGGAATCGCCATGAGTTATAAATAAAGCCGTAGGTCGATGTTTACTTAGTTCTGCCTCCAAATGATTCAGACTGAAGGTTTCATTAAATGGAATCTTTGTTATTGCTATATTTACTCCTGATTATAATCAATTTTCATATTAAAAACAATACATTAAAAAAAAACAAAACAAAAGAAATTATATAATGAAAAAGAGAAAATAGCGCAGAAATAATTTCAGTTTTGAAATGGTATAGAATCGATAACATCGATACTTTCGTAGTTTGGGTTGACATGGGAGTTAAGTTTAATGTATTTTTTTTTTTCAAACTTGTCAACGTAGTTGACGAAAAGGACCTTCACAGATACATCCAGGCAATTAGCACATGGGCAACACAATGGTGTAAACCGTGGATTAGGCTGTTTCCGACATACAAATTTCGCGGAATTTTCTAGCTAAATGTGTCTGGTTTGAAAAAACCTTTTTGCCTGTTTTGCAGAATTTGCTAGTTAAATTTGTTCTTTTTGAATTCCGTAGCTAAATCTGTTTAATTAAAAAAAAGTTCTTTGCGTATAGTGACCAAGTATTTGATGAGCAGTGTTTTGCATACATGAGGTTTCACTGCGCGCTGTCGTAGAGAGTAATTTTAATAGAAGTATTATCTTAAGTCTTATGAAGCCATTATGAATGTATATTAAATTTCCGTGAAATGGTTTCCCGTTTGGCGTCTACATATTGCTTTGCCAAAATGTATTCATATCACATTCTTTCACTTGTTAATAGTAGTTAATAATTTTAAACATAATAACATCATACCAAATCTTTTAGCCATTTGAGAAGCTCGTTCATCCCATATACCTCTGTTAGCAACGAGTAAAGTTTCACCAGGTCCTACTAAGTTAGTAATCAAAGTTTCCATGGCACTATTACCAGAACCGCTGACAGCCAATACCGTTGGTGAAGAAGTTTGGAATACGTATTGTAAGCCCGAACGAATATCATCCAATACCTGTGAATCAACACGATTAGATATGAGAAACGAATTGTACCAGCAAACTTCGTACGACTTCAAGATTAATTATAATTTCGTATTATTAGCTGGACCGACAACCTGGTGATGGTCGCAGGAATATGCTGGATGCGGGTGGCGCAAGACCGGTCATCGTAGAGATCTTAGGGGGAGACCTATGTCCAGCAGTGGACGTCTTTCGGTAGAATGGATATATGGATGGATTATTAGCTGAATTTAATTCAATCCCTTTCTGCCTATGCGTGAGGAAACTTTTCCAGTCAATCCGATATCGAGCTCGAGATATCCCCAAAAGGCAGTACTTTATGAACTGTATGGAAAAAATGTTAACTCCGTGATTTTTTTTTCTTCTATTTTTCATTGTTTTTAATTGTATTTTCTGGTATTCAGGATGAATACGAAGCCAACCAATTAAACATCATAAAAATCGGTCCAGCTGTTTTGTGTTATATAAATGGATTTTATAAACTAAACAGATTTTGTTTTATATGTATACAGATTATAATTAATGCTAAATAAAAATCAGTTAAAAATATTAAGTACTTGAAAAGGTTCAAGACGAACAAATGCGTATTTTACTTTATTCAATTGTTATGGAAAAGTAATGAAAGTTTGCAATAAAAATAGACTACTTAAGTACTAATTGTACACAGGTAAAGTCACGTGCATAAGCTAGTTCTGTCTGTCTATATGTTATCTTTTCACACCTGAAAAACTGAACAGATTTCTATAAAATTTGGTAATGAGATAGATTGGAGAATATAGGCTACAAATTGTCTGAATCCTAGAAAATTATTTATGTTATTAAAACAAAGTATGTATCGAAGTAAGAAGAAGTAGAGTAGAGTATAAATTAATTATTTATTTGATTTTTGTTGCATTTTTATAGTATATTCTTTTGAAGTGGGTGTTGTTTTTAAAGAAAAAAGTAAAAAAAAAAAATATCGTTTGTTTATTTAGTATTTTAAAATTATTATACGTTTAGGTAAATTTATATACTAAAAAAGAGTTAAGAAGTACCTTGTAATACTCGTCGCATATTGGCGAAAGTATAGGCTTACTAAGTGCCTCGGCTACCGATGGCCAGATATCACAAGGTCCAGGTCCACACAGAATTGGCTTAGTGAAGTCACGATCCTCTATATTGGGAACTCCCACTTTTAAATTGTAAGTACTCATGTTATTTGCGTTTGCTTCTGTAAAACATAGACTATTTTAAATTAGATTCAGGAAATTCTGAAACATATATAAATCTTAAGAAATACTTAACGTATATAAGTAGTATAATTATTTTCCAATAACATAAACTTACTTATTATGTTTTATAAAATTGTGTTATTGTTAGCCTTATTTTTCGTAATGCGTGGCAACACTGACAACGTCAAGATGGTAGAGTGTTTTACTAATTCAACATTTCACTGTCATGGTGGTCATATAAAATTAAATAATATAATATTGACACGACATTCTTATCCTATATAACGTATAAACATATATTTATACTAGCTGTATGCCCGCGTCTTCGCCCGCGTTTCATATACATTTTACTGCGTAATATAGTTTTTAAATAATCATTGGAAAATAATTTGTTTATGATGCCGTCTATTGAATCGTGTTTTATTTTCTATTTCATGAGTTTTAATTTTTTTACGTGGACGTATTATTTTCGAATAAAGGAGCCTAAGTTTCGGAGAAACTTAAGAGCTATCTGCCAGAAAAGGTTGCGTCAAAATTAGTCCAGCCGTTCCGGAGATTAGCCGGAGCAAACAGACAGACAACCAAAAATGGACCGGTCAGTATTTTCGATATAGGCTTAAATGTATACAAGATAAATAAAGGACAATTCAAATAAAAGATGTGTCGTTTTTTAATAAAAATACGATTTTTTTATAACAATTGAAAAGACAATTATTATTTCAAACATATTTGACATTTAAGATAATATTATAACGGCCAGCATGACCTTCCTAATCATAGAAGCTAAACTCTTTACAAATTAAAATTAACGAAATATATTTTATTTATACGTATTTAGTAAAAAGTTGTGGTTGGTTACCTACTACAAACAGCCTCTTCAATTTTATTTATTAGTATAGATTGGTACAATATTCATCAAAGAACAGTCCCGCTTGAAATTATTCAACGCTTCACGACCGACGATATATCGAGTGAGCAACCAAAGTGAAGTTTGGTCGGAATCGGGTTAATGTTTAGATTTAGTGCTAATAGGATGGTTGTAAATTTGCTACAGTGTTCTGGCGCTATCGGATGGCACATTTGGCAAGAACACCTCGCCCGGAGCGAGTGACGCTTGCCAACCTTATATATGTACCGCACGCTATCGTTGGTTTAACGCTTGCGGTTTAACAATTGTTTTTGTACGCATTAAATTAATACAGAAATGTTTCAAATAACACAACTCGAAAATGTGATATGGGAATACGACTTGAAACGAAGATGGTACGAACTTAACAAATTAAATTACTTCCCACTGTAACTGTCCGTACACATATACAACCCCAATTCCCTAGTCTGGGTAAAGATGTGCCGAGACTAGTCTGAAGTTAGCGAATAGACGACACCAGTGATAAAAACGACAACTTCACGTTGCGGTTCTGCCGTGGAAACGAAATTATTATTAATTTTATTCATATTTTTGTTATTTATTTCTTTAATGGAAAAATTAATTGAATTAAAAATAATGTACTTTAATTTATTTTTATTTGCATCTAACGTGTTTTGAAAATAATGTATGTATATGATGAAAAACATTAATTTTAAATAACGGATACTTGTCTCACCTTATTGGTTAAATAATTACTGATAACTTTAAAATACTACAATTATGAAAGTAATTATTTTAAAACAACGCAGACTATTTGTATCTGTTGGTCACAGTTGACTAGTGGCAGAACTCCATTATCAGTAAGTTATAAATAAATAGTGTGACCATAATTTCCATTATTAATTATATAGAACTTACATAAGAAGTTATATGTATTTGATTATAATATGATAATCTGAATTGTAAAGTCATCAATTAGTGACTGTAGTTTTTTGACGGATAAAGAAGACATTGGAACATTTGATAAACTAAAATACTATTTGATTATAATTAATTACTTGTGGTCATTGAAGGTCAATTGCACGAGTATTGAGAGTGAAATTTCAAGGACACGTTACGTTACTCCATATCGTTATATAAGAGAGAAGAAAGATATAATATTGAGAGAAGAAGAAAGAGAGATGTATTATATTTTATATGTAATAAATTGTTTAGTTAAAAAGTGTCGCTTCTATCACGTATATGTTGATGCACGGCATATTTATAAATAATCTGTACTAATAAATAAAATTGAAGTGTCTGTTTGTATTGAGTAATCTTCGGATCAGCGGGAGCGATTTGGACGGGACTTTTTTTGGTAGATAGCTGAAATTACTCCGGGTAACTTAGGGTACTTATTTTCGAAAATAATTAGGATTCCGCGTAAAAAAATAAAACTTCATAAAAATTAATAAAATCCGATTCAATGCACAGTTTTACGAGCAAGTGCTATAATTTATGAGACATATTTTTTCTTTATCTTAGTACTAATTTTTTTTAGGAAAATGTTTACAGTTTCGTATAAAAAAATTAAAACGCAGTGAAGAATCGCGGACGCAGCCGAGGGCAGACAGCTAGTTTTAAATGATAAACCACTGAATAACTTTCAAAATCTATATTTTATTGTGTCAATTGTAACTTTTAAAGTTGAACGTAAAGATACTTAAAACTTCCTTGCGTATTTGAATAGCACGTTGGAACAAACACCATGGGTTTATATACAAAAATAACATCTATTCTAGTAGTTTCTTTGAAAACAGTACCGTTTAGTTTTTTTTTAAACTATACAATTAACGAGGCTTCAGTACATCCTGGATGACTATGCCAGCCACATAGAAAATGTCGATGGTATATGACATATTTAGTTATAATATTAATTATTTAGTTACTTTATGTGCACTAAAGAAAAACAACATTGTAGTGAATTATGGCAGCCTGTGATGTTGGTTTTCTTAAAATTATATTTATCTCCTCCATCCTTCTCCAGGAATCCGGTAGCATTTTCTAACGCAATTCTTCAGTTTGCATACATTCCCACAACAAATTATGTATATCGTCAGCAATTTGACAAAAATCACACATAGGTGATGTTTTTTACTTTATCATATAAAAATATTTGTTTAGAAGAAAGTGTCCTGTGTATAGATACTTAGAGAAAGAGAGTACAGTCGGATAGTCTTTTGAAGCTATATCGGCTTCTTAGGCTGACAGCGTAGATAGTTTGATAAAAACAGTTGGAAAAGTGGTAGAAGTAACGAGCTTAGAAGTAACAACTTATATATGGCAGAAGTAAAATGTTGTTGAGTGTGATTTAAGATATCTATAGGTTATAGGTTATTAAAGATATCTGTAGGTCATTTTATGTTAGATGGATTGTACGACTGATTAAAATTAGTTTCATTGATTTTGGATTTTTATTAAATAAAAAATTATTGTTTGGTCTAGTTTCTAGTAGATACGTATCTATTACGGTGGAATTATTAGTTAGAGAAAGGATTTTGATGCTACGATGACTCAGTGGTACTGATATCGGATACCACTTTAACTGAGGTGAATTCGAATATGATATCATCAATATCATGGCATAATAGTAGGGCATTTTTAAATCCGGCTTGCCAATCCACCAATCTCTAAGCAGAAAAATCGTATTTCGAAAGGTTTATCTGAGAGCCAGACTAGCGTATTTACTACCGTCGCTTGACATTAGTTGATATTGTGGTCAAATCACTGATCATATAGATTATATAAAAAAGTAAAAACACTGGCATCCACATTTGAGAAATTTCTCGAATTAGGTATGATGTTCAGAAAAGAATTTGGTAATTACAAATACATTAATAGTTTAGAATTTTTACCACATTTAATGAGTTCATATTTCAAATTAAATTATAATCACTTGATCCGCGTTCATAGATACGAGTACGACATTCCTTATTGATATGTCATCATGGTTACTCTTAAACTTCTAATGAAATCATCGCAGCTTATTGACATTCTTTGGTGATAACTAAATTAGTTCTTATAATATAAATAATTTATTTGTAACATTTTATTAAAGTATTTATCATAAAATTTTTCGCTCGTTGATACTTGGAAAAAATACACATTTTAAACTTCTACAAAGCGAATATTGTTAAATAAAAGTATTCATAATAGTTACAACGTGATGAAATGATGTTTAATTTCCATTTAATTTTTTAAAAGAGGGTGCAGCTTGTTTTTATTTCTACTGAACAGAAATGTTTTTGGGAATACAAATTTTTCGATAAAGCTAGAAAGATCAAATTGCATCCTGCCCGCCCGACGGTAGGATAAGTGCACACTTGCTCAAGGTGGCGGGAGGAACCGGGGGGTTTTAGTGGGTAGTGACGTGCGCTTCTCGCCGCGAGTCCCACACTAATTCTGGTGTGTGAGAGTCTCTCACACTTGCGTGTGAGAGACTGTCTCACACCCTCGGATTCAGTCTTTCCTGGGGGGTACGTCCCTTTGGGTCAGGCTAGACAGCAAGTGCGTAAATACATTCCTCTCAAAAAAAAAAAGGATAAGTGCACACCGTTCCCGGCTTTACCTCATCCCGTGACCTCTCTGATGATCAAGGATATACTTGGAAGACTACCGGCCGTGATAGGTTATAAGATACCAGTCAATAAGCTGACGTTGTCTAGGGTACACCCAGCACAAGATATTTACCTATCTTCACACTAATTTCTGCATCACGTGGAAGTAACTAAAATTAGAGCTTATCAGATTTAATTTTGGTTCATTTATTTGTAGACGTAGCTTGGGTAGGCCCCTACAAGGTGGGCCGACGACCTGGCGAAGGGCGCGAGAATCCGCTGGATGCGGGTGGCTCAAGACCGGTCGTCGTGGAGGTCTTTGGGGGAGACCTACGTCCAGCAATGGACGTCTTTCGGTTAAATATAGATAGTTGTAAATTTAACGCTGTTTTGAACGAATATTTTTTTATTAGAACAGTGCGTATATAGTTTTCTGTAAATTCAGTAAAAAACTATAATATTTTCTCAAAACTAAGCAATTCTTTGAGAAAATTTAATGTTCGGTTTAACAATAACTTACAAAGTTGTGTACCTCGTTGAAGATTTTTTATGTGAACTATTAAGATGTTTAAATCTTTTAATAAAAATCTATTGTTATTTTGCAGTCATATTCATTTTATCAATTTTGCTTGTATTTAAATCAAGTCGTATTTATAACGCTGTTTGAGAGATAACATGAAACTTAAATATGATTGCTTGGAAAAATAACTAATAAAATTTATGTTTACTTGCAGTAAAAATGGTATATTTTCTAGTATATTTATCAACGAAGCACGTCATGGTGAAATATGGTAAAAAATCGTGTGCGGAACATTCCTGAGTGCATTAACCGATTTAAGACGTGCTCTGGGGCTATTATTTTCACAGTTCGTTTGGCAGCCGACGATGTGGCCTTCTGCCATTTCAGTGGCTGCAATTCTCACTAGTAGAAATATCGCAGTCTATAGACATATTTGCGTATGAAATATGCTTATCTTTCATACTTGATTTGCATTGCCTATTGGTGAAGAAACGATGATATTTTTCATTAGACTATTTCTTGCTTTTGTCTTAAGTAGAAATCTCATTAGAATATTTTTCGTGTATAATATAATCTCATATTATTTATAAACTTTATAAATCGGGTTAAAATACTTACATACGAGTAATTTACACTTTGAAATGGGTTTGATAGAGCTTGTCTGAATATATATATATATATATATATATATATATTTTTTTTTTTTTTTTTAACAAGTGTTTAACTAAAAAATCATTTTTTTAATAGAAGTATTTATTGTCACAACACAATTCTGAAATTGATATCGAATAATCCAGAATAGGGACCTTGTTATTCAACGAAATCCTGTCGTTGCGAGCTCGTGTTAATGTACCGACTAATAGTTAGCAGGTTTTCCGTTCGATGTAACGCGGATTTGTGGTAAAATAATATTAAAATCATTCTAGATTATGTTATGTTGGAATTATTTTTCTTTATGTTGACCGGAACACTCTATTACATTGAAGGATAAATTGCTTGTATTTTCTCACACACTTATAGATATATTTATTGAAAAATGAGACGTTGAAATTTGGATTTGTTCGGCACATATAAGAACTGTTTTTTATCTAAGAAAATCATCATTATTTTCTATTTCTATATATTTTATTATATCTTAATTAAAAGATTTGATATATGTTTTTGGTATTAAACATTTTATTTGTTGATTTAAAGATTTAACTACGTCGGTGGCGCAATTGTATTACGGTACGACTGTCGTTCTTATGTCTTGGGTTCGATCCCCGGGTCGTGTCAAGTGATTTTGGATTTTTCTAGTCAGTACCATCCCTGAGTCTGGAATTTGTGCCCGATATGGGGACAGGCTCGCCCACTGTCACACCTGGGACGGAACCAAGCCCGGCGAAATGCGGGTGGGTGTAGTTCGCCATTTCACCTCTGCCTACCCCTTCGGGGATAATAGGCGTGAGCGTATGTTATGTTATGTTAAAGATTTAACAATACACTTTGTCTGACCTAATGTACCTCACATAATACAATTAAATGTATTTATATACTACATTCAGCCAAAATAGTGATTAAGATTCTATTTATCGAATCAAAATTAGTAATAAAAAGTGATTTTACCTCTTAGGAATCAATTAAACGATATAAGTTATGTTATAATGTATGTTAATAATTTCAATTAATAAATCTAAAGTTTTTTATTACTCATGCTATTAATTGAAACATAAAACAATTTTTTAAGTTCGATCTTTAACTTCTGCTTGCAGTACCCATGGCAGACTATTTTATTAGTCATTTCAAAAATCAAGTTAATTATTTTATACTACAAAAAATAACTTTACAAGGAAGATTTAGTCATTGCTTTTAATGTATTCGTCATGGCGTCTGCAAGGGCATCAGCTATTTTAATTCTGGCGTTTACACCCATTAATCCAATACGTAGAGCTTTTCCTGCTGTTGGGCCAAGTCCTGGAAATACCACAATGTTATACCTGAAAAAAAAACCTTTGAAATAAATTTCTAAGACATTTATAGATAAGCGTGTTGTACTATGTGGAATAATTTTATAAAGAGGTAAAGTTTAAGAGTCTGGTAATCGGGTAATTAGCTTCTTCAAAATTGTTTTACTAATAGGTAATCTTTGAGTCTTTTAAGTATATGCTTTTAAATGTAGTATTCCAATGGAGGTGCACAAAGTCACAGGTATTTTCTAGATCTGATATGTATAAGACCTTTTTACGAACCTGTTCCAAAAAGTCCACAATGCGAATTACAGATTTTTGCTGGTTTATTTAATAGGGCTTGATAAGAATATCTTCTTATATTAAATGATAGATAAAGATGGACGCTAAGCTTAGAAATTTTCAAAAACTATTAGCGGAAACGACAGAAATATTGCTACTGAATATACCGAGTTATTGAATTTTGAATTAAGGGTGGTAGCTATTAAAGTAAGTAACACCCTGAAATACACATAAAGATATCATTCAAATTAAGACTTTACAGAAGATTACGATGTAGGATTCAACGCGGTTCAAACCCAACATCATTAGCAGTTAGTTCATTTTCATTGCAGGTGTAGTAAATAATATTAATTCATAACATGCCTCAATAAGATTTAAAAAGAAATAATACAAAACTCCTTTTTCATTGAACTACACTCAATTTACTTTACATTAATTATTGCACTGCTTATTGAATTGCATGACTTTGATCAGTTTATTTTAATTTACTTTCATAGCAGTTTTTGAAACATAGCACAAAGTATTAGAAAAATATGTATAATTCTGTTAACAACAATTTTAAGGAATTTGGAAGCAGTGATAGCCTGGTTGGTAGTGTGTTCAAATTCCACATTTATGAACGTAGGTTTTAACCCATCTATTTAATTATATAATGAACATGAGCTTTCGGTGAATCGTGAGGAAACCATATCATCGTGGCAGGGCATTTTCCAATACTAATGATTTCATTTAAGTTTGAAAATATGGCTTGTTCCGGTAGCATCTCATTAGAGCCAATACTTCTTCTAGTATCAGTGTACTTATCATCCTAGACCACGTCATTACTTAACATCAGGTGAGATTGTGGTCAAAGAACAAAACCTATACGGTATAAAACGGTATAAGAATCCTTATCTAACGAATGCAAATTATTATTCCAATAGAATGTGTTCTTATTCTAATGTAAATTTATTATTTTCACTAACTTTGTTTTCATGTGTTTCACAAATTTCGCATGGTCATAGCGTTCAGGAATAACTATCATTGTCACAGTGACCAGTCTGTCCTCGGGTTTAGGAATAAGAAACTCAAAAGGCGACTCCTGGATTCGTTTACTAAAATGAGCTGCAGTTGCTACGTGACGATCCCAGATCTTTGGTAAGGTCTCATTAATAATCTCTCGGAGACATTGTCGAAAAGCCCATATAATAGGCAAGCTAATAGTGTGATGATATCTGAAAGATCAGAATCTCTAATAAATGTATTGAAAATAATAATGCTAATAATAGCTGTCAGAAACATTTTGTAAACATTACGAATCATTTTGAATGGCAGAACATTAATTTGTGGCGGCTCGTGTATTAAAGAACTCGGGTGAGCTCCTTCAAGTGGAATTAATTGGTTGCTACTGTTAAAACTATCAAATATTGATAAATTGGTATAAAAATAGTCGATCAGTTGAATATTTAAAAAATAGTTTAACATTAGATTTGTAGAAGTCGCAAATATGTTATAGTATGTTATATATATGTCGTGATTAAAACGATTCTTACATCTAAAAGATACTTTTACCAACTATTATGATAATTACAAATGAGCGGAATAAAAAAAGAATTCTTATCGGCTTGTGTCGGTTCTTAGCCATATTTTTTAGTTCTATATGAAAATATATATCTGATACACTTACCCCCTTGTGTTTCCATGACAGTTCCATTGCTCTGTGATCAATTTAACATCAAAATAGAAAGGCGGTTCATGTTTCCTATTATTAATTTTATCTCTGAAATTAATAGTAACAAATGTAAAAATAAATCAGTGAAACAATTATTGATGATTGTATTTAAATACTTACAAAGCCCGTTGGCTGAATGCTATTGGTGACAATCCAGCTGGTCCACTAAGAGCTTTCTGGCTTGCTGCATATACAGCGTCAATTTCCCAAGCATCCATAAAGAAAGGCTCGCCTCCCAGTGATGCAACTGTATCTATTAGCAAAAGAGTTTCGTATCTGTAAAGTTTTCAAAGTAAATGTAAGAGCCCTTACAGGTTAATGATGTTTTCATGTTCTTTAACATTAAAAAACACCAATAAATCACAAAAAAAAAACTTAAGGAGTCGACCAGGCTATTTGAATAAATAATATATAGTCTTGTAGAGAATGGTATTACATGGAAAATCCTTCATGATTTTTATACATTTACTCTTCTATATGTCTGACTTCTGATTAGCTATTTAGTAGGTAATATAAATTATTGCCAAAAAGTTTTTATAGCGTCTTCTGTACTGATAAATGTGTTTTGTTTAAATAAAAATGTCTCTTTCTATGTTAAAATAAGTATTTAATATGTAGTTACTTAATACCTTTGAAGTAACTCTAATATTTACTTTCAATGGTAAAAAATCTAATAGCTGTTTCTGATTTTATGGAAATTGACCAGAACTTATTTTTCCTTATATAGAGACAAAGCATATGAAACAGAGGATATTATACTAGTTATAATATAAATAATTATATTAATGGATGATCTCTTGTTATGATTTTTCAATTCCTAGATTGTTATATAATTATTATAATATCTAATAATAATCTTAAGAGAACTTACAAAAAATCTTTAATTTAATTTTTTGTTACTTGTTTAAGAAATAATAGAACTCTATACAAAAAGATTCTTAAAGAGTTAACTGAAACTTTCTTTGATATTTTTCTTTACATGTTAATTGCTTTCGCGAGATGCAATTAAAGAGTTTCCAACTTGAACCTTATTCTGTAATCACGGTAAAGAGCAAGACCCGTGGAAGGGAGGGGCGGATTGCTGGCAGAGGGAGCCGGGGGTAGAAAATGTAATTAAATTGTTCGCCGACTGACTGTCTCACTGTTCCTCGGGCAATCAAACAGTTCTTCTGTTAAAGTGTTTTTTTATTACGAAATTGAAAAGCGAAGATAATTGATTACTATTTGTATAGTGAACATGTTTGTAAAGGAAAACTTTAGATCGATTGTAGCGACCTATTGTCTTGACTTGGGAGCAAGAAGATTGGATAGCATTGTTCCATTTTATCGAATGTATGATAGAAAAAATGAAAGTTTTGACAATAATTACAATATTGTTTTTTTTATACATTAATTTACTATTTTATACAACAATAGACTAATTTTAGTTACGTTAAGAGGATACTATTGACATAACTATTCGGTAATCGCTGTCTAAGTTTGAACGGAAAATTGAAACTGTGTTGTATTCACGACGTTGATATTATGATGAAGACGATGTTTGGCAGATAGCTAGCTGTATGCATGATCTATTCATGTTTGTTAATTACTTATAATTTAATATTAATGTTTCCATTTTTAATGGTATTTGTTTATCACTTAGTTTTGCTATTATTTCATTATTTTTTATTTAACCTTATAAAACTTTTATTGTTAATTGCATTTATTTTGACGTATGGTGTACTGTGCCTTGGAATTGTCATTAGTTGATTTATATTTATTATTTATACTGCTTTCAATATTTAATTAATTAATAATAACGATTGAAGAAATAAATTATGATTCATACCGATGACAAATTTCACCCAATCCTTGTAAGTTTTGAACAGTACCCGTTGAGGAGTCGCCATGTGTAATGAATAAAGCCGTAGGTCGATATTTCTTTAATTGTGCCTCCAAATGTTGCAGACTGAATGTCTCATTGAAAGGTATCTTCGTTAGGATTGGCTTCAGACCTTTTAAGTTCAGAACGGTTTTAAGTCATTAAGAAGTATGTACGTTTGTTAACTAAAATTGCCATTCTGGTTAGACGGAGGAAATAATAATTTACGAAAATTACTAACATTTAACAGGGTCTTCTAAATTTAAAAAATCCACCTAAATTTAAAAAGTAAATCATTTTATCATTTGCTAGATGTACCTTGCGACGCCAAGAAAAGATTTTTTTTTTTGGGAACAAATTATGAAAGTTTTATCATAACCGGATGAAAATTTGAAAAGTACATAGAAGGCAAACATTTTTACATTGTTTTTTAATTATATATTATAGATTATGACAATTTCTGTGATAGGTTTTAGTAGAGCTGTTGTGCTCAAGTTGGTTTAACTACCATAAACATGTAAAAAAATCCAGTACAGTCACATGTTTTGGCACGTCATGTTCTGCGATTAGCCAGTGTACTGCAAACAATTTACTAAGTAGGAGAATTGAGATCTACTGGATCACGACTACCGTACTTTTGTGAAAATCCCATCGTCGCTCCACATTAATGGACATCGCGTTTCGGTATCAACAAGTGTATATTCAGTCTTACTTAATTCCTTAGCTGCTGTTTATATAAGTCCGCATGATTGTACCGACTGTCAATAGATTATCATATATCGGCGATTGTCATTGTTCTTGGACTGTACTTTTTTCAACATCATACGAAGAACAGTCACTTATTTCATCGAGATCGAATGAAAAAATAAAAGGTACCATATCTAGTAGCTACTTTGTAAGCACGTTCGTCCCACACGCCTCTAGCAGCGATGAGTAATATTTCACCAGGTCCTACTAGGTTGCTAATCACAATATCCATGCCGCTTTGCCCGGAACCACACATGGCGAATACCGTCGGAGAGTGAGTTTGAAATAAATACTGTAGGCCGGAACGGATTTCATCTAATACCTGTAAATATTTATGTCTTGAGAAATCTCTTCAAAATGGTATATTAGCTAAAAATAATGTTTATTTGTGGTTCTTTCATAGTATTTAAGCTTTCTAGTATTGCTGAAGTAAACGGAGTATGAGACTTCTCTTTTATAAAGAACAGAGCAAAGTTTACATATATATACTTTTTTATTATTCTTTATTTTATTATTAAAAGATTTTTGTGATGTTATTTTGTAAATTATTTGATACAAACTATACCCGCGGATTCACCCGCTTGGAATTCATACAATTCCTATGTTCTCCCCCTGCATGCAATATATGTCATTACAAAATTTAATCGAATTCGGTTTAGTAGTTTTTGCGTGATTGACGAAGAACTTGACAAACAGACAAGCAAAAAGTTTTTAAACTACCGAAATGTGTTTTGTAGTCGATTCTGAAGCACCGCATAGTTTTTTATTCTTAACCCCTTGAGCACTGGCCTGGCGTTTACGCCAACTTTCCATTTGTCTATTTATTTCCTATTGTCTTATTTTTATGGGTTACACATTAAATAGAATTATGTAATAAATAAAATATAACAAGGTCCCTGGTTATGCCAGGGGAAAAATTGGCAGGGACTATAAAAAAAATATATATAATTTTATGGGTCGACACATGAAATATCTTCAATGTACAGATTTCATCTCGTCAGCCTTTTATTATAACTATAGATTAATTTTACAAATATAGGTTATGTGAAAGCTATAGCTAACACTATAGTGTGTACGAATATTTACGTATCTTGCTATTGACAGCTACAGCGGAATTATCTTCATGTCCAAAAGTAAATTGATAGTTAGGAAATAGATTACCTTATAATACTCATCGCATAGAGGTGATATTATGGGCTTAGTGAGAATTTCTGGTATCGATGGCCAGACATCACAAGGACCAGGACCACAAAGAAGTGGTTTAACGTAATCACGGTCCTGTATAACTGGGCGTTCAACTGTCATATTATAATGCGACATGTTGATTAAATTTTGAAGTACCTGAAAAGTGTCTGTTTAAAATATTTATTGCTAAATAGAACGGAAGCAAGCATAAACACAAAAATCTTCTTGTAGATTTTTCTAAAATGTTTACATAAGGTCTATTATTATAACCGATTTTCCACTCACTGTATGTATTTGAAAATGCTTAAGGTAAAAATTCAATAGTGAATAATTTACTGTTAATTTATTTGTAAAAAATCTAAAAATATATCACAATTATTTATTGTATATACTTTTTTTCAAGCCGAAACTTTTGTATATAATATAATTAATAATTAACTTAAGCAATTTATTTTTTACTCATAAATATTCATAAATTGTATTCAGTTTGTGTCTTACCTTATGCCTGTCTATATTTTATAATATTCATAAATTTATTAATCTTGTGGTAGGTATATTTATTTAAGATAGCGATCGTGATGACGTAACCGCATATAACACAGATTTAAAACTACAAGAAATCGGTACATATATAAGGTATTTAGTACCATCTCTAAGGTTAAGAATTTTGATAATTAAAATAAAAAATTCTTTATTCAATTTAGGCCCTGAAAAGGCGCTTATGAACGTTAAAAAACTACCACCGGTTCTACTACTAAGATTAAGTTATTTACCATCCTAGATTATATCGTCACTTCATATCAAGTTAGATTGTGATTAATAGGTATATAAACATTTTGTTAAATACGATAAGCAACCAAATAATATGATAAATAGTGCCATTTATCTATTCTCAAACTTTCGAGATCCTTCTTAATTAACGGTTATATAAACGGACTACGGATCTATTAGACGCATAGTTTTATTACAAACATCACCGAGGATTAAGCGTCCGACGAGAGTTGGAAGACACTTTGTTAGTGGAATGGGAGTAAAGTGAATAGTCCGATTGGTGAATAATGTCACCTGTGAACAGCGTGATCATTGAATAGTACATTGAAAGGACTAAGTGACCTTGCGTGTAAAGTGGAACACTCTGCTAGTGTAATGTTTAGTAAAATATATGTAATTTTCATTGCTAGCGAACGTAATAATTTATGATTAATGACTAATCTTACACGCAGTAAATAACTCACATAATTATTTATATGTAGGTTTAGTGATCATTAATTATTCATTCAACCGAAAGACGTCCCACTGCTGGGCATAGGTCTCCAAAGATCTCCACGACGACCGGTTTTGCGCCACCCGAAGACTCCCACGACCTTCACCACGTCGTCGGTCGACCTTGTGGGGCGCCTATTCACGCTGCGTCTTCCAGTACGTGGCAGCCATTCGAGAACCCGTTGGCCCCATCGAAAATTAACATTAGTATAACCTTCCATTATAAACTGGACAAATAATTGTTAATGTTAGAATCATGAAGTTCACCATAAGCAATATTTTCTTAAAATTTTACCACAACAACAGTTTGTTGTCTGTAAGTCTAATTACAATTAATAAGTGTATAGGACATTTCAAAAGAGAATAACTTTGGTGGTTTATGTTGTAATAATCATCTAAGGGTTAAAATAATTAAAAGTGAAATGATATTATGTTCTTTTTATCAAAAAGTGTCTGTAAAACAATGGCGACCGTTAGTGGCTGGCTGATTATACCGACAGTCATCGCTATCATGCTTCTTCTCTTTTGAAAGACCTATATATAACATATTTTTTTCTATAACTCTAATTTCCACACATTATACATTTACAACAGTTTTATTATTCCAAAAAGTTCTTATGATATGAAATAACAAACGTGCGTGCAATTCATCTGTTACTTAGGATATAGTACTAACCTCGAAAAATAAACAGATGCCAGCCAATGATTTACTGCTGCCAACAGTATTCTCGGATTGAAAGGTGATGCTTAAGTAGTACAGATGATTCCAATGCCCGATTAAAAAAATAAATCACGTCGTTCAGAATTTACTGCGATATAAATTCTAATTTTATTAAAACTACAAACTTGATATCTCCAGTAGGTATGTGGAATTATATTACTGTCAATATTGCGTAAGTTAGGTATAATACTAAACAAGTAAAATGATTTCATTTAAAAAAACATAATATCTCCGTTTTTTTATCACACTAAGTAATTAGTATTTCATTAAAACTGATTAAATGGACACTCTAATTGTCACATCTTCTTACGAATAATAAAATTCTAATTTTCACGTGTTTGCACATTTCCGATTTTTGTGAAAAAAAAAAAAATATTGCAAGGGACTAAAATAGGTAATTAAGTACAAATTTAAATTTTTTAGAAATGCCTGTCTGTCTGTCCTTCTATCTGTCTGTCTGTTTAGTTGTGTAGGTATCAATTAGAAAGTACTAAGTATATTTTAAAAATTCAAAAAGATTATTATAAAGTATGTTCCGTAGCAACATCAAAATTTGATTTGATTAAAATCGGTTGTCTCTATCAAAAGTTATAGTAACTTGAATGACACGCGAGTATGAAGGAAGACTTTGTGAATAAATGCGTTTTAGTCTTATTCGAGAACAAAAAATTTTATGAATTGATTGAAATTGATCAAAATGGCATAATACGAAATATATGGATAGTATATAAATAATACATATAAGTATATATAATATATAGTAAATAAGAAAACAATTTCTTGATATTCAATTTTCATACTATCATCTACGCATCTAGGCACAAACACCTACAACGATCGCCAACCAAACAGTGGACGTTTACGGTTGGTTGATTGATTTAATTGAATTCTCAAAATTACTGAAATTTTGAGGTAAAGACTAACTCTATTAGTTTTCTTGTATAACATTAAAGCTCATTTATATAATAGCTTTAAAAAACTCAGCTGATAAACAAAGGAAAAACCTAACTATTTATATATAGATTATTTAAAAGCCTGATGTTTTTGAACCAAAATTTTTATTTTATTTTTATTCTGATTTTACTTAATATGGTTGAACAAATTGAATATTGTCGATATTATTATCGTTTTGTCGATAATGAACTTACATTTACATTATTAAAAAAAGTAATAATAAATCGGAGGTCTCTTATGACTTTATAGATTGCAGAGCGTAGTAAATGTGTAATAAAAAAACAATCTAGATAAAAATGTTACAGAAAAGGTCTTCTAGAAAGAAAAGATTAAGTAAAGGGGTGTAACAAGTATTGATGATGTCTTATATAGGTACTCAAACCAACCTTACTGTTTTCAGTAAGTACGTAACTCGAAGTACTACTATTAACTAACAAACAAATTACAGGCTGTACCATTAAAGTAGCGATTACAGGGTGGTAGGGTTCTTGTACCTGACTGGAATGCAGCTACACGTGGTTAGAAATGCGAATTGTACTTGATTAAAGCGTTTGTGAATCAAAACTCACCCCACTACGGTTGTAGGCTGAATTGTATTTAAAAACAGATAAAGGTACGTCAATAAAAAATAATACAATTATTTACAATTTCCGTATTCATCTGCAGTGTCCAGTTTTTTAAATAAAATTATGGTCACTTTTAAACTTCTTTGTTTACATAACTTAGTGATAGCCGACACTGAAATAATTATTATCAAATGGTTTATAACTCTAAAAATAACTGATAACATTTGATGAACTTCGTCAATACAGTACTAACTTACTAACGTAATAATTTACTCTTACGCAGGACGTGTACTCATTCTGTAAAGATTTAAAAATATTCATGTCAACCAGGAATCAAACATTAATGTTTGATGCATTTGTCGTATGCAACAAACATTAAATTACATTCATAATTTTTGAAGCGATGACGACTTAGTTGGTAGTTTCGCCGAATTTCGCATCAATGGATGCGGGTTCAGACCCACCTAACTAACTCTAAATCAGCCGGAGCTTTCGGTGAAAGAAAACATCGTGAGGAAATAATAGCTTGGTGGTAAGCCATTTTAAAAAATTATGCCCGTCTGGGTAGCTACCACCTTCAAGTTAGAAAACTATACCAATAGGTGTGTTCCGGCAGCATCGCTTGAGAACCAGTACTTCTAAGATTTGTGTGCTTACTATCCCCATCGTCACTTAACATCTGGTGAAATTGTGGTCAAGGTTCACTATACCGTGTAAAAACAAAAACATTGCTTGTATACAAGTTTTAAGCATCCTTAGCACCTTTCTTTATGAGTAGATGAAATAAAATGTTCTTATTTTATGAATAAACTATCTGTGTCACCACGGCTGCGCCCGCGTTTCATATATTCCTCACTGCATTTTATTTTTTTATTCGGAATCCTAATACTTTCTTAAGACTAAGATAAATATTTCTCATAAATTCAGGCATTGAATCGGATTTTATTAATTTTTTTTTTAGTTTTAATTTTTACGCGGAACATAATTGCTTTTGGAAAATTAAAAGTACGATAAATTACTTGGAGTAACTTCAGCTATCTACCAAAAAAATCCCGTCAAAATCCGTACAGCCGTTCCAGAGATTACCTGGAAGAAATAAACTGACAGACAAAAAAATTAAAAATTGTATTTTTGGTATTGGTATCGTATATACATTCATATCTATTTAATAAAAAAAATTGTCACTACAAACAGATACTTCAATTAACAAAAAAGATAAATTCACTTCTTAACTTTTAGAGTCAGTGGTCAAGGGGTTAACATTATGTAGTTACGAAACTAAAAACGATGTGTCACATTTTATTCGGGTCTAATTCGAATCCATTTATTATTTCAATTAATTAAAAAAAATATCTTCATTATGTTTGAATATCTACATTTGTGGAAATGACTATTTACGTCAGAAAGAATTCGTATCAATTAAGGTATCTGTGTTCCGCGATACGCATAACTAACCAATATATATTGTTAGCGTCAAGAAATTTAGTTCCTTAATTAGTAGAATACGAGTTAATAATACACTTACGTTGCTTTAATTAAATCATTTTAGTTTAACGATAACAGTTTATTATTACATATTGATTGATGGGAATAGTACCACACCGATGTACACAACCAATACTTTAATGAACAAAGTTTTCATTTTCCAGAACATTTCTCTATCTGCACTTAAATAAGGAGCATCGAAAAATAATCGAATTAGTAAAATATTCAACTAGTAGAGAAAGAGACTAAGTGAACTTATAATTAACATATAATAATTCGTAATCATAACCAATTAAAGAACTAAGAGTGTTTGAGAAAGATTAAATAATTATAAAAATATTATATTCCTCAGTTTTAATGTATAATTTAACAGTAACTAATATGAACCATACTTTATCAATTATAGTCCAACTGTTTGGTTAAAACAAAGAGGATTTATTTCATTTGTTAGCAGTCACAACTTTATTCTAAGAAACTGTTAGACGCTTTGTTATTAAAATGTTTCATATGTTTGAATATCAAGCTTAATAGAATCCATTGCTCTTGAAAAATCTGTATGTGAATTCGGGAGAACATCTTATTGTAAGTTTAATTTAAATAAAAGTAACATCTTTTCTTTCATAAAACAAATATAAACACTTGTACAAAGAAGTAGCAGGTGGCGGAAAGTATTTACTTATGTAATCAAGTCTGTTTATACCCTTGTGTTTCTGTGAACGATGGTACTAAATACTTAATATTAGATTTTCTGTCCGTTACGCAACATTTTTCTGCAAATTAAAAGTGAATTTAATATGAAATATGATAAAAGCAGATTGCAAACAATTGGAAATATTTCAATTTACATTCAAAATTATATTTAGCTATTATTTACAATTTTAATTCTACTCTCGTATTCTTTGTGTTTTATATCATATATTTTTTGGTTTATTTTAAAATCAAATTACTCGTGTAGTATTATTGTTTTCGAATAAGGTTTTATAGTTATCTTGTGTAAGGTAATTCAATTAATATATTGTTACATACGAATATTATGTGGGTGTGGTGTTTTGTATCAAAGTAAAATAGTTTTAAACATTTGGGTTTCACATAACGTGTTTCAATGGACGCGGGTTCAAGCCCACCTAGTCAACTCTAAATAATGCCCGCCTGGTTAGCTACCACCCTCAAGTTTGAAAAACCTATTGCCAAATACCAATAGGTGTGTTCCGGCTGCATCACTTGAGAAACAATATATCTAGGCTTAGTGTGTTTATCTTCCTGGACCACATAGTCACTTAACATCAGGTGGGACGGGACTGTGGTTAAAGAACTGAGCCGTGTAAAAAAATGTCCAAATAGGAAAAAAATGCTTTTCTTACTTGATTTTAATATCATATAAACAGTTAACAAATTCGAATGTTTTTCTTCTTACTTGTCGAAACAAACTTCAATTGGTATGAAGAAAAAAATTTACCAGTGAAAGTGTTGTCACTTTTCAAACCTTTTCAAATAATTACGTTAAGCTCAACGGATATTCCGCGCAGTTATTCATCTCTTCACAAACAAATACAAACCACGAAACAAATTTTAAATTAAATCCCTTTCTCTCTACAAGTTAATGTCCCGGGAGACTTTTCTTTGGTTTTAATTTCCGGAACGTTTTGCACTGAGGAAATAGTTTGTTCAGCAAACATTGTAAATTAATGGTTATTATAGGTAGTGATTCGGATATTTTAAATCTGTAATACCTTCGTATTAAAGGGTTTATATTTGTAGAGTTTCTGATCAGTTATTGAGATATTATATAAAAATATGAAATGAAGATTTTTCTTATATATATATTTTTTTTTTCATAGGTACCTTAGTAAATAATATAGAAATAAAGAATGCAGATAGCTTTTTTGTGCAAAAAAATTCTGTTAGTTTAGAAATAAAAATAGAATGAACTATTTTATCTGATAAAGAGGTAATTGGTTCTCTTGGCTCAATTCACGGTTGCATTTTCGCATATAATTTGCATTTATGGTTATATTCTTACTCTGTTTAGATTTCTTAAACTCGTGAGAATTGAATTTGAGATTCGTTTGGGAACAATTTACACGATCTACGAAGTTCATTTTTATGTTTAATATTTAAAAAAAAATCATTATATTATAATATGAGATATTAAAATATGTATAATATAAATATAAAGACTACAATGCTTTTAAAAATTTAATAACGCTTGGGAAAAAAATTATTTAAAAAACTGACTAAGTTCAATATGACTTTTACCTGCATCTTCGTTTTCATATAAAAAAATACTTTCTTACTTACGGTAGTGTGTCAATTTAAGAGGATGTGCTAGCGGCGTTTATTTCATACAAACATACTACCCTGTTTCTACCCTGGGTAATAAAAATAGCATTATGTTAAATGTTTTTTGTACCAAACAATATATATCCACCACCGTCATGCTCGTACGTCTTTATTATTTCCATAAATTAGTTGTTGTAGAAACTAGGAGTCTTTAAAAATGAAATTTACTGTCATTTTCATACGCTCGTCAAACAAATTTGATGAATTAAAAAAATCGGTTCAGTTTAGGAGGAGAAAACAGGGTACTCGGAAGTAATGTTTTCGTCTATTTTACATAGGTAAAATCACCCCGAGCTGCAGTTGTTCATTTCGTGTTTTATATAATTCTTTCTTCGGGGGCGCAACGCGATAGCAATAAATTTCTGAAATACCTAGTTTTCAAATCTGTCGCCGACCGTATGTCCTCTTAATGGTTAAAAAAATATTGCGTTTTATTGTTTATTCAATTAATTATAAGTCCCATACTTTTTCTATATTCCTGTATACGTTTACGCGGTGGTCAAAATTTGACCGTGATCACTAATTAAACTTCAATGTAAATTTTTTAGCGTTTCCAATTTTTCATCAATTCATTATCATCAATTTTCAATAAAGTTCATCAATAGTTATTAAAAAATCTATTGACATACAGAGGAAAAAATACTAATAAACACTAGTATAAAAAAATAAATAAGAATTTTTGATTTATAAGGTAAGTGACGGACGTGAAAGTGAGACATTGCGTGTTGCAATATTTTAGGGTAAGGGTTATACACGTCCACAAGATTAAAATTCAAATAAAGTACGTAATAGATAAAAGATTAACAGATGAATCTTCATAATTTAGAATTTGCATAATATTATCTAGTTACGTTTTTCTACTTTTCTATCTGACATTATTTAATTTAATTATATGTAGCTTTGAGAAATATTTTTCGCTAATTTAACAAAGTCAAGTCAATTTTTCTCGTTGTTTTTTATTCAAACATTAAAGTAATTACCATTGATTTTTGCTTTCTATCATATAAACCAATCCAAGAGATTTGTAGTTTCAAAATAATTATGAAGTGAACATATAGGTTTTAACTCTTTGATGAATAGCGTCAGTTTTAAATGGTACTGCTGATTTACTCTTTAATGATTGTAAATAAGAATCATAGAAGATGAAATACATAATTGAGTAAATATTAGTATTAATCGATTACAAAACATGTATTTGGTCAATTATATAAATGTGATATTCTCATAATGTAACAATGAGAATGTAACTAATTATTTAGGAACATGGATTTATGAAAATTGGAGTATCAGTAGAAATATAAAAAAAAGCTATATAATTAAGTAAAAAGCTATAATAATATATAATTGAAGATTCGGCAATAGATAACAAAAATGTAAATTTTTGTTATGTTTGTTTGTAATGAAAATAACGCGAAACATTTGCGTTCTATTGAAAACTACAATACAATGTTCGAATAATATCTTTTCCACACTGACACTGGCAGAATTGTACATGAATTTGTGGAACTTATAACCTATCGCTATTAACTAAAAATAGAAACGAGAAGATAATATGTTTTAATAATTTTTATTACTGGAAATGAAATACAAAATATATTTTAATGGTGTAAGAATAAGTAAAATTTTAACAATTATAGAAACACTCGTTTATTAAAGGTTTTAGGTATAACGTCGATGGTAAGTTCCGGAGTAATTTTAGTCGGCTGAAATTCAACGACAATGACTCCCTTAATTACTGATTTTATATTACTTTGTACAAGTTATAATTTAGTGAGTGATTTAAAATAATAGAATAATTTATTTTGATGGTTTAGTGAATATGATTTTTGAAGTGAAGTCTTCTTTAGCTTAGTTGTGATTTGAAAGTCGATGAAACGAAAAAGCGACAGTACGTTTCTGATGGAGGTCGGATTTATTCATCAAATTTTTGAGAGCGTAGATAGCGCGGTGGGTTATTCTGCGTATTTCATAGACGGTACGACTGAAAGGTCGGATGTTCGAACCCAGGGTGGGTAAGAATTTTATAGGGTGATAATTTTATTTAATTAGTGTGTCCATTTATCCTAACCACGATCTTGTATATGATCTAGTTTTCACTTACATAGACAGCGCTAAAGTCAAAGAGATTACGATTAAAAGGATGCCACAAACCAAATATTGGTAAAAACAAATAATGTACTGGTTTCGGGAGATTTCAGCAAGTTATTTATTATTTTTTAGCAGGCCGAAAATCATCTTTTTTGATACACTTTTCGTAGGAATTACGAAAAGTTTCATATATGGCGAGCCCGTGAAGACCAGATCTATCGTCTGGTGTTATGACTATATTTTTATATAGTTTCGATCATAATCAAAACATATAATAGGCTGCGACAATGGGCGCGGGTTCGAACCTATCTATCCAACTCTAAAATCAGTCTGGGCGTTCGGTGAAGGAAAACATCGCGAAGAAACCAAAGCATGGTGGTAGGGGCATTTTCTAAAAATGCCTACCTGGTTAGCTACCACCATCAAGTTTAAAAACCTGTCGCCAAATACCAATAGGTGTGTTCCTACAGCATCACCTGAGAACCAGTATCTCTAGGCTTAGCGTCTTTACCAACCTCTACCACATCGTCCCTTAACATCAAGTGAGAATGTGGTCGAAGGACTGAGTCTATACTGTGTAAAAAAAGTATACACTTTTTTATTTACCTATGAGCGTCGGCACTAAAACGCCATCTTGTACTTGACATACTGTAGTATGTTGCTGTCTGACATCATAGGATTGGTAATGAATATATATGTTTTACACCTCCCGAGTATCGCTTATTGCCTCTCAAAAGATTCCGTTTTAAAAAAAATTCAGGCATTATAAACTTTTGTACGATAAAGTTGTCTAAAAATTAATTACCACCTCCTGGACTAACGAGTACAAACAGTATCTGTGTATTGATTAATTATCCGATCACATTTAATTGTCATGGTAATTAGCGATTCTTGTTAATTGACGCATTTGTTAGACGTACGTGATATTTATTATCACGAAACTTAATAATGACATTATGCATATAATACAATTTGATACATGATCGAGTGACTTATTAGTCTATATATTTACCACTAATAATTATAAATCAGATGCCAACCAATACTAGTTATCGTTAATTCAATAATTTTCGTATTACCTTTAAATTTTAACCGTCGGCTCGGAAATTGGTAGCAAAAGCTAACCCCATAACAGTATTACAAAATAAATTGAAGACAAGTGTCCATTACACTATATTTGTGTGCTTATCCTCTTGATTGATGCAACCGAAAGACGTTCATTGCTGGACGTAGGTCTTCCCAAAAAGGGAGAATTGCCATAATCGCCACGGTCGGTAGGCGTAGGTACTCAGAGGATGCTGCTGCCCATCACCTGGTTATCTCTAGTCGCCTTTTACGACATCTAAGTGAAGATATGGGGTGGTACTATTCCTACCCGGCACCACAAGCCCCTTATTTATTCTTTAAATAAGGATACGCTGAAAATAGCAGAAGTATTAAATATATATATTTAATATGACCTACCGTTCATATTATTTTCAATTTAAAGTTAAATAATAATATTAACGAGAATCAATATTTCATATTCTCGCAAAGGTATCAGTTATTTCAAGCATCGTCAGTTTTTTCCGGGATCGAACTGTGTTAGACAATAAACTAGCTATCGACCCCCAGAGCGCGTGAGTACAAATCCAATTATTTCCCGTGGCGCCGCCTGGTGGTGTGTAATTGATTTATTTGCTCATTTCTACCGCATACAAGCTATCTTCGGAATACAGACAACGGCGATATCTACGCTTATATCCATATTACATACAACGTTTGTTACATTTGATGTTTCAAATATCTGTTATAGATTGTAATTTATGTATTATTATTGATAAATATTCTTTTGAATTTTATTTCTTCTTTACATATATATGCATTTCAAAGCGAGGTAGCTGTTTACATATGGTTTTACATGGTGATAGTGCATATTCTAATAATATCCACGTGAGTAGCTATCATCCACAAATTTGAAAACCGGTCACTAAATATCAATAAGTTTGTTCCGGCAGCATCAATTGAGAACCAGTAGCTCTAGGCATAGTTTGTTTACTATACTGGGCCACATCGTCACTTAAATTCAGGTGAGATTGTGGCCAAAGCACAGAGCTTATACAGTGTAAAAAATATATTTTAAGTACAATTATTTCTATGATTTTATTTAGAGAAATTAAATTTTGATTAAAAACTGGTTTTGGTAAAGTTTATGAAATATGTTTTCAAACATTGGTAATATAAGTGTTAACTTTATTGTATAATTTACGATAGTCTAGAAATATGACGAAACTAATTAGCTTATGACCTGGACAAAGATAAAATACTGTTTCAAATAATAAAAACTATTTACATTATATAACTATTTATTATATCATATAATATTATATTTTTTAATCTAGATTAATTTTGTTTTCAAACTTTTTGGTTGAAATAGAACGAAAAAAAAAAAAAAATTGAATCCTTTTGAAGTTTGGGTTTAAATTTCATTGGACCTTGCAAAAATAACATTTACTAAATTGGTCAGCAGTCTGATTCTTGGGTGGACGGACACTTTTACCGCTTATGAAAAAAAAAAACACGTCATTATATTTTTGTTATAATACGACTTTAAAAATAGCAAATATTTAATCCATAAGTCGAACTTCAGAAGTATAAAAAACAAGGATTCATCTCTCTTTATAATTTTTCCTGGCGTTATTATCAAAATTATTACTCTTTTAATAATTACAATACAGTACGAATACAACAAGGAATTTTGAAGAACTGATACGGAAGTTACAGTTAAGGCTTCTGATCGATCGTGACCATCCAAAACGGACACGGGAGTAGGGTGGACGTGGTCCGGTACCGTATTTAAGAAAGCATTTAAGGGGCTTTAGTTCGGACATTGACGGATTGCTGGCATAGAAGCGGTCGCGCGATGCCACAGACCCGTCCGTCTCAACAATCGAATTGATGTTATAAATTGATTTCACTATGATCTAATAGTAATATTTTTACATATCAACCTCTAATAAGTAAAATATCGTAAGTCACGTTTCCAATTATGTTTCCATATAATGTACGTATGTAATTTTTTTATTCATAACCATATGTTGTAAGTTGCATATTAGTATTCTGATGCATGTATAATGCAAAGTGTAATCTATTACATGCCATTTTATATATTTTAATATATAGAACTGTTCGATGTATTGTATCAATAAAATATGTGTTTTGTATATACTATAAATTACTTATAAATAAATACTTAGAGTTATACTGCGTTTACAATTTGCGTGTTAAAAATTACAAAATTTCATATTTCTCTTTATTTTTCTTATTTGAAATATAGTTTTACTAAACATATTCGTGTGGTACCGGCTAAGAATAGTACCACCCCATATCATCCCGTGGGTGTCGTAAAAAGCGACTAAGGGATGGGCAGGATCATTCTTTCAGTACCAAAAACACCTACTGCTATCGCCTACCCGCGTGCTAAGCGTGGCGATTAAGGCAATTCCTCCCTTTTTGGGGATAACCTATGCCCAGCAATAGATGTCTTTTGGTTGGATCAATCAATCAATACTGCGTTATGCTCTGCTTATCTCATAGCACTATAGGCGTATTATTGAGCTCGGGGCTCGTTTGCGTATTACGTACGGCGGGAGGTATATACTTATTTTTGTTGATATGTAGGTTCTGGATGCTGATTATGTAAGCAATGTTTACTTATCTACATAAGCAGATTTTGGCGTAAGAGCCAATTACTATTGCTGACAAGGGAGAACAAACCATTATCGCTTTAATTGAAATAGCATTTAGAAGTTGCAATAACTTGTAAATGTTGTAATAGAAAATTTACTAATGTTACAACATAACTATACATCAGTCGTTCCCTTCGAGACCCTTAATAGTAGAGGATAAATTAATAAATACGGATGCTATTTCCCGTAGTTGTCGACTCGCCGCTCGCGGTAACTCCGGGGGAGCCTAGTGTTCTTAATGATTTATTACGTCTGTACACTAAATAACTACTATTGGTAAATATGATTTTTATAGTCAATGCAGATGAATGCCAATAATAAAATAAATGTTTCATAAGATATTTAAACTTCGCTTTCGTCTACTATGAGATTGACAATAATAGGCCCATTTATGGTGTAAACACACTTAACAAATATATCGATAATTTTAAACTAGACCTGATTTTAGGCCCAACTGGTTCTCGAATGGCTGCCGCTTAACAAAAGATGCAGCGTGGGTTGGCCCCCCAAAAGGTGGAGCGACAAGTTGGTGACGGTCGCGCGAATCCGCAGGTTGCGGGTGGCGTGAGACCAATCGTTGTGGAGACCTTTGGGAGAGACCTACTATGTCCAACAGTAGACATCTTTCGGTTAAATGGTCGGATAGATAGATATGTTTGGATTTATTGATTGATTCAAACAAAAGTCGTCTACTGTTGGATATAGGTCTCCCCCAAAAAGAGAGTAATTGCCATAATCGCCACGCTTGGAAGTAGGGTTGGCGATCGCAGATGTTTCTGGTACTCAGAGGATGATGCTACCTATACCCTGATTTATTCCTTAGTCGCCTGTTACAACACTCATGGAAAGATATGGTGTGGTATTATCTTATCCGGCACCACACGGCAATGTTTAGTAAAACTACATTCAAATAAAAAAAGTAAAGAGAAATATGACATTTTGTAATTTTTAAACACAAATTGAATAAAGGTAAGTGCTCGAAATTATAAATTATGTAAAGGTATCATTAAATATCACAAACATAATTTATTCACTTTTATACGTTCACTCATTTATTCACATTACACATAATGTGTATATTTTATTTGTGGGCGCACGTCTAAGCGGCGCAATTTGTTATCAAAATGTCTGAAGCGGTGCATAACGAGGAACCAGAGACAATGTTCCCCCTTTAGATTCCACTTCACATGTACTAGAAATAACAAGGGCTCTATTTTCAATTCGTCCATAGCATTCTGTGGTTTTATAAGCACAAAGTAGGTGCCCTTAAAATGCATTGCACACATGAGCAATTTTACGTATGTGAGTTTTTGAGCGGAATGAGATTAAAGTTAATATTTAGATTGTATTTAATATGTTCTAATGCCGTATTGAAAGGTAATACCATGAGTAATTCTTTGTTTCATTGTTAATACTATAGCGGTCAATAAGGTTTTAAAAAATAAAACCTAAAACAAGGCCTAGTAAGGCAAAAGATACGTTGAAAATAGATTTCCGTTGCCTTAAATAATTACGCAAAACGAATATTTAAAAACAAAACAGTTCCTACTAGATTTAATGTTTCATTTATAAAATAGCTTAATTTATGTTAAGAAATGAAGGTTACATCTGTTAATAAACAGTCATGCAGTTTGGAAGTGAAATGTAATTTTGTGTAGATATCTCTAACATAAGTAACCACTTTTCTATTACTATCTATCCGCTATCGTTCTGTAGTGTAGTACTCTATTAGTATGGTTATTCGTAGCTTAAAGTGATACTCTGATCAATATACTAGATGGGTGTTCATATAAACTTATAATTCTATACCGCTTTCAAGTATATTTTGTTATAAGGAATTTATAAAATATTATTTAGACTGTTTGAACTTTTTATTTTACGTTGCGACGATTATTCCTTTTAAGTATAACTCGTTAAATTTGAGTACCGTTTTATGTTAAGATAATGGTTAAACGTTTAGTTGAATCTTTTGACAAATAGCGACAACGAGAGGGCTGTCGTAAAACAAAGATCCACAGGATCGCTTGCGCCCATCAATTTAACAACAATCGTCAACTTAACGAGCGAGATGATAGTGATGCCTTGCAGTGCTTACTCTCCAAACAAATTTAACTCTCAAACAACGTAATGGTTTTAAACCGAAATGCATACCGTAAGTATACCTACCTATCTAAACTATATTCTGTCTGTGCAACAAATCATCATTACCATGTTAGTCGAAGACATCTACTACTAGACATATGTCTTCCCCCAGGATCTCTACAAATGTTGCTCTTGCGTTACCCGCATCCAGTGGATTTCCCCAACTGGGGAGGCTGTTGACGTTGCCGCCAGGGTAATTTAGTAACACTGACCATGCATTGAGCATTACACGCACAACATCGGACACACACTCCTGCACGCAACACGCAGGTACATAGATCCTGTAAGGAACCTGTTTTTATGTCAATTAAAAAATGTAGGGATTAGCTAGGATTGACATTCCGCGGGAGTTTTTACACTCAGGTAGCGGCTATACCGAGGTCAAACCATTGTGCCAGTTATCTTTTGCGGCCTTCAACACTCGCTCACAAAGTTCGGTGAAGCCGTAAAGGCCCTTCCGGTCAACAGCATTAGCTAGGTTAGCGAAAACATCCAGTGGTTTCCTGCGATCTTCACCACATCGTTGGTACACCTTGTCGGAGGTCTGCTAATGGTGCGTTAGCTGCGCAACAAATACGCATAAATATTTTATTTTTATATCAAAGTTTCATTTTAAAACTCATAGACCAGATTCTCACAATGAGTTATTATGGAAACGCTTGTATTTATTTTGTTAGTGTCCTGTTTTGTATTGATGTTATTTTTCTTTTTATTGCGCACGTGAATATATCTTCTGAACCAGCATGCCAAACTGAAAAAATAGCTCAAAATATTGAAAGATGCCTGTAAAAGCGAATAATTGGTTTGTTAAATTACTGAACAAAACTACCTAATACTAATCCTACTAATAGTATTTATGAATATATAGAAACTTATATTTTATGTACAAATAAACTAAAAGGTTTGTTCGGTTAAATTGATTTTTTTCCGATGAACATTTGTTGGCCAAGACAACGAACGTACATGTTTTTATCACTATAATATGCAATGTCTGGAAAGGGTATCGAAGGTGACGTTTTATCTCAGTAAAAAATGTAAACACTGACTTACTATTGATGAAGAATTAATACATGAATAATATTATTAGCTCAGATTCAATTTATTTTACAATTCTGAATGTATCAATTTCGAAGTCTTGAGATTTCAAAGCTTAAATTTAACTTGACTAAATAGACTATAGAAATTGAAGTCAATTGACTACAAATAATACACAATATTAGATGTCAGAATGATGTCTTACTTGCATTTTTAATAGTTATTTTATATTCCCCTCATCAATTATCAAATTCGCATTTGATTATACGTCTTTCTTAGATTCTTTACAAACATTCTAATTGCGTCTTATATAATTGCACAGTTTTTGGCATTTAATATTAAATTTATAAGTTAAATAACCGTCTGCCTGCGGCTGTGCCCGCCTTTCACTTATTTTGTACTGAACCCTAATTACTTTTGAACAATTTTTTGCTGCTAACATTTAGCATAGTTATATCTCACAATTTCAAAGACCTGGCTGTAAAACTGTGCATTGAATCGGATTTTATACACAACTTCATAAATTTTAATTATTTTCGAAAAACAAGAATACTATAAGTTACGCGGAGTAACTTCAGCTATCTACCAAAAAAAGTCCCGTGAAATTCGGTTCAGCAGTTGTGGAGATTACCTGGAACAAACAAAAATATAGACAGATAAAAATTTTAAAAATTGCATTTTTGACATAAGTATCGTATTTACCATTCATATATATTGAGTAAAACAATTTTATTTTTAAATTACAAACAAACACTTCAATTTTTATTTATTAGTATAGATAATATGTATAACTAAATCGCTATAAACAACGATAGTAAATTATATAAAGAATCAAATTATTATTCCATGAAAGCTTAACAAGTTTCTATTAATATAGTTACTAGTCTAGAAAATAAATTAGTTATTACAGTATAAACACAAATACAGTACACAAATATAGTATCTACAAATATAGTACATTTGGTTTTACAAGCAATACGAATTATTGACTTTACTGAAAGCTTGAGTTCACTCAAGCATAAAAAATTTATTACTTTTCTTATTCGATTTTCCGTAATAATATTTCCGCTATTCATAAACTTCTGTAATTATAGCTGTTAAAAATCGGTGAAAGTAGATTAACCGTCTAAGAACGATGAAAACTGATGAAATTTACCGAATCTTTACGATTTCTGTAATTGGTTCCATTGTACAAGTGAATTTCCAGAGACCTCTCGTATTGAACGGGAAAGTTGAGAGTAATAAACTTGTTCTTTGGATGAATTGCCTTCTTCCGAAGTTAATCAGGAATAGTGAGCTAGGTTCAGCACTTTCGGTAATATTCTATATTATACGCTATTATATTAATACTGCATTTTAAATTAAATTCAACAGGCACAGGGTTCATTTTTTGGTTTATTGATACATAATAAACATTTTTATACGAGTTCGGTACTTGGTCTGATGTTACATAAAGTACAGACAAAGAACTATGGCGATCACGATCACGATAAGTATAGAACCCAATCGACACTTGTTTGGGTTACCGCCAGAATGAAAAATGTAAGGCCTTAAGAAATCCTTAACAATAATTATTAGCAAATGTGAAGTCAATATCAAAATCTAGCAAGCAACAACAAAAAGGACATAATAGTCCACTCCTTCTCGTTCACACGCGTTTAACTTAAATAGTTCATAATGAGACCATTTAGAGAACAATAGAATTAACATGTGATATTTTGTCTGTATTGGTAAAATTATATTCATATAAATATATTTATATTTTCGTTGCAAACTTGTGTCCTTTTAAAACGTGCAGGCCCCTCATGGCCGCTGGGTTCGCCGTAACCTCAATATGTCGATTACCCATAAAAATGAGACAATAATAAAACAATGGAAAGCTGGCCTAAACGCCAGATAAGTGCTAAAGGGGTTAAGACCGTTTTGGCACTTTTTCAATCCGGATTATGACGCGCCTTAAGACGTCATTATGACATGGTTTTCATAAGCGTCCGGTGTTTGAAGTACAGTCGAGCTCCATTGCCTTACGCTGCTACCTCTTGGATATACATTGCCTTTTTTAAAATACTTTTAAGCCTCATTGATTTAACCACAATGTCACAATGATTTTAGAGTAAGATAGGTGGGCTCAACCCGCGCCCATTGACGCAGCATGCGGCCAACTACCAACTGCGCTATCATTGCTCTAAAATATCTGATCTCGGATCGCGACTTGCCGAATCGTGTCACAATGGCAAGTATGATGATCAGCCACTAAAACGTTCCCACCCGAATATGGTGTTATTGGACCGCGAAGGACGTATATTATATTTCTTATATTAAATAAAAATAATATAGAACACGTTATATGAAAGTCTCCTATGTGTGAATATTTCCGGTTGACCTCCATCTGTGCTTGTTATCTTGATTTGTAGTCCACTCGGGACTAGTCGTATAAAAATAACAGCAGTATCCTTTACAATATGTTATACTTGTAGCGAGCTCAAATGGTCTGCAGCGTGCTTTATAACGTCGCGTTAGTGTAATGTACGAATATAAAACTGTACACTGTTCTTTTTTGAAAACAACGATAACAACTTTTACCTTAGTTATTGTATGTTTTATTTCTCACTTTTTGGGAGTTGAGATGAGTTTAGTTTAATGGTATTAAGGTAATTTTTTCATGTAAATCTTTAAAGTTTAACTTTTACGAGGTTATTATTTTCTTCGCCCCGTATTTATAGCTTGAGTTCTGTGTTTGTAAAACGATGACATGAAACTATTTAATTAATTTTCATTCAAAATTTGTATTCCATGTTTCATATAAACGGAAATCATAGAAAAGTATAGATGTGCAATTTTAGATCTCTTACTAAATGTTGCGATTTAAATACTTTACTAAGACTTATGATACATATGCTCTGAAGATTGAAGTACACAAACTTAACTAATATTATTAAATTTTGTCTTCAATTATATATTGAACCAAGCGAAAATCCGAAGCTTTAACAGGTTTGGATCTTGAGACGCAATCGTCAAAATGGTCAAAAAGCCAAAAAAGAAATGTTTTTATTAAATGTTAAAAATGTTAATATTAAAGTTATTTTTAAATAGTAAATTAAAATGATTGAATGAATGAATGAATAAAAAATAGAACTCTCAACATAGGAACTAAGCTAGAGTACCTACGTTACATTGCTCGGTAATTTATTGCTTTACTTAAATATGTAATCTGAACGTTTGCGGCATCGTACGTAGAAGTTCCGGACTCTGGAATATGCATAACTTAATCCTATGAATGTGTGTCGGGTAGAACGTTGAGTGACATGACTGCATCTTCTAAATGGGCTTTCCGACTTACATTGTACGTAACTATATATAAATTATAAGCTGCTTCAAAAGACACTCAGTATGGTTTGGTATCACTGGTTTTTATGAGTTACTGATTGCTTCGTGTTTTTTTATTTAAACTTATAAAACTTTGATCTATTTATATTTTTACTGTGAATTTCATTTTGTATCTAACAGTATTAACACGAGCCGCAAGACAGCTAACGTTTAAAACAAATTTAAACAACCTTTTTAACATTTTTTACGGTCACCGATAAAAAACTGTACTTCATCTGATTGTAAATAAAGTACATTTCAAGAACAGTGACGAGGGGTGATTGATAAGAATCTATCGAATTCACCCTCTGGAAGGTCTGGATAAATATTTCCTGGTCCTAGATTAGGCGCATTAACTAACGTGCCAAACTAATAAACAATTTGAAATAGTTTACTTACTCCTGAAATCTTGTTGAACAGTGTATTTGTAAAGATAGAATTTGATAAATACCATCATAGTAAAACTATGGTTTATTTAATTTTTGATGAAAACTAAACGCGACATTAGAGACTTTGATGTTTGAAAATGGAGATAAAATAACTAAAAATTATTATATTGTAGCAAATATTACGGTATGTAAGCAATTAAGTATCCTGTCCACTAGATAATTAAATGTGGGTTTACTCCATGTACTCAGGGCAAGGAATGCGAGTACACATCTAATAGTTGGGTATCTGTGAGAGAATACAGTGAGGAATTTTGTCATCTAAACCGTGGTAATTAATTGGATCAATTTATCTAGATATCTACAATATCGTGGTTGCTTTTAAACATCAATGTAACTATAGATTTTTTTAAAGTTCAGTGTCGTTTTAAAATATTTATTTACAGTAGGCATTCTGTGTCATGTTTGTTTATGTTAAATCTTAGTAGAATATGCTATTAATAAATATGAAAGGATTTAACTTGTGAAACTTTACATAATAAGTTTATACGATAAAAAAGAATAATATTACAATAATCCAGTGTTTATCTAGTTTAAATCAAATAGTATAGGTCCAAAATATTAATCTAAAAAGTTTTATCTAAATTAATTAATTTCTATTAGTTTGGATCGGACTAAAATTTGGGTCAATGTTGACTGAAACCAGCGTTTTCGGTAAAAACTTATTTCGGTCATTGATTGTCGTGTGAAATATTATTAATTAATCTAATAATCTGCATAGGTTTTAAAAAAAGAGAGTTTTTTTGGTTTTTGTCTAACATATATTAATAAATTAAAGTGTCTGTTTGTAATGCCTATGCCAACAATAAAAAAAAAACGTTTTTTTAAGTTTTGTATGTTTGACTGTTTATTCTAGCTAATCTCCGGAAAGGCTGGACTGATTTTAAAGCGACTTTTTTGGTAGATAGCTTACGTTACTTTTAATTTTCGAAAATAATTTGCGTAATATCAATGCTCATAAAAATTTGAATAAAATCCTATTCAATGCACAATTTTACGGGCAAGTGCTTAATTTATGAGAATTATTTTTACTTTATCTCAGTACTAACATTTTTTTAAGAAAATAATTAGGGTTATGTTAAAAAAAAATTAACACTCAGTGAAGAATATATAAAACGCAGGAGCAGAAAGCGCTCACACAGCTAGTATTAAGATAAATTTTAATATTTACTCTCTTTATATTAAAGGTTCAAATCTTTATATTCTATATTTTGTTTTAAAAACACATTAGAATTAATAATTACATGCTTATTCTGTAATAAAATATTTTTTCTTGACTTATTTACGAAGTAATGCATAAACTTATATTGCTTTATTCTGCATAAGGTTTTGTACGAGTTCAAGCAATGGTTGGCTCCTTGTGGCGTGTTTACAATCTTCAGTATTAAATTAAGTGCTTAACAGATTACTCACTGCAAAACAAAAGGCGACCATTACTAGAAGCAAATGGCCGATAAAAGAAATCATTAAAGTTCTTTGGTCGTTGCGGCGCGACAATATTGTCGTAACGTTGCTTTCCCTACGCAAACCTTACGTACCCACTACTATTAACATTTTTTTTTTCTGTATCAGTAGATTATTTTATAAAATACACGATGGATCAGATCTCTAGCTACAGTAATAAATTTAGGTTATCTATCTTCTATCTATATTTACATATAGCTGTGCGCCCGCGTTTTATATGTTCTTCATTTTGTTTTAATTTTTTTATACGGAACCGTAATTATTTTCCTAAAAAAAAAATTGTAGTACTAAGATAAATTAAATATATTTCTCATAAATTCAAGCACTTTTTCGTAAAACTGCATTGATTTTATTAAATTTTTATAAGTTTTATTTTTTTTTACGCGGGACGCTAATTACTTTCGAAAATTAAAAGTACTCGAAGTAACTTCTGCTATATACCAAAAAAAGTCACGTCAAAATCAGTCTAGCTGTTCCGGACATTATCCGGAATAAACAGACAGACTAACAAAATTTTTAAAAATTGTATTTTTGGTAAAGGTGTCGTGTCGTACATTCATACCTATTTAGTAAAAAAAATAATTTTGACATTACAAACAGACCCTCAAATTTTATTTATTAGTGTAGATAAAAGGAAAATAGGGGTCTTTGACGCACCATCATCTCAAAACTACTGAACAAATTGGGATAAGACTACTACCATATATTTATACCATACCATACCATATACCATATATTACGACGCGGAATTTTTCGAATCGACTATTTATTTATTTTTTGGATCCTATCGACCCTTTCTTATTTTTTATTCGAATTTGTTATTTTTCTTTTTCTTAGGTAATGGCAATATGTGTACACACAATTCGTGCCAGTGTCATTTTGGTAAGATGAATTTTCAATCTTGTATCATCGTTACCAAGCTCCAGCAAAACGGTGGCCCATCATTCTCGAACTTTCCATGGAGCTTTGTCGGCACCGCAGAATAAATGTTACACGTTATCTTCTATAATAAACTTAACTTGAACACAAAAATCAAACTATATCACACGAAACGCTACCAATATTACATGATATAGAGTCAAAACCACGAGTTAATGAATTAAAGAAAATAACTGCTACATGACAGACTGAGATCTCGCCAAAAACTCCTTCGACTCTCATTTTTCTTCATTCATTTGTTTTTTAGGTTAATATGCACTTTCTCCCTAAACACCTAAATAACATGTGAAACGCGGGCGAAGCCGCGGACATCGGCTAGCTTAATAAAGGTTAAATTGCATGTTAATGTTACTATGTGGGTGAACATTCTTATTTAAGTTCGCATGGTTCTAAGAATAGTTTGGTTAACTATCATCTTGTTCATCATCATGTTATTGCATTTAATATCTGTTCTTATAATATCTAGCTTTTATTCGTGTTATTGTAGATGTTATGCAGATGTACCCTATATCGTTTTCTGTATCTCTGAATTAATTTTATAATCTGTAGGTAATCGGTTTTAAAATACCAGTAATTTAAAAAATTAGAGACGATTATGGTTTAGTTGGTAGTGTGGTTGAATCAATGAACGCAGGTTCGAACCCAACTCTATAATGTGCCTGAACTTTTAGTTAAGAAAAACATCGGGAGGAAGCCGGAGTATGGTGGTAGGATATCTTCTAAGAATCCAGGTCTGGGTAGGTACCACTCCCATTTATGAAAACTTATTGCAAACCACAAACTGGTATATCATTAGAGAGCCAGTTCCACTTAACTTAGTGTGTTTACCATACTGGTCCACATCGTCACATAACATCTGGTGAAATTTTAGGCAAAGCGCTAAGCCCATACAGTTGAAAAACAAAATATTATACTAGTATTAAAATTGTACAATTCATCGTTACATTATATATTTGGCTTATAAATCGAGAACCACTGAACCGATTCTTTCTTCAACTCTTAGATATATTATGTTGACTGGTTTTACTATTTTTTTTGTTCCGTTAAATATTTATCAATAGAAAAAGTAATCAGAATGATAGCAAACAAAAAACTTCACAAATATGACCTTATTTCCTTTATATCCTGATCCTCACATTATATAAAAGGAAATTTCCATCTATCTAAAACAGCTAGTTCATGATATAAAAAAGAAACAAAGATAATGAACCCTAATGGTCGTTACTGAAGTTGTTTATTTTATTACAAATATTAATTTATACTTACAAAGTAAACGACAAAGTATTGTCTGAGCCTGTATTGAAGTTTATCACTTGAAAGAGTTTCGAACCGCAGGTAAGAGCGCTCAATTTAATTAAAAGTAGTTCTGTCGGTATTCGAAGGCGAAAACGGGTAGCCGTTGCCGCACTTACTCTTTTATACAAATATATTGTCCCTTTATTTGTACAACTTTTTTTATAATTACTTTTTGGTTCATCTGTGCATTTTCGAAAAAAAAACCACTACTAAACAGTATTGATCTGAAGGGCTTTAAGAGCTACACGAAATTTTTAGGGTAAGCGCGCTGCCGTGAGAGTGATAGCTGGCGCAAGGACACCAAAGTCTAAGACGTAAATTACGCGAAATTTGCCCCGCGCTAAAATATGTTTAGAGGAAAATATGGATTTGAAGGTATTTTAAAGAACCTCAGTGTAGTATGTAGAAGTATGGGGGAAAACGCCATACATAATCATTTATTTTGTCCGAGTTTTGTATTATAAAAAGTAACATCTCTTTGTCCGTCAGTCCGTTTGTTGCTTTGACCTCAAGAATCAGACTATTGTTATATATGATCCTTCTTTTTATTTATATTAATATGGTATTATCAAACTTTATATATGTTTTGTTACGTTAAGCAAATAATATAGAAAACGGATGAGGTTAATAATGTTCGAGGTTGATACAAAAACGAGAAACATTGCATTACTCGTAATAATGTACATCTTTCAATATTTTAGAGATAAAGTGAAGTATTCAAAATCGTTATATGAGAGCTAAATCAGTGCCACATCTAGTATTGTTTCACATGCGATTTTTACCTAACGCAATAAAAAAATTCAGCTACTAACTAATTAACCCTAAAATCCATTTCAAAGATATATTTATATTCAAGCATCGATTGTAAACAGTATCTATAGGTAAATTCCAAACGAAATAGGCGAACAGCATTTATAAATTAAAAAAAAAAATATTTCCCATATTCGCATAAACAAAACTTCATGATCCCATTTTGCAAACATTCAGTCGGCTTTTAAAAGAACAATCAATCACGTCTATCGAATGAAGGAACTATTCGCTGCGCCGCACGTCGTGTTATATTTCTCAACACCTATAATAAACTCGGGCGGGAAAATGTATGCGGCGCAGGAAATCAATCACAAATTGCGTTCATACTCCACATATTTGACGGAAACTGAATTTGTTAACAGCTGTCATTGTTTATTCCTTTTAGATAATTTCAAATAAATAAATGTTACGATGCTAATGTAAACGCGTAGTTTTTTTTTTATTGAGATTATATTATAGATATTTAAACGTAGTTTTTTTTTTACGCGGCGTAAGTGTTTTTTAATATGCCTGATGTTAAATATAACGCAATCTATGATCAAAAAGTTAAGGTACATTCAGCATCAAACTCAAAACCATCACGTAGAAGATGGATAAAGACTTTATACTCTTATCTTGCTATTATATTAAATAATAAAAAAACTATAATTAATTGCTGGAGGTTTTATTTTTTGATATATATAGTCTTTTATTTTATTATAATTATCTATAATAGGTAAAAAGAAAAAAGATTAGTTTATACATCGATACTGACAAAAGTGTTATTTTTATGTTGTGAAAGTTTTATAATAGCAGCGCGTTATTATTAAAAAAAATCACACTTATTCTCATTACTAATATATAGCTGACATGATTGAATTAATATTCTTTTGTTCGTGCATTTCATAGTTTTACATTTGAAATTGTAATTGAACAAAGTAAAGAATTAAATAAATACATATTAGTGAAATATATCTGTGCAATGATTATTTTGGAAGCGATAAAAATCGCCTCTCTGACAAGCGGCACATAAACCAGCAATGCGGTCTGCAATGGCCCATAAAATGACATTAAACGATTTGGAAACCCAGTTTTACGGTCAAAACAACAATGTTACGGCAAATACCTGCCCGTGAGACGCCAATCCTGAGTGCTTTATTTATTTAACACTGCATCTTAAACGCAATTCCTCTAAGAAGATAACATTGCAACTAAATGTTTGTATATTTGTTATATTTCTTTGTTCGGATTTAATAAGATGTCAATTTCTTTGTATTCTACTACAAAGTTACTTGATGTTCAGTTATACTTTTATATGGGTCCAGGTAATAAGCCTAAGTTTTTTATTTGGAGTGAAAATATCATCTTCTTTAGCTCTGTTGTGATTTGAAACGAAAAACGACATTAAAAAGAGACAAAACATACAAACATATGGCTTTAACGTTTGAGAGAATGAGATATAATAGATTATAAAGTGTTTCTTATTTTCACCACATCTCTTTTGTGCGGTCCTGCATAGCTTTACCACTCTTGGCTAAAGAGAGAAAAGCTGAGAGTTAGTTTTTACAGAATTACTTTTTTATATAATAGTTCATGTAAACTGCATCAATGCGTTTTTTGTTTTGGTACATATTCACAAGAAAATGAGACATCTCTCTTAAATTTTACTCAACATTGTCTAATGTAACAAGATAAATACTAAAGCTTAAATCCAGAATTATGGTAGAGTATGTCATAAATGGTATAATCACATTGAATCAATGGTTCACGAGTTAACTGGTTAATGAATAGATAGTAAAAAATACGTTGCCTTATACAATATAGTGGAAAACTAAATTAGCGGCATATAGGGTGTTTCGCTACATATAGTGTATTGTATCGACAATGTATCGTTATCTTAACGTATCGTTAACTTGAACGTTTTGTAGAATTTGACGTTTAGATTCCGGCTAATAGCAATATCTAGACGCCAACTTTCGCCAACCATTCAAACTCTCAACTGGGACACACGCTCTTCCACCGTATATCGTTCCAAACAAAATCATAATCAACATCGTATTATGTATGTGTATGTGTGTGTGTGTGTAAGCGTTCAATTTATCATCATCATCGTGCGTTTGTGTCCCCGTTTAAACTCATCACAATCATCACATTGAAAGTTCAACAGCCAGTCTTTTCAAGGAACATACATTATATCATTGCTGCGATTAGCTGGATCTAATCTGATCAAAATATCGTAATCGTTCAGGATACAGTGTAAAAATTAAAATAAACATTACACACTTTTTCTTATAAATTTCAATCTATTCATAAAATACACATAACACTCAAATTTGTCATACTATAAGCTAAGTACTTATAACACAAGGTAAAGCATAAAACTTAACACGAGTCCAAATGAGTTTCCACCTTTTACAATAAAAGCAGATATTTCCGTCGAGTTGGCGTATTAAAGCGCAGTATAACGTGCCAAAAGGCCATGTAACAGGAGTATTATGTTCAACCTTTCCTTGAGACGGCTATTGTTTCAGTGCCTACACACACCAATCTCAAGCGGGATTACGACTGAAGCGTGAATTACCTTCGTTTATATGATAACATTAAGAAAATTTGTTAAAAATTCTGATAGTGAAAAAGTATTTCATTCAAAAAAAGAAATGTAATGTAACAAACAAGAGGACTGAAACTCGTTAATATTTGCTTAAAAATTTGGTATTTGGTGAAAATAAATATACGCGTATGTACTTAATGTAAGAAATATACGCATAAGTACTTAATGTAGGAAGAGGTAAAGGTAATGATACGGGCTGCGCATTTGAATATATTTTTAGTTTTATTAAATGTTTTTATGAAGATCATGACCAATATCGTACCGTTGAAGAAGTTCACATTGAACATATTATAAACGAATATAGCTTTACAACAATGATGTGTATGACATTAATTCCTAAGCACGATATCGAGTACTAAAATAAAAACAAAAGCATATATCATAAAAATTTGATTCATTACTTAGTAAAATAAATGTTTAAAATGAAACTAAAGGCTCAATAACTAAGGCCACTTATCGGATGGTGTTTACTATTTAAGGAAAAAAAAAGATAAGAGCCTCTTTAGGAGCGTAATAAAGTATTTGGACCGTGAAGTGGTAAGTTCTCAAAGTTCTCACGTCATCCGTACACCCAATGTTGGCTTATACCAGCCTCTAATGTGTACGACGTTAACGCGAACGGTAGATTTCCGCCCTCGGCTGCAACGGAAACTGACAGAGCGGGGCGCTTCCGGTACATCTGCTTGTTTGCCTCCTTATCTCATATGTGAGCCTTGTGTTGTGTTTATTTGCATTTTGGATTATATGTTTTTCTCAGTACCAAATTTTGAGACTTTCTTTCTTGTATTTACGTCACGTATGTTACTTCGAGTATGTTGGGATTTTAATAACATGAAAATAACAGAACCTCTTTGAGTCGAAAACCTGCAAAACTCGAAAAAAGGTTTTGTTACATTCCCTTCTATCCACAGCAACTTTATTACATGAAATATCAAACTTCTATAGATTGAAGTAATCTGTGAGTCCCTACTTAGCATTTCTTACCTAGAATACAGAGGTTCTGCTCTATACTCATATATGTATTGGATTTGAGAAACACCGTTATATATGTATGTATAATTATGTTTAGGCTGTGCCACATTATAAGCGCTTATATGTTATGTGTTATAGAGTCAGTGAGTTACCGACCAGCGTTGCTTATTCATCTTCACGCTCCGTACTGACAAAGACATTATTTATTTCTTTCACATAATCATACTAAAAAAAGTTTAACTCTGGCAAGCAATTTTGTTGCCGCTTTACAAGAATATTTTTACAAAGTGCCGGTTACTATATTTTATTCGTTTTGAAAGTTCAAATGGTTTTAAGGTACGGGTTAATGAAAAATTGTTTGAAGCACATTTGTCCACAACAGTTTGTGTAAAAATCCAACAGTGCACGTACTAAGATGTAGATACATAAAATTACTTTGTCCACCAGCAAAGTTATGCTTGACTTTCGTAAACGTGAAATGCAGCACGTTCGGACGAGAACATGTTCTTCTCAACATGACTCCTTGTTACCTTTACTCGTTAACATTGACAGGCAGGAAAATATGCTACTTTGTAGTGCTGCTGTTTTTTATATTACGCAGTTTAGTAAAAAAATACCATTGATTTTTATATGCCTAAAATTGCAAAAATCCCGGGAACATGAAAATTTCGAGCTAGCTGTTATTTTTCTCTCTATTTAGTACTAGCAGTGTTTTAGTTCAATCAAAATAAAAAAAATTAAGCTAACTGTTGAGATGACTCTTTGACTTTTATTCCGTTGTAACCGGAATCACACAGTAATAAACGAATTTTAACGTAGTAGAAGTTTTACTGTTCAAATATTCGTCCAATTCATACTTTTCGTTTCGGTAGGGCAATTAAATCCTGGTTAGCCTCATCAACGAACCGTAATTGTAACTGGATAGATAGAGTACGAAGTATTAGTGTGTATGCGTAGAGTAGACTATGTGACTGTGGCCATATTGATAAACCGGCTCCATTCGCAATGTTCTTTCTCGGATCTACGAACGTGTTGCGATCGTCTTTTGTTTTGATCACTGCGAGTCTCACGCGTTCTGCTTTTAGCGGACTCGCAAACCACTTACGAACGTAGCATGCAAACTTTAGAGTTCCAGCTCACTAACGAGTACCCGGCTTAAGATTAGTGCGCGAACATTGTCCCAAAGTGCGCACTCGTTTTGTTAATTAATGTTTGATTTGAATGATGATGATTGACCAATGCAGACGTTTGTGTCACGCTGTGGCTTACGACGGTGAATACACGCCTTTAGATTTACTGTACTGTTAAAATAGCTTGTTATAATAAAGTCATAGTTTTACTTATAATTCTGGATATAACATCTTATAAACATTTAATTAAGTGAATAAGATGAGGTAAGTATGTGTCCTAAATAGATAAGTTAATAGTAATATTTCATTGACAAAGATACAGGCGTCGTAGAAACATCACGTTTTCACGATAAATTGATTCGGCACCAGATGTGCACCCAGCTTGTACGACCAGATATTTCGGTACTCTTTCCTAACATTATTATTTCCTTCGTACGAGTAAAACGTTATATTGAGCTGTAAAAACGTATGGGGAGTTTTCTACATATATTATATTACACAAGAATTTCTGTGTTCTAATTTACATATTATGTAATACATTGAAATGCTATGTACCAAGAATATTAAGGTGAAGTTAAAACGTAAATATGAAATAAATTAATTAAAAAAAATAATTTGTGTAGAAAATTATTACTTTATATAATTAAGAATATTTATTATAATTTAGTATGTATATTTAGTTCCGAAAGATATAAAAGAGACAATGACACTTAGAGTTAGTGGCCGAGCCCAACATTATGGGCAAATCCCAAAAACTTCCCCGGCTCGATCGCTTACAAAAAATGTGGGAGGATTGGGTAGTTAAAGGAACGTACTTGAGACGGCTAATTTATGTTCGATTAATGGGCCTATGTATGGCTAGCTAGACAAAATAGAGGTGGATCTGTTAGTTTTAAGTCAACATCTGAAAAAAAAAACAGCGCGGGACCGTGACAAGTGGCATAATCGTTTTGGAGACCAAGATTCTTTGGACGCTGTGTTAGAATAGTGTTACGTATAATTTAGAAAAACCTATTAATATTTAATGGCTCGTTCAAGAATTACATTAGCCAAATTCAAGACATTTTAAACTTTCACCTCTCCGATGCCAGTTATAGTACGCTACACTCTTCACCCCTCCTACATGGTATATGTACGTACATAAGCATTGGCAAAAAAGTATAAATTAAATTCTGCGGTCGGAGGACCTTTAAACGCTATTTAATATGTACATTACCATTGATTTTATAAGGGTATTTTCGTTACGCCTTAAAGCGCTGTCTTCGTTCATTCAACTCTCTCTATTTTGTCTATTTTATTTTTATCATTTTTTCCATGATGTACATTAATGTATATAAAAAGAAATATACTTATTTTTAATACCACCCAATAACACCCACCCTGCACATAACTCGCAGGTGCATAGGTCCTGTAAGGATTTTTTTTATTAATAAATAATAAATGTAGGGATTAGCTAGGATCAAAATTCCGCGGCAGTTTTCACACTCAGGTAGCGGCCAAGCCGAGGTTCGAACCGTTGTGCTCGTTACCTTTTGAAGCGGTGTGCCTTCAGCACTCGAACCCAAAGTCACGGTGAAGCTGTAAAGGCCCTTCTGGTCAACAGCATTGTCTAGGTTAAAAAAAAACTTATTTTTAAGTTATAAAATAAATATTAGTAATAATATCAATATAATATAAACAATAAATAACCGACGAAAGCCGAAGAGCTGTCGAGTTTTTCAGCGCGCAGGAGGGGGGTGTGCGGCGTTGTATATAGTTCACACACTCGCTGTAACTATACCAAGAAGTGTCGGAAAAAAGTCTTATTACGTTTTTTTCGATCTCGCTCCCATCTTCTCATAGCGTGTAACGCGCGATAAGGAACTTCGTCCCAATAAGTAAACGTAATGCCATCAAAATCAAAACTTGTAAAAAACCAAGTCTCGCAACTCAGTTCTTCTACCGTAAAAAGTTGTGAGATCCATGTAATACTAAGGCGGTTACTTTATCAAGTCCCTACTTAAGGGACTTTCTGTCTTAAGTTATTACGTAATTAGCTAATCTAACAACATTTTATAGTGACCATATCAATATTAAAAATCTTTTTTGTTTTAAATAAAATAGATGCTCGACTTGGCGGGGGCACTGCCGTGCCTTCAGATTGCCTTGGCAATCGTACTAAACAAAAATTAACATTTTTGACTAGTATACAGATCTTAAATTATTAGTTCAAATTGATTAAAATTTGAAATATATCGTGTTTATACAATGCCTGCTTGGTTACTGAAAATTCAGGATTCTAGTTTTATCCACAACGTAGTTATAGGGGGTCGAAAATGGCCTGAATTGCTTCGAGAAAAGGATGGTTCGGTCGTGTCGCTTTATTTGCATTTGCTTGACTTGACGGGTGCACTGCCGTGCCCTCAGATCATCATTCAGACCTCCCCCGTCCCCAATAAGCTAAGCAAGCATATACCTCGCTTACGATAATACTTGAAGGGTTCATAAGTTGATGGCAGAGACTAATAATATCTCATCTCGAGTTACTACTACGAGATTCATATAAAAATTCGCATTAAAAAAACTAGCCAGCCCTGAGAAGTGAAAACCTCGAAACTTTGGTAAAACTGTTTTTTTTTTGTGTTTAAATTATAGTATTAGTAATTAAAATTGTATAAATTGTTAATTGTAATTATTAAAATAACCTAAGATTTAATATATTATTTGCCTGGTTTTACATCCATTGCTGTTCCGAGCAATGATTATATTGTTTATTCAATCATACGATAGGCTGCATAATACATTTTATTCTTTTTTATACTCCATCTTAAGCTTGACATATTGTAGCATGTTGACGGCTGACATCATAGCGAATCTATAAGTTTTTCCCTATCAAGAATCACTCAACACCGGTAAAAAAAGTTTTCACTTCAAAAATAAACATATACGTACTCAACGGTTTCAAATTTATAAGTTCAAATTGATAATCAACTGCATAGTTAACGTAAAAGAGGCTCAAGTTCTTTTGAGAGGTATAGTTTCCGTGCGATGACTTAACAGAATCGGCGTGTGGGTACTACGGATCCACTCGGTCCGTGATGGATGACACGGCGTCCCCACTAGCGGGCTTAGAACTCATTGAGGGGGGATTATATAGGGACGTTGACGAATTGCTTCCACTTCACACACAGATAACACTATTCAATCGATTTAAAACTTAGCCGTTGACCGACTTATGGGTATTCTGGGCAAAGAATTTCTATCATTACTTAATCATAGACATAAAATTCAAAATCGATTGCAATATATCTATCTGTACTAAGGTTTTATTAATACAACTTTAATGTGATGATGATTACTAATTCTTGAAATCCGTGTTCATTACTGCGGAATCGTGTTCAGTTAATTGTAGAAATTTGATTAGCGTTTGAGAAATAATTAGTATCTTTAATAATTATCTCGCAGAAATTAGAATACGAACGAAATAAGAGTAATTATAATTGGGCTAAAATGTTAACCTAAAAATAATAATAAGCTATAATTTAATGTTACTGTTATTTTAATGGGCACCCCGTTCAATTTTCTTTAGAATTTACCGATAAGACATCTGTATCTTGATTTATGTTTTATTCAAATATTAAAAAAAAAAAATTAATTATTTTTTTTCTACTTGCTCGATGTTTTGTTTATAAAGTTTAGATATTATTTTTTTCAGACATACAATTAGACGTTAATAAAAAGATATTTGAACCTATTAAAAATATTTACTTACGTTCATCCTAGTCGTGTATGATTTAAGTTATATCTCGGAGCCTAAATGGTCACGGACAGCGGCTTCCATAGGATGTAAGAATATTTAATAAGGGGGCAATGCTCATGTAGTTCATTTGGAGTCGTAGGCATCCATTGGCTGCAAGGTCCATTAGCATTTTCTAATAATGCCCGCCTGGGTAGCTATCACCCTCGAGTTTGAAAAACATATCCCCAAATATACAAAGGTGGGTTCCGGCAGGATGATTTGAGAACCGTTACCTCTAGGCTTAGTGTGTTTATTATCCCGAATAATTTTGTCACTTAACATCAGGTGAGATTGTGATCAAAACATTAAACCTATATAGTATTTTAAAAATGGGCCGTAGCCCACTCTTATCAGCCGGATCATACGCCTGTTTGCCACCTTCGTGTTTAAAAAAATAAATAAAGTATGATGTCTATATAATAGATAGATCTACCTCTAAGCACAGTTAATATAGAGAGCAATGTTAAGGTCAATTTGTAAGTACCACAAAGGGGCGCGGCGTGGTCTGAACGTGCCTTTTCGGTTATGTTACAAGTTTAGTAACAACGGTGTTACAAGTTTAGTGAGATATTTATGTGAATAATGTTGATAATAACCATGAGAATTTAGTTTGCAGGTATATACCTGTACGAGAACATAAGTAATATGTTGCTTTATCATTTACTTTGATAATTATAGGCATGTATTTGAAATGGAAGTAAACTTACTTAATAGTATGTATGGTAGATTAGATAGTTTCAATTATTAGTCCTCGTCAACTTGTCACGCTATTACAACACTTATTACTTTATATAACTAGTAGCTTTGTGCCCGCGGCCGCGGCCACGTTTCTTGTAGATTTGCACTGCGTAACTTAGTTTTTTTTTTTATAGGGAACCCTAATTAATTTGCAATATTTTTTTTGTTTACTACTAATATGAAGCAAAGATATTTCTCACAAATTTAAAAACACAATTTCATGAATTTTTTTTTTACGCGAAACCCTAATTGTTTTCAAAAAACAAAAGTACCCTAAGTTACAGTAAATACGAGTAAATTTGTTTTGTACAAAAAAGAGTTCCGTCAAAATTGGTCCATCCGTTGTAGTAATTACCTGTAACAAACAGATAGATAGACAAACATTTTAGAAATTGTATTTTTGTTATTGGTATCATATATACATGCATAACTATTTAAAAAACAATTATTTTGACATTACAAATAGTCACTTCAGTTTTATTTATTAGTATAGATAAGGGGTTGATTTAATTCAAAGTGTTTCTTAAGCATATTAAAAATAATTTTATCTTAAACTAGTTCCCTGTTTCGTCCGCGTTTATTGCAGAATAATTTTCATTATTTAACTGAATGTTGCATAACACAAAACACTCTTTCAGAATAACGGCTCGCTAAAATGTAATTTAGATTATATTCCCTAAAATATCTTACCTTTTCTTCGAAGGAAGCTCTATCAAAATCGGTTCAAGCACCGTAGGGAGTAGCCTATGGAAACACGTAGAAATTTTAGAGACATAGTAAATTTAAAAACATCTGTAATTTGCGAGGATGATGGTGAGTTTAAAAATAAATTACAGATACTACAATTGTATTTATTGGATTAGGCAATATCATAAAAAATATTGAGTATTAAATAAGCAGTAAAAAAAGTAATTTATAAAAAAAATAATTTATATCAATAAATTAAATTTATTTGTGTATTTTACTAAAAAAGGAATTTTTACATAATTCATTTTTATATTTCAATATGTCTACATTTTAAAACTCTGTAAATACCTATTATTTTAGTAACACGCATTATTATCTGTGAAAATAAACATTACATGAAACTTATTTTCACCGCAACGTCGTTATGCTATCAATTTTTAATTAAACGAAACCCTATTCCGAACGATCTTAAATTAATTAATTTTAAATAACACATTAAGTTACAAGCATATTTAAAATATGGATTGATTTTAAACATTGAATATATTATTTTAAAAGTAAAAAAAAAAAATTAACCAATCGTTTTGTTTAAAACTTTATATCAATAAAATATTTTGTTACTTACATAACTATTAAGTAGAGTAATAATTAAACTTTTCTTCTATAAGAAATAATTTGTCTTAAATTTAAGTCATGCTAGGTTATTTAAATCTATAGATACTACTAGCTGTGTGCTTGCGGCAGCGCCCACGTTTCATATGTTTTTCACTGCGTTTTGATTTTTTTTATAAGGAACCCTAATTATTTTCTTGATTTTTGGTACTAAGATAAAGTAAAAGTATTTCTTATAAATTCAAGGACTTGCCCGTAAAAATGTACCTTGAATCGGATTTTATTCAATTTTCGAAAATCGAAAGTGCCCCTAAGTTACGATCAGCTCTCTACCAAAAAGAGTCACGTCAAAATTGGTTCAACCATTCCTGATATTACCCAGAACAATACATACAGATAATTTAAAAAAAAATGTATTTTATGTACAGTTATCGTGTACTTATGTATGTAGTTATGTTCTGAGGTCTCGGGTTCGATCCCCGGGTCGGGTCAAGTGATATTGGGTTTTTTCTACTCAGTCTCATCCCGGAGTTTGGAATTTGTGCCCGATATGGCGACAGGCTCGCCCCCTGTCACATCTGGGACGGAACTAAGCTCGGCGAAATGTGGGTGGTGTAGTTCGCTACTTCACCTCTGCCTAACCCTTCGGGGAAAACAGGCGTGAGCATATGTATGTATGTATTATCGTGTATACACATTCATGTGTATTTAGTAAAAAAAAATATTTTGACATAACAAACAGACACTTCAAATTTATTTATTAATGTAGATATAAAAAATTATGCAAAGAGTTAAAATTGATGTTTCCTTTGTTATGGATAAACTCAAAAACTACATTTCCTATTACAAAAATTAATTCACATGTATATAGCAGCAACTCAATCACCGAGTATCATAGGCTATATTTTATTTATCTTTAATTAGAGGGTTATAACCTGTGCTAAGTCGGGACGGGTCGTTTAACTCGTTAGTATTCAATCAATAACAAAAAATAAATATCATAAAAATATACTATCTTCTTTTTATTCCTAACATCACCAAAATAATTTTAAGTGATTTGGTCAGTAAAAAAACTATATTACGCTATAAATATCCATAGAGTTAGAAGTAATCGAAATAAAATCGAAGCCGCGTTTATAGTTACCGCCTGCGATTCAATTACAAGCAAAGTGTAGTAGCTGTGCGTATTGCATCGTAAACTCGGCAGTAAGCCGTTATGAGTTCGTGCTAAGAAATAAAATCTAGGCTGCAGTAAACCTTATCTCTAAACTACGTACTAAATATGTTAGAAAATTACAAAAAGTTTAATCTGTTAGACATTCTTAACTCATTGCAATCATGTTAAAAGGATATGCGGTTAAAATTTTGCATTTTCTTTCATTTTCAATAATAATTAATTTATGGAAAAAAATCAGAACGTACGGGGATGGCGTTGTGAAAAGTGTCGATTTAGTCATTTGTGTTCTATTGATAAATAACTTTGTATGTATGGAAAATGGTTACATAAATTACTTAAAGTTCACTATATTACAATATCGTCCAATAAGTTTCATTTAGTGATAGTTCAATTACCGTCTCCGTACTACACTTAATTATATACTGTGTAAAGAAAGATTACACCGTTAATAGACTTACCGGCTGATTTAGTTGCGCGCTTTACCGAGCAATTAAGCGGGGAATAAAATATCTGTGTTACCTTCTCAAGTAGAGCATTTTTCAAGTATAAACATATCCATTCCCATATAATTGAGTAGCACATAATTCGGAGTGTGAAGTGATTTGAATACAATTCTTTTATTAAAAATATGACCTTGTAATTGTATAAACACTTAAGTTTGGTAAAATAATGTAATTAACGTAATTTAAGTTTAATATTATTACTTTATACCGAGTAGTTAAAGAATGTTCATTATCCTTAGAGTAACAAAATATATATAACTTAATAAATAATTAAAACTAAAAAACAATGATGTAAAATTTCTGTACAAGTCATAGAGTTAACTTTGTTGAAGAAGTACCTTATACAAGTATTAATCGTTTCACACTGTATGCTTGACTGTCGAAATTAGATCATATTAGTTACTGTAAATTTGAAGAACTAAACTACCGCTTGGTAAAAAAACAGAGTTGATAAGCAGAGGAGAACTATGTCATACACTAGTTAATATTTGTCCATTTTTATATTGATGAGTAATTTATGTAGTTACCTAAATTACATTTTCACATGTGACATAAATAAAACAATTTATTAAAATTTAAGTTTATCCTGGTAATAATTTAACCAGTTAATAGTGTCAAACTGTATAGTCTAAAACTATAATAAAACATTATGAGTTCGTAAGTGGACAGCTAGCTACTGGCGGGTAGTCGGCTATTTGCGGAAAGACACAAAACCACAACCCGGTCCCTGTAAAGCTTTATTTAGTGACAGCTCACTTTCTCCCTAGCGACTAGAGTTGTCAACCGTACGGAGTTTGCCGGATCGTTCTAGGTACTTGAATCAGATCTCGTGGGAAAGATGCAAAGGAAACGTGCCATATGCTAAATGATGTAAACGTACCAGTTTCCAAAGAAAGATGTTACATTCTAGCATGTTACATATCTTAATATTTATATTTCATTATATTTATCAATGTTTTTATCGGTCGGTCTAAATCGGTAACACTATAATAAAATATGTTACAAAACCAGTTAAATGTCTTAGTAGTAACTTATACTTTTCTATAAATTCTTTTATTTTAAATTTAATTTTTTCTAATTCTAAATATTTAACTGCCATTTTTTCATAATGGTATTTGTATAGGAGATCCTAGGGCGTGTAAATAGCCCTAGGAGCGGTTTTGGGGGGGGCAATCTAGCCTAAGCGATGCGGTTGTGAAAGGAGTTGCAGTAATCTACTCACCGATGGTGGCGGCAACCGTTCCCTCTGCCAGCGTATAGTGTCCAGGACGGTTTTTTCGAACTCACTTTCACGTAAAGCGTATATTTTAAAAGCGTGCAGCTGCAATAGCGCGGATTTGCAGTAAAAACAATATTTGTAGCGGAGGTGTTCGAATTCAAGTACACAATTTAACTGTCACGGCTCACTAATGACTCGACCGTCGGGTCGGCGCAGTAGACCAGCTAAGGTACTACAGCGCCACCACTCAACGGTACAGCAAATCACTAGCAATTCCCCACAAACCACCTATAGATGGCGTAACCAGTATTGAATGTGGCCGTGTGGTGCCGCCTAAGAATAGTACCACCCCATAACATTCCGTTGTAAAAGGCGACTAAGGGATTAACCAGACAATGGGCAGCGCTATCCTCTGAGAACCACAAACACTTGACTGCTACCTCCGGCCCGCCTGCCAAGCGTGGTGATTATGGGAATCATTTCTGTACTGGGAGAGAGCTATGACCAGGAGTGCACGTATAATGATTTTATTATATGATATGGGTGATTGAATATGGTGATATGGTATTGCTTTTATTGGTATTCAATTCATTTGTTCAGTTGCACATCAAATAAGTTCATTTCAGATGACCCGTCGCGTTTTATAATTAGAAATACGGTTATTATATTCATGTTATTTTAAGTGAAATGTAGATTACAAATGAAATTAGTTTATGATATCTAAATAATTTTACTACCTAATAAACTTGTGGACGTTTGTTAGTTTTTTTAAATTTTACTGGATACCGTTTCTTCAACCTTTAAACATACGCTATGTTTCCTGTAAATCTGAATTCCAAAGTTGGCAACTATGTGGCGGTCCGAGCTCATTGTCTTACTGTTTTGGGATATATTACGCTTAATTAAATTTAATAGAGGATGTTTTATCGTGTGTTACAATTAATATAAATATATTATTTTCTAGAATATTTCATACGATAAAGTAAAACTATATTACGTCGTGAATGGTGCTTTAAAAGTAATGTAACTACTATAATCAACCTGAGGGTTCACATTGGCATAAATATTTGGACTTAAATTCCTTTATTGAATAGTTTGCTACAAGTTGCCGCAACAGTTACCTGTAAAATGACAAGGACGCATTTGCAGTAAGATTTTTTAAATATTTTATTGAAGACTAAGAGGAAAATTTTTTAAACACGATCACTAAAATCATAATTTAAATAACTGAATATATAGTCAAAGCTAACATGCGAAATTTCAATAAAACTTTGTTAAAAAATGCACCTGCCGAAACACATTGACAGGTGCCTAATCGATATATGACACAGCCATCAACACCAGAGTTTTGAAAATTTTACTGTTACCATGCCAAAATTTTTGGAAAATTTGAATAGTATTAAATTTAACAATTGTTTACCGAAAATTCAGAATTATTGTGGAATTTTTACTATTTTTGTTTTTTTTAAATGTCTGAGCATGTTACCGATTTTAGCGATGAGTGTTAGTATTAGTGTGGCCGGATTCCGCGTCAATCGACGCGAGTTCGATCCCCACCTATCCGAATCTAAAATCGGTCTGAGCTTTCGGTGAAGGAAAACATCGTGAGGAAACCTTAGCATGGTGTTAGGCATTTTTTAATTATGTCCGCCTGGGTAGCTACCACCCTCAAGTTCGAAAACCTATCGCCAAATACCAATAGGTGAGTTCCGGCAGCATCACTTGAGAACCTGTACCAGGTTTACCATCCTGTACCATATCGTCACTAAACATCAGGTGAGATTGTGGTAAAACCACTGACTGAACCTATACCGTGTAAAATAAATTATAATGGCAATACTACAACTCAAAAGGTTCCTCTTGCATGTAATAATTATCGCTTTATAGGGTAAATTTGTAAAAAGGGTTTTGTAAGTTGTGGCTAAGTTTTAAGCTAGTATTTTGTTCAGAAAGTGACAATTATGATACGTAAGTCTCAAGTTTGTATATATTGTTAAAATTGTACGTTTTAAAAACGTATTGCGATAATTCTGGTTACCATTTCGGACCGAAAATTTAATTTACTATTTATTTACAACAATTAAAACAATATAATTGGGTAACTCCTTCAGTCCTAAGATTTACATCAAGCTTATAATAATCGAAGTCTAGTTATTACATTTGCTATTGCAAGTGTTGGCAGATAAATCTCTTTATTTACGTATATATCCATTACAAAGAAGCTAAGGTCAGGGAGCAAAAATACAAGCACAGCCAATCATAGCTGCCTCTGATTATTTCAACGATAATAAGCTGTATTACAATTCGTGTCTCCAATACACCCTTTTCATCTCAGTACCTCAAACGGGAAACGCATCACCGTAAGGACAAAACATCCGATAGTGTTCTTTGCGCTACAGAAGAAGCTAATTTTGCTTAAGTGGGCTACTCTGTGCTCGGATAGAGTCAGTACGCGCCAGGGGCGGGTCTCTCCCTATTACTGGCTTGTTTGACTCTAAATGAACGCTAAAATGACGCAAAAAATTTATGAGCATATCATAACCATAAGAAACGGTTTACGATAAACTTCTTATAATCATTGTTTTATTGTTTTTTCTACCGTTTTATTATAAAGTATCTTACTCATTAAATATTAGCTGTTCTTCCTTTTTTTACTTGAGAAATGCATTTATGCTTATTTTCTGATATCTCTAATCCGGTAGTATAATCTCCCGGATTATTAGATTGCATCATTAGAATTTAACAAAATACTCGATAATCCGAATTTTGCGGATATATGTTGTCGACTCGAAATCATTATTTTTTATTTTATTTTTATTATTTAGGTAACGTTTTAAACGAGTCTACCGTACCCATTGACCGAATTATTTATATACATATGTATTGTTTACACGTGAGTTCATTTTATGATGAAATATTTGAAAAGTTAAGTAATAATTTTATCTGGTTTCATCCAGTTTCTCTTTAAACATCGTTTTAGCGACTTTAGCACTTGAGTTGGCAGCTATACCGTGTATTGTTTAGATGTAAGCACGCATATACTCATTGTTCCCGGGTGCAATACTTATGCATTTCCTAGGGGATGTTTTTATTGTGAATCACCTACGATGACTTAACTCTACATAAATATTATATGGCTATTAATTGTCATTGCATAAGTTATTGTATTTCTGTTTTTAAACTGACATATCTATTTATGTGTGCAATCAGAGTCAAATATCAAGACCGCGTCAGGATAAAAAAAATACTTTGTACAGCCGCACTTTTTTATATTTCGTGTGTCTTGTGAGTAAGTGATTGTACTAGAGTTATGATATAGTAAAATTTAAACCCTCGAGCACTAACCTGGCGTTTACGCCAGCTTTCCATTGTTTTCCTATTGTCTCATTTTTATAGATAATCGACATATTAATTATAGCAAAGACAAAAATTACACTTTACATAATAAACGTGTTAAACTAAAATAATTATATTTAAAATATAATTTCAAGTGGAAACGAATGCCCTTACTAATATTTTCGAAACCTGGGAATCTCTTCAAAGTATTTTCGTCTCATTTTGCAAATCGATTAATACTAGACAGGTAAATTTTCTTTTCACATAAGAACTCGTTTCAGATTCTCACAGAATTTCTCGTAGTATTGACATTCATTGATTCGACCGAAAGAGTCTACTGCTGGGCATAGGTCTCTACCATAAATGGGGAGAATTGCTATGATCATCATGCTTGGCAGGGGGGTTGGTGATCGCAGTAGGTGTTTGTGGTACTCAGAGGACGTATTTGCTCATCCCCTGGTTTATCCCTCAATCGCCTTTTGCGATACACACGGGAAGATATGGGGTGGTACTATTCTTATTCATTGTGGTACCACAATGATTGACATTATTTAACATATTTTATTTATAAAAAATAAAAATAAAATCCTGTTTACATACTATACTTTTAAGATATTTACAAAAACATCTAATCAAATCGAGAAATATTTAATAGAGAAAATACACAATGTTTCTTACAAGGATGTGTATTGATACAAATCTATCGAGCATTATAAGGGTCTAATGTATGCGGAAACATTTTCATATTCGCATTAAAAGTTATATCATTCTGCCAACTCTATCTTCGGTTTTTTTTTAATCAACGGTTTTTAATCAATCGTTAAAATATAACCATAACGACGACATCCTTGACGTATTTGTCAGCGCTTAAAAAAAAGGCGACTTAGGGATATAAACCAGGGGATGGGCAGCAGCATCCTCTGAGTACCACAACCACCTGACTGCGATCGATCGCCAACCCGCTTGCCAAGCGTAGCGATGATGGCTATCCCCCCTTATTGGGGAGACCTATGTCCAACAGTGGACGTCTTATGGTTGAATAGATGGATAGATACCAAATATTTTCATATCATAAAAAGAACGTTTACATTACCCGAGATACTACAGTTTTATTTGTAATTTATGGCTATGTTATGGTGGCGAGTGCACTATCTCTTGTATAGGATTCTCGGAACGCTCTGCGAATTTAACCCATATTTTTACAAATACGGCATAAATTTAATCTGATATTTAGACATATGCTGTAAATTAGTTAGCTAAAATGAGAAAGTTGTCTAAAGATTGTTGTTTTAGTAGTAAATTTTAATTATTATAGTAAAGATGTTTAGGTATTTTTGATATTTAAGCATTTTCTAATAAAATCCGCCTGGATAGCTACCACCCTCAAGTTTGAAAAACCTGTCGCCAAATACCAATAGGTGTGTCCCGGTAGCATCACTTGCGAACCAGTACCTCTAGGCTTAGTGTGTTTACCATCCTGGACTACATAGTCACTTAACATCAGGTGAGATTGTGGTCAAAGTACTGAGCCTATATCGTGTAAAAAAATATCTTTTTTGTCTTTTTCTTTTTTTAGGGTTAAATGCAGAGCGAGTAATTGAAGTAGGTGACTCCCTGTCGGGCGGGAACTCAGCCTGACGCGAAATTGATTCAGTGCGAGACGTGAGCCGCCTTCAGAACGACACGATTCAAATGTAAGTCAGCGGGCTCGCCAAACGAAACGAAACTTTATGTTGACACCTAACAAATTTAATTAGACAGTACGATCTCTATACGTGTCTAGGATGTTCTTTGATCCCCTGTTCTATACTCAAGGTTTTAGCTTTTAGTAATGTTGCGTAATAAATAATGTATGTTTTTTTGTTTCATCACCTCGTTTTGACCGTCTTATGGTGAAAACTGTTTTACTAAAGCTTTCAAGGCTTCATCTTAGTTCTTATTCGAGACTGGCTTTTTGGTTTGATCCAGTTATTTGGGCTTTGAAAGTTTGTCAAACATATGCTACAGAAAATTAAACAATTAAGATAAAAATAAGCACTGTTATACATACTTATTGTGTAAAAGTTAGTAATTTTTTCTATCAAACATTGGCCAACATAAACAAATCTCAATGCCACCACATTCTCACCTGATGTTAAGTGACGATGTGGTCTAGGATGGTAAACACACTAAGCCTAGATAGACTGGTTCTTAAGTGATCCTGCCGTTACACACCTATTGGTATTTGGCGACAGGATTTTCAAACTTTAGGGCGATAGCTACGCAGGCGGGCATTAATAGAAAATGCCCTACCACTATGTTATGGTTTCCTCAAGATGTTTTCCTTCACCGAAAGCTCAGGCTGATTTTAGTGTTGTAAATGTAGGCTCGAACCTGCGTCCATTGACGCAGAATTGTGCAACACTACCAACTGCGTTATCATCTTATCTCATCATCATCGAACCTGGTGTCTAAGTAATATATTATGATAACATTACTAAACTGCTGCTGAAACTAGTTTTTAATATCTTTTTACACCCTAAACATATAAATTACTTCAAACTGCGAGCTGTTTTACACTAAGTTACAACTAACAATAATAAAAGTCAGGTATAAAATTACTTCGAGATACTCTCAAACAAGATATAAGTAACTGAATCATCACGTCTGGAAAGTTATTTATACGTCATTATCGGGGAAATATTGGCAGTAGAGCCATCGTCGGCTTTATGTTGTTTTCTAAATCGGAACCAGTAGGAATTGTCTGTTGCTTCCGGCGATTCAGCTTGTTTTGCGAGATAATCAACTTTTTCTTCTTAATGTCTTTTTATTTTATTGTTTTTCTTGTTGCACGTAGATAGCGTTAAATGGATTTTTAATTGAAGAGCATTAAAAATTGTTAGTCTTTTTTCATATAAGAAGATTTTGAAATGTTTTTTTGTTTCGTAATTAATGCTCGCGTTCACGATTCATGGTATACATAATTATATACAATTCAGTTTTCTCACTAAACAAAATATGTATATTGTGTCGGTATTCAGGATGAACTGTCTATCTACATATCTTTTTGAAAATGTCTTTGATTTGTTATGTTCATTAATTAAAAATGTATTATATAAACCGTTTTAGATATATATTCTCTAAGAACATATAAGTACAAAAATAATTAAACGAAATGTTTCAAAACAGGATGAAATAGATCAACCATTTACACACGTTAAATCGCGCATAAAATAGTTATTATAACAAATAAATGTTACGCTGAACAGACGAATACTTGCTTTATTGCTAGCTTGCTTTTACCTAGACTTATAAATTATCTACGTTAATTCTTAATATTATCTAAAGAAGTTTTATTTATCCTGTTATTAAAAACACTAATCACCTTATCTATTTGCACCCAAAGATCCAGTGTAAGTGCAACAAACAAACCGTTAAGATTTAAGTGGTACTATGTGCAAGTAAACTTTTGTAATACGTTTTTCTATGTAATTAAATTTTATAAAAATCTATTTTAGATATGTGCACTCATAATCAAATTTACAAGTGTTAATACAATTAATGAAGTATTAGTTTTAGAATTTTCGAATTAATAGACCGTTTGTAATGTAATTTCTTGGGCTAGCTAGCGAGCTCCCTCCAAATGTTATTGTTTTAACATAGAATTGGGGAAGCGACGCATACACTTCTCAGTTGATTGCTGGCGCGTATAGGGCGCGGCATTCCGAGTGGCACACTTGAGGGAAATTACACTCTACCGTGAGTCTCTATCGGGTGTTTTGTGCGCGTCGCGACCTGGCTCACCCGAGTGCAATCTATACCGAGGGTTATCACTTTTATCTCTCAAATAAACCCAATTATAACAACTAATTTTGTGAACTTTTCTAATGCTTAATTGGTTTGTGCATGTAGAGAGGATGGATTAAATAAGATCGACGAAACAAATTTATAAGGCGAGTGTGTCTGTGCAAGCTGGTACGGTTCATTCTAAGTGAACATATCTCGACCATGTCGAGGATGTTTTGGAGAAAGGCCAGGTCAAAAGTAACCGTAACCGAAGAGCATGTACGAAGGTGCTCATGAAAGTAGAAGAAGCGAAAGACGTTTATCAAGATCGTAGCAAGTGGAAGCGTGTAGTCTCTGCTTACCCTTATGGGAAAGAGGTGTGACGTTTTTTATGTGTATATTTGGTTTTTATGAACTGACCAAAAGCTGTTGATATTAAGCGCATTGACGGCTTCACCAGGTGAGTACTTAAGACACTCCGCCTAAAATGGTAGCCAATTCAAAAGTAACAAGATGATACGAATTTCAGCTTGAGCTGCTATCTGTATTAAATATTCCACGGAATTCGCTCTAGCTAACCTGGCGGTTAGTAAAACTAGGAGATAAAAGGTTTCTTAACAGAACCTACGAATCTTGCCTGTAGTCTGTAAGTGTGTGGGCAATTTGATGCATGTGTTGCTAATGCATGCGATGCTTTCACAGTTGGGGATCGGAACCCCTCCTGGGGTGCTGGTCAATTATCATCAATATTCAGAATTCATTTTAGATCTACTATTTATATCTAGGGGAATAATGAAGATACCTGTTAGCATTAAATATATTAGATATATAAATTTTATATTTTAAATGAATTCCTGTACCAATAGAAATATTTTTTAAGTTGTTTAAATTATTTTCTTGTTTTTTGTCAATTCCGCTATCAAATACCAATACAATTAGTATAGATCTGAGCGATACAACATAAGAAAATGATTATTTTTAAACTTCTATATCGTTATACCGAGTGGTCGTTAAATGGAGAGAAATTGTATCATTGCATAAACAATACGGTTTCAACGTTTCAGGGAGTGTATCTTTAAATCGAGTGACGTTAAACTGAGTTTACACTTTATATAAATTACCAAAGTCACCAAATTATTCTTCAGTTATTTAAAAACATTCAAGTTCATAGAATATAATTTTGAAAACTCATTTTATCACAACAATTTTTATGGATGTGTGTGAGTTAGTACGAGTATATTTTAAATAGTTTCTGACGTCATCTGAAAACCCTAAACAGCACCCGCGTTCATCGCAGGGCGAAAATAAAGTGGAAGAGCTTGTGCGAGCTTCATACAAATATCGGGGCGTATTTCGATGGTATTCAAAGGAGACTCGTTTCACTTCAATGTCTACGATGATGTACTTAAGTGCACCGCGTGTCTTGCAAACGGGTGATTGCGAATTTATAGCTTTTTAAATCCTGGAAAGTATGTAATGATTGAAAGGTTTGATAGCAAAGAAGTTTTATTTTTAGCTAATAGCAATTTATTAGGAACGTACACATTCTTGCCAGCGTCATACGGATAAGATATGTTTTTAATATGTCGATTACCCATTAAAATGAGACAATAGAAAAACAATGGAAAGCTGGCATAAACGCCAGGTTAGTGCTCAAGGGGTTAATATTCTATCAATATTTGTAAATGCTAGCAAAACGGTGACCCATCTTCCTAAAATTTTCCATGAAATGAACTACCTAGAACTTTCCATTTTTTATGGTGGCTTATTTGATAGCGCGGTCGGATTCCGCGTCGATGGACGCATATTTTAATCTTACTATACACCTCTATAATTTTATAGCTATGCCCACCTAGTAAGCTATTACCCTCAAGTTCGATAACCTGTCGCTAAATACCGATATGTGTGTTCAGGCAGAATCACTTGAGAAGTGTATATTACCTATAAAATGATGCCGCTGGACTAAATTTATATGTGCTTGGTCGTGGATTTGAAATTTGAAGGCGATAGCTAAATAAGCGTGCATAAGCGGGCCTTACCACCATGTTTCCCATCATCGCAAGCTCAAGCGCAAATAAAATTGGATAGATGGGTGGAAAGTATGGTAGTTATCAGCCTACACTCAGAAGACAACAATAGCATGTTAGATATGTTTAAAAATGTTGTATTTAAAATGTTTAATTTATGATTTTTTTAATGATATGTTGTAGATTAAAGCCTCTTTTTTTTAACCCATAAATTCGTTTGGAAAAATATGTTACATACCTAATAATATATTGTTCTGAGATCGTTGTTATGTAACCGTGAAATTAACAAATTATGCTCCATATTTCCTATTGTAAATCATCATGTACGAGTATTAAAATTAAAGAGAAATACAAACTCATATATTTGAAGGACGTGAAATTAAATTTTGAGCTTTCTGTGTATATATGTACAACGGTTTCAACGTACCGTCAAATGAATATGACCTATATATAACCTAGTAATAATCTCTCTTTCATATTTCAGCCTGGGAGACGTGAGAAGACGATAATGATTTAATAATTACGAATGTATTCGTAAAAGAACACGAGTACTGTACTATTTTAAGTATTTACTAACAGTAGGTATTTAGTTATTTTCAGCTATGTATTTTCTCCACTTGAAGTTTCAAGTTATGTCTTTACTTCTTACAATTAAACGTTTTATAATTGATTTTATTTTAATGGTAATAGAAACAACTCCATAGGTAAATCACCAAGAAATAGTAGGATCACTAAGGTTTGGCCTCTGTTAGAATTAAAAACGAAGATTTAGGCTTTGTTGAAACAAGCCAGAATATCTAGATATAGCTCAAAGGAAAAAACCAACATGCGTTACTTCCCTTACTATCCCAGAGGATCTTTATATCTCAATTGAATTTACAAGTAAAAAAAAAATATAATTACTGTTTGGTTTTTATAGAGAAGCGTGTTCATATATATATATATATATATATATATATATATATATATATATATATATATATATATATATATATATATATATATATATATATATATATATATATATAGTTTCATAAATATTTACTTTCAATATTTAAACAACATTTTTTCGGAACCATGCTCAAAAGTTTAATTTAGATGCCAAAATAGGCTTCCTAAGATATAAGCCTTTAATATTAATATTAAGATTGCCTTCATCGTAATTTTCGATTTCCCATAAGACTAACACAGGCAATATTCTTTTTTCATTCTGATTTTTATAACAAACGGACGATACGCTCTACTGTAAAGTTGTTAGAATATTTTTGTACAGAATTGAACGCTCTACAAAAAAGGCCGGAGGTTATTCTTCGATAAATCAACTAGGTCAAAGGCTATCAATCAAAAGTTATTGTAAAATCAGTTGCGTATTGGTATAACCATACATAAAATATATATAACTAATAACTTCATGACATATTTATAATAATGTAAGCGACAACGCAATATGGATGAGAAAAGCACAGAAAAAATCGCGTGAACCAAGCGCCGCGCCGCCGCGCTACGGCGAAACCCCATGGGCGGTATACAGAAATATTTTCCGTTTAACTAGGAACGTTCATGTCGCTCGAGCCGGTAACACGATTCGAAATTTATTTTCACAATCTCGACAACCATGCAATATTTTTCAACAATAAACAACCATACATGTAGGCTATATGTTTGCATAACACAGAGTGCCTACTCATCTCATATAACTAGTGATCGAAATTTAATTAACCATAGGCAACTTTAGAGAAACCTATATACCTACTTTTCTACATATTCATTCATTTCATATCTAATATCTATTTTTATATGTGTATCTTACAGATAATACAAGATAGTTTAGTGCGATTTGTAAAGGTGGTAAAAAAACATGTAGCCAAAATGTTTTATTTATAACTCTAAACGTATTTAGATACAAGTAACATGATAAACAAAAAAGCGACGAAAGCGACGGAGAAACAGATGAGAAATGTGTAGGTACTTGAATTGATGCATCATTTCCTGTTTATCACTCGTACACAATTATGTAAACCAAGTACTACTGAAGTTAACAATATCTGGCAATCATTCCGATAAATTATAAAAGATTCATATTATTTTTGTAATAATGTAATAGCTAATTAAATATAAAATGAATATTACAAGTTCAAAAACACACATTATAAGTGTACATTACTCAACAACTATTGTAAATCAATTCGACTATTAAGAGGAATTAAGAGGAAATGCGGGCAACGCCTATTGCATTTCGTATTTCCCTATTTCTACCATATAATGCCATTATGGTAAATATTAAACGTATATATATTAAACGTAGGGACGCTTAATTTTTTTCCATATATTAATTATTATAGAAATTAGGTCAATTTGAATATTATGCCTGATGTTACCGTCGTTTTTAAACGTCCGTCAAACAAATCTGACGATAATAACTATAACAGCTTAGATCAAAGCCTTTATTATTTTATAATAGAAAATAAAATTAACATCGATATATTTTTATTAGAAAAAAACAGTGGAATACGAAGTGATGATTTCGTAATTCTGCGTAATACCAATTAAAAAAATATTTCTCAAACACTCATTTATATACAGTTCTATACCAATTATTTGCAGAACGTAACGTTGTATAAACACAACACCAAGTGCAGTCTCATGCAATATTCAGTCCAACGTAATAGTACGATACAAAACAATGTTTTAATAAATAAGAAACTCACCTTCTGTTCTACAAGTTGTTTGAAGTTTCCTACTTCAGTTGTTTTATTAAGTTGTGTGTATTTCCACGCGGCTGGATAGAAACAGTAACATTGACATATATATTTAAACGCTTCTTGCTGCATATGAATGGATAAATAAATCCATGTTGTTATTGTTATATAAATGTTTGTACTATTGAACATTCAACATACATAGTATCACGCCTTTCTTCCGTGGGGGTAGGCAGAGATTACGTCCTTCCACTTGCTACGATCTTGACACACCTCTCTCACTTCATCTACTTTCATAAGCGCTTTCATACATGTTCGCCGGTAATAAGTACTTTTACCTGACCTTTATTTAAGATTTGCTCGAATTGGTCACAATAGGTTTGCCTAGGTCGAGCCTTACCAACGTGTTGGCTGACCCTCGCCTTATAAATTCGCTTTCTCAATCTTCTGTTTTCTTAACACTTTATAGGCTCAGTTTTTTTACTATAATCTCACCTGATCTTAAGTGACGATGTGATCCAGGATGGTAAACACAATAAGCCTAAATACTGGTAGATGATGCTGCCGGAACACACCTCCGACAGGTTTTTCAAACTTGAAGGTGGCGGGCAGGCAATATTAGAAAATACCCTACCACCATGCTGTGGTTTCTACACGATGTTTTCCTTCACCAAAATCTCAGGCTGATTTTGGAGTAGGATAGGTGGGCTCGAACCTGCCTCCATTAACGCAGAATCCGGCCGTACTAAACACTGCGCTATTATTGTTTCTTTTATTTTCATTTCTTTTTATGTTTAAACTCTTATGAATAAAAAAATAGATAATAACAAGTAAATCGATAACTATCAATATTATTACTCTTATATTGTGTAGCCTAAAGTTTGTCATAAGATATAAACAATCCCCTTAGCAGATTTTATTTACCGAAAATTAATCAAGATTTTTTATAAAAGTTTATTTTATTTTCAAAGACATTTAAATAATTACACAGTATTACTTGCAGATAGTTTTTATATCACATAATCTAATAAGTATTCGAAACTTTGAAGAAACATTTTCCTTTCGCCTGAAAATTCAAAGATTTTCATAACCGGATAACTTTGATGAACTTCACGGGAAGGGGCTTTTGTAACAGTTTCAAAACCGGGTAAACTTTAACTAACACAAACCACGCAATGTAGTATGTAGTTAGCTGAATTGTAATGAAGTCTATGAAGCCATTGGTTTTAAGGCCTATTAATTAATATTATATTTGATTTGGTTGAAAAAAATAATCATATAAAATTATCAAATAGTAGTAGTCGTAAGACTTTACAATAAAGGAATCAATAACTCTCTGCACACACTAACTTCAAATTGTTGACTGAGCGAATATTCGATAAAAACGCACCACAACAAACCTTTTTATTTTTTTAGTTTGACGGGGGGAAATGCATTTACGCACTACCCTTACCTATTGCATTAGTGAGACCGGGGTCCCCCAATGCAATAGGTAAGGAGGCACGGAGGGTCGAACTCCGTGCCAGTGTGGGACTCACCCGGGCGTGAAGCGCCCGGAAATACATACTAAAACCCCCCGGGGCCGTACGCCGCATTTGGGATGGGGTTGACACGGGGTGGCTTTCGCAAGCACCGCGTCGCCACCATAACAAACCTAAGTGTCGAAATACAAATTACAGTATTTGAAAAATTTTGTAAAAATATACACGGTCAAGGGAAGTTCAAGGAGAACTTATGTAAAGTTATTTATATGTGTGAAAACGTCTTCTAATTTTTTTTCTTTTACTATATCATCTATAAATTATGCAATCGCATGTGTAATATGTTTAATAAACGCGATATGCCTAAGCCAAAATACGTTTGATCTGTCGCCAAGTAGGTAACGATTTGGTTATATAATTTAAATTTAAGGATATAATTCATCATTCTCATGCCACGTTCCCAACTCACATGGGGTCGGTGCAGTATGTTTTTTTTTTTATACGTTCCTATCAGAAGTCATAACTTCATTTACTCCTTTTTCTTTCATATCACTTCTTACACACTCCATCCACACTTTCTTTGGCCTTCCTCTACATAACCATCTTTCCACATTCATATTCGTTACTTTTTTACCTACAACGCTTCTTCTCTTCTCATAACATGTCCATACCATGACAAACGAGAACCTTCAACTTTTCTACCTTTTGACGCAACTTTCAAACAGCACACATCCATTATAATCCATATGTCTTATGATGAACTAAAATATCCTGTCCTTTTTACTCCACCGTACCATCCGCCGCCTTCCTGGGAGGCGACACGGGTTTAGTCTAGCACGCTCCGCGTAACCCTTGCAGCAGGCCTGTCCTGATGTTGGGTCGGGCCGCTCCATTTGTCTTCCTTCCAGGAGAGGGTAGCTCGATACCAGCTACCTTCCCCTCATCAGACCACCAATTAAACCCAAATCCCTTCTCCTCCTTGTTTTTTTGTCAGTCAACAAAAAGTCATGAGGAGGGGGGGGGAGGCGAGCCACCGGTCAGCTCCACCACTACCACGACCCTTTTTCGATTATCCAGAGAGACACCCGAATCCGCTCATAGCAAAAGCCGTCGCGTACTCCACCGACCCGTCAGCTCTGAAATCTTTCCCTATCTACCGATACAACATGCGTGCCAGCGCCAACGCCCGCGAAACCACCGTTCCCGCCGCCGGGGACAGGTGGCTAATTTTACTCCTGCATATTCTCCGGGTCCCCCCCCCCTCATGCAAAGACGTGTCTTGTTCCTCAACTAGGGAGGCTCTTGTAAGGACCTTTTTTATATGTTAAATAAAAAATGCAGGGTTTAGCTAGGATCCAAATTCCGCGAGAGAGTTTTCGCACTCAGGTAACGGCCAAGTCGAGGTTCGTACCATTTTGTTAACCCTTGTGCTAGTTACATTTTGTGGCTTAGTGCCTTCAGCGCTCGCCCCCAAAGTCACGGTGGAGCTGTAAAGGCCCTTCCGGTCGACAGCGTTAGCTAGGTTTAAAAAAAAACTACCACAGCAAAGAGAATCACCATATATCCTGCCCTGCAATTTATGATGATTAAATGATGTTACATTTATATAAAGATAGTAATCTGATAAAATTCTTAAGATACTTAGTACTAGTGAAGAGAGAAGTAGGTACTAGTAGTGTTAAAACGTTGCTAAGAAGTTGTCAAAACGTGATTAAAGGCAAGACCCCTTACATAGGAGTCTCTTCTGAATGTTGTTTTCTCTGATGTTATAAGTATTATTCAGTGCCAGGTTTTAAAAAACCGTCGGCTCATTTGTTGTTTTGTTTACTGCAACACTCTGTATTTGGACACTTAATACGCTCTTGGGAAATCCGGTGACAGGCTGAGAACCTTTGAGATTCGTTTGTTCGAGGTGTAAAGTAACAACGCTTTCCAATTCTTGAGATTTCAAAGTGAGATCCGCAAAACCAGATACTATTGAAATATTTTCACCGCAGCGACAAAGAGTAGCTATAAAAAAGACTTTCTTAAAGTATGTAATTAAAAACATTATTTATATATATAACAAATTGGTTTTGAATTTAATGAAAGTAAATATTAACGTCCAAAGTGTTTAAGGATTTGTAAACTTAATTCTATACTAAAAATTAGCCACTAAAGTAATTAATAGATAGTTAACAATACTAAAATAATAACCCACATTATTTTCATTTTATTTTATTATTTCATTTAAAGGTCGCGGGAATCTACTGGATGCGGATGGTGCAAGACCGGTCGTCGTGGAGATCTTTGAGGAAGAATGTCCAGTAGTGTACATCTTTGGTTTCAATGGATGGATATTTTGGATTAAATCGCTTTTGTAAATACAAATTCGTAATTTATCTGTATAGATACTACTGTTTCTGCTATAAGCCCAAATTCACTATGAAAGAATTTATTCAGTACAAACACGAATACAAAACACACACTTTACCGAAATGTAAATATACAAGACAGAGGTATTTAATCATACAACATTGTTCACTATACTCAAATTCGAGAAGTAAACTGACTGGGTCGTCCTGTGATCCTCTTACATATACTAAATCAAAGGAGTTCAATAATGTCCCAGATTTAAAAAAAAAACTACATCGTTTAATACCTGCAAGGGTCGGTATACATAAAAAAATCTTTATTTAAATAGAAATTAAGGAAATCATTGTAAACAGGACAACAATAATAAAAGACATTTTGCTAACACAGCCATTAACACACGACCTGGATCTATTTAGGCTTATAAGCTATTCTGAAACTCCTTTGGGTCACTGTATAAACGGACTGCTACTGAACCCAGTCAGTTCAGTTCGGATTTTAACGAAGAACAAGGAGAGAACGGCAAACAATTGGCAAAGACGAGTGAATAGTGAAATATAAAAATTACATTACAGTTAGTTTATATAGGTATAGCATAAACTTTGTATTATCGATTTCAGCATAAAATCGCATGATTGAAATAATTTAATAAATTATACGACTTTTATTTTACCTTATAAACTGACATTTTATTCAAGTTGGGAATTCCAATAGTTGTGGAAGATTTACCGCAGCTTGGAAAACTCATCAATTTGAAAACTGCTATCGATAATTTTATGTCGTCGGTTCTATATATAACGTATAGGAAACAGCCAAAAATACGAATCTATATATTAACTAGCCGCCCTACCCGACGTTGCGTGTGTATAAAATAAATCGCGCAACCGCGGGTAGACCTATTAAATATTTCATTTCCAAAAAAAAAAAACAAGAAGTCATTAATCGAGATAAAAACTTTGTATTCTTCTAATTTGGGCCTGGTCACATACCGCGGATTTTTTTTATTAAGATCGTTTTGAGTAGTTTTGGAGATTATCGTGGACAAACATTGTGACAGGAATTTTATACATGAGTAGACAACTCTTTGTAGATCACAGTTAATTGATCCAGTTAAGTTCGGTGCAACAAACTCTGATTTAATAAATTATAAAGCGCTGGCCGATTCCTAGTGCTCGCCTGACCTAGTAACTATGCTTTAGTTTAACATCTCTCAAGTGAAATATGAATAAAATAATTCATTGTATATTCATATAATTTCATATCAATACCAGGCTCAAACAATTCACTGGGGTATATTAAAAAAATGTGTATATTTCGAAGAGCGCGTGTGATGGCAGTTTGGTCAGACACGTAAATGTTTTTTGAATACTCTCTAGGAACAGCGTTTAGATTACAGACATCAGATTCTAACTGACAATGTAGTTCAAGATAGGAAATACGCAAAGCCAATATGATGCTGCCGGAAAACACCCATAGGTGATTACAAATAGATTTTTAAACATGATAATGGTAGCCATGTGGCCATTTGAAAACGCCCCATTACCGTGTTTTCCTTTACCGAAAGCGCGGGCTCATTTTTTTATGATATTTATTTTTGTGGTACGCTCACAAATAATGATAATATTAGAAATCGTTGCTTAGCACTAGAAAAACCATTGACATTTGAAATATCCATCGCAATAACATATCATACGGGTTTTAGTAAAATTCTACTAAATACGTATTTTTACGTGAAGCACCTTTTTCTTTTTTTTTTGACGGGGGGAAATGCATTTACGCACTACCCTTACCTATTGCATTAGTGAGACCGAAGTCCCCCAATGCAATAGGTATCCCCCAATGCAATAGGTATTACGTGAAGCACCTGTTTAGTAAATGACTATAAAAAAAAAAACGTAATAATACATATCCTGCTTGTAATATTTTAATAACTGTATTTTAGTCGAAAAGAAAAATAGGGTTCGTTTAACCGTCTGCTTTACTTCGGTAATTAAAGTCTAAGTAATTTTTATTGCTTCAAAACGTTTTTAAATGAAATAATTATTAAATTGTATTTCCAGATGACACAGTAACGTTGATTTTAGTGAACGTAGACTTTAAATATTGTTTAAATAAATTCATATTTATACGTATACGAACCTATAACAAGTTTAATGCCTTAACGTAAATCTATAGATAGAGTAACTCATGGATACTTACAAATTTAGTGTTAAAATTGTTATAGTATCAATACAAATGGTTGCTTAAACCATGTTGAATGTGCATATCGCATGTCTTTTATGACTAAAGATAAACCATATAGAAACATATGTATATCTTTTGTAGGACGTAAGACATTATGAAATATTTCTTTAATAGTTACCAAAAAGGCTCTTACAATATGACACGTTTAATGATGTAAATGAGGTTTTAGCTGGAATGTCTTTAACTCCATTAACTTGTGTATTAGACCCCATATGATAAACAAATAAATGATGCATTTGGGAGGCGTGATATAGTTTTCTTATTCTTCTCAAGTATTTTAAATAAAAACACGGAACGTTTATTCTGAGATGTAACAAAAAACTCCCTGGAAAGTTTTAGTAAGATTGCTGGTATTTTACTGGATCGTTGAAACACTGAATATTAATTCAAGATTCGAAGACTATTGTTATCCACGTGTCACTGGCAGAATTCTATGTATAACACCCAAATTACCATTAACTAAGAAGAAGAAAAGATGTAAATAAAAATAGTTTTATGTCAAATAAAATTTATGTATAGAGTTCTTACCACGATTTTGAGCATAATTAATTAATTAGTATTTGATTCTATGTTATGTAATATAGGTGTTACTGTACGTGATAAAGTTTGGTTATTGAGGACAAGTGAAATGTTTTGAAAATAATTACAGGGAGCGAAAATTCTGAGACCTGACCTGATATTCTAAGAACATGTCCCTTGGAAGTAAAGTTTTAACAAAAAGCCGCCATTTTGTTAATGACGTATGAAAAATGGTTCTAACGTCAGACTTGGCTGCATGATCTAGTACCTTTGCCTATTTCTAATAATGGAATAAACGGAACCAAAAAATGTTTTGTTGTAAAGAATTATATTTCAAATAAAGAATTAGGTAGTTACCACAATAAATGTAGGATATGACATATGTGAAAGCAACTTGGTACAGACGTATCCCTTAGAGATAGAAGATTTAATATAAAAAACCCCTATTGTCCCGTGTTCTTTATGATTGATGTAACTTTCGCGTGTCGCGGACAGAGTGTTCACCAACTCGTGTCACGTTCTCTGAGCAACATTACATACATGCCCGCGATTATAGTGTACAATTGTTGAGGAATTCATAGAGAATTGATCTGAGTTAGAAACGGTACTTTATGAGGAAAATATAATAACGAAATTAAATAAATTTGTGCAAATTTTATAGAGAATAACACAAAAAAGACGTTATTTATTCAATTGTAACTTTGAATATTTCACTTAGATAAAGATAAATCCCTAAGCTTCTATCAAATTTAATCTATAGAATAATCTATACACAATTCTGTATTTTATTTTATAATTAATTTGGATTTTTTATTTTTCTATTCCTTTGATGTTATAATAACTTTACGTGAGTAAAGCAAACACAAATGAGAAGTAACACAACGTAAACTGCTCTCAATAATGCTACTTTTGGATTCATTAGCAAAGGATTAACTTGACTTTGAGTGATCGCATTCATTTGAAAGCGATGATCCGATGGAGGGCGAATACCAATCAGTTGATACAACTTCTCTTAATGGTTTTTATTCGATAGTTGACGGTGATTTGAAAATAATGGAATTGTGATTATAGAATATTATCATAAAAATATTTTTTTAAAGTATTGCAATAGTCATTTTTACAACGCATAATAAAAAACTCAAACTTTTTTATTAAACTAAGAGTGAACTAGATATTCATTTTCTATACTATTGTATTAATTATGTTATTAATATACTCTAAAACTGCAATAACCGATTTTAAAAATTCTTTCACCTGTAAAGAGCTAATCTGTCACCGAGTAGCATGAGGCTATAAAATGAACACAACAAATTTTACATACCCGTGCGAAGCCGGGGCGCTTTGCTAACAATTACACAAAGTGGTAAAATGTACAAGATAATTTCGCATATTTAATAATACTATAGAATTACAAATCGCTATACTCACTCTTATTTTTTTTTTACTTTGCTAATTTAAAAAAAATATATCGAGTCACATTGAGCTTATTCGTAATAACAAATATTATAGCGATCGGACATTAACTATATAAGTGGGCCCATTGGTGACTTAAAAATCGAGTATAAAGTCATATCGTCGAAGTTAGAATCTATCCGAAGCACCGGGGAATAGGCTAGGTACGGTTCCAGACAGTGTCAATATTGAATCAGCCTGGTTCGTGTTTGTGAGTGGAATAAATTGTGGCCACCCGTCGGAAACTGTTCGCATCTCACGAATAATATTCTTATCTTAGTTTCTTTTTCAAATATACAAGATCACACGCCATTTAAAACGTTAATTTTCTATACTTTTTAATATTATTGATAATACATGTATCATTTAAAAGGTAACAAAAAAAAGGTTATTGTTTTTTTTATGTACTTGAATAAATTAATATTATGTAATATATTTTATATAGAAAATATTATTTTTATATTAACATATAATTATCGAAAAGAGGTTTGTTAGTTCAATGTAAGTTTAAGGTCGTTAGTTATTTTTCTTTTGATTCGGTATTTTTAAACGTTTTCTGTTCTTTTTAACCATGAATATTCCGATACTTTCATTCTAATGTTAGAGTTTTCATTCTTATTGATCCGTATTTTGAATTATTCAATTTTTCATTAAAAAAATCCCAAAAGGCTTTCTGTCATACCTGCTTTCTAAACTATATGCCGCATTGTTTTAATAATCGGTTAGTACGTGGAACTTCTAGCATGAGGGCTGATCCTCATAAACTTAAAACTAGACTTTTGACAGCAGTATAATATCTTAGTATTAGATATTTATAACACAAGTAATAAGTACATGGCGATGATGGCGCAGATCGTGAGAAAACCATAGCATGGTGGTAGGGCATTTTCTAATGATTGCCACCTGGGTAGCTACCACCCTCAAGTTTGAAAACATGTAGCTAACAACCAATAGGTGTGTTCCGGGGGAGCATCTCTTGAGAACCAGTACCTAAGTTTAGTGTGTTTACGATCCTGGATCACATCGTCACTTAACATCAGATGAGATTGTGGTTAAAGCCTATATCGTGTAAAAAAAAACACAGACAAACAACAAAACTATTATATAAGGGTTCTAATTTTTGTTATAAGGTGGTGAACTTTAAAAATACTATAATTCGGCCGCTTCCATTATGTAAGTGCGGCATCGTGTTTATTGTCAATCATGTCCATTTTTAGCCTGCGTGGGCGAGACGTGAATATATTAAAAAACTAAATATAAACAAATTAAATTTTAAAAAATCACTGAGGATCTATTTAGAATGTTTTGAAATGTTATGGATTTAATTGTGGACGTTACTATGGAACAATATTCAATAATAACAATAATATATAATAACAATATTCGAATGTGGTTGCAAGAAATCACTTAAGTATTTTAAGTGGTTTTGGAATTATTAGTTAATTAAAAGAAAGAAACAGATATTGCCTATTATAATATAAGGCTAGTAATAAATTAGTGATTACTTATATATTATAATAGTTGATCATATATGTGACCAGGATTATTATTGTCGTTTCATGATATGTAACAGAATAAAAGGAATTTATATGAATCTCTCAAATAGCACTTTAGCGAGCTACCTATAAGTTTTATGACAATATCCTAGGAACAGTGTAAGTGCTCTCGAAGGAGGAAATTGAGGGTAATTCAACAATTTCGCAACACATCATAATATATTTTACGGACTCTTTGTAGTATCCTCTGCACGGGTTTGTGTCTATTCTCGTAAATACGCGATTTACGTAATACGATAGAACCAGGGGAATATCTTTTATGTCGGAAAACGATGTTCAAAGTTAAACGGGATCAGAGATCACTATATTGTGTTTATTTTTTATGTACAACAAAACTATATTAAAATGAAACTTAATCATTTAAATTAGATATGAATTTACAAATTTATTTATATAAAAATAACGTGAGGGACGGGAGGATCTGAATGGTAATTACATAAGCAATGTGTAATTATTATTTTTTGTTTTTTTTTTTTGTTTCAAAATTATACATATCATTTTTTACGTATTCATAAGGAGTAAGAGGATTGTTTACTATTGTTGTCAAAGGGGTCAAAAATGTCCAAAAATTGGGTACTCAAACAACCCTCGTTAACATGTAAGGCTCTGGCAACTTCACCGTGCTTTGTATAGAGCACTCGGTCTGAAAATGGTATCTTACAATTATTACAGGGTTTTTTTTATTTGATGGAAATGCATTTACTCACTGCCTCGGTGCGAGAGTGGGACTCACACAGCACACTACCACTAAAACCACTCACGACATACCGTCTCTACCGCCATTGGGATGGTATCAATCTAGCAAGATCCGCGTCGCCCCTTTGCGTGTGGCTCTGCAGAAGGCTGAGCACCTACTTGCAATCGGAGACAGTCCCCGATCTGATAATAGTATCTGGAACAAGAACACCCAAATGGTACGAACGTCAGCTAAACCTTTTACATGTATGCAAAATTAATGGAATCCATCTAGTTGAGAACATGTCTTCAAGAGTGTCATCTGATTGCCAGTTCTTACAGGTTTAACATTTTACCATCACACATAAAAAACTGATTGATTATGAAAAATAATGTAGTGACTATATAGACTATAATATTATTTGTATAGCAAATGTAAGTAATAAAGAGCAGAATGATGGCGGGTTCTATCACTTCCACGGCATTTGAGTCGCTATAGCGTCATAAATGTGAGCGCTTGAGCCCTCTCAGTCTAGTCGTCTATCCCTAACCGACAGATAATCGTTTTCTGCTATTTACTTATATATTACTGTATAATATACATAGTATGTCATGATATAAGACTTTCTTTTGAACGTAAGAAGGAGTTATTTCTTAAAGTTTCGGTCTTACAAGTTTATATTTACAGAATTATAAGATTCTTCTTATCTTAGTATAGAAAATTTTAAGTTGTTTTTAATTTAGCCATTTAAAAATAATGGATTTTTTATTTTGATACATTAAATAGGTTATAATATGTTAATTATGAAATAACACATAACATATCCAAGTATTTTGTTACGCGCCGCTGCCCATATTTCTGATTATCTATTTATAAATATAATATTACCGATAAATTATCACAATAAAACCAAAAATAAAGTAACAACGTGTTACGTTCACAGGACACCTGTCAGAACTATGTAATATAACTAATAATAAAACATTTCATGTTGTTAATAATAGTTATATGAAGCCCGTGCGCATAATGTGTCACTAATCTGAAAAGATATGTACATACATATCTTTACATCATTGTGAAGTATATCTATTTTTTAGTTCAGTACTTCAGTTTAGTTACCTTGCTTGACAGATCTGACAGTCTATTTGTCTGGGATATCTCAACAGACAAATTAATTGTTCTGGAATCAGTGTGTACTAAAATCAGAATATACGACGCAAAATAACAACGAATCTATACTAATAATAAAATTGTAAATTTCACGTGTTTTGAACATTTCCAATTTTCGTGAAAAGTCTGTCGTATATAGCCAGTCGCATGTCTACTAGATTGAACGAGAGCGATAACATTGAACTAGTCCATTTGCATCATTCGTTCGCAAACGATATTCGTTTCATATGAAGTTAATAAGTGATTTTAAATACAAATATCTATAATATGAACTGTGACTGATAATTTTTTATTGTCTTATCAAAAAAACAAACCATAAATAGTGCTGATCGCAGAAAATAAAATTAAAATCTGATGAAAAATAAAGAACTGGTAAGCATTTTCATTTTTATGCTAGAGAGAGAGAAAGAGAGCACATACTATACTTTCATATGATGTCACAAATTTTTCGTATAAACTCTGTACTAACATTCGTTTTGTGAGAAATGATTAGTGAATCTCCCCTCGATCCTCACGAAAAGTTTTAAACGCTTATATTTAATAAATTAATTAGCTGAGTGGTATAAATTTTTCATTTATATTTTACTATATTAGTCACTTAGTCCAGCGTGAGACCAATAGCTTAGAAAAGCTTATACTTGAAGAACGGGCAAGAGAAGCAGACGAAGGATGCCTACACTCTGGATGAACGCAGTCAAGAAGGTTGCAGACGTTAAATTCCAGGGCTGTATAAAAAAAGCAGAAGATCGCCCTGCGTAGAGAGGACTATAGTCGACGGCTTTTTATGGTGGCCACGACTATCAGTCATCCAATAATGAAAAAGTCACTTAGGGCCCGTGTAATTATATCAATCAATCTGTTTTACTTACTGAATTCGGAAATTCATTTCCTTTTTCATCTTTTGGAGGTTAGCATCTGAAATAAATTAGAAAAACCGATATATTTTTCAATTGACCTCAATCTTAACTTTTAAGATTCGATATTGAAACCTGCCACTAATCTGCCAATCAAGCACCAATCAAATACCACACATGGATATGAATGTGGAACTGCAAAACCCAAAAAGAAGAGTAATGGCAAATTCAATTCTTAATAATTATTTGTTTGTTTTATATAAGGTAAAACACTTTATTTTCTACGTAAATTTTTTCTTCAAAGATAGCTACGAGTATCTTCGTTGTCTTGATAGTATTGGAGAATTGTTATAGTTTCCGCAACACAACATTTTATGGTTACCGCGGGATATAGTGTCGCTTTTAATGTTGTCTCTGCTATAATGTTCCACTGTTTGTCGCCTTTTATAAACCGTTTGCTTGAAATTATGTAGTATGGATAAGAAAAATAAGTAACTATTTTAAAACCTAGTCGAATATTAGTTAATCTATACAAATAAATAACATTGAAGTGTCTTTTTGTAATGTCAATATAACAATTTTTTACTAAATACATACGAATGTATAGGGTACCTACACCAAAATCATAATTTTTGAAATTTTTATCTGTCTGTATGTCTGTTTGTTTCGGGTAATCTGCAGAACGGCAGACCGATTTTAATGGAACTTTTTTGATAGATAGCTGGAGTTGCTCCGAGTAACTTAGGGTACTTTTGTTTTTCGAAGATTATTAGGGATCGCATAAAAAAATATCAAAAACTATGAAAAAATTATTCTCAGATTTCGTGGCAAATGCTTGAATTTTTGAAAAATATTTTTGCTTTCTTTTAATACCAAGATTATTTAGGAAAACAATTAGGGTTCCATGTAATAAAATTGAAACTCATGAAACGCACAGCCGCGGGCACACAGCTAGTATAATGTAAACTAGTTCTTATTATAGTATTGGCTCAATGCTTGGACATATATCACAATAGCACCTGATGTTAAGTGGAAATGTGGTCCAGGATGGTAAACACACTAAGCCTAGAGGTACTGATTCTCAAGTAAAGATGCAATAAGATGGTATTTAGTGGCAGGTTTTCATACATGAGGGTGGTAGCTACGTATCATTAAACAATGCTATGATTTCCTCACGATGTTTTCCTGCACCGAAAATTCAGGCCGATTTTAGAGTCGGGTAGGTGGGATCAAACCCGCGTCGATTGACACGGAATCCGGCCGCACAACCCACTGCACCATCATCGGTTCTAACTTAATATATATACTTTCATATATGAGTGTATAACTTAGTTATCACCTTATTTGAAGTCTGTTATGAAGCTTGATTGACGAGGCAACTAATACGGCAAACTGGAAATTTAACTTTGATAAGTAACACCCTATTTGTGCTTGAGGCACTTTCATCACTTTCACACTAGAAGTTAGACAGAATACGTGTTATACGAATTGCACTTTGAATTAAATTTACAATATTATATGTCATACAATTTATAGATTTTTATTTGGAAAGTCGGAAGAGGTGGATAAACTTTTCCTGCGCCGCATTTTACTCATAGTTTTATTCGTGTGAACTTTCACAAATGCATAGCATAGTTTATTGTTTAACAATACTTTATGGGGAAGTCGACGAGCTTCCGTAGGGGCATATCCTATAGGTAACCGTGACTTACGTGAATAAAAAAGTCGAGATAAGCTCGATTTTAATAAATCGCATCAGTGTAATATGACTTTTTATTTGTATTGTTGTATATAAATTGTTCAGTAACATGGTATTAATATTAAAAAAAACTGTGATATGCTTTAATTTAATTACATAAACATTAACTAGAACCCGTGAACAGTGACGAAAGCTGTTCGAGCACAGATATTTTTTATTAAAGCCATGGCAATGTCAAGAATACGAAATGAGGATCAATCAATGGTGTAAATAAGAAATTATTTTTTTTTTGTCATACACATAGAATTAAAACACTCAGAACGGAATTAGTCACCACGCGGATTGAAGCCTTTTCAAGTTGATTTTAAAAAGCTTGGTCTTTCCTTACGTGGGCGTGTTTACGTGATTCCGTGTTGCTTACACGCACTCATATATATTTTTTGGCTTCAGTGTAAAGCGAGATTTTGTATGAAACTATCGCTCTTAGGGTTGTTACTCTTTGGTTATACAGACATATTATGTTCATATCATTATTCTGTACTTACTCTTATAATCTTTACTTATAAATAAAATTAATTCAATTCAACCGATTCAATGCACAGCTTTACGGGCGAGTGCTCAAGTTTATGAGAAATATTTTTACTTTATCTTAGTACTGAAAAAAATATTAGAGTTCCGTATAAAAAAATGTTCAAAGGCTGTGAAAATATGTGAAACGCGGGCGTAGCCGCGGGCACACAGCTAGTGAAACAATAAAGAGACGAAATCTGTAAAAAATACTCCGTAACTTTAGAATTTATCACAGAACATGTGTCGATTAATTTTGTAATCTTGCCTATTGCTCTGTTCATTTAATTGTTTCCTCATCATATTGAAACTGCTGACTCAAATTTGATGAAATTTGTCATGATATATTTACTCTACAATAGAGTATATATTTAAGATATATATCTTACTCCAGACAACTGAAAGAAGTTCTATGCTGTACATAGGTCTACCCTAAAGATCTTCACAATGACCAGACTTGCGCTACCCGCATACAGGGGATTCGCGCGACCTTCACCATGTTGTCGGTTCACATTGGTTTGCCTTATATATTTTATATGTAAATGAACTTGTATAATGTCCAAATAGTATTTACATGTGAAAAAAAAAAACTTATAGAAGTAGAACATAAACCTAATCAAACTCTCTTTACATAAACTTCTAACGATTTTAACATTTTTCAAACATGATGTTCGATATATAAAAAGTCGTGCGTACATTATATCTTCAATAAATCTGTTTGAACACCATAATCTTTGTTGTTCACAGTTAATGTTTTCACTAGGGGCAACCCTGCAAATGGTGGAAAGTTTAAATTTGTTGACGAGGCTTTAATCCTAAACAAATAAGTTTGATCACTTTTAATAGAAAAACTAATTCGATCACTATAAATAATACTATAGGCGGCGTAAGGCGTGGGCGATTACCCACGGCCTCGCGGACCAGGGGCCTCACGCCAGAGCCCAAATACTTGTTGAGTGCCCGCGGCTCCTCCCGCGTTGTATAATATGGCAAACATTGAGTTGTTGTCGCGGGGGGGGGGGGGGCTCGCAAAATGTACTTCGCCCTTCGCCCACATCAAGTTATGGCCGTGCTCCACCTCTGTTTAGAGACCTTTTAATAATTGCTTTTATTAATGAAATTAAAATACGAATAAATATAACCAAAAAGAGTTTAGAACATATCCAACATGCTACCCCAAGTCGTATTTATAGTTAGTTTGTTTTTGTTTGTTGCAAACCACTTCTTTTAAATTAAAACATTTGGAAGATCGTATTATAATTATGACAAGGTAATAATGTACGGTTGAAATATTCTGATTGACTACAAACCCACTAATCTCAAAGATTTTTAATAGCATAATCTTTAGTCTCGTTTGTCAGTGTTCGTAACAAATTATTACATTCGAATTAAACAAGAAAATAAAAAAAAGTAAAGTAAAAACTTTTTCACAATGTATCCTTTATATGTTATGTTATTTTATTTGTTGTTGAACCCGATGGCAATATTGGTTTCGATATATACTTTCGATCGACTCGGCTTTCAATATGTCGACGTGCCAAAACACACCTTGAGTGAACAGGTATCCATTCCGATAGGAACGTAATGGACGCTTTCATCGTTCCATAGTATAGATAAATGCAGTATCCATGCAATTTGTTTATGGTGTTTACTTTACGGGCAATTTAATGCAAGAAAGCAAAGTGAATGGAGATTGTAAAATAATAATATATTAAAAAAAATACTGGTGGAGAAAATGTACAAAAAATAAATTCCAATAAACAATCTTTTCCTATCAAGTTAAGTAAAAGCCTACTCTAGAATTTTGTAATTGTTCGTAAAATATTAAAGAAGTTTCGAATAGAACAAAATTGAATTTGTTATTATTATATTATGTTTGTCTGCTTCGATAAAACGAATAAGTGGTTCTAAATTTCGTTCTAAAAATTGAGCTGAAGTAACTTGTTAAACTTGTTATTTAAGTTATCAATTATGGAACATAAAAGAAGCAAAGAGTATTTTTTGAGCGTATTATAATTGATTTATGGCAAATTAAAAAAAGTGCGTGTCAGAACTAGTTCGGCAATCTTTAGTTTCATTCTTTAAGACAAATTATTATTAAAGGATAGATTTCAAAACAAACATATGCACAACATTGGTGGCCAGAGCACAAGTGAGTGGAGGTCTAGGCAGTGAGCTTTCATAATGTGATTCGATCACAGGTCGCAGTTATACAGGTCTGATCTAGCCTGCATAGCCCCCTTCCATAATAATAATAAATATATATCAGACAGTGAGAAAGAGATGAAAAAGACGCAAGTCCGCTTTTAAAATACATTCATACGCACGCTTCCTCAAGAACGAATATAGCGAAACAAGCTAAATTAACAACCCTACATACAGTCAAAAGTATAGAGTGCTTATTATTTTGTCTCTTTCTCTCTTACTTTATAAGTACTTCTATCCGTCATTTAATATTCAAAGTCATAACGCTAATTAGCGTTAGAATATATGGATTCTTTTTTAATCTGACGCCCATTGGGTTACGTATCCTTGGAATCGCGCGCAAAGAAGTTTCACTTCTAAAAGGCTAAGATTCTATTCAACCGAAAGATGTCCACTGCTGGACATAGGTATCCCCCAAAAAAGGGGGGTTGCCGTAATCCCCACGCTTAGCAGGCGAGTTAATGATTGCAGTAGGAGTTTATGATATTTAGAGGACGCTGCTGCCCATCCCCTTGTTTATCCCTTAGTTGCCTTTTACGACACCCACGGGAAGATGCCCATGGTGCTATTCTTAATCTTATAAAATAATAACAAAGTTATATTTCTGTAATAGACTCCTTATAAAAAAACTGTCTAACTGCTAACAAAATTATTTCAAAAAGCGCTTTATTTGATTTACGAATATCAGCAAATACCGATATGCCAACAAAGTTGTGGTTTTTAAATTATGCAAACTTTTTTAATTTATTTGCTCGTTTCTGCACCCATAGCGTGCGAGTATCGCATGTGCGATGTATATGTGAAGGTATTATAAATATTTTCCACCTAACTCATGCCACGTTAGACTGAACACAAAAAAGCGCATGCAAGCGTCGGGTCAACTATTCCACCACCAGTAGAAACTCTCTCTCTGTACTACTGAAAGTGCTCCATCAATAAATTCACGCGCACTCATTATTTTACTACGACTCAGCTTTTTTCAATTTAAAATTTTATTAGTTGACCGATTGATATTAAAACAAATGTTATAGTTGAAATGGTTAATACCTCGATAATTCAAGTAGTAATTACAGTTAGTCTATTTAATCAAGTAATACTCTGTATTATTTAAGGAATTATACTTCGAATAACCAGTACTTATTCGTCCTAGCGTTTGCGTGTTGATCTAGATTTTTACAACAAAATAGTAAATTCGTTAATAAACAGAAGAAAAAAACTATCTTGAACTATTTACTTTTTATAGATACATATACTGCTTAGTGATAACAATATCTTTCGGTTGTTAATAAAGCTTTCGCAAACGTGATAATATTGATAAAGTTTGTGAAATTGGGGAGCCTTTGTAACTGTTCGAAAACCGGGTAAACTTTAACTAACACAGGCCTCGCAATTTAGTAGCTAACTATATAATAATTAAATTTATAAAGCAATCAGTGTAGTTATTATTAGTTTAGACATCTTTATACAAAAAAGACGTGACAACTAGCTAACTTATGATCTTCCGTTTCTTCTTTCGCGGTTATAGCCAAATTCCACTGGTAGACCAGGATATAATAATTTACTAAAATTAAAAATTAATTATCATCAAAGTTCATGGAATCATTACAATAAAAACATAATAATACTTTAGGCAAATTATGATTGAATTTGACACGGTGTAGGCTAAGTGCTTTGACCACAATGCCACCTGATGTGAAGTGACGATGTGGTCCAGGGTGTTAAGTGCACTAAGCCTAGATGTAATGGTTCTCAAGTGATGCTGCCGGAACACACCTATTGGTATTTGGCGACAGGATTTCAGAATTGAGGGTGGTAGCTACCCAGGTGGGCATTATTAGAAAATACCCTACCAACATACTATGGATTCCTCACGATGTTTTCCTTCAATGAAAGCTCAGGCTGTTTTTTAAGGTTGGATAGGTGGGTTGGAACCCGCGTCCATGCATCCATCCATTCAACCATAAGTACTCCACTGCAGGACATTAGTCTCCTTCAATAAGGAAGGGATTGCCATAATCGCCGCGCTTGGCAGGCGGGTTAGCGATCACAGTACTTATTTGTGGTGCTCAGAGGATGCTGCTGCCCATCTTGTGGGTTACGTCCCTCAGTCACCTTTTACGACACCCACGTGAAGATATGGGGTGGTACTATTCTTCGCCGGCACCACACGGTTATAAACATATAAACTCGCGTCCATTGACGCGAGATCCGATTGCACTACTAACTAAGTCATCATCGTTTCAAATAAACAATTTTGTTGTTTTTCATATTCACGTTTTAATTTATTTAATTTTTGCATGTGGTGGTGGCTCTAGAATACCTCCAACCCCTGTCCTATCCCGTGGGGTGTCGTAAAAAGCGACAAAAGGGAAAAACACAGGCATCTGGACCCAGACCGTAGGTGGCGGTTTACCAACAACAATAGCATGATAATGTTTTAATCCTGAAATGATTTCTAGTTCAATGATCATAGAAGAAGCTATAAAGAACTTGTATTCGTTTAATTGCTATTCTTATGCTTGACTGCGAATAACTTAGCTAGTTATTTATACACTATTGTCTGCTTCGGTAACACTTAGGGTTGCCGCTCGTATTTTATTATAAAGTATTGTACGTTATTTCGGGTAATTGTAGTTTATACTTTATGAGAACAATAAAGTACGCAAAAATACTTTACTTCTCTAAGATTAATTTCAGCCATGTCAACATTCATGAAGAGTTGTAGAGAGTGTCTGTGATGAATAGCAAAAGGCGAAACAAAAGAAACAAAGTGTATTTGAATCTGATAATATTCGATTACTACTCATTCACTTAATCCTGTATAGACGGTAAAAATGGTGTGCAACGGCTTAGCAACAATAGTTATTTGTTAAAAGTTGCTAAAAGTAGTGAAAAATGTGTCTCTAAGCAAAATAATAAAGTAAAATAAATCTTACTTTTATTTTGACATAATGTAATTTTTTTCTACCTTTATAATATAAAAAACAATGTACTTTTTTTTACAAAAAAAGGTTACAACCCTAGTAACACTGTACATAAAATTATAAATAAAACACATATTTTATTTTATTTCTTTTAATACCTAATAAATGATTCAAACAATTTATCTGTTACCAGTGTCCATGATATATAGTAGTTTAATATTCGTTAACATTAATATTAAGATTATTTTTACTTTACCCTCAGAACATTATCGCAGTGGTAAATGAGTTATTTAAGAAGCATTTATAGCAATAAGACGTAAATATACGATTCTTGTTTAGGAAATAAATAAGGCAGTTATTAACAGATCAGACATCTGAAATTACGTCCACCACATAGTGTTTTTTCTTTTTTTATTTAACCTATAGCCAGATATTTACTGAGTCTATGAGAACAAAATATAGAAAGTTAATTTTTAATTTTCTAGAAACATTATATGATTTGATTTAGTTTTATTGAAGTTTGAATTGAATGAAATAAATTAAGAAAAGAAAATCACTATTATTAAAGAGATTTTCAGGTTATTAATCACTTTATAAGGGGATCTTTGAAATATTACTTATGCGTCAATGTGGACGGAGGTTTACTATACGCTTATTTTCGATAGGGGAAAAACTTTTGGGTTCACGTCACCGACATGCTAATGTGACTGAAGATCAGTGACACTAGATTACAGTTTTACGCCACGTTGAAAAAATACTGAAATATCCATAGTGACTATACGACAGTATACGACAATAAATATACCGGATTTCTAAAAATTGAACAAAAATACCTAAATAACACATTTTTCTAAAGTTACGAGTTTTCTCTTCAGCTAGCAATCCTAGTTTTGATAACATGGATGATAGAGGAGTATTTGTAAGTGAGTTTAATTATTTTAAACTGCTTACCTCGGGAGGTGGGATGGTTATAACTTCACTTAGTATTAATGGAAATAGGAAGCTGGGAGAGCCAGTAGTTTAAAATTATCCTTCCGCAATACTTCGAAGGCCTCTAAAAAGCTTAAAAATCGAGCGGATCAAAAAACGTACAACATGTCTCGGGGCGGCGTCCATTTGGAACAAAAAGCGAGGCGATGCTTCCGTTAACCGACAAAAGGAAATTCAATAAGAATGAATTTCCCGTGATTTACGACCACTATTTCCTCGTTAAGACACCGTCGACCCTCGAGGTGTGTTCGTGCACGGAGACTCCATTGTAAAGACAATTCAGCTGAAGAAATCGAAAATAACAGCGCTTTGTTTTGAGTTGTTTTTCGAATAAACTATATTAATACGGAACGAGGGTCCATACATTACAAGTGCTATTTTACATATTTTATAAAAAAAAATAATTCCATCGCTGGCGCTAATTAATAACAATTAGTTTATATAACGTTTTTTTTTATAAATAATACTAGTTTATTATGATGAACTTATATTAACAATTAAAGATTTCTAAAATTTTATACATTTTTTTTCTTACAGTAAAGAATATATTATATTATATCCAAGATGACAATGAAGTTTACTTCAAGCAATCGCCTATGTCATGATAATCTGTAAGTTCATTCCTATGATTTTTTCATACATAGATTTTTGTTTTTTTCGTAAACCTAATATAAAAGAAATATATTATGTTACCCACTGACAGTTCTTATAAGAATTTTAAACATATTGCCTTTTATTTAAATGGGAAAATGTAGATTACCTTGTTATGGTTTATTACCTTTGTAATAAATTGTAGTGAACTGTAAATATTTGGATATTAAATCGTGAAATAAACTGCATTCGAATTGCAAGCGTCTCAAGTTTCTTTTTCTTCTTATTTTATTAAAACAATAAATAACTACAAACTACTAAAAGATCTTGACTAACCTTGAATCAAATTATAGTTATATTGTTATTATTATACATAACTACACACATAAAGAATGACCGCTACGGGTATTAAACTGTACATCACAACCAGATAAACTATCTACATGACGCTATTAAGGACCGTTAATAACATAACGGGCAAAAGCGAACTTTTTTTCCGGGTCAGCTGACCCCGATGAGATATAATACCGATGTATACTGTTTTGACAAATATAGGTTGTAGTTCCGATAGATAGAAACAATGGGCATAGCAAACAGTTCACAAATTACAAGTTGTTTTTTTTTGCTTAGCTTGTATTTTACTTTCACAGTTCTATTGCTATAAAACTTTGATATTGTAACAGTTATTTCGATCATTCAACCATCAAGCGTTCACTGCTGGGCACATGTTTCCCCAATAAGTGGATTGGGAGGGGGATTGCCAAAATCTCCACGCTTGGCAGACGGGTTGGCGACCGCAGTCAGGTGTTTGTGTGACTTAGAGCTACTGCCCATCCCCAGTTTTATATCTCATAGTCGCCTTTTAGGACACTCACGAATGGTACTATTCTTAGCCGGCACCAGTATTAAAAAGGAATACAAATACTGCCAAACATCTTGAACATAATTTGGTGTAGTGGAGGAAAGTTTGCTAAATTGCATGACACGGTCGATATGGCAGTTCCTCACATTACAGTGACCAATTAATGTATGGAGTGATATAAGACTGTTCTAGCCTGCATTGCCCCTTTCGAAATAATAACAAATAATATGGCGACCAGTCAGATATAAAAAATCAGTATCGTGCAGGTACTAATCTTATACTCTAAAGCGAGCATATATATATATATATATATACATGTATATATAAGAGTATATATATAATTGGTTTCTCGGGACCCGCTGTACCGATCGGGATGAAACTTTGCATATAATTAAAGCTTTATTTTGTAAGTATATCTGGAGTCATACTTTTTTGAAAATTGCAGCCACAGATTATATTTAACATTTTTGTTTTGATTTAAGTACATAATAAAAGAGGGTAGTGACCTACACCGTTATTTTTTGCAAATAGTCGACAGTTGCTAGGCAACAACAGATACCAACAAGTAGCATAAATTATAATGTTTTATTAAATTTTTTATTATTATTATTCAATATATATTTGGTTTATATAAATACAAATGGTTTACAATAAAGGTACACTATAAATTGATTTAAGAAATTTCATAGTGTTACTTGTCATATAGTAAATTTTTCACATTTTGTATGACCTTATTGATTATTAATTGTACCTCGAAGAATTGACCACAGAACTGAATAGATGTAGATTACCCTATTGGACTTCAGAAAGTGCTGTGGATTTTCTTAACAAGATATTTTTGCTTCAAACGAGACAAATTACTTCTATTTTTGTAATTATTTCCAGTGTGTATTTTTTTTCTTTTTATAGATATTGTGACATTATATGACTTACAAAACTGTACGACAATCAACGGATCTGATCGCATGTCTTATTGTTTTATTTTATTATGTGCTGTTCTGTTCTGTTTTGTTCTGTTCTGTTATTTCATTAGATTTCATTTTATTTTATACACGTCCAAAGCTAAGCTCGGTCCATATTTTATTCTTTTTTTTTAACCTAGCTAATGCTGTTGACCGTAAGGCCCTCAACTATCTTTATGGGCGAGTGTTGAAGGCACAGGCCGCAAAAGGTAACTAGCACAAGGGTTCGAACCTCGGCTTGGTCGCTACCTGTATTTCAAAATTCCCGGCGGATTTAATCCTACCTAAACCCTACATTTTTTATTTATTAATAATAAAAAATAAACGTTCCTTACACGACCTATGTACCTTTTTTTTTTTTTTTGACGGGGGGAAATGCATTTACGACGACCTATGTACCTGCATGTTATGTGCAGGAGTGTGTATGCAGTGTTGTGCATATAATGCTTGATTCATGGTCAGTGTCACTGTATCGCGCTGGTAGCAGAGTCAAGACCCTCCTCAGTTGGAAAACGGAGCACGTCTTGGGCCGCCACCGGAGGGAGACCCGGAGTGTGTGCGGGAGCAAAGTTTGCCGCATGTCCTCGGCGGTGGGAACACCGGTTTCGCGGGCGTTGGCGCAGGCACGCAACTAAACGCGGTTGATGCGGGAAAATCTTATTCATACGAGTGATGTTATCGTCGCGGTCGGTCAAGATGTTACGCGGTCGTAGCATCTTGAGGAGAGCATTGGGGTCGGGCGAGTACGAGACGGCTTGTACTATGAGAGGGTTCGGATGTCTCTGCGCGTTCAAAGAAAGACCTAAATATGACGATGTTTGTCGATATTTGTACTGATTATAGAATACAACGAACTCGAAGAAAACGATGAGCTAGACATTTTGGTAAAATAAAACATTGCGTGAAAGAAAGCATGCTGATATGGTAATTTGGTTAAATACACATTCTCATTCTCAATCTGTTCCGGCGACTGAATTTCAAGGCCAGCTATAACTCGCTTTCCAGGTTTCTCTTGCTATCGATTTTTTCTTAGACAGTTACTTGTCATTCGGTAAAATTTTGTTCGAAAGCCTTGCTAAAGCATTTTGAGAATTTCAGATTAAATTTAGATATGCAAAACGTATTAGTTATTTTAAGTTATGATTGATAATATACACCACTTTCCCCAATATAATGGGGAAAGTGATTATTATTTTAAATTACCGAATCAGATTAATAAATTAATTATTCATTGATTTTTTAGTGCGTTTTTATAGTTTATTCTTTTGAAGTCGGTTTTGTTTATAATTAAGAAAGTTTTTATTAATATATAACGTTTTTATGTCATAATAAATATACCTAGGAAACTATTTATTATGATTACGTAACAAATTTTGATAAACTCATTTATTTTTATTTTTATAGTAAAAGCGACGAATTTTGTTGACAACATCGTTAACCTTAATAACTGGAAGTTAACATGAGGACTATAAATTTGTATTGACACTTTACGTCCAGAAGATTAAGCCGACGTTAGTTGGTCAATGAATTCTGTTTTTACATTTTTAGAAACTGTGGCTAGGATTTGTTTTTATTTTATCTTTACTACTTAAACTTCATGAATAAGCGTAATGATAATAGCGGGAATCGTTCTTCGAATGTGAAAACTATATTAAAATCACTTCAGAGTTTTGCAACGATGCGGGCTAGTACACGGAAATTTTACAATCTTATATAATAACTGATTTAAACAAATCTGATTTTAGTAATTAATGAATTTTCAGTACAAGAACTATTATTTCACGATTTAGAGATTTCGAACACACGTATATGCTCTCGGCTACAGACAGCCAGAGTTAGATATATTATGATGGTTTCTTTCACTGAAATATGACGACCATTAATATGATGCGAAGCTATGTAAATCGACGCTGTATCCAAAAATACAAGCACTTATTGTGACTTCAATTACTTTAAGATAGGTCTATTAATGTGTCGAGTACCCGTAAAAATAAGACAATAGAAAGACAATAGGACAACAATGGAAAGCTGGCGTAAACGCCAGGTAAGTGCTCAAGGGGTTAAATAAGGGGAAATTTACAAAATAGCTGGTTTATTACGCTCATTACATACAAACATACTTTCACACACGGGCAGGTGTACAAAAATATTGTTATTTCGAAATTTAAGTCATGTTTGTTTTAAAAGAAATATAGTACCAAAATGTATAAGAAATTTTGAAATAATTTTTATACTTAATTAAACACCTTTTTATAATAATATAATGTTATTATGATTATTTATAAAGGCACGTATATGTTGTTTTTTAAGTAAACATTAAGGCTCAAGAGGATCTGCGATCGGCATTTCATTCCATACAAACGTATTTCCCTGTTTCCATCCTGGATAATAACATTATGGTAAATATTTTTATACCAAATAATATATATCCACCACCGCTATGGCCCTTCGAGTTATTGCCATAACTTAATTATTGTCGAAACTAGTAGCCTTTGACGGGGGGAAATGCATTTACGACGACCTATGTACCTGCATGTTATGTGCAGGAGTGTGTATGCAGTGTTGTGCATATAATGCTTGATTCATGGTCAGTGTCACTGTATCGCGCTGGTAGCAGAGTCAAGACCCTCCTCAGTTGGAAAACGGAGCACGTCTTGGGCCGCCACCGGAGGGAGACCCGGAGTGTGTGCGGGAGCAAAGTTTGCCGCATGTCCTCGGCGGTGGGAACACCGGTTTCGCGGGCGTTGGCGCAGGCACGCAACTAAACGCGGTTGATGCGGGAAAATCTTATTCATACGAGTGATGTTATCGTCGCGGTCGGTCAAGATGTTACGCGGTCGTAGCATCTTGAGGAGAGCATTGGGGTCGGGCGAGTACGAGACGGCTTGTACTATGAGAGGGTTCGGATGTCTCTGCGCGTTCAAAGAAAGACCTAAATATGACGATGTTTGTCGATATTTGTACTGATTATAGAATACAACGAACTCGAAGAAAACGATGAGCTAGACATTTTGGTAAAATAAAACATTGCGTGAAAGAAAGCATGCTGATATGGTAATTTGGTTAAATACACATTCTCATTCTCAATCTGTTCCGGCGACTGAATTTCAAGGCCAGCTATAACTCGCTTTCCAGGTTTCTCTTGCTATCGATTTTTTCTTAGACAGTTACTTGTCATTCGGTAAAATTTTGTTCGAAAGCCTTGCTAAAGCATTTTGAGAATTTCAGATTAAATTTAGATATGCAAAACGTATTAGTTATTTTAAGTTATGATTGATAATATACACCACTTTCCCCAATATAATGGGGAAAGTGATTATTATTTTAAATTACCGAATCAGATTAATAAATTAATTATTCATTGATTTTTTAGTGCGTTTTTTTATAGTTTATTCTTTTGAAGTCGGTTTTGTTTATAATTAAGAAAGTTTTTTATTAATATATAACGTTTTTATGTCATAATAAATATACCTAGGAAACTATTTATTATGATTACGTAACAAATTTTGATAAACTCATTTATTTTTATTTTTATAGTAAAAGCGACGAATTTTGTTGACAACATCGTTAACCTTAATAACTGGAAGTTAACATGAGGACTATAAATTTGTATTGACACTTTACGTCCAGAAGATTAAGCCGACGTTAGTTGGTCAATGAATTCTGTTTTTACATTTTTAGAAACTGTGGCTAGGATTTGTTTTTATTTTATCTTTACTACTTAAACTTCATGAATAAGCGTAATGATAATAGCGGGAATCGTTCTTCGAATGTGAAAACTATATTAAAATCACTTCAGAGTTTTGCAACGATGCGGGCTAGTACACGGAAATTTTACAATCTTATATAATAACTGATTTAAACAAATCTGATTTTAGTAATTAATGAATTTTCAGTACAAGAACTATTATTTCACGATTTAGAGATTTCGAACACACGTATATGCTCTCGGCTACAGACAGCCAGAGTTAGATATATTATGATGGTTTCTTTCACTGAAATATGACGACCATTAATATGATGCGAAGCTATGTAAATCGACGCTGTATCCAAAAATACAAGCACTTATTGTGACTTCAATTACTTTAAGATAGGTCTATTAATGTGTCGAGTACCCGTAAAAATAAGACAATAGAAAGACAATAGGACAACAATGGAAAGCTGGCGTAAACGCCAGGTAAGTGCTCAAGGGGTTAAATAAGGGGAAATTTACAAAATAGCTGGTTATTACGCTCATTACATACAAACATACTTTCACACACGGGCAGGTGTACAAAAATATTGTTATTTCGAAATTTAAGTCATGTTTGTTTTAAAAGAAATATAGTACCAAAATGTATAAGAAATTTTGAAATAATTTTTATACTTAATTAAACACCTTTTTATAATAATATAATGTTATTATGATTATTTATAAAGGCACGTATATGTTGTTGTTTTTTAAGTAAACATTAAGGCTCAAGAGGATCTGCGATCGGCATTTCATTCCATACAAACGTATTTCCCTGTTTCCATCCTGGATAATAACATTATGGTAAATATTTTTATACCAAATAATATATATCCACCACCGCTATGGCCCTTCGAGTTATTGCCATAACTTAATTATTGTCGAAACTAGTAGCCTTTGAAAATAAAAAATATTCTCAATTTTTACCGTCATTTTCAGACGTTCGTCAAACGTGAATACAAAAAAAAGCGAAACTTAGAGGGATAGCCAAAGTCTTTCTCATTCTATAACTGAAAAAATTAATAATCGGTTCAATTTTGAAAGAGGAAACAGGGTACTACGAAGTGATGTTTTTGTCTATATTGCATAGGTATATTTAACCCGAGCTACAGTTCTCCCTTTCGTGTATATAGCTCTTTCTTTGGGGAGTAACGCGATAGAAATAGATGTCTCAAATACCTACTTTCAAATTTGTCGCCATCCTCTTAAGTTTTCAGTCAACAATAGTAATTTGATATAACTAACTAATATACACACCAATAGTCTTCACTGTAAAAGCTGATTACTTTGTGATACTACTAAAACTTGTATGATAATTTATCTATATAGTCCGTTGCGTTTACCTATTTCAGTTTAGGTAAATCTATCGTCGTATACCCTACTTAAAACATTTGACTACGGTATAAAGTTATTACGGTTTACGATAGGAACGACTGGTTGTAAAAATAATTTTATACTTTTATATTGCTGTTCTTTGGACGAGCTTAAGTTATAATATTCTATATACGAGTACATGAAAGGAAAATGGCAGCACCATTTTTTTTTGACGCACTTTCAAATCTTTCGGCATGGGAGACTACTACCATTCGACGCGGAAGTTTTCGTTGATGGTTATAGGCTATTTATTTTTTGGACTCCGTCGACCCTTTCCTTTTTTTCGATTTTCTCTTATGTACATTTTCCCGCTAATAAAAATAAAGGATACTTTTTTCTTCATTCATCTGTTTTTTTTAGCTTAGGTATAAATGGAATGTTATATGCACAAAACATATGAAACGCGGGCAGATTTGCGGGCACACAACTAGTATCTATATATTCTTCTATACTCGCGTAAAGTGATTAAATTTTTTCATAAAACTGAGGAGATTAAAAACCATATTTTCAAAGCGAAAAACGCATTTCTCTAACGCGAAACACACGTGCAAAGATCTTAATTGCTAGCGCTCAAGTCGAGCCAACGCGACGGTCCGACGAAACGTTTACATTTGCTTTAAAATAACTTTTGCATTTAATAACAACATTTATTTAGAATATGCTGCTGAGTCGAAGCAAAATAATGAGGTGCGCTTGAATTTACCGAGCGAATACTTTTTCAGTAGTAGAGTTTCTGCTAGCGGTGGAATAGTTGGAACTCGCCTCCCCGAGTTTGCGTTATTCCGACCATGGCAGGGGTTTGACGTTAATGTAATGAAACCCTTACCTGCTTGCCAGGCAGGTTAAAGTCATACGGTTTATGTGACGGCAGAAAAATAATGTAACTCATATTCGTTGAAATAATTAAAAATCCAGTATTGATCGAATGTAGTTTTAAAATCGTTTTTTTTTTTTTTTAATATTTTTTCACAACAATCAAACCTCATCCAGCACGTTAAAAATATTGGATTATTAAGTATGACAAATGTTAAACAGTTAGTACAAATTGATTGTTTTATTATACGTAAAAATTACAAAATCATAGAACAATGTAGATACCACATAATATTTGAATTCAGGCAGCGACTCGAGACGAGCTTCGATCCTCAAGCGGGGAAGCTCTTGTGACAGCTACTAGCGTAATACAGTGACACTAGATGCACTTGCATCATGAGGAATCTTTTCCATTTTTTTACTAACTCTTACGTTACTTAGGCCTAATTCCGTGGATTTTTTTAATACAAACAGCATTTCGTACAATTTCTGTGTCTTAAATGCTCGTTCCAAAGTCTGATGAAGTTATCAGTTCACGTTAAGAGCATTTAGTCAGTTAAAAATAACTATATAGAATTATTTTCAAACTTACTTTTATTCGTGCAATAGCCCAACGAAATGCTTTATTCAAACTAAACCAAATATTTGTTGTTAACTTCTCTAAAATTTTCTAAATAAATCAACAAAGTTTAGAACTGTATTGTTGCCGTGCACTAGACCAGTGTACGTTTTGTTGTTACATAGTATGAATAGATGTGTACATTTACGCACGCCCTCTGTCGAGTCTCGCAAGCAAACTGGTGTGACAGAATTTCAGCAGTAAATCTCGGAACGCGACCGTATCTGTTGCGACATATTTGGCAAGAGAAGTGGAGTCACAGCCAACTGTGACAATGCTAGTAGTAGACTTAGTCGGTTATCTGATCGGCTGAAATTCCAGATTAATATGTGCTCACTACGTGGTAAAACCGTTTAAAGTTTCCACTAAGGATGCAGTTGCCAAATTTTTTGCTCGACTGTATTGTAGTTTGCGGATGGTAACAACCGACTATTTTGACGATTATAATGGGTAAAGTCTAGCGAATATTCGTAGGAATGGTTTTGTTAAAACTGGATACCTTTACCTTTTTCATATACAAGTGTATAATATTCTTAGACATGCGATAGTTTATTAAAATTTCGGTTTTTACTTGGCTGTCACATGAAAGCATAGTATCGCATGCATTATTAGAAAACAAAGAATATTTTTATGTTACTATGTTCTTATAAGGGCTAAGTGGTATGTGGTCAGGTACAGCGTCGATTTTCCTGGGGGGTTTGCCCTGGGTTAGGTTGGACAGCAAGTGCGTAAATGCATTCCCCTCGAAAAAAAAAAGGTACAGCGTCGATGGAAATAGGTTAAAAAACACTTATCCTATTTTATACATACTTAACATCACGCGTCTTTTCCATAAGGGTAGGCAGAGACTGCAGCCAGACTAACTGCTACTATCCTGACATTCCTAACACACGCGTTTGGCTTCTTCTAATTTCATGAACGCTTTTATTCACGCTCTTTGATTACGAGTACTTGTGACCTGGTCTTTCTTCAGAACGTCTTCAATCTGGTCGAGATACGTTCGTCTAGGTCAACTTTTACCGACTTGCCCAGTCGCCTTTGTCATGTAAATTTGTTTCGTCAATCTTCTTTCATTCATCCTCTCTATATGTCGAAACCAATTAAGGATTCCTTTCTCTTTTTTGTTCACTACATCCTCTACCACACCACAGCCTATTTTGTAATGAGCAAGAACCTAAACGCAAGGAAAATATCTTAACGAAAACAGGATTGTTAATTAATTACTTAAATCATCATTAAGTTTGAAAATTATATGGCAGGACACAAACTTAAATTAGCATATATTTCCATATTTTAGAAAAAATCTTAAATGCATCTCTTGTCACTTATATTATTATTATGCCCACTTATATAGGATATATTATGTTTTATGATTGCACAATAATTTTTGTACACTGTTTGTTTTGAACACAATCTCTTCTGATGTTAAGTGATGATGTAATCCAACATGGTAAACACATTAACCTAGAGGTACTGGCTCTCAAGTGATGCCGCTGGAACACACCTACGCTTGATGGCAGATTTTCAAACTACCGGGTGGTAGCTTGGTTGCTACCCAGACAGGCATTATTAGAAATTACCCTACAAGCGTGCTATGGTTTCCTAAAGATATTTGCCTTCACCGAATGCACAGGCATAAAAATTTGGTAGGTGGACCACACTTCCGACTGAGTCATCGTCGCTACATTTCGAAATGAACCCCAAGTAATACATACTTGTCTATAAGTATAAGTAATAAATACATTACTGTAAGTTATTTAGCAAATAAACATAATAAAATTATCATATTAATAAAAACAGTAGTCAAAAAGAAATAAAAGCAACTAAAACAGAAAGAAAAATGCAAAACAAAAACGAACAAACAAATAAAAATAAATATAACTTAAACAGAAATAGGAAAACCTTCCTTGTTTTTACGAACGTAACATAAAAAATAGTATTACAAACTATTTAGACATTACAGTTCTTTGTTATACAATTTATTGTATTATATAATATAATATTGGTTACTATCATTGAATAATTTAATATAGTATTGATTAAAATATGAATACATAGTAAATACACAATATTTTTTACCTTAAAATTATCTTTCACATTGGCAACCAAAGTTGATAATTGATTACCAAACATGAAACTACGAGTATCAATAGCCATCACGCGAACTGACAATCATGATTGTTTATTATTTTTCAATACAACGAAATTGAAACTATATAAAGATAGTATTCGATATACAATAATCTTTTTCATTTATTAAAAAAAATTGAAGAGTGTCACAGAATTCTCCTAGAATGAATTAATTTAGATACAATAATGTTGTATGTTTTTCGATGAAAATATTAGGCTCAAGACTGTTTCAATTTTCGGTAATATCGAGGTCAAAAATACAATAGGTAACGATGATACGAAAACTTTCCTTGTTTGTTTGTTTGTTTATTAAAACTGTGAGCTGTGGAGCAGTAAAGTTTGGATAACTTGACATTGTCGTTTATTCCCAATTTCATTTAGAGGCCTTTTATGTCATGTTTATTATGTTTCTTGTCTATTATTACTTTGACTGGAACGAGGCTCGTGGATCATTTATTTCCTTTGTACATTTCGAACTTTACCATTGATATGTAAACAATTTGACATACAATTTTAGAGTATCTAAAAATAACTGAAATAATTGTAAATATTTTGTTTTTATTACATTTAGCAATAATGCACTTAAGTTTAATTTTAGTTGTAGGGATAAGATCTTAAACAAAAATCTTCGGTATATGGAATATTGGTAATATTTTTAACTTATTTTAAAGATGTTATACTGTAGTTTTTTTAATTAATTTATTATTACCAATTATATATGGTTTATTTTAAAAATACTTTGAATATTATCTCATACGTTTTAAATAAAAAAAATTCACAATCATAAAATCAAAATAATTTTATCAATATGAATTGGTCCATACCCATAAAATATAATTTCTTATAACAATATTACTTAATGATTAATTTTTATTTAAGTTAAATTTGCATACACGCCCTAATCGTCGATGACGAAAGTCGACGAAAGACTTAAATGAAGTGGCTTAATAGAGTTGTTAAGCCGCGTAACTGGCGCGTCTTATGCATATTTACCTATGGATGTCGGTAATAAACCAATTTAGCTGACGTCGGTAAGGCTGAGCGAGGCGGCGCGTCACGGCGAGCCTCTGCGAAATCCCGAGCCCATCATGAATATCAACAAGGGAATACTCCGCCCTAGGTGCCTTTATGACGTAAAACTTTGTACATAGTTGATACCGCTATACACTAACTTGTGCTGTTTCGTATGAGCTAATACATTTATATTTTATTACTTTTAATAGCTTAATTTGCTGTCAAAGATTTTAACTAACCTGATTTCACTCCACTTTTAGTATAAAAAGTACATGGTATTCCAACTAATTCTAAATTTAATAACTGACTGTGTTTTTTAGACGGCGTTATTTGAACAAAATCATTTACTATATTTCATAGACTAGCTGTTTTGTTATTCTAACTGAATAATATTCAACTAAGAACAGCAAAACAATAATTCAGAAACATATCAATTCATTTATTGAGATTGTAAGCTTCACGAAATACAAACTAGTTTTCAAAGCGATACCTCTATGCTGTGGCTTCAACATTGTTTTTCTTCACTGCAAGCTCAGGCCTGTCATGTTTTTGTGGATAGATGAATTTTAACTTACGTCTCTAGACGTAGTAATCGACAGAACAACCACTGAACTATTATCCCTTGCAAATTTATTATATTTCTCATTAGCAGATTGTATTTTAATCATTGTAATGTTTGATGCCCTTGGTAACGAGGGACCGAGAAAATACGTGAATCGTTTTATATAATTTCACTTCACATAATTAAATATATATTTTGCAAGATTATTTTAGGAGTGTAATAACTGAGACAGCAATGGATCTATGTAATTCCATACTAACTTTAATTTGATTATATGCAGAAGCATTATTTTACCAGCATTAAAATGATAAAATCATTTATATATCAATTTTAAACGCGTATATGAATCAACTTTAATGTAGCTGAATATATTTTTTATCAAAGTAATGAATATTAGTTTATTATGAATGGTTTAATGGAATATGCCGCCTTGTTACTTATATTTACATTTTCAGTTTATTTACTTACAAATTTAGAAGTTATCTCTTAAAATATTTACAAGTAATGTATATGTTACGTTAGAAATTACTTTAACTACATTTTGACGTCTTCATGTTTTAGTTGTTATTTAAACAGTTCCATAATGTTTTTCAAAACAATAAACGTGCAAGTTTAGGAACGAGCAAATTAGTGAGTAAATCTTTAGTACAATACACACTATTAGGCTTCAGTATGTGTTAAGTTATTACCACATTACATAAGCAGAACTAAACGATAACCTTTAATCGAACAGGATGTCTTGCAATTTTGGTTTCTCGCTCACTTTTAATGTGGTTATTTATATACTATCATAAAATTAACTTACGATTGCTATGAATGATGAACGAAGTAATTAAATTGCCGCAGCTAAAAATCATAATATTAGTAATTAATTAGTTACCTTATTTTTGACATATTATGTTATTTATTCGTTTGTTATTACATTGTATTATTTATAAAAAAACAGATGAAGAAATAAGAAACGACAAATGCCCAATTGTTAACTTACTAAGAGTGAATTTTATGCATTAAAAAGTCTTTTAATTATAAATGTAGCAAAAATTCTTGGAATATATTCCTTTAAATGATTTTTTTTAAGTACACCTTAGTGAAAGCGGCGCTTATTCAGCTGTTAATGGCTTTTTGTGTTTACATGCAGCAAGTATAGTCGATTATACTTATCGCTATAGGAAAGTTTATATGGATCTACCTATAAATAAATATGCTATTATATAAGTTGATTGAGCTATTAATAATTAAAACAACAACCTATTAGTAATTAGTATTGAAATAATGCATTCCTTTATGAATTTAACCTTCTTCAAATAAAGTGACATATTTACATATGGGTATTCTTTTTTGCTCTGGGGTATGTTCTTCTATAATAGTATCCTTTTGCAGCGATCATTAGTACATGATTACTTATTTTAGAAATAATCAGCTTAAACAGAAAATGCATGAAATAAAGACATTGAAAAAAAATAGTTTTGTAGTATTCATAAAAAACATTTTAATTAAATTCAAATTCTTGACTAGATATCGGAGATTAAAAAAAGGAAATATATATCAAATATTTAAGTCATGTTTAAAGATGCGTGAAAGTTTTTTTTTTTTTTAATTTCAATAGAATTTTTTATAAGCTTAGAGAAATTTTTGAGTTACCTAATGCTACCAACAAATTATGAGAATTGGTAACTAACTATTCATGAATGATGATTTTATAGTCTAGGATTAATTTATGGCTGTATAACTAGTACTATACAAAACTAGTATAACGTCTTTGATTGAGAGTTGCACCACTTTAACAACTGATTTAGCACACAAAATTCAATTATCAATTAAAATTGTATAATATATTAAGAACTTGGTTTAGTAGCGTATTGACGAAAGTGAATGTACACGTCCATACTTCTATACTAATAAACAATATTGAAGTGTCTGTTTGTAATGTCAAAATAACATTTTTTTTACTAAATACATATGAATGTATATACGATAGCCATACCAAAAATACAATTTTGTAAAAGTTTTGCCTGTCTGGATGTCTGTTTGTTCCGGGTAATCTCTGGAACGGCTGAACCGATTTTGATGCAACTTTTTTTGGTAGATAGCTGAAGTTAATCCACGTAACCGGCTACTTATATTTAAGAAAAAAATAATTTGAGTCCGCGACTAAAAATAAAAACTTATATTGTGAACAAATTCCGATTCAATGCACAGTTTTCTTTGCAGGTATTTGAATTTGTAAGAAATATCTTTGAATATTGTTAGTATCAAACATTTTAGGGTTTCGTATAAAAAAAAATTAATACTATGTTACGTAGTGAAAAATTACATGCGAAGCCGCGGGTACACAGTATTTTTTTTTATTAAAAAAAAAACATTTTATTTATAGCCCCATTAAAAGTCTTATCCGTACAATATATCGAAATCGCGCTTATAGTCGGTATCAAGTCGAAGCACGCAATTCTACAATCAGCCTGTTGAGAATGAATGCATATTAAAACATTATTTGAGTACTTACTTCGTAAATAGGTGACTCCTCTTCCGTTCTTCTATTTTATAAATTGTTAACACTAGGTAGTTTATTCTTTGTTAGCAAAGGTTGAGTTTCAATATAAAATATTTCTTTGTTAATCTATACAAATTAATAAAGTTGAAGTGTCTATTTGTAACTCCAAAATAACAGTTTGTTTAGTACTTATACAATAGGAACCGTTTTTGCAATTACTGTCTGTTTGTTCCGGGTAATCTCCAAAATGGCCAAACTTTTTTTAAAAGACTGTTATGACGATAGCTAAATTTATAAGAAAGAACGTAGACTATCTTTATTTTAGAAAAATAATAACGATTTCGCTCCAAAAAAAATACTCATGAAATTGTGAACAAAATCCAATTTGAATCCACAGTTTGAATCTGTGAGAAATATCTTTGCTTTCTTCTAATAAGTTTCTTTTAATATGTTTGTGTGTAATTTTTCCTTCATAATTGATAATTAACTCAAGAGTGCAGGCGCGCTTTACTTTAGTAAAATGTACATGCTTTTTTATGTGGCGCATGTTCATTTTCGACTTAAATATCAGAATAAAGATAATAAAAAAAACAAAAATAATGACCATCAAAACATTATTTTCTACAGAGTATTAACAAAACTACTATTAATTAACTACGCATCCGCGGGAACATTTAGTTATATTTGCGTCGATTGCATTTATCGACCTTGGTTCACCATCTCAGCAAATTGGGTCCATGATTTTTCTTTATTTACATAGTACAAATGTGTATACATATGTCTAACAATTCACATTGAATTAGTATTTATGAATACCATATATGACGGAGAATACAGAAAGATAATCATCGTGACGTTTCGTATCTTGGCTTCCTACACGAGCAACATATGGGTATTTATACAATCAAAGTACTTTTAGTGCCTCGCGCGTCCAACACAATAACGTCTTTAGAGCACTATTGGAATAAACTCGACTTTTTAGTGCTTCTGGTATGTTTGCCTATGCTCGCGTTGATGATTTCGTCATACGCAAAACAGTGGCATTGACCCAAAGTAGGTTTCGTAGAAGTAAAAAAGCGATCATGGAGATACCTTTTGACAGTCCTTTCAAAAAGCACTGGATGTCGGTGGTTCTTATTATGTCACGTCTCATAAATCATCATAGCATACCCACGGATTAGTTTTGTTTTATTTTTAATAAATGATTTCGTGAGAATATTATTCGTAAAAATATTTTATTTCAAGATACTTGTAATTTGTCAGTATTTTATTTTAGAAAATAAATACATATAAGAATTGGAGGCTCTATCAAAAGACTATCGTTTATTCAGTTTTAGATAATGAATAACAAAACTGACTTGAGGCTGAATTCTCATCAATTACTACCACACTGAAAACTAAAGAAATTTTTTTACACGATATAGACTCAGTGCTTTGACTACAATCTCACCTGATGTTAAGTGACGTTGTGGTCTAAGATGGTAAACACACTAAACCTAGGTACTAGTTCTCAAGTGATGCTGCCGAAACACACCTATTGGTATTTGGCGGCCGGTTCTCAAACTTAAGGGTGTTAGCTACCCAGGCGGACATCATTAAAAAATGCCTTACCACCATGCTATGGTTTATTCACGATGTTTCCCTTTGCCGAAAGCTGAAGCTGATTTTAGGGTTGGATAGGTGGGATCGAACCCGCGTCGATCGACGCATCCGGCCGCTCTATCCACTGCGCCATCATCGTTTCAAAAATACTAAAAGTTTTTTAATTTTATTGTTTAATAACGCCTTGAGCACTAACTAACTAACCTGGCGTTTACACCAGCTTTCCGTTGTTTTCTATTGTCTTCCTATTGTCTCATTTTTTATGGCTAATCGACATACTAATTACATATAGTATAGTTTTAATGTTGTTGTTTTAATAAAAATAAAACTGTTTATAATAGAAACGTCATTATTTGATTTTAGTTATATATATATATATATATATATATATATATATATATATATATATATATATATATATATATATATATATATATATATATATATATATATATATATATATATATTTAACTTTCAGATAAATTTACCTAAACAGTATATGAAATACGATTAAAAACATATAAAACAGTGATGAAAGCTCGACTTTTAGAATTTCCTTGTTTCGGGTAATCGCTCAAGTTTAGTCACTTATATTTTTATTCTCGTTAAATTAAAAGTTTTAACTCTGGGTGGGCGATGAGAGCTTTCGCACTTTTTTTGACTTTATGTTTATCAATTTCATACTTTTTATTAAGATAAACCAAACAGTATTAAGATACCGAATGTAAATCGAGATGAACGGAGATGAATGAATATATGTGTTCAAAAAAAATTGTTTATGATGAAAGATTTAAAGAGATAATGGCTCAGTTGGTAGTGCGCCTGGATTCCGCGTTGAAGAACGTTGGTACAAACCCGCCTGTCCGATTCTATAATGAACCTGAGTTTTCGGTCAAAAAAAACATGGTAAGAAAACTAGGTAGCACCCACCCTTAAGTTGGAAAACCTGTCCCCAAGCACCAATAGGTGTGGACCGGTAGCATTACTTGATAGTCACTTAACATCAGGTGAGATTGTGGTTAGAGTACTGAGCCTATACGACATGAAAAAATATCTTTCGTGTTCCAGTACGTATGATAACATTTTAGTGCGACATTTTAACTAATTACGTATGTTGTATGATTCTATAATTTACAAATATTTCATTCGCCTCTGTAGCATTAATTATAGGGAATATTAATCCCTTGAGCAATTACCTGGCGTTTACGCCAGCTTTCCATTGTTTTCCTATTGTCTTATTTTTATGGGTACTCAACACATTAAGAAGAAATCGGTAAATTAATCAGTTTTGATTGACTCGACCAAAAGAGTTCACTGCTGTAAATAGGTTTTCCCGATCGCGGTAGGTGTTAATGGAACTCAGAGGATAATGCTACCAATACCTTGGTTTTTCCCTTAGTCGCCTTTTACGACACCCGCGGGAAGATATGGGGTGGTATTCTTAGCCACCACCACACGACTTCAGGGACTTCATCGGGGGCTGACGCTGCAACCACCTCTGCAGAGGTCCTCAAGCGGCGTTAATATGCTGCCCTCGGCACTTGTTGCATGTTTGTGCCATTTGGAGTCGAGACTCTGGGATCGTAGAGACCGAGTGCTCGTAGCTTGTACGGGGAGCTCGTGGGTCATTTGGTCGAGACGTCTCATGACCAGTGGGCTAGCCTATTTCTCGGTCAGAGATTCAGCATTGCCATACAACGTGGCAATGATGCCATCCTCCTGGCTACGTTTCCTTGCGGAGGCGATGTAGAGGTATTTGATTTTTAATAAGAGTTTTTAATATCACATAGTTCTTGAGTAATTTTTGTATTTACATCTAAAATGATTAATGAGGACACATAATAAAAAATAATATTTTTGGTTCATTGCAATTACAATAAACTCCGCAAAATCATTAAATACTATATACAATATTTAATAGCATGGAATAATACATTTCTAAATACTTTTAACAAAAAGTATCTGTGTTACTTATACTTATTACATTTATCAAAATTTTAGTAAGTAATAAATAAAGTAAAATAATCATTTACTTAATCTAATCGGACAAATTTTCTATTATAAAAACTCGAGTTCATAAATTATTCAGATCCCCTTAGCGACATGATCGATAAATTTTTAAAATGGTCCATTCCTTTTTATATTAGGCCACTAAATAAATGTAATAGCTACGCTAATGGTAGCCGAAGTGCCAAGTATTAAATAATTTAAGTAGTCGGAATTCCCTAATTCATTCGTTATTAAAGAAAATCTGTCACAGAAATATACCAGTGTAAGCAACAGAATTCTGTATTACCATTTCAAAGAGATAAAAATATTCCTATTATATGTGATAACACAAAAAGTGATGAATATTTTATGTAATAATTATTTAGGATGTTCGAAGTATAATTTGTCTTAGTTACAAAAATAAATGAAACCGAAATAAATGTTTTTTTACATGGTATAGGTGCAGTGCTTTAACTACAATCTCATCTGATGTTAATCGACGATGTGGTCCAGGATGGTAAACACACTAAGCCTAGAGGTACTGGTTCTCAATTGATGCTGCCGGAACACACCTATTCGTACTTGGCGACCGACTTGAGGGTGGTAGTTACCCAGGTGGACATTATTAGAAAATGTCCTACCACCATGCTATGGTTTCCTCACGATGTTTTCCTTCAGTGAAAGCTCAGGGTGATTTTAAAAGACGGATAGACGGGTTTGAACACGCGTCCACTGATGCGGAGTTCGGCCGCACTATCCACTGCGATTAAAAGTGGGATTAATATATTGAAAGATTTTGTATCTTGTCAAATAACTATCTCCATCCATCCATTCAACCGAAAGACGTCTACTGTTGGACATAGGTTACCCCCAAAGATCTCCACGACGACTGGTCATGCGGCACCCGCATCTAGTGGATTCCCGCGATCTTCACCAGTTCGTCGGTCCACCTTGTATTACCTACCTACCCACGCTACGTATTCCGGTGCGTGGTAGCCATTCGAGAACCCGATGGCCCCATCGGGCATCGGTTCTACGAGCAATGTAACTATAACTATCTCACTTTAATTAAAACTAATAATACATGAACTAAACTGTGGCCAACTTTCACCGTTTATTGAGAAACAATAACATATTAAGATTAATGATCAACACAGTTTTGTTTTATGTTTTAAACGAGGATTAATATTCTCAAAGGCCAAAACACGAACGTCGAGGAAGTAGCGTATAAAACCGACATAGAAAGGGTATTAAACAGTGGCTTCAATAAACGGCCCAATAAGTTATGTAAAGTACGGGTGCATCGCGTTACATTACAACCCCTACATGTCTAGGGTTGGTAGGGACGCATGCGCGTGCAACGTCGGCCGGGTACGGCATATGCGGAATATTAAAGGAAGAAAGAGAAAAAAATTAACTTGTGAAGCCATTTTCGTCTATCGGTGGCACGGCGGCCCCCTTCGCCCGCCGTAGGGTTTCACCGATGCAGACACTAGCAGAAAGTCTCGCGCGGCCGCCTTGTACGAACGTTGTAATGTAAAACGTTCAGAGCTGACTCACTCCGATAAAACCGGTTCGGCGAGTCCATGTGATTACTTGTTGTGAGACCGATAATATTTTGTGCAGTGTTGTACCATCATACTTTTCAAAAACTTCAACCCTCTCCTCAACAGAGTGTCGATTAATAGACAAAAAGAGTATTTATCTAGATTAAATATAAGTGTGTATTTGTTGTACATGTTTTTTGTGTGATGTGTTGAGTTATTTTTTTTTAATTTAAAATTAAAATCGGTGATAAAGGACTACGTTGATAATTAGTTAAATTGTTGATTATTAAATCTTAATTCACAGTCGAGTGTAGCGTGTAATATCAAGTAGTCAAAACTTTTAAAAACTACTTTTTTATCCTAGTGATATACATTAACAAATTTTATTAAAGCCATTTGTGATTTTACAACATGTAAGTTTGTTTATTATATTAATTGTATTTTGTAACTTTTTAACATTCAAATACTTAGTGAATTTTATTTGTATTACTTTTGTTAAATTATCTTTGTATTTTTCTAAATATTTCTGTCATTCAATTACAGTAGTCCATAAAACAATGTGCATGAGTTTGATAAATTAATTTTTAATTATTTTTCTACATTGTATACATAGATACTTCAATAATGATAAGTTCTTAGCTGGAATTTGGTTTGTCATGCAATAATCCTCGACAGTTCTTGTTTTTAATTAATTAACTTATTATTATTATTATATATTATGTAATGTTGGTGGCATTTTACGTGTTATAATTCGGTTATTGTGTAAAAATTGCAAATAATGACATGAAGGGTGATTTCTGAAATCTCACTGGAACTCCCTTGGAACGCTGTAACAAACTGGCACCACTTTGTTAGAGGATTGAAGATTTATAAAATAATACGATGCTAGGCCGAAAGTTCTTGTATTCAGGGCCGTAATAAATTATTAACAACAACATCATGATAATAGGTATCTACTATTGAACATACCTGTTATAATTTCACCTGCTGTCGATATGTTGAATCTCTTTAATACCAGCTACGCGTTATGTAGGTTTATCAAGTATCAGAAACAATGTAATTACAAGTTAATTCAACAATATAAGGACTGAAATATATAATTTTGAAGTTATAAATAACGTTTTATCAATAATATGAAGCATATATATATATATTATATCTCAAACAGAGTCATATAAAGAGAAACTTTCATAACATTCAAAAGTTTTAATGGTGCTTCTGAGGATAACTACTACAGTAAATCAAATCTTTTATTTACGATGTAATAACTCTGCGATAGAGTGCACTCTAAAATAGACATGTATCCATAATAATATTTAAAAAAATCCATACTCTTTCCCGATAAATTATCGCGAGACGTTCTTTTTATTCAAGTAACGAATGGTGAAATGAGTTATGGCGCAACTTTCATCAATAAATCATGCTTGCTGTGAAGAGTTTTTCCGACGATAGGGTAGTATTTGGTAACAGCGACCCCGCATACTTTTTAGTTTTGTCTGATACGCTTACATGAAGTCTGGAGCGGATTGATCAAATAAAATAGACATTATTAGTTTTTCCTCAAAAACTTGGCGACGAATTAAGGAAAACGAAGCGAATAATTAAATAATACAAAATACCTAACTACTGAATAGTTTTTCGTAGAGCTAAATAGAGAAACCGATGGTCCGTGAAATGACGTGTCTGTCGGCTGGACCGTATACCATTTGATGAACTATTGTTTAGGAATGTACCTACCTATAGGCGGAGACAAATTTGTTTCGCTCTTGGATATTCTATAGACCTTCGACGTTTAGTACCTACATACCTACCTAACCCATCCCAAAGCGGATATTTAATAAGGAAATCCCAAATTTTACTATTGATTGCAATTATATATATGGAATGAATAGTGTAGATGATTTACGATTTCAGTTTATAATGATAGAAAGTAATCGTTTTGAGTTTGTTTTATTTCAAAATCTACCAACTTCACATTTAATCGTTGCTATACAATACCGTCCTTAAATTCAGATTTGTAGTACTTCCATGATGATTAATTAATGGCATTACTGTGTATTATTAGTGCTTTATATTGATAAAATATTCATGTTAATAGTAATTTCTTCAATTAAAAACACAAAACAGTGGCCATAAGCACAGATATTAAAAAAAAATAAAAAAAAAAACGTTTTTTTTTTTTTCATCTTCACAAATACTTATGACAGTAATAAAAAGGAGTTCTCACGTTACCGGAAGCAGGTATTCGATCTTCGCGCTTGGATACTTTACTCTTTCTCTATTGTCCCTTTGTCCGATACTTATGTATATATCAACTCTTCTAAAGAGGGATATCCTATTCCCTGGATTAACTTTGTCACAGTTGATTTTACCATTTACTTACATATTTACCGTTAATTCTTGTCATATAATTTTCTCTTTGTTTTGTGTAGATTTTTAAATTTGTATTTAGGTAACACTCTGTGTGGTATTTAGATTTTATTGTTTCTTATGTGTCGATTTTTCTACAACAACAATTAACGTTACGATTCTAATTATTACAAACCATTGGTTATAAATACAGGTTTTATCTTTTTAGATTAAACTCCCTAGATGCAATCTTAATAGCAACCAGAAAGATTGGCAAATTTGCATTCTTGGTTCTTTTTCTACGGTAAACATGTAAGGACCACCCGCGGAGATGAGCACTCATTTCGATTCCGACTTTATAGCTTCGGGATAGAATTTCAAATCACGAATCCACTTCTTCTTGTTGTACCTATCGGTTGCAATAAGCCGCTCCACAACTTACTCGCAAATTTCAATACGTTCACCGTAGAAAATATTTTATATTGGATCTCCCGTCTCATTTTACACTCGAAGGAAAAAACAAAGTTTACGCAAAACAAATAACAAAGGGAAGGGCTTTAATTTGTGGTAAATGTTTTATCCTCTACAAATACAATTTCGTAGAGATATCAAGATTTTTTTTTTAATCTTCACCCGGCATCTCGAATAATACAGCTGCAACATTCGAATCTCATTAGCGAGTGAAACAAGAGAGAAAAATCTCAAAGCAATAAATTTTAGCAAGGCTCAAGTCGAAACGTTTACGGTTCCTTTTAATTTGGTTGCTATTGTCAAGACGTCCTGCTGAGCGCCGCCCGTTGGATTTCTTGCTAGGATTCCAGCTACTCTAAACATAAGTAACTTCTTATTAGTTGATTACGTAAGGAATTAAATGTCACGCTTGAAGCTATGTCAACTGAATTGAAATATTTTACTTTTTAACATCGAAGCTATAGCATTACTCGCTGCTGTTTATAAAAAAACTATTACTTAATGTTTTTCTTGTTTCATTTATAATGTGCAAGCATTTAGTTAGAAACAATATACAGAAAAGAAAGTGGTGCTTTAAAAAAAGACTAATAGTAACTGATCATAGAAATATGTTGGTATAATTTCACTAGCCTGTATTTATTTAAAAATAATTGAAGTAATTCCAAGGGTTCGATATGGGCACTGCTGTCGGTCGGGTGGGAGATAGATGACGTTGCATTTTGTTAGCGCGCCGCGTGTGAGTGCCGAGCCTGCTCTGATAAAATTAATAGTAGTTCGACTATCGATTGCAGCGATACACTTGTTTAAGTGTGGAAAGATACTACATACCGGTACATCAATCATCTGAATGTAATTGAAAACATGCAGCTGCGGCCGAAGGTAGTTAAAACAATGAACGACTGTGTAACCTATAAATATTATTTTAATACTGTATCCGGGCGAGGTTTGACATTTTATGACAAAAATCGACACGTGTTTTGCGAAGATTTCAAACCAACTGCTTCCCAGCTGTGAGGAGCAGAACGTGCCGTTTTGGGTTTACATTAAAATTCCCACTCACACATAGAATTCAGTGATAAAAAAGGACCCATGCTCGACGGGCCCCTTTTCTCCTAACAACAAACAGGTAAGCGAATCTTCACAGCGTTTACAAAATGAAATATGAGCAGTCCAGTGTAAGATTTAACATCCTATTACCGTCGAATAAGAACTAAGTAGTTTTATTGTATAAGAATGAAGCTCCAAAAAGGCTCCTTTGCGATGTTAAAGATGAATTAAACCGATTTTTTTGTCACGAATATAAGAGATGAGATTTAAACATTGCACTGAGTTGCATTTCATTTTTCTACGTGGCTCGGGATTCAGTCGGTTCACAGTTCTTTTAAAGTGCTGCTTCTTCTTTAATATAATTTGTTTTCTTAATATATGGACTCCGTTCGGCGTTTGTACTACATTATTGAATCTAATGAAAATGTATGAGTGGATATTATGTACCAATGCATCCGCCTTTTTAAAATCGTGCCGCTTTGAAACGTTGTTTGTTCAACGGTGAATACTTAAGTTGTCAATACCAGGAACTGTTTATTTGTGGTTACCCGATTATGCATGGACATAATATTATGTTTTCCCTGCGTATACCTAGATGAAGTTTTTAACGATAAAACAATCTAATAATACAACGGTATTACAATACAAGTACTTGAATTTATGAGATAAATTTTTACTTTATCCTAATACTAAAACAATTATTAGGGTTCTGAATAAATAAAAAAAAACGCAGTGAAGAATATATTAAACACAGGCGCAGGTTAAAATTACTTTATAAGGTAAATAATAACATATTATCTCAATTCACTTCTGATTAGGTAGGTAGCTAATTTTTTAAAACATTTGTCGCTGTATCAGGCAGCTACAATGAGAGTGCCTTTTCTTCATTTAGCGTGATAACATCTTCAGCAGCATCATTACATACTCTGTTACATAAAACCTAAATACCAGGCCATATTATATTGTTCAACTCTAGAACAGCGAAATAACAAAGGATTATTTTCTATAAAGTCTATTTATTCATGAAGTTAAAGAGACTTGGTATATTCAATAATGTAATGAGACTATATATGTAATATGAATGACAACTCTTGTTTTTAAAATTACCTATCAAATATATTGAATATCTATACTAATAATAAAATTGTAAATTTCACGTGTCTGTACAATTCTGATATTTGTGAAAAGAATTATTGCAAGGAACTAATAATAGGTAATTAAACACATTTCTATCATTTTAAGAAATGTCTGTCTGTCTGTTTTGTTGTATAGGTATCAATTACAATGTTTATTAAAAGAAAGAAAAAATATATAAGCATATTCCGGAGTAGCAATAAAACTTTATTTCATTAAATCGCACCACTCTATCAAAAGTTATAGTAATTTGAATGACGCGCCGACCAACGACTACAATATAATACTGCGGCGACTTTAGTATGATTTAGTACAAAAGCAGAGTTTGTAAGTAAATGCGTTTGTCTTAATTCTAAACAAAATATTTATGGAAAGATTGAAATTGAACAAAATAACATTATATAAAATGTATGTATAGTATATAAATATAAGTAATTAATATCTAAGACATAGTATATGAAAAACAATATTTTGAGATTAAATTTTCACACAATCGTCTAGGCTTTTAGACGTTGTAAAATGTCGGAATTGTGTTCACAAAGTTACGGTGAAGCTGTTAAGGTCCTTCCAGTCAGCAGCATTAAATAGGTTAAAAAAAAACATTATTTAATTCTTACTATAATTAGACGTTTCACGTTTTATTTATTTTTGACGACATGGGAGAGGAAGTCATATGAATGGTGATTACATATGCTAATTATATATGTATTTCTGAAGATTATTCATAGATGGGGCTATTCTTTTTTTTAAATAATTGGGACTGTTCTGAAACATTGTAAGAGGACGGGACGGGACGGGAAATATAACTATCTGAATTGCACACGAGCGATGTCGCGGGCACAGCTAGTTCAAATATAAGAATGTAATACAAATAATGGATATGCCGTGTGGTGTCAGCTAAGAATAGTACCACCCCATATCTTCCCGTGGGTGTTGTAAATACCGATTAAGGGATAAACCAGGGGATGAGCAGCAGCATCCTCTGAGAGCCAAAAACACCTTACTGCGATCGCCAACCCGCCTCCCAAGCGTGGCAATTATGACAATTCCCTCTATTGAGAGAGACCTATGGCCAGCAGTGGACGTCGTATGATTGAATAGAGAACTAGAATAATATTGTATAACAGCCAGCCGTAACTTACTATACAAACACATGAATCATTAATACAATTTTTATATAAAACTACTACGACAAACTATTAACAATTACATAGTTATTTCTATTGATTATGCTTTAGTTTAAGAAGTCAACTTATTATGTATCTTTTTCTATAAGCGTCCAAAACTTTGCATAGAACTTTTCTCATATTAAGCAAATTATCTCTTTAGAACATTTAAAATTCAAAACAATTTCTCATCACTGCTATATAATAGATACCACTTTTAACAAAACGTCGAATATAAACAACAATGTTATATCATAGGAAACTATTGTACATCGTTCGTGTTTATTTTAAACATTAACCCACGTCCACTGAAGGAGAGCATTCCTTGTAGTATATCCAAAGATTGTACCTACTTCAATATAATTTTATTGTCCACAAATCCACCTTACAGATATTATAATCCTTTCATAAAACATCCCTCCTAGAACAGGCATGGAATATTTTATTCCATTGCTATTTAAAACTAATGTATCTTTATTGAAACTTTAAACTCAATGCTACTGCAGTTTTGAAGTCCTTTATTCTTAATTAATTAAACATGCATATTCCTTCTTCTAAGTAAAATTAAACTATCGAGCTTGTTAATATAATGTATTGTGTATAACCTGCAGGTTACAAGTACATGGCACCTATATAACTATTACTACAAAATACGTTTGGAACTATACACAAACTGCAAATTATTTGTATATTAATTATAAATAGCGAACTTTGTTGAAATGAATTATGTAATTTATTTAGGAGTAACTATTTGTACAACCTCAAATGTTAAATAATAATTATTGTGAAATAATCTCATTCTACAAATGTCAATTTCATATGATTATAATGTAATATTGTTGTTCGAATATTGAGCAAACACTATTATTTATTTAATTACATTTTCTAATTTCAGAAATGTTAGTATTACGTGTATTTTATAAATAAAGCATCGTCAGCAGAAATGAACTATCGAAAGCTAAAATCAATTTGTCAAACCCGCTTATTAGTTGCCTTTTTCAAATAAATAAATTACATCTATTACTCGATCAACTATTATAGTAGTATTTATTTATGCTTTACAATATTTCCAACCATTACAGCAAATGTTAGTTTTCGGAGAGTTGTCGTTAAATAATTTTTATGAGTAAATATATCTGATGACGTCCATACTGTAAATAATCACCTTGTTAACCCAATCGTCCGATAACTGGTTTCAAATTATTCTAAACATGGTGTATCAATATACAGTCATGTGATCAAATGGGTTAGTAATTTATATTTAAAATGAGATAACATTCACATAGAAATTTTATGTTTAACATTAAAATGTAAGTAAAAGAACTTTTTATGGCGTCACGTAAATAATTATGTACTTATTTACAAACATCGTTATTTTAAATATGCTGGTATTTTATTACTGTCTTATATAACATGGGATCAAACTCAATCAAGTCGTAAAGTATACGTGTTAATGGTATAATCACATAGCTTTGAGGTAATAACAAGGAAACCGACTATATGAAAGTAGAGTCTCACATTTGAATGTAATCAAGTCGAAACGCTATTATCGAGCCAAGGTGCGAGCGACTTCACGCATTGTTTATGGGGGGAGACACCTCTGAAATTCGTACAGTTGACTTCCGACCTGCGAGCGAATCGAACTTTACCGCCTATAAACTCTTTATAGCCAATTCTCGATTATTATTACTTAACCCTCATGACTTATGAAGTAATAAATTCGAGCTTCTCTCGCTGAACGAGTTTTCGGTGTGAATTAAACTGACTACTTTTAAAAATTTCTTTGTTACATTCCGATGGATAAATTCAGTAATTGATTTTAAGAACGTAAAAGGGAGATAGCAAGTGCGTAATCGTTATATTAGAAGGGAATGAACTTAAAATATCTGCACGTATCTGGTGTGGCTTTAAATAACTTATTTGTAATTGCCGAGTACCGATTGTCTGTGCGTCGGGAGTATAAGGGGTGCGGCACCGTTTGATGGCAATCGGAGTTGCACCGGATTCTGCATTGCTTCCGTGCCTTTTGCTTATTATCAGCTTTTGTGTGGGCCAGTTTTTTATAGTAAAACTTTATATAATGATTATATTACGATAGATAACTAAAAACGAATATGGATGTCAACTGATTATTTTCTATGGTATAATGAAAAATAAGATTTACCACTGAAAACATATTAAAAGATTTGATCGAGAATAAGATATTTCATTTGACTTCATATAAGTTATAAAAAACTTTAAACGCTTATATCTCAGAAATTTATTAGATGAATGAAATATTTTTTTTTCAGTAGATGGTATGGTACATTTCGTAAATTATATTAATTACTTAACTTTGTTGCTTTGAACAAATTACACAACAATGAACTAAGTAAATTGCGTGTCGTTATAAATAGAAAAAAGCTCGTGTAAGCCAACATTGTTTGATTGATGTAAACTGCAGATAATTTTTAGAAAATTATCTCTACCGCTATTATGAAGCGGTGGTAAAAGCTATAGAGTTTGTTTGTTGTATGAAATAATCCGCAGGATTAGGTTTTAAATTATCTCTAACCATTTACAATGTTATGTTTAGACTTACGGTTTTATGGTAATCCCGCTCCATTTTCTCTATAATGCGTACAAAATCGAGTTATGCTAGAATAACATCATTGCCTTATTGCACAAGGAAATAATAACGGACGAGAGCATAACATATTTTAGAAAGACCATTGGCTTTATTGAAAGCCGTGCTTGCGTTTATACCATCCCCGCCTTCTGAGGCATAAAGTTATTTTCACAACAAAGCACGCAAGGCCTCTCGGCTCCTTATATTGGACCTCGCTAGAGCCGACCCATTGTAATCTTAATGCCGTATTATATTAATGCGATAAACATCGCCACGATATCTCGGGTTCATTTTTTTTTGTATTTATCTGAGTTTAATATTAGCATGAACACTTGAAAGGTCTCAGAAGACGAGGGAGCGTTTCTCTGGTTATTATGTGTTATGTTTTGAGACGATCAGATAGAGGAAAAGTATCCAATTCTTTTACATTCAAATTTACTCATTTCTTTGATATAAGTTTATCAAATATAACACACTTAATTACAATTTGTTATCATTGCGATGTTTTTGGTTTAGTAATTTAAAAATGTACAGATTTTTTTTTAATTATTATCTGCTTACTATAGATACTCGACAATGTATAAAAGAGAAAAGTCGAATAAAATCCATAGTTCAATGTAATTATTTGCGAGATTGTAAAATAACGATTTTATGAAATATTACATTGTAATTAAACTTTATACGTATATACATAGCCTCTATATAAGTCTATATACACGTTTTCATTATTATTAAAATTAATGCATTAAAAATTTAGCATAGAGATATAAGTAAACAAGTGATCTAATGTAAAATACGCTGGTTAATCTTTTAAACGCTGTAAATATTATATTACAAAATATGTAATATGTTTCTCTGCTTTTAAACTACGTCACACGCTATCACGTCAACTAAATATAATTGTATAGATAATATAAAATATAAATAGGTGTAACCACCGCACTAAAATACTTATGTTGGATGACAAGGCATGAAAATCCAAATTTAGTGAGCATATTACTCGAAAGAGGCCACGGCAAGGCACGCACAATGAAACTTTGTGCCTTCCTTGAATAATTGCCGTATTTAAGTACAGAGATTTAGTGTCCCGGGTTGAGTCATAATGCGCGAGTTATGTATTTATTATTATTATAAAATTACTATATTTATTTATAAATTATGATATAATTAATATATTAATTTTAATTGTGGTTAAAACAACGAATCGTATTTCACATACGAGAAATATCATGATCAGTATTTATAAAAACGTTTTAAAATCACCAGTATTATAGTTTATACTATCATAAATCACGTTAAACAATTACCTGAAACCAAGGTAAAGTTTCGTTCAAACAAAAGGTTTACACATTTTTGAGTTCTTTCATCTCTTGTCAGCAATACCTCTCTTATCCTTTCACTCCTTTCATAATTAAGTAAGTATTGACATAGTTATGAAACATCCAACGAAAAGTAAATAGGTAAACATACCAGTTACAATGTCTCCCATGTCATCTAAAATTTGCATTCCATAGACCTCCCCACTAGCCCCTGTGGTGTTTACGTAAGATTTGAACAGTCCGTAATAAATTTGGTAACATTCGTTTCGAGTTCGAATTTGATTCGAATTCAATTAGTTTTGAAATATTGAAAGATACTCGCTAAATTCTTGACGCATCGTGATTCAGTGCTCGGTACAATGTATTTATTTTGTAGTGTGTACCATTGTATCCCGCTGAGTGATCGTCACAACTTGCCTCTTTAAATTTATCTTCCATATTTTTATGTTACAGCCGTTATGGGATATTTGGAGCAAAAAATAAATTTTTCCACAGCATTGGACGTATTCATATTTTATATCTCAAACCATTAGGGTTGGATCTTTTGACGTGAAAGTAAATAGTGGTTTTTATTTTTCAATGTCATGTCAATGTATTTGATGTTATTTATTAATTTTAGGTAACATTATTTTAATTAAATATCATTAACTACATTTGATTATTAAATAAATTAATGAGTGAAGTTGCCAAACATCCATTAATAAGATAAATAACTTTGGAATTTATTAAAAAAGTGGTTTATTAATTTAAAAAAAAAAAAAAAAACTGGTTTGTATCGTTTGTACTTGTTGAGAGTAAAATAAATTGGGTATTATTTATAAAAAAGAATTGGCATTTTTTTATACTCCGTCAGTATATATAATATACTATATATCTATATAATATATATCTTCGTTGATATTTGAAAGTTGAAGGACTCTTCGGGAAAAATATACCTATCCTATAACTAAAAGTGGCAAGTTGTCGACACGAAGGTTGCCGTAAATGTAACTTTTGCCTTTGACATGTTCTACTTATGGAATGTTATTTAGATCTGTTCTTTGTCTAAAGGATACAAGTTAGATAATCAACAAATTTATATGTATACTCCATTCGGACTAATGATAATGTAGTCATACTTGGTGAAACAAAACTTACACTAAAAAAGATTTCACATGCTACACATAACAAAATACAACGAATTTCGACTTATATATTTACAATTGGAAATATATGAATATATTTAACAAGTCTGGATATCTTCTATATATATAAAAGGAAAATGGGGATCTTTTGACGCACCATCACCTCAAAACTACTAAACACATCGGGATGTGACTACTACCGTTCGATGCGGAATTTTTGATGGATTCCATCGACCTTTTCTAAATTTGTTTTCGATTTACTCTTGTGTACATTTTTCCGCTAATAAAAACAAAATACTCTCATTTTTCTTGATTCATTTGGTTTTTTAGATTAGGTATACATCAAATGTTATATGCACAGAACATATGAAACGTGGGCGGAGCCTCGTGCACCAGCTAGTTACTTATATACTTGTGTTTTATTTTATATTTCTATTATATATATTTGTGTTATATTTTGTTCAATAACATTCAGCTTCTTACATATATTAGTAAACTAGCTGTGCCCGCGGCTACACCCGCGTGGAATTCAAACAATTTACCTATATTCTCCCTCTGAATGCAATCTATGTCATTACTAAATTTTGTGGTAATCTTTTCAGTGGTTTAAGTGTAAAAAGTTAACAAACAGACAGAGCTAGCTGGTGCCCGTGATTTCGCTGGTGTAGAATTTCAAGTACCCTATTTTTTACTCTGTTTTGATTAATCTTCACACTAATTTATCATTTATACATGATTTAAATACACATATTCTAGATGTTACTTTAGAGTGTAAATTAGTAACGTACCTTTTTTTTTTTTTTTTTTTTTGTCGAGGGGAAATGCATTTACCCACTACCCTTATCTATTGTATTTGAAGGATCAAAGTCCCCCAAATACAATAGATAAGGGGGCACGGAGTGACGAGCTCCGTGCCAGTGTGGGACTCACCCGGGCGTGAAGCGCCCGGAAATACCCACTAAAACCCCCCGGAGCCGTCCGCTGCATTTGATGTGGGGGCGATACGGGGTTACCATGGCATGTCACCGCGTCGCCCCCTGCAGCAAACCCACCAGGCCTCGTCGTGCAATGGCCCAATGGGGATGGGGGAGACTAGTCTCTACCCCACCTCTTCGCCCGCCCCCCCGAAGGGAGGCATGACCCGTCGGTCATCAATCCTGGGCAGGATACTTCCTACCCCCCATAGACCTCTTCACTGGTCATCCCCATCTCTCATCATGACAGAGCAAGGCATAGAGAAGGGGGGAGAACCCCACCAATCATCCGATAAACCTCCTATACCTGCCCCTGAACCAGTGGGACCTTCGCACCAACTGGTGCCCTCTTGATAAGGGAGGTCGGCAAAAGATCCCCCCCATTTGGTGGCCTGCCTCCCTCCCCTCCTCCGCGCACAATGCACACTTCGGTCGCTCCGCCATGCAGCCCATGGCCCTGTGCCCCTGTACTCCACACCGGTAACACTGATCCCCCCTCTCCACTTCAGCAGTGCACCTCGCTCTGGTATGACCCAGTCCCATGCACTTGTAGCATCTCAATGGAAGTACCTCAAGCGCACGGACCTGGGTCATACTCCAACCAACTTTTATCCTCCCCTTTCCAATGACCCTCAGCGCCGTCTCCACCGGCAGCGACATCACTAAGGTCCTGAACCCTCTTTCTGTCACCCTCACTACACCAGCCTTAACCTCCTCCACACGACACCCTCCTTCCTGCGCAACCCTTAACACAGCCTCCTCCCTTGAGACCGAGTCCTCCATACCCACTAGCCGAACATCCGCCCTCTTGGTCGGCCTGGAAACTACCGCGACCTCTTCCACCAATTCACGTAACCGCGCCGCCAGAACATCCGCCCGTTCCCCACCCTCCGGGCCCGGAATCTCAATGATCCGGGACCCAACAGCAGTGGGGCGGCACGATATATCCTGCACCCCCATTCCCTCCAGGTCCACCCTTTCCCTGGCTTCCCCCCCCCAAAACCCCCGCATAAGTTAGCCCCCTCGCCACCGCCTCCGGCCGCAGGGTAACTACCACCGCCGCCGAACGCGGCACCTCCGGGAGCCTCGGCCTAGACCTCACAGCTCCCCCTTCACGCACCTCCCGAGGCTCAGAAGGGGCCAGTACTGCGCCCTTTCCTGCCACCTTTCTTCTCTTTCCTCTCCCCTCCACCACAGCCCATTCCCCCTCCACACTCCCTCCATCAACCTCCACCACCTCTTCCACTACCTCCCTTCCACCAGGAAGAGGGGCCCAGTCCATCCCTAAAGGGGAAGCCGAAGCAGGGCCACTTCTTCCTTCCAGCGGCTTCTTCCGGAGTTTTCCTCCTTCCCTCGTACCGCCTCCTACACCCGCCGCCGTCCTCGCCGGCAATCCCCCAACAACACCCGCTACCTGTCCCTCCAGCGTCTCCAGCTTTTTGTTCACTCCCATCAACACACCCTCCAACTTCCCCATGACTGCCGTCACCACCTCCGCAACTATATCCCCCTTAGACCGCCCCTCTTCCTTCAGCCTTCCAACTTCCTTTTCCAACTCCACCACCCTCTTTCGCAACTCCTCCTTCTCACGACACATCTCCCTAGCATGCTTCGTCATGTCCGCGGCATATGCCGCCATCCTCCACACATGTATCGCCATCGTTCTCATCTTCTTGCACTCAGTACCACCAATCTTTCCCTCCAGCTCCACCATCCATTGTACCATCGTATCCGCCAGTTCAAAGACCTCTTTTGGCTTCAAATTACCAATTCGCGGCAAATCCCTCGCCAATTTCCTCATCCCCGCCAACAGAGTCATTCCTCCCTTCATCACAAACCCCTTGTACTTAATCCATGGGAAATCCCGGCCTAGAAGATCCTCCCCATACTCGGCGTTATCATTTAACCCCGAGGACTCCTCTATCCTTTCCTCCCTCAGCAGAGGGGGACCAACATCAAAATCAATATCCATACCAACACACAAACCCGCTCCAACACCAACAAATAACCACACAAACAAACAACCACCAAATTAGTAACGTACCTAATTTTATCAAATTCGGTTCAGTACTTTTTGCGTGATTGTCGAACATTGCCTTTTATTATAAGTATAGTTTAATGATAATGACTAATTTAACGAACAGGGAATGTAATAGTGCGAAATATAATCTCAAGTAAATTCAATGGTATTACACAAGTCCTTACATACATTTAAAGCGATGATGACGCAATGAGTAGTACGGCCGAATTCTGCTCCAATAAACGCGAGTTCGAACCCCACCTATACAACTCGCATGATGATAGGGGATTTTTTACTAATGCCCGCCTGGGTAGTTTCCATCCTCAAGTTTGAAAACCTGTCGCCATATACCAATAGGGGTGTTCCGGCAGCATCACTTGAGAACTAGTCCCTCTAGGCTTAGTGTGTTTTACCATCCTGGACCACATAGTCCTTAACATGATGTTAGATTAAGATCAAAGCATGGAGCCTATACCTTGTAAAAAAAGTTATAAACGTGTAACTACGATCTCTCCTCCTATAGCGCTCACTACTTGATTAATTTTTACTAAATTATACTATTTTTATTACTTTCCTATTCTTACGTAAGGCGTTTTATAGTTCAAATTATAGAACTTAGTTTAATTTTATATTATGCCCCCGGAAAAGTGGTGTCTATATACAGTACTAAAGTTTAGTTTCGAGTTGATGGATTTATAGCGTAGGGTGATCTGTGACAAGGCGACCAACTTCTTTATCGAGTGTAGACGTAGTTAATAGTTTTACATAGTATGTTATTTATTTTTTATAGTCCAATGATTAACTCAGCAGGCCAGTTTTACGTTAAAAGTTAACATTTATTTTATTTCATCGTTTTTTATTTTTAAATGTCAATTCATATGGATAATTTTAAAGGTAGGCAATATTATTTCAATAAAAATAGTAACATTATAGTTACAATTCGTTTGAATACTTAATTATAATTATATATAAACGTTTAGATTATAAATTGTAGAAATGTTTTATAATAGTAGCTCATTGGTCTGTTAAAGCTATCGATGTATGTAGGATTGATTCCACTTATCCCCTTTTATATGAGTGTTAGTTTTCAGTGAAGGATAACAGCAAAATGAAATGCTACGAGTATTATTGTGGTCAGATATTTTCTGCCCTTCTGGCTATCACGCACAAAATTACAAATATGTTGCCAAGATACCTTATAGGTATATTCTGGCATGAGTTTTTGAGGATCATTATCATCATAGAGATGGGCCGAAAGTTCGTTTCATATTCGTTATTTGGAATATGCGGCAGCTTTAGCGAACCGTCGTATTCATTCGAATATTATACGAAATAGTAATCAAGGGTTTCACTGTACTTACTTACCTGTATATAGTTAAGCATGATTAATACATTGGAATGTTCTGGAAAATGTGAAGTGTGTTATTTTCACGCAAATAAAAAGTAAGCAAAACAGAAGCACGCACGTGGCTAACTTATGCTCTGTATTATTTTAGATGCAATGATTAATTTGAAGTGTATTGCTGTAGCGAATGGGAAGTTTCAACGTCAATCTACGCACTTTACATGAACAAGATACAGATTCAGTATGTGAATCAAGTATGCCGAATATTCGATCGAATGTTTCGTCCGATTAAAATTTTGCCGAAAATTCGGCCGAATAAATTTATTTTGTGAAACCCTCAACCTATCTCTAGTATTTGACATCAGATGAGATTATATTGAAAGCTCTGAAACTATAACATATTATAAATATACTATAATTATTTTAACTTAATAATCAGGGAGTAGTTCTCTCGTTATTGAAAATAAATTGCAACGAGTTCAAGCCGTGATAAATGGCGAAGTAAGTTACAGAAAAATGTTACTCCAGAACCTTTTAATTGGTTCGGCACGAAACGCCATGTTGGCGTGCAAGATAAAAAATGGTAGGACCTCGTATTCGTGTGGTATAGCGAACTGTGAGATATCAGCGTTGGAAAGAACATTTATAATTCACACATAATAAAATATATATAAATGTGCACTCAATATATTAATTATTCTTATCCTAAAGTAATTTTGACTTTTATTTATTTATCTTATGTTTTCTTTGGATTTTATTAAAATTGTTGTATAAATGAGAAAAATGTAAGTAAAAACATTTTTAATTAAAAACAAAACAGACTTCAAAAGAATAAACTACAAAAAATACACTAAAAAGTGAATAAACAATTACTGTATTATTCTGCTTCGTTAATTATGAAATCGGTGCCAACTTACGGATAACAAAATGGTGTAAATGTACGTCGCTAATTTTATTCAATCTTGATCAATTTTGTTTCAATTGATAATCTCCTCCTTTTTGTAGACAGTTAATGATTAACAACGGGTTTTATATAAATATATATATGAATAATAAGAGTACTTACTTGAGCAAAGCTAATGTTCAAGTTTACAGTAATCAAAGCGTGTTTATACAAATAAATGGAAGTCGTGCTCAAGTCTTTGTTTACTGTTTGAGAGATAGTGGTTAAATTACTGTACCAACATAATGAGTGTTTGAAATGGTTTCCATTTTGGCTAACGATACTTATAAACAATACAAACATACCGTTATAATTCTAGTCAATTTGAAAATAATTATTAAATTTAAATATTATATGAATGTCGACTATTTAAAATGTTCATACTATTTACTGCATCGGTGGCGCAGATGTATTATGGTGCGGCTTTTGTTTTGAGGTCTCGGGTTCGATCATCGGGTCGGGTCAAATGATCTTGGGATTTTCTACTCAGTACCATCCCGGAGTCTGGAATTTGTGCCCGATATGGCAACAGACTCACATCAGGGACGGAATTAAACTCGGCGAAATGTGGGTGGTGTAGTTCGCTATTTCATCTCTGCCTAACCCTTCGGGGATAACAGGCTTGAGCTTATTTTATGTTCTACTAGTTATGTGTGTATGTTTATCGCTGTATGCACATTAAGAGGATATCCTAACGGCATTCATTCCATACAAAAGCAGTTTCCTCCCTGGATAATAACATTATGGTAAATATTTTTATACCAAATAATATATATCCACCACCGACATGCCCGAGCCTTTTGATATTTTTCATAAATTAGTTATTGTAGAAACTAGAAGGCTTTGAAAATGAAAAAAATGCTCGTTTTTTTACCGTCATTTTCAGACATTCGTCAAACAAATTTGATGGATAAAATAAAAAAGCAAATCTTTATTATTCTAAAACTGAAAGAAAATAAAATATCGGTTCAGTTTTGGAGGAGGAAACCAGGGTACTAGGAAGTGATGTTTTCGTCTATTTTGCCTACGGTAAAATCAGCCAGCGCTGCAGTTGTCCCTTTCGTGTTTTATAATTATTTCCTTGGGTCGCAACGCGATAGCCATAGATTTCTGAAATACCTACTTTTCCACCGCATGTCCTTTTAACCTGTATGTACGAGTATACCATGAATTCAGTTCGGGGCTTGAATCCAGAGTAGGAAAAATTTATGACCATGTAAATAACTTAACTTCGTTGTAAGTTAAAACTGATATCTATTCAAATGTTTAATTTAGAAAACAACACACTAAGTAATTAAATATTTCATTCCGCTAGTAAAATTCCACTTTTACATCACATATTGTTAGTTGTTATAATGTTTGAACGAAGCATGAACATTTCTCCTAAGCTTTAATGTTCTAAATAAATTCCTTGTTTATATCTTGTTTTAAATGGTCATCCTTATTTATATTTTACATGATATAATAAAAAATAATTAGTCAATATTCCTGTTAAAGTCAAACATGCGATCATTTTTTAAATGTCAATTTAATAAAATCTTCTTCTTAAATATCATACAAATGTAAGTAAATATGAATAATAAAGTTATAACACACAAATAAATGTTTTCATTTGTAAAACGAAAATTCAGGTAGCAATTTTAGTAAGATAATTACAAAGAACTGGCAACATCAGACATGCAGTCAAGACTGCGCAGAATGAATAATTGCAATTTGCATAACTTTGAATAACACATTTATGTTTAACTATTATTATTATTCAGTAAGTAAAATACTGGTTTTAGAGTAAATTTTGGGCATTACGGTAAATTTGAATTTCATAGTTTCTTGTGTTATTATAAATGATTGCAAAGTTTATGAACTTTAATTATAATAGAATCAATTTATAGCTGTGTGACCGCGGATCTGCCCGCGTTTCATATATTCGTCATTAGTAGTATTGTTTTTGAATAATCTTTGGAAATTAATATTTTGACGGTACTGTCTCTTGAATTGTATTTTATTTACAATTTCATGAGTTCAATTTTTTTTAATTCAATTATTTTCGAAAAATAAAATAGCCTAAGTTGGGCAGAGTAACTTCGGCTATCTAGCAAAAAAAGTCCCGTCAAAATCGGTCCTGTCGCTCCGGAGATTAGCCGGAACAAACAGACAAAAATTTAAAAAATATTGTTGATGGTACAGATACCGTATATATACCATTCATATGTATTTAGTAAATTTTGATATTACAAACAGACACTTCAATTTTATTTATTAGTATAGGTTATTATTTTTCTTAAAAGTAGATTGTTAATGTATCGTTTTTATATATATCAATAGAGTAAAATGAAATAAAAGTACTTTAAACTGGCTTCAACGCCTTACTTACGAAGGTGCATAGCAGTTGCTTTGTTTCACACAATATTAAAATCCCATATTGCACAATTGTACTGGGTTGTGGAAAAGTCGAAGACGCTCAGCGTCTGTTGGTGGAATGTACTCGAAATGCGGGGGCTAGAAGTTGTTTGGTTTTGTCCTTAGGATTATGTTATTTAAATATAGACATGTTCCATGGTGTACTAGCAGAACCGATATCCGATTCCGTTTATTATTACAAGTAGTAAGTTAGGACATCATTTAATTTAGTTATTTTTTTTTTGTATTATTTTTATTTTTGTAACTTATATTGGGCATCCTCCGATAAGGCTGGCATACACTAATGTGTAAAGGCCCTGTTCAAATGAATGATTACACAAAAAAACAATTGTTCTGTACATGCTATTATCAGTAAAGTTATAAATAGTAAATAGACAAAAATACACACTCATACATGCAATCCAAACACAAGCAAACACATACTCAGTATTGCTATTATTTTAATGTTCTATTATATACATTATAGAAAGTATTTTTTAAGATATATTCCGGAGGCGGGCGATGGTAGTTGAAACATACAGTTCTTAACTACAGCAGCTACTATCGTTTAAAAGTAATTATGTAATTTTTTTTTGTGTAAATAAATGAAAACAATGTAACTAATTACGATTAATTTCATCAAAAAACCATTTTGACAGACCTTCAGTGTTCTTGAAAATATAAGCTATAGTTAAATTTTAATAGTCTTTAGAATTACATTTGATGAATAATTTTACAACGCTGTAATTTGCAATGTAGGTTTAAAATTCTTTTTCTAATTGCTTCTCTCTTGCTACTGGAGGTTGGAGTCAGTCTTAGAAAGGTACTTTTGTAAGCTTTCTCTGTTTGGTTAATTTAAAAATTTTACAGCACATAATAAGATGGAATAGTAGAATAGGTTTCTATATGAGTATTAGAGAATATGTTAAAGTTTGAAGTTTAGTAAGTGGCATGTCTGAATTGTCTGGTCGCGTGCGGAGCGGAGATCCATTAACGTAGTCAGCCGTGAGCTGCCGCCAACAAACAAATTACTGATGCAAACACGTCGCAACACGCGAGCCCTGAAAGCCTTTTGCTTGCTTTGTCTATTTTGTTCCTCGATTCCTTCGTCGCTGTATCGCTTCGATGACCCTATACCCCGTGTAATTTGATTAAAGTTATTGTTATTGGCAAAACTAACAACCGTAACTGTTTCAGAATTTGAATATATATATTATTTCAGGAATATAAATGATTTCATATTTTACTATCGTCATCCATCGTTACATACATAACATCACGCCTCTATCTCATAAGGATAGGCAGAGACAACATCCTTTCACCTGCTACGATTCTGATACGCGTCTTTCGCTTCTTCTACTTTCATCAGCGTTTTCAAATACCCCCCTCGGTGACCTCGACCTGGTCGAAATACGTTCGGCTATGTCCAACTTTACCGGCTCTCCCAGTCACTTTCGTTAGATCGAGATTGTTATTCACATAATTAATATTAAAGAAGCTTGGAAGATATTTAAATTTTTATAAAAATTACGTATATAACCTATTACTAAATTATATACACACTTGGTAAACTTCAAACGTTTACAGAAAGCAACTTCTGTGTAGATAGACGTGAAAGCGTTGTGTAAGTCAGAGAGCCTAGAGGGTTGTCAAGAGACGCGTAACACGGTTCTACTAATTAGCCCGGATCGTAGATACCTTTAAAATTATATTAATTAATATATATGGTTTAATATGTTCTGTCTTAATGTGTATCTGCAACATAATATAAAAGCAACATAACTTTCAACAATCCAATATCTAGCTAACATGTGTTGCTTGTACAACAATATCTCATTCCGCAATGCCGGTGATAAAAATACTGACTCTATATACATATTTCATTTAAATTTGTTAGATTTCGATACATAATTAAGGAATACATATTATTATTGTAATGTTTACAATTGGCTAATATTATGTTAATTAAATATATTTAAATTATTTACCTAACTACTACCATGAAATTTATTACTTACAAATGGATTACAAACTAGCTTAAAAATAGTGTGACACTTTATATTTGTATTGTTTATGATCTGTAATGAATAAGCTCTAAGTAAAAAATTATTAATAGCAATAAATTAAGCTACCATTTAATTTAAGAGATTTACTTATAAGTTCCATTGCTTGCAACTTGTAAACTAATTACGTAATAAATGCATTACATATTAATTTATGATACCGATCTATTATTAAACGTGTACTTACCTAAGATTTAATCTTTTAAGTTTGTGACTGGCTTTTCTTACAAAGTTGCTTATTACGCGTTATTTTCTGCAACCTGCTTTATATATCTATTCGTGTGTTTGAGATTATTTCAAATCAAAATCAAAATTTATTTATTCAATTTAGGCCCTAAGAAGGCGCTTATGAACGTCTAAAACACTACCACCGGTTCGGAAAACAACCCAGTCGAGAAGAGCCGGCAAGAAACTCGATCTGGTTCTTTTTTTTTCATAAGTATAATATATATCATTTTTTTTGTCATATAAAAAACTATACAAATCGTAGTTTTTAGTGGAAGCACAGAGATGTGGGTTATTTCCAGACATCACTATCGTTCACGTAATGATCCACCCTGTAATAACCTTTTGAGATTAAAACTTGCTTGACATAATACTTGAACTTATTGTCAGGTAAATCGGTAATGTTACTTGGGATCTTATTGTAAAATCGAATACTATTACCTATAAAGCTTTTATTACACTTACTTAATCTAAAGCGTGGGACGGCCAACTTGTCTTTACTTCTAGTATTAAAATTATGACGATCATTCACTAGATCTAGCTTGTCTAAATTTTTACGAATATGCATTAAGTTATCGAAGATGTATTGGGAGGGCAAAGTTAAGATATCATATTCTTGAAACTTGTTCTTTAGAGATTCGCGAGGTCCCATATTATATATTGCTCGAACAGCTCTCTTTTGTAACGTAAAAATGGTGTCTACCTCTGCTGCTGTACACCACAGCAAAATACCGTAAGACATTAAGCTGTGAAAGTAAGCAAAGTAGACTAACCTAGCAGTAGCAATATCCGTCAACTGGCGAATTTTCCGAACCGCAAAAGCAGCGGAACTAAGCCTTCCTGCCAAAGTTTTAATATACGGACCCCATTGTAACTTATTATCAAGTGTGATACCTAAAAACAGAGTTTTGTCAACTAAGCCTACTAAATTCCCTTCTATCTCTAACTTACAATCAATATGTTGCAAATTGGGCAACATAGATTTTATGCATTTCGTTTTCTTAGTGTTAAGAAGTAAATTATTTAAGGCAAACCATTTGGAAATGTTTGCTAGTTTATTATTTAAGTGCCTAATCTCTGAATTTTTTCTTTTTACTTTAAATATAAGTGAAGTATCGTCTGCAAATAGAACCATATCAGCTAAGTTATTAACCATTAGCGGTAAGTCATTAATATAAACCAGGAATAAAAACGGTCCCAAAATCGACCCCTGCGGCACACTGATTCTAACTAATGATCCAGTGGAGGTTACCCCATTAACATTTACTTTCTGACATCGGTTTGTTAGTAAGAGGCCAGGAAGGAGACAGAGGTTTCAGAAACACCATAATGTTTAGTTTCAGTATAAGTGTACTGTGATCAACGCAGTCAAAGGCCTTTGAGAGATCGCATAATACACCTATTGCATCCTGCCAAAGCTCCCAAGCTCCCAATATGTGACTTATTAACGTTGCACCAGCGTCAGTGGTAGATTTGGATTTCGTGAAACCAAACTGCCGATCATCTAAAATCTTTTCTGCTCTAAAGTATTCAACTAACTGATTAAACATAATCTTTTCGAAAATCTTACTAATCGATGGAAGTACTGAAATTGGTCTATAATTTTCAAGACTACTTCTGCAACCTGATTTAAATAGGGGTACCACTTTACTTATTTTAATTAAATTAGGGAAAGTGCCTGTTGCTATGCATCCGTTAAATATGTTAGCCAAATATGGGGAAATATTAACAATCATGGTTTGAAGAACCATTACCGACATTCCCCATATGTCTTGTGTATGTTTTAAATTTAATTGCTTGAAGGCTTTTAATATGTCACCTGCAGTAACAGATGTAAAATAGAATTTTGAATTTATAGGAGCACTTAAGTTATTAAGGAGCAATGCGGCACCATGGAGTGATGAAGTTATATGTTTGTAACTTCAAGAGGTATGTTAGTGAAGTAGTCCTGAAAAACAGTTGCTACCTCTGAACTGTTTGAAATATGTACTCCGTCAACGTTCAGATTAAGTGTATTATTATTTATTTTACTATTTCCTGTTTCTTTATTTATGATGTGCCAGACGGTTTTGACCTTATTTTTAGACACGAGAACTTTTTTTTGAGTAGGTAATGGGTTATTCAAAGTGGACGAATCTCTGTTCAGGTTAAAAAAATTATAGTGAAGATAAAATGAATATTTTAACTTGACGAAACACAAACCAGAACTGCTCTTCATTCTAATTAAAAAAATATGAACTTGAGTGCATTCTACAATATATACAAAAAATGATTATTTAGGGGGCGTCCATAAATTACGTGAGGTGTTTTTTTTTTTATTTTCTGCAAATCCCTCCCCCCCTGATGAGATGTCGTGAAATTTTATTTAACCCCCTTCCCTCATCCCCCATTCTCACGTGAGATTTTTCAAAATGTGAGTTTATTACGTAAACGCGTGGGATTGTTATTGTAAAAAGAAAAAAACAAATTTGCTTCGTGCTTTTATTTACGACTATAATATAATAATACATAAAATTGAAGTGTCTGTTTGTAATATATATATATAAACTTATACACAAAGAACCGTTATTATCTTGGTTTTTTTTACAAACAATACTAAAATACATTTATGCTCCGTCTTTGGATACCAGATCAGCCATGAATGGCGGGCTACTGTTTGTTATCTTTCGTTAAAAAAAAAACACATACAACGCTTGTTTGTGCCTGGCTGCTTCTAAAGCTACGCAGTACAATAATTTACAATTATTAAATCAATATATAACTGTATAATAATGTATGCTATTCTAAAATAGGTCCATTATATCGGTCTATCTGGCATTATGTCCATTCGATGCAGCTGTCAATTAGCCCCGGAGTGCCCAGCGCAGGCGAGGCGTGATTCTGTCACCAACGAGTTTCATGCTATGTAATTTTAACTTCACAAAGCTGTGTATTACATTATTTCTTATAGATAATCTTATCGTAAACTCGTTGGTAGAGTATTTCTTTTCACATTACTTGACATTTTTGACTTGTAATTTTTTCTTATTATATATAACTAGCTGTGTGCCCGCGGTTTCATAAATTATTCACTGCTTTTTTATACGGAACCCTAATTTTTGTTTAGTACTAAGTTAAAGTAAAAATATTTCTCATAAATTCAAGCACTTTATTATTTTTATTTACTACATTTTTTTATGAGTTTTAATTTTTTTTAGACGGAACCCTAATTATTTTCGAAAATTAAAGTGCCCTAAGTTAACTTCAGCTATCTACCAAATAAAGTCCCGTCAAAATCCGTTCAGCCCTTTCGGACATTACCCGGTGCAAACATGCAGACAGACAAAAATTTTAAAAATTGCATTTTTAGTATAGGTATCATGTATACATTCATGTCTATTTAGTAAAAAAAATGATTTTGACATTACAAACAGACAATTCAATTTTATTTATTAGTATAGAAGTATATGTAGATATAGTATTATTCCATCCAGCCCTTCAACCGAAAGACGTCCACTGCAAAGACGACCGGTTTTGTGTCACCAGCATCCAGCGAATTCGCGCGACCTTCACTAGGTAGTCGGCCCTCCTTTTGGGGGTCCTACCCACTTTGCGTCTTCCGGTGCTTGTACCCATTCGAGAACCCGTTATCTCTATCGGGAATCGGTTCTGCGAGCAATATGACCAGTCCATTGTCACTTAAATTTAGCAATTCTTCGGGCAATAATAGTATTATTATTTATAAAAAAATTAAGTGAGAATACTACTAGTAAACCAAAACAATCACTCTAATTTATAGTAACATTATTTAATATAATGTATTCTCACACATACGAGTATCTCCTGTTTCAATAACTTTCTAAGTATATAGTTGCCACGAGTCTGCTGCAGTGAACCACACGATTATCAAAGCTCTAGAGTAACATAGATGTTGACAAAGCAAAACCCTGTTACTGCGTTTAAGAATTTCTCATATTATTTACATAAATTTGCTTTTAATATGCGTTATAAAAACGACAGTATACAAAACAAACTTTTGACCTTCGATTAATTCATAATCTATACAAAAATCGAAAACGATGCTTTGTCATTCGTTTTATGTTTAGTTCATCACATTTTCCCCCTTAGGTTTGTCAAACGATTCTCTAAACGATACTCATGTTCCAATTTCAACATTTGTGTGAGCATAGGTAGTAAAATTTTAACATGAAATTACCTACATATTTTTTTTTCTTTTGATGATCATTATTTTAGCTGAGGTCAACCAAAATCATTAGCATTATTTTAACAAATAAAGGTTCATCTTTAACTCTGTACACGTAATGGTTAATTCGACCCACATATTTTTTCTTTGTGGAAAGACTTTCCGATTGTCTTTAATACTACTCATGTAACTTGTCTCATAAAAAAAAAAACTATCCAGCCATGAGGACCAACGATAGAAGTTAAAAACTCGAAACTTAAAAAAAAAAGTGTTTAAATTTCACAATTTGTTAATGAAAATTATTAATATAACCTAATATTTACCATTTGTCTGGTTTATACGACTACTGGCGCTCAAAGTATTAATTATGTACCTTTTCATACATAGTTTGTTCATAATCAAAACATACTATAGGCTGCGTAAATATAAATTTTATTATTTATCTCTAAGCACTTTAACCAAAGGTTATATTTATTATAAGGTTGATCATTACGTGAACGATAGTGATGTCTGGAAGTGACACCCGTCTTTATGCTTCCGCTAAAACCGTTTATTGTTATTATAAATTGTACCATTTTAATATAATAACTTATAAAAAAAAAACATGTAAAAAAAACCAGATCGATTTTCTTGCCGGCTCTTCTCGACTGAGTTGTTTTCCAAACCGGTGGTAGTTTTTTGACGTTCATAAGCGCCTTTTCAGGGCCCAAATTGAATAAAGATTTTTTTTATTTTGAGATTTAAACGCCATCTTATACCTGATATACTTTAGCATGTTGACGGCAGACGTCATAGCATTGGTGACGCGAATTTATAAATATTTAGTCTGTAGAGAATCGCTCAACGCCACTAAAGAAATTTTCACTTCAAAAACAAGACTTCAAGATAATTCAGAGGCAGAGACTGGGAATGTCACCGGACGAATAAATCTCATAAATGTGAATGAATCGCAAAAATGTTTCGGATATTTTACTTCGAACGATTGTCTTCGTATTAGCGGGTAATACAGGTCATCGTACCATCTGCCCGTAAGAGGCTAGAGTTATTTCCTGTATACGCACTTGTAAAACATAAAGCACTTTAATAATTCAAATGCAATCAAATAATGTAATAGTCAGTAGATGCCTACATCTTGTGACAACATTTGGTGTCAAAACATTAATATTGATTTATCAAACACACAAGTAGATAACGGTGTAGACGTTTCTAAGAAAGACACCAATGTTTAATTCAAACGCGATTGATGCCAATACGCTATTTGGCTTCATACGATGACACACAATAATGTATGAACGCAAATACTTGTTATGCGGACCGAGCAGAACCACGACATATTACGTCGTATAAAATATAAGAGACGTCCAACAAAAGATATCGAGTATTTAAACAGAAAGGTCCACTGTGAAAATAGCATTTATTTACGTAGACACAATATTTTAAATATATTCTCATCTGTCGGTGTAAATTCAAAATGTGTTTATTTACAAATTGGTTACAAATATGATATAGTGTTGTCTGTAGACTACAAACTAGGTATCTTGAAGTCTTGAACTTTTTACAGATATACTAATTTCCAAAAATAGTTATAGTTATATAATGTGTATAGTTTTTTTGTTTCTCTTTTATTTATCTGCGATATAAGAAGTATAAAGTAAAAGAAAAGTGAGTGTGTATAATCTTTACGCGCGATTGATGTAATCTTCCATGAGTGTTCTGACAAATAAAAGATTAAACAAAAATAAATACATATCATTATACTTTAGAGTAGCATTATTGAAAAACTCAAAACCGATTTAACTAATTTTAAAAATTATTTCATTTATAGAAACTTAAATTATCAATGAATGACATAGGCTAATTAGTATATTTAAAACAAAATACAGATTTCGACACCCATACGAAGCCGAGGCGGGTCGCTAGTAGATAATACAATGTACAGTATGAGTAATAAAGAAATATATTTACTATACCGTCATTTCCGTTCGAAAACGTTACTTCCGTCCAAAAAGGTCTAGTTGTTCGTCATATCGCGCCTAAAGAATTTTTACTTAAAATAAAAACTTTACAATTCTCTAGTGGTGTTCGTGTTACTTTTCCTAGAAAAGATCACGTCTCACACATAGTGCTCCCATCGGCTGAGATCGTTCAGTGGTGAAGTCCTTAAAAGTCCCCTGTAATCCACTAACGTTAAAGTACAGACGAGCACACACACACTGATGCGTCACGTGCATCGGAGTGCACCGGGATGTGCTCTTTTCCCGCAACTTCAATTTAGTTAAAAGTAGTGTGGTCGAGTGCAAGCGTGATCTAACTTCACCACATCAGGAGCCAGAAATTCCATCTTGTTTTTTTTTTTACGTTCTAAATTATTCTTATGTAATTTTTATTAACCAGTTTTCGTTTAGAGGTCGAGACCCGAGAGATTCGACTGTAATCGTTATTTAAAGTAAATACTATTTCCATTTTTGTTTTATTTATAACAAACACTCTAGTTAAAGCTCTTTAATATGTAACTCTTAGACAACAAAAAAAAACCTATTTTCTGGTTGAAAAACCGAGAAGATTGAACAGATTTATATTTGCCTCATTATATTTAGATGCAATAAAAATATAATAAATTCTTAATATTTTGTGTAAGATTTAATAAGGAAATTCAAAATGTATTTTTTTTAGTTTACAACGTTTTATAGTCCCTAAAAGGATCTGTTTAAGAACGATAAGTTTCTTAAAGCCTATTTTTTTATAATAACACCATGTCTAGTCTATGTCTAGTACTATGTCTAACATAGTAATTCAAAATTCAAATTCAAAAATACTTTATTCAATTTAGACTCCAATAAGGCGCTTATGAACGTAAAAATACTAGCACCGGTTCGGAAAACACTCCAGTCACCGGGAAGAACTGGCAAGAAACTCAATTTCGTTTTTTTTCCTAGTGGTTTTTTTGGAACTTTATGAGTTTTATTAGTAGATGCACAGAGAAAAAGCTGTCACCTGCAGACATCACCATCGTTCACATAATGATTTTATTGTAAAACCTAACATTATTACCTAGAAAACTCTTATTAGTTTTGCTAAGTCTAGATCTAAGTCTAACATGGAACTGTTACTTTATGTTGATTCCTTGTTCAAGTTTATCTAAATTTTTAAGGACATACAATAAGTTATCAGGAATGTATTGCGAGGGCAGATTAAGATACTACATTTCGGAAACTTGTTTTTAAGTGATTAATAATGGATAACCACTTCCAGTCAACCAGATTACTCAAATCTGTAATTAATTAATCAGAGAACTTGTTCCATACAACCATCCATCCATTTAACCGAAAGACGTTCACTGCTGAACATAGGTCTCTCCCAAAGATATCACCAGGTCATCGGTCTACCTTGTGAGGCACCTACCCCACGCTACGTCTTCCTACTTATTACTTATTACCCACGATCAATATATAACATTTCTATTTATATGTATATGTGAAATTTAAATTATTAACGCACATTGAAGATATAATTCTACAGAGTGGAACCGTTTTCGTTATTAATGAAATCGTAAATACTCGGTGCGTACCTAATATCAAGTTAAGCGATTGTAGTCGATGTTATCAACAGAATTCCTGTTGCTTGTCGGTTTCGTATTTCTTTAACAATAGCCTCGGCAACACGTGTTCCTTCAACCGAAACCGCCCTACAATATTAACATACAGTTACCGTGTGTCTATTGGAACTTTTTTTTTATAAATTGTGACACGACAATGATGCGTTAACATTCTGACAATGCGCCGTTACGGGCGAAATGGGAAGTGATGTCTATTCAAGTTCCAGGTACATTAATTCACTTCCAAGCCTCTCTCGTCTATGGCGTTGTTTATTTTGATTATAAATAATGCTTAGTCATAACGGAACTTGTTGCCGTTTACACGTAATTTTTATTAATGATACCTTCGGAGGTAACAAACATTTGTGGGGTTGCGTGCGCTTGTATTTGTGGGTTGGGTCATTTACGTAAGATACTTTACGGTTGGAAGGGAGTTTTAGTGAATTATTATCTTTCATATTAAGTTACATAACGATACCGAATTATTAACCCTTAAATTTATAGTTGAATTATAATTTTATCAAAACTATTTTATCGTTTTCTAACGCTACTGGAATCCTTGGCAATTAATGGATATCTTTGTGACATCTCTTTTGTGGCTGCGTTATCTGAGTACATTTCAAGAGGTACCTATAACGAGTTACGATCATTTATACAAAAAGATATTAAAAAAACTTTTTTTGTGTAATTTCTCATTATCTTTAATTTCTCATTAACCCATTTTACAATTTACTTAAAGGAAAAAAACAACAAAAGTTTATACATTTAAGGGTAACATTATCGTTTAAGTTTGTTCGAGATATATATATATATATACCTCATATATCGTTATAAATGTACGTTAATCAAAATGAAACAAGTACTTTCATGTTTTGATTTAATTTTATTAACTTCCCTCCTTTCATATCAGACGGATTATAAATCGTGTGCATCGCACATAATATCTCAATAAATAGTTATTAAATATTTTGTCACGCCGCAACTTACGATGCGAGAAGCTTAAACCTATTATATTACAAAATTTAATTCCATTTTTATCGTCATTGCCTCCTACGCTTACCAAGCGACACTATAGTATTATGGAAGCATGTAAGCTATAATAATTTAATGCGTAGCCAGACCATTAAAAAGCATTGAGTACGTCTCTCGTCACACTCCGACGCTGATGATGCAAATAAAAATATATATATATCCCTTGATTAACATTTTGTATGTAAATTTTTATCTTACAATGGATTACGTGTCGCATAACATAGTTTGATTATTTTAAAGAGTTTAATTAATACAGCTCGAGATAAATTTTCGTTGTTCTAACTTAATATACAAAGACTTAAATTATGCGTTAATTTCACAGTATGCATTCTCACTTTTAAGGGTTTTCAAGGGCTACTTTAATAAGAAACAATTTATACAGTTAAATAACGATTTCTATTATGAGAATCACATATAGATTTTTTAATAAAATGATTATTTAATAAAATTATAAGCGCAATCACGTATATAAAATATGTATTAATAGGTGCGCACGTCCACTTAGTAAATTGTTATGTAATTTCTTTGAAATTAAATTGAAAATAAAATAAAATATTTCCTTGTTGCGCATTTTTTACTAGGAAAAGATAAAATAAATTCTGTGTAAAGTTTTCTTTGGAAACGATTCCTTACCAAAGTTGAAAAATGATTATGAATAAAAATAATAATAATAAATAACTCAACGTGTGTAAGTAATCGTATATAGTGTACATTACACTTTTTGGTGACTCTAATGTAACACGTTGCTCACAAAATTAAATACCACCTGTAGTTTAGTAGTATCCAACACATTCAATAATTACACTTCGACTGACTCTAATGTCCCTCTATCGGCACAATTTATCGTTATTTATTTGAATATAAATGCTGTTTTACCTTATAAAATTGAAACTAGTTCCGTAGTACGTCGATTTGAATATTTATCGGCTTTGTTTACTTAAAATAATGATATTAAAAATATAAATAACGCACGTATAGCTAGGTACACGGCTACATTGACGATCTAAAATTACACTTAATTATAAGATAATCATGGAGAATGTTCTCTTGTGTGGGCGTAAATACCGTCTAGGTGGTTATTATTGTATCAGTATGCAATATCAAAAGTTAATGGATGGTCGTCCGCCGGTTCAGTGCTCTTGGAAAATTAATTTAAAGTGCATGGGAGTGGTAATTACTGGCAAGTAGCTATTAAGGCGATAAAACAAACGAATTGCTTGCTATCTACATGTATCTATGTCCCGCATCGTACAAACTCAAACGAGATAGGTGCCTATTAAGCGTGTTTTTATCTGATATGGATTTTGTTGTTGTATGTACATACCTACCTAGCTGGTCTGTTAAACAAGAGAGACGTTATAAATTAATTTAGAACTTGTTTTGACCAACATTTAATTATCATTATTTATGTAACCTATATCATGATAAATTGACAACAGCTAATGTACTCGAGTGAGTAAATTTATCTTAAAACAAAGTATAATATTTGGTTATTACTTAGTAAATAAGTTGCCTTATACCTCTTTTGTTATTTTAGTGGAAAGCCTATACCCCAACTGTTTCTTTAAAAATAAAATATAGTTTACACTGTCTCCAAGCAGATCAAGAAGATTAATGCCATGTTAATTTAGATGTGCACTTAAATAGATACTATATCTATCGACATAGATAATCTATGATCGATTTTTATTTTACAATAAGCTTAAAACGCCGGCTGAGGATAACATCGCTATTAAAACCATAGCTGATTGATTCATTAAATTGAAAAACTGTGATCAAGCATCTATCAGTGTATTTCGACAATTGCTATTGATAGTTAATTCCTTGTCTAATTTTCTAAGAGTCCAGACTAGTCTATATTTTATGATAGCATTTATCTTCAGAAACATTAACATTTGTAATTCAGGTTAAACGTTAAAAACGAAAATTCAAAGCTCTAACAAACATGTTCATTATTATAAACATAAATATTTAGTTCTACAATTCGAAGATTATTATAAAATGAAACAATATAACGTTATTACCAATCAACCCCCATTGTACATATTAAAGCTTAAACAAAATCAATAATAATGAAGAAGATGTTTGTGGGAGAAATACTCTTATATCCAGGAGTGCTCGTATTTTGGTTGAATGGTTGGAATAAGAATTCGGTTGATAAACTAAAAATTGCATGTTCACACTCTAAGTTGAGTATGGTGCATAGATAATTGCCACGACAATCGATATAATTTTCTATATGCGTTGGGTTTCTTGGAAACTCCAGCAAAGTATGTAATTTACCGTGAAACTTTTCACAGATTTCTGGATCCGTTTTACTAGTTTTTTTTAAATAACAGAATGCTAATTCTGTAATAGCAATTTTACTTGATAAATATCAAATCAGTTAATCGATTTTGATGATTATGTTTAGCGGGAAATTATGTTTAGAATGGTACTCAAGAATCTAGACTTCGTAGAAAATAAATTACCCAACATGACACGGTTTTGTTTCTGAGAGCTTAGGATCGCTTTATGTTTGAAATTCAGGTAACAACGACTAAGAATACTATCTTCGCCATCGTCGCTTGAAAATTAATTTATATAATAATAGAAAGCGATGTTTTTTTTTTAAAGGTTTATAAAGAGAACTGAATAGAATCCATCTTTTTATGCTTGTTTTACTAAATAAGTTTGCATATTGAAAACAGTAAATGCCTTATTATTATTTTTCACTCTATCGCGAATTGTAAGGTTGTTTTGTTCACGGTATGTAAAGATTAAAAGCATGAGAGATTGGCCACGCCCAGTACTGATTGCCAACTCCGATTGGACGGGCAAATTCTTTGTTGCATACCGCTTTGTTAATATCTTGGATCACTTTTTAGCTATTTCTACAGCTATTCGAAATTTAATGGAAAACAAGAACGTACTTGAACCTAATTCTATTGACAGGTTTGCAGATTTAGTATATTTAAATGTTGATATCTTTAGGGAACACCATAAACTTTGCTCGGCAATAGTTGAAGCCAAAGTTTATGGGTTTTAAAGGAGCGATTAGCTGTAATTAAATTTAAGTGTTCAAGTTACCAATGCACTTTGATTTTTTATATTTTATTATCTACTGATGACTTTAATGTAAATTTATGTAAAATAATTAGCGTTTTTAATACTATCGTATATGAGGCGTTCCCTGTTTAATATGTCGATTACCCATAAAAATGAGACAATAGGAAAACAATGGAACGCTGGCATAAACGCCAGGTTAGTGTTCAAGGGGTTAAGACATTCGTATGAAAATAAATGTCTACTGAGTAATTAATAATTCAATATATACGAGGAACGTTTAAAAACACAACCACTTTTATTTAAATGTTTGCGATTATCTGATGAATGAGAAAGTATTTTTAATTAGTCTTTTTGTTTGTTTTTTTTTATGTCGTGCTTTTATTTGCATAGTTAATTATAATTTAACCATATATTGATTGCAATCAACTAACATTAATATTCTATTACATATCTTACTACATTCATTGCTTTAATGAAGGTACTAACTAAATAATATATTAATCTAAGCTAGAGAAAGGCTCATTCATCAATCTCACCCTACACATAAGAAGGTTTCATAATTTATCAGAGAGTTAAATGATTCTCAGGTTGAGATCATGTTGCGTGTAACACGCATACGTTGAACCGAACTGTAATTGTTACATTTTATTTGGAAATAGTGCTATTTTTATTGTATTGTTTAGAATGAGTGTCTTCGACCAGTGTGTGTTGGCAGTTATGACATACGGCACTGAGACCTGGTCGCTTACAATGGGCCTAATAAGGAAGCTCAAAGTTGCTTAAAGGGCAATGGAGAGGGCTATCCTTGGAGTTCTACTGCGTGATCGAATCAGGAATGAGGAGATCCAAAGAAATCTATGCTCCATTATTCGAATCTAACTCGATTTTGTGTATTTTGAACGGGATATCATTAAACCATCTCAATGAAATGGTAAATATTAGTAAATAGAATTTTGTTTTGAATATCTCCTATTGCAGTGGTGAAATCTTTGCTACCGATAGAATATCAGAAACTTCCCAATAAATAACTAAGTAGTGTTGTTATTTAATATCTACGTTACCTCATTTGTTTGTAATAAATAAAAAAAATAAATTCTGGCAATTTGAAATCGTGAACGTTAATAAATGTTTTCTGTTAGTGAAACATGTATTTATTTTTCTGAGAGTTCGTACAATTTGATTCACCAAATGCAATAAAAACACGTTCTATATAAACATCAATGTATCGGAAAATTTAAATTTAGTGTTCTAATTAATAAAAAAAAATTGACAAAATATTTCGGACTATGATAATTTTGTATCCAAGATGGTCGGTCACTTATGAATGCCAATAAGCTACGAGCCTGAATACCTTTCAAATAATAGATAATATTAATGCAATGATATTCTATGGGCGTCTGTCTGGGCCAGTCCCATTTCATTACAAAACACATCAGCATACAAAGATATCCGAACGTGCAAAATGTTTAATCCATTGCATAGTTGGAATTTATACTAATAAATAAAATTGAAGTGTCTGTTTGTAATGGCAAAATATTTTTTTACTAAATAAATATGAATGCATATACGATACCTATACCAAAAATACATTTCTTTACATTTTTTTGGTAGATAGCTTTAGTTACAACGCGTTGTCGTTTAATGGAGAAATAAAATGTTTATTCATTGGAGAACAAGGTAAACCAAACAAAGATAAGTAGTTTCGACATTATAGAGAGTTTTTCATTAAATCGAATGGCGTTAAATTGAGTTTACATGGTAAAATTAGCGAGAGAATTTACCTATGATTTAAAAATAAACCGTGTAAATCGGTTTCATGTTATAATTTGGTGGATTGTAACGGATAAAGGGACAGACAGTAATTGCATTCTGTAATATATAAAGATTTAAAGATGAACGAATATTTGATCTGCAAGACAAGTTAACCTTGGACTTTACACTGGTTTTTAATTATTATTAATTGACCCTAAAACACTGTGTTATCTTTCTTAAATAGCGTGGGTTTTAACGCTGGGTTTAAAACATTCCAAATTACGAGTGTATTTAAGTTTAATTTATTATTAAATAATATTAAGTTCTATATAATTACGATAGTATCGTACAGTACATTACTTGAAATAATTAGATGGTATAAGACACCACCCACTCAAGCGTACACTTCTGGACATAGGTCTCCCCCAAAGATAAGGGAGGGAATTGCCATAATCGCCACGCTTGGCAGGTGGGTTGCCGATCGCTGTAGATCTTTGTAGTGATCAGAGGATGCTGCAACCCGTCCCCTTGTTTATCCCTTATCCCTTAGTCATCTAATCCGACACCCACGGGTAGATATGGGGTTGTACTATTCTTAAGCCAGCACCACACTGTCATACAAGACACACAATAACATATTTACCAACTTGAGTTTTATCACTGAAGTATCCACCGCGAGCTTTTTAAACTTAACGATCCGTCTTAATAATATTATGCTTTTAAGCTAAAATAATTATAATAAAGTAAAATATATGAATAAGATAATTTAAAAAAATATTAACTTGGTGTTTATCCTATAAGCAAAATCGCTTACCTTTTATCTATACTACTAAATTTATAATGTATATACGTATGGGTATATACTCTCTAAAATATTAATACATTCGATGTCGTCGGCTCGACACAGACCGGGGGCTTATAAATATTTAACAAGTTTATATCGTTATTAATAAAAGACTATGAAATATCTCGAAGTGGAACAAAATCAATTCGGGGCTCTTCGAAGAAACCATAACAATTACACGATTCAATGAACGCAAATCTATTCAGTCAATGTTTTCCGATCTTGTCAGTTTTCGTCGTTTTCAATAGAAAAATTCAAATAAATAAAACATAACTCAGACATATTAGGAAAGTGGGCGCGTATTCTAGGGAGCGAAAACCTCTCTCTGGGATAAGTAAAATTAGATTAGTCTAGAAGACTTCTCTGAGAAAGATCTCGAATGTTATATACAGCTGTGTTTCGTAGATTTTCCAACAATGTATTAACAAAATAAACAGATGCGTGTTGTATTTTATTTTTTACACATAATTTACTTTTATTGAGAAAACGGAAATTAACTAGGAAATATTTATTTAATAGATATTAATAAATATAGTATTTTATACTATTAATTATTATTAAGCTACTTCTTCACGTTCTTTAATATTTACTTTAATTTACATTTTAATATTGTATTATATTTATTGCTTATAAAACAAATATTAATAAATTAATTATCCTACAATAAGAGTCATACATTTAAAACATATTAAAAAGAAATGACTAATTTATAAATGTTAAGTGATAATAGGAACAAAGGAAAAAAATTAAATGCATTATAAGTACATCTTCAATCACAATATCAATCACTTGGTGATACACAAAAAAAAAACCATATATTTTGTCGTTAGAACCGAACAGATACACGGGGTAATTTGTTTAGAATATAGAAAAACCTGCAAATGGGTTTGAGGCCTATAATAAAAACGAAGATATGACTATGGTGGGATCGAGAAATGAATTTAGATTAGAGGTTAACGCCGCCTAAGTGTGGGTTCGGCGCATCACCTGTGCATGAAAAAACAGTGGGTAAAAAATGAGCGGATGGATGCCATCTTCTTGTCGTTGACCAGCCGTGTTTGATGGACCTTTGTCATTGGGTCAGTTTATTACAACACATTTAAACAAAAAGCTGCTTCTTTCTTGCATATTCTTCACTGGACCGTTTTTACTGAATCAAAATATTGTTAACACGTAATTTGAGGGGACGATGTAAATGTTTTTAGCGTTTGAGTTTTTGTTAAAAATTACTTTTAGAACAATTCGGGAATTATACTTAATTTTTCTATAAAAGAAAACGGTGTAATTATATTGTGATTTGTTATAAATAAAATATTTAAAGGGTCAAATGGGTTCAAAAACTTGACGAGCAGAACAATTCACTTATATATGTAGATCTGTTTAACGTCAAAAAACATAACAAAATTCTATTTCACTTAATACGTTTCAGAAACCAAATAGAAGTATCTCTAATATACAAATAACATAAAGTTTACCCATAGCCATATATACTTACATACACAAATCCACAAACATACATATCATTACATACATATATACATTGAGTACACACAAACACACACACAATACATACGTTATCTTATATTGACTTTTTAAAGAATAATAAATTCGTTTCTGGCTCTTTAATTAATGTATCGTTGTAGTTTATATTTATGCACATATTCATACGAGCTGTTAATTATAATGTAAATAAATAAAGAAGTATATAATAACACTATATAATATGATAGAAAAATACAAAACATTCTGCTCTCACTTTAGATAAGATGCTCAATGGCGTGAAACATCCAACATTATCACATGAACGATATCACATACTAATACAGAATATTTTCTCTTTAATGCCGCAAAAGACTTAGATCTGTAACCAATATACAATTTTAATATATTGTCGATGATAACCATTATATTTCCTTGTCTTTATATAGAAACGGTGAGTATAAATATAATTGAAACATTATCAATTCATATTATGTATCAAAACGGTACATATTAATGAAAGTTTAATAAGGAAATAGAATGGTAAATATATAAACTTTAAGGTTACCATAAATGGTAATACAAATTGGGTCTGAACCGTTTTGTGGTATTCCAAAAAGCCTAGTTCAGCTGACCGTAGGACGAATAGACCTATAAGGCTATAGAATTCTGGAATAAATTATCAGGATAAATTCATTCCAAAGAGCTCATCAGGGCATTCACTCAGCGCAAAGCTGTAAAAGTACTGATGCTCAGTAGGAATCAGCTACGAGCACTAACTGGGTACTGTTTTTTGGGTAAGCATATGCACAACATTGGTATCCAGATCACAATGGTTCTGTGAAATTGCAGACAAAACATCAAAGCACATCTTGTGTGAATGTGATACGTAACCGAATTCTTGGTAAGCACGTGTTGCTCCTGGAGGAGGTACTGACACTTTTTGCCAAAAAGTTCCTACAGTATATTTAGGTTGTAGGTCTAGGCAGTGAGCTTTAGCAATATAGATCACAATAGATCTAAATAGGTCGTAGTGATACCGGTCTGTTTTAGCCTGCATATCCCCTTTTCGAATAATAATAATACCATAAATTCAATATTCATATTTAACTCTTTCGAAACTGATGAACTAAATAAATGCAAATATTCAATAATCAGAAGGTCGACACTACAATTTAATGAGAACGTCGGTCTTTTAAAATCTCTTTATCATTTTTGCACAAAATTTTAATAAAATGTTAAATGTTTTGTCGTGACCTACATTCGTTTATTTACATAAAATACATTAATATAATTAACCATAATTGATTATAAGTTATTTTGTAACTGAGTAGAATCAGACATCATTGATTGCTTTAATTCTTTTACAATATATAAAAATGACTTCGATTTAATTTGAACTAAAGTTGTATTTATTTCTGATGCTTATTTAAAGACTGATTTCCTTTTACTTATAAATGATTGGTATTTTTGCGAATTACTTTTGAAATACTTAAAATAGAATATCTTTTACACGATCTTAGTTAAAATATTAATATTTTAATTTTCTCGGGACACTATTTTAGAATTTTAACCAATACAATTTTATTTTATTATTTAATTAATAAGATTTCAAATTATTCTTAATCTATTGAAATGTTTTTGTATTCGACCTTAGAAAAACTTCTTCTTCTTATTCAGAAGGTAACTTTGAATTAAATATCATCTAATATCGGACCACGTCATCAACTACTAATGACTAATCTTTTATACAAAAATTATAACTACTATGTATAAAAAAACAATAAAACGATTTTTAATATATTACTTTATGTTTACTCGTATTAATACAGATTATGCATTTTAAACATAAATAAAGGCAAACCTATGTTAAACGATCAGGATAGAGAGAACGTTTATTATTCTGGTGCATCAGAACTGGTTTTTAACAACAGTTCCGGACATGAACTGTCTGAGTCAAGGTTGTCCTAGAATAATTTTACGCGTTACGTTTACAGTTATTTTAAAGGCAAAGAATAGGTTTGATGTAATTAATGTATTAACGTGTTTAATTTAAACATACTTGTATTTGGTTTTAAAACAATATTAACCCCTTGAGCTCCTACCCGGCGTTTACGCCAGCTTTCCATTGTTTTCCTATTGTCTTATTTTTATGGGTACTAGTAACATTAAGATATAATTTAGATTGGAATGCTAAATTTGTTAAATATTTACAGCTCTGTAAAATTAGTTCATTGAAATTTTGAGAATAAAAATATGTTTTTTTTTTTTTTTACTCGCCTAACGAATTTACGTAAATAAAGCTCGAAAAATTTTCCCTTAAATATTTTTTATGTATCAAATATACATTTCTCTAAGTAGGTAGGTAATAAATAAATTATACAATTATGTTAGTAGTTAAGATGGCAACCCTGAGAAAAAAGGTTTATTAACCAGTTATAGTTACGTTGGGCTGGACCCCGTGACTAAACACGGGCCCACGCTCTCCGAACTTATGTTTTGAATTATGCCTTGTCCACGCCGCTCTGTGATGAGCCGACGATTCTTTCGGAAGCAACATTATTCATAATTAAATTTAACGCACGGTTTACGTAGACGCCAGATAATGCGATAATAATTGAATTTTGACTATGTTTTTAAATTCTACTTCAAATTAAATAGTTGATTTGATTGATTCTGATAATTATTTTGATAATAATTTTACAAATTACATTTCAAATAAAAGAGTTTTTAATTGTGAAATTAATTTTAAATAGATTTAGAGACATGAAGTGTTTTAGATTTTAGATATTAAATCGTTGTATGAAACACTAATTTAAGTATAATTTAATAAATGTCCTTAATTAAATTTAAGTTTAGAAAAGTAAATTAAGTGAGAGAAAAAAAATAAAGGATAAAGAAAAGAATATAGAAAAAGAGGCAAAAGAAAAAGCCTACAAAAGAATAAAAGGGAAGAAAAAGGGGGGAAGATTCTTATTATTTACCCGAGTCATTACCACAATCCCTGATTATGTCAGGAACTATAGAAAAAAAATGTCCTTTAAATTAGTCATCGCTAAACAATTTTTGAATTTTAAGCCATTTTGTTTGATTTTCAAACAAATCGTAGCATTTACGCAGACATATTTGCCCAATAGGACAGGCGAAGGATTTATCTATACTGCCAATTCTAAAGTTCAATCCTTTATCAACGCAAATCAAAAAACGATGATCATTCTAGAACTTCCCATGGAGTTTTGAAGGCGCCGCAGAGTAAACATTCGGTGTTATTATTTCTAACACACTTGAGCAATATAACCAATTTTTATCAAATTAAAAGCGTCACCAAAGTTATCGAATTAAAGATAACAACTACCAAATGACAGACTAAAACCCCGCGAAATACTCCTTTACATAGAGATGGAAGTACAAACGTATTTTTCTTTTTGAAACTAATGATATCCTCTTTGGTTGTCATTAGTCCCGTAAAATGGCATTTTACAATTATGATGTGTAACTAGGATTGAAAGTTACCGAATAAAAACTCGTTAAAATCGCTTCGCATACGACCTCGAATGAAAGTTTGAAACATTATTTTTTTTAAGTATAACAAAAAGAGAGGAAAACGAAGTAAAGCATATTTAATCATTATAAACTCAGCAGCCATTTTTTCATCAGCCGGATTAATATTAAATTTGATTCTATTAACATAATATAATAAATCTTTAGAGGCCCGAGGGGATGAGTTTGGAAGTAATCTTGAGACGAGGTTACGCAGCTCGAGGTTATTAGGTTCATGTGTGTTCTAAAATATATATACCTAATTTGATTTAAAATACGTAAAAAATTTTGACCATTCCTCGCCCTTGTCAGCAAAATTAAGAATTACCGTATTTTTTTTACAAAATCTGTTAGAAAACTTTGCTAATATAATCAGCATTCAGATCCTCGCCCCCCTATGCTATTAAAATAAGGGTAGACACCCCGCCCTATTAGTGCTCACATAATACTTAAGAGGGGACCTCATGAAAAGTTTCAATCGATGACTAAAGCTTTATTCTTAAACTACATAAAAACTAATAGATATTGTATTTTGGTAACATGATAACAGTCTATCTATCTATTCAACCGTAAGTCGTCCACTCCTGGACATAGGTCTCCTCCAAAGGGGGGGATTTTCAAAATCGCTACGCTTGGCAAGCGGGTTGGTGATCGCAGTATGTGTTTGTGATTCTCAAAGGATCCTGCTACCCATCCCCTGGTTTATTCCTTAGTCACCTTTTACGACACCCACGGGAAAATATGGGGTGGTACTATTCCTAGCCGGCACCACGTGGCAAATGATAACAGTATCGTTTAATATTTACAAACTTTTGTTTCAATAAATTGCTTATTAATTCCATAATGCAAAATATATTACAAGACAATGATTTTCTATGAACAATAGTTATTATTTCATAAAAGTATTCTCTCTAATAACCACTTCGTTAGCAACAAACAACATCGGAATAAAATTTAACCTTCATATGTATGTGTCATAATACAAGTTATCTTGTCAAATAATGTCACAAACGTAATCTATTATGTTAGTTTAAATAAATACTTATAGTTATGAAACTTTTGGAAAACCGGGAGAAATATAATAAAAAATAATTATGACGGATATTACCGACTAATGAAATTTATTCCTAATCTGCTTACATCGCACTGTAAGAGTAAATAGAACACCTCTTAGAATTTCACATTATGTACTCATAATCCAAGCGATGCTAGGAAATTAATAAAAGGAAATTACATCGTAGCTTTATTTACGCATATAGTATACATTTCATATTAGATTCTGCTTATTCTGAACTGGATTCATTTTTCAGAAATTCCTTTAACAGTTTACATATATTTTACGTAATAATTAAAGGACTATTATGTATTTTAGAAGAAGATTCAGGATATAAGTAACTCATTTGGTTACCGCTAATAAATATATGTCTTAATAGTTGCCTATAGTCTTTAGTAATTATATCTTCCTCCAAGAATACAAATACACAGGACTATGCTATTTAACGTAAATATTTATTGTTTTTGTTGATATTCGTTATAAATAATGTTGACTATAATAACATTAATAAGTAATTTTTCGACCAAATTAATTATTCCTAGAAAATTATTTAATTACGTAATATTTGTAAAACAAAATCTAGATTTCATAGATATACAAAATACATTACATAAATGTCTGATTCCGTAAATAAATGATATATTTTCACATATTGCGTCTCTCGTACAATTTAAAACAGTCGCAAAAATGATACTTTTCTTACAATAATCATAAAACAATACCATTAATATTGAGAAAACGTCCTAGTATTTTCATAACAGCAAAAACGCCATTAATAATTCCAACACTGAAGCCAAAAAAAAAGCGTTGGATCGTAAATATTCCCTTAATGGCAAAGTCGGAAATATTTCTTGGCTCATCTACATTATTAGGTAATTTTACAACGATAGTGTTTGCAGATCGTTACGACTCGATTTAACAGTCTCTAGAAGGAGTGTTATATCTCTATCACTAGCAATCGAAAATGAATCGTTTTGCATTAGATTACTAAATGTGTTGCAAGAGCCAGCGAGTACGTTATATTGTCGAGATAGGCAACTGAGTGACGATGCATTCACCACACCGACATGGCTCGACCGTAGCAAGGACATGGCTAAAATTAAACTACACACATTATTCAGATAAGAACCATCCGGTACTCACGACGGCATTGCGTTTTTTTATAGTTCATCTCACATGTTATTGAAATGAATTCATATTGTTTACTCTTTTATTTATTTACCTTTCCTTAAAATTATTTTTGTTGAAATATTTATAGTAATATTTTGTTAACGGGTTCTCGAATGGCTACCACGCATCGGAAAACGCAGCGTGGGTAAATACCATCTATAAGGTGGACCGATGACCTGGTGAAGGTCGCGGATATGTCCGCTGGATGCGGGTCGGGCAAGACCGGTCGTTGTGGAGATCTTTAGGGGAGACCTATGTCCAGCAGTGGGCGTTTTTCGGTTGAATAAATGGATGGAAAGTATTCCTTAGCTTATAACAAAGGTAAAATTTAGCTAACAAGTTCTCGTATATTTGAAAAACAAAAAACGTTTATTTTATTCATGCTCGGCAAATCGACTGAACTAAAGTTATCGGGTGTCAAATAAAACATCGAATTTATTAAATAACTTACCGATAGTCGCCATCATCATGCCGGACTACATTTACTACGGCTTAAGTGTTTACGTGTCACTATAAATGGCTTTCACAAGAGGATAGTAGTCACGATCCAGTTAACTAGCTCTTCTGGCACCGATTCTAAATTTGCCCCAGCTGGGATACTCTTGTACCCTTTACCAGCGCTCTGCTGCACATCTGCACGCTAGATGCAGATAAGTAACGCTCTGTAAGGGCTCTCTTTAAATATGATTGCTTTACTGATTTGAACATTTAGCTATGATACATTCCGCAGAATTTGCATGTCGCTTGTGGTGCCCTTGTGTTATCATTTTCAGGTCAATAGCAGGTCAGTTTGAAGTAAAAAAATATATTGATGATATAGGTTCAACTCTGACGCCGTTACGCTGGTCGACTTCACGTGGTTTTTTTTATCAGTAGGCTTTCGCTTATGCGGCAGCTAACCTGACACTCTGTTCGTCAATTTGGGGGTCGGTTAGTCTATCGTGTGCCTGGCGAATGTAAATTTGCGTCGCCCGCACGTTCAAAGAGCAGATTTTCTCCTCGTCAAAATAAAGGTATAACTTAGATTCCGAAACTCTTATTTTCTATCTTTATTGACTCGTGCGCTTATGGTTTAAAGCAAATAAAATCGATAACTTCAAGTAGACGCTTCATGTATACGAATCCTGTCACGTAGTTCCATATCGGACATGAATTCAATGAATTTTAATGCGTTCCAACCCAAGATGTCCTCGATGTGGATCTTTATTGAATGCGGTTTGTTGCACTGATTGTTTGCTACTTGCATTCTTTGAGTTTTTAACTATCCTAGACAAGTCGACGTATTGATCGTGTGAGAAACTTATAATTTATATTGATAAACTTAATTCTATAGCAACTATTATTTCAATTGTTTATTTTTGTTTCTTAATTATATTCATATCATCTATAGGTATAATTAAAAGCAGGCATTGTTGATAAACCATAAATGGATAAGGAGATATTCATAGTATCTTTATAGGTTTATAACTGCTACCATTATCTGTGTAAAGGACTTTTTTGTATATACGTGTTCGGTAACCCAGTGAATCAGACAATGCTAACAACTATTAGTAACAAAAATCAGGCATTAGGTTGAGATGAAATCTGATTCTTATGAGACTTTACCTACATTACCTACATTTTTACTGGATATAAAAGTGATGAAACTAGTGCACAGTAACTAAAACTAGTTACTTTGAAAGCGTCGTAGTAACTACACCTTTTAAAATACCCAATAAAGCAGATATGTTTGTTTGTTCTTGCTCGAAAGTCTGTGTAAATCATAGTTTTCATTTTTCCTAGAACCCTAACAGTTGGGTGAATAAATTCCGGTAAACATATAGAAAGTATAGGATACTTCTGAACACGTAATTCCTTTGGGACAACGAAACAATTTCACACCGAAAATGTTACGCGGTAACGCCAAAATATAATACAATTTATCAAAGATTACTTTTCTGGACGAATCTTGTGATTTGATCATATAAGTGTAGATAGCTTTAAAATTCTAGTTATATGAGTGTAATTTTGCGGTTGAGTTTTTTTTTTTTTTCCAAGTAAATATACTGTTGACCAGAAGCATCGTGACAGCTTCACCAAACTTATGGGATGCGAGCGTTCAAGACGCATAGCCGTGAGAGTTCTAAGTAGGATAAGGGCACCAAAGGGCTGCAAATTGAAGTGTAAATTTGGCTACATTTACACAGCACTGTTTAGTGATCACTATTGTGATTAAAAGAAACTACGGATCTCAAGGTCACTCACTGAAGCTATGTAATTGCGTAATAGTGTGTAGGAGTGTTAGGATGTGATGTAAAATAAGTTTAATAAGTTTATCCTCAGAGAATCGGAGCACTGCTGCCTGAATGATTAAGTATATGAAGCATAATATATAACAACAAAAAACGACTGTATAAATATTTCGTTACTATTCTCCAGGCTTATAATCATTCATGGCATTCGGATAAAATAAAAAAATCGACATTAAAAAATTAAATAATTTTATAAAACCAATTAACGAAACCGAATTTATAACATAATTGATATATTCAAACTAATATAATGAAATAATAATTCATATTTAAGAAACTCTAGCAAAACAATTCGAAGAAGATTATTTATTAGTGTGAAACTTTACTTCCCAGTTATAAATTTTTATACAAAAGTGCACACGGAACTCCCGGTAAAACCAGTAAGTTGTTTAAAGTACTACAGTGTTATCGGGCTAAGAATCTGAGCCGCGGAAGAATTATTATACCTAATACATACCTTCTTGGAAGAAACCGGCACTTACAGTCGTAAATCAGCATTAGTAAACTATTCTAAGAATATTTGTGTTATTTTAAGTGATGATCGTAATTTGATACCACTATTTTTTAATAGGGTAAATACATAAAAAAAAAATTACACGTTATATTCTCAGTGCTTTGAGAACAATCTCACCTGATGTTAAATGACGGTGTGGTGCAGGATGGTAAACCCACTAAGCCTAGAGGTACTGGTTGACAAGTGATGCTGCCGGAACACACCTATTGGTATTTGGCGACAGGTTTTCAAACTTGAGAGTTGTTGCTACGCATGCGGGTATTATTAGAAAATGGCCTACCATGCTATGGTTTCCTTGCGATGTTTTTCTACACCGAAAGCTTTAGCTAATTATAGAGCTGAATAGAAGTGGCCTTAAACCCGCGTCCATGGACACGAAATCCAGCCGCACTAACTACTACGCCATCATCACTTATATAGCATGTATTAAATGTTAAAATTTCCAAATAAAAACACGCTAATTAAATAAATAATAATAATTTATCAAAACTATCATGATTCATTGAACGTAACGTTGCTCTACAATGCTTCAAACAATGAAGGGCTTTTATGATAAAAGGCAGTTACGTCTTAACAAAACCCATTTATTTTTAGTGACATATAGTTCTGAATGCGATCCATTGTTTGAACGAAGTAAACAGAGATTGTGTGCTCACATAAAGTTAGGGTTAACAAAGGTTTGCATTAAAAACATAACAAAAATATAACAACAATCAAACTGCAATAATTGTGTTACTTTTAATATAAAGCTTCCGTCGACAAAATCGAACTTATAATGCCGTGAAATAATTATTTCAAGCATCAATAACTCAGCAGTAACGTGTTCGAAAATTCTAAAATTAATTTCATCTTCATTTGAAGTAAAATATAAGTATATATATATATATATATATATATATATATATATATATAGTATATATATACTTATATTTTACTTCAAATGAAGATGAAATGAATTTTAGAATGTCTTAAGCGTCTTAAGCGTGTCTTAATTTCAAAAGGTAATTACAGAGTGGATCATTACGTGAACGATAGTGATTTCTGGAATTTACACCCCTCTCTGTGCTTCCACTAACAATGCTTATAATTGTGATTTCTATAGATTTTATTTAAAAATAATATTTATACTTTGAATTTATAAAAAAAGGAACCAGATCCAGTTTCTTACCGGCTCTTTTTGAATGAGTTGTTTTCCGAACCGGTGGTCGTGTTTTGACGTTCACAAACACCTTATTAGGGCCTAAATTGAATAAAGAATTCTTTGATTTTAACTGATTTGATTATCATAATCATATATCAGGGATATAGAATGATGATAGACCTTACTTCCCCGATTGCATACATCCTCAAGCTAAAAATTCGACCGCTAAAACTTAAATTTTTTATATTTTAAATTTAATTACAAATTAAAAACAAATACAGATTTAGTAAGTACAAGGTGAGAATGAGTGAAGCTCTTAAGGCCCTTCCAGTCAACAGCGTTAGTCAAATATTAAAATAAAAATAATAAGTATAAAAGTGATCGTCCTTATTTTCTTTTACGTGGGTAATCCATAACGCATATTCTCGACTATCCCTAATCCCGAAATCTTTTAGATTAGGGATGACAGAGGGGTATTTGGTACTCGCTCGATGAGAAGCGCCAAGAATACCCAATAAAACCCACGGTACCTTCCATAGTACCGGTGCCGGTCATAGTATATACCGATTTGCCCTGTCCGATGCCCCAGACTGGGCCCCACACATAGGAAGCTAGTCGGTACAAACTAACTTCCCTATCTCTTCCGCATCCGTTAAATCGGTGCTCTTTATGCAGACATCTCCGCTCACTCTAATTCAGAATGAGGGTGACCGTCCTAGGCGAACGTATCTCGACCAGATTAAAGACGTTCTAAAGAGAAGGTAGTTCAATTAAAAGAAGGGTAAGACGTGTATCAGGTACGTAGCAGGTAGAAGTATGTAGTCACTGCTTACCCTAGAAGACCTGATGCTATATATATGTATCTAATTAGAAGGGATTCATTTTGCAATTGGTCTAATATTCATAACTGATATGGTTATTATTAATTTCAAGCCTATTTGATTCTATAAACTCATGTATGATTATTATAAAACGAAACAATTTACACGCTTCAATTAATAATCTTATTTCAATAGCAAACAGTATAACGAGCCAATTTTCAGAATCCATGAAGATTAGAAAGAATAGTGCCAAAAGACATTTCCCACAAATTTAAAAACTCAAAATTAAAAATAGTTTAATATTTTAAGAGAAATCTATATCTCGAAATGCTAATTAAGAGAGCGGTTTTAAATTCCTACTCACTAAAGAATTATGAACGTATATATATTATTAGCATATCATCGATTTTTTTACATTCATCAGGAAATTGCGTATATTAATATAAAGCTATGGCACAGAAATCAAAATGTATAAATTATTACACGTTCCGTGATGTCTCTAGGGGCCAGCCCTAGGCTCGAGGCGCTACTTGGTATGTGTATGTGTGTGTGTTCACATATGCAGATACTAATTTCGCTTTCGGCGACGTTGAGCGTTTAACATTTCGGACGCGCGGCGAGTTTTAATTTGTGATCAATTATGCGAGAGCACTGTTATATTTAGTTGTTTTATTTTATTGGGTTTCTCGGAACAACTGTGGGTGGTCTCCGATCACGATTTTTGAGGTACTGTGTTTCACAGACTGTACCATAGAGTTAAGAAATAAAAGATAATATTATAGTCAGGGTCATTTTTTGGAAACGGGTTTTAAAGTTGTGTGTGTGATATCGGGATGATATATTCGGATGTGAAATACAATTTAAATTCGATATTCTATTATTTTTATTTATTATTCGTAATTCATCTAGGAATGATGATTGTGTAGCGTTGATTATTAATTGATACGTAGTTAAAAATAGTTGGAATTTACGAAAATTGTTTGTAACGGATAATGGAAAAATTTAAAACTAAATTTATTTTTGATGAAACACTCGGCTTTTACCATGAACATTTAAGGAATGTCAATGTTATTTGACATACCTGTGTTGCAAGATTTTGAAATTTTTATTTCTAATAAAGTTGTCCATTCCAACATACATGCATCTAATCTGCATATATAACACAATCGTAAATCTCACGTGCCCGGACATGTATCAGTAGAGAACTGAATTAATTTGAATGTAGATTTCTATACGATCTCAAAATATACAGCCGTTTATGCTGCAAATTTTCAACACTCGCAAGGGAATCAAAACAAACACGCTACTTCCCGTGAACTCAGAACCTTGAAATTTGGTACGAAGCAACGTCATATAGTACAGATAAAGGAAAAATTGCGAAAAGCATAAAATTGTAGAAACATCATACATTCATATAATTACTCAGGTCTATAATACCTTTAATCTGTAACAAAATCAAACTTTTATGTCAACGCAATCAAAAGAAACAGCCGTTTAAGCCGCTTATTTTGTAACTTGCAACTAGTGGCAAGGGAATCAAAACCTAACTTCCAGTCGACCTAGAATATTAAAATTGGGTATGAAGCAACGATAAATACACGCATAAAAAAAATTTCGAATAACATAAATTAAATCGATTTTAGAATGAATCCCCAAAGTGGAATTTCTACATATTTTTCTTCTATAAACATTTTTCCATTAATAAACCCTAGCACTACACGAAGTAGTACAACTATAGATAACGTATTTTCGAGCTTCAATGCTCAGTGTGGAACTATTCATACCTTTTTCAGCAATCATTTGCAGATCTGGTTCAAATTTATTTCTTAATTAGTATTTTTGAACCAGATTTCTAAAAAATGTGACTAAAAAACTTTGTAAATAAAAACCGTTTATAAAAGAACTTTTACAAGGCTAGTGTAGGTATTTCAGTTATATTATAAAATAAATGATATGTATGTGTTAATATAAAATAAAGGATTACTGAAACAATAAATATAGCTTGGTCTTAAATTTATGGTCCTCCAGCTTATCGCATTGTAATGTTATGGATTTCATTTAGCAAAAAAATACCATAACTATTACTTGTAAACCTACAGGTTTGTACGGAACCCTCGGTGCGCGAGTCCGACTCGCACTTGGCCGGTATTTTTTATTGAGTCAAGAATTTGTTACATGTGCCAAAGCGAAGGAAATCACATATCATTTTACAATATAAATAAATGTAAATTACCCTGAATTAATCAAAGGTACATTCGGGAAACAGATACAATCATTGCGTCTATTTACCTGCCATTTTACTAAAATTGTAAAGTTATAAGCTCCGATAATAATAAATAGGTTTTATGATGATTACTTATTATTATTATTAGAATTAGTCTGTATTATGTAACGTTAATATGAAATTATTAAAAATTAAAGCGATGTTGGCACAGCGGGTTCGATCCCCACCTATATAACTTTAAAGTCGGCCTGAGCTTTCGTTGAAGGAAAACATCGTGAGGAAACCATAGCATGTTGGTAGGGCATTTTCTAATAAATATCCGCCTGGTTAGCTACCACCCTCAAGTTTGAAAACCTGTCGTCAAATACCAATAGGTGTGTTCCGGCAGCATCACTTGCGAACCAGTACAGAGGTACTAGCTTACAGAAGCTTAGTGTTTTTAACATCCTGGACCACATCGTCACTTAAAATCAGGTGAGATTGTGGTCAAAGAACAGAACTTATACCGTGTAAAAAAAACACTAGAAAAATTCGATGAATAAACTCCATATAGAATTTACAAAACTGAATATGTAATGTTATTATTATTTCACTTTGAAATTCGGTACATTATCAGTTGTAAACGCATGGGATAAGTTTTAATTAATAAAATATTTAAATAATATGTTTATAATAATATGGTTGGCTTGAAAAATTAGAGAATACTCATATGTTTGTTAAAAAATCAAAAGGAAAGTCACTGGTAATAAATACAGAGATATCTTTAAGAAGAGAAATGAAAGTCGTAATAAAAAAAGTGTAATATCTATTGGAAACAAACACCTGTCAAGTAAAGTGATTGTTATGGTCTGATAATATCAGAATATATCTGATTAAGACCAGCATAGAACTGCATTCATTAGTCGCTGAGGGAAATCTTCAGCCAGAGATGAATAAGGTTTGATACAATCAACGCAGTAGAAAAATAAAAAGTTTTTTTCTGACTTTATCTCATCTCAACAAATAATTAATAACTTAAACTTATAAATTCCGTAGGAATTATGAAAAACAACTTTCATGAATGAGAACATCCATTTAAGGAGATATTTATTAAGATGATAAGTATTTATTTTAAAATAATTTTATTGTAGTAAACAAACAATTTATGGTTTTTAAAAAGACTTGAAAAATATGATTTCACACAGCCGATGATACTGATACGAGTAATAATATTATATTTAACATAATATTAAGTACGTCGATTCTAAAAGATTAACATTTCTAGAACTTAACAAGGAGATCGGCCGGCCATTTTGTTATTCGGAAAGCATCGGTCGCCCCCACGAGCGGTTAGCGGCTAAATTGTTCCACGTAATGTGATTCTAATTGAGCAGCTAATTCGTACTGAACATACGTACGGTTAATTAGCCATTTAGCTGTTACCGGATTTGTGTGATTTTCTTGTTTATTACATATTTTCACTGTTACCTCTTATTTTTTTATTGAATGAAGAACTTGTCACGTGTGCCACAGCGAAGGAATACAATAAAAATAAAAGTATTTTGTTGAGATTAAATTTAATTAGATTGTTATTAGGTTTGTTTAAATCATAATACATAGTATGAATGATTATGATAGATATATAGTATCGGCAGATATTTCTAAAGATTTTTGTTATCCTGAGCTATTCCAATTTATTTTCATAGTGATATCGAAGTGATAGTGAAATAAAAGAAACAAACTATACCAACATGCTTTGTCTACTATCGTAATAATCATGGGTTAGCCGAGAATCGAGTATTTATATGAAGTAGGGCCATTTATTAGTAAATTGCCTAGAGAATATCAAAAACTTTAAGATGTAAGCTTCTTTCCACGATCGCGATAAATGCTATCAAAGCATGAAAATAACTACAATCCAAAAAATGGTAAAAGAAAAATTAGTATAACATACAAAATACCAGCTGCTCTCCGCGGTTTAAACTGCGTAGTTCCCGTTCCCATGGGATTTTCGGAATAAAAGCTATATCACACCCTGGATTTCAAACTACCTCCATACCAAATTTCATACAATTCGGTCCAGTGAGTTTTAAGTTTATTCTTTACATACAAATTTTTCCTCTTTATAATATTAGTATAAATATAGATAATTCAATTTATATAGTTCTATTAATAAGATTAACCTTACGATTGCATTACCTTCTATTTTAAAAACCAGCCCAAAATTGATTATGTTTTAATAATATTTTGTTGAGTACAATTTTTTTTTATTTAATTACCAATAAGACATATTAGACACTTAAACCTTCGTGGTTTGTCTGTGGCACTTATAATTAAAAAAATCGGTTATAAATATATAAGGTTAGGGTTTTTACAAACAGGATAAATTTTAAACAAAATTTGCATATTAATCTTGTTGCGTAAGGGTGTAGGTAAAGAATTTAATAATCTAGGAATTAATTAACCTCGTAACAGTTCCATTGCTGAATTTTATTTTACAGAATAAAATAGTCAAGATAATTTCTATAACAATTAATCTTATGATACATCAAATTTCATTGGTACGAGTAATTAGTCAGTTCATTTTACACGAAAGAACCTAATTATTTCAGCTTGAATTTTATCATGTAGTTGTTTGCAATATCTTTGAAAAATAATAAATCTTTTAAATATATGTTACAGTTATTAAATTTAGAAATCATTCATAGATTTATAATTGCCCTCTTCATTTTGTAGGCAAGACACTGAAATAATGCGTAAACAACGGAGTTTGTTACAACATAATCTACGTAATAAATGAAAATTACCCTTTGTTTTACGGAAGTTGATGTTAGTATCTGTAAAACATTGTTTTGAGGATTAATCTGGCAAATACTCTTGAGGAATTAGGAGCAATTTATGCTTCTATAAATACTTGAAAATATTCTTATGTTTTTAAGAGATCAACTAAAGAAGGCAGCATCATTTTTTTCCCAGTTCTTCGTTACCCCGTTTTATATTTCAATAGTTTTTAATATTATTAGATTATTTAAACTTTCTACAATATGTGAATTTATTACTAGAGTTACTTTGTAGATTATTATTATTAGTTTTGTTTTAATTTGTCGTTACTTAAATTATCTTATGTTTGAAATAAGTGATTCACTTAAGTAACATATGCGATATTTTGCATTAATATGAGATTGTTTGATTTACGTCATAAAAATCGAATATTAACATTAATATTAAAGAAACTAAGTCAATAAAAATCATTCATATACTAGTGTCATCGAACTGTTGCGTAATTTCAAGAAATATATTTATACAAACATTTTTTTTGTAGTTTTGGTATATTAAGAAATATAAAACAAATTCTAGCATAATATGAGGTTAATACAATTTGTATTTTGCATGAAATTAATAATGCCCGTGTCAAGTATTTCACAAATGAACATAAATAATGTAAATATAATTTCAATACCTTTTTGAGTGCTTAAACTATAACACCACTAAAATCTAAATAGGTAAAACTTCTTTTTTTTACTTAATAGCAATCTGAGTTGCATACACTATTCTGCCAGTGTCACCTAGTTACGAAGTGGTATTTTTCAAATCATGTATTAGAGTTGCAACCTTTCAACGTTCTAACTGGAGAGGCAGGCGTGTAAATAGCCGTGCTCCTGTAGCGGGCTGAGAACTGTTACGACAGTACACGCGGATACGTGTCTGTCCAACTTGTCTTTAAGTGATCTGCGGGTAAATATTTTCTAAAAAATGTAGGCTGGCAACAATCCAGGCTCAAAGGACCATAACTGGATAAGTCCGCGGATAAATAGCCTTTGCAATGAACCAGGGGGTGTATCTAACACCAAAAACCATCGGGTAAAAATGTGTATCGCTTACCTGCGGGTCCCGTTGGCTCGTATCTCCTTGGTGGCCACCAGTAATACACCACACTTAAAGTTCTTTTTTGTAGGCTAATTCTTAATTGTAATTATTATGCGGAAGTGACGTCTGCGCGCAAGGAACGCAGGCGCACGGTAAGCGAGCGGTTGGCGACTGACATTCACCCGAAAGTCCGGCGTCAGAAAACTACCCCCGATTCATTGCATAGGCTAATGAAACCAAAATAAGAAAGAAAAAAGAAATGCGGATTACCCGCCCAACCATACTCCCCGCCTTGAAAGCTGCAGAGCTTTCAAAGAAGACTAAAACCTACTCTATCAGAGAGCGACTGGGGTTGAGACTGTCTATGCGGTGTAACACTATGTATACAGCGGATTAAAATGAATCGGAGAACAATTGATAGTAGTTTGAAACAATTAATAAGAAACTTTCGAATGAACTATTATATTTTAAATAATGCGGTTTGATTATAATTTAAGCGGTAAATACAAAGTTAAAATAAGATGCGGTTAAAATATTAGCGGGTTAATAAATTATTTTATTGAGTTGGTAAAGGGTACAGCTTAGTCACAGGACGCTTATATGTACCTGATGCGGTTTTGACTGAAGCTACCCGAACTATGCCATCCGATCCAGGAAAAACTTCTGTTATAACGCCTAATGGCCAAGTTAAAGGCGGTACATTATCTTGACCCAAGAGAACGACCGTACCGATCTCTACAGGGCGATCAGGTGTGCACCATTTCTGCCGGACTTGTAATGTGTGCAAGTATTCAATACGCCATTTTTTCCAGTATGACAATACAAGTTGGTCTAATAGTTTTTTACGATCTGTTAAATTCATGCTTTCTTCTGTAAGTTCAGAAGAAGGCAAGTACGTAAGCGGGCTGGACATTAAAAAATGCGATGGCGTCAACACGTCCGGATGCGGGTCTGATGATAAAACACTAAGCGGTCGAGAGTTTAGAAGGCATTCTATTTGCGTAAATACGGTCAAGAGTTCCTCATAGGTGAGAAGCTGCTTCCCTATAACTCTATACAAATGAGTCTTAACGCTTTTTATATTTGACTCCCAAAGACCTCCGAAATGTGCAGCACGCGGCGGGATCATAGTCCACTTAATGCGGGTTTTAAGAAGTTCCTGTTTTATTTCGGATTGAACCGACGAGTTTTGTAGAAATGAATACATTTCGTTAAGTTGTGCCTTAGCACCAACAAAATTAGTTCCATTGTCCGAGTACATTACAGACACTGGACCACGGCGAGAGATGAACCTTTTGAAGGCCGAAATAAAAGCCTCGGATGTAAGATCCGAGACAAGCTCAATATGTATGGCCTTAGTGACCAAACATATAAATAAACACATATATATCTTTTGCGCACGTTGACCTCTACGACGAGTAGGTATATAGGCAATAGGACCGGCGAAGTCTACTCCGGAATGGACAAATGCCTTAGCATCACGGATACGGTAACTAGGCAAATCAGCCATTTTAGGTGTTGGATGCGTAGGATTTAAATGAAAGCAAGTATTGCATTTGCGGCAGCGAGAACGAATAACTGTCCTACCATCTAATATCCAAAACCGTTGCCTTATAATAGACATCAATAGCCCGGGGCCTGTGTGGCAATACGTATTATGATAGTGATCAATAATTAAATCAACAATGCGGTCGCGTTTGGGTAAAAGTGCGGGATGCTTAGCTTCGAAGGGCAAGTCTGACTTAGAAAGTCTGCCTCCAATGCGTAATATTCCATATTCGTCAAGGAACACCGATAGATTGCGTAACTTCTTGGATGGAAGTTCGCCACTTTTAATTAAATTAATTTCGATCGAAAAATGAATATTTTGAACAATTCGAATGACGAAATTTTCAGCGGTCTGAATATTTTTAACGGAGTCCTGACTACCTAATCTATTGACGAATTTAAGAATATAAACAAATATACGTAATAATTTATTCCAAGAGCAAACGCGGTTTACTATATTATCTAAAGTATGACGCGGTTCAGTATTCGCAGTTTCACAAACGAAGACCTTTGATTTAAATTCAGGCAATGTTTCACATTCAGTAGGAGTAAATTTTAATGGCCATTCACTTATAGGCTTATGAAGCCAAGTGGGACCGTCCCACCATAATGAATGGGCAATTAGATTAGAAGGTAGCATGCCACGTGAAAGACAATCACTGGGATTCTCTTTTCCCGATACGTGGTTAAAACTAGCGGTAGGTAAATTTTCCTGAATTTTAGCAATACGATTGCTTACAAAAATAGACCATCTATGAGGAGATGAGTGGATCCACGAGAGCGCTATAGTGGAATCCGAGAAAGCATAAGTGCCTGCAATAGGCACACGAGCGGAAAGTTTGTCTCTGACCAAGCAGACAAGCTTGGATAACAGTAAAGCGGGCCACAAGTTCCAATCGAGCTAGTGTATTTATTTTAGCGGGGGAAACTTTGGACTTTGCACATAAAAGTCGGACGGTGATATTACCTTCAGGGTCAGTGATGTGCAAATAAACACAACAACCATAACCACTGAAACTGGCATCACAAAAGGCTACAATGTTCACTACAGATTCTCTAAATACACCAATGTGCCTCGGGATATTTAGAGAAGAGAGTGCGGGAAAATCATGTACAAAGGCTGAAAACCGACTGATGATGGATTCCGGAGGAACTTCATCCCAGCCTATTCTAGCTAACCAAAGTTCCTTAATAAGGATTTTAGCATATAATACGGCAGGAGCCACAAGGCCAAGTACGTCGAATAAGCGGGCCACTAGCGATAGAATCGTGCGCTTCGTACACTTACTATTCACCGGAATAGTAGTCAAAGAAAAGTAATCATTCGCGGGATCCCAGGTTAATCCAAGGATGTTAAAATTATTTATATCTTTATCCATGGCAGAAAAAACCACTGGTAAGCGGTGAGACTCGGGAAGCGTCTCTATTACAGCAGATGAGTTGCTGGCCCACTTGATAAGTTCAAAAGAACCAACTTTAAGTAACTCAATTAAATCACGAGATATTCTCATTGCGCTTTGTTCATCGGGAACAGAGTAGACATAATCGTCCATATAAAATTGAGTTTCTACCAATTTAGAAGCTTCAGGAAAGCGGTCACTATGCTTACACGCTAGTTTACGTAATGTGCGCATAGCTAAGTAAGGACTAGGCTTTAGTCCGAAAGGAACGCGGTTAAAATTAAAAGTACGTATGGGTTCATCTTTGTTAAAACGAAATAAAATTCTTAAATATTTGCGGTGATGCTCATTTATACCGATACGCAAAAACATTTGTTTAATATCTGCGGTTATAGCTACAGGAAATATACGAAAATCAAGTAATAATAAAAACAAGTCGGCCTGAAGATTAGGTCCGACGTGTAAAACATCATTAAGTGACAATCCTGAGTGAGTTTTTGCACTAGCGTCTAAAACCACCCGAATGGTGTCTTTGTCCGGTTTAATAACGGCGTGATGTGGAATATAATAGCCCTCTTCTGTTAATTCAGAATCGGGTACCTCTGATAAATACCCCTGAGTTATATAATCGGCGATAGTATTATTATATTTCTCGCGTAAGGTTGGCACGTGCTTAAACTTATGCTCAAGTGCAAGCAGTCGGCGATGCGCCACTCCGCGAGAATTACCTAACTCAGATGGGTTTCGCAGGAACGGTAAATCGACAAAGTATCGTCCGTCTTTAAATAAAGTTGATGAATTAAAGATATTCTCACAGTCTAATTCATCCGGACTAATAAAACGCTGTGATGGGATTTCTTCTAACTCAAAAAATTGTTGTAAGTTTGATTCGATATTAATATTAGCGAGCGCGGTGAATGAAGTAGCATGAGTCGAGTCAGACTGACTAGTAATGTCTCCCATAAGTATATAACCGAAGCTAGTTAATATGGCGGGCGGTGCACGATTATTTGAATCGACCCTGTTTGCCAAATAAATATAAGGGAACAGTTGTGCACCAAGAACAATGTCGATTTCTCCCGGTATATTCCAGTCTAAATCGGCAAGCGGTAAATTATTTAAATATGACATATCGTCATTTAATTGAATAAAATTAGCGGGAAGTTTATCTGTTATACAATCCACTACTAATGCGCGAATATTATATTTGTTATTAGAATCGATGCGAGATTCTATCGTAAAATTAATGTAACCATGTACAGGTTGTGAGGACATGCCAACACCCTGCAAGGAAGAATTACGTAAATTAATTACAGGCATGTTCAAACGTTTACAACATTCCCTTGTGATTAAATTATTTTGAGATCCGTTGTCTATTAAACATCTAACTACGGTTTTATCTCTGTTATTGCAATATGCATAAACTTGCGCGGTTGATAAAAGAATCGTCGTTCTACTCTGTAAGCGATCGCTCGCACTAAGCGAAACCGAACGAGTAGAATCTTGCGGCGGCGGTATAGGCGCGGTCGAACTCATGGGCTCGGCCGCTATGTGAACGGACGAAGTTCGAGTCGGTGCCGAAGGCGGCCGTTGCTCACTTATAAAATTATTTTTTATTATTAGAAAAGTGTAATAAAGAATGATGTTGCTTCTTACAACTTTTACAAATGTTACGCGATTTACATTTAGTTAATGTGTGAGACAAACTTAAACAATTAACACAGCCGCGTTTTGATTTAATAAAATCAAAACGAGCTTGCGGTGAATGCATATTTTTAAATTGCAAACAATTATACAGCTGATGCTCGCTACTCTCGCACAGCTGACAGCGCGATAAGGAAACCGGTTTGTCGCTCGACAGAAATGTTTTAAAATTACGATTACTATTTTGTTTGTTATAATTACTTTTTTCGCTAGACTTTGCGCGCGGTGCGGTGTAAGAATTATTATTATGCGATCTCTTGAGTACTTTAACATAATCTTCAATAAATGATATAAATTCCTTATAAGAAGGTAATTCCGTCCCACTAACATTATTTTCAAATTGATGTAATGTTTGGGAATCAAGTTTTCTCAAGCCGCAATGTAATATAACAAAATCTAACAGGTCAGGAATATCTAACAATTTTAATGCAGCGACAGACGCGGAAAAAGTTTCTATGAATGTGTTTAAATTAGCGGCAGTACCGACACAATTTTTAATGTCCAGGATGTTATTGAGATAATGCAATCCTAAAGTACGTTTATCTTGGTACTTTTTGACCAAACTATCCCAAATTAAGTTATAGGTATCCCCTGAGGGAACAATACCCGCGGTTAATTTTAAAGCATCTTGAGTTAATTTACTGATTAAATACTGCACACGTTGCGCATCCGTCAGATCGGTATTCAAGTGCACATTGCTACGAAATATTTCATAAAATTTCGGCCAGTTATCTATTTTACCATCGAATGAAGGTAACTGGATAGGCGGTAATTTGACAAATTATGTTTCTGATCAGATGTGAATGTTTTATTATTTTTGAGTATGAGGTTACGTTTATACTTAATACCCGAATATAAATCCTCAATTGAATTTAAACACGAGTAGTCTGGCGCGGTGCTATCAATTTTAAACTGTAACTCGTTAATCTGATCAATTATTGTTTCAAACTTACTGTACAATTCAGAAATAGACTCAGTTTGCGATAAGAATAACTCATTTGAGTGTATATCATAACTCGATATATTTTTGGATGTGTTATATAAACGATTAAAACGTTCGAAAATGGTTTCTTTTTTTTAGCGGTAAGCTGATTAAGTTCTACTTCAAACTTATTAGGAGCCATTATAATGTTACAAGACAAAATTAAATTGAAGAAAAAACGAATTTAATAAAATAATAAATATAGTAGGGTACGTTACAAAATGGCGGGTCACCTTACCAATGCCTACGTAAGTATGTAACAACGCCAGTGTATATTATATTATAGCGGGTGAATATTTATAACAAATATAGGCTGGAAACGATCCAGGCTCAAAGGACCATCATATGGAGAGGCAGGCGTGTAAATAGCCGTGCTCCTGTAGCGGGCTGAGAACTGTTACGACAGTACACGCGGATACGTGTCTGTCCAACTTGTCTTTAAGTGATCTGCGGGTAAATATTTTCTAAAAAATGTAGGCTGGCAACAATCCAGGCTCAAAGGACCATAACTGGATAAGTCCGCGGATAAATAGCCTTTGCAATGAACCAGGGGGTGTATCTAACACCAAAAACCATCGGGTAAAAATGTGTATCGCTTACCTGCGGGTCCCGTTGGCTCGTATCTCCTTGGTGGCCACCAGTAATACACCACACTTAAAGTTCTTTTTTGTAGGCTAATTCTTAATTGTAATTATTATGCGGAAGTGACGTCTGCGCGCAAGGAACGCAGGCGCACGGTAAGCGAGCGGTTGGCGACTGACATTCACCCGAAAGTCCGGCGTCAGAAAACTACCCCCGATTCATTGCATAGGCTAATGAAACCAAAATAAGAAAGAAAAAAGAAATGCGGATTACCCGCCCAACCACTAACAAATAGCCACTATACCTTGTTAGATCTTTTCAATGAGTTTTTGTGGCAGCATAATAAACGTTCCGCTTTACTATTTTTAATACACTTTACTTTCGGACAATAACCCAAAGTATATCACGCAAAACGCCACAAAAATTACATAATATACATGACAAATAAATATTTTATTTATTTGCTTAAGTAATAACTATTACATATTTGGCAAATAAAGAGTATGTTTTAATCTTACGTTTTATCGAAACTAATAATGTAATGTTGACATCAATCGAGTATATAATTAAAACAGTGATGTTTGTTTGTGAGTCTCACAAAGTAAGAGTCATCGGATAGATAACAGTGGCGTTATTTAGTATGATCCATTACTCATCATTATCGATATGTATAATTATGATGACTGATTTATTATTGATTGAGGTACACATTAGAGATGGGTCGAACATGCTTTTTCACCGAACACGTATATTCGGCCAAATGTTCGGTAATACTTTAACCGAATCGAATATTCGGTATATTTAATTATTTAATTCCTATATTAAATCTGTTTGCAGAAAGCGTGTTAACCTTCCCGTCTGCTACTCCAATACACCTCAAATGATCATTGCATCAAATAGTACAGAGTAATTTTTAGCCACGTACAAGATTTTGCTTTGACCACTTTTATTTGCAAACATTAAGATTTTTGTGATAGGTTAATTAAACGTCATAACAACCAACACACGCTAGACTTTTAAAAATTATTGTTTTTTTTTTAATTATAACTTAGTATAATATAAACTTTGGTTACCACTTCGCCGAATATTCGGTGATTTAACCGAACACAATTACAATATTAATGAGAATATTACATATTTAATTAATTATCCTCAAATGAAGGTATATAAATATATACTAATATCTACAATTAAGTGTCTGGTTGTAATATCAATTGTAATATCAATTTTTTTTTCGAAATAGATATTAATGTATATACGATACCAAAAATACTATTTTTTTATTTTTTTGTCTGTCTGTTTATTTGTTCCGGCTAATCTGTACAGATTTGGGCGGCACTTTTTTGGATACTTAGAACACTTATGATTTTCAAAAATAATAAGGGTTCCGCGTAAAAAAATTAAAACTCACAAAAATTTGAATAAAATCCGATTCAAGACACAGTTTTATGGGCAAGTGCTTGAATCTATGTGAAATATTTTTACTTTATCTTTGTATTATTTTTTTTTAGGAAAATAATTGGGCTTCTGTGTAAAAAAATTAAAACGCACAGTGACGAATATATAAAACGCGGCGGGCACACAGCTAGTTCGTAATAAATTATAAATATCGTCAAATGGAATTCGAAAGTTGGCATTTAGAAGAAGAATTATGTATTTATTTACTAATTACTTTAACTTTATTAAATAATGTTAACATAAAGTTATGCAACAAATCACTTTAACTCACCCAGACAATGTCGCGGAGGTGTGACATGAGTTTTTCAATAAATTAGTGCAAACTGAAATTTATTCAATTTGTTTGTTTTAAAAAATAACTAATAATCATGAATATAAGTTTTCTAATTAGTAAACATTTATTATATTTAGTTATAGTAATATGAAAACGATAAGAATTAAAATAATCTCAAAATTTGGTTATTGTTTCAGATTATTACAAGAAATGAGAATCTAAAAAGTAAGTATTTCTATAAATTGGTTTACTTTAGACGGTTCAAAATTCAACATCATTTTATTATATATGGAAATTAGTGTAAGGTTTGGTAATTAATTAATTGATGAGTGGAATTATCACATAATAAAATTAATAAAATGTTTATTAATGTTAATCTCCATTAAATGTTTTAAAGTTAAGGCAACGGAACACTGTTATAACGGATTAAAAATTACCTGACATAACTAAATTCTTACGTACTTTTTAAGAAGTCAAATTAGAAATACTGTTCGTGACAGGTTGTTTAAGAAACAGAAACTTGTTTATTTTATTAACTTGTTTTTTTATACGAGAATAAGGTACATAGAATCATTATTTTAAAAGCGAAAAAAAAAAAATGAAATAAAGATAAAGTTAATTTTTTATTACAGGCTGGCATTCAATCACCGTGTTCCTTACTTTTTAAGTATAGACATTGTTGAATATAGTTAATAAGCCGGGAAAAAGAAATTAATTTTAAAATGCCGTCAACTGATGCATTGTGATTTTTGATGATGTTAATATAAAAATTAAAATTTTACCCCAAGCAGCTACTGCAAATTGATAAGGACACAACGTCATAATGTAAACGCCAGACGTTGATCTCTGTACTTCAGTAGCAAACAGTACGACACCTCCCCTCAATTTACGTTTATCATTCATGAGACGTAGCTCACGCCTTCGTCTCTAATTAGTACAGAAATAACGTCGAAAGATTTGTCAACTTCCTAGCTTTTATGTGCATTCCTTTGAGGTATCCTTCCTCGATCATTCCACCCTACAACGACGGTCATGTAAATAGATCGTTAACCATTTGTTATATATTATTTTGAACTCGAGGGTGGTCCGTGTTAAACGCCAAATGCTTTTGTAACATCGACCGAACAAATTAATCTAGACTATTGAATCGAGTTCTCTCGTCTGCGAAGTTTCGTTGTTGGTTAAGTTTTTTAGATGGAAAAACTTTCGATGTAGTATGCAATAAAGCGGTTCTTTCGGATTTTTTGAATCAAGTTTATTTTTGTGACTGTTCGAGCAACAGTGAAAATTTTAGTTTCTGTTACTGTTTATTCGAAACCAAGTTTTGCTTAGTATTCGAATAAATTATGTAACTATACATAAAAAAATAGGCATCAATTTTTTATTGTCATCAAATCGTTAGTAATCTTGCCTTGATCGCTACGCTTGGTAGACGGGTTGGCGATGGCAGTCAGATGTTCCTGGTACTAAGAGGATGCTGCTGCCCAGTCCCTGGTTTATCCCTTAGCCATCTTTTACGACGCTAACGGAAAGATATGGGGTGGTACTCTTTTTAGCCGCCACCACACAGCAAACCGAGGACCTGATGAAGGCCGCAGGAATCCGCTGTATGCGGGTGACGCAAGATCTATCGTTGTGAATATCTTTAGAGAGACCTAGATCCAACAGTGGACGTCTTTCGGTTAAATGGATGCATTGATTAAATCGTAGTATATCATTTCGCAGTATAGGTTGTGAGAGTCCGCTGCATGCGGGTGGCGTAAGATCGATCATTGTGGAGATCTTTGGGAAGGAATGTGGCGTGATGACGATGATGATTATGAAATAAAACGATAATGGTAAAACATAATGATAGTCATACGGAAGTGCTACATAAAACTTTAAAAAAGCTTCTAATATTCCAGTATCAACGTTTTTTTATCTTATTTATTCCTTTATTTAAACACTTTTAGATTGATCTTTGTCTAATGACATCAATAATAAGTGGAAGCATTTACACAGAAACGATAAAACCAAGTTTCTTAAAGTCAATATAAGAGTGAAATTAATCTGGAGTTAAAAGGGAGGACGACCCTCGAAAGTTATCTGCGAGGAAGCTCGGGCATGACCTCACAATCAAATGTCAAACAAACTTTTATCAGAAGCAAAGTTGACAAATAAATCCGTCGTCCCGCGCGGTAACTTTTCTTATGGTATATATGTACGTAACGGAACGTGATTTGGACGATTCTATTCGTTCTTTATTGTATTTGCGGCATCATATATGAGTCACGGTTTTTTTTTATTAACAATAGATTTTTTTTTTCCGTTGTATATAAATAAATTGTATTCGTTAAATTTAAGTAGGTACCTACTGAGATTAAATTCTAATTTGATCATCATAAGAAAAATATTGTTTAATAAAAGAAGAGTGAATTTTTTTTAAATTAATCATAAGTTCTACAATAAAATTACTTCTATGAATATTCAAAATTCAAAAATACTTTATTCAATTTAGGCCGTGAAAGGCGCTTATGAACGTCAAAATACCACCACCGGTTCGGTGAACAACCCAACCATCGGGAAGAACCGGCAAGGAATTCGATCTGGTTTTTTTTGCTGCATGTTTTTTTTAGAACTTTACAACCAGTAGTTACAAAGTTTATTAGTAGATGCACAGAGAAAGCTGTCACTTCCAGACATCACCATTATAAGTGTATAATTAGAATAGGATTGCAAAAAAAAAAAATTCAATTCCGTCATTAGTCAATGTCATTATACCAATGGAAATTAAAGATTATTACTGCGTTGATTGAAATTTGAGTTTGATATACATAAACATTAAAATATGTTATAGATTGGATTTTAATTTAAAGTTTTATTGGACTATATTATAATACTACTGTATTTTCAAAAATATTTTTACAACAACATAAGGTTAAACCTTGTCACCTGAACTAGGCGTTTTAGCCTGTTTCTCAGCTATCAGTATCTTCTCAATATACATAATTCCTTACTCTAATATATTATTATATACCATATATAAGTATACTTTAATGCATTTGTTTTATTCAACAAATACTAAAAGATACAGTCCAAATAAATAGATATTATGTAAACGCAATGTCACATAAAACTTAAACTTTCGTCGTGGTATCCATACATTCGAGTAATACATGAGGCTAAAGCACGTCATATGAGTTAATCCGAAGCGAACTCCATAAAATCTGTTAGGCGCGAAATCCCTAGCCGTCGCGACGCATAGCCATCTATATGAAAAACGATATATGAACTTACCTATTCAATCCTTATAGCATTTGATTTTAATATTACACCAATTTACTTCAATATTATTCTTCAATCATACTACTTACATACTTTTTTGATTTGTTACTTTATTTGTTTTTCGGTTCTCATATTAAAAATAAAACATTAGTAGTTAATTTAGAACTTGTGCTAATACAATTATTTTAATATACAATGGTATGGTAAATTATTATAGTATTATAAAATAAATAAATAAATATATAAAGAATGCCGTAAATTACTGAAAAAAATTTGAGTGGAAGACAAATTTTAATATAGTGTAATTATTTAATATATCCATAGAATAAAAACGCTAAGAGATAATAGATTCATTCACAAAATCGCTTAACAATGAAGCCAAAAATATATATACGTATATGTGTAGGCGACTACGGCACTTAACGAAAGGCGTACGTGACCTTTTAAGGCCAACATGAAATGCCTTCACTCCGTGTGCAACTACTGCCATTCTGAGTATTTTAATTGCATATATTATTTTTATTAATTTTTCAACAACTTTATTCGATACAATACACAATATAATAATAAAAAAAAAAAAAATAATAAAAATTATTGATACAGTTTATAATCTGATATAAAGAAAAAGAGAATATTATATATCTAACAATGAATGGAAAAAGTGTATGGGTCATTCTAAGTTAAGAGGTACTCGCTTGATAAGAAAGGCGCCATGACACAAATGTTGGAATTTTAATCTAATTATATAAATATTGTTCTCGAAACAACTCATTTGTGCATATCTGCAAAGCAACCAGCGAATTTCTTAACTTTACCTTGTTTTATAAGAGACCAGAGGAGATACTCAATACAGGGAAGAGACTAGATGTACAAGGTGGGATACTTTATTAACAGGGGAGGGGATTTTACCATTGTTTTGTGAGAGGAAACAGACTTTTTTAAGAATCAATTTTATTTATTCATTTTATAATTATAATATTATCAGACTCTTAATTTTCAAGCAGGCTTTAGGAATACAAATAATACTGTTAACCTGTTAAAAAACAAAAATTTAAAGGTACGTAAAGCTTTTACGTCCTCACAAGCAAAAATAAATATTTAATCAATAATACTTTATAAATTATAATTTAACCATTAAATAGTAACGTTAAATTGAATAAAAAATATATTTTATGTTAATCCCTATCATAGACATTAATATTCTCATTAAATCCATGAAAAATTGGTTGTCCTTTCATTTTTAGATTTGGTGTCGCCACTATCATTAATATTGAATTTTTTTACAGTTTTATCACAGATTTTACAGAATATTACTTCAACTTCGTCATCTTCTTAAACGCCTGTAGTCATGGTTACGTAACGGTATTCGGTTTATCTCTGTAGACGTTTGACCAGCACATAATCACCATTGTTTAATGATTTTTTTTCTGGCTGTCTCGTCTTCTCGTAAAACGATGAGTCAGAGAGCTCTTGAGTGAAAGTGAGAAACTCTTGAGTCTTCTTCGAGTATTTTTTAGCTCTAATTGACACCAGTAGTTCATCATCAGATTCAGATGTGGATTCAGTAAGGTTCACAGCCTTAATAATTCCTTTTTCTTTCTTCTTTTGATACTTTTCATGTTCTTTAACTTTTTGTGGTGCGTATTTATCAGGGTCATTTTTTTTGCGTCGGTACCTTAACCCTTTACGTACTAACCTGGCGTTTACGCCAGTTTTCCATTGTTTTCCTATTGTTTCATTTTTATGGGTAATCGATATATTTACCTTTCCGCAAGACGTTTTTTTCTAGGCACTCTACACGCGCCATTTTTTTTCTGGCTGGCATATTCTGTAAAGTACATTATATTGCAATTAGATTTGTGAGATAATTATGTTAAAAGGATAACAATATATTTTGACTAAATTAAACAATGATTGTTCACGTGTTAACTATTAAAAAAAACTCTAATCTAACGTTTTTATATCTCCCCTGGACATAAAGTCTTTCCCCTGGTATCTTATGAGGCAGGAGTGATACTTTTTGGTTAGAAAACAGAAATTACTCTTAACTGTATTTATCGTTCGTAATTAACCAACAAATATTAGAATCTATGCACAAATTACAGTAAATGTATAAATACAATAAAATTTTAGGCAAATAATCAGAAAATAAAACTTACCAGTGGAAAGATCACATCCACTCGTTCACAATTGTATAGACCAGTGATGGGCAAAGTACGGCCCACGGGCCAACTCCGGCCCGCGAAAGTATTTAATACGGCCCGCCGAGGGTCCATCAACATGGATAGTGTATGACCCGTTAATTACATTTCGGCGATCGAGAAGAAAAAGTAGATTCTACTTCGTAGAATAATATATGCATAAACTATAAGTGAAGCTAAACTGGCCGCGTAGTTCATGTGATGCGTAATACTGATCTAACTGATGATGATGATTAAAAGTTTTAACACAAAATGCATTTTTTCTATAATTCTGGCCCTCCTCTAGAATTTCTTAAACTTTTGGCCCGCCATTAAAAAAGTCTGCCCACCACTGGTATAGACAGTAACGTTACGAAATGAGAGACAAAATGCCCGCCTGGTAAGCTCGCGCGACGCTTGCTGTTTATTTCACGTCTAACGAATTTTGTTTAATGTCATGATTTCCCGCGCCAAATGAAATAAATGCCGTTTTTAAAGGAATGCAAAAGGTCAGGGGATGAGACACAAAATATGTGGGACAAGTGTGGAGATATATATTTTTGATTAAAAAAAAATATTTATATAATTTTATTTATTTGATTGTAATGATTTCAGAACAGGGGAGATACATTTTTCCTGTTGAAGATACTATTGTGACTTAATTAAGTAAATATAATTAATGAATTACAAGAACAAATACTTTTACAAGAAGTATTATTACCCAATATATTATTTCACTCTTTTGATTTTTAATGTTAATGTAAATGAGACCAGTAGTAGAGAAATCCGATACTGCACGATGACGTTAAGTGATTTTTAGAATCGTTAGCTCTAAAACAGCTGTTATTCGTCGAAGGTTGGTAAAGTGATGGACGACGTGATATCCGTTCGAATTTTAAAAGTGACTTTTGTAATGGTCTCGGTATTGTTGTTTCAGTCGTCGCTCGAGAATGTAACGAATGGGAGAGTTCAAAGTGACGGGCTCACATATTTTATAAGCGTGCATTTGTCGAAATGCACATGTATCCGCCTCTTGAGTTGATATATTTACGAGCTATTAGTATAACGAGACGAACGTAACATACTTTCTTCTACACATAGGATGTCGGAAGATGTATCAGAGATGTGTTTTAGCGAATGACAGATTTAATACCACAAATATATTAAACCCGTGTTAATTAATGCCTAATATCTTTGACGTGTATTTTCGTAAACTTTGATGGGGTATACGAATGTGTTATTATGATTACATAATTTTCAAAGGAATTGAACGGTCGTTTACAAGCTTAAATCTGTGTTAAAATAAAATGAATTATATATTTCATAAACAACAGGAGTTTTAATTTTGAAAAAAAAAATCAGTTATATCGACGTGACGGAACTTCAAATGCCAGACTGAATCTAATGTATTTAGTTTCGGTTTATTATTCCAAATGAACTAGGCAGCTATGGGAACTTCTGACGGAAGTGAAAATTCAAGAATATGGAAAAACTGTTTTTTTTTTTATAATTAAATCTCATAATGTGTTAATTAAAATTAACATATAACATTTGTCTGGCTGAGATGGATGGATGGAAAAAGATGAGATGGATGTTAGGGCTAACAAGAACGGACAGGATTATGAATAAATACATTAGAGATAGTTTGAAACTGGCACCAGTGACAGAGTAGGTAAGGAAGGGTAGTGCGTAAATGCATTTCCCCCCGTCAAAAAAAAAAAAAAGGTAAGGAGCAGGCGTCTGTCTTGGTATGGGCATATAATGCGTAGGGAAGAAGAGGATGTTATATGAAAGGTAGTAGATATGAATGTTGACGGGTATAGGGGAAGAAGAAGACCAAAAAAGAGATGGATGGACTGTATTAAAGAAAGAGTGCTTAGAAAGAGAGTGAATGTAGGTATGATCTTAAATAGAGATGAATGAAAGAGGAAGACATGTTGCGCCGACCCCATGTAAAAATGGGATAAGGGCAGGGTGATGATGATTTGTCTGGTTTTTTCATCCATAGGCACTTCGAGCAATATTTATGTACATTTTCATATGATTTATTCACAATCAAAAAATACGATATGCTGCTTAAGTATATATTTTATTATTTATTTTCGATCGCCAGCACTTGAACGCCATCTTATACTTAACACGAAGTAGCATGTCGATAACGTGAATCTATCTGCACATAATAATACAAATATTTTATTAATATCTCATTACCCATAAAAATGAGACAATAGGAAGATAATAGGAAAACAATGGAAAGCTGGCGTAAACGCCAGATTAGTACTGGAGGGGTTAAGCTTATAGAATTTACGAGTACACTAGCTACAATAAAATAGAAACCTTTTAACTGAACTAGTTACCTTCTTCAATTCGATAATGCAAATTAGGAACGATTTACACTTGACGAGTCTCATATATCCTTAGCAAATATATACCTACGTACGTATTTCACATCGAACAAATTGCTTAATTTTATTAAGTGGTCATACGTCGGCTCGGTGTAATGTTTATTTGCTAGTAAAGTATGTTATGTCTATACTATGTCTACGAATGCTTCGGACCCTCACCCTCAGCCCATAACGTGCAAACTCACTGAACTGTAACATTAGCCGACTGCGACAAAGAAACGATAATGTACCCTCGTATATATGCAAATAAACTTTCCGAATGCGTTTTAAATTAAAATAATCCCGAATTTATATGTAAATTCGTGGCCGCACTTTGTCCTTCGCGGCTTCTAGTAACGAAATCGATTACGTTACACGGATTCGAGCTTAGATACGGCTCGGATAAGTTTAATGAAGGGTTTTAGGCTAAACGGAGAATTCGTTTTCTCCAGTCAACGCTGTTATTACAGAACTCAACAAACAGAAATTCGATTAATTTTAAAAAGAACTGTGTTTCCTAAAAAAACTAAGTTACACGTTATCTTAATACCGTTAAAGTAGTTTTAAACATATAGATAGTTAATGGTGTTTTTATATGTAGAGTCTCCTATTCGGAATGTTAAGAAATTATCTTAATTTTTATTAACTTAACCTTTTAGTTGATTATCAGCAATCAGCAACACAAAAGCACAATACGAAGTTTATGAGAGACCACCCGCTCGCATTTCCATTAATATGATACGGGTAAATCATTTATTATTTACTAATTAGTCACAATTTAGATCAATCTTAATGTAAACTAGCCGTGTGCCCGTGGCTCTGCTTGCGTTTTATATTTTCATCTGTGCGTTTTTTTTTTTTCAAGTTTTCACATATTCATTGGATACCAATTTTTCGGTGGTGACTATTTTATTTAACCCTAAATTGTTTTTGATACTAACAGAAAGCAAAGACATTTCACGTAAATTCAAACATTTGCCAGTAAAGCTGTCTATTTCTATGTCTATTTCTAGTTAACAATTGTATGACTTTTAATGATTGCCCGTGTGCAATCCTAATAATTTTTCTAATTTTTTTTGGTAGTAAGACAAATCAAAGATATCTCACAAATTCAAATACCTGCCAGTAAAACTATAAAACTATCTATTGAATCGTATTTTACTCACAATATTATGAGTTTTAATTTTTTTACGCGGAACCCTAATTATTTCCATTAAATATTAGTAGACAAGTCACGTCCCGTAACTTCAACTGCCTGCTAGAAAAAGTCCCGTCAAAAAGAGTTCTGTCGTTCTCCCGATTTCAGATTAGCCGGAACAAACAAACAAACAGACAGACAAACAAAAAAAATTTAAAAAAATGTGTTTTCGGTATACTAATAATATAAAATGTAATGTTTTTTTTATATTACTGACAGACACTTTAATTTTATTTATTTGCATAGATTTAATGGCCCCTTACCTAACTCCCTAGTCAGTAATTATTTCTTAAAGTAAAAACCTGTAATTTATGTTCATAAAATAAGTCAATTTAAGTCGTTCATATTTGATTGTTACACGGCTATTATCACTGTTTATTAAGTTAATAAAAATAATTAAAATAAAGTGTCTACAAAACATTATATAAGCCTGTGTAAACATTACTTTCTTTTGAAACATAAAGCGTGTAGTAAATTACTAATGACACTACATTAAGACTACAGGTATATTTTATATTTAGTAGTAGAGGAGAAAATATTTAAGCTTCTATTTCTTCAGCAAACGTCTCTGGAAATGTTTCATTTTATAAAAGAAAGCATGAACGTTTGCTATGAGATATTGCACATTTTTATTACGAACTATATTTTCTTGGGCTGTTTGTCTAAATTTGCAACCTTCGTTGAGATGTTATTCTTGTGAGAAAAATAATTAATTTACGCATAGTTGTTTTGTTAGTATTAGTAACATTATTTTAAACCTACATACTGTAATATTACACCTGTACAGTTAGTTAAATATTGTATGAAAAATTGTATTCAATTTAGTCGATGACAGCCCGCCGAGAAAGTATTTGGGTAACAAATGATTATGCTTAGATTGCACGCGATATATAAATGGATATTCATAAAGAACTGTTATTACATAGACGTGCGTTATATGTGTCTCTTCAGTATGTGACTATGTAACTTTAACATTCAAAATATTATATTATTATTAGGTTAATTATAATGTAATTCAACTTATGTGCCTATCTATACTAACAAATAAGATTGAAGTGCCTGTTTGTAATGTCATTTTTTTTTTACTAAATAGATATGAATGTATACACGATAGCTGCAACAAAAATGAAATTTAAAAATATTTTGTCTGTCTATCTGTCTGTTTGTTCCGGATAATCTTCGGAACGGCAGGACGGATTTTGATGGGACTTTTTTTGGTAGATAGCTGAAGTTACTCTGTGTTCTGTGTAAAAAAGTAAAGCTCATAAAAATGTAATAAAATCCGATTCAATGCACAGTTTTAAGGGCAAGTGCTTGAATTTACGAAAAATATAAACACTTTATCTTAGTACTAAGTTTTTTTAGGAAAATAATCAAAGTTCCGAATAAAAAAATTAAAACGCAGTGAAGAGTAATTGAAACGCGGGAGCAGCCGCGGTCGTACAGCTAGTATTAAGTATCTACTAAGAATTAGAATTATTCACATCTAGATAAGTCGAACTCAAAACTTTAATATTGTTTCTGACTTTATTTATATTTTAAATCTATTACTCAACGTCATAACAGTAAAAATTTTAATACCACAGTTTTTTAACGATTACAAAATTTAAGGGATTCATTACTTATAAGTCAAAAATCGTTAGAGTCGTTTAAATCGCTAAATTAGAGTGTTAACTGATTATTGTCTTATCATAAAACATATCATCTATACTAATAAATAAATATAAAAGTCTGTTTGTAACGTCAAAGTAACAATTTTTTACCAAATACATATGAATGTATATACGACAACTATACCCAAAAACACAATTTTTAAAATTTTGATCTGTCTGTCTGCCTGTTTGTTTCTGGTATTCTCTGGAACGACTGGACCGAATTTGACGGGACTTTTTTTGGTAGATAGTTGAAGTTACTCCGCGTAACTTAAATTTGTTTTCATTTTAGAAATTAATTAAGGGTGCGCTTTAAAAAGTTACAACTCATAAAAAACGAAATAAAATCCGATTCAATGCATAGTTTTACGGGCAAGTGAGAAATATTTTTACTTTATCTTAGTACTAAAAGAAATTCACAAAGATTATCAGGGTTCTGCATAAAAAAAAAACTGTGAACAAAATCCTATTCATCGAAGCATTATTTTCCAATGATTGTTTAAAAACTATACTACGCAATGAAGAATATATTAAAACGCGAGCAGAGCCGCAGTCACAAAGAAATTATATGATCAAGGTTAATCACTAAAACAAAATTCAAATCTAATCAAAATAAGGAACTTATATGCATTTTAATTACTACATTCTTTACGTTACTGGTTCTCAAATGATACTGCCGAACTATCTATTGGCGTTTGGCGACAGACAGGTTTTCAAACATGAAGGTAATAGCTACCCAGGCGGGTATTATTAGAAAATTCCTTACCACCATGCTATGCTGTGAATGAAAACAGAACCCAATGGCAATACTAACATTACCTAGAAATAAACGAAAATTTTATTATATTACTAGCTGTGTGCTCGTGACTGCGTCCGCGTTTCATATGTTCTTCACTGTATATAATTTTTTATAAGAAACACTAATTACCTATATACTCTCTTGTCCCGTCCCGTAGATTTCAAAATAAATATATCAAATTATCTGTTTCAGAACAGTTCAAGTAATTAAAAATTATGTATAGCGCCATCTATGAATAACCGTCAGAAGTCCATGTATAATTTGCTTACGTAATACATTAGTAACATTTCGTCCCCCATATCATCAAAATAAAAAAAAAAACATGAACCGTCCAATTAATTAGGATAAAATAATATTATGTTCCGCGCCATATTTTAAATATTTTAAAATATACTTAGTACTTTCTAATTGATACCTCCACAAACAAACAGACAGACAGGCATTTCTAAAAATGATAGAAATCTCCTTAATTGCCTATTTTTAGTCCCTTGCAATAATTATTTTCGCAAAAATCGAAAACATACACGTGAAATTTACAATTTTATTGTTAGTACCTTATACAATACAAACAGACACTTCAATGTTATTAATTAGTATATATTAACTTAGTGTATTGTTTTGAATAAATAACACACCAATCAAATAACTTATTGCTCTAATCTATGGTTACGTAGACGTAACTTATAAAGATTTGTCAAGCGATATTTTAATTTTCGTTTATTTATGAATGGAGAAAGGCCCAGACGGAACGTCGTGGCCCCAACAAGAATACGCTTCATTAATCATCACCCCCTAATGCTGGGGGCTAAACGAATATATTTAAGCCCAAGGATGGCTTTTACGTTTTCCTTCACGTAATTCTGATTCAGTGGAATTGACAGTAAAACGATAAATCTCCGTGAACATGTGTACGTTGAATCGTTTACTCGTAATACTGTATGTATATTTATTGGGTTTCTGTCTGCAGGAATGACCTTTGTTTATTTAACTGTTGTCAAGTTTATTGTTTTTCAAAGGCATATATTTACATATAATAATATATATATAGATTTGAAAGCTTCTCTTTATAGACGGAACTATATATATAACTTTCTTTACTCTGAATTTTCTTTGTAAATTAACGAAATAAAATAAAGTATTTATGTATACATAATTGTATGTTATAATGTTATTTAAAATTAATTTCTATAGTAATATTTGTATAAAGTACAAGCACAGCGCTTCGATCACAATATCATCTGATGTTTAGTGACGACGTGGGCCAGGATGATAAACACACTAAGCCTGGTACTGGCTCTCAAATCCATTTATCCATATATTCGACCGAAAGACGTCCACTACTCGACATAGGTCCCTCCCTAAACATCTCCACGACGACCGGTCTTGCGTCACCTGCATTCAGCGGACTCCCGCGAACTTCACTAGGTCGCCAGTCTACCTTACAGAGGGCCTAACCACGCTGCGTCTTCCGGTGCATGGTAGCAATTCGATAACCCGTTGGCTCCATCAGGCATCGGTTCCATAACCAATGTGCCCAGCACATTGCCGATTCAGTTGGGCAATTCTTCGGACAATGTCGGTTACTTTGGTGCTTCTGCGGATCTCCTCATCTCTGATTCGATCACTCAGAGAAAACTCCCAGCATAGTCTTCTCCATTGCCCTTTGGGTAACTTTGAGCTTACTTATTAGCCCAGGCTCTCAAATCATGATGTTTGACGATAGATAGTAAACTAATACGAGGTAAAGATGATTATATTGTGCACAATGATTAAACCGAAGGTTTTACTTGAAGTAATCTCTATAGATTAAAAATACTCGTTTTCGATTTCATACATTGGTAAATGATACATTATTTAATATTGCCTAATTATAGTTATATAAACCATTTACGTGCCCTTTATCTATTAATTATCTGTTTGTAATATCAAACAAAATTTTGTTTTACTAAATACATGTGGATGTATATTCGATATCTATACCAAAAAAAACAATTTCTTAAATTGTCGTCTTTCTGTTTATTCCGGGTAATCTCCGGAACGGCTTGACCGATTTGACGGAACTTTTTTTTGGTAAATAGCTTAACTTATTCTGCGTAACTTAGGGTACTTTTGTTTTTCGTAAATAATTAGGGTTTCGTATACAAAAGTTAAAACGCAGTGAAGAATATATGAAACGCGGGTGCAGCCGCGTGGGTACGCAGCTATAATAGTATCCAATAAAAGTAAAACTCTAATAGTAGAAAAGTTTTACAACAACAAAAATGAAAATAATGAACAGGTTTGAAACCTTAGGAAAAAAGATAATTGGAAGAAAAAATATTTACACTTGTTCATAATTTGAGTTATTTCACGGTTTATACAGAGTTTTTACAAAGAAAAAAATGTTATTTTATTTTACTGACAGACGGTTGGTTTCCTTTCGAGTGAACAGCATAAGATGTCTTTTCTCCGGTTAAAAATTAAACAAAAAATAATATTAAAAGATGCCTTTTCATAATCCCGTGGTGATGTTTCGCCTCGGTTCTTTCGAGATTTTTACATTTGTGAGGATTTTTCCCCTTTTTGCCTATTATGCCGCGTAGTTGACCCTTCCCGTCTGATAGGCACGCCGCGATACGCCTATCCTGATGCCGAAAGATATAAATTATAATTTTGTACCAAGACATTATGAAGAAATTTATTAATAAAACAATTACCATTCATTCGTGTAATGTCTTGAGAATTTTCTGCTGTCGGTCGCTCCTTACAGAATATTTTAAGCATTTCTTAAGTTTTTACAACCGATTCCTTTTGGTAAAGTGGTAATAAAATACCTTTTTAGATTTTGCTTTATCAAGGCATTATCGAAATAGGTAAGCGCATTTTTGACAATTTTGTAATTAGTAATATTTGCCAGTTTTAATTTAAGTACCAATTAATAGTTTAGCAAACTATATATTAAAGAATTGTACTTTGTATTTAAATACAAATAAGATTTTTTTTATCATCCATACACCATTGAGAAAATAATAATAAACAAAATTATTATTAGATACGATATTTAAAAAAAATACTCGTATATACCTACCTACTCTTCGATTTTAAGCGTGCAAATTCAAAGATTGATAAAAACCCGAGTGATTTTGGTTTTTTTTTTCAATACAAAAGGCTTTCGGGTATAAAGAGCGTTTTAAAATCTCCTCCATTAACGTCGCGTTGTGCGGAATAAGAATAATTGCTTTTTATGTATCGTCATCAGCGTAGACTCAAAGGTTTGAGGACCATCGATGTGAAGTTGAAGTAGCTCCGACTTTATTATTGGCTCGAACTGAATCAGTACCACTCGCAGGGGAACGGAAAATCAGGTCACGACTTGTACACTGTGAATATTATATAATATTTTTTTTATCGTATGCATTTAAATAGTCAAGTGTCTTCGAATTTTTATTAATATTTATTCATATACAACGTAATGTGTGTGTAGGTTATCAGAAAACTTAATTTAAAAAAATGAAATTAAATGGTAATTAACTTTCATAAGATATTAAAAACCGTTGATAAATTACATCGAAGAATAATCAACATTCATATCAACGTTTAATTATTCCTTAAGTTCGAAAACTTGTCGCCAAATACCAATAGGTGTGTTCAGTATAACTTGAGAACCAGTATCTGGGTGACATCAGGTGAGATTGTGGTCATAACAATGAACCTGTATCGCTTAAAAAAAAAATATTGGAAGGCGGAGTACGTTCTGAGCTGCTGCCGCAAGGGAACCAGATATATATAGTTAGCTATTATAAAAAAATATGATTAACTATTCGTAACAAAATTCCATTTTTTTAGCAGCAGATATATAATATTTTCAGATGTACCAATAAAAGGATAGTAGTATACCTAATAAAACTAAATAAACTCTCGTATAAAATTAAATTTCAGTTCTCTAACTTTTACTGCAAGAACATCAAAAGAATTTTACAACCCTCATGTCGCGTCATGTGCTTTCGCGCGGTGTTCCGCTGAAATATGAAATATCTACCTTTATTTTTAGAATAGGTACACGAAAAAAATAAAATAAAAGAACAGCAAGAAAATATTGAGTCAACACAACAATGTGTCACAGATATAACAATTTACATATTTCCAGGGCGAATGTGGTCTGGAATAATTGAAATAAAACTGGGTGACGTTTTCCTTTCCTGTCACGCAATACATCCGGGCCCAAGATTAAAGGGCGCTTTATATTTTTTCCCGCGTGCCGAATTTTTCCTTGTTATGCTTCTAATCCGTCTGGAGACGTCACTAAAACACAAGTCCAGTTATGACATACAAATACACATCAAAAGCGTTTTGCCCTAAACACGTAATAATATAATATAATGCTTTTTTCAATGCATTAAATAAATAATACACAAATTTTTATTTTTTTTCGTAATAGTAGGAAATTGTGTTTGGTAATCATCTATACTAATAAATAAAATTGAACTGTCTGTTTGTAATGTAAAAATTAATTATTTTTATTAAATAAATATGAATGTATGTATTTACGATATCTATACCAGAAATACAATTTTTTATAAGTGTGTCTGTTTGTTTCGTGTAATCTCCGGAACGGCGGGAAATATTTTACGTGACTTTTTTTTGGTAGATAGCTGAAATTACTCCGCGTAACTTAGTCTACTTTTAATTTTCGAAAATAATTAGGGTTCCGCGTAAAAAAATTAAAACTCAAATTGAATAAAATCTGACACAATGCACAGTTTTACAGGCAAATGCTATAATTTATATGAAATATTTTTACTTTATCTTAGTAGTAAAAATGATCAGGGTTTCGTATAAAAAAGTTCGCAGTGAAGAATATATGAAATGCGGGCTGAGTCGCTTGCATACAGCTGGTTGTTAATAATTATAAGGGTAGTTTAATTTTTATTATTCTACTATCAAAATTTTAAAAGATTACAAAGTGTAGAGAGTGATTAATTAACTAAATCAAATTTGTATTCTAATCAAGTCAACAGAAATACGTTATAGAATACTTGACTAATTAACTAAGTCTATTCAATGAACAAGAGAAATTTACCTTAAACTGATTAAACCATCAGGATTAGAAATTCAATATTTTATCGAGCTTAAGGCAAATATTTGATTAGTATTTCACCTGATTTCAAGTGGTGAAGAGAACCCCAATAAGACTACCTATTGGTAGTAAGAATTTCAACTGTAGAAATACACCAGAGGTTGCTTAAGGGCAGAGTTTCAATTTTAGATTTAATAGAAAGTGCCACACTATCATGTTATTTGTTAATCAAATTATCGTTTACCGTAAATCACATCGATCAAGAAAAATCAAAAGAGGCTACTATTTTTATAAAATGAAACCTTAAACGTTGTATAAAACTCTAAAGAAATGTTATTACAATATTTATGAGAATATTACATAAGCTTAACAATTGATCGAGATTGGTGAACGATGAAAAGAATGTGTCAGTTTGTAATTTTTCAATGTCACACGCACCCTTTATACCAAAATAGAAAATACACAATAAATCAACTATTCAGTACATAATATTTTTATTATTTTATCGTCATTTTAAACTGCTTTATTTTACTCATATACGTTTAGATAGTTATTTGTAATTGTTATTGTTTTTATGTTGTCTACAAATTGCATACTGTGATTGTCTTAAAGCCCTTGTCTATTTATTCATAATTATTGTAAGACTAGCTTTGTATTGTTTGTAAATACACTGACCGCCGGCGGTCGCAAAATAAATAAACAATCCAATCATTTCTATTATAATAAGAGTATTTATTACAATACGATATTTGAGAAACCCAGTGATATGAATTACTCATACTCATAAGTCATTAAAATCTAATAATTTGATTTATATAGTGTATTAAATGGAAATTATATAAACTCAGATAAGCTTTTTAAAACAAATATTTTATTATATACGTTCTGTATTACAATTAATGAATGTTTGCGGTAGATAAATTGTTATTTATTTATTTTACCGAATCGTAGAAGAAACAGTATCGTTTTTAGTCACGTAAAGGATATCTTACCTTACGTCGTACGATAATTGAAATAGAGCTAGTGACGTGACAGAGCTGTGGCTCACGTAAATAAATGTTTTGTATATCCGAAGAACTAATAATTTTCATTAACTCACCTGTCACAGTAACACAGGAAATAGGTACATGTGTTGTTATATAGTTCATCCATTCAACCGAAAGACGTGAACAGGCTGGACATAGGTCTTTCCTAAAGACCTTCACAACGACCAGTTTTGCGCCACCCGTATTCAACGAATTTTTTTCGACCTTCACTATTTCGTCGGTTGTGAAGGGATATACAATTTTAAATTTCTTTTATATCTATTAACTATATTTCTTATGGTTAATAAGAACCGGTTTACAGAAGGTTGAAGAAAGAAGGTTTGCAGAAGAAATTTTTGAAGATGACACTCGTTCTGATTGTATTGCTGACTTTGGCAGCAGCATATAACGTACTCCGATTTCCAACTAGGGAGATTTTGTACTTGCTGTCAGCGCGATACGATTGTAGTGTTACCTCCCTGGTCAAATTTGGCTACAGTGGCCAGATAAATTTTAAAAGCCCAGTCAAGATATATTACGGTGTACAGACATATGCGTACAAATACACCCTCTCATCAGACTGTCCGTGATCTGGTATAAGAAAGAATTGCTACGACAAGAGGAGAGTCGGTTCTGGTACATGCGGTTTCTGGTAAACGATAAATGAAACTCCTATCGCCACCTTTAGGATTTCCAGAACATTCTGGTTGTCTCGGATTGTATTTTTTTACCGAAATAGTTTTAAATAATATACGTATTAGACTATACCTCACACCCTTGTACACTACACCCAGGTACATGCGTTCTGTAAGGGATTTTTATATCAAAATAACGCTGTTGCCCGAAAGGGTCTTAACAGCTTCACTAAACTTTGAGGCGAATACTTAAAGCGTTCAGCCTAGAAATGGTATCCAGCATAAGAGCACAAGCTGCCCCTCATGATAAAACTTTTCCTTGAAATTTGCATTCGCTTACCGACTGGTTAGCAAACCTATAAGGGACTCTGAGATTAGTAGTATCTCTTAACTACCGTAGGTTTAGCTACTACAAATACCGTAGAATTTATGTCGTAGTTAGCAGCAGAAACCGAGGACCGTACCACTTTGCGCTAGGTACGACTCTCCCAGCTTAAGCGCTCACCCTAAAAGTTCGGTGAAACTGTCGAAATCGCTTGAGCGAACAACCTTTGGTCAGTTCGAAAAAGGAGCATATAATGAGAAAAAGAAAAGAATATTTTCACAACAATTTATTACATAAGAATTAAATTTAACTTAATTTATCCTTGAAAGCTTGTTAAACTATTTTTCTCATTAGTTGGAATACTTTTTAACGTTTAAACATAAACGAAGCTTTAACTAATATTACTGTCCGACTCTCTTATTACACAAATTGCTTGTTACATAAGTAACCGGGTATGTTTCAACATTTAACGTATGGTTGTTAACTTCATTTATCTTTCACACGGGCCCATCCTTCATGTTCGCTCTACATACAGTTTGTTACTAAATTGAATGACGTAGCCCGAAAATGGACTGTTAAATTTTATAGCCCAACATAGTAATTAACAAAAGATTTCAAATAGCTACAATAACTAAATGTCATATTTTAATGAATACAAAAGGAAATACTTAAACTTTTTTTTCAATAATCTTATTTAGAATACAAGTTATAGAAAATTACCATTCGTTTTAAGTAGAAATTTAATGATTTTCTTTCTTGCAATAAATAAATTTTATTTTATACATCTGTTTTATTTATATTGATTTTTTGTATATGGCAGTTTTCTCGGTAAGAGTACATTAAAACATTGCATATATACAAAACCTATATTTAGACTGAAATTTGTAATAGAAAAAAAGGAAAAAAAAATGTGTTTTTATATTCATTTATATTTTAAAAAAATAGCAATAATTATTTCATTTGATACTAGCTGTGCCCGCGGCTTTGCCCGCTTAAAATTCAGACAATTTGTAATTTGCCCTATGTTCTCGGCCTGGATGCAATATATGTCATTACCATCTTTCATCGAATTCGGTTCAATAGTTTTGCATGATAAATAAATTAATAAACGTACAGACATAATTATTTTTTTAATCTATCGAAATGTGTTTTGTTGTAGATTCTGAAGCCCCGAATTGTATTTTTTTTTCTTAAATATCTACAATGTACAGATTTCGTCTCGCTAGCCTTTTATTATAAGTATAGATTTATATTGAAATAAGTGAATTGTTTCGATAACAACTTCTACCGCGAACAAGCGATTACGAAATAAGCAAATAAAAAGTTTACAAGTAACCAACTACTTATGTGTACTTACATAGACACATAAGTGGTCCTACACACTTTTGATGTGTCCTCACACTGTATAATAATCAATTAAATTCGTAACTAAATCTCGCGGCGGGAAATATGATGGAAATTTTAGACCTCTTATTGTTATGGTCCATTGTCAGAGAACCCTCGAGGCAAGTTCATATGTAACTAGAACCTTTGTGCTAGCGGGACCTGCTCTTGACATCGGCTTATAAGATAAATGAACGCTAACAATTAAATTCAATATTGTTGAGCGAGTTGAATGACTGCTATTTTGGGGTCACGCTTTCTGATGAAGACGGGTTTTGTTTTTTTTTTTCAGTTTAGTTACATGACCAACGATTTCGAATACAGATTTTAATAAATATTTAAAACACATTAATGCTATTAGAAAATAATTAATAAACGAACTAATCTGGTAAATTATATTTTTCAATAATATTTATAAATATAAATGGCGGCTTTCCTTTTACTTAACAAGCATATTAAAATAAGTACGCAATTGTTTACCAGACATTTAATAGCTTTAAACTAATGATACGTCAATTTTTTTTTTCACAGTAAAAAGCTATTACGTATTGAGGCATTATATTAATATCATAATATTCTATTGGTACCTATTAATTAACTTTAAATATAGGACTACGTCGAAGATAATGAAACACGATTACGAAATATTATCTGAGTACAGTCACTTCGTCGACATAAAACTGTGTTTCTTTCGTTGCCTTATCCCATTCAAAATCAATAGCTTGATAACGTTCTCATGCATATTCCTTGACATAATCGTAATCCAAATGGGCGATTACAGAGAACGGACCAGGTACGTAACAGAGTTTTTCTAATTTATATAACTAACTAGACGAGTACCTGCGGCTGCGCCTGCGTATTATATATTTCTCACTGCGTAATTTAGATTTTTTTTCTCGGAATTATTTTCAATATTTTTTTTTGCTACTAACATTAAGCAGAGATATTCGTCACAAATTCAAAAACCTGCCAGTAAAACTGTGCATTGAATTGGATTTTATACAAAATTTCATGAGTGTTAATTTTTTACACGGAACCCTAATTATTTTCGAAAAGCAAAAGTAACCTAACTTACGCAGATTAACTTCAGCTATCTACCAATAAATGCCCCGTCAAAAATCAGTCCAGCCGTTCCTGAGATTACACGGAACAGCGAGACAGACAAAAGATTTAAAAATTATGTTCTTGGGTATAGGTATCATATATACATTCATACATATGTATTTAGTAAAAATTGTTATTTTGACATTACAAACAGACACTTCAATATTGTTTATTAATATACATTTCTTAATGTTATGTTTACTTTGCTAACATATTAAAGTTAACTGCATTGCTACATATTCTATTGATTAATTAAAAACCACATGAGGATTTAACTGTTTAGAAAAATTGGCATACTTTTTCCTAACCTAACCTACCTAAAGGAGAAAAATCATTGAACCTTTTGAACATAAAATAAATTCAAAAAGCAGTCACAAATGTGTTTAATTACAATAATTTACAACGTTTTTATACAAAAACATTAATCGACAGGAACAATTACAGGAAGACATTTTATTTGTTAGTATAGTTTGTGCTATACCATAAAAACTATTATTATTTTAAACGAAATTTAAATATCTTGATTGTAGTGACTAATTGATACGTTATTACACCAATTATACAAGTATTCATTACATGATACTCAAAAATCATATTAAAAAATTTAAGGCAAATATCAATGAATTGTAAAGTAAAAATTGCTTAGTAGTCAGGTTAGGTTAGGTAAAGAATAATATGGAGTACCTTTATTACAATAAAATTGATGTAACTGTTGTATATTACTCCATATCAGAGAGTATTAATAATTGTTATATTCTCTGGTCAATATGCGATGCGAATAAGCGATGATGGCGCAGAGGATAGTGCGGCCGGATTCCGCGTCAATCGACGCGGGTTCGATCCACACCTATCCGACTCTAAAATCGGCCTGAGCTTTCGGGGAAGGAAAACATTGTGAGGAAACCATGGCATGGTGGTAGGGGGGCATTTTCTAATGATGCCCGCCTGGATAGCTACCACTTTCAAGTTTCAAAACCTGTCGCCAAATACCAATAGGTCTGTTCCGGCAGCATCACTTGAGAACCAATACCTCTAGGCTTAGTGTGTTTACCATCCTGGACCACATCGTCACTTAACATCAGGTGAGATTGTGGTCAAAGCACTGAGCCTATTCTATGTAAAAAAAAACTCCATGCGTATTAAAAAAAGACTTTCTGTCTTTTTATCCGTTCGGTAGTGGACTTATGACTCGAGAATTTTTCAATTGCATAGTTTTTTTAAATTATGTTCTGAATTAAATGATACATTTATGGAAATAACATGGGGAAAATCACATTGTACCGACTCTACTATACGTAAGGTAAAAAGATGACGATTTAAAAGTAACAATGGATATATAACATTTAATCTTTAAGAGATATATAAACAGGATGTTGACTAATCCATCCATTCATTCAACCGAAAGACGTCCACTGGTGGGCATAGGTCTCCCCCAAAAAAGAGGTGACTGCCATAATCGCCATGATTGACACGCGGGTTGGCAGTCAGATGATTATAGTACTCAGAGGATGCCGCTGCCCATCTGTTGGTTTATCCATTAGTCACCTTTTACGACACCCACCGGATTAAATTGGGTGGTATTATTATATTCTTAGCCGACACCACACAAAGAATTACTAATAATTATTTTAAATTGTCTCATAAAAACAGATTGGAAAATAAGGTTAATCACTGGAAACAAAATCAAAATCAGATCAAAAATGGAAAGAGAGAGAGAGAGAGAGAGGGCGTAGTATATACTGATAAATATGATTCAAACATTACGTGTTTCGTGAAGGATCTATACTATTATTAATTTTAGGAGACAGAGATAAAGCATCCCCCGGGTCCCTAGCAAAAAAAGTTTTAAACGCTTCAACGATCTCAATTTTTTTTTAATGCGAATGGACATAATATATTATCACTTAGCCTGTTTGTATTTAAAAAAAAACAGCCGACTACCTTGTTCTGGGTATTTTGGTTTATATATAGGAGTAATGCCGCGGGGCATAGCTAAACGTATTTATAAAAAAAAAACTAAATACATGCCTGGCCGACAAGCGACGACAGCCGCGTGGGCGCGGATTAACCTTCCAAATCCAAAGAGTCGCTCGCACGCCCGACCAAATTAAAAAGCTTTATCTATGTAGCGCCGGCTTAATTATAATACCGTAAGTCAGGTGACGTGGGTTTAAAAAAAAAAATTGGTCCGTTAAGTGCGCATGTTTTATAAATGACCGATAATACCCATTCGGACGACTTAGGTCAACACATATAATTTTATCAATCATTTCAATCATTTGTATTTTTTATTTATTTATCAATACGGTAGTTGACAGTATGAACAATATTGGCAGATAATAATTTATATGGTAGTTTATGCTCTAAAGATATAAAAAAAAATAGTTTTCATTAAAATAATAAAGATTCATTTATATTTTTAAGAAATAAAATTACAATATTGTAGCCATTAGTCACGTGACAATGAACGCCAATCAGGGCGCGTGACGTCACATGGTGTATCCCGCCTGGAAATTTCATACTTTCACAACGATACCTTCAAAAGTAAATTATGACTTGGTAGATATAATTTTAATAAGTAAGACTTAAAATCTTCAGAAATTACTACCATTTCGAATGGATAATTGTTTATTCATCGTAGGCGTACGCGATAATGGATTTATAGTATATTGTATGCACCGGATTCAGTGTTAAAAAGCATCGCTTCGAGTTTGACAATAAACTGACTTGAATTTTCGTTTTAGACGAACATCGTGTAAAAAATTTTATAATAACCAATGTCGCATTGAAAAATATGTCATCAAGCACAAGTAGGTAGGTGTGTTCCGAAAAGATATCTTGAGAGCCACAACCTCTAGAATTAGCATGTTACCATATTGCCCACATCGCCCCTTAAAACCAGGTGATGTCGATATCAAACACCTGTATATTTTAAACTCAGTGTTCGTAAAATAATGATGTTAATAAAATACATATTATTTATAATTTTTTACAGTATTAAATCTCTTAAATATTGCAAAGGTTTCATTAAAATATTGCAAAGCCTACAATGGCAGACAATTTTGTATCGACTTAAATTGGATCGGAGTGACGAGCTCCGTGCCAGTGTGGGACTCACCCGGGCGAGAGTCGCCCGGAAATACCCACTAAAACCCCCCGGGGCCGTCCGCTGCATTTGGGATGGGGGCGATACGGGGTTGCCAGGCATGTCGCCGCGTCGCCCCCTGCAGCGAACCCACCGGGCCTCGTCGTGCAATGGCCCAATGGGGATGGGGGAGATATACTCCACCCCACCTCTTCAAAAGGGGGGGGGGCATGACCCATCGGTCATCATTCCGGGGGCAGGATATTTCCTGCCCCCCATAAACCGAAAAGGGAAGAAAGGGACAGAGCGGAGGCGGGCCAAGAAGAAAGAAGAAGGAACCCGCCTCCGCTGTAGAAGAAGAAGAGCTAGGTCCCTCTCCTGTACTCGTCTTGTTTAGACAACAAGACATAGTAAGGAGAGGGATACCTATAAGAGAGAGGAAAGAAACTCCCACCTACCCTCACGACAACCCTACTCATCACAAAAACACACCCTCCTTGGCCGCCCGCTTGGTCGGCTTGGAGACCACCGCGACCTCCTCCACCAACTCCCGCAAACGTGCCGCCAGGACATCCGCCCGTTCCCCCCCCGCCGGGCCCGGAATCTCAATGATCCGGGACCCAACAGCAGTGGGGCGGCACGAGATGTCCTTCACCCCCATTCCCTCCAGGTCCACCTTCTCCCTGGCCTCCCCCAAAACACCCGCATAAGTTAATCACCTCGCCGCCGCCTCCGGCCGCAGGGTAACTACCACCGCCGCCGAACGCGGCAGCGCCGGGAGCCTCAGCTTTGACCCAACCATTCCCCCCCCCCCTTCTGCACCGGCCGAGGCTCGGAAGGGGCCACAGCTATACCTTTCCCCGTCAAGTCCTGATATTTTTCATATATACTAGATAACGTTATAAATATTCCTTAACAGATACCATAAAACGATTAAAATAAAACCGAATTCGGTATAGTGGTTCTCCAGTTATAAGTCAAATAACGAACAAATAGATAGATAGAGAGATGTTGTATTTTATATCAATGTTTGATTAAATTAAAATACAGACAAATATAGCGTTTGACCAAAATATGATTTTAAATGATGATATGACATGAAATTGTAAACACGTTAAGTTTAGCGGTATTGCCACTTAAATCCATCCATTCAACCGTAAAGGCGTCCACTGTTGGACTTGGTCTCCCTAAAGATAAAGGGGTAATTTCCAGAATCGCTACGCTGGGCAGGCGGGTTGGCGATCGCAGTAGGTTTTTGTGGTCCTCAGAGGATGCTGCTGCCCATCCCTTAGTCGCCTTTTATGCCACTTAAATAATATAAGCCAACTAACATTTTATATTACTTACTAACTGTGTGCCCGCGGCTGTGCCCGCGTTTCATATATTCTTCACTGCTTTTAATTTTTTTATACGGAGCCCTAATCCTAAAACTTTAGTACTAGTTTAGTTAGTAAAAGTACTAAGATACAGCAAAAATATTTCTAATAAATTCAAACACTTGCTCGCAAAACTGTGCATTGAATCTGATTTGGTTTAATTTTTATGAGTTTTAATTTTTTCACGCGGACCCCTAATTATTTTCGAAAATTTAAAGTGCCCTAAGTTACCCGGAGTAACTTCAGCTATCTATCAAAAAAGGACCGTCAAAATCCGTCCAGGCGTTCCGGAGATTTCTTAAACTTTTGATTACACTTCAACCAAACAGATATTTGTTTTGCACCTCGTGACGTCATTCGAGACGCCATAATAGATTGACGCGTTTTAGTTACGAAATGTCAAAATGTTTATAAAATTGCTAAATAAAATATATTGTTGTTGTTTTTTTTACCGAAATATTAATATTTTAAATAAAGTAGACTGTAAGGCAAATTATAAACCTATTTCTGAAAAATCGCAACTACCCTATTGATACTTCGACGTATAATTTTGTCGATATTAGTAGGCAGACAAAAATTTAATCTGAAATATGTTTAACTTTATTCAAATTAATTCAATTAACAATACAATTAATTCATATTTTGTTGGTTTGGTTTTAAACGCCACGGTTTTTAACAAATGACTATTCATGACTTAAATTCGTCCTTGTACCTCTGATAACCTGAATAAAAAATAGGTTTGATGTTTTTTATGTCAAAAGATAACTAACATGCTTACGGCTAATATATACACAAAAAATAATATACACTTATATACAATTTTTTTTTATCTTATTCTGTGAACCCATTTTTGAGTTAAAGACAAACAGAATTATGTCTTATTTATTTGTTCAAGAGTTTTAAAAATCTATACAGTATATCCCGAATAAAAGGATTCATTGAAATCGTTCAAAACATTTTTTAGTTAAATACGGACATATACACAGACAGAAACAAAAATATTTTAATGTCATAGTTGGGATTAGCAACTGCTAAAATAGAAATTTGTCATAAAATTTGTAAATAAATAAATAATTTTACAGAAAAAAACATAAGATTTATTATTTATTAGTCATCAAAAACCACTCAAAAAATCATTATTGTGTTGACAATTCAATTAATAATTACATTTCTTTCTTTTTATAAACACAATATTAATTAGCTTGTAGTTTTTACAGCGGACTCGTTTCGAAGCAATTAGGTTAATAGCTTTTCTATGGCTTCATTGAAGAGCCTTTCAATATAATCCATTTAAAAATTCGTACATTTTTATGTTTTGGCCTCGCCTCTGTAGGTCTTCCGCTACTAAATTCATTACTTAATTTAAAATGCTAATGGACCGTCGTCTGGTAAGCGAGAGAGATGAATAATGAAACAACTGATAGGAATCTGGTATTCAGCTGTGATTGAGGGCTGAAATTCTGTTGATCGAGTTGTTATGCCTCTGTTTTATTATATTACTAGCTGTATTATTTCCGCGTAGTTCCCGTAGAATTTTCGGAATAAAAACTATTTTACTTATGTCACTCGCTGGATTTCAAATTATCTCTATACTAAATTTCACCCAAATCGGTCCAGTAGTTTTTAGGTTTATTCGTTACATAAAAAAATACAAACCTTTCCTCTTTATAATATTAGTATATATAGATACATTATATTTATGATTTCTTGATGTTACGTTTACCTTTCTAATAAAGTTCTTCTTACAAACATCATTGCCAAAGATTCTATTAATAAATTTCCACTCTGCCTTCATGTTCTCGAATTCATTGTATTCAATTAAAACCATTAGAATTGAAGTATTAATTATTTGGAAAAATTGCCAAATTATTTTTCTATTAACCAATGCTACTAACTAAGTTAAAATATACTCAATAAATAGTTACACATATTTTTCATTATAATAGATAATTGTAATAGCATTCAATTAATAGAATATTTATACAAGACCAAAGATATAGAGGAACGATTGCAAAAAAAAACTTTCTGCAATATTTGTGAAAGTTTATACAGCGATGAAATAAATATAAGATTATTATTACCACGTTATTATGTTAAGAACTTTTATAATGCACTTCAAAATTGCACCACTTGTACGGCGGATTCCAGAGTGCGGCGCTTCTGTTCCTTAGCACAATGATTAACCTTAGGTCAATTTCTGATGGCCATCCATTTCGCAACAGCCCTGAAGTTATAAATTTATCGCGCAACCCTCTATTTTTCAGCATCTTCGACCGCATCAAAATAGACTTAAATTAGGTGAAATAGTGCTGAGTTGATAACACCTATAAAGCAATAATATAATGTTAAAAACTAACCATGTATAATGAAGGAAAAGTGTATGTGAAACCTATTAAATATTCCCTCATCAAACGACAAACTACAGAACTATAGATTTCTCAGCGTTACAAATTTTTAATACTTTATGAGTTTTGTGTTTCCCTTAGAAAGGTTCTTATAACATTAGTGGCGCCTAAAAGCATAGAAGAAAACAGGATGCCCGTTCGAAAATATTTATACTGCCAAATCTTAGAACTTATTTAGTTTCACATTATTTTATAGTGTATAGATACTAGTACAATTTATCGCAGAAGTGCATTTTAAAAGTGTCTATTCTGGTAACACTTTTTAGTGGTGTGGTAGTTTAAACGTTTTATGTGGTAATACCAATTATAGTAAATTACCCAAGTGAGTCCCATAAGAAATGCAGTAACAAAATGAACACAAAATTTATAGCTCCGTCACCACAACTAAAACGACACGAATTTTATTGACGTAAACCGTTGTAATGACCGGACCAATAGACTCGTCGGCTGTCGGCTTTCTACGTGTAAGACTATTAAGAAATATGTGACGTTTATTGTAAGTCAATATTCCCGCATGTGGGCGAGGGCCCATTGTCGGGCAATTGCTGACCACTGTCCAGTCATATAGCTGAATTTTGGGAGGTCTCATTTTGTTAGATAGTTTTACACGTAACGAAACTATTTTACATGAAGTTTTTAAGAGTTTAAATTTCGCAACATGACGTCTACATATGTCTTTTGGCTGGTTTGAATACAACAATCTAATTCATACTTGTACGAATCTCTGTTTTATCTCTTTTGCTTTGTGCAGGTTGCTTTCTGGGATAGCTAAAAAATATGACTATAATGTAATCATTAAATTAGTAACTATAAAGATAGAAATTTTAAAAATTATGAAACAGTATTTATTCATCTGAAAGAAAAAAAAAAAATAATGTCCGGTCCTATTACTCTTATATCGTGTAGATAAAAATGGCTAATGATATTATTAATAATTACATAAGTCATTTTCGTTCTATTCGGAATTTTCAAGAACGGAATTATGATTGGTTTATGCAGAGCCCTTAAATAGCCCTTGAAATTATTAAAAGTTAATTCTATTGTCTGTTTTTGTTATCTACAATACTTTCTACCTTAATTTAAAGTATTTAACCAGCCAGTTTACATACTTTAAATGCAAACTTTCTAGATTTCTCTGTTTAAACTAAGCCTCTAGAAATAGTCATGTCTGTCAGTATTCTAATGCGTAACACAACATGAAAAAAATAACTGCGACACTTTCCCGTCTACGTTACTACTGATACTATAAATTGCACCTTTATCTTTATTATGTTTACTAAGTATAAATATTTCTACTATTTTGTAATGGTAGTTTCTATTTCTTTACAGAATCCAGATAATGCACTGGAGTTTGAAAATATCATAAGGTGAGTTGAATTTCATTATGATTATGGAAAATGTGAGTAATAAACATTATCGAGAAACAAAATCTAAGGTACGCCTCGCCTACAACTGAGAACAAGATGAAAAAAAAAAGCAGCTGAAATTTAGTATACTATATTTCCGGCAACATTGACCTTTACTTTGATCTAGTGAATGATCGTCATAATTTTAATATTAGAAATAAAGACAAGTTGGCCGTCCCACGCTTTAGGCTAAGTAAGTCTAATAAAAGCTTTATAGGTAATAGTATTCGGTTTTACAATAAGATCCCAGTAACATTACCGATTTACCTGACAATAAGTTCAAGTATTATGTCAAGCAAGTTCTTAATCTCAAAAGGTTTTTACCGGGTGGATCATTACGTGAACGATAGTGATGTCTGGAATTAACCCACATCTCTGTGCTTCCGCTAACATTAGTTAAGATGATTTGTATAGTTTTTTATATGAAACAAAATATTATATATTATATTTATAAAAAAAAGAACCAGATAGAGTTTCTCGCAGACTCTTCTCGAATGCGTTGTTTTCCGAACCGGTGGTAGTGTTTTAGACGTTCATAAGCGCCTTCTTAGGGACTAAATTGAATAAAGATGTTTTTTGATTTTGATTTTGATTTTTTTACGAAAATCTTCATTAGCATGGATTTTTATACAACCAGTATGTAACTTGATAAGTTGTAATATACTACCAAATTTTTTTGTCAGATGGATAACTATAGGAAAGTTTTAACTTCAGCAGAAAGTAAACGGTTAATGACAGATTGAATATATATCTTTTTAGTTGAATATTGTATTTGTTTTGGAAAATATAAACGGTATTATCATTAGAAACCATCTGTGATTATAGCAATTAATAATACTTGATATTTGTGAAATTGTTTTGTAGACCGTACAACCGTAGTTCCCAGCGGTAAACTAAAGCCCGGTGCTCGCCCAGAGCGTATGTCAACCGCTCCGTTGGAGATTATTCTCTAATCTCCTTTCTCTGGATTAATCCGCTTTCATAGCGTTGTGTCGAAAATATTTCTCCGATGGCCAACAACTTTTACCTAAATTTACCGTGTAAAATTATAAAGTTGTTTAAGTAATGGACTAATTCAAATTACTTCTTCTTATTCGTTTACCTACTAAGTACATTTTGAATAATGTTTACTTCATATATATTTTTAGAAAACATTATTTTAGAACATACATTTGAATATTTTGCTAAGGTTTCAGTAGAAATTTACCACAAATTGCCCAAAACAAGTTTTCTATTACTATAATATTTACTAAATCTGAGGTATGATTCCATTTCATAGTTTCTTTTAGTCAATTTACAGTAATTATGAAATATCTAAATTACCTAAATATCTTTATAATTATCTGTACTCAATTTCCAAAGATTATGTACCTAATATAATAAACTGAATCTTCATGATAATTCCATAGTATGATAGTAAGACATTTTCAAATCACAACCTGGCAAGCAACATCATCCTCAAGTTTTTAAATTTGGAGATTTATTAACTGAAGAGATTTGGAGTTTTCAGCACAGGTAGAATCTCAAGCCGAGGTTCGTACCATTTTGGTGCTTTTGCGCTAACTACCATGTTTAGACTGAGTTCGATGAAGCTGTGAAGGCCCTTCAGGTCAACAGCGTGTTGTCAATTTTAAAAAAGTTCATCAAAACCGACCCTTAGATAATTATTAAGATAATAATTTTACGCAACGCGTAGTGTTAGTTAGTTAGTTATTGTTATGTTTTATTTATGTAATTGACGTGTGTTGTTAGTGAATTTATTATTCACTTGTACAGTAATAATTTACAAAGTATAACGCGAATTTAATTTTTATAACCTAAAATTTCAATTTACTATATTACCATGCGCTCTCAATAACCACCAGATACTTGAAACGCTTTATCCTCAGACATATTTCTTCACTTTTCTTTAATTTTAATATTATTTAATATTAGTATATTTAATATTAGTCTCTTGTTTTTCAATAAATTAAGAATAAAGATGCGAATGAAGCCGTCGGTATGTCTATTATGCAAGTACGCAACTTCTATCAAAGACATCATCATTTTCTGGGGTCAGCAAACGACACTTACGTTCTTAATAATTTTACCCAAAACCATGAAATGGCAACCTCTGCGAGGGCGACACGACTGTATCTTAATCTAAATCAACTCAAATAAATTTCCTTCTTACATCAAATATCTAGCTGAAGTTATTACTGAGGGATCTAGTTTTTATGTAATCTAATTATGATAACGTAACTAATTAAATTGTTTACTAAGTATTTTGCCAAGTAAAATTTTAATTAATATTTATTCTATACAGTAATAATTCATTATTATCTTGAAATTTAAGAAGAATTAAAAATGATAATTTATATTTATAATTATCGGGAATTGAATTTAACTAAAATGACTAAAACTGCAAATGCACTAATTCAAACTGCACGAATTGTATGACTCCAACAATTAAATCTAGAATATAATCTCAGTTTTTTTTTTTATTATTTTAACTTACATATAGTGCATTTTAAAAAGTATACGAACTGATTGTTACGTATTTAAATTTAATTAATTACAAGATATATTATAATCTTGGTAAATTACTGTACTGAAGTGTTTTTGATTGTACATTTGAAAAAAGATTCCAGTAAAGGAACGTTACGGATCTATAAAAACTACACAACAAAATGTCAAGTCGTAATCGATAGAGCTAATGTGGGTTTAATGTGGTCCTGAGTAAGAAGCGTGTCTCGGCATCTCTCTCTGAGATTACGGTATAATCCTCTTTCTTTGTGCCTAAGTCACTCCGGACTCCCGGCCTAAGCTGAGGACGCCATTTGCCGAATCAATTGCGATTTATGGCACTTTGAAGTGAAGTCACTCTTACTTTATTAAATTTCCTATACCCCATGGCTATTTCAATTTTTTATTTGTAACATTTGAGTTTCTCTAAGATTAACATTAAGCGATTATGATATAGTGGGTAGTGTAGCCTGATTCCGCGTCAATCGAAGCGGATTGGATTCCATCTATCCAATTCTAAAATCAGGCCTGAGCTTTCGGTGAAAGAAAACACCGCGAGAAAAATATAGCATTAGTAATGTCATACGGTGCCGAAGCGTTTTTATTTACGGTACGACTGACTAAAAAATTAAAAGTCACTCAATTTCTTTAAAAATTAATTAAGTTATCAAAGAATCGAACTGCCAGTCGAATCCGTTGATGAACTGTCAAGTTTTGAATTGACGAATCGTCATTTGTAGCCTCAACATATGGAAAAAAACCGGATCTAGTTTCTTGCCGATTTCTCATGTAGCGGTAGTATTTTGACGTTCATGACTTGATAAGAGCCTAAATTGTAAGTATTTTTGGATTTGAATTTGTGTATCCACGCAAACGAAAACGTAGTGTAGACCAGACCACTCACTTATTTGATGAATTGACGATCTATATTGAATTACTGAAAACGATTTAATGTGCAAAGCCGAAGATAAGCTCTAATCGATATGATCTACTCAGGACTTGACAAAATGGTTTGCTGTATTTCCTAAATACAATTTAATGCTATATAACCGTTGAGGATACATCGCGTGTGATCACTTTGTCTTTGGCGTTTAGTGTATAGTGTAGATGACATTATACCAATTATTTCGAAATCTCAAACTATTCGTTTCTGAATATATTGACTGCCAAGATATTCGAGTCCTATATCCAGCAATGGAATAACATGGACATAAGATAGATGATCATATAATAATTACATAATCACATTTTCATAATGTATTAAACTTACTAAAAGGAGGTTCACTTCGGCTACACGTGCGCTCTACCTACGCCCAAGGAAAGTTTATCTTGTTTTGTTATTAGACGATAATCTAAATAGAAATAACACCACATGTTGGAGCGCGGATCCTCAAAACTTTGTTTGCGTTTCGCCCCTGCGATAACAAAGGAATCCCCCAGTCGGTCGGCCGTAACGTCGACCCGTGAGAAAATATTTGTTATTTTATAAATAAAACAAATAAAGATATCAGTCAACTGCCCAGATTGAGTTTTACTGAATGTAAATAAACGAACACACATTAACTTCTAATTACAGTTACAATTTATTTGCGTCAAATAAATAAATCTGATAAATAAAATTGAAGTGTCTCTTTGTTATATCAAAATTAATATTTTTTACTAAATAGATATGAATGTATATACGATATTTATATCAAAAAATACAGTTTTTAACATTTTTGGCTGTCAATTTGTTCCGGGTAATCTCAGGAACGGCTGGACGAATTTTGACGGCGTTTTTTTTGGTAGATAGCTGAAATTACTCTGAGTAACTTAAGGTAATTTAATTTTCGAAAATAATTATGGTTACGTGTAAAAAAATTAAAACTCATATAAAATTGAATAAATTCCGATTCAATGCACAGTTTTACGGGTAAGTATTAGAATTTATTAGAAATATTTTTCATTTATCTTAGTACTAAAAATTTTATCGGAAACTAATTAGGGTTCCGTAAAATAAAATTAAAACGCAGTGAAGAATATACGCGGGTGCAGCCGCGGGCGCAGCCGCGGGCGCAGCCGCGGGCGCAGCCGCGGACACACAACTAGTAATAAATAAAAACTTGACAATTAAGTGAACATCGACATGAAAAACGTTACATTATGTGTCGAAATAAGCTGCCAAAATCAAAATATAATTTATTTTATAATTTAATTTAGACCCTGAGGAGGCTCTTATGAACTTCAAAACACTAGCACCTGTTTGGAAAACTACCAAGTCGAAAAGAACCGCTAAGAAACTCTGGTTAACCCCTTTTAAAATAGTTCTAACCGTTATTTGCGAAAACACAGGACGGGTGTAATTTCCAGTCATTACTATCGTTAACGTAGTGATCCATCCTGTTAATCTTTTGAAATTAAAAAATGTCCTTGAATTTATTATCAGGTAAAATGGAAATATTCCTTGGGATCTTATTGTAACACGATTACCAAAAAGACTTACTAAGCCTAAAGTGTGGGACTAAAGCTATAAGTATTAAAGTTATAAGAATAAAGTTATATGCTATAAGAAATGTATACGTCTTCAAATTTCTTAACTTATTGAAACTCAAAATGTATAGATTGCTTTACATTTAAAGGTTGTTAATGACGGAGGATCCGGAGTGCGCCCGCGCGCCGTAGGCCTCGGAACTTCAATTTCCGCCCAAAACTGATTTTCCTTTTATGACAACAACATGTCAGTCTATATTTATATATCATAAAGTTGTTAATATTCCGAAATAACGAAGACTGCTAAGAAGATACTTCTTGTATTATTAACAAAGTCGAATTAAGTTATAGTTTATTTTTATTTTTTATCTGAATTAATTTGAATTCTTCTATTAAAAAAAACAATACATGCCTGTATTAACTCATCATTATCATCTCCCTATTCTAATTCTATTTTTACTTGAGGTCGTTGCAACATATTTGTTTTTTCCATTTATCTCTATTTGGAATCTGCACATCATCTCCATATTCACTCCTTTTCTAAGCATTTTATTTTTCACACACTCCTTCCATATTTTCTTCCCCTTCTCATTTAACCGTCCACAGCCATATCCAATACCTTTCTTACAACATCCTCTTTTATCACATGTCCATACCTGGATAGATATCTGCTCCTTAACTACTCTGTTACTGGCGCCATTATTATTACGAATACGCACATGATTCCATATTTTACCGTGGGTGTCATAAAAGGTGACTAAGGGAACTAAACCAGGAGATGGGCAGCAGCATCCTCTAAGCACCACAAGCTTGGCGATTATGAAAATCTTATCTTTGGGAGAGACTTATGTCCAGCAGTGAACGTCTTTTGGTTAAATGGATGGTGGATGGTTATAGTGGAATATGGTTGAAATATCTTCAGCATAAGTCAGGATGAACATAATACACTTTTTTAGTCAAAAACTTTTCTGTAGAATGACTGTGTGAGTAACCACTTGCATGATTCAATACATTAGTATATCTTAAATTTCAATAATCTATTTATGTTCGATTTGTGACATTATTCGAAATTACATTTTGCTTAATTACTGAAATTGTATTATAATTATTTTTAAGAGTTCTAAATTTAAAATTTCATGTGTGTCCAAAAATATAACTATTGTTTTAATATACAGACGATACGGAAGACATAAGAACACGGAAACCACTTGATGTATGAAGTTTATTTTGTTACTACAATATCAGATATCTAATCTAATCAATTAATAACAAGAAAATTAGACTTTACATAGCTTAGCTTTAAAGGCAAGGTTCATTAAATTTGAATTGACCGAGTAAGGTTAGAATTTCACAGATCGGCTACTTTTGTAAAATCAAGAATAATATGGTTTTTAACACAAGTTTAAATAATATATCTCTGTTACTTTTCGAACTCTTTTCTTAGAAATTTAAATACTAAAATTATATATTAATTAGTTTAAGAATTAAAATATAATTATAATCATATACTGTTGTCATGTTGGTACTTAATTTACATAGATACAAAAAATTACTACAGAAACTTATGAATTCATAGCAAAGTCATGAACTTTATCTCTGAACACATATGTCTTGCCACGAGTAAAACAGGCAAACCGGTTTTAGCTCCATAGTGCGTGGTAGCTCGTAATAAAATAAATGTCCTTATTCTCAGTCTCGGGAGTACAAATATAAATCTGTCGTGAGATCGTGTATTAATCGTCGTATTTGGTGAATAAATTTACTTTTGTTTGAGTTTGCTTTTGCTTTGGCGTTATTTATTTAGTAGGACGACCCCAGGCCAGGGTTGAGAGATACTCCGCCTGTTTACATAACATTTTCGTGCCACCGTACTGTTCCTGCGTTGACTTGCCGACATTTCCACCGTCCTGAATTTATTAAGTGACTGTTGTTTACTTTCATATTATCGCGTCTAAGTAAGTATTTTCCCATGGAGTTTATTTTGCTAGTATCTTTTGCCCTTTTTGCTGTGAATTGTCACGTACTATTATTTGTGGATAGATGAGAGTTCTTGCAAACATTTTCGAAGTTTTATTTCTATAAGCATTTCACCAAGTAAATCTGCTTTTTTATATCAAGATATTGTATTGATTAATCGTCGTGTATTATGTAAAACACAGACAAAATTTTTAATTTAATCAATATAAAAATTGGAAATATATAAGAAAATTTTAATGTTATTCCTTGCAAATATAAAGTAACAAAAAAACATTTATAATTTGTTTTAAGTATATCTTGGTGATGAAGTAAATTATGTAAACCTTGAGTAGTTCGTTCGTTATTATCAAATATAATTTTAAGATATAGCAGAATTGACTGTATTAAAGATTCTAATTAATATAACTTTTTTTAATCGTCCAAGGATTATAGTATCAATGAATATAATAATATTGTCAAAAAAGTCTAGTGACTGAGATGACAAAGGTGGCAGTTTCTAAGAACTTGAATTTTAGTTGATATGATCTACTCAGAACTTAACAATATGGTCTATTGCATTTTCGAAACACAAATTAGCAACCCTAAAGACCTGTATAGCTATTAGGCCACATCATGAGAGACTAGTACTAATTGTTTCCAATTCTTAAACGATTGAAACCTGATATGTATTAAATCATCAATTTTTAATCAATGGTGCAATTTTCTTATAGATATTATGGAATAAAATTTAATTTACTTAAAACATTTCATTAATTTCAAAAGAAAACAATGTTATTGCATTAATTGTTAAAACATATTGATATCGCTCAATCTAAAATTAAATAAAGGCTCGAGTAAAAATAGTTTAAATTGATGTAACCACAGATAAATAATCATGAGTAATAACGTTATTTATTTTATTGTAAACGACGCTTGCGCATTACGATATCTTGTCGGTAGGTTAACTCAGCGGTGTTTACGATTGGTGGCAGAATACATAGACATTTGCAAGAATACTGCAACGAGCCGATTGCGTAGGCGTTTGATTTACTCCTATTGATCTTGAACATGTCATACACGTTTCTAATAAAATATTCAGTGTGAATATCACTGCCCACTCGTTGCTTCTTAATATACGCATGGAAGTATACGATGCTGAATTTTATTTTTCACGTATACTGGCAATACTTTTTAAAATTTATTTTATCTGGCTAAATTTGATAGTATGTTTTATTTTTGATTCTATCAAATGAATGCAAAATGTTACGGAAAATATGAGTACTAAAATCATCATCATCTTTACTTTACTTTGAGTAGGGTCAATACAACATGTTTTTTTCTTTAACTCTTCTGTGTAAGCTGTCATATTAACATTCACACCTTTTGTACACATTTTTCATATAATCCATCCATACCACCTTCGGTTTTCCTTTTCCTCTATACCCATTCTTCTACATACTCTTTTAGTTCGTGACTTTCACATTTTGTCTTAACATACCCTTTTTTACATGCATTTATGCATCCCTTTACCAACTTAAGCGGGAAGTAAATCTCATAGACAAATACCCACTAAAACCCCACGGTGCCGTTCGCCGCTACTGCACGCTCCGCGTCGTCTCTGTGGCAAGCCCGACCTGTTGACAAGGTCAACACAGGCCGCCCCCCTCTTCTTCGACTGTTAACTAAAGTGGTCCGGTCCCTCTCCACCTCTAGTTCCTGTCAGTCGACAAGAAACTAGAAGAGGGAGCGAAGGAGAGAACAAGAGACAGGGGAGAAGGAGATGTAGGAGAAAGGGAGGATCCTTATAATATACCACATCAATACTTCTTAATTTCTTTTACTGGTGCTACTTTCAAGCTTTATTTGATACTAGCTGTGTGCGCTCGGCTGCGCCCGCGTTTCTATTTATTACCTAATCATTTTCCTAAAAACTCTTTAGTATTAAGATAAAGTAAATAAATGTCTCATAAATTCAATCACTTGCTCGTATCACTGTGCATTGAATAGAATTTTATTCAATTTTTTATGAGTTTTAATTTTTATATGCGGAACCCTAAATATTTTCGAACATTAATAAGTTACCCGGAGTAACTTCAGCTATATATAAAAAACGTCCCATCAAAATCCGTCCAGCCGTGCCGAAGATTACCCAGAACAAACAAATAGACAGCCAGACAAAAATTTTAAAAATTGTATTTTTGGTATTGGCATCTACGGGACCGTCTATATTTTGCTTATGACATGAGTTCCGAGGGATCTGAACGGTAAGCAACATTTACTTTTTATTTTCGTTTTTTCTTCAAAATTTTACCAGTTCTTACATATACATTCATATCTATTTAGTAAAAAGAAATAATTTTGACATTACAAACATACACTCCAATTTTATTTATTAGTATAGATATAGGTTATTTATTACCTTATCCATTTTAGTTATACCACATATCAATCTTAACATTCGCGTCCAAGCTACATTCACTCTTTTTCAATCAGTCACTAATCTATAGAACTCGATAGATCTTATAAATTGTCTTATAGATTTTTCCTTTAATTTTTAGGAGTATTTGTGAATCATACGTAACTCCCGATACCTTATGCTGTTTCATCCACCCTGTATTTATCATATTCTTTACGTTTCTGAGTGTACTAAAATATAAATAAAAAAATAATGACGAATTATGTGAATCATTTGTATGATTTAAAATTTTAATCACACTTAACTAATATAAAGATTACATTTTATATTACTTGTTGGTCAATATTATAATGCAAATTCCTTAGTAATGTATGCCTCATATTTCAATACAATAGAAGAATAACTACTAAACCTACCTACCTCGTAATGGTTAATTTTAAAGAATATACGAATTTTAACGAATAAATATTTTTAAATCTGCATTATTTATGAAATTCTGCATTAATCATGCGACTCGAAGCGAATTTAAATACGTCATCTTGTAAAGCCTTAACGTTGAAAATAATAAGGAATGCAACACGAACTTCGCATACGGAATTAAGAAATACTCTCACCGCTGTAATGAACGAACGGGGACGCCATTAAAATAGCGGATCATAAATAATTCAAGCGCGAGGTTTGGCGTCGTTTCAAGACATTTCCACATTAAATTTCATGAGAGGTAGTAGAAGCATTTTTCCGTCGGGCGACGCATGCGACCGTGCGGTGGATTCGATGGTGCGAGACAACCGGACACGGCTACTGTTCCAATAAGTAAATTAACCGTTTTGTCAATCAATCATCAATCATTATATCTTTAAATATGTCTGTAGATGCCGCTACCTTTGTCCTTAAGGGATCATGTGTTAAGACTCTATAGATAGTAGCTAATGTCTTAACATCAATTATGAACTTAATTTTTTCTAATTTAAAAATATAGCAAAACCTCTATAAGTCATACCTCGATAAATGAAACATTTCTGAAACTCGAATTTTTCATTTGTCTGAACGTTGGGAATGAAAAATACCCAAAATATCGATTAATCGAAAGTCATTATTTATGAGCCATTTCGGTACATATTTTCCGTCTATAAGTCGAAAAAATTAATTGGGTCTTTGTATCTCAGAAATAGCAATGTTTAATATTTCACAACCTTTACAACTCGATCATTTGAAATAAATTCCTCTACAACTCGAAGAGAAATAAGTTACCGTTTTTACAAAGTTACTTTGTAATTATTTTGATTTTTTATACATGTTACTTAATATGTAACTCACTGGTAAATATAAATTTATTGCCTACGTACAATATTGATACCTCTCTAACTTAAAATTAGCAAGAATCTTAAACTTTACAAGCCGAATAATTCTATACAAAAAACGAAATCTAATTCATTGTTTTTGTGTCATCCCTGTAGTTCGAAATACATATGTTCAACAGTATACAAGTTAAGTTTTAATGATGAAAATATTCAACAGAAAAATTGTTTTAAATAACAAATTCTCTATATAAATTTCCATTTTTTTAATGTATACAAGCAAATATAAAAGTGAACTCTTGAACAATTCCTAAGTATTTCCAGCGGTAACAGAAACGTTTATTCGTTTTGTTCGGACGCATTACCGCCGCGTCGCTCTACGCTTGGGACGTTGACGGCAGACCGCGGTCCTTTTTTATTTTTACATCATAAACTAAGTCTTCTAACGTTGATTTCTACGGCAATTGTTATAGTTATATATTTATGTATACACACAAATATTATTTTCGCTCGAAAAGCTAACTGATTAGGAGCCATCCAGATATTGCGTAAGTATCAATTAGGGGTTTATGCTTTGCTTATATATTTGTTGAGGGGGTAAAAAATCATCTAAAAATTCCTGACATAATACTTGGACGGCCCCTTATATATTATATTCTACCATAACATAACATTTAACATAATAAACGTACATTGTGAAAGAAGTTTGTTAGGAATCGACTACTGAAGTGATTTCATATATTTTTAATGTAGGTAATTTTTTTCCCTAAAAATATGTAAAATCACCCCCTCGTTGAACGTTTTATATGTCTTTTCTCGAGCCATCTCGTGACGCCACATGTCTGACTGTACATACTTTGTGCGTAGATTTGCAATGTGACCATACTACTCTTCGTAGTATAGGTATAACAAATTGCATAAACAACAATATCAAAAAACATGCAAGAAAATTTGTTTCATCTGTATTATGACTATAACTGAATGTTGGGGTGTCTAAGGATGTGCGTTATTCCTGTTACATGTTTTTTTTCAGAATATTACAAAAAAAAATTTATTATAACAAAAACAAAACCGACTTCAAAAGAATAAACTATAAAAATGCACTAAAAAATCAATAAATAAGTTTTTTATTTATCTGCTTCGTTAATTATGAAATCGGTGCCATCTCTTATACGTCGCTAATTATATTCAATTTTGATTAATTGTTTTTTAAAATCATCCTAGTCCTTTATTTAGCTTATGTGTAATTGTGAAAAAGTTTAGGCAGTTATTTCCATTTGTTAATGAGTACATTGGTTAACTCTAGCTGACACCGACTCCAAAATGAACGAAGCTGATTAATAAAAAAATGATTTATGACTTTTTAGTGCATTTTTATACTTTATTCTTTTGAAGTCGGTTTTGTTTTTTATTAAAAAAGAATTTTTTTCTACTTTTTAGATTATGTATGAACTTTTAGGTATAGCTGTGAAGTCTACTTAATAGCTTCTAAAGCTAAACGAATATATGAAACACGTGTAAGTGTCTATAATATTCGAGAGTTTTTCTCAATTTCCCTAAGTTCTACTTATCAGATCCTGATCTGGTGAAAATGGTATCACCTTGGAAGTGTGCACCTTCGATTATTTATTTTTTTAAATCGGTTCACAAATGCCGAAGAAATCGAGTTACAAACATACATAAAAAAAACATACAGACGAATTGATAACCTACTCCTTTTTGAAGTCGATTAAAAAATAATGAAATAGTAACCAAGTAATCCACACAGTAGAGTATGCTACAAAATAATTCTTTTTCTTTTCTTGGTAAAATGTGTACTTAAACAATCTCACAGGACTAAAGGGCTTTCGCCGCAGTTCATTGACAATATGACAACGGTCATCCATCATCATAATATCAAAATTCAATGTTGACATGAAGTGGATGAGAAAATGATTGATGCGTCAGTTATTTCGAAAATTATCGCTATTTAATGAAAGTAAAGAATTAATAAAATATTCTGATTTCACAGACATATTATACATATATTATTTTATTTTAGGTAAACACTCGTTATTAATTTGTTAACTGTTAAAAAAAATTTCGAAAGAAAGTAGAGTTAATAATAAAATAACACAACGGCTTATTTATTTTAGGAGCAAAACTTCATAGAACGACCTAATGATGAATTAAATACATGCCAAAAACTGTAACGATTGTCGAAAGGATTGTGGATAATTTTCTTGCCGATCCGAGTTACCATTCGTTGTGGATAAATTATCCATTTAGTAGAAGAATGTCATAAGTACATATACTTTGTAAAATACCGCGTCTTGAGAAAGCTTGGTTGGATGAGCACAATAACATCCGACACGCTTTATACGAATGGTTAAAAAAAATGATTATGATCCCACAGAAATAGATTGCACTAAAATTCGATCGCTTATCAAAATGTCAAGGACAATAAATTTGTTTACTATTACAAAGGAATGTAAATTCTGCTTTCAAAACTCTTATAATTAGATTTTAGTTACAATGTTTTTATTTAAAATTACCTTGAAATTTAAATTGCACTGCAACATAATTATTTCACATATTAATATTGTTTATTTGGAAACCACTGTAAACTATCAGGTAAATATTCCGTGAATAAATCAATAAGGCAACGTTCAAGTAAGTACGAAAGCATCTACGGGAGGATCTATACTTTGCTTATGACATGAGTACCGAGGAATCTGAACGGTAAGCAATATTTACTTATTATTTTCGTTTTTACTTCATAATTATACCAATTCAAACATAATGACTATTGACTATTGCCTATAACATATTACTATTAACTATTACATAATGAATATTATTTAATATAAGAGAAATTTTAAGGCATAAAGATACATTTAGTTTTCTTAAGATGAATATAAATTTGTGAAGAAATAACAAAAACTCGAAATTATTTATAGACAAATTTGTCACTCTGTCACTAGTCAGTATTTTTCGAAACGACTTGTGGAGTGACGCGGACATCGTCAAAGGAGATCCGACTTTTCCTTTCCGCTTCCATAAATATACGCGTTCGGAATAAACAATTTAAGGATTCGTTTCTCGTTGAATTTATTGTCTATTATTATCGGATACATATTGAGAATAAATTAGTTTCTAGAAGTAACTATAATTTATAAATACGAACGGCACGAACCAAAAACTTCGCATCAGCTTACCTCAATCGTACTATAAAACTGTGGAACAGTCTCCCAGCCGCTGTGTTCCTTCCTTTTGACAACATTGAATTCTTCAAATACAATATAAAGAGACATTTGTGCAGGCCAACACAGTAGCAACAGCCACTGATCGTTGATGATAGTAGTTTCGGTAGTTGTCACTGTTCTGCGCTTACCATAAAGCACAATACCTAGAGCTAGTATAAAAAAAACTATCAGTCATGGGAACTGCATAAAGAAGTGGAAGATTGGGAACTTTAGAATAATTATTATTTATATGTACATTTTATTTATTTTCATACGATAGGCTTTGTAAGTGTAAATTTTATTATTTATCTCTAAACGCCATCTTATACTTAACATAATGTAGTATGTTGACGGCTGACGTCATAGAATTGATAATGCGAATCTATAAGTTTTTCTCCTGCCAAGAATTCCTCAAAGCAGCTAAAGATGTTTTTACTTTCTTTTTTAAGTATTTTAATGGCTGATATAAATAGACTTGGTAACTTATTCTCTCATTTTATACATCATACGTGTTCTCTTTAACCGTGAAGTAATTACCAGCGAAATACTCCACAGTCGAAGATCTTTGAAATTTTTCCATGAATCTGCTTATTTTAGTAGGACGCGGGAGCTATTTAAAGGTACTTCAGGAGAACTTACAGCTTTCATTAGTTTAGTGACTTGCGATATAGAACAAATACATTAATGTTACACGAGTCTTGAACATTCTGGTTCATTGTTAGTAATTAGACAAGTCATTTCATACCAAAACATAGTAGTAGTTGTTAAGAAATCCAATGCCCAATGAGAAATATTATGAGTAAAGTATATAAGGTTTTAATATCCAGCCTTGTATTAAACAGACAATCTTCTATCTATTTCATATGTTTTGTACTATTTTGCAATTTTAAAACAAGAATTAGATTTGTTCAGGTAAAAGATTTAGTTTATTGCACAAGTATGAAATATCGATAATTTGGCTAACGTTTGTTTTATTCATATCGAACCTTTAAATTTGCTCTTTTGTAAATTTAAAAAGTATGTATCGTTATTAAGAAATTTACTTTAACGATGAAATGTATTTATTTCGAATGCAAATTCTCCTTACAATGTGACGGTAATTTTAGGTACGGGTTTTTTATTTGATTGTTTTCGTGACTTGCATGCTTTGTTAAATCGTTTCATTTTGTTTTAATCTTTTCACTAAAACGTAAATTTGTGAGTGTAATGTAAAATAATGACTATATTTAATTATGTAGATTGTCCGTTTAATTTAAAATGTTTTAATTTATTAATTAAGTTTAGTATAAAAGCTCTTAACTGTTAATCGAAAAATAAATAGTATGTATTTTTAATTGTTTTACTAAATACAGTTTTTAATAATTATAATTACAGCATTATTGTTTTTTTTTTTTATGTAAATAAAAGTCAAAAAATTACGTGAAAGTAATTTTTATAAGTCGCATTAAAATATTCTTAATGAAAACTTTGATTTACCTGAAACAAAATTTACATAATGAATTTCCTTCTAAAGCAAAAACTATGCACAAATTAAAATATGTTTGTTAGAATGTAAACATTTAAACAAAGTATGATTATTAATGTGTCGAGTACCCATAAAAATGAAACAATAGAAAGACAATAGGAAAACAATGGATAGCTGGCGTTAACGCCGGGATGGTGCTCAAGGGGTTAAAATTCTTATTGCGGTACTGAGAGTTAACTTCACATATGACTATAATCTTCCGTAATATTAGCAATATGGTTCATACGAGTGCCAAAGGGTTTTCAAGTATATTTGCCGAAACAGACTAATGACTTGAATAGTATTCACCCAGACGGTTACTAAAAATACCCTACAGCTACACAACTATTACGAACGACGTAATTTTGTTGCTTCTACATCCATCAATATTATGATTAAATATTCCGTTAAAAATATCCCAGATTAATTTGTGTCACGTGTGAAAATAAACAAATTGATTAAATTCTTTACCAAGGCTTCTTCACTCGGAGTTATTTTAAATTAATTCATTAGTCCACGTGACTTGCGATGCTTATACAAAAGCAACAGTTTTTATTCAAGGTCTCCCACGTAACTTAGCGAACGAAACCCAACTTTACAGTATTTAAAACTACCGGGTTTCAATGACTGCATTATACTAATTTATTTTTACTTTTAGTACACTTAAATTGTATTATTTAATTTTATTGATACAATAAACTTTATTTAAAGTAAGTCAATTCGAGATAACGTAAAACACTTTAGTCGTTGTTAATTGACGTATAAACTCCGGATAATTAATAGCACGTTATTAATGAATCAAGGTAACATAAAAATAAATGCTACTTCTTATATTGAAAGTAATTATTCTGTTCTACAAAATTTGTAAATAGACGAATGTTTATAAGACAAGCAAAATTCATTCGTATGTAATTTTTTTTTAATTATTTCTCTTCGATGTAGAAGGTATTAAGCTATTTACTGTGTATTTTACATGAAGACGTTGTATTTTCTAAATAAGCGAGAAATGCAACCTAAAATCTTTATAAAGTTCTCGTAAACCTTCATCGCTATATGTGTTTTGTAAATTGTATACTATAGGAAATAGATTAGTGATAGTGTACCACATTACAATTAAAAAAAACCCTGAACAGCAGTGGTGTCCAAACCCGACTCCGCGGGCGCAAGTGTTCCCACGGTGAATCTGTAATGTGCCTGCTGCAAAATTTCATCTATTTTAGAGGTTTAAATATATTTGCAAATCTACATAAAAATTAATTCTATTCGCCGACCCACCCACCTTAAAATATTTTCATTGCACACTAGCTTTGAAAAATGTTGGCCGCCGCTGCTGTACAGTTATAATCCTAAAAGTTATAAACCTTCTAAATCTAGTAGAATATCTGTTTAAAATATTATACGATGAAAGTAATACGATGCCGTGTGATAAAAGGTGAAACTGTGTCCAATGCACGCTCGATGTACCATACAAACAGCGCTATCGTTCCCAACGCGTGAGTACATTATCATATTGCAGACTGATTGATGTCAGAGGTCGTTTCTTGTTATGTGAACTCGATACTCGTATGTATCTGCATGGTACATGTGATATCAGTGAACGTTATCGCGGTCTCATATCGTATATTTATGAATAGATAAGTATTTATAGCGGTTTAATTTACATAAACAAATGATTATCTATGTACTAACAGGTTATGCGAGGTTTCTAGTTATAAAAAAAGAATTCGAATCGATCCGCTTATTTAAATAACAGAGAAAAGGTGTATGAGTAAGAACTATGAATTAAAACTTTTTTATCGATGAACATAGACTGGAACGGCAAAAAAATCAGTATCATCTTTTTTCCCTTGTCCTGAATAAACAGGGTTGGTACAACATATATTGATGTTATGAAATGCGATTTGGCTAAGTGTTTTATGTCCGGCCGTGCCTAACTTCATCCTACCTTATGAAGGTCCTTACGACTTTTTTATTTTATTTTTTAACGGGGGGAAGTCCATTTTCTCATCCCCCTGTCAACTCTAATCTGGGAGTAAGAATCTTCCGAATTAAAGTTGCTAGCGGGGCATGTGGAAGGTTCTTATGAGCTCCTAGTTAGAGCTTAATGCAAGTATGGCATACATGCATTTCGATAAAACATAAGGGTTTTTGTATTTTTACGTCACAGCGTCATCTTTTTAGCACTCATCTGTATTAGATTATCTCGCACTCGTTTACATCCAACTTCAATGATACCCGTTTCTCAAGTGTTTGTATTAGTTATAATTTAAATGCATATCCTTTTAAAATTAATAATGCACTAATTAAATTCAATTATAAGAGCAGAACTATACTTGTTCATGTCGAAAAGTCGTAAGCAAATGTGTTTTTTTTTAATTACATTTCAATACGTAGCACTTCCAAACAAGATATATTTGTAAATGAATGTTTCGCATTTTTAAGATATTTTCCATCATTGTTAGGTCAAATGGTATCCTCACAATCCAAATCGATTTTTATAATTTATTTCATAAAGCAAAGACTGTAGTATGGCATAGTCCAGTACAATATAGCCTTTGCTACCAGTATCATAGAAATGCATTGGCATAAATTTTAACCCCTTCAGCAAAAGCCTGGCGTTTACGCCAGCTTTCCATTGCTTTCCTATTGTGTTCTTACTGTCTCATTTTTATGGGTAATCGACATATTAATGAATAAAGAATCTTTTAAAATGTTATTCAGAGTCATAACAAAATAAGTATTTACCTTCCGTAAGTATTAAATAAACTGCTTGCGTAGAGAAATATCAAAGCGATCTGAGCACCACGATGATTTCCAGTGTCTTGTTATTTCTTAGTTTAATTTAAATATGTAAATTTTATTAGGCATAATACAGGCTGAGGACTCTTGAATTGCAAATGAATTTGACATTACTTTTTATAGGCTGGTAGCCGATTCGTCGTCGGCTCGTTTCCTTAAAGCTAACGGAAAATTATCACTTAGAAATGACCTCAACTTTAGTGATATTTTATTGGTTATCCGTTTATACAAAACAGAATAATATTGAACAGAATATATCTACTGGAATTTAATTTAAACTTTCTAAATTGCACTTTGTATAATGCGATAACATGAAAATTGTGTTTTACCAAACCACAATAACACATAGTCTATAGAAATCTGTAAATGTTCTAAAGCGTAGAAACGCTTTTTGTTTCATCGCCTATCGAAAACAGCCTGGAAATAGTTACTTTATCTATTCTCTTAAGTATCTTTAATTATTCAGTACAATCAGGTCATTTTACAAAACGATATTAAACAAAGTACAGGAAACCATAATTTTAGTATTTATACAAAGCAAAAGTATTTCTAGACATGCCTTATTGCTATTTGAATTTATTAGCAATTCATTTATATGTATTTCTTACAATTTTGTAAAAATACAGTAATAGAAAATAATTCCAAATAGAAAAGAATTACCACAAAGAATTATAACAGATATTACACATGAAAATATCCAACGATGAACATTTTCAGATAATATTTAAAGTATACAAAATAAGGGATGATTTTGTAATTCCACGATTCAGCCAAGAAAATATTCTCCCCCTTTAAACGAACCCGACACAAATCCTTGAAAATGTGTTATTGGAAGCCATGAAGAGAGAACTGTGTAATATTGAGAACGACGGAGACACGCATTTATATACCTTTAGAAATTCTTACTTATAAAGTAGGGACCATATTATATAATATCAGAACCATAGGTTGAAATCAGCTTTATATCGTTTGGTGAAACGTTCACAGTATGCTGTGAAAATTAAATAGCATAGCATTTTATTGATAAAATAAAATGAATATACATTTTAGAAGGGTAATAATGAAATTGATTATTTTAACAATAACATTACTTCTCAGTAGCCACATAATGCTCTGCTAGGTGATGATATCTTTGGGGTCATGTGTAGCATAGCATACCTGTTCTCTCTTTTTCGGACACATTGATTGAGACGTAGCTGGCGACTAAGAAGAAAAGGGGAACTCCACTTTCCAGAGGGAAAATAATAATAGTGGCCTTTATTGAGCCTGCTGCCGGAGTGACGTAGAGCATGCTTTGGCAATCCCGTGTCGCCTCAAGAAGGCGGCGTAGATTTTTAGTGGGTATTTCTGGCGCTTCACACCGAATGAGTACCATATACACCTCTGGCATCTCTGATCCGCTAGATTCTCTTCTCTCCCGGATTACAGATCCCAGAGGAATTGCGTGAAAGCATTTCCCACTCAAAACTAGTCTTGTTTGAGAGATAAACTGTATAATATTTTTGATTCATTGTAATTTTAATATTATTGCTTAGTCTTTCTATAAGAGTGGAAAAATATGTAGCCTATTTTATTATTATTTAGTCCCTTATTAATCAGGCAATTACATGTAAATTGGTTTAGTAGTTTTAACACGTTGCATGTTCTAACATGAAAACTATACTAATAAATAAAATTGAAGTGTCTGTTTGTAATGTCAAAATTATTTTTTTTACTAAATAGATATGAATGTATGTACGATACCTATAGCAAAATTACATTTTTTAAAATTTTGGTCTGTCTGTTTGTTCCGGGTAGTCTCCGGAACGGCATGACGGATTTTGACGGCCTTTTTTTGGTAGATAGCTGAAGTTACTTCGGGTAACATTGGGTACTTTTAATTTTCGAAAATAATTAGAGTTTCGCGTAAAAAAAAAATAAAAACTCATAAAAAATTGAATAAAATCCGATTCGATGCACAGTTTTACGGGCAAGCGCAAGTGCTTGAATTTATTAGAAATACTTTTACTTTATCTTATTATAAGACAAAATGTTAGTGTTCTGCAAAAAAAAATTAAAACGCAGTGAAGAATATATGAAACGCGGGCTCAGCTAGTGTTAAATATAAAAAGGAAGTAAACTGATAGATGTTTATTACCAGATGTTCAAATTGTCATTATTCCTAGAACTCAAATAAACGCCGTTATTTAAGCTCGTTGATAAGCGTCATGTATATATATATATATATATAAACGTATAAATGTATGTACATGATAATGCCAAATTTGACCATAAATATTACTGAACATTTAAGGAGAAAATCTGTGTCTATATTTTTATATTTTATTTTATTATATTACTATTTGATTATCGGAATATTTTTATCATGTAACTATCGACAAATAAATAAAATAAACACGTATTTATGAATATAGCTTATGAAAATCATACATAATTACAAAAATCTAAATTATACAATAATATGCAAACTTATAAATTAAGTAACCAAAATGGAAATCGTCTCGATACGTTTCTCAAAATATACAAGTTTAGTTTTATTTTCCATATAAAACATCTAAGGAATTTCATCAAAAAAACCTTGTTCGATCAATTGGATAAAATATTTTTCCAATTTTAAAGCTTCGTTAAACGATTTTCCCCTTTTTTCCGCGTCGGCCGTCTCATTCGGCTTTAAGCTTCAACGGTATTATAGACTTATGGAGTCATCTTTTTCTGATTTCCATAATTTATCGGAGTTTTGATTATAAACGTTATGTATATTTATTTCTCTTTTTTTTCTACTTCCACTACACATCGATTCGTATTTATTTGCGACGAATAGATCAATATAAATTCCAGATAAAAAAGCTCCAAAAGTTTACCAATTTGAAAAGACATGTCGCAAAAAAAGGAATCTGAAACAATGTATTGAGACGATCTAGTTCTAGATCATTTCCATAACTGTTATGATGACTTTTTTGTAATTTTTTATACGGAACTCTAATTATTTTCCTTATTTCTTTTTAACAACACAGATATAAAACATATATATAAAACAGATAGATAGACAAAAATTTTAAAAATTGTAATTTTTGGTATAGGTATATATTATACACACATTCATATGTATTTAGTAAAAAATTGTTAATTTGACATTCAAAACAGACAGACTTCAATTATATTTATTAGTAAGTATAGAGACTCACCATTGTTTATTGATCGATGAATCATTTTTAAAGTTTACCATATAGAAAACCGTTCTGGTAAAATTTGTTTTACTTAAATAAACACACATCCACGAATAATATTATTCCCATATAATGAATATAATATTTCATTGATTCATATTAAGTATCGTAAATGTCTCCATATAAGAATGTAAATAAATAATAAAAGTTACGTGGGTGACCATAACCTGCTGTGTATTCAAAATTACGAGATCAAGTTAACAAACAACACGTAGTTATAATAACAGATAATAAAACAAGACACAGAACATAAACATTTAACTGTTTAGTAATAACAATTACGGAACAAATTTTCATGAAAAAATAGTCATCATTAGTAGTGTAGGTACTAGGTAGGTTATTTCGAAAACACATCACGTTAACAGTAAACAGAGTTTAACTGATCTATAATTGTTAAGTATAGAAGTAGAGTATACGTTGGTAATGGTTTTTCTTATATTACCGAGTTCCAATGGTTTTCAAAATAGGTAGAGCCGTGTCGTTGAGAATTACTGATGAAATTTGATGTCACCAATTCCCGAAGTTACGCGAATCTAATACAATTATAAAACTTTTCAACGAGCCTGATTGACGAAATACTTGAAATATATGTATAAGTGTGTATACTGTGGTATTGAACGTGTTATATTACATATAAAACTTGAAACTTTTTTTTAATACTATATAGATAACCTCAGTGCTTTAACCACAATCTCTATTATATATCTTTCAGTGCCATATTAACACGCGCGTTTTAATTTGTCAAAAAATATAATGATACTAAAATATAAAGAAGGTTTAGAAGTAAGTAACCTAGGTTCCGGTTCTCGAGCGATGCTTCCGGAACACAACTCTTGTGCTTGACGACAGATTTCCAAAACTAAGAGTGGTAACTACCCACGCAGATGTAATTCGAAAATACCCCAACCAACATTCTATGGTTTCCTCACTGTGTTTTCAAAGCTCAGAGTCACTATATTATTGGCTAGGTGGGTTCTAACCTACGTCCATCGATGTGGAATCCGACCACACTATCAACTTAGCGACCATCGCTTCGAAAACATTGTATCTATCAGTGGTGGATTGCTCATATAACCCGATTCCTTATACCCTTACTAAAAAAATCACAAAGCACTTCGCACATACCAACTTACCATCATACAACCACACACCCGTAAACACAAAACACGCATAGAAAGAACCGCATTCAACGTAAGAATTCTCAACTTTAAATGAAATCCAAACGGCTGTTTTCAAAGTTACTTTTCAAGTGCCAAAGTCAAGTATAGTGTAGGTGGTTAAGGCTAACTGCATCAGATAGCTTCACTCAGTAGCAAAAACATCCATCATTCATTACTGTACTAATTTTCAAGACCAAGATGTATGTTGACCAGGTAGTTTTTTTTTTTGCTTCGGCTTTACCAACGATTTTTTTCACGCCACGCCATTGGTATATCTCATTTAAGTACTAGGAAGCGTTCTGTTGAGCTATTTACACAATTTGTATAAAATTAATGTACTGGAACTAGTCAAAAGGTATTAAAATATATCTGAATTATCGAAATACTAGTTATCGGTTTTAACATCACGTTAAAAATGGAATTTAATTACCTTATAACATTCGATAAATATAGATGAGTATTCCATCATATTCACACTTTAGTTTGGATAGCAGTCGTCTTTTCGCTTTCAACGCCCTCTCTATATAATGTTTGGGCAAATTTTATTAACTATCCTCTGTCGGCAGTAAAACGTAGGGATCTCGAGGACCACTTAGCGGTGCTGCTTTAATGTCGCATTAAATTCGCCGATACAGTTCAGAAATAACTGTTCTCTTTACAATTTGTACGTACAGATTAGTAGCGTGATAAACCGATTTTGAATGCCTCGCTCTACATTATTAATAAAGACTATATATCTATATATATAGACACTTCACATTTATTTATTTGTATGGATAAAATGAAGTAAGCTTTACACTTTTTAATTATGCTTAATTATTACTTAAATACGTAGCAGAAATACCTGTATTTCAAAACGAATTATGAATGCCTTCAAATTGATTGCTCCGCCTACGCGATATTATTATATGGTAACGTCCTGTAACTATGAGAAATTCATCAAACCCTGCTTACGGAACATTAAAGTTATAAGTCACGATTATTTAGGCAACCCATCCGATTTCATAACAAGCCTGGTCCATCGCATCACAGGCCTGGGATAAATTAAAACGTGACAAGCATTCATTTGGGTCGGCCACCTATTGAGTCAGACTATACTTAGACACACGCTGTTCTTACAAGAATAATAATTGGTCATGGACAAAATTATAAAACTAACGAACTTGAATCGTATTTACGTGTTTCGACTGGATAAGAAATTATGTTATTATTCATGATCTAGTAATGCTAAAATGATATGAAATTGAATATTCATTACTTACGATAATTATAGGTATAACGTATATTATTACTGACAAGTCTAACTAATCATTTCGGCTTTCTTTGAAATATATACAGGTTTTAGCAGTGCTATCCTTCGATATTACGCTAAAGCTCTATTTGTAATATTATTCATTCCAGGTTGTTATAAAGTATTTGATCTTATCTATCCTAATAATATAAAATTGAAATGTCTGTCTGTACTGTCAAAATAACAACTTTTTACTATACATATGAATGTATATTCGAAACCTATACCAAAAACACAATTTATCCAATTTTTTTTCTGGGCTGATTTTGACGGGACTTTTTTGGCAGATAGCTGAAGTTGTTCCACGTAACTTTAGACTACTTTAATTTTTCAAAAATAATTAGGGTTCCCTTTAAAAAAAATAAAACTCATGAAATTGTGGATAAAATCCGATTCAATGCAGTTTTAATGGCAGGTGTTTGAAATGTGTGAATAATATATTTGATTTCTGTTAGTACTAAACATAACTTAATAAGGGTTCTGTGTAAAAAAGAAATTAAAACTAATGAATTTGTAAACAAAATACGATTGAATGGACAGCACCATTAAAACATTATTTTCCAATGATTACACAGTGAAGAGAAGAATATATGAAATGCGGGCGGAGCCCCAGGCACAGAGCTAGTCTTTATATAAATAGACAAAGATAAAACAGTTCAGGGCATTCTCTTCTTTTTATCAACCGATTTATGAACAATAGTTCATAATTCTACAAAAAAAATTTAATACGTTTCTATAGTAACTCAATACTTTTATTTTAGATCTATCTAAGCTCACATTCACAACTTCGTCGTGTTTAAAAATACACTTATATTAAGGTACCGTAAAAGCGTAAATACCTCGAAAATGTGTTATTAGAAACGATGAAAAAAAGTAGGTAATATTTATAACGACGAGGACACGCCTTATAGATATATCTTTAGCAATAGTTACTTATAAAATATCTTATACCATAGGTTGAAATCAGTTTATATTGCTTTATGAAACGTTCACAGTATAATATAAATCTGTGCCCATTCAAGAAAGTTAATACCTATATATTACCTACTTTTATTATTCATATATATATATATATATATATATATATATATATATATCCACTAGAAAGCCTGTTCCTAGGCTTAGTGATTTTATCTTTCAACTCTATCATTTCTATATCTATCTGTAAACTAACTTTTCAATTTTAATTTTACCTTTAAAACGATTTTATATTCATGGTAAATACAAACAGATATAAACAAGAACTAAATCAGTTAAGGAAATGATTTGTAAGTTTTTGCAAATAAATTGATTACAGACTCCATGTTCCTGCGCATGGTGTGCAGAAGTGTAGAGTTATGCGTGTTACGCTAGTGCATAAAAGTGTCATCGTGCTGGCGGTTGGCACAGGAGCCTCCCAAGTTGGGGATCGAAGCACGTCCTGCACCCATGCCACAGAAGACCCGGGGGTGACAATAACTACATATACATACATACAAACTCATTACAATTCCAATTAATTTATTGATATGTTGTGTAATTGATGATTTAATTTACACCAATTATTTTAATACGCAAAAAAAGATTATTAAATCATGTAAAAGTAGGTAACCTCACTCTCTTTGTCAAACTAAGTTGTTCCCTTTCTGAGGATTGTAAATACTGACGTCATAACGAACCCAGAGAAACTCCACGGATTATTTATGACATAGTACTAACACGCTTGGACATCGTGTCGTTCCGAATAACATAGGTTGAATGTCGATGCGTTTTCTTAGAAAGAAACCATTTAGATGAGACCGGTGAGGAATTTCCTGGTATCAGTTTAATTGTCGGGACAACCCTAGAGGTAAGCCCAGTGTTATGACAAAACTGTTGTTACCTAAAAGTTATAATTAGCAAAAATAATTTTATAGCATATTATTGCTAAATTGAATAAAAAAATAGATTAATATGATCAAGAACCGTTCAATCATATTCGGCCTTATTGGTGAAAAATGTATAAATCACATGTTGCATGGTGGTAGGGCATTTTCTCATGATGCCCGCCTGGGTAGCTACCACCCTCAAGTTTGAAAACCTGTCGTTATATATCAATAGGTGTGTTTCGGCAGCATCACTTGAGAACCAGTATCTCTAGGCTTAGTGGGTTTACCATACTGGACCTCATCGTCACTTAACATCAGGTGAGTTTGTGGTGAAAACACTCAGCCTATTTCGAGTAAAAAAAACTATTGTTTGTTTTTTGGGATGACATAATAATTTGTCAGTATAAGATTGTCGTGTAAAAATAATATTATATTATTCATTTGAGAAATCATGTCCTTTTAATTATAAATCCAGCGAAATGACAATTTATAAAAGACAGGTTACAACGTCGAGAAATTCGGATTGTACTCCGTTCAAACATCCCCAAGAACATTTTACTAAACCCAATATTTTGCTTCATATTGAAACCATAGATTTCTCTTTTAACCACTGTATCTCTAGTTGCAATTATGATGACCGATGGTTCTCTAAATGTCTCTATGTTCACTGATGCTCGTTGATAATTTCATAATCCCGCACTCTGCAGTGGAGCCATCACGCGTAGTAACTTTGCCATGCTAATACATAAAACAACCTAATGCCATAGACTATGCACCATAAGAAACCTTTATAGGTTACTTACTTTATAGTATAGCGCAACTACGTCGAAAAGCCAGTCGTAATATCATGGGTATTATGTGACTATTTAGTTACATAAATCCTTATTAATATTACTTTGGTACAAAATATATATGTATTGCTAAGTACCTACGCCAGAGCGCTGAATATAATAAGCAATCGCTTATTTCAACGCCGGCCACATGTGTCCGCGTAACAAAAAACCTATTATCTATAATGAGACATAAAGTGGGGTGCATAGAAAATGAAAACGATTATTATTTTATCGCCATATAATTGATGGTTATTATTTCTGATGACGTAATATTGTAAACGTTTTTGTTTTCTGGTTTCATAAATAATTATTTACATCTTATTTTTTTACATTATTTAGTTTAAGTCATAACTGTACCACAAACAATTGTATTGTACATCTATTTTGGTATCTTAGGCGTCTAAGTTACAAGAACTGCCTAGTTTAGAGTCTTAGTTAAGGCTATATTTATTTGTTAATACTTTGAAGAAAATAAAATAAAATAATATTTAAAAAAATTCTAAACCTTAATATACAAAAATGTTCGTAGTTAATTGATTAAGGTAACTAAGTAATAGGTTCTATTCCTAATCAAACTATTTTCAGTAGAGACCGAACTATTGATGAAAATTCCCTATAATATTCTTTGATCTTCTCGTTTAAGAATGTTTCTATTTGACGAATATTTTAGTTAATTTTCAACTCTTCTGTGAAACGTCTGAGTTTGTCCAAAATGGTCTCATTCATTCCAGATATTATGAAAATGACAATGAACCACTCTAAGTATATTAACTGTAATGAGCTGTAATATGGATTATATCCAACATTAGGACATATCACGAAATAGATTTAAAAAAAGAAACAATTATATTCACTGAGCCTTAGTGCTGATAGTTTTTTGTGAACCTTTTAGGTGGTAGATTTGATTCCCCTATGAGTCAATTTTTGTGTGATAATCGTAATCGTTAGTTTTATGTCTAGCGGCTTATTATTGTCATTTATTATTATTATTGACATTTATAATATTTTTAAAATTTAATGAATTTTCTATATCTCTTAGCGAAAAATTTGTTTTATGAGTAGTAGGTGCCTTTATTTATTTATTTGAACACTAACAAGATTTACATTTTGACTTAGATACTATGAACAATTTGAGCACACGTGCTAAATGCAACGTTAATTATAAATGATTACGTATAATTATATATTCTGAACAAGTTTGTACAAGCCAAAACCATACAGAAGAACTAATAAATATGTTGATTACCAGAATTACGATATAAATTATCAAAAATAAAAAGGTAAAACGAAAGCAGAATAAACTTAATTAATGTTAGGTTTTAAATTATATGGCAGTAAGCAGTTGGATTTATACATTCTAAGGCTATTTTGAAAACTGTCTAGATTTTTAGTTTTAGTTTTTTTATTTATTCAGAGGAGAGTAAAGACCTAAATTTGGCCGATAATAATTTGTGCTAAGTAGATTAAATCGTGATGCTCGAGGTAGTTTCCTTGGTACGTTTAATTTGATCCTGTTTAACAGTTCAGGTGTGTCCAAAATGTCATTTACTTGAAACGTATAATGGATAAGTTCACTCGATCTACTTAGGTGTTTCTGTGTAATACCTATATTGCTATACAATCATGCTTAGAGTGTAAAACAGGTTATAAATAATGTAAGTTATTTAAGTGTTTCATTAATTTAATTTTTTTATTGTAACAATACATTACATAGCAATTATCTTGCTGTTAGAAGCGTTCATAATTTTTGTCCCTAATATATTCCGTAAGCCTATAATAGGGGAACTCACGAAGGGGAATAAAAAATTGTACTGATATCACTCACGCACGCAGAAATAACTCATTTTAATATTAAAATTTTATTCTTTATTCTTAGAAGTTATTGATTAATTCGTTATAATTTTGAACCGGTGAAAAAGTGGTACTCGTTTGTAAGCATAAATTACATTCAACAAACTAAGTACTATCACACACTGAATGGTAATTGAATTTCGCGTAATATTTTAATTTGTTAGTCGGTCGTCGATTTTGTTTTAAAAAAATGTGGGAATAAAGTTAATTGGCTCTTAAAATTATCAATATGTATTTTAGAAATTATAAAAAAATAATTGTACAAAAATATCCTTAATAATAAATAATACAATAAATCTATCTGTATGTTTGTATCTCTAAAAACGCAAAAGGACTTAATCGATTTGAATGAATCATGGGCTATGAAAATCAAAATAAGGATATCAAGAAACAAGTACACAAAGTTGCAGGAGCCCGCGAGTTATGGATAAACTCGATAACTATTCAACTGATTTACGCTATCGCCGAGTAACATAGGCCATGTTTGTTTTAATTTAGAGATTTTTATGTATCTGTGCGAAGCTCGGCGGGTCGCCATTGTCAAACTGGTTTAAATACAATACGTTTTATTGATTCAACCGAAGACGTCCAATGCTGGACATTGGTCCCTCCAAAACGGGAGGAATTGCCATAATCGCCACGCTTGGCTGGCGGGTTGGCGACCGTAGTAGGTGTTGCTGATTCTCAGAGGATGCTCCTGCCCATCTCCTGATTACTCCCTTAGTCGACATTTACGAGACCCACGGAAAGATATAGATGATACTATTCTTATCCGGTACCTAAATAATACGTATTATTTTTATAAATTCATAAAAAAACTTACATAAAATGCAAATAATCGAAAAGAATATATACTATAAAATCCCGCCACTTTACCAAACTAGTGTGCATATTACAAAATATGACCCGCGCTGGACGGTCAACGGGCGCTTTACTGTCTTTTCCAGCGTTGATGGTGATTTAGATGCAACAATTATTGGGCGGAAGCGCACCGATAAAGCGCGGGTGCGTCGCCATAGCAACGGGTGTCAAGGCAACGCGGCCCTGACGTGGCTCTAACGCCCTTGTGACTGCACCATGATTACACTAGTTCACGGACACTTATCGCTATCGTAATAAATCGGTACAGAATGTTCCATAAGTCTTAGGAAAATAACGCAATATATACGTTGATGGCGAAATTTTGTTATGATAAAACGAATGTGATAAACGTAGCATTACCATAAACTATGCAAGTGTTTTTGCCGGGTACTTTTTATTTGTTACTTACTAATATAACTTGCGTCACATATTTATTCTAATATAGTATGTAGGATTATTTGTTTATATCATAGTCTAATGGATCGTTTTAGCTCTTTGGAACATCGAGTTTTCAAATCAAACAATATATTTAGGTAATAATTATATTCAGTGAGTTAAGTTACCTTTAATGGCAATACTAAATGAGTTAATCGCTTTCCTTTGCAAGTCAGTATTATGACGTCGACTATCTTAGTTACTTCCTGCACACCATTGTTAATTGACTTGTATGATATGAATTACCACACGTTTAGAAACTGTCATAATTATAAAAAAAAAACTCATTCATATATGAGATACATTTATGAAAAAAGAAATACTTATATAAGCATAAGGGATATTTAAGTATCTTTAAGAATCGTAATAATTATTTGATCACATTTTTCAATGATAAAACATTTATATAACTTGACATACATCAAAAGGTTACATTAGACACCGCCTTGATATAAAATGTAAACAACGTGTGCAGGGTCCCCGATTTATTATCCCGCGACTGATGATGATATATCGACGTCGGCTGCTGTGTTGATCGTCACCCTACCCTTATCACGGAGCATGTAATTTTGGATTCATTGCCCCCGGCTCAACCACGCCGCTCTTGTCTGGGACTTTTATTATATAAGCGAAATGATTGTACTACATATATACTTTATATAATATTCTGTATAATTATCACACTTTAAATTACTATATATATGAGATTCTAGTTTCACTGACCTACTCAATATTAATCAATAACAGAAGTATTAAAATGTACGTAAACCATTGATAATATTCTGTTAAATAAATAAACCTTTTAGAAATCTTCAGAACAGGGCAAGGGTTTTGAAATTTTAAAATTCAATATCACACTCTCTTTTTACAGGTATTAGTTGGATATGAGAGGATGAGCCATGGAATCACGAAGCGCGCCGCCAAGCCCCGACGAGCCAGGGGAGGCGGTGTTCGACTCCCGTCGCGGACTATACCCACACCAACCAAATCTGCAAAGAACTTTCGCAAGTTATCGAGAATCGACGCGGCCTCGCCCTCATCACCGACACGTTGCTTCCGAACCCGCTCGCCCCGACGACCGGGTACTTACAACTGCAGAAGTTCACGATTATCCGTCCTCTGAGTCTGGGATTGCGGCAGATTGTCCTCATGCTCATACCAGTAATGCAGAAGATAGCCCATCTTATGATCGATCTGACTACGAAGGAACTTCTAGCTATAGTCTGAGACACACACCCGAATATCATCCTACGCTTGATTGTAGACATCGGCCGGAAGAATACAATCGAAGTCATACACCAGAGTATAATAATAGTTCAGACTTCGACCGTGGTCATGGTCGATCGCAAACCTCACGGCGACCTCATAGAAAACATAGGCGAGAAGAAGATGATGGTGCCCAGTCATTAGATGAACGTTGCGCTAGAGATCTTGATGAAATTCTGCCAGCCAGACTAGCCGCTGTGAATCTTTCTCGAGAACCGCCCCCGCAATCATGGAACAGAAGCAATATAGCTGCCACAATGGAGCGGTTTGAACCTGTGGACTATTCATATGCTTACTATGACCACCATTTATCAATGCCTTCGTCATCAAGGAAAACCAATCGCCAAAGAGGCCGTGGCAGTTTGTCACGAGATCGTACTGCACGTCATAATTACGTCACAAGATATGGAACCGAAGAAAATATTTACGAAGAAATAACAGATGGATCTAGGACATGCCCGAAACACAGATATCCTCCTCGACAGTCGCTCGTATCTCTAGACAGAAGTGTGGTGGAAGAGGAAGTACGCCGCGTAGAATCAAGACATAAACGCATTTTGGGCGAGCTAAATCTTAGTGTAGAAGCTATGTTGATGCCGGAATGCGAATCTCCTGATTCAGAAAGAGCAGAAGATAGAGATAATATCGAAGAATTACTTCGAGTGGGTCCAACGGACGAGCTATTATCGCCAGCGAGTTGCAATCCTCCGGACTTAGATAGCGGGTTTAGTGGTAGTAGTAGTGGTGCAAGTTATGTAGGTAGTTTGAGAAGAAAACCTACAGGATCTGTTCCACATTTACCAGCAGTAGCCTACGGAACGCGTGGAGCTGGAGTGCGAATCCTTGGCGCCGACGAATGTGGAGCACGTTGTTTAAGGGAAGCACAATCTCCAAGAAGTTCGAGTTGTGGAGATGCGAGAACTACAGGATTTTGGAATAAGAAGTCCTGGAAAAAGATATCTGGTTTTTCCAGCTCAAATAGCATAAACAAAGCTGGCTTAACAGGTAAATAGCTTATATATAATTAAAATAATTTTTTCGTCATTTAAAATTAACATAATCGATACTATTTTCTCATGCTATCTTAGTTTGATCAATTATCATATACGTTTTAACTTCTGTATTTAGCTCATACAACACGGAAATAAAAAACAAATTATCATGATTAAACCATCGATCACTTACATCACCATTATTATTGTCATCATACACAGTCGACAAAACGTTTTCACACAGAATATAGTCAAGTGTAAAGTAAAACTTTGAGTGAATCCGAGCATCATCAAATTATGAAAACCCTATAAGCAACATTTCTTTTTTGTTTCGCTCGCTTTCGTCCGCCAATAGGCGTTATTCAGATGGACGCGCGCGCGTGGCTCACTGTTTGTTGTTTTCATTTTAGTTTGTTTGGTTATTTTGTTAACGGTACCGCGTTTTGCATTGCAGGTTTTCTCGTTAGGTACACTTTCCGGCGTAAGTCCGGCTCGCAGGGCTCTCAAGCCAAGCGGCGTACCGAGCCCGTCAAATGCGATGCGTGCCTCTCACAACGATGTTAACCGCACCATGGTAAGGGTCCAAAAACACTTGGCACTTTACTGGCAGAAAGTTTTACATTACGAGATTAGATAGTGTTTATTCAACGTTTATAAATATGAAGTCTCAAGTGTTACACGAGAAAAAAAAAGGAATATTTTAAAAAGGACTTTCTACCAGTAAAACGGATTTATTTATTATTTCTTTTTATTATTTAAAAATTGGCATGTGCGCGTCCATAAACAAATTTATTACCTCTGAGTGGAATCCTATTTTTTTATTATTTTAACTGTACACGTTTATTCACAGATTTATTTTTACAAGCATTATAATTTGAAAGGCAAAGCAATTCACTTCATAACGCGGTGGTTAGGTTAGCAACGATTAACAAAGTCAATACAAAGTTTTCTCATTAACTTATAGCAGGTATCGGTCTGCTAACTTTGACTTAATATCAAGATTATTTCGTAAGAATAGATTTAACAGGATACGGTTAAAACTATTGTATTTAGGTTACAATAAATAAGCGGAAATTTGTAATTAATCCGGCAACAAAATTTAATAATTCGTAAATATTATCATGATGACTTAAATGTAATATGTTGATTGCAGATGAAGCATGTAGACCAAGCCGAGCTAAATCCAGAACAAGCACTATTCCATACAGGTTAATAACAATTGATTATTACTAATAAACACGAAAACATTTTCAAAGCACTTCTGGATTTTTTTAAATAAAATTCACCAGTATTAGAAAGATCCGTACTAATTTGTAAATGTTTGCTTTGTTGCAGCTACTCCAACGGAAAACTGGTGGTGCCGTTGGATTCCATAGCACAGAGCTGAGGGGCACGACCCCCTCAGCATTCCCGCCTCAAACTCCTCCGAAGGACTTCTCAATACGAAAGGGCATCGTTAAACATAAATTCTTTAAACAAAACAACGAACGGGAAACATGCTGCATCACAGCAAAGCGACATTCCAACAGAAATATTCGATTTTGATAAAGACAATGGTACTCAGTGAGTCTATGAGACAAACTGCAAAATTGTAATAGTATGATGTGTAAATAATAGTATATTATATTTGAAAACATAAAAAAAACACGAGGAGAGTATACGCCGAAGTTATAGGAAAGCCTAATTAATTATTTGTATGTATTGTTAAGGCGATCGTTTCATAGAAACGTCATGAATATGTTGTTGTTACTTATCAATTTTTAGTAGATAATAGATACGTGAAAAGGCTGATAAATGATTCAGATTTTGTACATGTGAAAATACCTGCCAATTTATTTATGCACTTAGCTCTTTTGATATGTTATATAAATATTTATTACTGGACTTTATATGAATGCAATTATATAATAAATACTTTAAAACTTTGTTATGCGTAAAAAAAACATAGTGGTAAAGTAAAATAAAGTACTAAAATAAAAAATTACCATCACATCTATACCATTAAATAAAATTGAAATGTCTGTTTGTAATGTCAAAATTACTTTTTTAACTAAATATATATGATGTATATATGCGGACCTATAACATAAATTCAATTTTTAAAATTTTTGTCCGTCTGTCTGTTTGTAATGGAAAATCTTCAGAACGGCTGGATCAATTTTAACGGGACTTTTTTGATAGACAGCTGAATTTACTCTGAGTAACTACGGGGACTTTTAATTTTCGAAAATACTTAGGGTTCCGCGTAAAAAATACTCATAAAAATTGGGAAGAAATCGATTCAATGCACAGTTTTACGGGTAAGTCCTATAATTTATAAAAAAAAAATTTTTTTAAAAGTATTACAATTTTTTTTGAAAAATAATTAGGGTTCTGTATGAAAAAATTAAAACTCTGTGAAGAATATATGAATCGCGGATGCAGCCGCGGGCACACAACTAGTTAATTAATAAAATTTAAAAAAAAAGATATATTGTTTCAAACCATATATTGGTTATGGTCCAATTTAGGTATTTTATTAATAATTTAGGTCTTTTATTAAATATTATTTAATTGTATAATATTATGTAGTATCGAATTATGAGTGTATGTAATGTTAAAATTATCTTGCAATCTCATTGTTAATAATTGTTAGAATAACTTTGTATATTGTGTAAAAAATTTCAAAAATGGTGCACCTTCTCATTATTATTTATGTATATGTATAGAAAGTATATATAAATTTCACATTAGGAAGCTTCACTTTTGTTGTAATACGTGTCGATGAGAAAAAAAGAATTAGTTACAAATCAAACCGTTTCATTTGTTATTTGAAAAAGTTGAATTAATCTTATTTCATCGTTACATATTATGTTACCTTCAATTACTTATTTGAATTGGATTGTATATTACCAACGTAATTTGCCAATATAAACGTAATGATAAGATTATTACAATCTCCGTATAATTTCAAATGCAAAAAAAATAGTTCATTTCAATTAAGTTACGCTTAATTGTAAATAACATTTTGTTTTTCGTTTGAGCTCATCAAAATGTCTACCTAATCATCTAGTGCTACAAATGTATAGTCCAAAAGCATAGGTGAAAGCCGTGATACCAGGATACTCAGTCTCTTCATGCTATCAAATATAAATTGTTAGATATCTATATTGTGTCGCATCTTTCACAATCGTTATTAGTAACAATAAAGTTGTACCGTGACAAAATCAACATTCCTTTATAATTGTGACAATTAAGGCGTAGCGTTAATCGTTTTTTACTGCATCTAAAATATTTTTTTTTTAAATTATTTCTTTCTACACAGAACTGTAAATAGTTTGGTACGAATGAATTTATCGGTCAGTGAGGACAAACTATGTGGTCTTCTATTTTATAAGGATGTAAAATCGACTGATACGACATAAATAATCTCAATGTTATTATATTATAAAATATTTCTTTAACTGTCTGTAATTTAGTGATCGTGTTCAAGTCAAAAGAGATTTTTATTAATAAATAATCAAAAAGTCTTTTGGGTTTTTCATTTCCTGTTCCGATTAAATCTAAAACAATTTAGTCCTCATTTCATTTCTGTATACATGCCCGTTTTAAAAAAAAGGTAATGTTTAATTTCAATACAAATTACATAGTTGATCAAATCAATTTCAAAACTATGAATTCATATTGTTAGTAAACTTAGCTTGCGTTAGTAAATCACCCTACAACTATGTGAATATATTATACACAAGAATTAATCAATCATGCTTTTCATTCCACACACGTCAAAATAACTAAGTTACGTGTCACACACACGTTGTATCAGTTCCATCTCGTTGTGAAGGACACAACTGTTTGACCTATCCCATGACATCTTCAGGATACTGTTAGAACTAGAACCCAGTCGTTACTCTCTCTCCGGCAGCGGCCTAAATCGTACTTTGATCCCCAACTGAAGAGGCTTTTGTAGCAGCCGCCAGCATGTTATAACGACACCGCATGCACTAGCATCACACGCACAACACTGCAGACACACTCCTACACATCACACATAGGCTCTTTAAGGGATCTCCTTAGTTACTTTTTTTACTAATCGTAGGATTAAACTAGAGCAAATTTCGCAGAATTTTTACTTAGATAAAGCCAAGTCGAGGTTCGTACCACCTTGTGCTAGTTACCGTTCTCGGCTGACCGCCTTAAGTCGCCCCAAAGTTCGGTGAAACTGTCATAGCCATTTCAGTCAACAGTGTTAGTCAGGTCGAAAAAAAATACAACCCAGTCGTACCATCAGAGTGTATGTTTTTTTTTACGATTTATTCTATAAAAATCATCAACACATTTTTCAGCAAACATCCTCGAAGCACCGCAGTACCAAGGTATCCGCAATAATGACTGTATGCTTTAAAAAATTTCAGTACTTGATCTGTAGCGTTTAAACCTGCGAAAGTATATAAATACACCGATTATATTTGAACAATAAATAATCTACATAAGATGACACGAGGAACTTTTGCGTTATCTAAAATGTTAACTGAACAAACTACAAAATGTAAACGGGAACACATAAAACATTAAAACCTAATTTAGCCAACTAGGTACCTATAGCTTCAAGATCCAGCTGTGAGAGCTCCTAATTTAAAATGAAATTGCAGCGTTTATTCAACCAGAGTTCTTTCATGTCGGAAGCTTGTGAATAAGACTTAAATTTCACCACAATACGCCTCTTCAACGAGTATAAAATTTCGCTTGACACAGCGGAGAGCCCACGACTCTTTTGTACCTCACAACGGGTTAATTGTTTAATTGGCAATAAAAATAAAATGCTGAATATTTATTGTGAGCTATTCAAGAAATTTCTCACAGCTGCTTTAAAAGATGACGAAATTACTCGCACAAAAAATACCGAGATTTCCATTATCCACGGATGATGAAAGCAGATAGTTTTCTGTCGACTACAGCGTAAAGAGTTCCCATTTTAATTTCGTTTGGGAAATAAGTTATTGTTTAAAATGTATATATTATATACGTTTACATATAATGAAATGAAGCTTATTCATGATTTCATTTTTTTTTATTTCTACAATTACGTAGTAAACGTTAATCAACAAATAAGTTTTTGATTATAATTAAATTTAATTAAAAAATTTTCATTACATACTTTATGTTTAACTAAATAATCTTGTTAAATGTTATTTGGAAATTAATTTCGCCTCAATCAAACAAACTTCACTAACTTCTGTGCCAAAACGCGTACCTATATCATAAAAAACCTACTACACTGCTCGCAAAGTTGTTTTGACAAAGTACTGTTTGAAATTGACCCAAGTTCGAAGAATGTTACTACACACCTATGTGACCTCACGAGTCGCTTATTCCTATGCATATGGAAAGCTACAAGTAACAGTTGCCATTGCAATGTGTGCTCTCTTGTCGTTTACCTACCTGCGTATTTCTTACGTCTAGACGTACCAACTGCACAAGTGAGTCGAGTAATGTAATGAGACGCTTTATTTGGAACTTCGGGAAACTTTGAGTTCTTTGACTGGGGTGTAAAAACTGACAACGATCGAAGGTCGCCCGAGGCGAGGCGATTTCGCACGAATCGTATCGAAGTGCCCTTCTAGACATCGTATTCGGTTAACTTCGCGAGTAGTGTAATGGAAGTATAACACATACTCCTTAAGATACAGGCGTCACTCATATGAAATCGGTTTAAAATATCCCTGAATTTATATTTTTTTTAATTTAGCCCTTTGACCACAATCCAATTTATAATCAACAAAAAAAAAGGCATTTAAGAAATACACTGCTAACAATTCTAAGAAGTGTTAAAGTTACAAAATGTGAAAAAAAAATATTTAGTGTCACAAATACAATTAAGTACACTTGTTTAAAATGTCAAATAAGCTACTCAACTAAATAAATAAATACTTTAATGCCAACGGTTGTTTAAATTTAATGTAACTTACGTAATTGTTGTAAAATTTAACGCACTTGTGCACACATAATTATGTTTTATGTATTAAAGTCTACAGAAAACTTATTATCTCGATTTCTGTGAATAACAAAACTATATTAAATTAAACTCCTTATAAAGTACCAGAAAATTAACCAACTGTATTAGGTATGGAACTAATAAATAACAATATTTTTCTATCCAATAAGAATGAAATAATTAGATATATCCAATAAAATAAGAAGGACGAATCCTTATATTTTTTATTTAGATTTATGAGGGGCACAATGAGATCAGAATCAGTCACAATGAGATACCCTACAATCGAAATAGATCTTTATTAATCCATTATTAGTTGACGAAGGTCCAGTTGTCGTATTGGCTAAATAATAATGACGGTCATAGAATTAACGAGTTTCTAGAATGGCTTCAAGTTACAACGGGAAGTTCAATATTTAATCTTAAAAGGTAAGATTGAGATCAAATCAAAAACATATCGTTTTTTTTTGTTTGATCACTGACAATGATATGATAAGACTTTAAAGAAAGATCAGGACTGAATTTTCAGAAAAACAGATTGAGATCGCATATTGAAACCATTACATACATTTTCCATTTTTTTAAATTACTATTTACATTTTGTCTAGCGTTCTGAAGTACCTAAATCTCTTTTTAAACAAAGGTCTTTTTACACAATATTTTGTAATACAATGGATTATTGTAGATGGCGTGAATTAAGTATTATTTTACTTCATATAAATGATTTTTTATTACTTGTATACACACAAAAAAAAATTAGGTTAAGTATAAATTTACCAGACAATAGAAGCCATCTGAAATCTGAAGGAAACTCCATCTGAGTACAAAATTTTATGGATCTAAAACCTTTATCCCGTTTACAACTGATAGTATTTAAAAAATACGCACCATAAAGTATCTGCCATGGTTAAAGAATACCTCTAGTTATAACACTGCAACACAACAACATAAAAATAATAATAAAGTTTGCAGCAGAAGGGTACAAAATGTAAACTGCAGTGGATTCCGTCACACACAGAACTAAGGGGTAATGAGGAGGCTTACAGATTAGCAAATTTAGCAGTGTTGAATGGAATAAATGGAATATTTACAATAATTATTCAGAGTTATTGGGCTTATTAAAAAAAAAAAACAATATATCATATGTGGAAAGAGTATTTTGACGAAATATCTAAAGAAAAGGGAATTTGGTATAAGATCTTACAAAGTTAGCCGCCTCGAACACCTTGGTTCTGTAACATTGCATTCAAGCTATATTTTGCTTAGGTCACATTACTACATCAGGACACATTAAATCGGAACAATTTAAATTTCTTATGCAGAAAGTTGTATCTTCGTGTTGTACAGCAAGCGGTACTTCTTGATCACGTTTTGAAGGAATGTGTTAAAAATAACCTAACCTAACCAAAAAAATAATAGATTTTATTGATAATAGTTTAAATTACATAAATTATATGTAGGAATGTTTTATAGCATTTTAGCAAATCCTACTAATGAGATCGCTAAAATGTTATGTAAATTGACTGAAAGATGAATTTATGAAAGATGATGTTTGTAAGGAAGTAATATTAAGTTATGATGGGGCTGATATGACTTATGTCAAAAGCCCCTAATAAAAAAAGTCTACCACATTATTTTTAAATTTTTTAACAAGTACAGATGCAAGTTTAATCTGTTAAATATTTAATCAATACATAATAAGAAATATTCTTTACGGAAGTTCCACTATGGTAACAATACGAATGAAGAAAACTTACAATGGATTTATGACTTCCCTTAGCAAATTATTTATTTTATTTTATTAGTATTGGAAAAGCTTACAGACTAATATTGCAATGCATAAAAATATATATTGTTGACTATTGCTAATAAAAAGCTTCCACAGATAAATATCAGGATTATTACATGGAGATGTAGAGAAAAAAAATATGGTAGTGACAAAAATGAGATCGAAAGGTACAACAAAACCAAAGAAGAGTTTATGTTTGGTCGTTCAATACACGTACATGTTAATGTTAATATTCATATTATGAATTTACATAAATTAATTAATTAAAAATTATACCTATATTTAAATTTTAGCAAGTCTAGAAGCTAAGTAAATATCAAATTTTATCCAAAAATGACATAAAAGAAAATCATGTATTTTGTTCAAGTAAATATTATAGTAAACTGATTTATAGAAACGTCATAACTTGAAAATTATTTACAGTTGTGATTAATATGATTTAATTTTATAATATGAAAGAGTTCTAATTAACAGTGAAATAAATACCGATATTTCCAATAAAAATATAGGCCATATAATCGCTAACAAAAAAAAATATGACTATGACATACATGATAACCGATAATAGATAATATTTATGATGTAATACTGGGTAATACGAAATTATATCGTGAGCATGCAACTATTGCATGTAAGTCATTAAAAACAAAAGTTTAACGTGTCAATAATTTAGGATTTATTAAGGCAACCATAGATATTTTAGATAGATCTTTTTGTTATCACATTTACGATTTACTGATGATTGATTCTGTTTCGTTGGGTGGACGATATTGTTGAAACCGCTGGTTACAAATGGATAAAACTAGCTCAGGACCGAAATGAATGCCCCCCCATAAGTATTGTTATGAGTCGTGTACTCTCAGTAGTGGATAATGATTAGCTGAAGATGTTCGTGATAAAATAATATATTATTCCGAAGGGCATAAATTAAGAGTACCTTCTTTGTTTGAGTACCTTACCTAAACGCCCATAAGTAAGACATTATGATGAACTACCTACTAAACTTGCGTAGGAACAAACACAGCACAAAATTAATACAAAGATAACCATGTATAATAAATAGGCTACCTATTAGCAATAAACGCCGCAGGCTCTTGTTTTTGTTCATGAATTCTCCGTATAACGTACTTTCGAAACCGAGCAAGTTGCGCTTAAGTAAACATTATCTGTATTGCCTTCAGGGTTGCCCAGGAACGAGCGGAATTCCCACAAGATCATCAAAGCATCATGGCGTCGTATAAAAAAACTTCATATTCACGTTTAATTCAGTATTTCATTCATGTTTGTGATCTTGATTTAAATCTTTTAGGTTAATTAAATCTCAACAGTGGAAACAGTATACAAACACATAATAATATGCCGTTAAACAGTTAATTGGAATTTACTTTTTATTCATATTTTCTATCTCATTAAAAATGACTCATTTACTATGATATCAAATTGGCCATTATAAAAATAAAAACAATTATCCCCACTGACTTGTTACCAAACACGTGCCAAATAGATAAAGATGCTTTTTTTGTCAAAATAAGAATTATGTGCCTTCACCATGAGTGACATTTTCGGATAAAATTAGGTCCAACTGCTATAACGCGTCCCTTTTGCATTTGGATAGTAAAATTTGGTTCGAGTATCTCATAGAAAAACTTTAGCCATGGCGTATCTCTACTAATCTTCGCCAATCTTTTTTTTCCGGACTTGTTTTTGCAATGATCAAAACAGAAGTAATTTTTTGTTCCTATACAATAATAACTCAAACAACTGGAGATTTGTACACATGTATACTTGAGATATATGTACACATAAACAAAAAGATGAAAAGGCATAGATCATATCTAAAATATTATACAGGTTATTTATTTATTACATAATTACTACAGTCGCTCACAAATGGCAAGCAGTAAATTCGATTTTAACGCCAAATATGAAAGAATCTACTAATGCCGTTCAGGATATTTTACTCTTGTGTTTGCCCACCGTTTAATTTTGAATGTAAACAATAAAATTATACTTTCTTCAAATTCTTACTAATATTGAACTTACCGGGTGAAATAATAAAAAAATAATCATAAGCTGATCGATTTTCAATTGATTGGCACATCCGTACATGGGTCTTGCTTGGTTTTAGACAATTTATATACTATATCAATTTCATTACACCTTAACAAATATAAAACTAGACGAGATTTAAACAGGGTCCTTATAGGGGGCAGAAAGTGGTTTTTCCCCTAAACAGATCTGGCGTGTAGCGATTCTAACAAAGGCCATCTATATCAATAAGATGTGGGCATAAATGAGATGATCTTCGCCTCACCCACGGATAAAGGAATTGATGGCAATAATTTTTAAATTAAATTAATGAAATATACTTATTTTTTATATATATTCATTCCATCATCATTCAAATGTACTTGTTTACGTATAGTCGGAGCCAAAAAAAAAGTTAATCTTAAAACAGCTGTTGGTTTCAAATCTTTTTGAACCTACAAAGTAGGAAATGTAATGTCCTATATAGAGTCGATCACAAACCATATACAAATGTTTTAACATGTTTGACTATAACTCGGCTTATACAACATAACATATGCAATAAGTATAAAACGCAGTACTAGTAAGTACGCATGGATGTGTTACCTATATATTTTTTTTTTCTTTATTGTATATCTATACTATATACTATAACAATAAAACTGAAGTTTTGGCTGTACATTTATTTTTTTTTTATTAAAAATTTTACGACAGGTGTATTTAGCTGTTAATTGCTCATCTCCATTCAGAGATTGAAAACACTCTTGTTTGTATGCCCAGATTTAACTCGCAAACGGTTTGATCGATTTTGTACGCAGAAATCTTATGTCTAGGATCTATTGATAGGCTATATATAATAGACGTGTCACGAAGTCACGGGCGGCCGCCAGTAAATATATGTTAAACTATTATTATTATAGTTATGTAGACGATAACCCGTAACTCGATTTTCCCCACTGCTGAGCATAAGCTACCTTTTGTTTGTACCATCCTCCTGAATTAAGATTTATTGGTCGTCCCAACTACGTCCCAATTATATAATTTACTAGGTGTGTGCCCGCAGCTGCGCCCGCGTTTTATATACTCTTCACTGCGTTGTAATTTTTTTATATGGAACCTTAATACTTTTTTTAAGACTAAGATAAAGTAAAAATACTTGTCATAAATTCAATCAATTGCTCGTAAAACTGTGCATGGAATCGGATTTTATTCCATTTTTATGAGTTTTAATTTTTTTATTCGGAACCCTATTTATTTTAAATAATTAAAAGTACCCTTAGCTACCCGGAGTAACTTCAGGTATGTATCAAAAAAGGCCCGTCGAAATCCGTCCAGCCGTTTCGGAGATTACCCGCAACAAACAAGCAGACAAAAAAAATTAAAAGTGTATTTTTGGTATAGGCATCGTAATAAAAAAAAATCGATATTATAAATAGGCACTCGAATTTTATGTATAAGTATAGATTATGTCCTTAAATTTATGCAATCTACATCTATGTTATAAAGAGGTAAAATTTATTGTTTGTTTGTTTATGGATAAATTAGACATCTACATTTCGAAGACGGCGCTGGTCGCTAGTATTACATAAAAGCAAAATCTATGTATATTTGACTGTCTGTTAGTTGTTCACATATGAAAAATAATAGGAATTCAGTAAAAATTACCACTAAAAATAAATGCACTTAATTATGCAATAAATAAATGCAATACATAGTGCATTCGCATGTCTTCTTCGATCTTCGGTAGACTACGGTCAATGATAGGTAGTTTAGTGGGTAGTCGCTATCTCTCGTGTAAGTCCTACACTTCTTTCTCTGTCCCCGTATGAGAGGGCGAGCGTAAACGCATACCTCTATGTGAAAAAAGGTTTTACCAATATGAGCCCAAATCACATTAACGATTTACCACACAATAAGCTCAAGCACTATGTCAAGCAAGTTTTAATATCCAAAGGTTATTTATTATAGGATCGATAATTAATGATACCTGGAAATGACACTCCTTTCTGTGTTTACGTTAAAACCGACTATAACAATGAATTTTACAATATTTACATATAAAAAAAAACAATAGCAATTATTTATTTCTATTACAGTTTCATGGGTTCAGTAAGGGGCCTTGTGTTTTCTGTTTTTCCCTACTTAAGAAAATGTTCCTAACATGTGACAATCTAAGCTGAGGTTCGTACCACTCTGATGCCCATGCGCTAACTCTCCTGCCTACAATAGTCGCGTGAACCTGTCCTAACTAGGCAGATCAAAAAAGTTACTAAACTAGATATGGTTTTGATAATAAACATACACTTGTTGTCGCCCTGCTACCGACGGCGGCTCACTAAGCCGTCGCTTGACTTCCGGCGGCGGTGACTAATCAAGTCGTCGCTTGACTTTCGGCGACGGCGGCTAATCAAGTCGTTGCTTGATTTTCGGCGACGGCGGCTAATCAAACCATCGCTTGACTTCCTGCGACGGTGGATCACCAGGCCGTCGCTTGACTTCCAGCAGGACTGGCCGGATTGAACTTTATAGATTTGCATCTACCACGCGGATAGTATATAAGACGCGGTAGCTGAGGCATCGGGCACTTATATTTTAGTAGTTGAAAAGAATATTCTCGGACTTGATCATAGGTTAACAGTGAGATAAACATTACTCAAATAAAAACATGATTATTAGAAATTCAAACTTCTATTCATATTTCTATACTTGTAATATAATAAATTAAGTTCTTATTACTCCATGGAGTGTGTATATTAAGTGTCTTTTTATTGTGTGAAATATTTCACTTAATCAAATTTCCCGTCCCGTACACAATCTGCCGATATTGTATAATTAATAAATGAATTTACTGAACACGGTTGATTGCTTTCTTTGAATACGAATAACCTTTAGTCGTACAATTTTGTAATTTAATAATTATTTATGTGCCGCCATAAGCGTTTATTCGTTAAATATTCGCGTTTCATTTGCAAAGAAATTGTTTTCTTTTTTTAGTTTTATCAACTTTGTTTTTTTTTGTACACTGAATGAGCTCAGTGCTTTGATCACAATCTCACATGATTTCAAGTAACGATGTAGTTCAGGATGGCAATACATTAAGCCTAGAGGTACTGGTTCTCTAGTGATGCTGCAGGAACTTCTATTAGTATTTAACGACAGGTTTGCACACTTGAGGCTACCCAGGCGGGCATTATTAGAAATTTTCCCCACCACGATGTTGTGGTTTCCTCTCGACGTTTTCCTTCACCGCTTCAGGCTCATTTCATAGTTTGATAAGTGGGATCGAATCCGCGTCCATTGCAACGGAAACCGATCGCATTTCCAGCTCCGCCATCTTTGCTTAACAGAGTAATTAGATTTTCTATTGAAAGGTTTAAACAGAAATTAAAGAGTATGGTACAAATTTTCAACGTTTCTTTTCTATATTTAACAATTGTGTTTTTATGTGCAATTGAATCCTGTAACAACGGTAATCTCCGGAACGGCTGGACGGATTCTGACGGGACTTTTTTTGGTAGATAGCTGAAGTTACTCCGGGTAAATTATGGTACTTTTAGTTTTTGAAAATAATTAGGGTTCTGCGTAAGAAAATTAAAACGCAGTGAAGAATTTATGAAATGCAGACGTTATTAATAAATAGAACAGCTAGTTTATAAATATAATTATAAAATGTAATATATCTTAAAATTGTATCGTATTTCTATTTTATAATATTACAAGTGATATTATGTATGTTATATATATTATATTTCACTACAGTTTAGTTTCTGGTATTTTGACCATGTTTATCAGAGAATACATTGATGACATTGAATATCTTATTCTATTCAAGTTGTTCCATTGTAAATAAGTAATTTGTTTTATTATTCTTTGTTCAAATTATACGATAAGTTTTTTTAACTACAACCCAAATTATTTTCTTAATATGTCGATTACCAATAAAAATGAGACAATAGGAAAACAATGGAAAGCTGGCGTATACGCCAGGTTAGTGCTTAAGGGGTTAAAATAAAAATAGCATATGTTACTCCTGATAAATTCAGCTATCTGCCAGAAATAATAAAGTCAAAACTGTTAATCAAAAATTAACAGAAAAAATAAACATTTAGTAAAAAGCTGTTTGATTGATTTTGATAATATAAACAAACACTTCAATTGTATTTATTTATAATCTAGCTGTGTGCCCGCGGCTGCCACCGCGTTTCATATATTCTTCACTGCATTTAATTTTTTTATACGGAACTCTAATTTGTTTTTAGGGCTAAGATAAATAAAAATATTTCTGATAAATTCAAGCACTTGCTCGTAAAAGTGTACATCGAATCGGATTTTATTTAACCCCTTGAACTTACCTGACGTTTACGCCAGATTTCCATTGTTTTTCTATTGTCTTATTTTTATGTGTCTTCGACACATTAATTTTTTATGATTTTTATTTTTTTACGCGGATCCCCATCTATTTTCGAAAATTAAAAGTATCCTAAGTTACTCGAACTAATTCAACTATCTACCAAAAAAGAGTCCCGTCATAATCCGACCAGCCGTACCGGAGATTACCTGGAATAAACAGACATATGGACAAAAATATTAAAAATTGTATTTATGCTATATGTATCGTATATACATGAATATTTATTTAGTATAAAATATTAATTTTGACATTACAAACAGACACTTCAATTTTATTTAATAGTATAGATAAACTTTAGTATTAAAAAGTTTTAGACGCCATAATGCTTCACAACATCTTACCCAAAAATTTTCACATGCAATTTTAATTGTACCACAAAGAGGCGGACTGCGTCGACGTCATGCCAACCCGCACTTTGGACGCTCTCCACAGTTTGAATTTCGCTAACGAATTAATTTGTACTTAAAATTTATAAGTAACACCATAAGTACTTTAAATTCCATATATTGACAGTCATTTAATATTTATCATTAATTATTGTAAATAGTATGCATTTCTTAACACTTTATTTTCGCATTGTGAGCGATTTATATTTATGGTAGCGTTTACATTCATTTACATCATGCGGATAATTATCCTCACGTATTTCTAAATTATTATATAAAAAGCTATTTTACTTATCTCTGCTAAATTAATTGGTTTTATCACATAGCATTATTTTTACAAATGATTATTAACGATTTCTTGGACTTCGAACCACTCTGTTTTAATTTTTTTTTATTGATGTGTATACTGTATTGAACAAACTGCCGCTAAAATTCTCAATAATTTCTGGAGATTGCATACAAATAATCTATTCAAAATTGCATTAACTGGAGTATACTTAATTATAAATATTATAACCAAAAGATGTAATATTTAAAAAATCTGGGTCATAAAAAATTGGAAACCTAGATATTTTCCCGTCCGTATGGATGTATTCCTGGCCGGTTGCCAGATGCAAGATGAAATATCGTCTGCGAATACCGTAGAAGTCTGGTAGGATGTCGTGTGACACGTTAAATTTTAAAAAAATTAGTGTGAATTGTTGTATGACGGGTTTCCTTTAAGATAAAAAAAAAAAAAACTTATAAAGAGTACCTAAATAAATTTTAAAAATAAAAGAAAATAACGTCATCGACTATGTTCAATTTTCATAGAATAAAATCAATGCAAATGCAATCAATCATATCTGTCCTCTATGCACTTCCTTAGTATTCATTCTTATAATGATAAAACTTTGACAAGTTGTTCTGCATACGACCGCGAATGAATAAAAACTTTCCGTGGCATTGTAACGCTTCCTGGGCACAACACTACCACCACCACCATCCGCCATTTAACTCCACAACGGCCGGTCAATTGGATCGTTCAAATAGGGGAATTTCCATAATTGACACGCTTGCCAAGCGGGTTGGCGGTCGCAGTGGGTGTTTGAGATGCTCAGAGGATGCTGCTGGTCATCCTCTGGTTTATCCCTAAGTAGCCTTTTACGACACCCATTGGAAGATATGGGTCGGTACTATTATTAGCCGGCACCACACGGACATGTACCTGGCCACAGCTAATTTTTAATAAAATTATTCATAAACTATCTGTGTGCCCGCGGCTGCGCCCGCGTTTTATATGTATTTCACTGCGTTTTAATTTTTTTTATACGGAACCCTAATTATTTTTCTTAAATAAATTTTGGTACAAGATAAAGGAAATATATTATTCTCAGAAATTCAAGCACTTGCCCGTAAATCTATGCATTGAATCGGATTTTATCCAATTTTTTATGATTTTTTTTACGCGGAACCCTAATTATTTTCGAAAATTAAAAGTACCCTAAGTTACCCGGAGTGACTTCATGATTATTATGAAGACGTATGTTAGTCACTATAAATAAATAAATAAATAAAAAGCCTTTATTGCTGTACAGAAATTACATATGCTATAAATTAAGAATTAAAGTGCGCCTAAGTTTATTTTTACAATTTGCGTTTAATAATGTATAATATCGGCAAACGGTCATTATTCTGAAGCAGCTTGTCTTCCGACAAAGGCCTCCTCTAAAGACTTCCACTCTGTCTTGTCCTTTGCTATACGAGTCCATAATGGACCAGCTATTTTCTTGATTTCATCCTCCCATCTTTTGATTTGTCTACCTCTGTTTCTTTTGCTATCTCGTGGGTACCATTCTGTTATTAGTCTTGTCCATTTTTCCTTCTCCTCTCTTATCATATGACCTGTCCATCTCCATTTAAGTTGTTTGTAAGTTATGTATGCGTTTTTAAATTTGGTTCTACACTTTATGTCTTTTAATTTTACTCGGTCTTTCCTTTTAACTCCTATTGTGCTTCTTTCTATTCCGTTCTGACAAATCTTTATTTTGTTTTCTAGTTGTTTTGTTAAAGCCCAGGTTTGACATCCGTATAGTAAACATGGTAGAATACATATATTATATACTTTCCTTCTTTCTTTCATAGGCATTTCTGTGTTTTTTCATGACTTCACTAAGAGACCAAAATCTTTTCCAAGTATTATTTATTCTTCTATCTATTTCTTTTTCCATACTATCTTCCTTTGATATTAGTTGTCCTAAGTATATATATTCCTGTACGTATTCTATTTGCTCATTATTAACTTTTATGATCTCCTTTTGTAAAGAATTAGTAATTATTTTTGTTTTTGATAAGTTCATTGACAAACCTGCCTTTTTACTCTCATCCGCTAGTTGCTGTAACATTATTTCTAGTGTTTTTGGGTTGTCAGAAAATAAAACTATGTCATCTGCGAAACGTAGGTTACTCAGGTTTTCTCCATTTATATTTAGTCCCTTATTCGTCCACTCCAAGTTTCTGAATATCATTTCTAAGACTGCTGAAAATAGTTTAGGTGAGATTGGATCTCCTTGGCGTACACCTCTTGTGATTAAAAATTCATCACCTGTAGTTTCTAATTTTACTTGCGCAGTACTTTTGGTGTATACATTTTTAAGTATTCGTATGTATTTTGTTTGTACACCTTGTGTTTTTAATGCATCCCAAATAAATCCATGTTCTAGTGTGTCGAACGCTTTATTAAAATCAACAAACCCTAGGTAGTAAATTTTATTATATTCTTTACATTTTTGTACTATTTGTCTAAGGGCGTGAATATGATCTATAGTTGAAAAATTTCTACGGAACCCAGCTTGTTCTTTAGGCTGATTTTCTTCAAGTTTATTGGTAATTCTAGATAATATAATTTTTGAAAATATCTTGTAAATATTAGACATTAAGCTAATAGGTCTGTAGTTTGCTATATCTCCTTTGTCGCCCTTTTTATGTAGTAGTATAATTGTCGATTTACACTATACACTACGTTACTACTACACTAGTCACTATACACTACGTTAAATTATAAAATGTAATAATCGACAAGTGTCTGTACCTGTATACTTGTAGTGCATAAATGTTGATATTGTTAAATAAAGATTATTTACCCGTGTGGGTGCCGGCCAGGAATAGGACCAGGCCACATCTTCCCGTGGGTGTTGTAATAGGCGACTAAGGGATAAGCCAGGGGATGGCCAACAGCATCCTCTGAGTACTACAAACTCCTGACTTCGATCGCCAACCCGCCTGCCAAGAGTGGCGATTATGCCAATCAGCCCCCAAATGAATATCAGCTGGATGTTGGTGATGCAAGAAGTGTCATCGTATCCAAACTGAAGTGTCAACGGGCTTGGCACGTTGCCCGTAGAACTGATGCCCGATGGGGCTAACGGGTTCTTGAATGGCTGCCGCGTGCCGGAAGACGTAGCGTGGGGAGCCCACACAAGGAGGACCAGCGACTTATTGAAGGTCGCGGGAGTCCGCTGAATGCGGGTGGCATAAGACCGGTCGTCGTGGAGATCTTTGAGAGAGACCTATGTCCAGTAGTGGACGTCTTTCGGTTGAATGGGAAATAAAAAAATATTTAAATTATTCCATCACATTGTTATATTTGAAGGACCACTTCCTTCGTATTACAGAAAAACAGTTGCTAATAATGATTTGTTTATATAGCGAATGTTTAAAGAACATAGCATACGACAATATGAACATATCCGCTTTTAGATACATTCCAAAGTTTCTTAAACTGAATGTGTGAATTACCTTCGATATATACTACATTGAATAAATTTAATAATAATTAGAAAGTAAACAGAGAGTACTGCGTTATTTATTTAAGAATATCTACACGGAAACTTAGTAAAATTAGTTGAATACAACTAAGGAAATAAATAAATAAACGACCTTTCCGGCTGCCTACGGTTTTTTAAACTAATTTTTAGGATGTGAATAAGCCATATTTATCACATTAACAACTACCGTAAATGTATAAATGGTATAACTTAATAGTTATTGGATATTATCAAATGAGTAGGTTTAAAAAAGAGATTTTTTTTTTTTGCCTCGAACGTGCCAAATATTAATAAAATACGCCTCATGTTTAGGGGTCAACGTACCCTATGGACGCCTGCGACACCAGATGAATACATGCGTTTGTGTTTATTCAATTCTTTAAAAATGCTTACACACCTCTTTCTGAAGATCCCCAAAACCGCAGCAGGGAGCTGATTCTACATCCGTATAATCCGCGGGTGGAAACTTTTCTGAAAACGCATTGTCCATTAAGCCATTTAAGCAAGATACAAGGATGAACTTCATGCCGACTGCGATCCGTATGATATTAGAGAGTAGGTCTCGTTATTGTGTCGAATAATTCATCAGAATACAATCCATCATACAGACAATAGAACACACATAAGGAGGCGAAGTCTCTCCTTAGACTTTGAGGTGCCCGTCCGACGATAAAAGCATGGTACTCCATACTCAGGGCCGATTTGCAATTTTTAAACACAAAAACCGTATTTTTCTCTGTTTAAGATTAAGTAATCAGAAGCTAAGCACATAGTAAATGACGATACCTATGGCCCAAGATGATAAATACGTTAAGCCTAATGGTAATATTAACTCATTACAGAATAGGACAGTTTATTTCGAACATACGTCTATCGACGTAATTTCCGACTGCAATACCATTGAGCCAACATCGCATCATCAACTAAAATAATAATAAAATATACCGAATTCTAGTTATGATGACAGATGACAATAGTCTCGAAAAAGTGATCATATTTTCAGAACACATCTTATATAGACGACAAGTTTGAGACTATCAAAACAAGCGGGCATTAGATAATACTATGGTTTCATCACGGTATTTATTTGAGGGGAAACTTGAAAATGTGGCATTTTATGAGCATTTCTATTCGAAGGACAAAATCAAGTTGCCTATGATATTTCCTTTAATCGTTGTAATCAAAATGTAAACAAATGTCAAAGATGGATGGCAGATCCCAATGAATAGATGATCCGTTGATAATTAACAATTCCATAATCACGAGAAAAAAAACTCATTTTAGAATGTTCACAGTTGTTAGAATTTAGAAGTAAATTTAGAAAACCAATACTTTGTCAATGAAACATAATAAAAAGAAGTATCCTTTATTTCTTACCAATTTAATCTATAATAATTTTTTTCTTTAATTTTTTTATAGTTCAAGTATATATTATAATATAATGTTTAGAATTTCTTTTATCTAAATGATTAGTTACAACCTGTTTATTTGTAACTATTCCACAACTATCATACGTCAATATTTATTTCAACAAATGGTTTTTGGGATAAAGGAAATAACATTCTCCGAAATTCATGTACAAATTCCATTTAATCATATACACCCCATTAGAATAACACAAATAGAGTCGAGAGAATTTACTACAAAAACAATGAGAAATGGAATATACATTTTATTCTATTCGCTACAAATAATAAACGTATTTTATTTTTAATACACTCACATACATAAGTGTTTCGTCTGTAAATTACGATCATTCTGAACATCTATTGTTTCAGCATGTAATTAAATTTACTTGTTATTTCAATACTCAATTATATATATTGTTGTATAAAGAGCACTTTCAATTTCTAAACTCTTACTTAGTTCAGATTCTTGGTATTCGTGAATATTGTTTTCTATTTATTTGTATGATCAATTTTAATAAAAGGTTAATCAAATTTTGTTTATATTTACTTACACTATTCAAGAAGTTTGAAGACTCAGCGCTAGATGTAATTATTATATTTATATATAATTCTTTTAACGGTTGCTATTATGTTTTTTTTTTTAATTTAACAAAAGCACGTGTATTTGAAGCTGACAAGGATATCCTAACCTACCTAAACTAACCTTGCCATTGAGCCAAAAAAATCTCGCAAGATACATCATTCAAGACATTTATGAATATGCTTTGTGTTCAAGTGTAAAAGTAAAAAAAAAATATTATTTATAATTTATTACCAATCTATGATTCTAATCTCTAATAAAATCTGTAATTACGGCTTCTCATATTCCAAAAATAATTGACAATCGACACATCGAAAGCGATCATGACGCAGTCCGTAGTGAGGTCAGATTCCACGTCAATGGACGCAGGTTCGATCCCATCTACCCAACTCGAATACATCGTGAAGAAACTATAGCATAGTGTTAGGGAATTTTCTAACAATCTCCGCCTGGGTAGCTAACACCCACAAGTTTGGAAACCTGAGTTTCTCTAGGCTTAGTGTGTTCACCATCCTTGACCACATCATGACTTAACAATAGGCGAGATTATGATCAAAATACTAAGTCTGTACAGTAATTAAAAAAACTAGGCAGCTATGGGAACTGCCGATAATAGTGAAAACTTTGAGAAACTGTTGTTTTGAAAGTGAAATTAATAATACACAGACTTACAGTTCTGAGTCTAAGTACATGGAACTTTATTTAGATTGGTATTGGTAACCAATGGTATAATTTAGTAGTAATCGTTTCAGGGGTGTCTATCTATAGTGCAGGGTGCGCAGCGCACACGGGCGCAGGGTTTTAGAGGGCGCCGAGAGACGCTCGCGACACATACACAGATGCGTCACTCTGGGTGCCAACACTCTCGAAGACCTTGCGCTCGTGTTATGGCCGACACCGAGCGCGGTAATAATTAAAATTGCTTCCCGACATTAATAATTGCATCCAAATTGTCGTTTAAAAATATAACTGTAAGTATTCCATTTTGACCGCGCGCCTACTAGGGGCCACCAGGATATTGGTTACACACGGGCGCTACAAGGCTACAGCCACCTCTGAATCGTTTTGACGCGAACATTTTATTAACCGACTTTAAAAAGGAGGAGGTTATCAATTCGTCTGTATATATTTTTTTATCAATCGATTTTTCCGTCCTTAGTAGACCGATTTGCAAACTTTTTTTTTTTTAATCGAAAGTGTACACTTCCGAGGTAGTCCTATTTTCATGACCACTTCGCAATTTGATCAGTAGAACTCAGGGAAATTGAGAAAAAACCCTCGTAAATTATACACACTTACACGCGTTTCATATATTCGTTTCCAAAGCTATGAAGTAGCCTTCATAGCTATACCTCAAAATAAATACTAGAACTAAAAAGTAGAAGAAAAAAACTTTAAATAATTTCTTTATTATTCTGCTTGGTTAATTTTGAAATCGGTGCGTACGTCGCTAATATTATTCAATTTTGATTAATTGTTCTTTAAAATCATCCTAGTCCTTTATTTAGCTTATGTGTAATTGTGATAAAGTTAAGGCAGTTATTTCCATTTGTTAATGAGTACATTGGTTAACTCTAGCTGACACCGACTCCAAAATTAACGAAGCAGATTAATAAAGAAAATAACTATTGGTTTTTAGTGCATTTTTATAGTTCATTCTTTTGAAGTCGGTTATGTTTTTAATTTAAAGCGTTTTTACGTCCACTTATGGAAAAACATTTTGGAAGTGGCAACACAAAAGCGTCCTACAATTAATCGCCATCTTATATGTGATAAACTGTCGTAGCAAGTTGCTGAAGGTTGACGTCACAGGTGACGCGAATCTAAAAGTTTTCCCGCTACAAAAAATCGATGAACGCGACTAAAGATGTTTTCACTTCAAACATATTGTAAATCTAAAATCTATACTTTTTGAAATTAGTAATTAAAATCAAAAATAAATAAAATTTAACTGTCTATTTGTAACGTCAAAATATATTTTCTTTTTACTTAATGGATATGAATGAATATACGGTACCTATAACAAAATTGCAATTTTTAAAAATTTTGTCTGTCTGTCTGTGGCTGAGCCGATTTTGACGGAACTTTTTTTAGATAGCTAGTTAGGGTTTCGCGTAAAAAATTAAAACCGAATAAAATCCGATTTAATGCACAGTTTTACTGACAGGTATTTGAAATTTGTGAGAAATATCTTTGCTTAATGCTAGTAGCAAAAAAATTGGAAAATAATTAGGGTTCCGTATAGACAAATAAAATCCAGTAAAGAATATATGAAAAGAGGGCGCAGCCGCGGGCACACAGCTTGTACAATATTAAACTTGTATTTACAAGCAGCTCAATCGTGACTCTATTCAACATTTACGTCCACCGTACACTTACTGAAAAGTAACATAGCGACTTGCTTGCTTTGAGTTATCGTGTTGTAAGATCGGTATATAATTAAACTCCGGTCACTCAGTGGCTTTCGCTGTGGTTTACGTAGACCGCACTGACAAAGGTTACTTGATATTATTTAGGTCGGTATTGTCCTACGGCTATACCGCACTTAAGAGGATACGCGAGCTGCGTTTATTCCATACAAACGTAGTCCCCTGTTTTCTCCCTGGATAATTAGCTCCCGGGAGCATTATGATCAATATTTTAATAACAAAAAATATATATCCACCACCGCTATGCCCGTACGTTTTGATTTTTTCCATATATTAGTAATTAATGAAGAAAATGGTAGATTTTTACCGTCATATTCAGACAAACAAATTTGACAAATTAGATGGATAAAATAAAAAAAAGGAAAACATAGAGGCATAGCCAAAGTCCTTCTTATTATATAACTGAAATAAAATTACTAAATCGGTACAGTTTTGAAGGAGGAAACAGGGTAATACGAGATTGTTTTCGTCTATTTTACATAGGTAAAATCAGCCAGCGCTGCAGTTGTCCCTTTCGTGTTTTCTCTTTCTTTCAGGCGCAACGCGATAGCAAGAGATTTCTCTAATATCTACTTTTCAAAACTGTCGCCGCCGCATGTCCTCTTAACATGAGGTGAAAAGATTTTGTAGTTTGTATATTACGTTTTCAATGAGTCAATTGGCCGTCGGATATGTATGACACGATGATCGTTTAGTGGTAAAGAGAGGTCACGTCGATAGACGTAGGTTTGAATGCAACTATCTTATTCCATATTGAATCTGAGCATTCGGTGAAGGAAAACATCCTTATAAAACCATAGTACGGTGATAGGTAATGCCCGTCTAATTAGATACTAGCTGGAATTTTGAAAAACTATCATCGAACATCTATAAGGCATATAAGAAATCGGATGAGATTGTAGTATTTTACTTGAGTTTATAACAGTAGATATTTCAAAGATAAGATATAAACCAAAGTATGTGTCATATATATTAGAAACTTAATATCCGAGTCATACTTCTATTTAGGCTGGCGTGCATCATCTAAGCTTATATTTGACAAAAGTCAAATCCGTAGTTAAATCTACAGTTAGGCAAAAACGTGTTGCACCATCCGAGTTTAGCTTAAATTACGTCATAATTTAACTGTAACCATAAACCACGAAATTTGGGCGTTTAAAATTTAAACCAAGTTTATTTCGATTGTCATGTCATCTGCCAACGATATTTAAGAGATCCTATTATTTATATTGTACAAAAATATGTCTCTATTGTAAGATATTTCGTGGGAATTGTCTTCTAGCGATGTTTTCTCTTTTTGTTTCAAGCTAATACCATCATTTTTTTACATAAAATGTTTTTATGTTTATCAATAAGTGCTTGAAGACTTAATATTTCAGATTTTGTAAAGCTACTAATTTTATCCCTAAAACATAAACACGAATGAATAAGTAATAATACTCGGCAACAATAATAATTAAAATGTCTTTCATTGGGATATATATTACAGTAATAAATGTAAGGCATATAATATCTTTTTTAATTCTTGATAAACTTACTTGGTTTTTACAGTTAATAGAATTTGATCCATAACGAAATATATCCAAAATTTTCGTTTTAGTCCAAACTGACAACAATAACAACACGTTTGTTTTCTATTTGTCAATATTGTTTTTGACATTTAACGATGTTACCATACATAAAAAATATTCTCCTTAATATTTATTAGGAGATTGATGTATCTTTCAACTGACAACCCTTTTAACTTTAAACCTTACTAAAAGTTGGGTTGTGCACTCGAAACTTTGCTACTGCTATGGTTAAAGATGTAGTAAAGATTAAGTTTAAATTTAAACTTTACTATAACTGGACATTTCGTGCACTCCACCCTTAGTGTTCGCTCGATTATCGAAATTCAAACACAATTTATACTAACAAATGAATATAAAAAAAACTTTTGCCAAAAATTCAACAAAAAAATGATGTAATGAAAAAAGTATTGAACTGGTATCTATGCCTAAATATATGTGTACAGATAAATGATATAAACAGATGAAATAAGATAATGTTTCTTATGCGAGCACACATAGAACAACGTGCTATTTTTTTTGCCGTTCTACCTTGAAGTGTTTTGATATAATATCTACTATTAATTATATTAATACTAGCTGGTACCCGCGGCTCCGCCCACGTTTCATATGCTCTTTAGGTGTGAGTGAAAAAAACAAATGAATGAAGAAAAATGAGAGTATGTTTTTATTAGCAGAAAAATGTACATAATAGTAAATTGAAATATATAAATAAATAGCAAATAACCATTTTTACGAAAAATTCCGCGTCGAATGGTAGCAGTCACATCTCGATACGTTTAGCAGTTTTGAGGTGATGGTGCCTCAAAGGACCTCCATTTTCCTTTTATATATGTATATTTAAAAACACCTGCATATTTAGTAGAGTAAGTATTTCACGTACATTCTTGTCGTCGCCGTCTGAAATAAACGACCGAGATAATTTTCCGCTCGAAATCATTCTTATACATCTGTCACGATGCAATAGAATAGAAGCGGAAATAGAACATTATTAGATTAACATTGTGGACCTTTTCATTTGCTTTGAAAGTAATTTAACATGCAACAGGTAGGTTAAGATACTAATAAGTCAACTAGATATATGTACTAACGCTGCAACCAATTCATTAACGTATAATATAATCTATCCATTCAACCGTAAAACGTCCACTGCTGGGCATAGTTGTTAAATACATCTATATAATTTTTTGTACGTAAATTTGTTTGACCTGGCATCATCACTAAAGTATTAAGTTAATTTCAAAAAGTTTCTATTGTAACTAGGCATTATTCTGGAATAATATTATTTTTCTATTACAATAAAATCGGTTCACTCTATCAAAAGTTATTGTAATTTGAGTGGCGGCGTGAGTTTAATATGACAAAACAGTCAATGCGGTCGAAGTCACGGGCATAGCTAGTACTAAATAAAAAATAAGAGGTACCTATATATAATTATTGATCGAAGATATTTTCTGTGCTACTTTATTTTGTTTATATTTTACAAGTAATATTACTTCCGTTGATTGGATAATTCATATTATCTACAGTTGTTATTACAGTTACTTGGAAAGCTTACTACAAGTTATAGATGTTATTATAGTTATGTATGATACTGTAGACCTTTTAGTTTATATTGTTTTGATAGAATATCTCTAAATAAATAAAATACACGAGGGTTGGTGGCGTTGTAGTATTCGATATTTTCATTTTTGAGGTTATGTTAATTTTTCTTTTTATCTTTGATTCATGAGTAAAATCCATTATTATTACGTATCAACCCGTTAAAATCCCAAGAACACAGTAAATAACAAATGTATTCAATTTATATTTAATTAGATTAATCAATTATACATTAATTGGATTTAGTTATTCAACAACAAACAAGGAGTTTAATGGCAAAAAAAATAATTTTAATTCGACTAACGTTATTAAAATTTAAAAAAAAACTAGACACCCATGGGGATTGCCGACAAAATTTCAAAGTTTGTAATTTATATTAGTAACATAACCTAACATTTAACATATAACATTAGTCTTGTTTTTTCATCTATTGTCGCTCCATACAATATTTTTTTACATTTTCATACAGTTTATTCATTAATCAATACATACGATATACTGCGTAAGTAGGTATACCTTCTATTATTTATCGCTGAGCGCCATCTTATACTTGATATACGATAGCATGTTGACGGCTGACATCATAGCATTGGTAACGCGAATCTATAAGTTTTTTCCCTGGTGAGAATCGCTCAACGCCACTAAAGATGTTTTTTACTTCAGTAACGAACATCACTTGATAACATTAGTACAATCTAAAAATTGCATCTAACTTTGAAATTCAAACACAAAATCAAGTGGTAAGCGCTACTAGATCCTGAGACCATAAGTAAGCGTCCAATGTTTATCGAAACGAGCAGTGTGACCCTCTAACAAAATACGTCCTAATGGAGACATATCGTTTCGAATGTAGTTGTACAAACAGCGGTAAGTCGCTGACCAATCTCCCCTATATACATATATATGTGATATTTACGTATACGTTACGCTAGGTGTCTACGTATTTTATTAGCCTCGTATATATCCACAGCTACCAAATATTGATATAGTCAACAACGTATTGCAAGAATTCACCGCAAAAATAATATCAAAGCTTGGCTTCGATTTATGAAATACTAGCCGGCTATCCAGGCGAACTTCGTGCCGTTTCAGAATCAACAAATGCTATGTTATTTTAATATAACTATTGTGCTATTGTTGCAGGCATAACATGTAGTAGAGTAGCCAGGGAGAGATCAGAATGGACTAGGTTGGAGGAGGCCTTTGCCAGTTGGCAAACGGACTTACAGAAGGTTAAAAAGCACCAAATACACGAATATTTTTAATTATGTAAAAAGCATGTACTAATATAAGAAACATTATTACATATCTGTTGTCCAAATAAAAGGCTTTATTATTATTATTATTATATTATTATTTATTGTGCTATTTGGAGCGAAAACAAATCCGACAAATCAAAGACCACAAAATCAGTCAAGCCGTTTTCAAGTTTAATGGGTGCAACTAATTCCGTTTTTTTCATCGATAAGATAAATATAATAATACTATTTTTTTGGAAAACATTTGATTATATTGTAAATATTTATAATTTCGCTACAATAGAAAAGGTATTATATAAGGAAATGAAATAATTAAAATACTTAATAATTTTGAATTCCTTCATCGCTATTTCTTTAATCATTATCGAGTAACAAATTTTTTACCAAAAAAAATCGAGAGACTTTTGAATTAATTACGGAACACATTTCTATGATTTTAAAGTTAATGAATAAAATAGGTATCTTTAAGTTAAACGTCTTTGGTATAATTCTTTATCATAAATCCTTATGATTATTGGGCAAAATATTAGTTACAAATGGTCACAGGAAATTCAAGAAAATCTAGAAATCTAAAGCAAATTGTACATATTTATATAATGAATATTTTTGTATAACAGTAAAAAATCTAAAGCCCATAAAAATATGCATAAAAACAAGTTCAATTACAATATATATCTATACTAATAAATAAATTTGAAATGTCTGTTTGTAATCTCGGAATAACAATTTTTAAATAAAAACAAATGAATGTATACACGTAACGATACCTATACAAAATACAACTTTAAAAAAAAAAAGCTGTCTGTCTGTCTGCTCCGGGTAATCTCCGGAACGGCTGGCCCGATTTTTAACTTTTTCTGAAGATAGCTGAATTTACTCTGCTCAATAATTAGGGATACCTTCGTAAAAAATTACAAGTCATAAAAAAAATAATAAAATCCGATTCAATGCACAGTTGTACGGGCCAGTGTTTGAATTGATAAGAAATATTTTTATTTTATCGTAGCAGTAAAAAAATTTAGGATAATAATTATGGTTACGTATAAAAAAATTAAAACGCAATGAAGAACATATAAAACGGGAGCGAAGCCGCAGGCACGCTGTTAGTATTAAATAAGTTTCATTTTTAACAAACTACGTTACTACGTTAAATATTACTAAAACTAACTTGAAAAATATTTTTTGGTAAAGGCCCGTTAATTAATAATTCATTCTCGCATCAATTTTCAAAGGCAAATAAAAATGGTCCAATAAATAAAATTCCCTCGACGCAGCAGCATCACATCCGGTATGGCGGATATATACGTATTGACGCCCTTCTGGCATCGATCGAAACGGATACAGCTATTGACCCTTCATAATAGTGGTGGCGGCTGTTTCTACACCAATATTGCTTTCCTACTTCGTTTACTCCATATATTATGACGAACACTTTATTTTTCATGAAAAAAGGTTCATAATCGTCTAACAATTCAGGATGGAAGTCCCTAAATGAGTTGTTCAAACAAGGCACACGCATCGCAAAACTTTTATAATTTTGTTGGTATGCGTTACTTCGTACATCGCATTGGGGTTAAATTCGTATTGTTACGGAATTACGTACGCAAATGTTGTATTGAAAATGTGATATCAGATGCCTTTAGCTATCGAGATTGAAATAATATTCTTCGCACCTCATTCGGTTTAAGCGCTTGCCCTAAAATTCGGCGAAAACATCAAAAACCTTAGTCGATACGAAAAGAAAATCTTCATTTTACAGGCTTTATACAATAGCTCAAAAATAAATTATCCTATGTAATGCAAGTGTTTGCCAAATTAGTTTAAATTAAATTATGCCATTCTGTTACGTTTTAAAAGTGAAAACTTTTTTAGCGACTTTAGGTGAAAACTTATAGATTCGCGTTACCAATGCTACACACACAACAGCCGTCAACTTGCTACAGTATATTAAGTGCATGATGGCGTTTAGATGCTAGCGCTCAGAGATAAATCATAAAATGTATACTTACGCAGGCTATCGTATGTTTTAATTATGAATAAACTACAATAGAATTATTGTTCGTAACGCCATAGATGTAAAAAACCAGACAAATGTTATTTGTTCAATGTTAGGTTATGATAATAATTTTAATTAACAAATTAGTTAATTGATTTTCATACTACAATTTATTAAAAAAACAGTTTTTTTCCAATGTTTCGAATTTTCACTTCGGCTATTCCAATGGCTGCCTATTTTTTATCACTGATCTCGGTACTTCTTCTTAGCTAATGGCAATTTGTGTTCAAACAATTAGTACCAATGTCATGTAGGTAAGATGTATTTTCAATCTCGTAGCAGCGTTAATAAGCTCCAGCAAAACTGTGGTTCATCCTGCTAGAACTTTACATGAAGCTTTGTGCGGCACCTTAGAATAAATGCTACGCGTTATTTTCTATAATAAACTTGACTTGTATACAATAACCAATCTACATCACACAAAATGCCACCAAAATTACATGATATAGAGTAAAATATATAAATTTAATTAATTAAAGAAAACAACCGCTATATGACAAACTGAGATCCCGCCAAAAACTCCAATCTCGGTACTTATATTTTTTAAATTTTAGATATAGACTGTATAATCTATACCAATAACAAAATTATAAATTTCACGTATCTATACATTTCCGATTTTTGTGAAAATAATTATTGCAAAGGACTAAAAATAGGTAACTAAACACATTTCTATCATTTTCAGAAATGTCTGTTTCTATGTACAGGTATCAATTACAAAGTACTGAGTGTATTTTAAAAATTCACAAAGATAATTATAAAGTATATTTCAGAGTAACATCAAAACTTTATTTCATTAAAATCGATCTACTCAATCAAAAATTATAGTAATTTGAAGGACACGCGGCGACTTTAAAGAAGAGTAGGTAGGTAAATGCGTTTTAATAGAGAAAAAAATTGATAGATTGATTGAAATTTAACAAAATGACATAATTTGAAATATCTTTAAATAATAAATATCTAAGACATAGTAAATGAGAAAACAATATTTTGCTATTTTTATATATTATCTAGGAATTCTAGGCGTTGTATTAAGGTGGCATTTTATGGTATCATGGTAACTGATATTCATGGTAACTAACTTTCAATTATGATATCAATAGGTATAAATATGGCGCGGAACATAATTATTTCGTTCTAGCTTTAATTTGACGGTTCATGTTTTGTTTATTTTTGATGAAAGGTGGACGAAGTGTTATGTATTGTGATTATGTAAGCTAATAATATATGTATTTTTGACGTTTATTCATAGGTAATATCCTTGTTTTTTTTTAATTTTGACTGTTTTGGAACATTACAAAAACATAGCCTAACCTAAAACACTAACGGGACAAAATCTACAGATTGGAGATTAAAGATTATTTATGTAGTGCTGATGTTTGAGAAAAAAAAACTATGTAGGGATTCAAAGGGACGCAAAGACTACTGACCCGCTTTCGGTGAAATTTGGTATGGTAGACGGGACGGAACGAATATATGTTGTCTATCAGATTATAAATGTCTGAATTTCACGCGAGCGAAGTCGCGGGTACAGCTAGTATCTACTTAAAATCCACTTATCCACTTTAAATGCTCCCACAATAACATATTCGTACCAAATGGCAATAGGTAAATCGGCTGTTTTGGTCTCGTAACCATTATCTTTCGAGTTGGAGTTTCTTGCCAGCTCTTCTCGTCTGGGTTGTGGTAACGTACGTACGTACCTGTGGTAGTGTTTTGTCATTCATAAGCGCCTATATTGAAGTTTTGTTTTTGATTTTGCTATACCAAAAACAGATGAACCATATACAAAGTATATAGGCTTTTACCGTTAGACTATGTTAAAATAAATCAAATGAACTGTAACAATCGTATCTGGAGATAGTGCGTAACATCATAACCTAAGCATTTAAGTTGTCCAACTTTGCGACTTTATAATCAAGATTAATCTTAAAATCTATACCAAAAAATAAAATTGAAGTATATGTTTGTAATGTAAAATACTTTTTGTACTAAATAGATATGAAAGTATATACGAAACCTATTCAAAATACAATTTTTAAAATTTTTGTGTATTCCGGGTAATCTCCGGAACGGCTGGACGGATTTTGACGGGATTTATTTTGGTAGATAGCTGATGTTACTCCGGGTAACTTAGGGTACTTTAATTTTCTTAAATAATTATAGTTTCGCATAATGAAATTAAAACTAAAAAAAACCGATTAAATGCACAGTTTTGCGAGCAAGTGCTTGAGATTATGAGAAATATTTTTCCTTTATCTTAGTACTAAAAACATGATTAATAATACGTTTTAAAAAATTAAAACGCATTAAGCAATATATAAACTGCGGACGCAGCCGCGGGCACTCAACTGTTATGTGATCAAACACATTTTCGAAAATCAATGATCAATATTAAAACGTAAAAAAAAATCCTAACTTTTGTCATAGTTTTGAAAAAGAAAACGAAAATTAATACGTAAATGTTGCTTACTTAATCAATAAGCAAAGTGTAAACTCCACAATGCTTACATTATATCTGAACGGCCCCCTATCGCATGGTAAGTGTATTTTACATTCACTAATAATCAACACAAATCCGAATAAATAGTGCGGATATGCAAAGGAAAGCAAGAAGCGATAATTGACAAAAAAATATTTTAGCGAAAATTCTAGACGCTTGTGTTTGAACTTCAGATAATAGATGCTTGTACACCGTATTTTTATTACCAGCGAAAATATATTTTTTATTCACAAGATTTAAGAAGCTTTTTTACAAGACATGTTTAAAGAAGGATTCTTAGAAATTTCTCCAAGTAAAATTTTTCAAAGACTACCTACATTAAAAATAAATTAAGTCTATAACCTACCTACGCTACCTGCGTAATGAAAGTCTAACGAGACGAAATCTGTTCATAAAAGATGTTTAAGAAAAAATACTATGCGGGGCTTCAGAATCGACTACAAAACATATTTCGATAGTTTTAAAATGTTTTTGTCTGTCTGTTTATTATTTTGTTTCGCCAATAACGTAAAAATTACTGAACCGAATTCGATAAAGTTTTTTTTTTGAATGCATGAAATTTGATTTGAAAGAATGAAATATATTGCATTCAGAGGGTTCTAACATAGGCTCCAAATTATTTGAATTCCAAGCGGGTGAAACTGCGGGCACAGCCAGTATTTAATATTTATGATATTTTAACGTGCAAGTTACGATTTAACGTTAACGATAAATCGTTAACGATAAAGATAAAACTTTACCTAAAAACTATTGATAATCCAATACTATTTTTAAATTTGTTTTCAGTATTTTGATTCATGGCAATAAATAAAACAACTGTCCTTTACGTGTACCAACATAAAGATAATAAAATATTGTCAAAGTGGCCTAAAGTTACAAGAACTGACTGCGATGATAATTTAGAAAGTTACAATCAATTTATTCGTTTAGAATGAATTCCCTTGCTATTTTGAATGAAAGACACAAGATATATTTAGAACATTAAATATAAACTTCCTTGTGTACATCATTAGTCAAATGTCTATTTTCTGCAGTTTAGTTGGGTGGTATCATTGCTCCAATTTCTCTTGCTAATAAGGCGTGAAGTGCAGCGCGCCTTTGGCCTCACACGTGGTTGGTGTGGCACCGGATGCGCAGCTAACTCTATGTATAGTAACTGTCATGGAAGAATTTCCACGGAAATTAATCATACAATTTATGAAGATAAGATTTTTCATTATTTTAAATTGTAATTTCTTTAAAATCCTTTCAAGGTATAAACTTCACTATAAAATCTGGTGCAACATCAACTTTACAATATGTTTTGTTTTATATACAAACAGGCAATTAAACATAGTTGTTTATTTAGTACCCTATTGATTTTTGACACTTTTTTTTCTTCACATTTTTATGTTTCTGGACGAATTTCGACCACTAGCCAAACAATGAAACGATAATTTTTGTATTCCTAAATCACATGTTTATAGAGATCCTATGTGTAATTATTAGTCATAGGGGAGAAATACTTTATATCATTTTATTCAGCTCGAATTAATAATAGATTCATATCAAAAAGAGATAAACTTTCCAACACGGTACTATTTTTGACGATATTGAATGAATGCCTTTTCAGACAGTTATTTGTTATCTTAATTTTAACGTTATTTTTTTATGCACCTAAAGATATTGCAATCTGAACTATATTTATCCTTACAACTGGAGATTATCTTTTCTATATAGAGTATAGAGATTTCATATTTTCTTTCTTCATAGCGTCAAACAACTTCTTAATATTAAAATAAACTTTAATTCTTTTAATATGTGACATTACATTGATTTGTGCGACAGCCAACTGAGTGGGCGCGGTCAGATATTTTGAAATGTGTTCTCAGCTCGAAAATTAGTTCAGCTGATTTATTAGTTTAAGCTGAAACATCACCGATTTGACTTTAAAATGATCTTACCAAATTATTGAGCTCAAATTATTTCAAATAAATTATAATTTGAGTATAAATATATTCAATAAGCGAATCATCATATCTATAAATAAAATTCAACTAAAATTAAATACGATGATATTACTGTCGTATATAGCAGTCGTAAATTTGAATATAGCAGTCGTGAACATTAAATTAATTACAACACATGAAACAGCGACCACCCACAAACCCGAGATATGATTAACGCTTACCATAAATTTTACAAACACAAGAACAATAACTTTTATATTTTCTTTAATTTAATTAACGATTATCATAACATGTCCTGAATGTACGTGCATTATACTTAATTATGTATATCGAGAGGCAATTTATTACAAAAAGATCTTTTAAGTATTTCACAACGGATTCCTTGTTGCTGAGTTTTGTCAATCAGATATTTTTTTAGCATTTTCGTTTATATATTATTACTAGCTGTGTGCTCGCTGCTTCACCTGCGTTTCGTATTTTATAATCCGGTTTTACACAGTCTAAGGAAAATACTATTTTGATGGACACATTTTTTAGTCCTAAATTGATTTTGGTACTAACAGAAAGCAAAGACATTTCTCACAGATTCAAACACTTGTCAGCAAAACTGTACATTGAATTGTATTTGGTTAACAATTTGATGCCTTTTCATTTGTGTAGGTTCAGCTATCTGCCAGAAAAAGTCGCGTCAAAATCGCGCATTATTTTTTTCAAAGTTTTTGAATTCGCTTTCTGTCTACAACTAAGTCTTATCATACAATTGACATAAAGTGAAGCCTGATCTTAAAAACTCCACGGAAATATACACTGCTCTGCTGGACACAAAGAAGGTTACGTCTTCAGAAGTCGGCGAGCAAACATGTGGTAACGCTACATATTTACTGACGATTTTCTTTTTTCTTTTACTTCTGTTACCTAGTGAATATGATATTCGAATACTTTTAATCAATTAATTTTGCATTTTTCAAGGTAATAATTCGTGAACCACTATGATATGGTTCATTATGATAAAAAAAAAGTTATGACTTTATTTTTTAATTTCTTTCTATCATATTGTTGAATACCTAATTATAATTGTGAGGTTATATTTATTTTCATTGTTTAGGAATTTTAACAAAATTTCTAATAAACGTAGTGCTATGTCGAAACAATGGTTTTTTTTATAATTATTTTTTCCAATGTTTTCATTACAATAAACCTGTGTATTGATACGATTAAATATAATGTTTAGTTCAAAATATTTCTAGTAAATAAATTCATTAGTCAAAATATTCCTAGTTAAAATAATTAAATAAATTAGCTTTGTTTTTATTTAATTTATTTCAGGAAAACTTACAGCTAAAACAATAGAATAAATACCATGAACACAACTCACATTCAAATTTAACAAGTATAATACCTACATAACCATTGTAAAAAAAATTAAGGACAGTCGATTGATAAAGTGTTTAACGGAAAGATTACAGGAAGAATTATGTTTTAAATGTATGCTTGTGTAAAGAAGCGGTTGTGTTAAATATATCATAACTTAGGCGAATGCATTCAATTTGCCGCATGCTTTTAAAATATAAGTATTGCGTCGGTAGGTAGCGTTTACAGATGGCACGTAGAGGAACTGTGGACTTCTGAGGCGAGCAGTCGGAGTTTGCATATAAATGCTTCTCAGTAATTCAGAACAGTCCACGACTCCATTTTTTAAAAGAAATGATAGATCTCGCTTGATCTGTGTTCATATTGTGGAAGCAAATGCAAATATCTACAGCCTTCTAGATAAGAAGAAAAATAACTGTTAGATCTGTACTGTAGATCCGCTTCATCTACTTATTACAATATAATTTTAAATGACATAATTCAAAAATATTAAGGAACAGATTTATTAACATACCTATAACATCTATTAATAAATGAATACGACTCGTCTGAAATCAAACGCCGACACATCCAAATGTCTTCGTTTTTTAACCTATATGAAACCCAATAAAATCTCCGTTTACTAACCGCTATCTGAGTAATATATCTGAGTAATTTGAGATTAAAATCGAATCGAATCATTTCAAAGTCTGTTAAAATAATTATCTTCGCCACATCTGCATTGAATGTGACAGCGTTTGATTTTAAAATATTTCAAAACAACGCGACGCAAGGGGTATGTACCAGGTACATGGAGTCAAACAGATCTCTATCTCACCATTGTATCGCAAACCTACACTCAACGTAGCTTTAAAATACTGATAAGGATTGTATGATTGTTCCCGCGAACTCATTAACATTGTAAAGCTCCAATCAAATACGAAAATAAGTTCATGTTACTTATAACATTTATACTCTGCAGATATAGCATAATGGTCGGTCGCCGCTTCGCTTGGAAGCACTAATTAAATTCAATAGAACACGCGTCACTTAAAAACAACCAAACCAACATAAAAACAGGTACGGAAAGTGTATTTGGATTATTATTCAGTGTAAGTTAACCTAATAATCTGTAGTTCATTTGGCACAAATACACTCGTATTTATTACATATCATGCTAGATATAAAATTATGTGTATCATACAAGAAGAACAACTTGCTGTGGATCCGGGTAAAAGAAATTTTATGTCCCGGGAAAAATGCCTATATTTTTGTAGTAATTCGTAATGTTACTAGTAAAAAATCACTCTTATAATATATTTTTATTATAGAGAAGTTCTAAATCTAATATAACAACAGCAGACGAGCAATCTGTTTGAATTACCCAATGTTCTCGCCGGTAGATTTTCATTACAAGCAAGACGCTCACCAAATGCTTCAAATACCTACAATTGTTGTTCTGTATACTCTCTCAAAAAAATAAAAACAATTCAATTTTAAGCAATCGTTGTGTAAAATATGAAAATATTGTTACTTTCTCATCTTCATATTTAAATATTACACGTTATGATTGAACTATAAAGGTTACTTTACAATTTAGACGGATAATTCATTTGTACTTTTTATTGGTTTACGGTTTATCGTTGGACCATAATCTAATTTAAAGTTAAATAACGATATAGTCGAATATTATAATATGTTAATCCTTAAGGAACTGCTAATTAAGGTCTCGTCAAACAGCAGACGGTGCCCAAGCGCGATGTGAGCAGTTGTAATGTGCTAAACTCCGTCGGCTTATGCAATTAACTAAAATTTGCTTCACGTATTAATATTATGAACTAAATGTAAACATACAAGAGCTGTCAAAATCACGTGGATCATTAAGTACATCATCAGTACAAATACGTAAAAATTTTAGATGGGTATAAAGATAAGTAGTTTTTATAAAAAAATAAACAAGATATTAAGTTTAGTATGCTTTTACTTCTAAACTGTTGAATTTAACAGAAGTCTTTATATTGTCTTTAAATTCTACTATTAGCGATTGAGATCCATTATTAAACAGATTTTTTTCACTGTAAATATTGAAAAGTTCTTTTTAATAATAGTTTTTCTTCATGAACAAAATTTAAAACACGATTCACGGCGATTTTTCCCATTTCAGTTCCATTGCGCTGGCGAATTGGAAGCGCTCGTCGAATCGAAAAGGCTTGTTGAAAATTTACATATGTTGGAAAATAGATAGTTGCAGCGACTCTGTTGGATAGAGGCAATCAACCTGGCGCAAACATCAACGGACACTGTTCCCTTATTTACATTCGAGTTTAAAATAAACAAAATACTGTAATTGCCGATTGTTTACACTTTAAAAAATTCAATTAAATAAATTGGAGCGTTTTTTACATTACAGCGAATAATTCTGTAAGTAAACATGTCCATTTACTCGATTGCACAGTTCTCCTGATGACAATGGTGATGCGATACAACCCATTAAACAATTACCCGATAAAAACGAGTGTGTACTGACTTCGGACAGCAAAAAAAAAAATTCACACATTTAGTTAATGAGGTCGAACAGTAAGTGAAGCCTCGACTTAACGATGTGGTAAAGAGGCACGTATATACTTTAATTGGTTCGAGGTTGTAGACGAAATTCTGGAATTAATTTACAGCTTCAGATTTGCGTAAAATATTTTTCCTTAATTAATAAGTGCTTTGCTTTTACTTCGCTCTATAGTGATTATGTAACATTACCTCAGCTATATATTCTATGTACATATCTATATGTGCACATTCACTACTTACTAACGAATAACCAATTAAATTTCCTGTATGAATTAGTTTTTAGTTTAAACACACAATTTTTGTATTTATATTAATGTACTTAATTTATAATTAGTTGTATAAAAAAAATCTAATCATTAAAGAAAACATTGAATCGAAGTTATATATTTGTAAGGTATACCTAAAAATACATTGGATAAAATCACTTTACACAATTTCACAGTAGTAACAAATTCCCTTCGAATGGTTTACCACAGATGGATAAGATTAGTTTACTAAAATTTGAAGTTCAACTAAGGTTCACTACAAAATTGCAACGTGTGATCGCGTGGAAAATACACATCTGAAAATCGAATGATTTCAGCCACAAAGTGGATGCATCTCCGTAGTGTCGGGTAATCGAATTCGAGATTGGTTAACATTTCTGTTTCAGATGAAGTGTAAATCGAATGGATTACTCGGGATATTTTAATTTGAACAATTTATTTATTGTGTAATCGCTTGTTCTATCTCCGGTACTTCTTAGCTCGTATCATTATTTGCAGTTATATTTCCAAGCTTTTAGCGTAGGTATATACATAGATTGTCTTCAGCCTTCCTTTGCAATAAATTACAAAAATAACAACATGTTACAAATACTTATTGATTATTTTGAATCTTGTTGCTTCGTTGTTCGTTGCTGGGCGTCATTTAATGACTTCATCATTATCCGTTAGTATTGATAACCTGTATTGATAATATATTGAATACTTATTTCAAATTACAACATATATAGCGTTGTACAAAGAGTATGTTCAAAATAGACTCGTTAGTTGTGCATACAATAGATTACTTACACCTTAGATATGCTAAAGTTAAGTGCCTACGTTAAACGTTCTTATGAAGCTCTTTTATGTTTATAAACAGTTTTAAACATTGAAAGCATACAAATAACAAACGCCAAGTCCAAAACTGTCCAAAAGTCAAAACTGATTTTTGTTGGCTTTAGTGACAATCTGGGCCTGTTACCACAGACTTCCAAATAGTTACTACCAAAAAATTTGACAATCATATCTATCTATTTACAATAAGGATTAGTTAACGAGTCTCCTCCGACTCCTAAATGATTAACTCCTAAAAAATGTTCAAAAAAACATTAGGAAAAGCTTGAAATTGATATTTAAATCAAATCGGTACTTAACTGAAGCTCGATAGAGATGAAACTTTGCCTCGAAGCAGCGTAATCCAAAACGCAACTAAAACTTCGAGCTTGGTTAATGAGCAAACGCTAATTTCTTTCAGTCTCCATTATGCGGTGCGAAGTGCTTATCTGCTGCTGCCTGCTTCGATTACACCATAAAAACATAGCCACAGAGTTTGCACTCCGCGTATGAATTACCCATATTCATTTGCGCATATCTATATATAAATAAAATTGAAGTATCTGTTTGTAATGGCAAAATAATACATTTTTACTAAATACATTTAAATGTTTTTTATACGACACCTATACCAAAAATTCAATTTTTAAATTTTTTATCCCTCTGGCGGCTTGTTCTGGGTAATCACCGGAACGGCTAAACCGATTTTCACAAGACTTTTTTTTGCTAGATAGCTTAAGTTACTGCGCGTAACTTAGGGTAACATTGTTTTTCGAAAATAATTAGTGTTCCACGTAACAAAATTAAAACTCAAGAAATGTCGAATATAATCCGATTCAACGCACAGTTTCACTGGCAAGTATTTGACTTTGTGAGAAATAGTACCGACAAAAGGAAAATATTTAGGGTTCCGTATAAAAAAAATTAAAACGCAGTGAAGAACATATGAACACCGGGCGCAGCCGCTAGTTCTATCACAACTTTGTACTTATTTGTCAAACAAAAAATACTTATTTGTTAAAAATGGATGATTTATTTAACTGATAAAGGTTATTTTGCAGAAATCATTCAAAAACAATTTAATTTGCCACTTTTCTACTTCTGTCTATTCCCGATTAATATCTGTGAACTGCAGCATTTATAACTTTTTTTTCTTCATCTTTTACTTACTAACATTTTCTGTTTACTATTTTCTATTATTAATTCCATATTTAACTCTGTTAAATAAATTTAAATATACCAGCAATACTTCCTGTTGCAAATCATAGTGGTAACAATCAATATAGTCTAGGTGCAAGTGACGAAATAAAATTAAATAAAGTAAATATTTCTACTCATCTATTTATCTCTATCTACTATCTCGTCGCTGTTTTGAATTTTAAATATTTGAATATTTGTCTTTCTTTACAACGTTAATAGTTAAATCTAGATACACGATTTAGAGCTGTGTGGTGCCGACCAAGAATATTACCATCCCATATTATTCCCGTATGTGTCGTAAAAGGCGACTTAGGGATACAAACCAGAGGATGGGCAGCAGCATCCTCTAAGTATTACAAGCATTCACTGCGATCGCCAACCCGCCTGCCAAACGTGGCGATTCTGGCAATCCCCCTTATTGGAGAAGTCCTATGTCCAACAGTGGACGTTTTATGGTTGAATGGATGGATAGATGGACCTGATTTCTGCACAATTTTTAACGTCACTCTTCTTTCAAGACCAAAAAGAGCTATGAATATTTTTTTGTAATTTTATTATTGCTTCATGCAAAATCCACAAAAATTTGCTAGTTGATCTTTCTGTACTATGTTCTTAATTTAACCACTTACTGATTTTTGTTCTATCTACAGAGCCCAGGTACGATGCTGTAATTAACCAGTGTGCGCTCCTTCAATTTATTGCGGGAAAATTATCTTTGTTGACCCACGCGCCTCCGCCGATCTACTTCATTTTTTCGCTCTTTGTAAGCGATTTTCACATCCCCATTCTTCGTATTATTTTCCTTTGTTGTTTATCTCTGCTTATTAATTTCGGAATGATAAATATGTACACATGTATTTTATTGTATTGTGTTATTAGAATACCGTTTTTTGTTTCGTTTTCACGAATGAATTTTAATTTACAAATCTAACCTTCCTTTTTTTACTTAGTAATCCCCTATTGCTGACGGCTATAATAATATTTAAACGTGTAACTTACAATCGTCGAAACTTTCCAGATATAGAATTAACATCTACTACTGGTTGTAATCCAACTTGTAGCTTTTAATAAATCAGATATTACTTAATTTGTCTAGTACCCCATAAAAATAAGACAATAGGAAAACAATAGAAAACTGGCATAAACGCCAGGTAAGTGCTCCAGGGGTTAAATACTATTCTATAAGTTTATCAGGTAGTATTTAATTACTATTTCTAAATTTAGAATATCCACTAGCTGACATGCGATATGACGTGACGCCAATGGGCAGCTTCTAAGTCTCATTTTACTTTAGAATCCTGATTCTCATGATTTCGACATTAATGTCGTAATTTTTTTCTATTTTATAGCGTTAACTAGTGATTATGCCTTATGATTCCGGCTAAAAATATGTCGTGTGGTGTCGGCTAAGAATAGTACCACCCCATATCCTCCCGTGGTTACCGTAAAAAGCGACTAAGGGGTAAACCAGGAGAAAGGTAACAGCATCCCCTGAGTACCACAAACACCTGACTTCGATCAACAACTCGTCTGCCATGCGTGGTGATTATGGCAATTTCCTCGTTTTGGCAGACACATATGTCCAGCAGTAGACATTTTTCGGTTGAATCAATCAATACAATAGCAATATGCGTAAGTTTCTCGTAAATTTCTATTTTTTAAAAATGCAGTCAATAATCTAAAGTATCGTTAATACTGTTTATTTCTTCCGGCTAATCTACAGAACGGCTGGACCGATTTTGACTTGCAGATAGCTGAAGTTAAAAGGCGTAACTTAGGTTACTTTTATTTTTGGCAATTAATTAGGATTTTAAGATTTTGCGTAAAAAAATTAAAAGTCATAAAATTGTGAATAAAATCCGATTCAATGCACATTTTTACAGGCATTGTTTCAATTTATGAAAAATATCTTTCCTTTTTGTTAAATAGTTGTAATAAAATGATTAGAGTAACGCGTAAAAAATAGTTTAAATGTACAGATTTACTGGTAAGCGTTTGAATTTGTGAGAAATGATTTTACTTTCTGTTAGTTCCAAAAATAGTTAAGGATCTGTACAAAAAATAGGGCCCATTCATTTGCAATGATTGTCTAAAAACTATAAGTATATCAGGTAGTGCATAAATATGATAATATAAATATGATGTGCGAGTGAAGGCGCTGAAACTGACAGTCATAATATGCATGCGTGATCATACAGGTATATCATTTACAAGTAATGTTAAAAAATCGTTAATATTGCATACATGTTTGTCATACTTACTCTGTGAAGTCGCGAAACCCATAATAGGGAGCGTACATGCCCTAGGAAGGCGAGTTGCCATTGGCGCACTAATGCAACGTGCATTTTTAATTCATGTCAAGAGGCCGCGGGCGACCGCAGTGGGGCTAAGTGCCGCCATGTTGCCGGATCGCTGCCGTTTACGGCTACTGAACATGTCACGGAAATAGGAATAAAGCATCTTTTTAAGTTTTTTTTTTGTTATTTTTTGTGTGACTTTGCCTGTATAGTACAACATATTGCTTTTTAATGTAAAGAATTTATATTTCAACAGATTTCGTAGCTCGTAAATCAATAACGTGCGGCAACAACTCGTAAGAATTTATAAATATAAATTAAGTATATAACAGTAGTAAATATTCACTATCTTCACAGGCATCTATTTACTACTGGGAAGAAATTTTACTGCCGGTTTTAAGGAAAAATATGAAAGTTTTTTTTAATCACTCAAAAACAGCCTACAAACAGCATCTAATATATTGTTAAGATTGAACCAAATTTTAATAAATGTTTAGTAAATTTCACATCATAGTGATAGAGACGTCGTTGCACAGTCTATAAATAATACTAACAATGAAAGATAAATAGTCGTCATTTAAATTCATTCGTAATCATGTCATTCTATTTACAAACTATCATGCACTTAGCGTTGTTAGTCTATAGCAGTGTTTCTCAACCTTTTTTATGTCGCGACCCACATACGCTAAATAAAACACTAGGGTTATTTTAAAGAACATTTAATTAAAATTCAATATAATTAGCGAGGTACATTTACATCACTTTGTTCTCCATAAGCTGGCACCGATTTTAAAATTAACGAACCAGATTAATATAGTAATTATTTATTGACTTTTCAGTGCATTATATTGTTTATTCTTTTGAAGTCGGGTTTGTTTTTAATGAAAATATTTTTTCGATGTCTTGTTATTGAAATCTCTGAAAATTGAAGTCTCTGTTTGTAATGTCAAATTAACATTTTTTCTAAATGCATATGGATACCTTTACCAAAAAAACATCTTTTGCCTTTCTGTCCGTCTGTCTGTTTGTTCCGGGTAATCTCCGGAACAGTTGAACCGATTTTAAAGGGACTTTTTTTGGCGAATAGCTGAAGTTACTCCGGGTAACTTAGAGGTACTTTTGATATTCGATAATAATTAGGAATCCGCGTAATAAAAAAATCCGATTAAATGGTCAGTTTTACAGATAAGTGCTTGAATTTATGAGAAATATTTTTACTTTATTTTAGTACGAGCTTTATTTTTTGAAAATAATCAGGGTTGCGTATAAATAAATTGAAACGCAGTGAAGAATATATGAAACGCGGGCGCAGCCACGGCACACAGCAAGTATTCAAATATAAGGGTAATGCGGTCACTAATGCAGAAGCAATTGTATCTTTTCATATTCATTCATACAAAGTCATTTTTATTTTATTTTACAACGAACTCTCCGACACTATCAAAACAAATGACATTCCAAATCATTCGTTTCGAAAATCGACATCCACAAATACTAGTTAGATACGACACTGTGATACGTGATTTATTTTACGCACTAAATTCACGCTCACTTGATTTCATATATTTTTTCACGTGTACTTTACTCCCAGAAATATATCGCTGTAAAGGGCATTGAAACAGTGAACGCTCATTATTTGCAACGAATATCTAGATAACTACCTAGGTAGACAAAAAGAATTGCAGAATAAAATTATTTACACTGACGATAACATGGATTTATTGCATCATCAATCTTTCTCTGAATAATTAATACAAATTTGTGTAGTAAAAAATGGTTTATAAATTACTTTTGCATAGCTTTCATTGACAATGATTTTTATGTTTGTTATTAGCTTGTTCATTTATAAATGTAACGTTGAAATCGATCTTTATCAAATTTATTCTTTAAAATTGTTGCTATGAACTACGTTTCATGTAACATTTCTATCTCCTTTGAGGCCTTTATCATCCTAAGGTTGACTGGGACAAAATATCTAAGTCATTATGTACGACATTATGCCCTTGAATACCCAAAAGATAAAGAATTTTTTTTTGTGGTCAAAACTTATTTTCATGCTGTAGTTATAATTCAAATAAACAAAAGGTTTAATGTTGATATCGAACGGCGATGGTAAGGCGCAATGAGCCTAATGGAGAATCCGTTATTTGTAAATCTGCATATAAAACGGGAACTGTTCTCGAAATCGTAAGAGTTAAGGAACTGAAAGGAAGAATCGTAGATTTTTCTTATTGTAATATCTTATTGATCACATAGGAAGTGTAGGATACTTAACATTTGTATTACCTACTTGAAAATTGCAAAATCAATGTTTTATATGTTTGAATAAACATATGCAATTTATTTAAAATATTATGTACGCTGTGTGCTGTAAATAGGTCAGTGTGATACGTAACAGTGTTCACTCTGACAGAAATGTCAACACAGTGCCCCAGTCACTGTGCAGTAATACGTTTACACTCCCTATGGATACCAACCTCCATACATAAATACAATCTGCAATCTACTAATAGTTCGAACAAATTATAATGAGATGTTTAAATAAATAGGTTATAATATAGTGATAAGCCGAATAAATAGAATAATATAATAGTATGAAATATAAATACTGGATGGTAGGATGGAAATCCAAATGTTCATGCCAAAAAAAATTATGATAATATCGTTTCCACTAGTGTAAGTATTTTTTTTTATTTTGAAGAATAGCTCAGGAGTATTTTAACGTTGGGTGTCAAATTGTCGAAAGGACAATTGAATAAAAATGAATTGAAAACATGAAAATAATATAATATATATAAAAAGCCGAAGAAGGTTCTCTTTACATAAAATTTGTATTTAAAAAATGAATAAAAACCTGGCCAGTAAAGAAACTCCTCCCATAAAGCACTGCAATACTTACACGAGAATTTGTTAAATAGTACACCTGTAACGGTCATAGTAATTTCCTGATATACAATGATCTTCGCTTGTTTTTCGACGTTCCAAATTTTCAAATTTTAAATGTTCTTACTTTGATGGCCTCCTCAATGAATCCATTAAAACTCATGTTACATTAGCAGAACGCACACATAAGATATGCTGACAGTTGACATGTAAAAACTAATAGAAAACCTTCGGGTTTTTTATTAATGAATTAAATTTATAAATAAAATTAAGATTTATAAATAATATGGTAAATATTACAAAAACAAAATATTTCAAAATCAATCATTACAAACCATCATTCATAATACACCGAACTACAGATATAACTATTTAGGTTTAAAGCCATATTACACGCGCAGACCGGATCGCGTTATAGTACGGTGGACGACAGATGTTATAAGTCTTATGGGTACAGTCAAGAATGGATGCCATTATCGAAACGGGGAAAAATACAAAATTACTATATATGCAAGTAACAGGCATATAAATAGATAGATGTTGCCTTTTATAGTATGTATGGACCTTTATAGCGGCGTTAACGTTAAAACTACAGATGTATCAATTTTTCGTACCTCGATAGTGACGTCCATACTGTGCACAGAAGGCGATTGATAACTTCGGACGCCTCCCGTACCATACACGCAGTGCAGTTCGGGCGTCTATAGGGGTTTTAAATTTGTATTCAATACACGTATTGTCTATAATATTATTTTGAAAGGGAGAGAGGTTTTTTTTTACTTATAATCATCAGCAGTACATTGGCCACTTGACAGAATGTTATCATACGTTGACATACACGCCAACTTTTTGACCATCAGGTAGACAACAAAAATCCTAGATGCTGTTTGGAATAGAAATGCCAGTCTGAGCCGCATTTACAATGCTAAAGATTGCATTATATTTTGAACAAGTCTATACAGCTTACAATAATGCTAAAAGTAAACTGTAAAAGAATTTTACCAATCACTATGTAAGTGTGTGTATACAGTCTCTCAGGACTCACTGCCTGTGACTAAAGGCCGTGTAATCAACTAATAGCAGTAATTAATTAAACGATTGACTAATCTGTAATATTAGTAACGCTGTTGTCTTTAATGTCTGTTATAGATATAAACCCGTCTACTGCCTAATCAAATATACAAGATATGCTCACTGTTAAATAACAATAAACACTCTAACCAAATTGCGTGTTTTAGTACAATATTCAATTTAATTAATATGTCGATTACCCATAAAAATGAGGAAGACAATAGGAAAACAATGGAAAACTGGCGTAAACGCCAGGTTAGTGCTCACGGGGTTAATAATATTTTCAAACGATAGTAATGCAAAGTATCATGAGAAAATAATAAAGACTTTGAAAATCGTTCACATAGTGATTAGTTAGTTCAATTAGGTATTGAGACCTCGTCATTTTAAAATGTCTAATGTAAAGATTAAACATGTGCACATTTTTAAAAAATAATTCAATGCACAGTTTTAGAGGGAAGTTTCACACATCATTTATGAGAAATATTTTTACTTTATCTTAGTACTAAATTTTTTTAGGAAAATAATTATGGTTCTTATAATGAAATTAAAACGCTGTGAAGGATATATGAAACGCCACTGCCGCGAACACACAGCTAGTATATTATGTGTCCACAAGTATAACTAAATTTTTACTATACATTAATAAATATGAAAAAGACAAAATAATTTAGTTTATTTCTCTCCTTTATTTATCTCCCGAATTTCTTTTTTTTTGTTTAGTAGCTATTGACGAGCTTTAGTGTCATCAGTAAAACAAATTAGGAGACAGTTATTTCCTTCACCGAACTTATAGTTTCAGTCACTAGGATAACACTAGTTATTATAACTATCGCCAGAGGGTCAACCCACGCAGGATTAGAAAGTTTTCAATTTCCTTGGCTTCATTTTTAAATAAAACCTCTTTTATACCAGTTAACTAACTCTATTATAATAAAGTTACTCGGCAAGTGAAAACACTACACTTAAAGATGGCAGAAAAGATGTAGTGATATGTATGTGTGAGTGTGTGTGTGTGTGTATACACATACCCTTATGAATATAATATAAATTGTAATGCATGCTGTATAAAGGTTGTTTCTCATTAGCTGCCTTATGTAACGGTTTTTAAGCACCATACAAATGACTTCCGACGTTTCATTTAGTTAGCCCAAAGTATACCTAAAACTTCCCATGTACAGCAAACCTAAATCTATTGACTGTGATGCACTTTAAAGCATACAGTGTTATTTATGAAATTAATATTATTACTACTATACGAAACTTTATTTATAAATTGTTTTTTTTTTTTAAATTGAGTAACGTTATAACCGTAGGATTTCAAGAGCTTTACCGCGTTATGTAGCAAGGATTTAGAGGTCTCAGTTGTAAAATGTTAACTATTTGAAGAGCACCACAGTTGTACGATCTTGAACTAGGATTCATACTGACATGGAAATTCCAACGATTTTATCATAATTAAACGTAAAGGGAGCATAAATAAAGTATATAGATCTCCCTACGCGTGCATTGCCTAGACATGGGCGTTTTCATTCGTTTTTGTCGTCGATGCTTGTCGCCACCGCTCATACAGCATCCGTTGCCGGCATCGTTATTTTCCACAAGGATTCCAAACTAATAATGGCCTTTTGTTATTTTTATTTATGTGCTATGATTACGATGTCGTTGTTCTGTAAAATAATAAAAATAAAAAACATACATTACTAAAATTGATCGAAGCTCACGCATAAAGGTAAGTTCCGTTTGATCCTTTCAACATCAATTTCTTTCACATATGAAACGATGTTGGTGCAGTTGGTAGTGCGGCCTGATAAGCATCAACGGACGCGGGTTCAAACGCACCTATCCGACTCTAAAATCAACCTGAGCTTTCGGTGAAGAAAATATCGTGAGGAAACCATAGCATGGTGGTAGGGTATTTACTAATCTACGTTAAAGTTTGAAAACTGTCGCCAAATATCAGTGTATTCCAGTACCACTCAAAGCACTAAATCTATACAGTGTACAAAAAAATAAAATAATTCCACCAGGTAGCACAATTACCAGTCGATTTTAATAATTCTTTTTTTTTTTCAAATTCTTATTTTAATTATCTACTATATTATATAATTTAAAAATGTTATTGCGTTTCCGATGTAATTTCTTATAGAATATATAAATTAGCATACGCAGCAGAGAGAGTAACTTTAAATATCTATTGTCCAAGGGTATAGTTGACAGCCCCCCCTTGTGACCAATAATTTGCAATAATGAGCATAATTTTAAAGAGAAAAAAACAAACAAGATTAGTAAGTTAATATTTCTTCACCGCCAACCATGTCAGCATAATAAACATAAACCTCCACGTGCGTGATGACAGCATGGTCAGGCCCTACAGGCAATAGAAAAAGAGGAATAGCAAAAACCGATGGGTGGACGATATAATAGAAACTGCAAGCGAAATATAGATGAAAATGAATAAATAAGGACAACTGGATATCTCTGGAGGAGACATTTACCCTTAAATAAGAGGGATTCACGCGATATTTTTTTAAAGAACATTTTTATATTACTTAATTTTTTTATCTTTTTTTTACACGGTTTACAGTGCTTTGATTACAATCTCACCTGATTTAGGTGACGATGTGGTGCAAGATGATAACCCCAGAGGTACTGATTCTCAAGTGATGCTGCCGAAAAACATTTACTGGTGTTTGGCGACAGGTTTGCAAACTTGACGGTGGTAGCTAATCACGCGCGCATTATAACAAAATTAACTTTGTTTCTTTTTTTTGTATTTTAATTTTATGGACAAATAGCTTGAAAGCTTTCTATTTTATTTATTAACTGCGCCCGCGTTCAATTTCAATTTTTCTTCACTCCATTTTAATTTTTTATACGGAACCCTAAAATATTTTTTTGTGCTAAAATAAAGTGAAAATATTTCTCAAACTTTGGATTCAATCGGGTTTTATTCCATTTTTTATAAGTTTTATTTTTTTAACGCGGAACCCTAAATAAATTTCGAAAATGTAAAGTACCCTAAGTTACCCGGAGTAACTTCAGCTATCTACCAAAACAAGTCAAAATCCGTAAAGCCAGATAAACAGACAAAAAATGTGATAAATTGTATTTTTCGTTTATGTAGTTATATACTTCATATCTATTTAGTAAAAGAAAAAAATTAACATTACAAACAGACACCTCAATTTTATTTATTAGTGTATAGATTTACTTAAACCCCCACCCTTCCATGGATATATACGCAACATTCTAACGTACACTTAAATTCCTTTAAATATAACCTGAATCACCGACAACGTAGACAAAGATTAAGATTCATACATTACAGTATTGTTATTGTATACATAAATTGATCTTTCTAAATTGTATGGACCATTCAACTTTACGGAGGTGTGGTTATCAGCCAAATGAGCATTGAACGTTTGTTCAATAATCGAGATACATTAAGTGCGAGCGACGATCGTCCACGTCGTCAGCGAGCGTGAGACTCCACACAAACGATGAATTATTGCATGTCATCAATTACCGGACAGACACGATCTACACGGACCTAAATAAGCTGTAACTAGATTAGATACCGACCATGTTACCGATAAAAGAACAGGGTGAACGGTTCTATCAAGATTTTTTTTTATCTATTCAAAATCCATGTGAAACGCTCTATCGTTTTTGTTAGTTGAATTTACAAAAGCCGCCTATAAATAATTAATAATAGCAATTCCTTATCAATATGTCACAAAAGTATTTTTTTTTTTTATGTAAAAACTAAATATCAATATAACTAAAACTTTCAATGTAAAATTGTATAAAATTATTACAATTTAAAAAATGTAATAACTGATTAGTTTTTCGTTAGCAGGAATAATGAAATATTATGTATCTATCTATATTCTATACCAAATATATTTATAAAGACGTAACAGTTTTGTTTGTACTATGAAAATTTTCAATCCACTAGATCGATTTTGATCTTTTGAAGTGAAAACTTCTTTAGCATCATTGTGATTTGAGAATCGATGAAATGAAAAAGCGACAGCACGTTTCTCCAATCCAACGATTGGATCATCAAATATTTGAGCGCGTGGTTAGCACGGTGGACTAATCCGTGTGCCTCATAAACGGTACGTCTGAAAGGTCGGAGGTTCGAACCCAGGGTGGGGTAAACACATTGTTTTTTGAAGGTTTCACTTCTACCACGTTTGAATTGCACACATTATTTTTTTTTGTATCCTTATTTCTTATAACATGCAAGGGAGATTTTATACAATTTAATAGTAGTTAAATACGTGAGTCTATTATTATTACTAAGCCTTGAGATACTCACTCTCAAGTGATGGTGTTGAACACACTTATTGGGGCTTGGCGACAGGTTTTTCCTACCAGCAATGATATAGTTACCTCACGATGTTTTCCTTCACCGAAAGCTCGAGCTCATTATAGGGTTGGATAGGTGGTTTCAAACCTGCTTCCATCAACGTGGAATCCGAGCTAATTACTAACTACATCAACATTGCTTCAAAATACTAATGTAATGCATGTCTCTTGTAATGCTTTCACTAAACAATGAAATATATAAGAAGTATAACAGTATATAGACCATAATTGTAATAAAGAATAGAAACTGTTTCTAATATTATTTTTTTTACGTTTAATAATCTTTCTAGCTTGAGATATTCTATAACCGGCTCCATTAGATTTATTTCCTTGATTATTACACTAAAGCTTTGTTTACAACATACTGCTTCATACAACCTGAACTGCTTTGGCAAACGATGTCCTTGTTTGTGCTTTCGTGGTATATATTATCTGCCTTAATTACTATATCCTACCGTTATTAATATTAGTATATAGTTTGAAGGTGTTAATAAACAAATTAAGCGCAAATAGACATCCGAAAAGAAGTACGTATTAAAACCTTTAAAAAACCTGGCCGTCATGGGGCACACGGCGGATGGGGAATATCAAACGTCATACAAGTTAGTTTTACAACCCAGGCACGTGAATTGATACATACATACGTAGTATCACACCTTTCTCCCATGGAGGTAGGCAGAGACTACAACCTTCCGTTTGCCTACGATCTAGACACACCGCTTTCGCTTCCTCCATTTTCATGATCGCTTTCAACATGCTCGTCAGTTATGAATACTTTTCACATGGCCTTCATTTAAGACGTGCTCGATTTGGTCAAAATAGGTTCGCCTAGGTCGACCCTTACCGACGTCGGGACGTGCCCAATCTAATAAAAGTCTAAACCCTTGGCTAATAAATTCATTTCATCAATATTCTTCATCCATCCTCTCCACGTGCCCGAATCAACTAAGCATACATTTCTCTATCAAGAGATGTTTTACAAAATTGTGACTTTTTTGGATAAATTTCTAATTAAGCGGACTTTCTCAATTTTTCAAATACGAGGTAGCGGTTGACGGAATCTTTGGTGAAGTCAAAAATGTTACTTACGTAATTCTGGAACATCATCTTAAATGGTGATAACAATATTTCTCCTTCATAAAAATACTAAATTTACCTATATACTTTCATTGTTCAAAACATAAAACACAGCATAAGACATAGATACACACAGAAAACGTTTAAGTACACATTTCAATTTTCACGTCCATTTGACTTTAACCCTCATAAAGAATACAGAAAAAAAACCTACACATACTTATTTCAACTTCTTTATTAAATACATTTAAAACTGTTGCTAAAAAGGACATTTTAAATGAACATATTAGATTGCTAATATAATTTTTTGAATATATTTTCAAAGACAGAACGCTTCATAAGCAATTAATATTAAAGTTGTGTTTTTTTTCCTTTAAAATTGGAACTTTATTTTACAGTAAACGTAAACGCTGAAGCCATCAGAAATGGAATGTTTTAGACAGGTTTAATTTCGGACATAAAACGTAATGTCATTCTGTTAAGAACTCTTTCACACAAATTTCCGTGAGTTTGATGATTAATGTTCAAGATGTCACTTACATTTAAGTGAAGAAATCCCGTCATTTCACTCGAGAACGTTGCTGATGTATTTTAACAAAAGTAAGATAAACAAAAACATTCTATTCATTATACTGAAACTGTTGAATGACATTTCAAAGTATTTCTGAGATCATTTTTCCTTCTCTTCTATTTTAATGTCTACATTTCTATTATTCATTGCATATTTATATATAGGGGTGATTGCCATAATTGCCATGCTTGGGAGCCGGGTTGTCGATCGAAGTAGGTGTTTGCGGTTCTTAGAGGATGCTGCAGCCTTTCCTCTGGTTTATCCCTTAGTCGCCTTTTACGACATCTACGGGAAGATATGGGGTGGTACTATTCTTAGTCGGCACCACACGGCTGATTATAAATATTAAATATTCATCTTTCGATGCCTAAATATGATAAATTACAATAACGTTCGTTTTTAAATCACCAGATATTATAATTATTTCACCACATAATATATATTGTAACGTGATCCACTGTTAGGGTCTACTATGCAGTGGGCCTTTTTTCCTTTATATTTTATAGTAGCGCCGTAGAGTGACGGCATTGTACCTGTTGGTAAGCACAATGCAATCCTGAAAAAGTGGCGACTGGTGAGAGATCGGTTATCCATCGTCAGTCGTCCCTTTCATGCCGGCCTGCACAGATATCTCTTCACGCTACGTTGGAAGGACGTGATGTTATACGAAGGAGGGAATACATCGGCCGGAAGACTGTTCCACAGCTTTTCAATATCGGCAAAGGTATGATGAATCAAAATGTTTGGTTCGTGCCTGGATGGAAGTTACTGTGACTATACTAAAAAATTGATTTCGCTAGTAACTAGCTATTATGTTGTTACCTCGAAGTTTAAAAAAATATAGCCAAATCTTTTATTTAGGAATTACTGTATCATTTATTTAGGGACTTTTATCTTACAAGATACGCCAGTCTCATCGTCCAATATATAAAAGCTCTCCGAACAGAGAAAGTTAATTTCAAAAACAAATTTAAATAACTACATAGGATGTTGATAGCCTCCAATGTTGGGTTTATCAGTATTTGTCTAAATTAATTACCTAATTAAGATTTAACTTATTGACTAATAATAATCTATTATTTTATTTATCGAAACGCTTCATGCAGTATTAATGGATAATATCGTCTATGAAAATATGTGTGAATTAAGCCTTTTTTACAAAACGTACAAATTATTAAGTATTAATGAGAAAATAGAACCATTGAACACAAACAAGGTCACCCAGAGACATCATTGAGACCATAAAAGCTACACGATTCCGACGAAGGTCCATCGCATATATTCAAGTGCAAATTCGTGCCCATAAAATTTTCATTACACGCATGCCTGGCCGCTACGGTAAGCAAAATACGACCTCTGGTTATGTGCGTTTAATACTTATACAGCCTTAATTGTATCGTACCTTGTTCGGTATAAATTACACTGAAAATATACAAAATTTACCATAACGCTTGTAGCGTAATGAAGTGGTATCAATTCTGACCCTGAAAGATAATGCAGTCATTATAGTTAGTCCCTACAACGCTTTGCAATTACCAATCATAAGTATATTATGTATAGTTACTTACGTCTCAATATATTTAAAAAATAATAATAAAACGCGAGTTTTAATAAGGAAACTGAAGGATTAAATCTGGCAATATTTGTGAATTTATCATAATATTGTGACTCTTAACGATCGCCTTTGCTCTTGAAGTATACAATAATTTTGAATTATAGTATCTAGTAACTAAGCCTCTGTTAGGCGAATATATTTTACTCAGAAATGGTAGTATTAAACTCCAATTAGTCCAAACCACGCAACTGTAATTGTTATATCAATAAGTGGTTACAGATAGTACCTAAAATACAGCAGCCAGTAATTACGGAAATAATTGTGATTTATATTAGTACTGGCGTCCACTCCACCAAAATAATTAACGGTCAAAGTTTAATAATTTAGATTTGAATTAGTACATGTATGAAAATTAACCATCGATTTTATTTAAACGATCATATAAGATACTGAAAAAATATAAAACTTACTTTAAAGTTACTGGGGCCGAAACAAAATTCTAGATCAATGTTTTTGTTCTAATTTATTGATAACCGAAAGTGAACAACAAAATGCTTTTATGTTAAACAAGATATGCGCCAGCGGCTCCGCCCGCTTTACACGGGACCTTATTATTTACGGAATAATTATTTTATAATTATTTACGGGGTAATTATTTTTCTGAAATTATTTTGATACTAATAGAAAGCAAATTATATTCAAATACCTGCTAGTAAAACTTTGCATTAAATCGGCTTTTATTGACAATTTCATAAGATTTAGTTTATTTACGCGGAATCCTAATTATTTACAAAAGATAAAAATAGCCTAAGTTACACGAAGCCTTACATTATTATAAGCCTTCTCCTTATGTATATATTTCAATACGAGGTATTAAATCTTGTAATATAAAACTCGTAAAACCAGTCAAGAGTTGACGAGTAAATAATTAAATTCGTACTTCAGTTGACCTTTCAACTTAGCACTTAATAAGCAGTCTTTGTAACAAACATTCTCCTCACGCTCTCTCATTTAGGTCTGACTTTGTAACAAATACTCATTTGATTCTTCATTCGTTCAGCCCTTCAGAACATATTGTAGAGTTTAATTAAATTCTTATTTAGATTTATCCATTACAATACAATTCATTTTTATTCATCGTCAATTATGCGTCAATTATTTCATTCAATTATGCGACAATTGAAAATACTATGATTATAATTTATCTAAAATTACTGAATTATTGTGATAAGTTCATTTAACACATTTGCTTAATTTATATATATAATATATATATATATATTTACCTTAAATTATATATATTTGTATATAAATGGTATATACATTTCAAGGGATGATGCCGCAGTTGGCAGTGCGGACGGATTGCGCGTCAATGGAAGCATTTTTGAGTCCACCTATCCAACTCTAATCTGAGCTTGAGTTTTTGGTCAAGGAAAATATTGTGAGGAAACCATAGCATGGCGGTAGGGGGCACTTTCTAACAAAGCCCGTATGGATAGCTACGATTCTCAAGTTTGAAAACCTGTCGCCAAATATCAAGAGATGTGTTGCGGCAGCATCATTTGAGAACAAATACCTCTAGGCTTAGTGTGTTCACCATCTTGAACCACATCGTCACTTGACATCTGCAGGTGAAATTATGGTCAAAGCACTTTCACAGTCTATATAGTGTAAAAAATAGCGAACAAGAACCTAATAATTTACTAAAATGAAATACCTGTTACATACCAAAATCTCACAATAAGAGTTAGCACAGATCTAGATTAACCAGCAATTTTTTATGACATGTCGACAAATGAAGACTTCAATATTACCCGTACAATGCGTGTAAATAATATAATGCAAAGTTTACAGACAGTATGAAGTATTGATCCATCCTATTCGAAGGGACTACGGAATGGTAATAACCGAGACATTATTGCCAAAATAAGGAGCTACGCGCATCGTAAAACACCAACTTCCTTGAATCTGTGAAATAATCAAAGTATTATTGAGTCGTAAATCTTTATCGTCTTCAACGGCCGCGTATATCGCTTTGATATGTGAATATTTGGTAAGTTTTCCATTGGCTTTTATGGGGTTATATAGGAGTTTTAATAGCCGCGGTTAGTGCTGATATTGAGTGATGTTGTGATATGGATAGTTTTACCATTAAGTTTTCTTTTCATTATTAACACTAGAAAGGTATGAGTACTGGACGTTATTATTACGAATATATTTCCATATATTAATTAAATAATACATTGATTGCATCTTTTTCGTAGTAATTTTGGTAAGTTTGGTAAGTTTTCCTTAGTAATCTTGTTGGAAACAATTCGTATTGTTGTATTATTTTTAAATTATTTCGGATTGATATTTAAATACATTTGTTAAGAGGCATGAACATGTTTAGAGAAATATTAATATTAACAAGAAATTCTAAAATATTTCTAAAATTACAATCAGGTGTTTGAATTTTTAAAATACCTCATTTCTTTTATAGGTAATATATTGCCACATTAAATACGTTGACGAACGAAGCGCCTGCAGGATTAATGCACGCATAATCTGTGGTGTGTTACAGTTACAAACTCACTTTACACATAGGAGAGATCGGTATAGAGAAATTTAGATACTTACTTGAACATTATTAACGTTTTATAGCTAGCAACAATAACTAAAACAATAAGCCTTTTATTCATTATTATATATTTTATAAAAGAAGAATAAATAAAAAGCTCTAAATGAAATTATTTAAGTGATAAAATAGTAGTATTTTTTTTGTACATAATTATTTTAATATAAATACCTACTAAAAACTAGATAAACTTAATAATAATAATCGTGTATTGTAAAAGGATTCGCAGGAATAGATTTCTTGTGAACACTCAAAAACCATTTACCGCTATCATTTCAGCACGATTTTATCCTTAAACGAAAGTTGAATGAGCTCAATATAGGATTCGAATTCAATCCTGACGGTGCTGCGATAGTCAAACCTACTACTACAAATTACATCGTATTCGTGCAATCGATCGAAATATCCTCGTACACACCTCCAATCTATTATTCCTTGTAGTGGTAGCCATGGTGACAGACACGATACACATTATTTTTATGTAAAACTCATTATAATAAAATGTATCATCGTAATCAACAGCTTGTATTATCCCACTGTAGGGTGTAAGCCTGCTCCATTTTGCACCATTCTTCCCGGTTTTGTCAAGTCAGTTTTGCCCAGGCTTTGCCGGCAAGATGCGCCCAATTTTGCCACAGGTCTTCGTACCTGCACTCCATTGGACACAACACCGTCAGGGATCTATCTACTCCTATCGCCACCACATATAGCCTTCACAGCGCCATTTAAATTGAGTAATTTGTATACCAATATCCTTTACTTTAGTATTTGTTCATATATCAGCGTTACGTACTCTCTCCTAAGGTGATGCTTAGCATGGCTCGTTATGCGACCTTCACTTTTTGTATATTTTCCTAATTAAACGTTCAACACTAAATTACAAAACTGATTAAGCATATGTTTTAATACCCTTTTACTAAAGTTATCAGAGATAGAAGGGCATGCAACATTCCTTTGTCAGCCTGGTATACCCAATAAGACCGAGGACTGCTAACGATGATGTAATATCAGCTTGCGATTCTGATAAAGATTGACTTTATCAATTCGAATCTGACGGATTAAAACTGCATATACGATATGAAATTCAAATTAGCAATAGCATCTCAATACTTTGTTTAACTTTGAATCAAAAAATAATATTTGAAATGAAAACATTATTATTTTGAAACTAAATAACTCAGAGCCGAAATAATGATTATTTAGATTTTTTTATCCCAGTGATATCAGCTTGAATATATTGAATTCAAAAGGCAACCAACAAGTATATCCTTTCTTTTTAAATACCAACTGCGGTAAGGTCCCTAATGAAATTTACGAGTATACCGAAACATCTCAATTATGTCCAGCCTTCCGGGCTGGGACCCTCGGGCGAGCTTTTCATCTCACAGATTAATTTTAAATTAGATTAGATTAACAACACAAATCTGTATCGCGGCCGTTTTTTTTTAATTCAATCGCTTTTTTGACTTTTGTGTTTCTAATGAGCCAGTGATATTTGAGATTGAATCAATCTTTTATACATTTTGTCTCTATTCACAGTAAGCCTTATCTCTCGACTTCGTATTTGATTCGACCAGATTATTGGGCGATGATCCTTTTACTTTTACGGAGTCTTAATTGAAATGATGGTTCAGATTATTTGGGAGGCTGTGAATAGTATTTTATTTTAATCTCAAGTAAACGATATCATAAAAGTGTACACTGTAAATCCTAATACAACGATAAAAATAATTGATTTTTAATTTTTCTACGTATTAAATATGTTATTGTTCATAGAAATACATGTACTACGGTATTACAAATAAAAATCTAATTTGTTAACTTAAAGTTACCTTTTTTTTACATAGGGAATTGCGTTTAGGCACCGTCCTCCCATGCGGGGGCAGAGAGGGTGTGTGTGTATAACACTAGGGAAAGAGAACCCTAGCGACTACCCACTAAAACCCTATGAGTGACCGTCTCTACCGTCACACGTGGGGGGGCAACACGGGATCGCAAGCATGTACCGAGACAACTTAAAGTTACCTATAGAATATACTAAAAATTGGTACATGTTATCATTTATTTTTAATTCAATGTAATTCTCTACGTTTAATGCGGTATTTATCGATTTAATATGACTAGAATTTAATTATTAAAAACGAATATAGTAAGATATACAATAGTAAAATGAAACAATCGAATTACTAGTTCATATCGAAATAATACACATACGAAAAGCTTTTGTAAAACAAATTCTCGGTTCTCGGACAATCCGCATTACGTTTGCTCTGGATTACGGACCGATGAAAAATTCCGTGAGTACAGATTGAAAATAGTACGTTGAATAGAAACGTATTTTATAACAGGATGACAAAAGCTTTGTGTTTCGCGCTTTGATCATTATTAGTCTTATAAATGGCTTTAAAAATAAATAACATATGTTTATTACGCAATTACTAGCAGTACTGTCTCAGAATGGATAATTCCATGCACAGTCTATGAGAAAATGAATTATCTTTATAATTTTATGTTACACTTATTTTATTTTGTTACTTATTCTGTTATTCGGAGTAGAGATAAAGCCTGCGAATTAATGATAATAAAAATCGGTTCAGCCATTCTTGGGTTATAAACGATGTAAATAACTTTGTTACGCTTGATACAAAGATATTTATTGCATGCATATTTGTGTTATACAATTAAATAAGTTTGTCTCAAGGTTATTTAAATTGGTTTAGCGTAGACTAACTACAAATAATGCTGTCTTGTCATATAAAAATGCATTTTATATAAGATATTAACATTTTTTGGAATAAAATAATATTCATTATTTATTTTTAATTTTTATTCATTATTAATATTAAGTTTAATTGACTGAAATCTAGTTGATGATTATTTTGCTTGCTTATTTGTATAGTTTTCTTTATTATTTAAATTTGATAACATTACTCAAACTACAATTTAGACAATGTTAAGTGTTGCCTCCTTACAAAGTTGTCACACATATTTTTTTGTTTTTTTTTTTATCTGACTAACGCTGTTGATCGGAGGGGTTATAACAGCTTCACCAATCTCTGAGGCGAACGCTTTACCGCTTGAGCACTAACCTGGCGTTTATGCCAGCTTTCCATTGTTTTCCTATTGTCTTATTTTTATAGGTAATCGACATATTAAGATTAAAATTTTACTGTATAAATGCAATACAAGAAAATAGTATTGCACAATAAAACCGTCATTTTGTAACGTTATATTACTGAAAACATATATTATTTTTATATTTCACACTATACGAGATATAAATATAAAACATAAATACTTTTACTGTCACATATGTATGTGTAATAATAATAAAATGTGAAACAATATCTATCTTTTAGTATTATACCTTTTACAAAGTTTTCCCAGTATTATAGTAAATTCAAAATTTCACATAAAATCTAATGACAGACGCATATTTTCTCCAATTACCAACGTGCTATCACCACCAATATAAAATATGCAATAGCATTATTTCTTACTGAAATATGTTAAATTATAATATGGAAATTGGATGAACACTGAATTGTTACCACTTGAAATGAAATATTCCATCTTAAATTACACTAATTGTGTAAACTATTAAAAACATACAAAAAAAATGTTTTATAAACGTTATAAAAAATAAGGATAATATATAAAACATTGATATATTAGGATTTTACACTTCGCTCACCAGAAGCCGTGACAAGATGAAAGACTCTTGATTATCACATAATTAACTTATACATTTTATTGATATTCGTTATAATATATACCTCATTTGTAAATGATAAAATATGTATTTTATACATTGCCTATCAAATAAATGAGATTTTTGGAAATTAAGAAAAATACTAATTCTTATTATATCTACATATCTATATACCTATATATAAGGAAAATGGGGTTCCTTTGAGACACCATCACCTCAAAAGTACTGATGATATAGGGATGGGGACTGCTACCAATGGACGCGGAATTTATTTTTTAGATTTCGACTGTTTCTTATTTTTTAATCGATTTACTCTTATGTTTTTTATTTCCACTAATAAAAACAAAAGACTTTTCATTTTGCTGCATTCATTTGTTTTTTTAGGAACGCAGTGAAGAATATATGAAACGCGGGCTTAAAGCTAGTATACATATGTAACCAAATTCGGGTTAGTTACATCATTTATAACTCAAAAATCGCTGTACCGATTTTTATGATCTTTGATTTGTTGTCTTCGTCTCCAAACCGAATAGCAGAATAACTTACGATAAAAAATTTTTTTTATGATACTTGGAGAACGGATCGACTGATTTCGATGTTTTCTTTTCATCTCCTGGACTTGAAATGTTTCCTTGTGTATTGAGAGAAAATATAAATTTTATTCAGCTAATAAAACTCACATCACTCACTCACTCAGCTAACATCTATTGATTATGAGGCCATATGAAGTTCACCAGGACAGGAATGGAGATTCATCCATTTGATCTATTCAACCGAAAGACGTTCACTGCTGGTCATAAATCTCTCCCAACGATCTCCACGACGATCGGTCTTGCGCCACCTGTATCCAGATGATTCCCGGGACGTTCACCAGGTGCATAGGTCCTCGGTTCAATTTGTGGGGGGCTTATCCACGGCTGCGTCTTCCGGTACGCAGCAGCAATTCGAGAACCCGTTTGCTCTCTAGGCCCATCAGTTTTACAAGCGATCTGCCCAAGGCACTTACTTAAGTTTTACAATTCTTTGGGCAAGGTCTGTTGCTTTGGATCTTCTGCGGATCTTCTCATCCCTGATTCGATCACACAGTGAAACTTCAAGCATAGCCCTCTTCATTGCCCTTTGGATAACTATGAGCTTTTTGATTAGCTAGTTTAACATAAATACCAACCTCATCCAAATTAAGATAAAATTTAAATTTCATAAAAATTATATTAAATTAAAATATCATGAAATATCTTTTTTCACCTAAACTGTTAATTATTTTTATTAATACTCTGTAATGTTAGGTATATAATAAAGCTTACCGCAGGAATTGTCAAAGGGCGTTCGCTGAATCCATGTTAATGGAATTGACAGAGTGAGATGTGATGCTATTTATTGGGTGACGACTCTACGTTTGATCCGGTAGAATTGTAGAACGAACACACGAATCCGGTTGAAATTGAAATATCACATTTGCCATTACAGCTACCGACTAATTGGTTACGTATGCGCTGCGTTGATTCGATGTCACGTTCCGGCCTAGGACTTCATTATTACATGAATAAATATAATATTTATACGTGCACTTTAGCACTATCTCCGAATAACTGTTTATTTAATAATTTACTTTTATTAAGTTTTGAGAAACTTAAAATATAAAAAAATTGTGTTTTCAATGACTTGCTTGTTGGAGGGCTCCTGGTTCCGCAACTAGGCACATTTGCGGTCCGTTGTGTGTGCAGGATTAGCCAGCTACAAATGCCAGCTCAGCTCATTTCAGAAAAGCAGAATCCTCCTGGGGCGATCACAGGCTTCCTGGAGTGACCTCGTTTTCTTGAGGGTTTTTGCCGGTTGGTTGACTACTCCCGTGTATTACAGGACAGACTTCTTCTTCCAGACATCCCTTGCTTATAGGCCTATCTGTCAGACTTATAGTAAATAAATGTTTATTAAGTAAGCAATGTCCCGTCATTACACCCACTACTAGGCGAAGATCAGCACGAGATAAGTTGAGCAGTCTCCGGGCCAAGCTCCGTGATATTTTTGAAACAGCTTGTTTAGACTGTCCACTGCCAGGAGTGTTAGCCCATCTCTCACTGTGAGTGCTGTGGGTGTATTGAGTCAACCATGATCTAAATGTATTAAATGTTAGAGGAAGATATGACACAGGGCCTGCCACTGTTGTCGTCGATCCTCTTCTTGCCAGTTCGTCTGCTGCGTCTTTACCCATTGATCCACAGTGTACCTTAATCCATTGTAGGAAGGAAGTCAACAGGGACTGCTTCTATGCGTTGCGGTGTACGGTGACATTCATAGATGAGGCCTGAGGTGATCGAAGTACTCTTAAGGGCTTGAAGTACGGCCGTACTATCATAGAAAATTCGGATATCAAAGTTCCTTATTTCTCTTTTGAACACTGCATTTGGTGCTTGGATGATAGCGACACATTTACATTAGAATATGATGCCATGCACACCCAAACCTGTAGATATTTTGATATTGAGATCTTGTGAGAATACTCCCGAACCTGTTCCAAATTTTATTTGGGATCCGTCTGTGTAGATGTGGTGCTCAATGGTAATCTGTTCATCTTTTATATCTTCCCTAAGCTGTATTTTATATATTCTGTCAAATTCTAATATCTTAGGAATCTTGTCGCAGGGGTTTTCGCGAAGAGGTTGTAGACCTTTTTTCTTTTTTTCTTGATGGGGGGAAATGCATTTACGCACTACCCTTACCTATTGCATTAGTGAGACCAGAGTCCCCCAATTTACCTATTGCATTAGTAAGACCGGAGTCCCCCAATGCAATAGGTAAGGGGGCACGGCGGGACGAACTCCGTGCCAGTGTGGGACTCACCCGGGTGTGAAGCGCCCGGAAATACCCACTAAAACCCCCCGGGGCCTTCCGCCGCATTTGGGATGGGGGCGACACGAGGTGGCTTTCGCAAGTATCGCGTCGCCCCCTGCGGCGAACCCACCGGGCCTCGTTCGTGCAATGGTCCAATGGGGATGGGGGGGAATACTTCCCCATCCACCTCTTAGCCCACCTCTACAAGAGAGGTATGACCAATTGGTCAAAAGTCCGGGGGGCAGGATATACTTCCTGCCCCCCATAAAAGGGAAATAGAAGAATGGAAGAAGCTCCGCACGTAGCGTGCCCATTTCCCCCTGGCCCGACCATGGCCTTAACCACCGCCGGCAGCGAGAGGTCTGGGGGGTGGTTGCCTCCTTCTGTGAGCGAGTGATGCTATAGAAGGAGGCAGCGGAGAGGGCCAGGCAAGAGGATCCGGGGGCGGATCCTCGGCAGAGGAAAAGGCCCAGGGGGAAATGGGCACGCTACGTGCGGAGCTTCTTCCATTCTTCTATTTCCCTTTTATGGGGGGCAGGAAGTATATCCTGCCCCTCGGACTTTTGACCAATTGGTCATACCTCTCTTGTAGAGGTGGGCTAAGAGGTGGATGGGGAAGTATTCCCCCCCATCCCCATTGGACCATTGCACGAACGAGGCCCGGTGGGTTCGCCGCAGGGGGCGACGCGATACTTGCGAAAGCCACCTCGTGTCGCCCCCATCCCAAATGCGGCGGAAGCCCCCGGGGGGTTTTAGTGGGTATTTCCGGGCGCTTCACGCCCGGGTGAGTCCCACACTGGCACGGAGTTCGTCCCTCCGTGCCCCCTTACCTATTGCATTGGGGGACTCCGGTCTTACTAATGCAATAGGAAGGGTAGTGCGTAAATGCATTTCCCCTCGACAAAAAAAAAGGGTCACACAGGCTAGTCTTTGAAACCTCTGAAAACGGGCTTTCGTGGTACTCTGTTTCTGTCCTGGGCCACCGGACAATTGCACTGCACTGTAATTAATGGTTTTATAATGGCTGTGTATAGCAATACTGTAATTTTTCGCGAGATCCTCCAGGTTTTTCTTAGAATTCTTTTACACTGCCACAAGATTATGCATGCTTTTTTCAAGCTTTCGGTCTAGGTGCTTGTTCCATAAAAGTTTGCTGTCAAGAATAACGCCCAGGTACTTGACTTCACTTGATAGGGATAAGCGGGTATTGAAGACTTTCGATAATTTCATATTTCCTTGACTTCTCTATTTAGTAAACAGTACTAGTTCCATTTTGGCTGTGTTACCTGTCAATTCATGTTTAGAGCACCATTATTTTTAATACTAAAGACAAGCCTCATCCAATCACAGAGTTTGTTCTGGAATGGTCCACTAATAAGTATGGCGAGGTCATCAGCGTAACCTACTGTGTACTACCCGATATTGTTAAGTCGACATAATCAATTACTTAACAACTAAAATAATTATCTAAAATGAGATGTTCTATGACATTTCTAAAGTTTCATTTGTTACATGTTATCAAAGACTATTACTTGATCATAGATTACTTGATCAAGAAATCCAAATGTTGCACAATCTTTAAATAACTTTTTAGTAACTTCTTCAGCATTATTCTTAAAGAATGCGCATGAAGCATAAACTTAGTTAACTCATCATGTGATTCAAATTTAAATGTTTTTCTTTGATTTGTTTCTGGCAACGAACCCATGATTTCAATTGTAATTCCTTCCCAAAATCTTGAAAACATTGGTGATTTGTTTGGTTGAAGCTTATTACATTTATTTATTTATTTCAATCAACATTATGGATCATTCAAACACAGGCTTACACAATCTACTACTTATGATCAATTACTTGTAAAACATCTTTAGTGGCGTGCAGTTCAAACAAATTTACAAGAAACACGTAAGTAACGACGATTCAATACAAAGTACTTCTAGTCATATGTATCATATTACAGTGATTCAGGTACTTACAATCGAGCCTTGACGCAAATACCCTCAGGATGGTGCTAGGGCTGAACCCGTACCCACCGCACAAGGGATGTACGTCGTTTCCTCACGGTGGTATAGAAATAGTTAAACCGCGCTTCCACGAACATTGTTGTATTAACATGAATCAACATTAAGATTATTTATTCTGGCGATTACGCCAGTTTTCCATTATTTACCTATTATCTCATTTTTATGGGTAATCGACATATTAAGACACATTCCCCAGGTGGGGATCGGAGCACGTCTTGTACAATTGCCGGAGGGGGACTCGGAGTGTGTGCGGGAGCAAAGTTAGCCGCCCATCATTGTCACACTTACTTTAGAATAACACATTGAGGTACGACCAGGTACAAGTGAATATTTTCGTCCCTGATAAAATAAATAGAAATTATTAAACTAACATAATTCTGTACGTAACTCGTAAAGCTTTTACAGACAAAGAATTGGGTTAATTAATTTTGTATTTTATAAATGTATTAAAGAAAATATAATGTTTACGTGTTTTAAAATAAAATTGTACTTATTCCTAAGAGAAATTAGCAAGATTTTGAATGTGTTATTAAAACTTAATCTGAAATTCCAGGCTGACATATTTGTAGGAAGCCCAAACTATACTAAAATCATTACCGCTTGACTTCTTTTTTTATTAAAAAAAATCTTCCGACTCGTTTCTAGGTGTTTAGAAAGGAATTTCGACGTACTAAAATTCTTCGATATAGGTGCTTGTTATACTTAACGACAAAGCGTTACAAGCAACCTTCTAAGAAACAAGTTTAACTTATTAAAGTTGAAAATTGCAATTGAAGATGAATCGAAAAAAATGCAGTTGAAAATTTTTCTTGCACTAGAACACTAATAAACAATAACAAACAATACTAACACTTTTTAATTAAAAACAAAATCGACCTCAAAAGAACATACTCCTCCTATTTGAAGTCTGTTAATAAAGATTGATCTTTATATCATGTTGTTGTTAGGCACTCTATATATTGACAGATATCTTAAATAAAAATGATTACACCAGAAACAGTTTTTAAACCTTAGAGAAACAAAATCTTGTTGGAAACTGCAGCTACGAAAAAAAAATTCAAACATACAAATTTCTCCAAAGCTGTCGAGATACTAGCAAGTTGAAAGGAAGAAAACCTCTTTAAAAAATCATCAATTTAAGGTTCAGTGAGGCTGAATCGGGAACTAGAAGTACAAAACCTCCTAAATAAATCACAAACGAAAAACACTTCATAAAAAAATTCCAAACTAAACCGGATTTGATTTCGGTTTCGGTCACTTATGAGCATCTTGGAACATATGTCAAAGGTCGTGCACTAATAAAAACTAGGATCCTATGTATATTTCCTTATCAAAATGTAACTTTGTGACTAACTTCATTTCAGTCTGTCCAATCATTTGAAAGTTTTAAGGAATAGACATCTCAACATTTACGTTTATAATAATCAATATATATAAATTAATGTGTGTTTTATACTGCATAAGATCAGCACTGTGACCACAATCTCAACTGATGTTAAGTGGCGATGTGAGCCAGGATGGTAAACTCACTAAGACAAGTACTGGGTTTCAAGTGATACTCTTTGAATACACCTATTGGAGAAGTTTAATACTTAAAGGTGGTAACCTAACCTTTTATTTTTATTTTTTTTTTTTTTTCGACAGGGGGAAATGCATTTACGCACTACCCTTACCTATTGTATTAGTGAGACCGAAGTCTCCCAATACAATAGGTAAGGGAGCACGGAGTGACGAGTTCCGTGCCAGTGTGGGACTCGCCCGGGCGAGAGTCCACTAAAACCCCCCGGGGCCGTCCGCTGCATTTGGGATGGGGGCGATACGGAATTGCAAGGCATGCCGCCGCGTCGCCCCCTGCAGCAAACCCACCGGGCCTCGTCGTGCAATGGCCCAATGGGGATGGGGGAGAACACTTCTCCACCCCACCTCTTCGCCCGCCCTCCCGAAGGGAGCCATGACCCAGTGGTCAGACATCCGGAGGCAGGATATACTTCCTGCCCCAAATAAGATTGAAAAAGAAGAAGGGATAGTGCAGTGACGGGCAAAGACAAAGAGGAAGGAACCCGCCACTGCTATAGAAGAGAAAGAAAAAGAAGCACCTCCTCCTGAGGTCAAAAAAAAAAACCTAACAAAACCAGACAAGTATTATTAGAGAAGGCCCTACATACCTACACTATATGGTTTCTTCAGGATGTTTCCCTTCACCGAAAGCTCAGGTTTATTATAGATTTGGATAGGAGGGTTCAAACCTGTGTCCATCGAAGCAGAGTCCAATCACACTACCAACTGCACCCCCTTTATATTCATGATTTTACAAATAAGGGTTCTTGTATACAGAGATTTTATATACGTGTAACGTTATATAAATTAGAATTATAAATTAGACATTACAATGACTTGAAGTAAAATTTTAACTATTTTGGAAAGACATATAAATAATGCAAATTTCTTTAGTTATTTTTTAAAGATTTTTCCTAAAAATAACGTTAAATATTTATTCAAACTAGTGGGTTCATTACAGTCAACGGCATACCATTCTATAATATTTTTAATATCTAAGTACTTTAGTTCAACTTAAGCTTCATGTCAACACCTATATCTGAGTCTCAACTTACGAGTTTGATTTCTAGCTACATTTTGCATGATCAAGATCGAGAATAGACCATGGTACTTTAAGCAAAATACGGTTTTTAGTCAATATTCACCTAACGTAACCTTTGTCTATTCTCATAGTAATTTTTCAATTACTTTTCACTTTTCTTTTTCTGGGCTGTATCGAATAATTTTTCGTTTTCGTTATGAAGATTAAACCCAATTTTTTTTATGACTAATCACTGATACTGATCTGACACTTTAGTGAAAAGTAGCTAAAAATGGATTGAGATCGCATATTGAAACAGACACTAAGTATTTTTTACAGGTCGGTCGATCGATCTCCGCTTTACCGTCACATTAATTTAAAACGACACTGTAACAACTAGTAACAGCACAAAACAAAACCGACTTCAAAAGAATCAACTATAAAAATGCACTAAAAAGTAAATAAATAATCACTTTATTATTTTACTTCTGTTTACTTTAATATATCCTTTGTTTTAATACCATTAATAATTTAAACTATGTATTTGGAACATTTAAAGGTAAATTTAATAAAATTGTTATCATATATCTTTACAGACTGAGACTCTACTCATCATCATCATCATCTCTCCCTACCCTTTTCCCATTTTTATTTGGGGTCGGGGGGGCGCAACATATCTTCCTTTTCCAATTCAAACTCTACTAAAAAATAAAAATTCATCAAATTAGCAAAAAGTTAATTCATTGTTGTTACTTTCAAGTTTAACAGCAGTTTTCTCTCTTTAATTACCTTTGTTAAAACCGTTTCAAGCAGTTAGTAAATCGTTGTCATTTAAAAAATATATATATTAGCAAATAATATACACAAACAAACACTACTGTAAATAAACAATAAATAAAAGACTTAATACCTACGTTTACAAATGGCTGGATTTATAAAATTTAAATAGAATAAAAAGAGTATAATCGTTCAACTTATAAATTATAATATAATTAAATTACTTTAATTAATGCTCCTTATTAACAATATTAGCACAAAAATATTTTCATATTACATATTTCAATCTACACAAAGTTTATTAGGTTTATTTGTATATATCATCGAGTACTAATTCTTGCAATATTTGTAAAATTTTAGCACATTCACAAAAGTCATTTACTAATCATTTTGAGTCGTTACGAATGCCTTTCGTTATATTAGATCGAGGTCAAACATTTTATAATTAATTATGTCACGATACAGCAAAGGGTTGCAAGGCAAGGTTGCGATTAAATTAATTTTATTCAAAATTACTAAAAGCTAATTCCCTTTAATGATAAACGCCTTTAAAAATCAAATAGCTACTACTCACGCAACTACCTCGGATACTTTGACAGGCGCCGTAAGTACCCTAAAATACACAGGGCCCGTCAAAGATCATAATCACTTCCATTTAACACCTTGAAACGGTGAGAACGCCGCACTAAACTCCAAACAATAGTCACGGAATGGTGTCATTAGTTGAATTAGACACGTGACCGTATAATTGAAACGGTCCCAGAATTCACCGCGTGGGTCAACGCGGTCGGAAGAGTGATGTGAATAATTTGCGAAACAATTGCCTTTCAGGTAGAGAGGTAGGTGTATTGCTTCGGGGTGACGAAGTTGAATGAAGATGTATTGCTTCGATTTTGTATTGAATACTACAGTATTCTCAGCACCTAACTAAAATACATTTTAAAGTAGTTGTGTTATTAGTGTTACAGGGACCGTCTAAGTAATACATAGGCACCAGTGGACGCCTATTTTTGACGACAGTCAATTCGGGTAGTCGAATGGCGATTAAGTAAGTAGTGTTTTCCTGTTTATTTTTAATTACTTATGTAGATTTTGTTAATATCAAACCAATTGTTACGTTGCCGCGAAGGGTTAAGAGTTTTGCTTTGCTGACACAGATGTGAAAAATTTTGCATAAAAACCTGAACGGCCCTTATCGCAATTATTACATAATTCAACAATGTGAATCGCACCTGGTAGTTACAAATGAACTTCCTATAGAGTAAAAAAAAGAATTAAAAAGATACAAAAAAAATCAACCAAAATTTCATTTGGCAAATAATTCGATAGCGTAATTAATCTTTAGCTATATCAAATCATGAAAGTCAATATAACCCAAATAGTAATTTTTTTTTATTGAAAACATAAAACAAACCTCGCGTAATGACTTTGACAATCAGATAAGAATTATATTAGTCAGCCAAACGAAAGTTTTAAGATTTTTAATTAAAATTTATTGTAGCTTTTAATAGGCGAAAGCGACGAAACGATGGTCGAATCGTCGCCGACATAGGAAATTACTTCTCTAATCAGATCATTCCGAACGGGTGCTGTCAACTGACATAATAGATCACAATGTGGCTGTTATTAGAGTCTGATTCCAGTCATGTGATTTATCGAGTCAGTGTATCGAATATTTTAAGTCTAAAATCAAAAATATTCGAAAACATTCACATTTTTACCCTTAAATAAACACTGATAGACAGACACATTAAAATTGTAGTGTTGTTCTTTTTCTCGATTCTTAAGTTTGACTATTTGGTTTATAGGGCATTTTTACAAGCTGAGACAAATACAAACAATAATTTAATGTTAAGAATCCAACCTTCTTTATATGAGTAATGACATTTATAATTTATGACAATTTATAATTAACTGATTTTCATTTTCATTTTAATATATTTAATTCACGAGTTTTAAATTCATTGGTATTCCTTCAATACAGTAATTGTAACATACGCCAAATATCGCCTGGTTTTCTGTTTTCTATAATTTATTTCCTAATCTTCACTAAACCTGAGTCACTCCGCAATAATATTATAAAGTTAATATTTTACTAAATTATCTGGCACACATATTTATATACTCAAGTCAGAAATTCTAATCCTACCAACCCACAAATTTTATTGGTCCTAGGGGATATCGCCTGAACCGCTTGGATAGTTAGTCCACATATGGAATGGGGCGCAAGTTGCTTTAGGATTAGAAAAAATAAATAAATTACGATACACAATTTGGATCTAATTTTTTTTATTAAGTTAATAAAAAGCCTTGATTCTTACTACTATTTAACACAGATTTCGATAATGTCGATAAAGAAAAAAGGTATTTTTTTTAGTAGTGTTTTGAACAGGTTTTTATCTATAGTTGTTTAAATATAAATAATATAAGAGCAAATCTTCATAAATACGACTATCACCACGAGAGTGTTCTTAGGTAACGGCCAAGCCGAGGTTCGTACCACTTTGGTAACCCTTGTGCTAGTTACACTTTGCGGCTGAGTGCCTTCAGCACTCACACACAAAGCCACGGTGAAGCTCTAAAGGCCCTTCCGGTCAACGGCATTAGCGAGTTAGAAGAAAGAAAAAATACACGACAGTGCTTCATTCAAACTTCATTTTTTCAGGAGTGTTTTTTTTAAACAATTAGACTTCCATAGTTCACTCATATTTTCTGAGAAAAAAATATGATTGCCTTATCCAGTTGTACAAAGGGCAGTTTTTTTTCTAAACGATTAAATGGAGGAACTTAAAACGTATATACATACTAGTATAATAAATCTATTTTAAATCATAATTATGAAACAAATATTTACAAATATCTATCGCTTCTTGAGCTTTAAAATAATACATTAAATTTATATACACACATTTGGTTGATATAGGTAATATTACAGAATAATTTTTAGGAAAACATAAATAAAAATAATTCACGTATCTCGGCTGCCACAGTCCAAGTTATTTACATATCGGTGACTCGGAATCCTAAACAGAGTGCGACGGTTTTTCCTGCCCGACCAGCTGTACCTTCTTTATAAGGCCCAGGTACGGCCGTGCATAGAATACTGCTCGCACCTCTGGAAAGGGTCCGCTAAATATTTCATCGATGCCTTAGACAGGTTGCAGAGGCGGGCTGTCCGCATTGTAAATGATACAGGTATCACCAACTTCATAGAACCGCTTCAATTGCGCAGGGACATTGCCTCTCTAAACGTATTTTACCGCTTGTATCATGGCGAGTGTTATAAAGAGCTCTTTGAGCTGATCCCCTCCTCTCCATTCCATAACAGAATTACGCGGGCGGGACTTCGGTGTCACGGTTTCACGGTGACACCCATAACTTCAAGAACCAAAAAGTTTGCTGACTCTTACTTTTGTCGCACTGTGAGGTTATGGAACCGTCTTCCTATCTGCGTGTTCCTTTTTTCATATGATATTGGGTCCTTCAAAAGAGGCGTGAAGAGGTTTTTAAGCAGGCCAGCATGACAGCGGTGACTGGCAGTGAATTCTGTTCATTGTCAGTCGCCGCTGTTTTTTGGATTGTACTGTACTTACCATCAGGTCCAGTGCAGGCACTGTGCTGTGCATTATAAAAAAAACATTGGAATTTATGAATATTTCTATACTATAATACACATTTTTTCTAATAATTAACATACTGACATAATTTTTATTTTAAAATTTGATTGTTCTGTAAAAGAAAAAGAAATTCTGAACCCTCGAGGAGTAAGAAAATCGTTGTATTTCTATACATAATATTATATGAAACTACTACCGTCAACCAACCCTAAAAGATACAAAATAAAAAACAAATGAAAAAGACATTCGAAATTCCTAGTAATTTTTAAAAGTTCTAAACAATACGTCGAAACCAAATCCAAAATAAATCCTATACGGTCATACGTTCTTTAAATTAATTGCGAATTAAAATAGTTTCTCAAGTAACACTTAAGCAATAACATTTTCTATAATATAAAGTATTATTAGGTATTCAAGTTATATCCGAATGCACTTTATTAAAGTTCTATACTTTGCTATGAAGCCACGAATTATTAATTAATCAGTTTGTTAAATTTAACTCCGCACATAATAATAGTAACTAACTCAGCTACACTGATAATTGGGTCGCAGCATAAGGCACAAATGTTAATTCAATTAGCTATGAGGTCAGTGAACACCAACTGATTAACTAACCGGTTTTAGTCTTTGTTACGTTTGCGAGAAAACACACTCGAAAGCGTTTGACGCATTTACTAAACATTTAGTTTAAACAATATTACTAACTATATTACTAAGTAGTGCATGGATCAATCTACGCATTGAACATTATAGAGACCTTTGAATTATAATTAATTAGATTAGAGAGCTGTTTTTAAATATTAAATTAGCAATTGATTTCGTTGCTTTTCATGCGATTTAATAAAGATGTAAATAAACATAAAATGTAACATTTTATAGGAAATAATTATACTAATAACTGATTTCAGCAGTGAAATAATACATACTTGATTGAGCAAACTATTTTAAGCAGATCTGAGTTGCTGTTAGCCCTCCGACTTCGCTCTGAGTACATTCCATCAAATAAGTTTTTATATTTAATGCGTAAAGTAACATCACCACGACATGTGGCGTCATTAATTATGTGCATCATGGTTTGATGAATGTGTGCGGAATGAAAATTGTGGAAGTTTAGTTAAATTGACTCGATCCATGGAAATAGGCATTTGTAATTCGATACTGGCAAGCCCTATGTCCGAGATAGCTAGGTTATTGTTCAAAGTAGCTAAATTAGCTTTAATAAAAAGTTAGTGTGAATTGTAAATTTTATAGTCTGTCTGTGAATGTATGTGTTGTACTTACAGGGCATCATTGTCGCTAAGCGACAAAGCCCATACAAAGGAATAAAAAAAACACAAAAAATATCTATGAGATATATAGATGTAACTGTGCTCTTAAATCCATTTCAATATTATAAGGGAGGCAATGATTAATACCGGGCGTATTTACATTTATATGAAATTCAACTGAAACGTGTCTGTACACCTAGTTAAGAAAATGCATTAATTTATAATATAATTACATATGAGAAACCATAGCAAGATGGTAGGATATTTTCTAATAATAGTTAAACACCAGTAGGTATGTCCCGGCAGCATCACTTGAGAACCAATATCTGTAGGCTTAGTGTGTTTTACCATCCTGGGCTAAATCGTCAATTAACATTAGATGAAATTGTAGTCAAAGCACTAAGGCCCATACAGAAAATAAAAAAAAATAAAAAAGGGAACAGTTAAATAACTTATTTCTGTAATAGCTAACTAGAATCCTTCGGTAACTGCCATATAAGTAATTTACGTAATGGAAGTTTATAACGTGTATGAAATTACGAGTTCAAAGATTACAAACAAACCTTAATTAACTAGTCAAATATTCTGCAATATAACGTTAAAATATAATTTACCTGTCCCGTATGAGTTGAACGAATTTTAAGGTTGGGAGTAAAACGTAAAACCATTTTATGGTTTCATGCAAATCGTATTTTAAATTAAGCTTTAGACATAATTACTGGCTGTAATAATAAGAAAACATTCAGTATTTTACTAGTTTTAAAATTTTCAAATCAGTGAAGTAAAATTTAAGTAATAAAAGTAATTATAAATAATAAATAAATAATAATAATAAATTAATTTTATAAGTATAAAAAACAAAAATTAATAATAAATTAAGTTGATAAAATATATTTTTACAAGACAAATTTTGAATTCATACTTTTGCAGTTTTTCCTTCAATTATTTTGTATTAAAAGTTATTAAATATACTAGACTTAAAACAACATCACAAAACAATAAAAAACTTCATTAAAATAATATGTTATCTAAAATTAATCCGAAAATAAAACTTAGAAAAACACTATTAATTACCATAAGAGATTTTCTTGAATGAATAATCCTAAGCTTTTGGAAATCATAAATGTTTTGTTTCATTCACTATGACCAAATGAACCTAAGTGGAGTAGGTAGTAATTATTTCATGTAGCTTTGAGAACACAATATCCTCTGCACTAGAGTGAAACCTTAGTTAAACTACCTAAACTAATTCTGCAGTGAATGAACAAACTTGTTGTTAACTTACACGACTTCGGACCACTATACATGTGTAACTATATATAGATGGTTCAATTAATCCTACTATGCAATTTCTTCCGAGAAAATTTCAAGTACCAGTTTCTAATATTGTTTTCAAAATTTATTCTTATTTTTTACTGAAATACCAACACATTTAATAACGTTAATAAACTATTGATGAAAAGTTAAAATCGTCCGTAATATGTCGATTACCCATAAAAATGTGACAATAGGAAGACAAAAAAAAACCAATGGAAAGCTGGAAATCCTTAGGAGAACGGATATGGCAAGAGACCTACGCCCAACATTAGGCAAAATAGGCTGAAGAAGAGATAAAAGATATTGATAGTATAAGTATCATTAAATATCTATGCATTTCTTAATTAATGCAAATACTAAACACTAACGAATGCTTTAAAAATGTAAATGTAGAATTATGAAATCAAAAATTTGTTAATCTCCTTAATTCAAACTATGTTTATTTTCTTTACCAGCGAGAATTTGGAATTTGAAACTAAAATGTAAGATGTATTACTCTTTTCTCGTTCTAAATACCTTAACAGCTTTAATGGACTTGGAAGCAAACACAGAGGTACTCAGCTATAAAAGCAAAAGCTATATGTGCAAGAATGCCAAAGTAACCTCTCAGTTTCAGTTTGGAATATTGCCTTGAGTGCAGTTCTTCGACATTACCCCAACTAACCATATGCATTTTGATTATCTATCTAGTTATATATGCATCACAGAAAATAATAAAAAAGGCTCCTTATAGTACCCAGAATATTTCTAAGGTGTACGTATTATACATGTGTGGTACACATCGTAATGTACGTTTGACTTGTGCATAGAATATGACCATATTACAATGGCAATTGATACAACAGCGTTCCTAGTTGCAGATTGAACTATGTATTTAGCTACTGTTGGAGGTTAGTCTGTAGTGAATGCGAAAGTAAAGTTATCTAATCGTCTTCGATGGCAGGAACTGTAGTGGCCTCCGCACGCTTTACTCTAGTAAATAAGATTCGCGAATGTCATTTCGTCGCGAGCTTCAATTAGAATGCTCGATTAGGACGACATTGCGACTGCGAAGAGCATCAGAGAATTTGCATGATTTTTCACTCGATTAAAGTGACTACAAGGTAGCGGTTTGAGAAAGGCTTCGGTCCAGGTAAGTTTCACATCTTTGTGAACATCCACATTTCTTAGAGATATTTTGTAGAGTTAAGATGTGCGTTATAGCTATGTGGATGAATTCGGCGCTGTGATAGACGAAGATCAACTTTATATAGGTAACACACAGGGTGACTTCGACAAAAAAGAAATTTTATGTATATGATTTCAAAGTCATTAAAAGTACCCGAAAATCTAGCACGTTTGTTCCTAACTTGCTTGCTTGACTAATATTCGATAATCTAAGAGAATCACTAACAGAAAAAGCTAAGGATGCAGAGTTTCAAACAACTGTTTTTGATATCTAAGAGGATGGCAATGCTATAATCTGGATTTATCTCTGATAACTATTTGCGGTACCAAGCAAACATGCATATTATACATTTTGGACACAAGTTATGAGGGGGTTTCTCAGTTCAGAGGAACTATATATTATAGGTTTATCTTTACGTTAGGAAGTAGCGGGAGATCGGTGAGATAAAATTTAAAAAGAATAGGCGTCAGAATGGTGCGTTAGGGGACAACTTCGTGATAAGAATAAGGAGAACAGTGTCTTCTCTACTCCAAAATTTAAACAAATTCTGGTGAGAACGATTTAGTTTAAACTGAAACTTAAACAAGTTCTTTTACCAACAATATTTACACAACATTATTATTTCCATAAAAAAATAAATTATTAACATAGATTCTTCACTGCATTTTTTTAATACGGTATCCTATTTGTTTTCCCATAATTTTTAATACTAAGATAAAGTAAAAATATTTCTCATAAATTCAAACACCTTCCCGTAAAATTATTTATTATTATCTACTTCTTTTTTGCGGAATGCTTATTATTGCGAAAAACAAAAGGACCCTAAGTTAAGCAGAGTAACTTCAGCTATCTACTAAAAAATGTCTTTTCAAAATCGATCCCGCCGTTCCGGAGATTACAAACAGACAAAAATTTTAAAATTTGTATGATATCGTATATACATTCGTATGTATTTAGTAAAAAAATATTATTTTGACATTACAAACAGACACTTCAATTGTGTTTATTAGTATAGATAATATTATGTATGTACGTATAATTCAAAAATTTCAATGTTATCTAAGTAACAGTTACCAGCACTAAATGAAAAGACTCAATCATATACTAACACACACAAAAAAAAATTCAAACGTGACCAAAGAAAATTAAAAAAAGAACCATTAATACTAACAGGTCTTAAATCTTCTGTAAATCGCGTAGCTAGAGACAAATATAAATTGTTGGAAAATTAATGTCTTCATAATCTTATCACTTTAACGTTAATTTAACTAATGGCTAGGAGGCCGACGATAATGTCATACTTTTTTGTTAATAAAATTTAAAAATATTAAATTACTTTTTTTTTAGCGATACTCGGAATATTCAATGGAATCACCTTTCGGCAATTACATTAACTAAATTGTATTTGAGTGAAAGCCACAGTCCTCGCAATAAAATGAATGTCATTTCTTTGAGGGAGCTTCCAGTAATAACTTTCTGGGGTGGGTATGTATTTATGTCTAGAAATATATCTTTTTTTTATTTTCTTCATAAAAAAATCCTTTCATGAGTGTGAGAGTGACGATAGAAAATATATTAAAATGGTTGTCATCGTGATCATTTTTTGTCAGGCCTCAATGCTTTGATCACAATCTCACCTGATATTGAGTGTGACGATGTGGTCCAGAATGGTAAACACACTAAGCCAAGAGGTACTGGTTCTCAAGTGATGTTTTCCTTCACCGAAATCTCAGGATGATTTTAGAGTTGGATAGGTGGATATGAACCCGCGTCCATTGACCACAATATTTAACTTTATTCCCATTATTTATAGGAACAGAGAGGAAAATTGTTTATTTTTTTTTGTTTTTAAGGCTAAACAACTCATCCGATTTTAAAAATACTTTTACCTATAGAAAACAACAATATCACCGAGATATATTTTAATTAGAGATTTTTATATATCCGTGCAAATCCGGGTGGGTTGCTAGTCTAAAATAAATTAAGAAAACATAGTATTTTTTAAAGGTTAAATAGAACAATTTTAAAATCATACCGAATATTTGACGTCGACGAAGGCTAGATACTGAGATGGATTGTAACTTGGTATTTCATATATACAGAAATTTAGAATATCAGTAAACATTTTTCCACATTTTTACCTCGCGTCGTGTTTTATCGAGAAGCAACATCTCGACGTGGAGTTAGGGGCACGTTTTATCTCTTCCGCTACATGCGTCGCCCCAAAGGGTGTTTGTTTCTTTCGATTGATATGTATGTCACATCTATTGGAGCCATAGAGTTTGAATTAGACGCAAGCATTTTTATTATCATAGAGGATTGCTTCCGAATTACGTAATTCTAAATAAATAATAATACTTTACAAGATATTAAAACGTAATAACCAAGTTTTTTGTATTTATTTATCTAAAAAAATCCAACAAGATTGAAACAAGGAACACACTGAAAAACAATTAATGTGAAAACGAACTTTGCGTAATATAGTTTTTAATTTTTTTATATGGAACAATAACAATAAAATATTTCACGCAAATTCAAATACCAGTACATTGAATCGTTTTTTATTCACAGTTTCATGAGTTTTTTTTTTTTTTTACGCGAAATCCTAGTTATTTTCGAAAAACAGAAGTACCCTAAGTTAGGTGGAGTTACTTCAGGTATCTACCAAAAAGTCTTGTTAAAATCGATCCAGCCGTTCTGGAGATTTCTCGGAAAAAATTAATTTACAATAATAAATTAAATTAAATAAATTATGAGTTACAAATAATTGTAATTACATTTTGAATAAATAAATCTTGTCACATTACATGTTAATATACTATATTAACAGGACACGCGGTCGGAAAAGTAGGTATTTCAGAAATCTATTGCTATCGCGTTACGCCCCGAAAAAAGAATGCAGTGCATGAAGGGGCAACTGTAGCTCGGGTTGATTTGACCTATGTACCTTCATAGTACCCTGTATCCTTCTCTAAAACTGGCTTTGCCTACGCCTATACATTTTAGATTTTTTAATTTTATTCATTAAATTTGTTTGCAGAACGTCTGAAAATGACAGTACAAAATTGAGCATTTTTACATTTTCAAATGCTCCAGTTTCTAGAATAACTAATGCATGGAAAAAATCCAAACGTACATGGTACATGGCGCCGGTGGATATATATTATTTGTTATAAAAATATTTACTTTAATGCTATTTATTATCCAGGTAGGAAACAGGGGACTACGCTTATATGAAATAAATTCCGCTAGGATATTCTCTGAAATTAAAGTAAGAATGAGAATGTATTATATGAAAATATAATTAGTTAAATTTTACAGTGGATTGAATTGTTCTAATAAATATTTAAAAAAAACAATAGATGTCTAAGAAGTATATGTGGCACAAGAATTATAGATAAAGTAAGGAACAGCGTAATAGAGGAACGTTGTGGTGCGATAGAGGATGTAGTGACAAAAATAGAGAAAAGGATGTTTAATTGGTTTGGACACGTGGATAGGATAGATGATTGAAGATTGACGAAACAAATTTATAAGGCGAGAGTGACGGGGCAAGCTGGTACGGGTCGTCCTAGGCGAAAATCTCTAGATCAAATCGAAGATATTCTAATGAATGGCCAGGTCAAAAGTACCCGTAACCTAAGAGCGTCTATGAAAGTAGAAGGATAGAAAGAAATGTATCAGGATCATAGCAGAGATATAAGATTGTAGCTCTACCTACCCTCATGGGAGAGAGGCGTAATATTATGCATTTATCTAAATCATTTATAATATTAGACATTTATGTTATTTTTCTATAATATATATTAGCTTCATAATATATTACATAATTAAGTTACGAGTAACACAATAATAACTAAATTTTTTTTGTTCAGTAAAAATATACGAATTACTTATTATGAACATTATCAAGACAAATCTCAGGGAGTAAACACTCTTTCATATTACCTGGGCATTTTAATCCAAACATCACAAATGCGCTAATATTTATCACGGCGGTATTAAATAAGGGTAATAATGGAATAACAAATGCGATGCCGCCGGCCGACACGACAATACTCCGTATATATTCTAAGGAAAACTCTTTGAAATATTTCTTGAAAAATTACTCAAGTAATCTTTCTCTTTCAACCCTTCACTTGACCGTACATTCACTTGTTTAAATTAATATGTAAACATTTCAATTTATGATATAACATATTACTAGTAAAAAATAATAGTAAATACATATAAGCAGTGTTTAAAGTAAAACCCTTTCACATCTGGGACGGAACTAAGCTCGGCGAAATGTGGGTCTAGATCGCCTACTTCACCTTTGCCTAACCATTTAGAGATAACAGCCGTGAGCTTATGTTTTTTTAAGTAAACCCATAGAATATTAAAAATGTTGTAAAAGTTATATATATAAATATATTTATATACATATATTTATTTATATTGTCATTGTCACATCGCGAATTGTCGTATCGATCATAAAATTACTTCAGCGAAAATTCGTCCACTTCGTTAATGTATGTTTTAGATGTTTGTCAGCATTTATATACATAGTGTAATTTTAGCATTCGTTTCTTTTAGCAGAGTTAGATTAAAAATTTATTTTATCTTCAAAGATTTTAGTGAAAGCAAGCAACTTATTATCTTACAATTAACACTAATTAAGATCTTACGAAGGGCTCAGCATGTCTCAAAGCAAGTGCTTTCCTTTGAAATCATTACTGGGTACTTAATTAGGGCTCATGGTGTGTAGAGCAAAATTATATTTTATGGAATGTTTACGTAAGAATTTACGTTTCAAGTTGTGCTTTCGCTAAAGGCTGGTATACGTTCATACTTGGTTACATTACGTTTACATTATTATTATAATAGTGCGCAATAAATTTCGTATGTGGATTTCATGCTGGAAATGATTTTTTATGTTCCACTTCCTGTAAAATAAATTAATATCAATTAATCAAGTTATTGCTTAACTTTATAGCGTTTCAGAATTTTGTCTCTAGAAAACTATACTATAATAAAATTTATGTCTGACTGAATTTATGTACAACTCATGAAGACATTGTGAATAAAATGGGATTCAATGCACAATTTTTTTTGACAGGTATTTAAACATGTGAGAAATATCTTTGCTTAACGTTAGCAGCATAAATAATTATTTGGAAAATAAGTAGGGTTCCGTATAAAAAAAGTTAAAACTAAAAAATATATTACGCAATGAAAAATATATGAAACGCGGGCGTAGACGCGGTCACACAACTGGTAGGTATATAAAGTTAGTCGTCATATTTTGAACAAGAAGATTTTTGGTTCAGAGCCTTGTTCTCTGAATCCCTTCAGATGAATACAAAATCAAAATAATTACCACTATTTCGCAATGCCATAGATTTAGAAGGAATTTCGTTTAAACCTTTATTTCCTAGGTTCCTTTTTTATTTAAAACCGTTGTTTGTTAAAAAGCTGTATTTGCTACTTCGAGTAAAACTTAAAAATTGGAACTTCATAACCTTTTTTTTGTGTAAATTTAATACGGTTGTAATTGCCTTTAAGTTTATTTAGATTATTATAGTGGTTAAGTAACTTATTTACATATATTATTTTACCTCATATTATACTTTAAAATCAGACTTAACTTTCAGTGAAGGAAAACATCGTGAGAAAACCATGGTGGTAGGACATTTTCTAATAATGCCCGACTGGGTAGCTACAACCCTCAAGTTTGAAAAACTGCCACAAAATATCAATAAGTGGGTTTTACCATCCTGGACCTCATCGCCAATTAACATCAGGTGAGATTGTGATCAAAACACTGAGCTTAAATCGCGTAAAAAAAATCTTTCAAATCTGAAACATGAAGATTTTTCGACATTTTTGTATCCGCGGCATAAGGATAAATGTTTTCATGATATTCTGCTTCATCCGCTCTAAATTTATTTAATCAAGATAATTAACAGGAACTAAAATATCAGGACTTTTAACATGAAATACCTTTAAACATTAATTAATGATGAAGACTCCGATATAGAATATGGACTAGAACACACGCTGTTATAATAATAAACTTGATTAAAATCTTAAAAGGAAAAGTTATATATATATATATATATAGCAAGGTAACCAATCAGAACTGAATATCCCGATATTTAGGTTAGATAAACTACAATTATGTTCTTTCATTTATACGTATATTTATTACTAACAGACTATATAATTTTTTTTCTTACGCCTCAATCAAATATGTTTGTGACTCTGATTACGTGTAATAGTGTTTTATATATTTGAAGACGTAATCTTGCTGTCTTTGTATGTAATAGCAAATTTAAACGAGAACATAATTTCGTATATGATTATTGAATACTATAGTTTATGAGGTTCTAATTATCTTGTGATATAAACATTATCTCGATAATTAAAGGAACCCGACTTGTTTTCCCTTAGGCTTTGATTATCTACGTAACTTTTTTTACAAGGAAAATATCTTAATTATAAGAAATAAACACATCTGTCTATACTAATAAATAATATTGAAGTATCTGTTTGTAATTTCAAAATTATTTTATTTTACTAAATAGATATAAATGTATATACGATACCTATAACAAAAATATAATTTTTTAAAGTTGTCTGTCTATCTGTTTGTCCCGGCTAATCTCCGGAACGGCTGGACGAATTTTGACGTGACTTTTTTTGATAGATAGTGTAATGATTGGTTTTAGTTCGATTAATATTTATTATATTATTATAATTTATATATTCATCATTATATTTATTTATAAAAATTATTAGGAAAACCCGAAGGGTTTTCTATTAGATTATTCATGTCAACTGTCAGTATATCTTACCCGTGCGTTCTGCTAATGTAACATGAGTTTTTATTGGATTAATTGGGAAGACCGTTTAAGAAAGAACGTTTTTAAGAAAGAACGTAATTTGCATATTTGGAACGTCGAGAAACAATAGAATTTAAATTAATTAAGATAACGGGATCGAAAATGAGAAGTCGTGGAGAAATATGAAATCGGTCTCTCAACCAATTTTTGAGAAGACTATGTACATTACATAATGTAATCAGACACACTGTGGGTGATAAAGATTAAGCGCCACTCAACGGTCAATTTATTGAATATCGTATTATAAATTGATGGACTATAAAAGATCCGGAAACACTATTACCGTGCAGACTTTTGGATGAGGCAAGCGAAGATCATAGACGATCGGAAAATTACTAGTTATGACCGATACAGGCGTACTGTTCAACAAATTCTGGTAAAAAGTATTGCAGTGCTATATGTGACGAGTTTCTTTGCCGGCCAGGTTTATTATTATTTTGTATTTTTTATATTAGTGGTATGTAAAGCAAAACCTTCAGTTTATATATATTATATTTTCATTTCGTTTTTGTTTTATTTGTTAATCTAAATTTAATTTAATTGACCTTGCGACAATAGGTGAAGTTACTTATAATTTTTGAAAACAATTAGGGTTCGACGTAAAAAAATTAAACTCATAAGAATTTGAATAAAATCCGATGCAATTCAGTTTTACGGACAAGTGCTTAAATTTATGAGAATTCATTTTACTTCATTTTTGTACAAAAAAAATTAGGGTTCCATATTAAAAAAATAAAATGTAGTGAAGAATATATTAAACGCGGGCGCAGCCGTGGGCACACAGCTACTTCATAAATATGCCTGATATTAACTCAAGCTAAAGAAAGAATGACACATCGATGTATACTTTATTTCTAGCCACGTGCCCGCGGCTGCGCCTGCGTTCATACATTCTTCACCTTGTTTTATTTTTTTTATGTGGAGACCAAATTATTTTCGAAAATTAAAAGTACCCTAAGTAACCCGGAGTAACTTCAGTTATCTACCAAAAAAAGTCCCATCCAAATCCGTCCAGCCGTTCCGGAGATTACCCGGAACAAACAGACAGACACAAAAATTTTAAAAATTGTAATTTTGGCATATGTGTTGTATATACACTCATATATATTCATTAAAAAATATTTTACATTATAAGCAGACACTTCAGTTTTATTTACCAGTACAGTTTGAAATTATGGGTATGATTTTTTTGGGATTTCTAATTTTACAAGCATAGTTAGTTCTCACATGTCAAAGAGACATACTTTTTAAATAACATAACATAAGCTCACGCCTGTTATCCTCGAAGGGTTAGGCAGAGGTGAAGTAGCGAACTACACCACCCACATTTCGCCGAGCTTAGTTCCGTCCCCGATTGTGACAGGGGGCGAGCCTGTCGCCATATCGGGCACAAATTCCAAACTCCGGAATGATACTGAGTAGAAAAAACATAACCTTTTAAATAATACTGATAAAAAGTATTTTACATCCCTATTATTTCATTGCTTGAATGCTAAATTTAGTCAAAAAAACTTTTGATAACTCTAAATAACCCCACCAAGTTACATTCATATTTCATATACAGCAAGCGAAGAGGCAGGTATCAACCAGTAAGTCATTCATAAACCAATATTATTATTTAATACAAATTCCCTTTGACTACTCCACTGTAGACTCGTCGATGCTCACACAGTTATCGCTTAAAATCGTCTATCTCATCAAATATGATGCGACAAAACGGATCATGGCCTTGCATGATCGCAAAATACTTATCCGAGTTTGTTACGTTCCTGTGTAAATGCTGCCGACGTCACCCGTCAGAAACAAAGCATAGTGTATGTCATATAATATAAATGTTCGGTAAGTACATATCTAAAAAAAAAAACAATAACTAGTTGTAATAAGATAAAGCCTTTAAATATTTAATTCTTTTTTTTTTTGTTTATGGTTATGGTCATACATACACTTATATTACATTAACATAGGTACTTAAAAAGGGTCTAAAACTTTTGGGAAAAAGTAGAAGAAATTATTTATATCTTTATATTATTTAATATTTATTTACAAAATGATACATTACATTTAAACTTCAAGCCATATGATTTAAGCTAGTAACATCCATTCGAATACTAACCTCATTAGCTGCTTATTTTACTCAATATTGGTTTATAGTAGGTGTTTCCGTTAGCCGTGTGGTGCCGGCTAAGAATACTACACATATCTTCCCGTGGGTGTCGTAACAGGCGACTAAGGGATATGTACCAGCTGATGGGCGACAGCATCCTCTGGGTACCAAAAACACCTTACTGCGATCGCCAACCCGCCTGCCAAGCCTGGCGATTATGGCAACCCCCCCCCCCCCCCCCCTTATGGTGGAGACCTATAGAAAATTATGTAAAATCTTGATCCTGTATAATGAAAACAGCATATTATGTCGAATACCCATAAAAATGAGACAATAGGAAAACAATGGAATACTGGCGTGAATGCCAGGTTAGTGCTCAAGGGGATATAGATAGAATATTAATTGTAATCATAAATAAAACTAATAGGCAATGTGGTCTCTCATTTATGCCAATTGACATATCTGCGTTACGTTTATTTAATGTGTCGAGTACCCATGAAAATAAGACAATAGGAAAACAATGGAAAGCTGGCGTAAACGCCAGGTAAGTGCTCATGGGGTTAAATCTTTGTAATGTACTTTGTTTAACCAATAACTTTAATAGTATAAGACACGGATTTTTTCACACACAAATGCCAAAATTTACAGTTGGTTTTTTGGAACTATACTACAAATGTAACATAAAACGTTGATGGTCATATTAATTAAATGCCTAACAACGTAAAAAGTTTTCATTAGTTGTATGTCTGAAAAATTAATCTTGAAAAACATTTGTAGCAATGTAACTTCATCGACACATGCCATACTGTTTGTATCCTCTCTACGGTTGTACATAGGAGCGGGGTTGATGTAGCGGAAACTGATAGAATGAGCTCGGGCGTTTGGTACTATTTGCAGGAGAATAACACCGAAACGACCTCCATCGAGACAACGACAAAATGCGCAATTTGTTGAGTCACTTGTCCACGCGATCACAGATACGTTATCGAACAGACACTGTGTATTGTTAGCGAAGCCTCTTATTAAGAGCCGACTTGAGTAAGATGCATTTGTTCACGAGAATTAGAATTATAATATAACAAGTATCTATATGAGAATATGCTTAGGCAAACGTAATTTAAAAATTATCTTTTATAATAATTTAATATTAAAATACTTTTTAATTACGGACAAAACAGACTATTTTGAAATCGGTGCAAACTTACGGATAACAAAGTGGTGTAAATATACGTCGCTAATTATTTTCGATGTTGATTAATTGTTTTCTTTTTAAATCACCTAATCCTTAGCTTATATGTAATTGTGATAATATTTAGGCAGTTATTTCCATTAATAAATAAGTACATTGGTTAACTCTAGCTGGCACCGACTAATGAGACTATAGAAGCTAAAGAAGTACCGTTGGTACATAATATTACTATATGTATGAGGTGCGCGATCATATAAAATGAAATAGAATAAATAATTTTATGAAATTCATTACTGGTTTAAGGTTCTAAAAGTAAACGTCGATCCAGTTTCCGATTTTCAAAGCGCAAAAACTGTTATAAATAAAATATATATAAATATTCTGCAATAAAATATTTTACAATAAAATGGAATAGCAATTTGCAACCGTCTACGCCGGAAACTTACACTAAAGACGTTCAAACCTCATTGATTTGTATGCGCAATTTGGTCGGTGAACCTACACGTTGGCCTTTCATGTAGACGCTCGACCGTCCGCCCAGACTTTTATAACAATAGTACTGAAATATAATGATATCTCGTATCCCATCTCAGAACTATTTTTAGAAAAATATCTAGAAACATTATTTATCATTAAATTTCAAACAGTTTATATACAGTATCTTACAATAAATCATTGTCTATTTATAAGAAAAGACAAAGACGATTCAGCTTTACAGTTGTAACAACAAAAATAATTTAGAAACAGTTTTTAATTACCACATTTTCAGTAATGATTATGGTCGATTTCTAGATAAGAATTGATTGTATGATATTTTATATTCTGAACACGTGCACTGATACAAGCTAATAATATATATTGGCTTTATAAAAAAACACAAAATCTTTTTCGACCAACCATTAAATATTGCAAGCAAGAATGTACAACAATTTTATTAATTGATTTAACTGACGATTTATTTTTTAGTTTACTCAATGAACCATTATTGCTATCAATTGTACATGTTCATTCTAGTAAAGGGTTATGAGTGCGATTATATCAAGTCATATAGTAACATAATTATTTCGAACAATAATTATAATAAAAATTGCTCTGGCACAAGATAATGCTATTGAAATATAAACGATACGTTAAAACATATCCTATGTGATCCACTAAGATTCATATGCAACCGAATATTAGACAAGGATGAACTCATTCAGTAACATTCATGGTATAGGTCTCAGCAGTAAACATCAACAATTTGGGGGCGAACACTTTAGTGTTTACTAGGTCGCAGCGATATAGGCTTGTTGAAGCCTGAATAGCCAGCCTTCGGAATGATAATAATAAAACTTTGACCTCGGGAAACGAGTAGATAGTATTTTAGTACTGATACATTAAGAAACGCATATGTGGAATAAAATTAGTTGTTTAATAATCCATATAATTTACTGATTTTAAGTGTTTATATTGCTTGTAAAACCGATTCCCGATGTAGCCAATGGGTTCTCGAATGGCTGCTGCGTACTGGAAGACTCAGCGTATGTAGGGCCCCCACAAGGTGAACCGATGACCTAGTGAAGGTCGCGGGAGTCCGCTGGATGCGAGTGGCACAAGACCGGTCGTTGTAAAGTTCTTTGGGAGAGACCCATGACCAGCATTGGACGTCTTTCAGTTGAAAAGATGGATGGATAGTAAAGGTAATTAATGTATGGGCCGTATAATACTAACTACATATAACTAAGTAAAGGCACTTTGTTTTTTCTATAACTTCTAGACTTTACTTAATATATAACAAAAACAAAACTGTACATACTCTTATATAAAATAAGTATAAAAATTTTATACAAAAATAAAAATAGTCTCTTTCATCATCAAAAACTCGAGCACACGTTACGCGGCGTGAGCGTAACGATCCGTACGCGGGTGCATTTTCAATCAGATTTATATCGGACCGGATTACAATTTTAACGAGTTGTCGTCACACAGGCTTTACTCGTCTTTGTGATCGAAGCCCTTGTTAAAAACCTCTATTTGTGTAACAAAACTGTTTATTTTCGATAAACCCGTATACAGCATTTATTATCCTTTCAAATAGTAATAAAAGAGAACATGTTAAAAAAAACTGGAATAAAAATACAATGTATATAAAAAATAAGAATGAAGCTTAACCCCTCGAACACTAACCTGGCGTTTACGCCAGCTTTCCATTGTTTTCCTATTGCCTCATTTTTACGGGTAATCGAAATATTGTAAAACATCACGAATTACTTTTCAAACAGACTTTTAATAAGATACAAGACTTAATAAGAAGACAATAGGAAAACAATGGAAAGCTGACGTAAACGCCAGGTTAGTGCTCAAGGAGTTAAAAGTTGATTTAAGAAAAGTAATTCGTGATTGGAAACTTTGAAAATTTTAAAAAATATTTTCAAACTAACTGGGTAATAGTTAATCATATTATATAAAACATTTACATATTAAACTCTAGGAACAGGTAATTTTAAAAACGATTATTTTAAACCCTAATCGGGCATCAGTTGCACAAACCTCTCTATACATGTACAATAACAACAAATAACAAACGAAAGCTTTCAATACGATTTCCAGTTTTGTTGTGCAATTCGAATCAGGTATATGAACTGATCGTAAATACATATGTGTTAACTACATTAATTAGTAATAACATAATTACTTTGAAATAATTTCGAAGTCCAAACTATATAATTTTTAATGAACAGAAGCACCATATATTTAAAGCATTTTATACCGGCAGCAGATGGGAAATATTTTTACAAGCCTCATAAAGCTTTTACAATGTCATTGACGTTCATATGACAGTGCGTGGAAGCTTATACCAACGTAATAATGAAATTTCAAAACTAGAATTACTTACTACCTACATTCATTGCCATCCAGTATGGAACGTATCACTGCTTACAAAAAAAAATACTTCTTCCTAAAATATTAGAATCATTATTGTAATAAATAAAAGAAATGGATTTACGTCGATTAGTTTCGTCGGTTAAATATAAAAAAAACAATAATTATAATACATTATTGTTCTATTAATTTTTGGTTTTAAAAAAATATATTGTTTCATCTATACTTCTGCATTCTGCAAAGAGATCAAATTGATGTTATTGTTTGCTATGGATAAACTAAAAAGTACTAAACCGATTTTAAAAGTACCTTTCGTAAGCTACATTATCGTTAAGTAATATAGGCTATATATTTTTTAATTAGATATTTCTATATACCCGTACAAAGCCGGCGTGAATCACTAGTTCTTCATACTTTAAATTCATACCGTGGAAGAAGACTTTTTCATAATTTTACCAATAAGGTGGCCTCATGATTTGATATGATAAATCTTCGTAGGTTCTTCTGGGTATTCGTAACTCCATCTAGGCTGACATAAAAACGGCTCCTACTAACCGACTGTCTGTGCGGTTTTTTACGCCGAAGTGTAACCCTTAGATTTGAGGACGTTTTCAGATACTTCGAAACCACCTTACAACGTAGACCTTGCCGAAGACCATACAAAAAAATGTAACAATCGTAATATCACATTCCCCTACCTCTGGTTTTCATTTTTAAACGTGATTTGATACTGAAATGATTTACTCTCTACAGGGTATGTGACGCAGGAAATGCCTTAAATAAATCTGGAAATATTCAAGATTATTAGTACGCTCGGAAACTGTGTTGAAAGACTTATTCGAATAATAAAAAAGCTTGATCTTTCAAAAGTTTTAACCGTTAGGTATCAAGCAATTCACAGTCCAAATTTTGTTTGTTGCCTCGACTTCAAATTGAGACCAAATGCTGGAGAGAGAATATTTTATATCGATATTTACACATCTCTACCAGTTAACCCTCTAAAGTCTTTTGGCGAACTGCACTACGTTTCTAATTTCGGTGTTCTAACGTTTGGGCAACTAAATATAATCTAATTTTCAAGTAGACACATTAAATCACATTTGTCACGTTACCTCCTTCGACCCTTGTCACGACTTATAAACGTTATGAAGACTAATGTGGACATTATCTAGATCTAACAATTATATATTTATAATTTAAATGGATTTTAAGTAAGAAAGCTAAATATGGAACACAACGATTATAATTGTTTGTGAAGGCTCACCCCCTGTCACATCTGGGACGGAACTAAGCTCGGCGAAATGTGGGTGGTGTAGTTCGCTATTTCACCTCTGTCTAACCCTTCGGGGATAACAGGCGTGAGCTTATGTATGTATGTATGTGATTATGAAAGTAAACTTAAATACTATGAAATCGTATCGGCATAAATATTTGCATAATTTGTTTAGTCTAGTTTTTAATTCAAAACCATGTTACATGGTCTTCAAAATTCTGTATTTTTTTTAAACTAGCTCAAATAAACCTCAATGGTATGAATTTTGACGCTCGTATACATGAGGCGCACTAAATATTACCAGAATGAATAAAAGAAAAATATTATTACTGGTCACGTCTTAAATCCGCCGTATCGCAGACATGCAATGCTTGAAATGGTGTCCAAAATATTAAAACAAATGACAAATTGATGAAACAAACTGCATTATAAAGCCAAAAAATTCCATTTTCACATGTGGTAAATATTTTTAACGTATATGAGTGCCCATTTTCGGATTTTTTTACGAACAAGCAATCCGGTAGTATTGTAATTGTATCGACATTGCTTACTATTATTTTCCTTGTAATTGTTTCCGTATAATTAATTACCTTACGTAACAAAGTACTAAAAATCTGATTACAAAATACTTTGGTGATTTTAAAAGAAAATGACGTAAATCGGTTCAAAACTTTTTTTAGTTATGAGAAAACTAACGGACAAGAAGAGAAAGGTTGTCTTTTATGTCAAAAGGACATGGAACCACGAAATACACACATATTTTTCGATTGATTCGACCGAAAGAGTCCACGGCTGGGCATAAGTCTCCCCTATAAAAGGGGGAATTGCCATAATCGCCACGCTGGGTAGGCGGGTTGGTGATCGCAGTAAGGTCTTGGTGGTCCTCAGAGAATGCTGCTGCCCATCCCCTGGTTTATCCCTTAGTCGCCTTTTCAGACACCCACGGGAAGATATGGGGTGGTACTATTGTTAGCTGGAACCACACGGAACAGCACATATACCATACATATTTCCTATTGTTAATTTATTCATAGACACACTAAAATTAACTTTACTCCCAAAGCCTATTACCAAATGGAATAATATATAAATTATGTCTACGATTTCCACTCAAAAACTTTGCCTCAAGTAACCAGCTAATTTATCAGGAACATGTAATTTTTTCAAGTCGAACGACCTTGGCTGGTAATTCTCCGTTCATTTCGTTATTTTTCCTAAGATAGATTACTTCTCGGATGCGTATTTTCACATCATGCCGCTGACTGATGGCATATGAAATTAACATTACATATTTTGTCATGTTTCTGTTATAAATATTTTAATGTAAAGAATATATCACTTTATACAGTTGAGTTAGTTATATTTTTAAATAAATAAAAGACGTATATGGCTTATATAATTTTCTACAATAACATATTACTGTTGCATACTAATACTTATAAATTTACAACGGTCACATACACATATATATTTTTAAATGTATTTTTTTTAGGTGAGGAATCTATCATTCTCCTATTTGGGAGCACGAGGGTGTGATAGCAGTCGCAAGTGACGCAACGATAAAGGACCACGTAGCCAAAGCGTCGGGAAATCTCCCGTTAATCTTATGGAAGATAGCTTGGCTAAGGTTTCTTTCTCTATGATTATTTTCCACGAAGAATTGCTAAACTCACTTGAGCTACTTGGCTGGGTACATTGCTTGTAGAACTAATATGTGATGGGTCCAACGGGTTTTCGAATGGCTGTCACGTACCGGAGGGCACAGCGTGGGTAGGCACTCCACAAGGTGAATCAACGACCAAGTGAAGGTCGCAGGAATTCGCAGCATACTGGTAGCGCAAGAGCGGTCGTTATGAAGATATTTGGAGGAGACCTATCTCCAGCAGTGGACGTGTTTTGGGTTGAATGAGTGAATGGTATATTTTGCAATTATTAATTCTTTTTTAATAGGCTTTTCTTCTCAATTTTTTGAACAGGTTTTATTCCTCTACATTGTTGCAGAGGTTTTTTCTTCTAGGTGACTCACAGGCCAGGTGATAAAGCCCAAGCCCTGGATCCAAATCTGAGTGGATGTGCACACTACTGGGATAACAAGTTATCGACGGTAGCAGAAGGAATAAGTTTCACCCCACCTGCCCTACGAGAGATTGAATATAGACAGGGCCCTTGTTGCACCGTTTCATGTCCCTTCTAGTGATCAGAGAAATACTAGGATGAGCACTGCTTATTTCATGTAATTAGTCGACGGTCAAAGAAGCTGACATTGCCTGGGCTTACACTAGAAGGAAGTTACCTGAGTGGTGTACAAAATCTTTTTATAATCTTGGTTAGAGCTTACAAAAACATTTATAAGTTATTACTTAACATAAATTAATATAAGCAAAAAAAATTGATTTTTTTATTAAACGCGTTGTTTTATTATAATTTCTAGTTATATAGTTTTAATAATATTAAAAAGATATACAGACACGAGATACTGCATATGATATTTGAGTTTAAGACTTTTCTTGTACGTAGATTCCACCGTTATCGCTTTAATCTAGTTAAAGACCTTGCGAAAATATTTTTAATCAAGTATAACAAGCACACTTAATTAAATATAAAAGTATGAAATCGTTTTCATTAATAAGTAAAATAATTCAAGCTTTTAGTATTATGGATGCATCTTCTTTTTGTTCTCATCTAGTGTAACGTTTAAATGTAGAAACAGACATTTTTTCTTCAACTTTACACTAATGATTACATGTTTTCCTATCCCATATCAGGTTTTTAACACTCATAGTTACGTAACGTTTATCTCAGGGTACCTACCCGTTTCAGTATCACGTTTTTTATACAAAATAAAAATGAAACTGGTCTTATCTTCGTTGTAATGTATTATGTGATTTATACCGTAAACCGTTGATGTAGATGGATGATACGTTTGACCATTCTTTATCTACCTTTTGGTTGTTATTCCAATTTTTTAGTCTTTCTACATTGGTTTATATTATAGTAACAAAGCCATATACTGACTGTTAGACAGAAAAACTTTCTTTATCCACTAAAACGTTGCATTTACTTTTAAGTTGTACCTACAATAAGGAACTGCAATTTGAGGTTAGTTTATGTCCATATCTGATTTGATTGCGATCACCATCCACATGGTAATGGATTACTTAATTATCTGTAGACACTAATGTTTTTGGAATTACTGTACCTTATTGTTTACCATAAGCACCGAGCCGCCATTATCCAAGTTATAGTATAAAAATATGAAACATTAAAAAAAAACAAATAAAGTGAAATTATGTCCACAGCAATCAGATTTACCAGGTAAATACAAAAAAGATGTCTCTTGGTAATAAATATGCCAAGTAAAAGGAAAAGGTTGGTCTGATTCGTATACATAATATTTTTATTGCATATTTGTATAGGAAGATATATGTTACAAACTTCCAGCAAATTTAGATGGCTCCGCATCCGTACGTAAAAAGGGTTCGCCATATTTATCTAGGAGGCATTAAATAACAGCAACATTGAAATAACAAATGCCCAGCGGTGGGTGTAATAATAGATGGAATTTATCAGAGGAACCAGACTTGAGGGTCACAGTTTCAACAGTTGTGATGATCGATTATGGTCCTTCAGTTACAACAAATCGTCTGAAAAAGAATTGTTAGTTTTAAAATATTATTGCAATTATCTTTTCTTACATGCTGGATTTTACTGTAACAGAGCAAAGTAGTAGTGTGCCTTCAGTAAGCACAGTACAATCCAAAAACAGCACCCACGCCACCATCGACCAATCGAGAATCTAAAGTCAAACCCCACTTTTATCCGAAAACTAGACACTCCGTCCGTTACATTTTATGTAAATCAATCGGACACCTTGTCATTTTCTATTTAGTTTACTTATAACGCATTTTTAGTCTACTATAGTTTAGGAAGCATTAAAATCGAAATGCTATTTAGAGTAATCAGAGTAATAATATATACATAAATAATTTAATTTAATTAATTTAAACAAGGATGTAATAATTCAAGTCAATAATTTCGCTACTCGTAAATGCAAATGATGATTCTTTAAAAGTTTTTAATAAATGTCCAAACACGATAACGACTTTTACATTAAGTACTCTCATACCGGCTTTGTCATCATCATTAGTTGGTCTCCCTAAGCACAAAGCTACCTATTCATTCGAGTGGGCTTGTTCATAATGAAACTAAGAAGGTTCCGAGTTTGTTAGCATGAAAAAATAATGACGCTCATATTTTTTATCTACTTTATAAATGATGCCTGACATTTTCAAACTATACAAAGTGTTAATTACATAGTGGAAACAATGTAAAGTAATTATGAATAAGAACTCTTTTTTAACCTTTACAATATTATAATTAAAATTGAATACTTGAAAAAAGCAAAAAAAATATCATTTTAAGGAATCAATTCATTGTCAATGAATATCGATAAATTACCAAAGTGAAGTGGATATGGGCTGGCCACATTGCTCGTAGAACCGATGCCCGATGGGGCCAACGTGATCTCGAATGGCTGCCGTGTACTGCAAGACGCAGCGTCGTTAGGCCCTTCTCCCCACAAGGTAGATCGACGTTCTGGTGAAGCTCGCGGGAGACCGCTGGATGTGGATGGCGCAAAACCGGTCATCGTGGAGATTTTTGGGGGAGACCTATGTCCAGCACTGGGCATCTTTCAGTTGAATGGATGGATGGATGAAAATCGATATATTGAATTCAATTAATGTACTTTAACAGTATGGATGTAGCAGAAATTGCATTTATTTGATAGGTTGGTTTGATAGGTATATTTGGATAGGTGGACTCGAACCCGCTTCTTTTGACGCGGAATCTGAGCACACTACTAACTGCAACATCATCCTTTCGTGATAAAGCTAAAGTCAATATTGAATGCCTCCCAGTGTGCTCTTATTCAATACGGTGCCTAAAATTTAAGACATCAAATATTCCACGTCGATACCATTGGTCGTTCTTATATTTAGTTTTGATAAAGATGAGTTCTACAAAAAGCTCTATTATAAATACAACGATATGGAGACGAAGAAGCTATTTAAGTATAGGAGTGGCTTGTACGTAATAAATAGTACGAAGCTAGTAAAATTCCCACGTCGTAAAATTGGATACGACGCTATAAAAATTATCACTTTATATTCATAATATACATTTATTGATAAACAGTTTGTCACACCAACTGATACTTTTAGCTAGTCTGTATTCAAAATAATACGGGAATCAACATTTTATTCCACATAACAGAATTTTAGGATACATACACAGTGCTGAATAAATTGTAATAATTAGGGTGTATGTTAGACCATTACAGTGTTCAATTCATCAACATACATTTTTAGTCTTTGATTTGGCAACTGCTCTAAATAAGTTTATTTTATTTTTTCTTACTCTTGTAATCTGTTTCCCTTTTCCTTTTTATCTTTTGTTTATACATGATACAATATGTCTACTATTTAAAATTATAACTTGTATTTAAAATAGAAATAAAATGTATTTCTAATATAGAGCTGTTTATTATTATATAATACACAACAGCTATGTAGCAAATTAATTATCCATAAAACACAATTTTAATTATCGTATAATAAACCTATGCTCCGAGTATTTCGTCAAGGTAAAACGTTTGAGATCAAGGCAGAGCAGACACGTAAAATCTTGTGGAAACAGAACAGCTTCAGTTTACTGCCGGCAGTTCCGGGCGCTTTTAATGATTCCCCTCGCTCCTTAACCGTTAATTAAGGTTATTAATCCGATGGCACGGCCACCTTGTTTGTCTTAATTGGTCGCAATTTTATTTTACCGCGCCAGGCTTCAGTTTTCATAATTACGTATCAAAAGTGGCCTTACACTTGTTACGGGGAAGAATTCACGCTGGAGCACACGCAAAACTATTTTGTAATACGCAAATGCCATGGACATCTAGAATTGATCTGCCAAAGAACATGTTTACTTATTCTAATATTTTTCCATTGGCAGAATAATCTTTTGAATGTTTATAATAAATAATGAATGAATTTTTATAATGAAAATATTTGCCCGCCCTCTGGTTGCGAGACGTGTTGGCTAGACGGCTCGCAAGCTCCTTGAAAAGACTATGAGCACTCAGACCCTACGGCGCCAGGGTCTCGAACCCAAACGGGATAAATATGTAACCCTTACCAAGGGCAGCATCTTTACGCCGCTTGAGATCCGCTGCTAATCTAGCTGTTGCGCCGGCCTTCAAATAGGTAACTGGAAGATGTGACGGTGCTAAAGTAACATTCCATACCAAAGACCGCCAAGTCATAAGCGTAATCCCATCGGGTCTTTTGCCATTGCCAAAAAGAATTTCATATAGAACCATACTATTAAACTAACCGCAAAAAACACGATATTTTATTCACATCATATCTACACCATTACGGAGTCGATGTATTTAATATTTATGCCCTAATTAATGTTCATGAGGAACACCGTGTATGTTGAATATTAAATATTGAGGAAAGTCTTACCAACACGCATCGTAATTTTTGATCATCTATTCTGATAAATATTATAGAAGTATTTATTCTATTTGATACAAAAAAATAATATTCCCGCACATGTGATCTAATGAACGTAAAGAAATATATACACGTAATTTTAAAGAATATGCACCCTAGCTCATTGTATTGTAGACTCTATGCTTAGAATTATTACTGAGAACAAAGCACTACTTCTAACCGAAACCGAAAATTAGTGTAGTTAAGTTAAAATTGTATTTTATTTGTCTCTGAAAAAAATCAAATGTTAAATATAACAGATGCATCTGTATAGACGTATATAGCATCTGTATCTGTGTGATTAATATCTTCTAATTTTACAGATTAAGTAATTTTATAAAATTTTACGTATTACATTTTATTTCTACGTATGCATTTGCAAATGGCAACACAAACAATAACCACAGAATTTTTAAATTTATCGATTTATACAGTCCCTCGTCGTGAATACTAATAAAGCTTTAACTGGATCACTTCAAGTAACAGTAAGTAAGTTCACTGGAACACTTCAAGTATGAAACTTTAAGAAATATTTCCCCCATCGGGGCCACATCGAACAAAATCCAATATAGTATAAGTTCGTCAACCAGTTAATATATAATCACCAGTAAATATTTTTTCCAGCACATGAATCAGTGACGTAATATTATATCCATTTTTAAATAATTAAGTACTTAATTATCCGTTGATAAATTGTAACCCTCAATCAAATCGAGATTTTACCCAATTTAAAGGACATTCAAAATATAGTATTGATAAATATGAATATGATTTAGTATTTTAAGTAATTTTATATAGATATTACATATAAACGGATTGTAATATAAATTTGTTTTGCAAAACATTCCAAGGCCATTCGATCAATCTAGTTCCCAGCGTATTTTCTTCGGTAGCAAATAGGGAAAATGAAGCCTATTCGGGAATCTGTTTAATCTTCGAAAATTGAGGAAAAACTTTTTACAAGTACGTTTTGCTATGCAAAGATTATTAATTCTGAAAAAAATTTCATATAAGTACATTTAAAACAGGAGCCTGTGTTTACACTAGTTCTTTAATTACTGAACAATTAATCCAAAAACAACGATCCAATTACCAAGTTGCGATTGCATTGCATTCATTAGCAATTGACGTCATTGTGCTTACCTATTAGTATCAGAACGAATATGGCTAATTATCTACTCTTAAAAGAAAGACCGTAGCTTCCTACGATGACTATATCCTATGACGATACGATGACTATTAATAAACTCGATTAAAAGCTTAAAAGGAAAAGTTATATATTTTCTCGATGAAAATCACCTGAACCTGAAATTATAAATGTATTCCTTGTGGAACATCTTGCTTGCAAGTACCTCAGACCATATAGCTTCATATACCAGTATAGAGACATTGTATATGAGACACTAAAAAATAATTAATGGGTACAAGGGCACAAGGCATAAAATATATTTTTTCACTTTTAAATTTTCGTCACTTCTTTTAAGTAACTAAACACTGTTGACCTGAGTGGTCTCAACAGCTTCACCAAACTTTTACAACAAGAGAAAGCACACAACCGATAAATAATAACTAGCGCAAGGCCTCCAATATTATGGTACAGACATCGGCTCAAGCTGCTACTTTTGAAAAAAAAATCGAAAATAGATTTACTTTTAATAGAATAGGAACCTTATCTTAATTGTGAATATTGAAAAACAATTGAACATCTGTAGCAATTGTACCAGTCTTGTAGAAGTTACATAATATTTAATAACAATAAAAGGGGTGCGAATTTGGTCCCACCTCCACGTGGTGCACCCTGGGCAATGATCGACAGTGTTATCTTAGGATTACTGCTGATCGTTGGCGAGGAGGACCAACCCAATCCAAGGTGTTAAGTGAACCGTGCCGAGGGATGCGTGGCTGGGGGGGAGCCCAGTCGTGAACGGTACCTCTCTGATACCAGAGCACCTCAGAGAGTAATTTTTTTGCTCTTCCACCGACATGCGGGGCTCTGTCGGTGGTGACCTGTTATTTCCCTAGCTTATCGTGGGAACAGTATGAATGGAAACATCATACCCTTGAATTTTAATTCCCTCGTTGACGCCCTAGAGAAATCTAGTGACGTCAGTTCTTCTGGGACGGGGGGAGGTAACATCTCTCCAACGCCCAGACTAAGTACCTCAAAAGCCCAGAGGATAGATCCTAAGGCGGAAGTTGCTTCGGCGACCTCAGCGCCCACGGAGACTGACTCTGAGGTAAGTAAAGGTAAAACAGTTGCGGTTACAGGCGGTCCTGTTTCCTCTACCTTTACAGCCTCTGGGCTGGAAGGGTCAGCGCCCCTGGCGCAGCATATCCTTCCAAAGCCCTTAGGTAGAGGAGGTTACAGAGGAGGCAGGACTAGGAAGACAGGCGGAATCCAACCTCGAGGTGGACTTACTAGTCCCCAGACAGGCAGGACGACCACCGGTCGGAAACCTTTACGCAAAAAACAATAGCACACATCGGTGGTCATGCGAGGTTCCTCCAGGTTAACCTCCATCATGCTGTTGCAGCAACGGCGGTACTGGAGAAATGCTTCTCAGGGGGCATTGTGGACCTCGCTCTTATACAAGAACCCTGGGTGCGCAATAATACAATCATGGGATTGAAAACCGCAGGGAGTGTTTTTGCACACAACTGCGGGACTAAGCCCAGAGCTGGTATAGTTTTTAGCAAAAGAACTAACTTTCTACCTGTTCCAGAGCTTTGTTCAGATGACCTGGTTGCAGCGTACATTAATCTTGACGGGTGGAAGGGCTCCAAACTATTAGTTTGTTCAGCCTATCTACCTGGAGAGAACAGTAATCCCTCAGAAGAGCTTATGCGGATTGTAGACTATGCGAAGAAACACAACGCTGAGCTGCTGGTGGGGTGTGACGCCAATGCTCACCATACTACTTGGGGTAGCAGTGACGTTAACGCAAGAGGAGAGTTACTTTTTGATTTTATTACAACTAGTAACCTAACTATTTTAAACAAAGGATGTAAACCAACCTTTGTTACACGTTCTAGACAAGAAGTCTTAGACATAACATTCGCCACTAACAATGTAGCTAGGCATATTATAAACTGGTGTGTAAGTGACGAAAACTCTATGTCTGATCACAGGCATATTAATTTCGAGCTCTTATTTTCAATAAAGAGTCAGAATGTTCTATATAGGGATCCTAGGAATACCTCATGGGATACCTACAGGGATACCCTAAGGTCTAACCTGGAAACGCTCCCTAAAAATATTAAGACAATTGAGAGTCTAGAGTTAGCAACTAATGCTCTCACGGCATCTATTACTGATGCTTATGAGCAGAGTTGCCCTCTAAAACAAAAGACCTCAATAAGACAAGTTCCCTGGTGGAACTCTAAGCTAAAAAAGCTTAGGGAAAAAAACTAGGCGGCTTTTCAATAGGGCCAAAAACACAAAGGAGTGGGAGACATACCAACTGGCCCTAACCAAATACAATAAAGAAATTAGGAAAGCGAAGCGGGCTTCCTGGAGAAAGTTCTGTGAGGAAATCAATGATACGCCTCATGGAGCAAGAATTCACAGGGTGCTCGCTAAGGACAAACCTAAACAAATAGGACTCCTTAAAAAACAGGATGGGACCTTCACTTACAGTGAAAAGGAAACCATGGAGCTCCTTACGTCAGTTCATTTCCCAGGTTCTGAGAGACTTATTTCTAGAAGACTGCCCTCCTCAATAAGGCCTCAATTAGAGGACTGGCGTAGAGCGGCAAGCTTTATAAGACCACAGAGTGTGAAATGGGCTATAAAGTCATTCAAACCATATAAAACAGGTGGAGAGGATGGAATTCAGCCTGTGCTATTACAGCGAGGTCTTGACATCCTCACACCTGTAATTATTAAGATTTTCAGGGCAAGCCTTGCTTGGGGATATATACCTGAACTATGGAGAAAAGTACGATTACTTTTTATACCCAAGGCCGGTAAAAAGGATTACGCTATGCCAAAGTCCTTTAGACCAATAAGCCTTACATCTTTTCTTCTGAAAACTATGGAGAAGATAATTGATAGAAATATTAGGGAAGTGGTACTAACCACAAACCCTATAAGTTCTAAACAACATGCCTATAGCAGAGGAAGATCCACTGAGACTGCCCTGCTCTATCTTGTAGATAGAGTGGAGAAGGCATTAGAAGATAAGGAAATTGCACTATGTGCATTTTTAGATATTGAGGGCGCTTTTGATAGCACACCCATTAGAACACTAGTTCATGGGTTAAGTGTTAAAAAGGTAGATTCAACCACTATAAAGTGGATTGAATCAATGCTCTCAAACCGTATAGTTAAATTATCATTGCATGGCACTAATCATGAGGTGGTAACCACAAGAGGTTGTCCACAAGGAGGCGTTTTATCGCCCCTGTTGTGGACCCTAACAGTGGACCAACTCCTGCATAAGATGGAGGAATTAAGGATTGACGCCCAGGGCTACGCTGATGACCTGGTGGTAGTTGTCCGAGGTTTCTCTCAAAGTACAATTTCGTACCTTATGCAGAAAGCACTAAGTGTCATTGACAAATGGTGCAAGGACAATGAACTGAGAATCAATGCAGACAAAACTGTCCTAGTACCATTTACTAAGAAAAGGCGTCTTGACCAATTGGTACAACCTTCACTAAATGGCAAGACAATAAACTTCTCACCAGAGGTCAAATACTTGGGTGTTATTCTCGACCAGAAACTGACCTGGAATAGCCAAATTGGATATATAATTCAAAAGGCTAAAATTGCAATGGGGATCTGTAGTCGAATGGCCGGAAAGCGCTGGGGTTTACATCCCAGGCTAACCATATGGCTTTATACGGCAGTTGTCAGACCCATAATAACATACGCCTGTGTGGTTTGGTCCAAAAAGGCACAACAGCAGTCTGTTTGTACCCGATTAGCTTCAGTACAAAGAATAGCTTCTATCTTAGTGACAGGAGCCATGTCGACAGCCCCTGGAGCGGCTCTGGATGCTCTGTTAAATCTGACGCCCCTTCATCTACATGTAGAGAAGGTGGCGAGGTTGACGATGCACAGAATGTACGCCCTCGGGAGGAGACAATGGATATCCCAGTCCATGAGATCTTTCTTAGACTCAGTGATAGAAACACCAATTTTAGGGATGATATCAGATATGATGATTCCTGAAACTAATCTTAAAAAATTGTATGATGTCGAAATCCCTCCACGGGACTCCTGGTTAAACAGTGAGATAACGTGGAAGGAAGGCAGCTTACTGTGGTTTACCGACGGGTCCAAAATAGGACTTAACGTAGGCTGTGGAATATATGGAGAGCGACCTAAGTTTAGTCAAACAACTAATCTTGGTAGTTTTGCCTCCATTTTCCAGGCAGAGGTATACGGGATTCTAGAATGTTCCTGTATAAATCTGCAGAAAGCCTACGTGAACCATACAATATATATCCATTCGGATAGTCAAGCCGCTCTCTTAGCGCTGGCTTCGGACGTAGTTGAGTCGAAGCTAGTTGCAAATTGTGTGGCAATGCTAAACAGCCTGGGTAAGAATAACAGGCTGATTTTAAGATGGGTCCCAGGCCATGCAGGAGTTCCCGGCAATGAAGCTGCGGATGCGCTTGCAAGAGCAGGGGCTATGGAAACACAAATTGGGCCTGAACCATTTTGTGGCATTCCAAAAAGCCTAGTTCGACTGACCTTAAGGGACCAATATACCTATAAGGCTATAGAATTCTGGAATAAATTGCCAGGACAAATTCATTCCAAAGAGCTCATCAGAGCATTCACTCAGCGCAAAGCTGAAGAAGCCCTGATGCTCAGTAGGAATCAGCTACGAGTATTAGTGAGAGCACTAACTGGGCACTGTTGTTTGGGCAAGCATATGCACAACATCGGTGTCCAGAACACAAGAGAGTGCAGGTTCTGCGAAATAGCAGACGAAACACCAAAGCACATCTTGTGTGAAAATGTGATCCATTAATACCCATACGTAACCGAATTCTGGGTAAGCATGTGTTGCTTCCGGAGGAGGTACAGACGCTCTCTGCCAAAAATATACTACAGTATATTCAGGTTGTAGGTCTAGGCAGTGAGCTTTAGCAATATAGGGGCGATCACAATAGATCTGACTAGGTCGCAGTGATACAGGACTGTTTAAGCCTGCATAGCCCCTTTTCGAATAATAATAATAATAATAACAATAAATAACTTTATTGACCATAAATATTTACAAAACTCTGTGGTGCGCTATTATCTAAACTAGGCTATGACTATCTCTTAGGTACCTGACTCTTCTTTACATTGAATTAATATAATTCAATTATAATTCATTTTGAGTTTTCTTTAATATTAGCTTTATGTAGGTTAACTAGTAAGGCACAGATCATTATTAACTTACAAGGGACATTTAGAAACGGCTTAATGTCCCGGCTTAGTTACACGAGATCCTAGATTATCATGACTATATAGAGCCTGGGAATGAGGCTGCGTGACTAACAAACTATCCCCTTGATCGAGTTACGTAGTAAAACAGACTTAAGCCTGACATCGTAACTATATTGATCGAACTTTCCTACTCAACTCATTAAAGACTTAACTGTTAGTATCAATCAGAATAAAACGTAATTTTGATGTACCTAATAATAATATTTAAAGAATATTTTTACTAATCAAACGATTGTAACCGATCAGGGCAATGAGACCATAAATAAACACTTCTTTGAATAAGAAGAAATATATCATCAACGTACATATTTAAATTCAGTTAATTTAAACGGGTTTTCACGCGTTACCTTTGTTTCACCAAACGTGGTCACAGGCTGACTGGCGGTGCGCGGCGTCGCCTGCTGCGTTGAGGGGTATTTTGATGAACTACCCCCGTTTGGTCTTTATATTTATTATAGACACAACACACAACACTAACAGTGTCCATCGACGATGCCTGTGACGATAAATCACAAACCTTAAGATTTTCTAGCACCGGATTCCACGCTGAGAAAAGCCTACATATATCCATCCTCGCGATTGAAATTTGGATGTTTTTTAATTTCAATCGCTTCGCGAGTCATTCTGCGATAGTATTGGCGATCAGTGGATAAAACTTTTGGCCGGTGGAATTCGATCCAATGGTTGGTATTGGAGTTGAGCAGTTGTTCTGCTATCGCTGACTTCGTTGTTTGACGATTCTTTACAGCCGCGATATGTTATTTGACTCTTTGCGCGATAGTGCGCTTAGTCTGCCCGATATAGGAACTACCGCAACTGCAGTCGATTTTGTAGACACCTGGTGTCTGGTACGGGATCACATCCTTCGGCGTGCGAATAAAATTTTCAATTTTGGAGAACGGAACGTATATAGTCTTGATGGAGAATTTTTTTAAAACTGTTCCAACTTTGTCCGTTTCTCCTTTGATATATGGCATAAACGCAGACTGCCTATTGACCTCCGGATGTTTCGTACGGTGTTGACCTAAGCCGTTTCGACTCGCTTTGTACCCGTTTCTTCTTAGGGTCTTCTGAACGTGTGCGAGCTCCGTATTTAAATGTTCAGAGTCACAAAGTTCATAGGCTCACTTCGTCAAGGATCTTTCAAAAGATAGTAGGTGTCGCGGGTGATGGTGCGAGGAAGCGTTCAGGTGTCTGTCTGTGTGTGTGTGGGTTTAAGGAATATGGAACGCGAAAACTTTTATCTCTGAGTTACATTTCCTCAGCAATTTATATTCTAGATATTGCAGTTTCAAACGAGAAACGTGGTGTTGCGGATACGTCTTCTATTTGTATTAAAATATTGCTTGTGTTATCGTTTTTATCTATAACATTGTGATATCGGAATGTTACCCTTGTATTTTTTGTTATTTCTATATTTCTGTGAAATCCAAAAACACTTTTCTCTTTGTGAATATATTTACTAAACATTTTTTTAATACCTATCATTATATGACATTATTTGTAATGAGTTTCATAAGTGTTGTATGTAATAAAAAACTCAGTAGTTCATGATCTTACTTCCTAACAGGCTTACTTCTAAAATATGACCGTCGGCGCTTCCTTAATCGATCCTTCCACAAGATTACTTGCATCAACAAACCATTTTTCTAATATGTCCTCGAAGTGTATTAAAATATTTGAATAAATAATTACCATTACACAATCTAATATTATACTTTATATAAAAATATCATAATTTTTTAAGTTCTAAACAGTAATCCGAAGTTATTAAAGTAATTTTTAATTACACGAAAAAACCTAACAAATGGAATTACATTTATAAACCAACAAATAAATGTTTGCAAACGATTCTGTTTCATAAACAATGTCGCGAATTTTATACAGAAGCCAGGCGCTAAAACCGCTGAACCGCAACTTTAGTACATAAAATAAGTAATTTTAATAAAAGACAAAGCTGCTATGTAATTACACAGCTGCGTAACTAAACTATTCCGGTCTCTTTTATGTCGGTAATTGGGTATTCGGTATCAAATGAACAATTATTATGCCACAAAACGTTGCGGCTAGCATGCAATGGCCTAGCTAGTGACACTATAAATAAACTTAGGTATTATTTTGGTAATATCTATTCTGTAAATAATGTTACAATATGCACCATGTGCATAAACATTATAAAATAAAGATTTTGAAACTTCTATAATCAACGTCTCATTAAAAATGACTTCATTTTACCGGTTATTTACGAAAGACTGATGAAACTTTGTCATCTTGTAATAGTCTATAGGTAAGCTAAGGTCCTTACCTAAGATTGTCACTCGATCTTCGGTCTTAATAACGTTTTTAAATTAATAGACAACAGTTAATGTTCAAAATAATGAACATGAATATAAAGAAATATAGAGATGTATTAAATAGACCCTTATCACAAATTTCACAATTAAATTTTAACAACGTAGTGTAAGGCTTAAGTATGTTTTACTGTCTTACCCCATCAGGGGTGTAGTTTGTCAGCGAAACCGCCGCATTCTCGAGCTTCAGACTTAGCCAACTTAATCTTGGATCAACTGTACCTAAATAGGATATTAAACTGTTTGCAGAAACAATCACCAATGCCTAGTTGACTATTATTATATGAAAAGTAAAGACAATTTGGTTTTATCAAGTCACGGTAGTGATATACACACAGCTAAAAAAACTTTGAAAAGTATTTTATAGAAAAAAACTAAAATTCTCTTAATGAAAACGTGTATTGATTATTACAGAATTACTTAATTAATATGTCGAGTACCCATAAAAATTAAACAATAGAAAGACAAGAGGAAAACAATGGAAAGCTGGCGTAAACACCAGGAAGGTGCTCAAGGGGTTAATATAAAAAAACATGTATAATTATAGTAAATTATTAGGTAAGCTTATTTTAAATACATCCAATTTCACTACCTCGGTGGTCCAGTTGGTATACGATACGACTGTCGTTTTGAGGTTTCGGGTTCGATCCCCGGAGCGTCGGGTCAAGTGATATTAGGTTTTTCTACTCAGTATCATTCCAAAGTCTGGAATTTGTACTCGATATCGCAACAGACTCGTCTCCTGTCACATCTGAGACGGAACTAAGCTCGGTGAAATGTGTCTCAGGTTTTTGTTAATTTTGTATTTTGATTATTACTATTAGTTTATTGATAATATTTTGACATTTTTTATATAAAACTTATCTATGAATGTATATATTCAAGTACCTATCGTACTATTCTTATAAAAATGGTAATTTTGTAAATACAAATTTTCCTTAGAGTAATAAGTTTCAAGTTAATTTTTTTAAGCCTAAATTAAACTTTAATATCATGTATGTAAAGTACTTTAAAAACGTCTTTAAAAATTAACTTTGCACAGTTTGTTGTGTATTCATGTACATTTAGGATAAAATCAACCTTCTTCGTGTATTTTAAAGAGATTTTGTAAACGATATATTGCATTTGTATAAGAGGGTTGATTTTCAAATTAGTATTTCAAGCTAATGAATCAACAGCTTAAAAAAATGACAACGACTAATTATAGAAATAACTTTTGTTAGTTTAATTTACTCAGCATTATAAATCAACTATACAGCATTAAAATTACAACGAGAAATAAATATAAAAGATATTTCAGTTATATCCATTTGTTCAGCTAACACAGCATTTCTATTTTCATGTAATAAATCAAGTACACATCATCAAAATTCAGCAATTGCTAAATTCAAACGCTCACTGCACCGCTTCGAAACCGCATCAAATATTATTCACGTCGGCTTGGACACCATGAATAATGGATAGCAACCCGCGCCCCAGCTTAGTGTCAATGAGATCACGCTCACTCGCTCACATATTGGATTATTGCGAATAAATGACAAAAATCGTTTTCGATCTACATTCAGACCGACATCGTTTACGCGATCTCAACTATTTATGTCACGTACAATCTCAAAAGATGCCGGCACGGACAGGGAATTTTGCTCACGCGATTAAATCATTATCTATGTACGCTTTAAAACATTTCATATAACCAAGGTGTGAAACATGACTTGTAGTACAAATACATTTACTAACGGACCCAAGACGTTGCTGCTGTACCCGCTGTCAACGTAATACAGTAACAGTCTTGCACTTGCCTAACAAGCATTACACTACACCACAAATTCCTGCACACTACACACAGGTACAGAGGCTCTGTAAGAGATCTGAAGTTCCGCAATTTCCCTTGACCACTGTAGATTGACTTAAAGCGATTATGGCGCAGTGCGGGTGGATTCCGCCTCCAATGGACGCAGCTTCGAGCCCACCTATTTAACCCTAAAATCAGCCTGAGCTTTCGTTGAAGGAAAACATCGTGTGGAAATCATAGCATGGTGGTAGGGCATTTTCTAATAATGCACGCCTGAGTAACTACCACCCTCAAGATTAAAAACCTGTCGCCAATAGGTGTGTTCCGTCAGCATCACTTGAGAATCTCTAAGCTTAGTGAGTTTACCTCTTAGTTAAGTTGTAACTCTTCGTATTAGCTATATCTTAGAACTTCTTGACCACGCTTAGAAAACAACCTAAAACCCAACTGTACCACTGTTAATATTACGGCCCGTACAATATAATATTACACCCGACAGCCATGGCCACCAATAATACCTATGCAAAAAGGACTAAAAATATACTTTCCCTACATAAATATACAGATATAGGCAATTAAGATACAAAGATTCGGAAGGATGGCCCGCAGCGACTCAGGTAAACATCATCTCGTATTTTCTCTCCCCTGTAATTGAATAACGACCCCTGCTGGCTCAGCGGATGCTCAGAAAAATAATTCCATTATCTTTCTCTTTCTATCTCTCTCTCTCTATCTCTCTCTTGTTCCACGTTACTTTGTACGCAATATTTAAAATACGATATTAAAATTTCCTAATTAAATTTACATACATTTCTCAAAGCATTCGGATATTCGAGGTTATTAAAGCTAAACAGCATATATATTTTAACATAATACCATATTTAAACTAAATTCCTTTCAAATTATATTTTTACCCTAAAATAAAGTTTTATTTTGTCAAATAAAACTTAATTTAAATTTAAAGTTTAAATGGTATATTTTTCATTATCTATGTTTTACACCATATTGTATTAATTTGAAGTAATCGTTAGTACTTCATGTAATAGTATTTAATGCGACTTAAAAAAAACTAGAATAAGAATGTTGTTAATGTGTCGAGTACCCATAAAAATAAGACAATAGGAAAACAATGGAAAGCTGGCGTAAAGGCCAGGTAAGTACTCAAGAATTCTAGCTATAACTAGAATAAGAATTTTAAAACAAAATTAAGCTAGCTATAGGGATCGCAAACAAGATCTCGGATTTATGTCTGAGGATAGGGGCTTGAATATATATAAAAAATCGTAAATACTATGTATTCATGTCATTTTAAGTCATTTCATAAAAATCCTCGGTAAATATTGTTAAGAAGACCGGAAATATAACAAAAATATAACAGCTACACAATTATGGACTTAGGGATCCAAGTCATAAAAATAAATGATAGTTTTATAGCATCGTCCGAGTCCAGTTTTATTATGTGAAAATTTTACTTTCTTCGTAATAATATTATATTACGTTTATCCACAACTGCTTCTCATCGCTAAGTTAAGTCAGCTTTATAAGTAATAAATCGCAAATATTCGTGTCGTAGATTTAGAATCCCACACAAGTCGCATTTAATAGATTGGATTCCATTCATTGAATTTAACTCAACATTTATGAATAGGGGAGTGTATCGAAAACAGTCGACTAATGTATATTTGAATTTGCATCTAGATAATCAATTTTAACACATACACTGTACATATAAATTTACAGTCAACGTGGTTTTTATCAATATACTATATTATGTATCATAAAAGTAATTTATCGTAGTTTCTGTTATAACTCAACTACATAGATATTACAGATAATAATTTACAATGTACTTTACAAGGTATACGTATTTCTATTCGCCATCAAATTGCATTCCTCTCCTCATGCTAGATATTTTGCTTTAACAAAGGGGATATGACACGCGTTATAAATTGTCTATCCATAGCGGCATACCCGTTGCAGACGCGAACACATTAAAATGACAAATTGTTCATAGCTATGATTCCATTTTTCATAGCAAAGGAGGCGCCACATCACGAGACACAGGAAGGTGTATTAATTTACATCAATTTACCTCTATAAATTAATCAAAGACTGATTATGTAAATCTCAACGTACCGACATTCCTACAAATTTGTAGTCTTTTTTTAACACGCTTTTATTACTAGCTTCATATGCATATTAGTATGTCCCTATGTAACGGAAAATTTGAACATGATTTTGACCCCCTTCAAAACGTCGGATTGACTCGAAATTTGGCATAATTATCCAGGACCGATGACAATTCAATATTGTAAACAGTACCGTTATCTTTTCCAGGGTTTTTAGTATTAGCGATTCTTTAGTATCTGATATCCGAAAACTAAGAAAAAAAAAAACGCCTTTATAGCAAATCCAACTAAAAAAAAATAGAAAATAAATAATAAATATAAATTAAGAATAGTGAGGTGGGGGGGGGACGCGTTGGGTGTTTTTAAGGTGAATATCTTAAATGATAATCTTTCTACTCATATCTGTCAATAAAATATTTATAATTATTGACACTATGCACCCCACGATTTTTTAAAATAAACTCCATTTTAATTATTATTAATTCATTTATATCTATTAAGTATTTTCTATTTTTTTAGTTGGATTTTCTATAAAAGCATGTTTTTATAGTTTTTATTTTTAACTATTATTTATTTCTTACATTTTTTCCTTTTAAGGAAAAGGCAAAATTATCTAGACTATACAGCCATTATAACGTTCGGAATACTTAATAAAATACTGTAACAAAATGAGGGCCTATAGATATTTCTTTTTACAGAGTCTTTATGACATCTCACAACTGATGCTACCTGTCATTAATTCCGATTATTGTGCACTCACTTAGGCTTAATAACTAAAATAATACATCACGTAAAACCCCACGATATAGATTAATATACTGCGAGTTAATGATTACAAACAAGGACTAACACGTAGTAAACCAAGATGTCTCAAGAACTCTTACTTATTCATAACGTATATAAGTCAAACAGTTTAAGCTAAAAGATAGTTTGATTTATCTGTGGAAGCATACTATTCCATAATAATTGTCGATCGAGTTTTTTAATTCTTTGAGATATATTAGTGTGCCATGCAGTCGTTTGTTAACTTGCGTTATTTCACCCCATATTATGTTATTTTGGTGGAATTTTACGTAACATCGTCAGGTTGTCATGGACAAATTAAATGTTTCGAAATAGTAGGTAATGTGAATTCTACGTGAACGAGAAATCTGATAAATCTAAAAAGTATTGTTGCCATGAGAATGATAGATAAAGTAAGGAATAGTATGGGAACGTTGTGGTGTTGTAGAGGATGTAGTGACAAAGACCGAGAAAGGGATGCTTAATTGATATGGACATGTAGAGAGGATGTATGAAAGAAGATTGACGAAACAAATTTACAAGACGAGTGTAACTGAGCAAGCTGGTAAGAGTCGTCCTAGGCGAACATATCTCGACCAGATTGAGGGCTTTCTGGAGAAAGGCCAGGATAAAAGTACCCGTAACCGAAGAGCATGTATGAAGGTGTTTATGAAAGTAGAAGAAGCGAAAGAAGTGTGTCAGGATTGTAGCAAGTGGAAGGATGTGGTCTCTGCATACCCTTATGGGAGAGAGGCGTGACTTTATGTAAGTATGTATGCAAAAACTTCTCAAATAGTTTTCTCTTAATTTAGAAAAAGAATATGTCAACCAGAGAAAGCCTTATTTGTTTTATGTAAACATTATTAATATTTAGTCCTTGAAATAAATTAGCCTTAGATGTACAAATCAAATTTAATAATATCAACGATTCTCCAACAAAAAAGCTTTCGTTGTGTATTATTCTAGAATATGGGATAATAATTCACTATGTTTTATTAACTACTATCGGATTATTCAATACTTCCAGACTTTGATTGTCCGAAGGTAATCCATTCCATTAAATGTCTCATATTGACAAATATAGTTTGACAGACCTCAAATAATATCATCGCAAGTTTATTATGTTAGTTTTCGCTCTGGGAAATAGGTCAAATTAGAAGTTATCACGTAGTCACCGGCATAGCTGTTAATCGATATGTTGGAATAAGAAACATTTTAATTATTAAGTAGTTGTACTATATACTACTGTTGATTAAAACTACTTTGTTATGATAATATTACTTGCTCACTTAAGTAGTTAGAAAGTTCCTTACCACCAACACGCAACGACTGTAACTGTGCCTGAGCGAAGCCTTAACTTCGCGTTGCCTTGATTAAAATAATATGTTTCAAGTTTGTAATTTCTTCAAAACAATTTTATAAGATGTTAAATAAAAAACACGACTTTGTAACAACTTTTGACTACGTTTGAACTGAAATTAAAAGTAATAAATATTTCCATAAATAACTCTCTAAATAAATTAATAAGTTGGATAAATGTGATATTTTTATTTAAATTTCAAATGATATGAAACCTTTATTTAATTATAAAATAACTAACATTGTACCCCCATTCTTTATAAGATTTGATTTAGATAGTTGCTAATGGACGAACACTACTGCCATACAATATTTTGGCATCATTTGAACACATTTCCGCTAATGTACTGCGACACATACCTATACTGCCTCGGTGGCGCAATTGTATTACGGTACGACTGTCATTCTGAGGTCTCGAGTTCAATCAACGGGTCGGGTCTAGTGATATTGGGTTTTTCTACTCAGTATTATCCCGGAGTGTGGAATTTGTGCCCGATATGGCGACAGGCTCACCCCCTGTCACAGCTAGGACGGAACTAAGCTCGGCGACATGTGGGTGGTGTAGTTCGCTACTTCACCTCTGCCTAACCTTTCGAAGATAACAGGCGTGAGCTTATGTTACGTTTATGTTATATTTTGCAAAAAAAAGTAATTTAGTCTACTATTCAGTAACTCTCTCTCGATCTTCTTCCATCAACTTTTCCATAACAATTCCATGCAACTGGGAGATTCTGTTGTCTTCTGTTCCATTTCTTATGAATCGTGACAGCTAACAACGCATAGAAGATAACATGTTGTGCTGATCCTACTGAATCCAGATTTGTTTCCAAATTTATTGTTTTATCTATGGGACTGGTAAAGGAGATGCTGATGTTTTCCTTTCCGGCTTTTCATGCAATAATAGCGTGAATCTACCAAAACAAACGTCGTACCATACAGGATGTAAGTAAGGGGTTCTTTATCGATAATGTATTACAAAAAAAAGGAAAACCTAAAGAAGAAAGGTTTTCCAAATATTTTCTTAGGCTAGTTTTAAAAAATTGTTTTTTTAATATAAAATAATACCAATTCATTTTATTGAACCCTATTACTCAAACTAGGTTAAAATCATTATACGCTTTTCGACAATAATAAAACTTAAAACATCTTCAGAGTTTTAATTTAGTTGATTACATTTATTTCATTTAATTAGAAAATCTATGGAGTCGAGACAAAACAAAATAAAAAATCATTTTTTTAAATGTAATATAAATTTATTACTGTAGGTAAGGTAATTCGTAAATACATTTCTATAAATAAATACGTACATCTATTTGTAAAGCTAATATTAACGTCAAATATCTGAACAGTCTAATTTTGTATCGTACCGCACACTACAAAAAATCGAATAGAAAAAAGCATCATAAGAAAATGTTACCTACTTTTGGTGAAACGGAGATCACGTTGCTATTACTGCCCACATAAAATCGCTTATAAATTCAAATGACCATGTAGGTCACGGCACGATCGCACAGGATTGAATCGCTTAGGCAACAATGACATTTCAGCTCGCCTCAAATTACTCGAATTGAATTTCGATATAAGGGTTTACAAGCCCTTTTTAGTGAGGCCAATGCTTTTAGTACAAATTGTATCTTCTATCGTCGTCATAAGAAATAATACCCATTCATCAGTTTCTCTAATAATATATATGTATTATTCTGTATGATTTAAATTAATTGAATCAGCTTTATTTAATGCTCTAAAGACGTTACTATTACTATTAGTTTATAATGTTTTTGTAGTCTGTTAATACGTGTCTAAGGTAAATATATAAATCAATATACTAAACATTATTTTATTTAATGTGTCGAATACCCATAAAAATAAGACAATAGGAAAACAATGGAAAGCTGGCGTAAACGCCAAGTAAGTGCTCAAAAGGTTAATATTGAGAATGCTTTAATTAAATATAGTCTACGTGAGATTGTGAACACAAATATCTTGGTGTTAAATGAAAGGTTATTAATTATTATTATAACAGAAAAATAGGTAACAGAAGTAAGTAGTTTTATAGTTGTTAATTTTCTACAAAGAAAAATAATATAATAGTAACTTATTACATATATCCATATTGTTTTATTATCTAAGAGTTCCATGCAAGCCAATCTGCCAACAGTCTGATTAAGGATCTACATATCAAATTCTAGTTCCAAATTACGTAAACTGAATTTTACATATTTTTGATTAAACTCGATGCCCGATGAGGCCAACGGCTTTTCGAATGGCTACAACGCACCGGAAGACGTAGCGTGGGTAAAGTGGACCAATGACCTGGTGAAGGTTGCGGGAATCTTTTTGATGCGGGTGGCGCAAGGCCGGTCGTCGTGTTGATCTTTGGGAGAGACCTATGTCCAACAGTGAATCTTTCGGTTGAATGGATGGACGGATGGACTCTAAGCATCTAAATACATAACAACACTCTAGGTACTAAATACGAGTATACTAATAATGAAAAGAATACTTTGATTGATTCAACCGAAAGACGTCCACTATTGGACATAGGTCTACCTCAAATAGGGAGGAAATGCCATAAACGCCACTGTTGGCAGGCGGGTTGACGATCTCAGCAGGTGTGTTTGTGGTTCTCAGAGGTTGGTGCTTCCCATCCCCTTAGCCGCCTTTCCGGCACTCGTGGGAAGACATGGGATGGAAGAATATGCTAGTTATTACTTAGTAATTACTTAATCTTCATCGTGCCTCTTCAAGAGTTGTATATCGTTTTTATTGAAGTTGTAGATTGTTCGTGAGCGTCTGAAACTTGCATCTCAACATCAAGAGACAAATTGAGTCATGGCAAATAAAACTTCTAAAGCGTATTTACTTTACTACAATTTCGTATCATTTTTCGCAATGAAACTAACAAATAGCAATCTATATTGTGCACAAAATTTATGTAAATAATTTAATATCTAGTAAACAAGGCTACATCCAATAGCGATAGTATAATTCGTGTTAGTGTAATTTTAGCTGCGATTAATTGTGCAACCTAGGAAAAAAGACCAAGGAAAAAAGTATCATAAAACGAACATTTCTTGTAGGTAATAATTAAAGTTTCACCGAACTATGGCAATTCCATTTGCAGCTATATTTTAAAATTAATTAAAAACTTAATTGTTTCTTTATATTCCTTATAATGTTTCAATTTGGTTTCATCAAAGATTTTGTAACATAAATTCCTATATAAAAAGTTTCGTTCTATCAAACATTAGTACCAAAAATACATAGTAGAAGCACATTAGATAAAACTGGCCAAGTACGAGTCGCACTCACGCACCGAGGGTTCCGTACAAACCTGTAGGTATATAAGTAATAGTTATGGTATTTTTTTGCTAAATGAAATCCATAACATATGGAGCATACCAGCTATGGAACATAACAGCTAGAGGAGCACAAATTTAAGACAAAGCTATTTTTATCGTTTCAGTAATCCTTTATTTTATATTAACACATATCATTTATTTTATAATATAACTGAAATACCTACACTAGCCTTGTAAAAGTTCTTTTATAAACGTTATTTATTTACAAAGTTGTTTAGTCACACTATTTAGAAATCTGGTTCAAAAATACTAATTAAAGAATTCAATTTGAACCAGATCTGCAAATGATTGCTGAAAAAGGTATGAATAGTACCACATTGAACATTGAAGCACGAAAAAACGTTATCTATAGTTACACTACTTCGTGTAGTGCTAGGGTTTATAGAAAAAAAAAAATGTGGAAATTCCATTTAGGGGATTAATTCTAAAATCGATATTCTTTTATTATGTGATTTAACAAAAATTTTGCTTCGCGCCGAATTTCAAGATTCTAGGTTGCCTGGAAGTATCTTTTAGGTTTTGATTCCCTTGCGAGTAGTTGCGAGTTTCAAAATATGCGGCTTAAATTTCTGTTTCTTTTGAATGCGCTGACATAGAAGTTTGATTTTGACAGCTTAAAAGTATTATAGACCTGAGTATTTGATATGAATTTTCATATCAATGAAATGAATGAAATACCTCTACGCGTATTAAATTGAGGTTCATGCGGAAAGGGGTAATAAGTTTAAAATATTTTTATTATATGATATTACTAAAAATGTATGCTTTTTGCAATTTTGCCTTTATCTGTGCTATAAGACGTTGCTTCCTACCAAATTTCAAGATTCTAAGTTCACGAGAAGTACACTGTATAGGTTTTGATTCTCTTGCGAGTGTCGAAAATTTGCAGCATAAACGTATCTTTTGATTGCGTTGGCTTAGAAGTTTAATTTTTTACAGTTCTAAGGCACAGTTGACCTGATTATTTGATAATAATTTCAGCTTGATACCTTCACGCGTTCCTGAGAAAAAGGGTTCTGTTTTTTTCCTTTTGAGCTACGGAACTCTAAAAAACACCATAGTAAACATATTATTCGTTGATATATTTAAAAACTTTATTAACAAAGATTTTTTTATAGATATAAAATTCAGTTAACCCTACTTTGGAGAAATGTCGATCATAACAAGTAAACTTTTATTTAAGTTTACAACTCGAAGTAAATGAAGAACAATTTCTTGTTGTTTTTCCGTACCTACTTCGTAAATTCGGATGGTCCGAAAACTAATATTTTTTCCCTCGGAAAAGTTTTTATTGCCTTTGTTATTATATCCAAGAGGTATAAACTGAGATGAATATCTGAATTTCTAGAGATCCACTCTGCAATTTTAATAAAAATATTTCGAAACGCGGCAACGCTAAGGAAAATATTTGGTTTTTTGAACTTAATAATTCTTGAACCTGGAATAAAATTATTTTCTGTAATTGTATGTTTTGAAAGACATAATGAAGTTTTGTTAGAGATGAAATCATATTATTCATTGCAATATATTTAAAATATTTGTAACTTATTACTATTGCATTAATAGTAAGAAAGTAAATGTTTATTAATAATATTTTGTACTTTAATGGATTAGTGTATAAAAGATAAAATACAACTTACAGATATGAAAAATCATTACACTTAAATTTAACAATTGTGTAAATGAACTAATGTAATGTGTAATTTTATTTCTCTATTCTTTATCTCTATAATATTCACTAGTTTAGTTAAAGATCGGTATAGTGGTCATTTTTGCAACGACGTCATGCGGCATTATCCTCATAACTACTGATTTATTATCGATATAATTTAACCAAATACATATTAAAACCCTTGTTTGAGAATAAGATTTATGATAAATACATCAAGTAAATAGGTTCATTGGTGTTCGAGTTATACGCCAACAAACGGGCATACTGACAGAAATAGTCATTCCATCTTATATAATCCGTAAAGGACAACGTTATGTTATAATGCATTAGGCATAATATGTCTTTTAACTTTACTTTACTTTATATTATAAAGTATAAACTACCATATTCGTTTTTCGATACAAATATTTCTTTGGTTAGAATTTTATACGTTGCAGAAACAAAATATTTATATTACCTAAAATCTTAAGAACAATTTCCAAATACAAATGCTAAAGAGCTTAATATTGATTCCGCTTACGAAAGACCTTGAAAGCAAACGTAACCTTATTACTAACACATAATTTATATAGGAATAGGTAAAAGCAATTATTATAAATCATCTCAAGTGCCGCTTAACTTTAGGGATACAAATGATTGGTTCAATAAATTTTGCCACAAACATGCGCAAAACATCAACAATTTCAGATACGAACTTGACAGGAGGCAAATTAATGAACACAGGTCAGAGTGGATTTATTAGGGTTCCACTGAGAGTTTCTCTCGTCGATTACGAGTACTTGGGATACGAGCTTTTAATCAATATGTTCTTTAGAGCGTGAAATGGATAAGTTGTCATGTACACAAAATTTGCCTTAGTCCTACACTACACGCCAAGGCAGCTGGTAAATAAATTATGTCGGCAACTAAAATGTATCTTAAATTAAATTTATTTTCTTTTTTATATCGTATAGGTTTAGTCCTTTTACAACAATCACCTCTGACGTTAAGTGATGATGTGGTCCAGGATGATAAACACACTAAGCCCAGAGATACTGATTCTCAAGTGATGCTGCCGGGACACACCTAGTAGTGTCTGATGTATTATTTACAAAATTTCCTATCACCAACTATGGTTTCCTACAATGTTTTAATTCACTGAAAACTATAAATCCGATTCATTGTGAATTCAAACTTACATCCATCATAACTTATAATAAATACTTTTAAAGCACCACATCACAAAACATCTATACTAATTAATAAAATTGAAGTGTCTGATTGTAATGTCAAAACGATTTTTTTTACATTTAGTAAAAAAGATATGAATGTATACACGATACCAATACCAAAACTGCATTTTTTTTTAATTTATGTGTCTTTTTGTTCCGGGTAATCTCCAGAACGGCTGGACGAATTTTGAGGCGACTTTTTTTGGTAGATAGCTGAAGTTACTTATTGACTTTTATTTTTCGAAAATAATTAGGGTTCCGCGTAAAACAAGACAAACTCATAAAAAATTGAATAAAATCCCATTCATTGCACAGTTGTACGGGCAATTGCTTGAATTTATGAGAAGTGTATTTACTTTATTCTTAAAAAACATTCCTAGGAAAATAATTAGAATTCCGTATAAAAAAATTAAAACGCTGTGAAGAACATATAAAACGTGAGCGTAACCGCGGGCGTACAGCTAATTAAATATATAAAACATATTATTTTTAATAAAGTTTAATGTAGGTAAGATCTTTCACAATAAATACAAAGTTTTTTACATAATTTTTTATCTTATCGTCTAAACACAGATAAAAATAAACAATAATAACATTTACTCAATAATATAAAAATATTATGTATCATTTAAACATTCAACAACAGTATAAAAGTCGGTAAGGAATTATCTAAATCTACCTAAAATGTAGCGTGCACTCAATGCCGTCTATTTAGTATTCAGACTTAGTGCGTGGAGTCTCTATTCATTCGAATTGAGATATACAAAATCGTGAATAGCTACGAAACTAGTTGTAAAGTATACTTAAAACTTTAAATAAAACAGTTACTCTTTTTATTTCATTTAAAGTTTTATTATGAGGTATATTTAGATTAGTGGTGGTCGTCACACGTATTTGGTCAAAGGCCATATATGCCAATATGAAGTACCACTGTGGGCCAAACTTTATGAAATAGGTAGTTAATACGATCTGTTTTTATGTACTTTTAAACGGGAATTCCCTATAGATTTTTTGTTCCAATAACAACTTATGAAATCATTTTTAGTCAACCTAATTCACTAACTATTTATATGTAAAGTCGGTTATGAGTCGTTGTCTATCAACATTGTTAGCGACATCACGGGCCTCACAAATAACATTCAAGGGCCGCAGTTTGACGACCATTGATTTAAATGAATGTATTTAGAAAAATATTCATTCATTTGTATTAATTAAATTCATATTATTATCACTCGTATCTGTATGTAATTAATTTCAATCTCATAGAGCCAATACATGTTTCGTAAAGATCACTGGGCAAAATGCTAACAATACAGTTAACGTAACAAGACAACGAAAAGAATATTATAGACAGATCAATAGGACATTTGATAGTAAAAATGTTTCTGACAATATCGTAGTGAAATCTCAATAAAGTCTCACAAAATTTTATTGTAATTTTAATCCATTACATTCATTATGCCGGCTTCGAAGCGCTAATCACGTCCACGTTGAGATTTACCTTACAGCTTAGGTTCTACTAATGGTTTGTTGTCTTGTAATGCACCTAACTTTATTATTTCGCCAAAGAAAACAATATGAAAAAATTCGAAAAAGAAAGATGAGAAATGAATTTTTTAGACACCATAATTCAACGAAACTTTAATTACCTATTTATACAAGAAATATTCTTTTTCTCCTACTCGTTTCGTCTGGTCTATCTTTCGTTTCAGATATCAGGATGCTGAAGTAATTATATAACCACAAAAGGCCGCATCATAAACCACTAAATATAATACATTATTTGTGTAAATTTTGTTCGATTACTTTTCTGGTTTCTGATATGGGACAGATTTAATTATGACTTTTTAACGAATGAATGTACCTATATATATATATATATATATATATATATATATATATATATATACATATATGAAAATTTAATCGTAAAGTATGATACAAAAGAAATTATTGAAAGTAAATAATGTTTATTAGCAGCTTGTTAATTTAGTTCTTGTTTACACTTGTCAAAAGATCTCAAGTTGAAGTGATGATAAAGACCGTGCTTTTTGTTGAAAAAAATCCTCTAAACACAAACTACCTATAATATGGGGTAACGAAATATAATATGTGATCATTTTTATTCTGTCGATAACAATTGACCAGAGATCCAAATCAAATTACCTATCATTACGATAAGACTCAGTGGAGCTATTTTGTTTAAGTTATACAAAAAAAAAACATCGTACACAAATAACCTTATTAATGTTTTCATCGTTACTTGAATTTAAAAAAATATTTTCACAAAATGAACAGTCATTTCCGTGGAAAATCACTGAGGGGTGGTGGTTGTCTTCTCTATCGTATCGTATTTGACGAGTGATATTTTTTATCATGTCAACGATGTCAAAACGGCAACAGGATTTTGTGAAAATATTTCACCGGAAAGATAATTACATTTTGCCCAGTACATAGGTACACTTTTACTGTAGCAATATTTTTACGCTTTTCAAGTTCGCCCGGGGCAAAGAGCTGTGTGATGAAGTTTTTCCCTATAACTTTTTTTTGTGGTCATTGGATTTGTTTGTCGACCACTCGCTACCGGGGCCAGGCGCGGCGTATGAAAGTTTTAAAGAAACTTTGCAATACTTGTGCTTCCTTTATGAGTCTTGCTGGAAAGAAGTTGCTGAAGCCATTGAAAACATGTGCGAAGTTTTGTAATATACATTATATTAATGAAAATTTTATATCATTTTAAGCGATGATGGTGCGGTCGGAAGCCGCTTCCATTGACGCTGGTTCCAACCAACCTATCCAATACTATAATGAGTCTGAGGTTTCGTTAATACATCGTGAGGAAACCATAGCATGGTTGTAGTATATTTTCTAGTAATACCCTGGGTAGCTACCACGCCCATGTTTAAAAACCTGTCGACAAACATCAATAGGTATGTTCCGAGCTTGAGAACCCATACCTCTAGGCTTAGTATGTTTACCATCCTGGACAACATCGTCACTTAACATCAGGTAAGATTGTGGTTAAAGCTCTACTAAGCCTATACTGTATTAATGTAGTTTAATAATAATATAATTTCGAAAACTTATCGAATATTTATAATATTATTATTTTTATATCTTCATTTTATTTATTTATTATATTCATTAAGAAAACCCGAAGGTTTTCTATTACTTTATTTATGTCAACTATCTGTATATCTTACGCGTGCACTCTGGTAAAGTAACATGAGTTTTATTGGATTCATTAAGGAGGCCGTCTAAGAAAGAACATTTAAAAATTGGAACGTCAAGAAACAAAAGAACCTTTACAACATTAAGAAAAAGGAAAGAATGTTGTCATCATCAAAATTTCAAGTGAAAATATTATAAAACAATACGATGCATTTGGAGAGGATGTGAGATATTGGATAATGAAGCGATCTTTTGACCAATTTTTACATTATTATATAAAGTAATGTTATCAGACACACTATGGGTGATGAAAACTAAGCGATACCCAACAGGCAATTTATTAGATATAAGAATAAATTGTTGTCAATAAAAGATCCGGCAACACTATTACATTATACCGTGCAGATATTTTAGATGAGGCAAGCGCAAGGCGTACAGTACTGTTCAACAAATTTTGGTATAAATATTGCAGTGCTATACGGGATGAGTTTCTATGCTGGCTATGTGTTTTTTTATACCTATTTCATGTAGAAGAAAACCTTCAGCTTTTTATATATTTCATATATTATTTTCATATTTCCATTTTATTTTTTAATTTATTCCTTAATCTAAATTTTATTTAGTTGTCCTCGCTATAAGGTACTACAATAAAACAAACTTTTTCAACCCACATTATAATTTGATAATCTATTTGAACAGAATTCCTTTACATCAAAAAAGGAAAATAATTGCCGAACATAAATAAAGATCTTAATAATCCATCTCCGTCATTACAATTATGTTTTTTAATTTTCTACAAAGCTCGGTTACGGACAACATCTAAAGACGTTAACAATTTTCTCATTATTTCACAAACAAAGATATTTAAGATTCGCCGTTAATAAAAAGAACTCATCATTATTATAACAAGGGTCTCCTCTCATTTTTTCCAGTATTTTCAGGTATTAGAGACGTCGTATATAACGCCGACCGACCAAAGATGAAATCGTAAAAGCTTTTGACAGCCCACCGTAAAAAAATGACAAAGGGACTCCCATATGAAGAATCCTTTTTTTTATTTAGCTATCCAGTCTGCTCGTAACATGTGAAAAGCTCTACTAATAAAATGTGTGCTCAAAGATTGAGTTCATCTCTTCCTCACAGTATTCTTATATTGTACTATTACAGTTACTTTTTAACAATATCCGGAATCTATCCCACGGTTCTTGCAGAATATGCGTTTATTTCGAATAAGAAGACCATTTCTAATTACAGTAAATTACATTTCTCATTTCTAACAGTAATAGTAATTGGAATTATCTTATCATAATGAAGATTTAAAACCGAAAGTTTTTACAATTATACTAATACTAGCTGCCTGCCCGCGCCTCCGCCCGCGTTATATACGTTCTTTAGGTGTGAGTAAAAAAGTGTATTACTCTATAAAACAAATGAATGAAGAAAAGTGAGTCTTTTGTTTTAATTAGCGCGGAAAAAAATGTACATATCAGTAAATCTAAAAAAAATGTGAAAGGATCGATGGAATCCCAAAAAATAAATAGGCTATAATGAAAAATTCCGCCTCGAATGATAGTACTCCCATCCCGATACGTTCAGTATTTTTGAGGTAAACCCTTACCTCAAAGGACCCCAGTTTTCGTTTTATATATATAGAATAATACTGTAGTTAAAAATTAAGCTAAAACAATATACATACATATTTCACTCAAAATTTAGGTAATTATTTTGTTAGCTAAGTACAAAGTTGTTTTAGTCGATTATTAATGAAAGATCTGGTAATAATTCTCATCTAGAACTGCAACTCACACATAGTCTTCGCTCAGGCCGAATCATTCAGGAATTGGCTTATTTCTTAATATAGAACGGTTAGTAGCGCAATAGTCAATAGAGCCGTGTGTTACCGGCTAATAATAATACCACCATATCTTCCCGTGGGGTGTCGTAAAAGACGATTAAGGGATTAAACCAGGGGATGGGCAGCAGCATACTCTGAGTACCAAAAACACCTTAGTACGGTTGCTAACCCGCCTACCAAGCGTGGCGATTATGGCAATCCTTCCCTTTGTCAGGGGAGACCTATGTCCGGCGGTGGCCGTCTCATGGTTGATTGGATGGATGGAGTAGCGTAACAATTTCATTGAAATGTTTACAACGAATTTAAAATTGATTAATATTTTAAAACTAACATCCTTTTGTTAGATTTATTAAATGTTTTATATGTACAATCTTAAATAAATATTACGATTTTTTTTTTTCACCATTGATCAGGCGTATGTCAATAATAGTAAGTACAGGAACTTGTCGCTGACAACGGACGTTGGTTGTTATTTGTTTTACTGGTAGTTGGTAGTTTGATTTATTAGTTATATTTTAGTTTGTAATGTCGAAAATATTATAACAACGCTTTAGATGTCAGTCGTGATTGAGCTACGAAGCTAGTTGGTGGTCCGTAGTAAAAGTCATGACCATTTTCGGCTAACAATGAACATTATTTGGATGGAGAACTGTTTCTGGATTATCAAAATAAAAGAAGTTCGCATTAATTAATTTTGTTAATATTATAAACAAACTGTTGTTTATTTGTTACGCTTTCTTTCACATCTTAATTAATTATTTAACCTATCATAATGAAATGTTACATATACGTTGACGAGATTACAGAAAAAAGCATAGGGTACCATTCATCTCTGAATTGATATACAAAGTCTAAACGAATGCAAGTATAGCCGCGGAGAGAAAAATAGAAAAGTATATAGATACCTAAAATTTATTCAATATGGATATTATAACATTTTTCAACATGTTAACATGACAAAATTTAATTGCAAATTAAGAATATAGTATAAAACATATACGCTAAAAAACAACATTTAACTATATAAATTTACAAATTTATAGGACAACATAACCATCTATAAACATTAATATAACGTGTAGTTTAGTTAAGGGGATAGCGTTGAGAATTCACACTATGAGGAATGGACGCTGAGTTGTATAATTGAGATGAAATGCGCGCCCGTGGGATGCGTTTAAACACCAGCTCAGTGATCAAGCGATACCGGTACTCCTAGAACTTGTACTAATTTACAACTTGAACCATTTCGTAACGTCTAAATGGCTTCGCTTAATTCTAACTTATGAATGAACGGGTTAACACTTCTGTCTTTGGGAGCGTTCAAGTATTACGTAACGTAATTTTTAGTCATTTTTGTACGAGCCTCCCTCCGCCCTAATGTAACACGCCGTAACGTTTTTCTTTACTTCCACCCCACCACCGTGTGTACTAGTAAAACGTTACGTGACCATTTTTATCTGAACGTCACAATTATATGGCATAAAGTACCGGAAAGTCGCTAATATACCTGTTATTGTTTTAATCGCGTTTTAACATTTAAAATGTCTTGTGTTTTTAAGCAAGAGATTTCTTAATTTTTTTTTTTCTTTTTTTGTCGTAATCAATTTTTAGTCAATCATACATTTATAACGTCGTTTTCTTAACTTGGCCCTGTCCTTAACACATTTTTGCTAAATCCGCCATCGTTCTTCACATGCATGAGACCGTAGTATAACGAAGCCAGCCAAAGTGCGGTATTTTTTGTTACCTACTTCACTGGAGTTATGAGAAAAACTATCACATCTGTTGATAAATATTTTACTTTTGCTTTACATTTGAAGATACTAAAAAAAAACTATTAAAAATTATTCACTATCCTGTAAAAACAAGCAAGAAATTTTCTGAGGGAAAAAACTTTTCTTGCATTCATTGGAATTTTTTAAATTATTTTTAGTCAGTATTAAAATTTGTAAAGAAAAAATAGTTTAAAAAATTCGTGAGACAAAAACCTTTACGCGACCGTTCTGAAGAGTCAAAACATTGTTACGCAACGCGTAGTTCAAAATTCCCTACTCCCCCCTGTAACACATAGTAACGTTTCAGAATACTCCTCTTCCCCCCCCCCCCCAAATTCGTTACGTAATACTAGGGAGCGTCCCTTTGGTGAAATAAATTTGAAATAGAATCATTTGAAACTGTTAAAAAGACAGTTAAAATTGTTGATGATAACTTCAAGATTATGCACGTTTATATTTACTCTGTAATAAAGCAAAAAGTTAATTCAACTTTATCCTTTTAACTTTTTCTATGTATATTACTACATGATATAGGCTCAGTGCTTTGACCACAATCGCACCTAATGTTAAGTGACGATGTGGTTCTGGATAGTAAACACACTAAGCCTAGAGGTACTGGTTCTCAAGTGATGCTGCCGGAACGCACCTATTGGTATTTGGCGACAGGTTTTCAAACTTGAAGGTTGTAGCTACCCAGGCGAGTATTATTAGGAAACCATCATGCTATGGTTTCCTCAAGATGTTTTCCTTCAACGAAAGCTCAGGCTGATTTTTAGGGTCGGATAGGTGGGCTCAAACCCGCATCCATTGACGCGGAATCCGGCCGCACTATCCACTGCGCCATCTAACATCTGGTCAGATAACATATATGTAATAAAAAAAAAAAACAAAGTTAATTATAACTAACGAATAAACCCACACAGAAAGAGAGAGACGTTACCTTTTATAATATGAAAGAAAACTAATGATATTTCTGCGAATTATATAAAACATTCCAAATCATCTGAAACAATTAACAATGCCCTTACGGATCCGTCAAAACATGAACCATGAATATTTTAGTTACAAAAGTTTAATTGGATCCTCTGTTAAGGATCTATCAAATACCAAACCAAACGTACGTTTTTAATTTAACGAATTTCCAAAGCTTTGTAACATTTAATCCTTGCTCGTACATAGATATATATGATAATTAAAAAGTTGTAATGTTACGGTTGTTAAATTTTTAATGATTAATATTATCCTCAGTTATACAAAAACAATAAAAATGAATGTGTAATAAGTGAATTTATTATAACGTAGAATTTTTCGAATTCCACTAACAAATAATTGTCTTGTTTACCACACAATATATCGTATTTCGCTCAATCGTTATGTGTAATATTCCTATGAAATGTATTTACATCACTCCAGTAGTCAATACACAAAATTAATATTTCCAAAACATTATCCATAAACACATTAGATTTGACATAAAATAAAATAAACAATTTGTAACAAACAAGCAATGTACCTATTTTATACGCACCATAAACATTGAAGTTCAGAGAAACTTTGACTTTTGATAGAATCGCTAAAAAAAACATTGAACATTTGTAGCACACTTTAGTAATAAACATATATATATAATTTTTTTTTTCTTAAAATAAAACATATTCTGCGGACTCTGGGTCCACACCTTTTTTATGTTGGAGGTTTAATTCGACTTGCGTCAGAAAAAATTGTCTATAATATTTCATGCAGTTATGCAGTTTTACCTTCTTTCATAATTCATCTAAACTAAGATTATATGTTAAATTATTGTGTAGACACTTATTTTGTTATTATTAGTTCATTACTTAATTATTACCTCCACTTTTTTTTAGGGTCGTAACAAGCCAAGCTGAGCTAGGTCCGTTTCCGCATAGTAGTACCTCATAATTTGGGTTTGGGCAATTATTGCTTGTATGACCTTTTGGTCTCCATGTTTTATGGCCATCTTGAAATTATATTCCGCATATATATATATATATATATTATACTCGTACAGATCAGACGACTGAGGAAGTAAATTTTTGCCTAGATAGCCATGACCCATAGAACTTCTCATATTTTTAGTCGACCTCATTTTTATTTGCATTTTTTTAAACATGGCGTCACGTTTATTAAAAGAGGATTATCGATTAACGTGAACAATACTCTGTTAATTTATTTAAACACACATATATTTTTACTACATATAGTCATAATCATAAGCATCATCATCATCATGTCAGCCGAAAGACGTCCACTGCTGGTCATAAGAGAGCTCCTTATGTGAGTATAAGGAACTTATAATGACCGACATTGCGCCATCCGCAACATTATCAGCCTGTCTATGCTTTGCCTTCCGGTACTAGGTCGTCTTTCGAGAACCCATTGGTACCATCGGGCATTGGCTCTGCGAGCAATATGTCTCACCCATTACCACTTAGTGTGGTAATTCTTCGGACAATTTCGGTTATTTTGGTTCTTCTGAAGATCTCCTCATTCCTGATTCAATCACACAGTAAAACTCCGATCATAGCCTCCGAATATATTGCTTTTTCAGTAACCTTGAGCCTTCATATGAGGCCCTAAAATATCATACGAATACTTTCCGTTAAAAAATAATAAAAAAATTACTGGGAATCATGGAGATCAACAAAATCAATTTTTATTTTACATAACATAAGTATTATGTTACACTTAAATCTACTTGTTTAAGGTGGATTTTAATATCGAATCTTGAAGATTGAGTATGAATCAAAAATTAATCTGTTTTTCTAATTGATCATTGACACTGATCAGATACTTTAGAGAATAAAAGGAATAAAATTTCGGATTTCATCCTACTTCTAAAAAAGATTGAGTCCGCATATTGAATCCGGCCGTGAGTAAAGTTATCCAAATTATTAATGTATAAGGTATTAAAATTTACTTATATAATAAGCAATATAAATTAATAAACATTATCGGTCAGTCAATTTCTCTCAGCTCAATAAAAATGCATTAAGTCGTGCATGACCTCTTCCATAGTAAAAGCGCACTGGCATCCCGACTCGCCCACTGTGTAACGAAACCATAAAGCCTCACGGAGTTCTATCGTTTACCTCTTTGCATTTATTCTTCAAACACCACTTTTTTGTTTGGAAACCCGTCATAGGTACCCTACTGTCCGGGTGAACAGTAGGGTTATGTGAGGCTACTACAACCATATGGTGTACCGTCCGTCCTCTTGTTGGTTGCTATGCGTTATCAGACTCGCATTTCACCGCTTAGTCTTTGCGAACTACCGAACTCTACGGCGATGCTCCGACACTACAGACAGAATGGTACATCCTCAATTTCTCCCCCACTCAGAGACCCAGTGGAATGGGAAAGGAGTCCCCCTGAACTCCTCCCCTTAGACTCAGTAAAACTAGCAGTGAATTTGCTGCGTAGACGTTTTATAGAGAGAGGGCCAGCAAAATGCGATGCCCACTTCTGCCACCCTGGCTTCGCCTACTAACCGGATCCGTTGCTGGTTCTTCTTCCCGGGCCCTTTCAGCGGCCTTCGTCCGTATCATCGCCGTCTCGCAAAACTCACTCATGTGTGCTCCCATGCTCTCTGACTGCCAAGCATCGCGGCAGTGATGTTAGTGATAGCTTGCTGCCCATAACCGACCTGAGGACCTGTAATTCATCGAGCTATGTGAAGCATTCCTCAACAACATGCTAAGCCGTGCCCTTGTCTACAATATACGTAACTTCAAACGCTAAGAAATATATTACGAAATAATTGTTCGAGTTGTTAAAATTATTGTTGGCACTTTTAAATTAAGAAAATAATATCACTATAATTAAAAACATACACCTGTTTGTTGTACTATACCCATCAAAAACCCAATTCCCATCTCTCGTATAACTGTTAAAAAATGTTAAAAAGCTTCTCCGTAATAATTACATAGGCCTTTTTAGACTGCTCGACTGTTTAAGAGAAGAGCACTCTCATTTTATGCGACCGCCGCTTGGGAACCGGCTTTACATATACGATGTTAATTTAAAAGTGAAAACGGGTTCAAATTATGACTTCCCTGAGTCCATTACATTACATAGTACCTAGCTACCGCTTAATAATATATAAGGTAAACAAATATTATGTAAATCGAAAATAAATTACAGACTGCGAACGTTTTAACGAAATGTTCTTTGATTTTTAATATTAAAATTCATTAGGTATATACTTAGCTGACACCTGTAACTTTTTTCTTACAAATAAGCTTTTTATTTTCTAGGTGAGTGGCTCATTTAGATTAACCATCGAGAATATCTTGTAATTGTACTTTAACTTTTAAGTTAAAAACTTATACAGAAAAAGGTATGCACTCGTGTATTAATGTAGAAACTACATTCTAATGGTTTTAATTCTGTTCAAGAACGTCACGTTCAAGGATAGATAATTTGGTTTTATTACACATATAAAACCTTATTAATTGGATACATTGCTTAATATTTCCATATGATGCCGTTTACAGATTAAAGCCGCAAACGCTCGTCAAATATGTCCCGCGAAGCTGCCAAGTTTCACAAATCACCAGCGTTCTCAGTAAAAAGATAAATTCATTGACATTAACTTCCAATATAAAATAGCATCAAAAGTAATTACCGGGTAAATATATGAAATCAAACAGCATATTAGGATGGAACAAATTCATTTCTAAAAATTTAAATTATGTCATTACGAAAAAAAAGAATAAAAAAATATGTCTTTCAAATAAGCACGAACTTGACACAAACCAATTAGTTACGTGGTTCAATTAAATAAAGTAATTATGAATGCATCGTTCGCTGACACTAGAGACGTTCGTAATCACGATATCGGTGTAGAGCGAACGCGATTCTGTACTAATGAATTACCTGCTAGGTGCAAATTAATTACAGGGCCCAGTGCGTCCGCCTCCGCAACTGAACTGGCGTATGTACTTAGTGATTTCCTGTTAATTATAATTACATTTGAATTTTAATATGTCTTTTATATAATTACCTAACTATAAAAGAAGGTATTATTGTAATTTTACGCCTACAGATAAATTTAAATTAATGATCACTGTTATTATTCTAATAGAGTTGCACCACTTCTAATATTTATGAAAATATATAATCTATTGTAGAAGTAAAACCTTTGAAGTAATAATGGCGCAGTTGGTAGTGCGGTCGGATTCCGCGTCAGTGAACCTCTCCTACTCTAAAATCAGCCAGAGCTTTCGGTAAATGAAAATATCGTAAGGAATAGCATGCATGGTGGTAGGGTATTTTCTAATAATGTCTGCCTGGGTAGCTACCATCATCAAGCTTAAAAACCTGTCGCCAAATACCAACAGGTGTGAATACATGCCCGAATGCCCGAATGGGCAGCATCACTTTGGAACCAGTAACCAGTCAGTGTGTTAGCATCCTGGACCACATCATCACTTAACATCAGTTGAGATTGTGATCAAAGCACTGAATCTAAACAGTATTTAAAAAACCAGTAGGAAAAAAACACGAATTAATTCTTTGATATAACTTTCACTATTTTCTAGTAAGTCTACGTTTACATAGATATACGTAGCTCCTGGACCCAAAAGCCATACATTTTGTAAGTAGCCGATATATATATATATAATTATTAATTTATTAGGTACTTATAGTATCTTTCAGATCAATACAGAAACAAACTAGAGAAAATTCTAGACAACATGTTATTATGTTTATCGTTGAGTCTTGCATTTACGCCAATTCTCGGTGCGGGGCCACGGAGGGGTGTGTGGATACATATAAAATACTCTCGACGTCATTTACTCACAAATAAACATTTTTGCAAATATAAAACTAATGCAAAATATAAGCTGAAAAAGAAATTTGTTATTTATATTTTTTTAAAAAAACGGGTAGTCATATAATATGAGCTAATAGTAGTTTTTTATGGCTGTTGAAAATGTATCCTGTATTTATTAACAAATTCAATCTTTTTTTTTCATTTAAGTAAAATACTTATTTCCAAAATGTTTTACAGTCAACACTAAACAAAACAAAACAAAACAAAATTGTTTTATCTTTGCCTGTGTATATACATATATATTTGTAAAAAATAACCTCAATTCAAATCCAATTCTTGCAGAATGTGAATACGCATTCCCTTATCATTCATCTTACTTGAGAAGCTGGTCGATGAAAAGCAAGTTGGAAAAGAAACGCTCGCACCCTCTATGATTTGTCCCCGGAGGAGTAACGATGTCCTCGACCAACGAGGGGAGATAAAAAATTACTTTACAACTATGCACCGCTACAGCTGCGTCTGGGTACATGTGCAATTCCGTCAATATAATTTGGTAAATTATTACTTATACTCGTACTATCTAACATGTGAAATGTATAATTTTGTATTATTTGATTTGGTAAAATATCTAAAGCTATGAGTTACCAAAATTAAGTATTATCTAATTGAGCGCTTTCAAATTTGAATATCATATATATATATATGCATTTAAATATGAATTCTGTATACTTATATAGTACTCCATAAGGTAATTTTATAATGATGAAACAGTTTTTTTACAATATATTGAATACAGAGGTAAAGGAGAAGAACGTTAAATAGGTATTAAAATAAATTATCTTTTTGTAACTGTATTAAGTTCGTGCAAGCAAAATAAAATTGACCATTGTTTTGTTCTATATTAGCAGAGGAGATTATTCAAGCAGGCTGAGCAGGCTTGAGCCTGGGGTGACAAAACTGGGAGTGGATCTCAAATTTTAAAACTTCTTGTTTAAAAAGAGTAAGAATTATCTGAAATCTACCTTAAGTCGAAATTGATGAGGACTTTAGACGATATTATCTATGATTTTGCGAACAACAAATTACACGAAAAGTATTCTAACAAACTTCTGCATCATCATTTATCATCTGTAGCTGGTTAAAGTGCTGTTAAAAAATATATAATTACGTTTAATTCGATACATTATAAAAAATATTGAATATAAAACTATCATATTCTTAGTATTGGTGTTTCAAATCGCATTAGTATATTTATTAACTTATTGTAATAAATAAATAAATAATTACTTGATACACAAGCTTTAAATATCACAATTCTAGATAAAATATGCTGCCTACTGGCCATTTTAAGCATTAATGATTAAAACCTTTTCTCACTACACAATAAAAGTACAAAAACATTTTTGAAATTTCTTGATATTGTCTTCCTTTTTCAATGACTATAATAAAACTGTTTATTTTTTATTGGTTAATTTCGTTGATCTAAAACCAAAGCGCAAATTAGGATACAGTAAATTTATCCCAACTATTCGACTATTAATTACTATACAAAATGTAAATATATGTTATCAATAAAATTTAAAAGTTGTGATTAAAATAAAAAAAACATCACTTTTAACAAGGTAGACAAAAAAGAGAGTATAAACAATTGGATAAAATATGATCGCTAAAGGATAAAAATATCGATCTAGTTTTTTATATAAAAATGTTTTTTCTACTAATTATACAGTTCATAATGACAGGCGGTTTAAACGAAAGCACAAAGGGGGGTGTCGTTTCCAGACATTACTATTGTGCAAGTGATGATTCACCCTATAAGAAACCTTTGAACATTAAAACCTGCTTGACATAGTTCTTGAATTTATTATCAGGTAAATCGGTAATGTGCTTTTGAAGTATATTGTAGAACCTGGCACTATTACCTAAATAGCTTTTATTAGACTTATTAAGCCTAAAGCATGGAACGGCTAATTTGTAATTATTTCGTTGTATTAAAATTATATCGGCGCTTTACTATATAAAACTTGTTTTAAATTCTCTGTTACACTGACGTAATTGACAAAATACTCTTATATTTTATAAAAACCCTTTCAAGACACTTTATATAAAACGGATACATATAACACGCGACCCTAGTTATAAAACTCGAATGGCACTCATAAAACGCAGCAGTTTTAGTTCTTGTTTCATAGACTCGAAGTATTTTTATACATTCGATAAAATATCACAAATGTGCAATATTCTACCACAATATTGTGATAAGGCGCGCTGCATTTATCATTTTTCGTATTTCAATTAAAGCGCCAAGAAGTTAAGTATTCACTTTATGAAGCCGAGGGTCGGAGCACTCCATTGATTTGCATCACGGACTCACGGACAAAGCATCGCAAGATCCCGGCGCGAGGTATTGAGGTATTCAGAGCAATTCAGCCGTAGAAACTAAATCTAGGGATTAGAAAACGTACTGTGAGCGAACCGGGAGTCTCTAATGAAATTTCTTTTACAAAACATTCAATAAGTAAATTTAATACTATTATATTATACATATGAGTACAGTTAATGGTACTCCTTATTTTGTTAATATACACGAAAGCCATATTACCGGTAGACTTTTTAATACCGGAAGGCCTTCCTAAGAAAACAATACTCACTAATGAAACGCCTATATTACTCTAGAGGACAAAACGAAATAACTAAGAGAGACATAAAAATATATAATTGAATTTTTCTCGCCGTAATATTCTCAGGCGCTTTATTAAACTCGTTGAATAAGCGAGTGGCGACAGGCAATCGGTACTCCGATTTGCATTACCGGGATGAACACTCATTGAACCATTGACGATGGATTACGTTGCAGTTATAGCTGTTCAAAGACTTCCTTCGCTTTACATCCAACTTCTACTTATTGGATATATATTGGAAAAGAGTAAATTGTACAAAATAAATAACTTGCTACACTAATGTAATTTTTAAATTTAACAAAATTTATCTCTAAAGCTTTTCCAGAGATCCTCAATCAAGTTATAGCGTCGTGCTAATAAAATAAATAAAGATAAAGAAGAAAATTGAGATAAATAAAAAGAATTGCTATTCCGACAAAAAATTAACTTCTACGATATGTATGAAAATAAAGTTTAAATAATTATTAAAATTCATCTATTAACTAGTTACTACAAAACTTTGTTGACTTAAGATAATTATCCTATCGTAAAGGTGTTGAACACAAAATTTACTGTATTTTAGCTACACGTTGTTTTTTAGACTCATTGTTCGAACTCAATACCAGTCAGCATAATATCCTTATAAGCTACCAATGAACCTTCAGCTTTTACTCGTTTCTTAAAGTAATTGAAATTTATTAGATCGTCGTCGTGTATGCAATATCTGAAAGCAGCTTTCATAAGTAAATTCATATATTTCCCTATTAAAAAACTATCGCCTGTTAGTGAAACCAGTGACGACACTACAGAGTGGCAGAGCTGGCAAAATGACACGGGCCCCGGTCCGACGTGGCCCTGGCCCGCAAAGCCGCGAGCTCAGAAGTATCCTAACATTTATAACAAATTTTAGTTAAAATTATAAATACAATTAAAGTTAGACACAATTAAATATTTATACGCTTTAGTGATTTCCATTCAACCGAAGACGTCCACTTCTAGACATAGGTCTTCCCCAAAGATCTCCACGACTACCAGTCTTGCGCGACCCGCATCCAGCAGGTTCCCACTAACTTCACCAGGTTGTCGGTCCACCTTTTTCACCACGCTACGTCTTCCGATGCGTGGTAGCCATTCGAAAACCCGTTGGTCCCAACGGGCATCAGTTCTGTAAGCAATGTACCCAGCCCACTGCCACTTAAGTTTAGCAATTTTTCGGGCAATGTCGGTTACTTTGATTCTTCTACGGATCTTCACATTCCTGATTCGATGACGCAGTGATCATTAGTGATTTATTAAAATCAAATTAGGTACAACATGACGATTTTTACTAGGGCCACAACCAATTTGCCACGAGCCTCAGATGGTATAGTTTTGCCACTTAGTGAAACATTAACGAAGTAGTTTTATTATTATATTACTCGATAAAATAAATATGCTATGATTACACCACAATTATAAATAAGCATACAATTCCTTATAGAATTCAAATAGCATCAAAGCAGTTATAAAAAAGAAAGTTCTTTTACACAAAAAGGGCAATGAACAATAGCCGTCACGTGTGTCCTCTCTAAATTTTGCTCTTTCAGCGGTAAGTGCCTCGTTTGTCTTCAAGGTTTAGGTCCTAAATCAATCTATTGGCTGGATAAAAGTATTGTTGCTAAAATGTGTTTATTTCACCAAATAGCTACAATGTTTTGTAAGTATTCTTTTTATATCAAGAATTAGACTTTTTGCTATATTTTCAGGATAAAGTAGTAAGTAAAGGAAATAGTATTTGAACTATATTTATCGATAAGCACATTTAGACTTCAACCGACTTTAGATATGGTCTAATTATTGTGAATTAATAGCACGAGGTAGCGATATGCCACCGAGTTTTCTCTATTACATATTTCTGATCATTCAAAATTCTTCAGTAAATCAATTTAATATATCTCTTAAGATTTAACGTCTGTAAGCAATGAAAATTGATTTTTGACGACTTTAAAAATTATTGATTTTTTCTACTTACACAGAATCCTAACTTAGGTTTAATTATATCTAACACTGTATCTATCGTAACATAGTATCTAAATCCGTTACGTGGTTTTAGGAGTTAGAGATTAAACGGACAGACAGATGCTGAAGACTACTTTGTTTTATATATATAGAAAGATAAAAAGGTACATAACATTAAGTTAGAACAGTTCTACGATCGCTAATTTTCAAACTTTTAAATTTTTTACAATCTCTTTATTCATACAGATTTTTGAAATTATAACAAACGCAAGTGAATTCACTACTACCAGAAAGCTTATGTCTATAAGGTCGGAACCATGGAATATCAGATCGACGTGTTTTCAAATCAAAACATTCCATTCTTACTATTATATCATAGATAAATTGTATATTTTCTAGTCTTTGGTAATATTAAATTTATTCTTTTTAATATCCAAGTAAGTCATTTTGAATAACATGATTAAGATTATTATCAATGATTATATATACATATATGGATTGTATTCCTTATGAAATAAGACGTAAGTTATGTAAAGGAAACTTGAACTACAAACTATGGCAGCGTCTTGTTTGCTTGATTTATACAGCGGCTTATTGACAATGATAAAGGTCTACACACTGGAGCTGACATTTCGTTATGTGCGAATGAAAAATGATGCCTTTGTCAGCATTAGCACATGCGTCAGAGATATATATATATCATTGTTTTGTGAAAAATTATATGATCCATGTCTGTATAAGACATTACAATACAATAGGACTATAGCATTATATTTACCGGGTCAAAATAGTCAGGAGAATAATTCAAACAGTAAATATGAAAATATATTTAAAAAGTAATCAATAAAAAATTATTTAAAACGGGTTTCTAAGTAGTTCTTAATATAAATGTACTTTCGTTTTTTCATTTCGCCTTTTGTTAAAAAAATAATCTTACGATTTGACTCATAATAATTAGCATCTTCGCAGGATTATAATTTAGAAACTCTATAAATATTTTTTTATAAAGCCTAAAACTTTATATTAGTCCAAATTATTTAAGCTATACATAATAATTACTCAAATTACGATTACGATTTCACCGGACATAATATGATATATTGGTCAATTTATTATGTGCCTTATCGAATTGTGTGAAAATTTAAAATCGTTTACCAACTTTTACAACGGATTGTTACAGCCACGTCAACTCGCGACACTGTATTCAGTTCTCGTTATGCAAAATAGACTCGTACAAATTTTCATAATCACGGTTTGGTAACTTCGCAGGAAGAGAACGCAGGTGTTCGGAACTAGCACTCACGAAAACTGATATAATATAACTCGATTACAATATAATATAGAACATTTTGTTATCACCAGCGTTCATTTTATAACAGTATAATTTATTTCAATAAAAAGTTATGGGGACAGAAGTGCAAACTGAAACTTTGTAAAAACTGTTTTCTTTTTTAACTAACTATTATTAACTATTACATTTGTGTGGTTTTTACATCTATTTGCGCTCCGAGCAACAGTTATGTACATTTTTAAATGGTTCATTCATAATCAAACCATACAATACTTGAGAATCGCTCAACGCCGCTAAAGAAGATTTCACTTTAATAAACACAAAAAAATAATACTTTTTACTTTTTAATAAATAACAATTAATATTAATACAAATGTTAATTAATCTGTGTCGTGTAACTTATTTAGGTTTTTCTCAACTTGTAACCAAAACTTCTAGAAACTTTATATCAAACTAGCTGTGTGCCCGCGACTGCACCCATCTTTCATATATTCTTCACTGTGTTTTTAGTTTTTTATACGGAAACCTATTTATTTTTAAAACACATTTTGCAAACCAAACTTGCCCGTAAAACTGTGCATTGAATCGGATTTTATTCAAATTTTTATGAGTTTTATTTTTTTTTTACGGGGAACCCTAATTATTTTAGAAAATTAAAAGTGCTCTAATTTACCCGGAGTAGCTTCAGCTATCGACTAAAAAAGTCCCGTCAAACTCGGTCCAACCGTTCCGAATGTTACCCAATACAAATAGACAAAAATTTTAAAAATTGTTCTTTTGGTATAGGTATCGATAGATACTTCAATTTTATTTATTAGTATACGGGTGTGTCTTGAAATTTTTATTTCTGATGTATATTTGTTATTGCTATTACATTTTAAAGTTTATCATTTTTCTGAAGGTTTTTAAATAAAATTTATCCAAAACGATCCATTACTAACAAAGTATTTAATTTTTATGAACCCTTCTACTAGCTTGGTGTTCAATTAGCGTAATTAAGTGTAAATAAAATAAATTTGGGATACGTGGAATACACCTACGTTTAATCTGAATACAAAACGTACGGAAATGCGGAAACAACTCTGTTATTTTGTACCGAGGAACTTGTTGTTTTTGGTAAAGTTAAGAAACAACTTTGCGCGGGTTCATGTTTTGACTCGTAAATTAATGTATTTATAAGGAAGGTTAGGAACGAGTTGCTTTAGCACCTTAATTTTAAGTATTTATACATAGTTTGGTGCAAAACAATTCAATTAGCTATACAAGAATCGATACATTTGTTAAATATCAAAACTTACGTTGAAAGAAGTGTATGTTATTATTATGTTATAACCTCCTCATAATAGAACATATCTCTTCCTTCCTCATTTCTTCTAAACATTTTTAATCAACTACATACATGGATAAAGCTTTATCTATTTATATAAAAATTGTTTATACAGCGTTTCTCCACGATAAACTCCGAAACTAAGTAACCGATCTTAATGATATTTTGTACACCGAGTCCAAACTTAATTTCTTTTATACCAATTAATGACGCCATAATATAGTTACTATATAAGTTATTACATAATATACAGACAAATAGTAAAATATAAATATTTAATTTTATATTTATAATTAGCTGGTGCCCGCGGCTCCGCCCTCGTTTCATATGCCCTTTAGGTGTGAGTGAAAAATTGCGTATAACATTTAATTTATACTTAACCTAAAAAAAACAAATAAATGAAGAAAATGAGGGTCTTTTGTTTTTATTTATTTATTTATTTATCTATAAGAACTTCACAGCACATTCACAATATTTATAAAAAACATAAAATATAATTTTAAAGTGACAATTAAGAAGTAATACAGATTACATTTTATAAAGATTATTTTTGAGTAGATTTGTCGAGTAGTCTTGAGGTGATGATGCGTCAAAATAACACCATTTTCCTTATATTTATATATGTAGTTAAAAATTATAGTAAGTTAATATGATAGTGGTCACGTTTATTCACAATTCGTTAAAGACCCACCCATAAACCGCAAAAGCCTATCGCAGTAGACAGCGGAACCCTCAAATTAAGTTAATTGCAATAAAAATGTATGAGAAACATCAATAAAAAAATATTTTCAACCTCTTTTATTAAAGGAAACATTTACCCATTGTATGTAAGTTTTAGTTTTTATCATTTCTTTGTACATTTCTCTCTGGGCGCTTTTCAACTTTATTAAATTTTGTGCAATAAATGGTACTTATTATTAAATTCAAAGTGATTTTTTGTTGTTTGGTGCACTTTTAAAATACCAACTAAAAAGAGTATATAATATCTATTTTAACCCCTTGAGCACTAACCTGGCGTTTACGCCAGCTTTCCATTGTTTTCCTATTGTCTCATTTTGTGTAATCGATTTGTGTATTAATTATGTCACTATAAGAGAGTTAGTTGTATTTATGAATTATACAACACTCAAATTGTAATTAAACTTGTAAAAATAGCCTCATACAAACCTATTGGTTATATAATTTTGCCGTTACAAAAAAATCCAATAACATCAATTCTAATCTAAAAAAAAAATATTCAAAGAGTTTGCATTTTCGACAATGTGTCGATATGATGTAATGACGTAAACATAGCGTTGTACACAAAACCTTTTTTAGTTATGAGTAATCTACATTACTAGCGATATCTCTCTAGGTTAAAAGATGAAAACATTTTGAATTAACTTAAAAACAAATGAGTCTTTCGGCAGGCGTTTTGGTTCGGAATCTGGAAATGCTTTCATGTACTTCCAAATATCTCAACACACAGTTCATACCAACTCTCATTTACCGATTATGACAGTCACCCGCAAAATACCGTTTAATATTCTAATACCTTGGTTGGAATCTCCAAGTTATAAGTTTCATTTAATATGTTAGTTCTTCCTGTTAACTAAATGTGCGAATCTGTGGCCAACTGAGGTGCCTATGTTATGGTAAAACTGTTTTGTGAAATCAGTGACAGAAATCACAGTTTGTGTGATACAGAAATGTGTATCCTGTGTTTCGCCTAGTTTAGAAGCCATTGTAATGAAACAAACAAACAATCTCTAACCTAAATAAAAATAAAATAGATATCTACACTAATGTACACTAGGACATCTACAAGAGGAAAGATTTGTATGTAACGAAAAACTTAAAAACTACTGGACCGATATGGATGAAATTTGGTATGAAGATAGTTTGAAATCCAGGGAGTGACATGGATTTTTTATTGAGTTTTATTCCGAAAATCTCACGGGAACGAAAACTACTGGAGTAAAATCGCGGAGAGCAGCTATTATTACTATAAAGCGCAGAAATCTCTTTTGACAGTCCTCTCCTTAGTCCGTTTAGCTCAAGAGGAAAGCAAAGAGTTCCATACCTTTTCCCTTTCATCCGTCTCCGGACTGACGACAGCAGTGAAAACTCGAAAAATTGGATATTTTGTTTTTTAAAATGTTTAAATTAGCTCGTGCTCTTTAGAACCTATTCACGTTTTAACAAGCTTCAATTTATAAAAAATGAAATAAAATAATATTATTACCTATGAATTTCAAATATATTTTAAAATTTAAAAATATACTTCCATAAAGTACCATAAAACCATAAAGAATAAAACACATTTAAAGTCAATTTAAAGATTAATATAAAATAATTAAAAGAAACTAAATTGTAAATAAAATAAATTCAAAACAAATTTAAAATAAGCACTTATGGAAAATATTTTAGAAGTTCCACAACAGTGACGTCATAGCATTTTTAACGCGAATCTATTAGTTTTCTCCCTACAGATAATCACTCGAAGCGGCTAAAGTGTTTTCACTTCAAAAAAACATAACGCATGGGATTGTTGGACGTTCAATTGTTTTTACTGAAGTCACGGCGAAGACTTAAAGCCATTTACGTATACATGTTCCGACGCGACGTTGGACTAACCTAACGCGGTAAAAGCTGCTCTTAATCTAACGTTGTATTAGGAGAGAATTCTAAGTCTAATTTATGAATAGTGATGAGTAATTTATGTGTACTAATGAATAATTTCGGATTAGTTTAAACGTTCTCTATTATTCGCAAGCGTTCCTATGTAATGAAATATTTTTTGTAAAGATATTTTTTTAATTAGTAATTTTAAGTTTTACCTTTACAATTAGCCATGTATATAGATAGTAATAAAATTTACAAGATTTACTGTAATCAATAGATTTATTATTATTTTACATCACCCAATAACAGTATTTTTTTTAGATAATTTAGTGACAGCTCAGTGTTTTTAATTTTATGTACTAATTTTCGAAAATTTTAACTGTATTATGAAATAGATTTAATTTTCTTCGGGTTTGAGAAACTTCAGAATAAAATGCAAATATTCGTATTACCTTCCTCTTAGTAGGTAGACGTTTTTCAACTTAACTAACAGTTGTTTTTTAAAGACTAGAATAGCTATGTTAAGAAGCTTTCGTTTTGTGAAAATACAAAGATTAAACTACATAGGGAAATTTAAATACCTACTTCACTTTAATGTATTCTGTAAATGAATGAAAATGTCATCTATTTAATATAATAAGTATTATATTTCAATAAAATCAAATCAAATGTTTGCTGTGAATTGGAAAAGTTTTACGAAAATTAAAAAAAACAACCCTATTCTCTTAATTTAACTAGTTATATGACGTGTAAAATCATTCATATTAAATTGTTATTTCTTTCTGAAAATATTTTTAAGTTCTATTTTTCGAAACGGACAATTGGCAGAAACTCAATTAGTGTAATCTAATTAAGCGCACAAAACGGCGCGCGGACTGTTGGAAATAAAAGGAAAATATTATCATTCCGTTCGAAGAGCCTCTACAAGATTGTCACAGAGTGTTAATAGGCTATTCTGAATCATTTTTACGGTTTATTCAAATGGTTCGGGCCATTTTTATTTCACTTCGTTAACGGTGAGATTTCAACCGAGGATTTATTCGATTTTATTGTATTTTTTTTTCTATTACGACTTGCCAAAGCACCTAAGTTAATAAAGACTTTTGGTGTGATTAATTGTTTTCTTAATACCTATTTATGTAATAAGTATTGTAAAATTACTTAGTCTGAAATATAATTAGTTTTACCATGTTTTACCTTAACCTTTGCGATCAGCGTTTGAACTGATTTATATATAACTAAGAGATTAACATAAAATAAAAGCCTTTGTAATAAATATCCGGGCAACATCTTCAATTAGTTTCATTTTAAAAGTCACATTTTATAATTTATTAGTAAGTCACTTATGGGAAAATATACATAATATTACTTATAACAGATTTTTAATTAATAAGAATTATCTAATAACAGCCAAATAATTCTCACTGAATCAGTGATTTAACCCATTGAGCACTTACCTGGCGTTTACGCCAGCTTTCCATTGTTTTCCTATTGTCTTATTTTTATGGATACTCGACACATTAAAATCGCGTATGAACTAATTATTAATACTAAAGACAAAAGAAATATTCTATGTAAAAGGTACCTTTTCTAAGTTGATTTTAATACATTTACATATTTTAAGATAGATTACGTATTTAACAAATATAATATAATTAATGTACACATTAAATATAGAGTCAGCTTGATGAAAAGTCATATTTTTTTATTTATCAATATTTTATTTATATATGTCACGGATTATGTCACTGGTAAATAAAAAAAAACAATATTGAGCTCCAAATGTCTTAAGCACTACTTAATTAATTGTATCATCTATATATAGATCAATGTAATAGTTATTAGAACTTCGTTAATTAATTACTAACAGATATTTGTTTAGTAATAAGTGAAATAACCTAATATTTAAGGCTTCATTTTTATTGAACTAAAATAATTGCATACGTAATTCATCAAACACTCACAGTTTTATTTAATTAGTCAATTTTAAAGTAACTTTAGAGACAAACAATATATAAAATTCTATTTAAATTATTTAAGTAACAATTTTGCAGGTGTCCATGTCTTGCAGGGGGCGACGCGGTGCTTGCGAAAGCCATCCCGTATCGCCCCCATCCCAAATGCGGCGGACGGCCCCGGGGGGTTTAGTGGGTATTTCCGGACGCTTCACGTCCGGGCGAGTCCCACACTGGCACGGAGTCGTCCCTCCGTGCCCTCTTACCTATTGCATTGGGGGACTCCAGTCTCACTAATGCAATAGGTAAGGGTAGTGCGTAAATGCATTCCCCTCGTCAAAAAAAAAAAAGATGTCCATGTCTAAAATATATTGGCATTTTACAAAAACTGTTGGATAATTTTACTTTAAATTCATAAGTATTAATTGTTCTAAGTTATTTACTTCGCAATGTCTAGGAATCATATACACAACATCTGGCAGTTTGGTATATACATATTAATATGTAACTGGCATAATATCCGGTACCATGTATTAGGCAATATCCGCTCACACATCTGTCAACGATTAATTCTAACTAGTGCTCGCCTGTGATTGATATTCGACCATAACTCATTAAAGTATATGGTTTCTTTTACAATAATGAATTTTAAAAATGTTCACAACTTATTTTAATCGCATTTTCTTGTCAATTGCTTAAAGTAAAACCTTCTTAAAAGTAAACATTTTGCTTGCGCGGTAAATTAATGTCAAGTATGGCAATGACACGTGATTGATAATGTACTGGTAATCGGGTATGTCAAATATATGGTATTGTGTGATTTTATTGATTTAATGTATTTTTATGCATAATTAAAAAACAATATTAGCATTCTGCTCTCCTTCTCTATATAAACTACAGTGTGCGAAATTTCATACTTACGAAATTTTCATAAAAAGGGGTACAAAGTTTTTGCTTATAAAATATATAAAAGTGTGTCCTATAATTCGTTTAATTTACCTAGTAGCTGCTACATCCCTCGGCGTTAAAGCTAACTATTAAAATAAGTGATGAAAAATGTCTTATGTCTTATTTGCCTAGGTACTATGAGAGATTTCATTGGAATTCGTCCGAACATGTTATTGCTTCGTAAAAAAAAATTAAACAAATATAAATTAACATTTATAATATCGTATAATAGTATCTTAAAACTATGATTATTAAATAGGATTCGGCTAATAGTTAGATTTTAAAGATCACAAAACAGCATGAAACTTTTTATCGGTGACTAAATTACAAGCGTAACAATTGCACAGATGCCCCACTTTTTATTATTATTTCAGAATTAATAATTCCTATGGATATAACTAGTATAAACCATTATGAGTTGCATTACGAGTTGTTTTTGTAGACCTAGTAATAACTAACTCAGCAGAAATTGAGTGTAACAGAACCATATTTTTAAGGATAGACATCGCCAACTTCGTTTAGTATATCCACATTTAAAGTGAAACATAATGTTGATCAAAGTTTTGTCAACCTTTTTTAACTTTTATCGCATCGTATGTTGACTAGCTAACTTCAGTGTGTTGGTTATTCGTGACGGTGTGAGCGTGCATCGTAAAAATTTACTCTCATAATTTTTCCCTAACGCGCCAAAGGAAGTAAACACAATTGTTCCCTACCTATAAATATTATTTTATCATAGTAAAAAGAATAAACATCACATTCCATCAACACTAAGCCTATATGATCCACGTCACCCGTTTACAGTTATCATTTATACCCATGAGGGAATAACAATATCATTTCGTACCCAAATACCGTATAAATGTTCCTTCAAAGGTCACGACATTTACACCCCACATTTACATAAAATATTGTACTTGAAGAATCCATGGAACTGTAAGTTTTAGAAGCAAGAAAATATTTATTTATTTACATTAAAAAATCATAGCTCGTATAAAATAGACCCGTGGTGCCGGCCAAGAATAGTATCACCCCATATATCTTTCCGTGGGTTTCGTAAAAGGCGACTAAGGGAAAAAAACGAGAGAATGGGCAGCAGCATCCTTTAAGTACCACAAACACCTACTGCGATCGCCAAACCTCTTGCCAAGCGTGCTGATTATGGCAATCCCCTCTTATTGGGGAGACCTATATCCAACAGTGGACGTCTTATGGTTAAATAGAGAAAATAGACATAAACTAAACCAATACATAAAATAAAGAGCCAAAATTGAATTTATCGTTATTTAAAAACTAATTATAACACTACGTTTACATGTGTGTATATATTTGTGTGTGTGTGTGTGTGTAATGTGTATATGTATGTTTATCGATATGTTCATGTAAGGATATATGGTTGTGTGAATTTTATATTATTTGTTTAAATCTTTACTTGAGTGATTTTGTTTTGGTTTCTAAAAATGTTTTTAGTTATTTTTTTGTTACGAAGTTTGAAATTAAATAAATGTATTACCTATTAAATCAACAAACAATCTCGATGTACTATTAGAACGAGATAAAATATTATCAAATTTAGCTAAAAGAATACATGAGGTATAGAGATTCGAAAAAAACATTGATACTAGTACTCATAAGGGAATAATAAAATGGCTTTCAAAATTACCACTGCTACCTGGAAGTGATAGGAATGTCGACGAGTTAGCAAATCAATTACAGAATAGATTAAAGGCTACATCTAAAGACAGAAGATGTACTTTAAAAGAAACTCATCACGAAAAAAGGAAAAAAAAAAAAGGAATAAAGAAAAAATAAATCCTGATAAGTTTTGGTAAAAACTAATTTACTAATACACGACGCAAACAGACAGTTATTGTCTGATGAAAAATTGTGGCTTTCTAGTAGAATCCAGTTGTACTAATAAAGTCAGCAGCAAATCTTATTTTAGAGGCCTTTGAAGCTTGGTGCAGTCAGTTGCCTTTGTCTACAAATAATCCAAAAGAGGCTACTTTAAAATAATTAAGGATAATTTAGCTATAAATATTATCATTAAAATTAGTGAATTAAACAACGACCCAGAGAATTCGCAGACGAATATGAGTACGATGCAAATTTTGATCAAGAAGTAGACAAATTGACGTACAATTTGCCGTTATTAAGTGACTTTCAAAGCAGAGAAGCTAGAAAATTAAAACTGATAGAAAATATACGGTCCATAAAGCTGTTAATAATAGAAGAGAGAGAAAAACAGGAGTATAAAGTTACATTTAAAACACACCGTATGTTCCTTTTTAGAAGAAGCTCATAAATCCGACGGTACTAATAATACGGTACCGGTACGGTACTTTTATTTTTATTTAAATATATTTTATTTTATTTACCGATAAGCCAAAATACCGTGTAATAATGAGTGTAAATAAAATCTATAAGTAAAATTAAATAACTAATTGTGTTTTTGTAAAAATGTAATATGTGACGTGCGGCTTCTTCCCTTAAGTTTGTTTCTTTTATAAGGTTTTTGAGACTTCAAATAACTATTAAAAAAACTTTTAATGCTCGTAGGAAATAACCTTTTTTTTCTAAAAACGGTTTTATACCATAAAGGGTGTGAATTACTGTAATGTTTATATAATAGTGATGTTACTAATTTATAAAAAAAAACATTAGAAGGCTTTGTATCACTTCACTATGTTCGCGCTTCCTAAATAAATTAAGCTGAGGAAAACGTCTACGTCTAAATTATATAACTTGAAGAAAAACGGCTTCGTGACAATAAAACTACCTACATCAATTTGCAAATAATAGCCACAAAAGCCTAAATAATATACATACATTACAATAATAGTCAAACATATATTTGTCATATTAACAAGAAATTTATATTACGAAAAGACGTTTAGGCATATTTACAAAAGGGTGTCTGCGATGTAACTTTTCAGCACCGATAAAGACATTAGTAAAATACATAACCTAAGGTAACCTAACTTACGTTGGTGGGTCTTTGTTAACCTATAGTATAGTATAGCTATCTACATTATCACCTTCGATCCCTAAAACTAAGAGGGTTGGGAGGCGAAGTCAGAGGCGAGCTTTCATATCCGAGGCACCGATATTACGTAGGTAAGGGAGTGTAAATTAGGGTCCCAAATACCTCTTTATAGAGATTGCCTGTCCGCTTCTGGAGCAAGTCACGTAATAATACTGTGGTATACCTAATCGTCTTACTTCATTGTATCGGCATAGCATTCAAATTAGATGATATCATTGTTATAGGACATATTTGAATTAAAAAGCAATTTAGTTGACTAATCGTAACAACGTGTGACTTCACAATATCAAAAATTAAATTATAATTTATGAAGTTTTTATCTTTAGAAATATAAAACTCATTTAAATCTAGGTTATCAATGTGTTATTACTTCGAATGTCAAATTAGCTAATGTCAAAATATACCCAACATATATTATGTTGTTTTCCGTAAAGGAATATTATCGTTGATATTATTTGTAATGTATGAAATTTATACAAATATTAATTAAATAAACAAAAGAATTATAATTCTTAAATTACTCTTTCATATTCTTCCATTCCTCTTTAATAAACTTTAGTGAAGTGCAAACGCATTTATTAATTCAAATAGCCCGCGATAAGTTTGTTTTTGTAAAATATCTACTAATATGTATTTCCCAATAACATTATGTATAAATAAAATGTTATAAAATAAGTATCTCTGTACAAAATCTTAGCTATTGCTAGCTAGCAATAGTTAAAAAATCGAACTGAGTATTTTATTGTTGAACTAGCTATATGCCCGCAACTGCGCTCGCGTTTCATATGTTATTCACCGCGTAAAGTAGTTTTTGTTTTTTTTATACGGACACATAACGTTACTTAATAATGTTTTAAGCAAATACACTTCTGCCAGTAAAACTGTGCATTGAACCGGATTTATTCACAATTTCATAAGTTTAAATATTATTTCGCGGAGTACCTTCAGCTATCTGCCAAAAAAAGTCCCGTCAAAATCGGTCCCAGTCGTTCCGCAGATTACCCGGAGCAAACAGATAGACATGCAAAATTTAAAAAATTGTATTTTTGGATATAGGTATCGTATATACATTCATATCTATTTAGTAATAAAAATGTTGTTTGACATTACAACCAGATACTTACATTTTATTGGTATAGATACATAATCCGTTCACAGTTATTTTACCTCTAGCCGTTAAGTTGTCGTTCTGAATATTGTGTTACCATGTTTGATATGTATTATTCGCCATAATTTGATTGAATATACAATTTGAAAGAGGTTTGATAAACGTGTCAGATTGAAAATAGACCGACCGGTAATATGAGTTATCACAGTATAGTGTCGTCTGCCTGAGTTCACACACACGATGTATTAACCAAAAAGGTTGACGTAAAGACATGTGATGTTATTATGAATATATTGCACGATATTCCGTGCGATACCTATTTAGGTTTTCGCTGAGAATAAAATTGTTGTAAAAACACAATTTTAACTTAATAACAACTTAATACTAATTGTACTCTTGTATTTTCTCAAAATCTATTATCTAATCACTACTACGGACAGTTCTATTTTGGTATATATTTTATACCCAAAAATAACATAATATTCTATTAAACTCAAGTTATGAAAGAACAATCAATCGTACTTTTAAGCTAATCTGTTTTATAATTATAAATACGAGTAGTTATTGACAACATAAATGTAATGTAATAGGTATACTCTTATGGCAAGAGCTTAGTCTGTCATGTAGCAGTTATTCTATTCCATTCAATAACTTCCATATTTGACCCAAAAACTCTATAAATTCCCTTTGTTTTATTTAAAATCCCCAGCGCGCAATATTTCGCCATAACACATAATATATTTATTTTTCTACACATAGATATCTTTCTTTAGATATTTCCTAAATAATCTTCAAACCTAATGTTATTGTAAGTCTAAATACTTTAAAAGTTAATGGTTAGTTAAAACAAAAAAACGAATAGGTTTAACTAGAATTATTAATTCAAGGCCAAGGTTTTTTCAACATTTCAACATTTAACATTTTCAGCCTTCAGCGCACGGTGAAGCTATAAAGACTACTCAAGATAATGAAAAGGTAATGAATTCAAACATAATCTATATTATTAAATGGCAAATAAAACAACAACAAAAACATTGTTTTCAGATTGTATTGTTATAACTTATAGGTACATACACCAATAAAATTCATATTAATACCCCATTACAATCATAAAGTCTTAAAAATAGTGTATTAAAAAATGATTATATTGAAACGGGTTTTTTTTAATTCATAAAATATCATATTTTATTCTCGTTTAATTCATTAAAATTAGTATGCATGATTAAAATAAATTGATCAAAGCGCCATCTGTACTTAATATAGTAAACTCTTCAAACATCAAATATTAGGGTGTCACTAGCTATAGACCACTAATGCTTTAAATAGTAGCGTTATTGGTTACTTTATAAATATGGTAGATGGCAGCACCATTAATAGTAAAATTATATTCGCTCAAAATACATTACCTATATACCTTATAAACAATATATTGCAAACAACGTAAATATTTATATAAATGCATGTACCTACATTACTCTCAAATAATTAAATTAAATTTAGAAACTCTGTATTCATAAAAAAAGGATTTTATATAACAATTTGAAAAATTGAACATTCCATTTTTTTCCACTTAAATAGTAGTAGGAAGTACATATATGCCCCATATTCTAGTATTCGTATTTATACAGAATAGTACCAGTGTGTCATTCCGTGGCGAGGTGTAATTGTTGTAAATACAATGGAAGAAACTTTGTTGTTTATACATTACATTGATTAAATAATATCATTATAGGCGGTCATTTGTATTTCATAACAACATACGTGACATTTCATAGATCGAGTACTTACTTAATATCTAAATACAGATACATATCTGATGACGATTTAGAAGGATAACAACTTTTGTTTATTTTAATTCAACAACTAACATTGTTACATATTTTTAATATGATTTCATTTATTACACAATTTAGAATTTAAATAAATTTGTCATTATTTCAAATACTACGTACTTACTCACAAAAATTAATGCTATTAATTCTTATTTATATCAATAATTATGATCAAATAAATTATAAGCAATTATAAACTCTACTAAACGATCTTATTTAAATGCTTGATAGCAAACACAAATAGACCTACTATTACAACCATTCCATCGACGGTAGCGTAACGGCTATTAGCCAGTTGTCTCAAATGAAATAGAAAGTTCTATTAAATTAAAAACAAACTTATTAAACTTTTAGGATAGCGTTACGTCATACGTCTAAGAACGAAGAGGTTGCCTTAAGGCACCATTACTGCTTACAAGTGAACGCAGTAGTTCAAAGCGACCGTGAATGACATATAAGAGAGAAAACGATGTAGGTACACTGACACCAATCTGCGATGCGAACCCCTGATTTGACCCGGCGGTCGTATAAGGAATTCGACCGTTACTTATTCCCCATCGATTAAGGTTGTCACTAATTTTAGATTTATTCTGTCTGATCGTCATTTTTCATCTTTTACAAATGCAATTATCATAATTTAAAGAACTACATTCACCATATAACTTGCGAATGTTTAACTGGTTTTTTAGGCTGAAGCATTCAATTTCTATTTATAAATAGGCAAAGATAAAACAGTTCAATTCATATTTTTTTTTATTTTTTAGTACCGAGCTTTAATAAAACAACATTGTCAAACTTAAGTGACCAATGGATTCTCAAATAGCGCCCACGTACCAAAAGAGTAAGTAAACCCCCCAACAGGTGGACCGACGACCTTGCAAAGGATTCCTCTAAATGTGGGTGGCGCAAGTGACGACAGAAATTCCTTGGGGAGGCCAAAAATGAATACGTCTTTCGGCTGAAATGATGACGATCAAGAAAACATTGCTATTTTTTACACTAACATAAAAAAAGTCAGTGATATAATGACACAATTATTGATATTAGCTTTTCTTAATACATAGCGACGTACATTGAAATTGTGGAATATAAAAAGAATTTAAAGTGATACAAATTATTGATGATAATATAATAAAGTAGCATAAATATCAACCCTAAAAAATCATCTTCTAATCTAAGTAAGCGGTGCAGCGGCAATTCTAAGTTATCACAGAGTCGCAAGCGAATCCGCTCACGTCAACTACTATCGGACACATAAATGGATCCATTACAGTTGGTAAGGCACACCGGCTTTTTGAAGTACAGTGACTCATTCATTCTGCGTTTATTGCGTCTAACTGTAATCATAACCGAGTTTTTGTTTCTACGAGCAATCGCTATTACATAGGAATGATTAAGTATTGCCATTCTGAATATATATCGTTGCTAAAAGCGACGTGTCTATGATTAAAATAGTTTTGCAGTGGAAGGTATGTTGAAAGTAAATAATCACCAAATAATGCTGTCGTAGGTAATGCTAGCTACCCCTGCGACTTCACTCACGTGGATTCAGAATTCAGATTTCTAACTAGCTAATGCTTTTTACCGGAGGGGTCTCTTCACTTCACCGTTGTGCGATGGCTGTAGGCACACAGCCACAAAGTGGTAATTAGCACAAGGGTTACCAAATGGTACGCCCTGTGCTAGACAGCCTACATTCTTCTTCTAAATCCAATGTATCTCTACCAATATATTCCTATCTCTATCTATGTCTTGAACCGTCGCGTCCCGAACCGTCCTGAACCGTCCTGTCTCCGTGGAGGAGGTCGCTCCGGCCTGACCAGGCCACTTACCAGACAGCCTTCCCAGTGCAAATTCAAATCAACAAATATTTTAGAACAAATCCACTCCAATAGTAAGGTATTGCCTCACTCCAATACAGAATGTGCGTTTTTGGATTTAACTACAATAATGTTTTGTTTGAATTACATCCAGTCAACTATATACGTTCTAAATTGTAATTTAATACGAAATAGTAGATTTAAATGTTATGTTTCATACTAAACAAACGAAGATATTGTTTATCGTTCATTTAGTTTTCTCTACACATCATTATGGGTAAGCAGTGACATTTAAAAATCCAATAAAAATCGATTTAAACTGACTGATTAAAATTATAAAAAAAATCATTATTGTATTTATTTATCTAGCTGAATATGGATATTACAAGATGAATGACTTTTATATTTATTACACAACAAATAATTATACTAAATGACAACAAAATATGACCCGGAGCGCGGCATCTGTAATTTGTTAATGTCAGCGTACCTCAGTTCTGGGCCATTGAACGGGTCAGTTAGCTTCGCATCAGGAATTATGTCAATCCGCTTTTAGGTCATACTGATCGATCGAACAAACTAACTATATAGATATTTAGCTAGGTAATAATAAGATCTTTAACAAAATATAATTTTTGGTATTCCAACTAAAACGAAATCAAGTTAAATGATTTATAGGATTGCATATGTACCTACATGTTTTATTCTATTTTGTATTGTTTTTAAATTTGATATTATCGACGACAACATTATTACCAAATTCACCGCAATCGCCTGAAGTTCAATAATCTAGAATTATCGTCGACTAAATCGTTCTAAAATACCATTTATCTACCAATATTTTTACTAATTTTAATGAATTTAATACATTGTTCAACCCACAAGACCAGAGCTTTATACGGTTAAATGTCATTTCGATCAAACCAAATCCAAAATTGTTTTATTAATTCATTAAACTTTTTAAAATAATATCTCACTAAAAGTTATATGAGTAATCGCATCTATTTTAGTAGTCCCAAGTTCATCCAGACTTACACATCAACAGTCATCTAGTAATTATTTGCGCGGCGCGACTTAGCATCCGGGACCTTGAGAATACGCATAGAAGAAATCCCTGGGATACCTGAACTATTGATCATTCTGTTTTTTTTAGTTGCCAGAAAATACAATTTACTTGCATCTCTATTTCTTCGTTAACACGTAAATCTATAAAACAGTGTTTTTTTCTGTCAAAAACAAAAGATTTTATGTTTAAAAAGAACATAAGCGTATATAAAGCCTATTTCGACATTACATAAGGTTTAAAGTTTTATAAAATCATGACGAAATGAATATTAAATCATTTTCAGTGAAGTGAAAAATACGATGCCTGTAAATTACAATCGTATAAATCTTTATATATTCCCATATATAATACGTGTGTTTTTCACTGAACTTCTCCTATGTTACTGGACTAATATTTATGAAATTCTTTGTATCTCTTTGATTGGATCCCTGGATAGTTTATATTCACGATCGAACCCATATAGGTGACACTGAAATCATATGTTCAAATTTTTTTTTATTTTCTGGTCGTGGCAACGCCTGCCGGGCCCCCCAGCAATATGTAAAATGCTACGTAAGAAGTTAAATTTATTGTATAAAATAGAAAACCCAGATTACGTGATTACTATTTATAATAAGAACGAAATATTATTAACCCCTTGAGCACTTACCTGGCGTTTACGCCAGCTTTCTATTGTTTTCCTATTGTCTTATTTTTAGGGGTACTCGACCCATTAATATTATAATCCATTTTGGACTAAACTGGGTATATTGTACAACGACAAATGAAACCGATAATACACTAATTAGTTAATAGCCATGCCGCCTTGAATAAACTTAATTAGTAGGTCAACATTGGTTAATTAGAATACGCTGTTGAAATATATTTTAACATCTATTAAACGTATAATTTATGAATTGTGAAAAAGCTATCTATATATATTTTCTTAACAAAGTGAAGGAAGTACAGTCTTGTAAAAGGCACATGTTGATATTAATGGGTTAAGATGAAATATTCATGTTACTCGTATAAGTTGACCAAATATAGGCATAAATTTGTGTATAAGCATATACTGTTGACCACGTAGGATCTGGTTGACTGCATAAGTCCCTGTTTGTTACTTCATATTTAAAAGAAATATCTTTCTATCCAACCGTAAAGGCGTCCACTGCTGGACCTAGGTCTCCCCCAAAGATAAGGGGGGAATTGCCATAATCGTCACGCTTGGCAGGTGGGTTGGCGATCCCAGTAGGTGTTTGTTACACTCGGAGGATGATGCTGCCCATCTCCTGGTGTATCTCTTAGTCGCCTTTTACGATATCCATGGGTAAATATGGGGTGGTACTATTCTTAACCGCCACCACACGGAATAAAAAAAAGAAATTCAAATTAAATGTTTACTTTTAATAAAAATAATAATTAAAAAATATTTTTCTAGTTAATAATATAATAACAAAACAACCGATCCGTTGTTTATTTGTTGATTCGAATACAGAACCGACCAAAAAAGATTTGAAGGTCGACGTAGCCGTTAACATTAAAGCCGAAGCCTATGCAAATGACAAGGGGCAAATAGTGGGCGAGAATGACTCAATAATAGTCACAAGTGGGTGGGCCAAATGAAACGAAGGCTTGGTCATCAGCCGTTCACTCTTTACAACGTACATAACTAGATACCTATCTATTTACAGTTAAGTTTACATAACTTATCACTTAACAGAGGGTTGTCACAGTTGCCAGAGCTGGCAGTGAAAAGTCACTATTTGAAAATTTTAAGATTAGCCTTTTATTTTCAATGTATATAAATTTTAGGATGCTCGTAGCGAGCACCTAAGACAAAAGATTCATTTCAAATTACTAATTTAAAACATCTGCATAACGACAATTTCGTACTGTAGTTTATATTTACGAGTATGACAGTAACAATAAATTTGATTGACAGAGTAAAATGAACTTTATTTTAACCTACCTTTACGTATTTATGAAGTCCCAGTAATAATATTGAAACGTTAATACAAAACCTTATTTACCTCCCTTTAAAACGGTGAATTTTTACGTAAACTTTTTTAAATGTGTAATAATTAAATAATATTAATAATTATATAAGTTAAATAAATTAAATAATAAGAAACTTATAAGAACGATTAACGGAACCTCAATAATGCGAAAACGTCGATTTTTATAATATTAAGGCAAAAAAGAGAGTTTATTTTTTGTGGTATTAAGGTAAAATAAAATAATGAGATTGACATACGCAGTATTTTAAAGGGTTTATCACCATTCTCAATGTCTACATAAACTAAAATTGTAATAAGTTGAAATCGTTAATATAACCGCCAGGTAGAAGGCTGTCACGGTTTTCAATGTATTATATAGCAGAACGTGTCTCTTGATGTCACCTCATAAATGAATTCAATCATTGTCAAATTAAATTCTTCGAACACACTCTGTGACGTCTTATTCCTTAGAAGTATAGTGTATTCAAACTTGCATAAGAATGTACACATATATATACATATATATATACATACATATATATATATATATATATATATATATATATATATATATATATATATATATATATATATATATATATATATATATATATATATATATATATATATATATATATGTATATATATATATATATATATATATATATATATATATATCACGGTCATGTTCCTACGTTTTGATTTTTTTTATAAATAAATTATTTATAAAATTATAAAAATTGGGATGGGAGCCTTCAAAAATGAGAAAATAGGTTACGTCTAGTTTTACCGTTGTTATTTAGACGTCTGTCAAAATATTTTTCTAAATAAAACAAAATAATTAAAACGAATAATCATAGCCAAAGTCCTTCTTATTTTAAGTATTGAAACAAAAATTGTAATTGATCTAGTTTTGGAGGAGGAAACAGGGGGGAATAAAAAGTGATGATTTCATAGGTATACTCAGCCTGAGCTGCAGTTGTCCTTCTCACGCTTTATAACTAATTTCATTGAAGAGCAATTTGCTACCGACCTCATTTCCTCTTAATTTTTATAGTAACTTATGAAGCGTAATTTTTTTATTATTCACCATTAGTACAGCAATATCCTAACACAAAGGACAACGTAAATATTTACATAATGTATGATTTCGTTGGCTTTCAAATGTAGATAACGCTCCTGGCGTGTAAACTCAACTATGTTATAAGTGAGTATTCAGAGCTTATACAGTATACTGATCCTATGTGTTTTACGACATCCGGCTGCTAAGTCAACGGACACGATGCTCCAAAATTAGATTAGTTAGTACGAATGCTAAACACGCACCGTCACTGATGCCGGTATGATAATAACAAACTACACTGTTCGCGTTGTATGTAATTTCGCATCATTTTTATTTTGTAAGATTATATTTACCTGCCTACAGATCAGGTAACAACGTGTTTATCACTACAACGTTTTTATAGTTGAACTTAGTGAGTACTAAGGTTGAATAAGAAATAAATTTTGCAAAATAAGTTCTGTTTTAATATGGTAAAATATTATTTTAAATAGAACATCGGTTTTTTTTTTAAACATGAAACGAAGATATATTCAAAATCACGCAGATAGATGTAATAATCAAATGGTTAACGTCAAAAATTGTTTACTCGTAAACAACAATACTCTTTATTACGTCTTATTTTATATTATGTCTTACAAGACAACACAAAGGTAATATTTCTAAAACACAATATAAATTGGAAATTCTAATTAAAGTAAAAACTCAATACCATTTTACTATTTACAAATAATTGTTGTCTTTGCCTATAATCTCAGGTTCATATTGCTTAAATTAATATTTAGAATATTATCAATTCGATTGCCTAAATAATCAGAACCTAATAATAATTATATTATGAGGATTTTATAAACTAGATGGCATTTTATTTTGTTTTCGACAAATTCTGAATTTTATTCTAAAACACACACTCTTAACTTAAATTATATTAGACATATTATGTGATATTTAACTAAAATAGTTATACGTTTTGTACAAAGTTTTTTGGACTTCACATAAAAATAATAACGGTATAAATGTTAACAGCAGTCTCAGATAGATTAATTTAATATTATTTTTATGATGTGTGGCGAGGTGGTACCAGAGTCGGCTTCAGTGACTGCTCGAGTGGCAAGCGACCCCATCCTTCTAACAATATAACAAATTAGCCTCAAGTTCGTTATGGTTTCGACACACGCAAGCGAGGTGGGACGCGAGCGCGAATTTACTATAGAAGTCACGCATGGCTCGCGCCCGGCTCACGTCAACGCGATGTCTTTTATAACTGTGTGGCGAAACTATATTCTCAAAATAGTAGTCTGTTGTAATGTAAAACTATAAAATATGGTTAGAAAAATGTTGGAAATCTTGAAAAAGTTTGAAACATTTTAGTCGTCTACTTACAATCGATTTCCCTTCTTTTAGTTATTGTCTATTTGATTGGTATTAGTATTATAAATAAAAAAAATGAAAACTTTAATTTAAATTAATGCTGAAAAGACAGAGCGGGTAGAATTTAGTAATTGGTAGTATTCGGTTAGATGCGGTAGTTAGTTCTAATATTGAGCCCGTATGAGTGAATCCTTAAAGCCGGCCCAAACCGATGCCGTAGCAGATGGTACGCCACAGGTGTTATCAATAAAAAATTCTGTTTTCGTAACCATATTGAATAAGCATACAAGCGTATACGGCGAAATTTTACCAGTAATATAAGTGCATCAAATAAAAATGACGTTATTACTACAATAAATAGGTTGATAAATGTCAAAAGCGTTATATAATATTCACAAATATTCGTACGTATATTTTAATATACAGAATAAAAAAGCAAAAAAATAAAAATAGAATACACATTCATATTATAACTAGCTGTGTGCCCGTGGTTTCGCCCGCGTTTTTCATATATTCTTCATTGTGTAATATAGTTTTGATTTTTTTTTTTTACGGGACCCTAATTATTTTCCATATTTTTTTGGCTACTAACATTGAACATATTTCTCACAAAATCAAATACCTGCCAGTAGAAATGTGCATTGAATCGGATTTTATTCCAATTTTTATAACTATGAATTTTTGGCACGGAACCCTAATTATTTTCCAAAACTTCAGCTAACTAATAAAAAAAGTCCCGTCCAAATTGGTCCAGCCGTTCCGGAGATTACCCGGAAGTGTATTCTGTGATCTCTCAAAGGCATTTGACTGCGTTGATCACAGTACACTTGTACTAAAACTAAAACATTATGGTGTTTCTGAAACCTCTGTCTCCTTCCTGGCATCTTATTTAACAAACCGATGTTAGAAAGTAAATGTAAATGGGGTTTTCTCCACTGGATCATTAGTTAGAATCGGTGTTCCGTAGGGGTCGATTTTGGGACCGTTTTTGTTCCTGGTTTATATTAATGACTTACCGCTAATAACTCAGCTGATATGGTTCTTTTTGCAGACGATACCTCACTTATGTTTAAAGTAAAAAGAAAACATTCAGAAGTTAGGCCTTAAATAATACACTAGCAAATATAAATAGTTTGCCTTAAATAATTTTCTTCTAAATACTAAGAAAACTAAATGTATAAAATTTATGTTGCCCAATGTGCAACATATAGATTGTAAGTTAGAGATAGAAAGGAATTTAGTAGGTTTAGTTGACAAAACTCTGTTTTTAGGTATCACACTTGATAATAAGTTACAATATTAAAACTTTGGCAGGAAGGCTTAGCACCGCTGCATTTGCGGTTTGAAAAATTCGCCATTTGACGGATATTGCTACTGCTAGGTAGGTAGGTATTTTGCACCATTTTTACGTTACAAAAGAGAGCTGTTCGAGCAATATACAATATGGGACCTCGCGAATCTCTAAAGAACAAGTTTCAAGAATATGATATCTTAATTTTGCCTCCCAATACATATTCGATAACTTAATGCATATTCTTAAATAGTTAGTCAAGCTCGATCTAGTGAATTTTCGTCATAATTTTAATATTAGAAATAAAGACAAGTTGGCTGTACCACGCTTTAGGCTAAGTAAAAGCTTTATAGGTAATAGTATTCGGTTTTACAATAAGATCCCAAGTAACATTACCGATTTACCTGAAAATAAGTTCAAGTATTATGTCAAGCAAGTCTTAATCTCAAAAGGTTATTACAGGGAGGATAATTACGTGAACGATAGTGATGTCTGGAATTAACCCACATCTCTGTGCTTCCGCTGACATTGGTTATGACTATGATTTGTATAATTGTAATACAACATAATATATATTATACTAACAAAATAATATATATTATATTTATTTAAATAAAGAACCAGATCGAGTTTCTTGCCGGCTCTTCTCGACTGGGTTGTTTTCGAACCGGTGGTAGTGTTTTTGACGTTCATAAGCGCCTTCTTAAGGCCTAAATTGATTAAAAAAATGACGATTTTGATTTTGAAACAGACTGAAAATAATTTAAAAAATCTATTTTTAGTAAAAGTATCGTATACTCATTCATATGTATTTGGTGATTAAAAGACGATTAAAAGACATTATAAACACACACTTTAATTTTATTTATTAGTATAGATTAGTAATACAGTGTTATACTATACCCAATTAAAACAACACAAATAGCGACAAAAAAAACATTCGAGTGGGAAAGAGACAACTGCAGCTCGGGATGATATACTTATGCAAAATGGACGAAATCATCACTCCGTATTCCCCTGTTTCCTTCTCCAGAACTTGGTCGATTTTGATTTGAAGTGGTGTTGGCGCAGTGAATTTTACGGCCAGATTCCGCGTCATTGGACGCGGGTTCGAGCACACTTATCCAACTTTAAAATCAGCCTAATCTTTCAGTGAAGGAAAACATCGTGAGGAAACCATAGCATTGTAATAATGTTCGCCTGGATACCTACCATCCTCAAGTTTGAAAACCTGTCCCCAAATACCAATAGGTGTGTTCCGGCAGCATCACATAACAATCAATACCTCTAAAGTTAGTGTGTTTACCATCCTGAACCACATCGTCACTTAACATCAGGTGAGATTGTAAACAAAACAGTGAGCCTATACTGTATAAAAACAATTACTTTCAATTATAATTTAAGAATGACTTTTGCCAATTGTATTTTACTCGTCAACAGAAAAGTCCGTAGAAAACGGATATTTTCACATCTTCGAATACCCCTAGTTTCTATATTAATGAATTCCTGAAAAAATTCGGTCAATTGAAAAATGTACGGGCATGGCGTTCGTGGAATATTTTACATAGTATAAATATATTCACTATAGTGATAGTATCCAAGGGGAAAATAGGGGAATGCTTTTGTATGGAATACACATACCGCATTTCCTCTCAGAAGACGAACATTAGAAATTTAGTTAAATTTCGTCGTATACTCAGTGTAAAAATATAAGTCCCTCCCTATGATATATTTTCTACACTGTGTAAGTGCTTCCACTACACATAGGGAAACAGACAGTGAACTTCATATTCAGAAGAAAATACGTCTATAATAATCAGGCTTATGTTGTGATACACATACCGCATTTCCTATGTAAATGTGAAATTACATAAATAAATTTGTTCTTATGTACTTTCAAAAATAACTACACGATTGTGTAATACCCGAGTAACTACGAACAAAAAACTAAAAGCAATCTCCTAAACAAAGACAAGTGGGATTATACCAGACAGTTCTAGAAATAGTTTCTCGATCTGGTACTAAAACGGACTGTATTACACACACTATTTGCAATTTTAAACACAGCGATTATTATACGCTGAATAATTTGCTGGCTTCGTTTAATTATAAATCTTTGGAGTGTTTCATTTCTTAAAGTGAACATTACATAAAGAAACGTAAACGTAATACGTATCGAAATAGCCCATAAAATGTCTATAATGTTGACAACGCCTACACAAAGAACTACATGATCTCGAAAAGTAATATGCGTGAAGATAAAATAACCTGATCGTAACCTATCGCATGTCATAATAATGAAGGGGATAACAAAGCGTTTTCTAATGATATATTAATGTTACGTAAGCGTTGTATATTATTCAACAATAATTATGTGACAATTTCATAAGGTCGACATAAGCGAGACTATCGATGATAATTGAAACCGCACAGCGTTGTTCAGTTCTCTTAAGTGTTTTCACCGTGCGTCTGTCTCGTTAAAATTCTTGCATGTGGCTATTTTGGTTTCAATTTTGAATAATGTATTCGCCGGTGAACGAGCGAAATTTAATGAAAGCTAAAGCCCACGCCTATCAATCAAAGAACAAGCATAAAATTATCGTGAGAACTCGAATGAAAAATCTTTATTTTGTTTTTTTACGATTCTATTACGCAATATACTCTTATATCGGTTATTAAACGTGTATTTTGTCTATCATACTAACAGTATTTCGGAGAATTAATTTCGTTTTCTATTAAAATGAAAGGTGTGTTAATAACTCTAATATTTATATGTTTTTTTTTTTTAATTGAATCATGAATTGTACCCGTTGCATTAAAGACTGGTAACTGACATATAGTAATAACGCTTAAGAGTGATAGTTACATACAAAATCTCGCTTAACATTGAAACCAAAAAAATCTGTGAGTGTAATATCGTATTCGCCAGCGTGTAAAGAAAGGCATAAATGCCCTTTCAAAGCCAACTAGAAATGGCTTCACTTTGCGTGTGACGTTACTACTGCCGTTCTGAATGTTTTCTTTCTATGCTAAACTGATTAATTATTTTCGTCAAAGATCGGTAACATCACTTTCGTAGTATTTACTTTCACATACCGTACTGAATGAAATCGTTTGTTCGGTGAAGACTGTCCAGTTTTTTCTGTCGGCGAAACAGCCTCGGGCGTCACACGTGACGTATTGATAATAACAGAAACTGGAAACCGCTTTACTGGGTTCTCGCTTGTTAATTAATAATCTCACGCATTGTTCTTAGAATGTAAATATTTTCACATCCGAAGACCGGTCGGTGAGCTATCCGTTTGATTACATTTTGCAAAAACATAATAAATACAACGCAATTATACGTAAATATCATTAAGTATACGTTATGATTGATTATTATTGACGATACTGTGATCATTATTAATTTGCATACGATAATTGATTAAATATATGAAATTTATTAAAACTAATATTTGTTTTAAGCCCAGGCATAAAATGTGTGTAAATCGGAATGTAGATATCTACCCATTCAAATAAACAACTATTTATTTCACATGTCTACTTTTCATCATTTCTAACTAAATGAAATATAAAATGAAAAATAAAAGAACACTAAAAATTATAAAATTGGTAATTTAAAAATCACCGTTTACGATTCGAAACAATTATCTACGTTTGACCTGACCTTTATAACAAAACACTACCGAGATCTTATTAATATTACAACACATATAAATATATATATTTATACAATACTAGCAACGTGTCTCGTTTGAAGGTGCAATTCTAATATCACAGCGATAGTAATGTAATGTAATGCGATCAACGGTCTAGAAATGCCACTCATCAATCTAGAAAGGTGTAAAATGTGTTGAGCTATTGAGTTCGTATAAAATTTCGTATGAAATAGTGTAGATAAAGATGTCAATATATGATACGCTTACTTAGCTTTTAAAATAGCGTTATAATAATTTAAGCAAGTGTTAAAAAAAAGGAATAAAATATTTAGATTAATTAAGGAAGATAATTATCGGTGTTTATTAATTAAATTATACCACGTAAATTTATAATTAAGTTTTAGTAACCCCTTGAGCACCTTCCTGGCGTTTATGCCAGCTTTCCATTGTTTTCCTATTGTCTTTCTATTGTTTATTTTTTGGGTAATACAAAATTAGTGTACACATTATTCAGCTCAAATCGCGGTGGGCAGGACTGGTGGCCAGATGCGATGATAATAGTTGGAATAGATCCCTGACGGAGTGGTGTCTGAAAACGACTAACCGGCGGGTAGGAAGACCTGTGGCGAGATGGGTCGATGACATCACAAATCTTGTCGGTAAAACCAAAGACTGCCACGAAACAGGGACCTATCGCGTAAAAGGGAGGAGAGGCAATGGGCTGAAAAATGGTGATGACGATGATGATAGTTTTTAATCGATTTAATTTATATTTTTTTTAACCTCTGTGTGAAACACAAGTGGAAACAAATAAAGAAAAGAAGAATCGGCGGGGGGTGAGGTAACATACATTATGTTCAAAATCAAAAAATTCTTTTTATACAATTTAGGTCTTATAAGGGCTTATGAATCGTCAAAAAACACTACCACCGAGTTTGGAAAAAAACACAGTCGAAAAAAGAGCCGCAAATGGTGAATGAAACTCGATTTATGACCTTTCTTTTTTGTATATCTTAAAAAATATAAATAAATATATTATTTTCAAATAAAAAAACTAGAGAGCTCCATACTTATAAGCATGTTAGCGAGAGGCATTAGAGAGGGTGTAAATTCAGAACATCATATCGTTCACTTAATGAATCTACCCTGCAATGAATTGAAACTGAAAATTAAACATGCTTGAACATGTGCTCTTAGTCAGGTAAATCACAGCATCTACACAGGCCCAATTTTAAATCGTTCTTTTTACAACAAAACTTTTACCAAAGTTTGAATGTAAACATAAGAAGGTGCCTAAAAAGCGGAAACGGATATATCTATAACGCTAAAGGATGTCGTGCACCTATTTTTTATGCTTGATGAAACGTGAATAGCACGATGCGTCAAAATAAAAAAAAAAAAAAAAAAAAAAAAAAAAAATAAAAAAAGTTAAAAAAAAAAAAAAAAAAAAAAAAAAAACAACAAAAAAAATAAAAAACACAAAAAAAAAAAAAAAAAAAAAAAAAGAAATAAAAAAAAAAAAAAAAAAATTAAAAAAACCCCCAAAAAAAAAAAAAAAAAAACAAAAAAAATAAAAAAAAAAAAAAAACAAAAAAAAAAAAAAAAAAAAAAAAAAAAAAAAAAAAAACACAAAAAAAAAAAAAAAACCAAAAAAAAAAAAAAAAAAAAAACCAAAAAAAACAAAACCCCAAAAAAAAAAAAACCCCCCCCCAAAAAAAAAAAAAAAAAAAAAAAAAAAAAAAAAAAAAAAAAAAAAAAAAAAAAAAAAAATTAACTCACCTAAAACAAATTAAGCGGGTTAACATAACATTATGATCAAAATCAAAAAAATCTTTATACAATTTAGGTCTTATAAGGTGCTTATGAACGTCAAAACACTACCACCGGTTCGAAAAATAACACAGTCGAAAAGAGCCGGCATGAAACTCGATCTGACTCTTTTTATGTATAAATTAAAAATATAAATAAATATATTATTTTAAATAAAAACTATAGAGCTCATACTTATAAGCATTGTTAGCGGAGGCATAGAGAGGGGTGTAAATTTCAGACATCAATATCGTTCACTTAATGATCTACCCTGCAATGACTGAAATTAACACATGCTTGACATGGTGCTTAGTCAGGTAAATCACAGCATCTACACAGCCCAAATTTTAAAATCGTTTCTTTTTACAAACAAACTTTTACAAGTAAACATCATAATGTGCCTAAAAGCGAAACGGATATATCTAAAGCTAAAGGATCGTTCACCTATTTATCTTGAAACGTTGAATAGCACGATGCGTCAAATAAGCGGCAAAACGCCAAGAAATAATTTAATATAACTACAACATCACAAATAATCTTTATATAATGTTCATGATATCATTTGATTTACAATAAGTACAGTAAAACGAAATGGTCTGTTTTGATTCTTACTTCTCACGTGCCCTAACTTTTGCCTATCCTAATTTTCGCCCCTCACGTGACATACTAACTTTATTTGTGGTTGAAATTTGTTTATTACTTTTCGCCTGGTGGTCGAAACTCTACCACAATCATCGATCATTATTGTAAAAACTGTTTCTAAAAATGTTATTAATAACACTAAACCTCATAAAACAGCTGACAAACAAAAAAGAAAATCGGTTGACAAACAAAGCAGGAAAAAAGTCACAAATTGTTTTATCGTAGAATATTTATTTGATATTTGCCTACTTGGACATACTTTCGTGTACTGATTTACCCTGTGTACTAGATAATTTCTTCACACACAATTTGTTTGGGAGCCTTCCTCAAACAAAAACCACACTAGAAATATTTTTTTTACAATTAACTTTATAAAATAATTCACACGCCGCTTTACTGTCTTACTAGAATGTAATTCACATTTGCTTTTTTAGTTCATTTCAATAGAGTATATGAAGATATAATTTTAGAATAATTCTATGAATCATTCGCTACGCAGTGAAATGAGAAGCGATTCTTCGTACATGTTTCTCGCAGACGCGTCGTACTTTGCTGTTATTACGTCCAGACCCCTGTTAAGTATAGTTATAAATGCGAACTATGTCATTCCTGCGGTACCGCTATACGATGAAATATTGACAGATTTTCACCTTCACATACTTGAGGCCGAAAATATATTTTCACCTCCACATACTTGAGGCCGAAAACATATTTTCACCTCCACATACTATGAGGCCGAAAATTAATTTTCACCTCTACATACTTGAGGCCGAAAATATATTTTATCACGCTCAGCGAACTCAGTATTGAACATCGCGCTTTGCAAATAAAAATAATCAGACGTCCGACCTTGGTCGTCTCGAATAAATCTGGACATTCCAGGTCACTAAAATGATATTTATAGAAACAAACTTTCAAAATGAAACAATAGTGAGAACATTAAAACTTTCTACAAACCGTACTAAAAGCAATAGAAATCTCCGAAAACTGGAACTATGTAACTTGACTTGTTTAACTGTATCTCAACAGTCAACAGTAACAACTGCTCCTTCTGTAAAATTACATATTTAACAAAATGTCGATCTCAACTATTAGCCTTTTCTTTATTAAATGTAAGACTGTATATATTATAAAGCATTATTTATACTAGTAAATAAAATTGAAGTGTCTGTTCATAATATCAAAATAACATTTTTTTTTACTAAATACATATATGAAGATATATAAAGTATCAAAATTTTTAAAAATGTTGTCTGTCTGCCTGTCTCTTTATTCCGGCTCATCTCCGGAAGGGATGGACCGATTCATTTTTTTTTTGTAGATAGCTGAAGTTACTCCGCTTAGTCACTTGAAAAAAAAATCAAAAAATTGTGAATGAAATCCGATTCAATACACATTTTTATTGGCGGATATTATTCAAATTTATGAGAAATATCTTTGCTGTCTGTTAGTAGGCACCAAAAATAATTTAGAGCCAAAAAATTCTAGACTTCGAAAAATTAATATCCAATTATTATTTAAAAACTATATTACGCAGAGAAGAAAATGTGATACGCGGGCAGATCTCCAGGTAGACAGCTAGTACTTAATAAATTTCGTGTTACCTACTTAAAATCCCCCGGAACATGAGTACATGATTAGACAATGAGGGATATGTCGTATGTCGACACGTCGCAGCCGACAAAGGAACGAGGTACGAGGTTATTTGTCACTCATACCTACACAATCGCATAAATGTCGCCGACGTGCATACAAATGAGATGAAGAAAGCTTTTACAGGATACTTCGACTCGAAGGCACAATCGACACGTTGTTCCGACTAGTGTATTTGACGCTTCTAATTTTAATTTCCTCCAACCATATATAAATGTACTTTTAATATGGTAGAACGTTAAGGCAAATGTGAAGATACAAAATATTAAAAATAAGCAGCCGTAAAAAATCTTATCAAACGATTCCGTACCATTTGAGAGGTCGCAAACTTTGTTAATAGAGGTTTGTAATAAATTCGAATAAGGGAGTCATAAATTAAACACTCTTTTATATTTTACCATTTCGTTTAGATGCGGTCATCGCAATCGTTTATACGGTACATGCTTGATAATCTGTAATTATTTATTGAAACTAATGAATCAATGTAATACAGAAAAAAGTATCTAATCATGTATTTAATGATAGAAATGAGTAAACTTTTTCAAACATTTTATAGTCTTAAGAGGATATTTGGGCAGCATTTATTCCCAACTGTCCTCTCTGGATAATGGTATTTATTATAGTAAATAGGCATGTTCGTACGCTTGGATTTTTCTATAAATTATTTATTATAGAAATTGGAGCCTTCAAAAATTAGATAAAATGCCAATTTTTATCATCGGTTTCAGACGTTTGTAAAACAAATTTGGTGAATAAAAACAAAAAAGGAAAAAAAAAACGCAACGGCATACCCAAAGTCTTTCTTATATTATAATTGAAAGAAAAAATTTAAATCCACCCAGTTTTGGAAGATTCGAAATGATAATTTCGTCTATTTTGCATAGGTATAATCGGCCCGAGCTACAGTTGTCCCTTTCTTGTTTTTATTACTCTTTCCTTGGGGTGGGAAGTGATAGCAATAGATTTGTTGTCGACCGCGTATTCTCTTAAGCTATTTCATGTAAGTTTATGAGGTAATTCTCATATAACATATCAGTATGGCGTACGGATGGCAAAGTCCGTATAGTTCCACAGGCAATGAGTCACCATCGTCTTGGGGTCAAGAGCACGATGCGCGGACTGACTATCTGATGAGCTTCGTGTATGTCGCAAATCAACACCTCACTGGTGTTAAGCACGCGAACCAATTTTAAAAAATGAAATCAATCAAGTAATCGATTTTTAAATCTATCTTCAATAACCTAAAGTCAAAATTATAAAATTTGCATACTAGATATTGGAATAGAGGTGAAACAAATCATACATTGCACGTCATACAACTTGCATAAGTGAGATTATATACATTTTAAAATCATGAGGTTATACCCCATATTGAATTATATAATAATAATATCGAACTTTAAGGTTTCCACGTCAACAAAAACAAAATTTTGGAGGTCCACGAGCTGCAAATGTGATTCCACAATAATAAAATATAACAAAGTCAAGTTAAAAAAAAGAAAATAATAAACTTATTGTCGGATAATAAATGAATTATAAATATAAAAACAAACGTTAGGAATATTTTCAAGTTTATCCAATAACAGCCTCTTAGCATCACCTTGCAGCAGATACTGCAGCGCTGCTTTCCAAGAACTATTTCAATAGTCAAAAAACAATTGAATTTAATGAATCTATAAAAATTCAATATTCAAATTGCGGAAGGTTTACCCAATACAGTAAACATTGGTAAAGGGTTTACAAGACAAAGAGTTTAGGGATCATTGCTATAGATAACATTTTTAAATAAAATGGCTATGTTATATCTGATGAAAGGCAGTGCTATTATTTTTCTTAATCACGAAATTTACTTATAGTAGTATCTATGTATATCATAACTTGTTAACAACGCCCACGCTTCTACTTTTGCCTCGAGCCCCCGGTCACACGTGACCAACGGACGGGAACGTCATTCTTCACTTATTATTGTACGACCACTACAAGCAAAGATCGAGAGCCCTCTCCATCCGCGACTAAGGAATGCTTTATGAGTGAAGAAGCGTCGGCGAGGATTTGCATTTCTATCATACTCGAGTACTACTAACGAGTATATAATTATTTACCTAGGTAAAGAATTTATTGTTGCAAAAACTTTAGGAAAGCTTTATTGATTACTCTATTTACAAAATATATACATAATTTATTTTTGCCTGCATATTATTTACCAGGAAACTTTACACTCCATTCTAAATACATAAATAGGTTTTTGTCCTAGATGAATATGAATCTACAGTGTCATTTCAATTAAAATACCTACACTTAATTTTACCTATAAAATATTTCTAAAGCGCGCTTTTAGGATTGACTAAAGTTAATATGAAATATTAAACTGTTATGTAATAGGAGACATATCCAATAAGTAACCGCCGGATAGTTTATCTATAGTATAGAATTAAATTCTTAGTTACAACAGTACGTACTTGCAAAAGCTCTGCACCTCGATTATGACTATAATGTCGTCATGTTGGAATGTAACGAATACAACAGTTATGTTATGACAGTTGAATACGTTTTATCTACACGAGAACATCTGTACTAATGCTACTTGTAACAAAATAAATGTCGTTGCAGATTATTTATGTTACGTTAGGCTTGCGCCACGGCGACTTATGAAGATTGTATCATTATGTTACTGTGTTAAGGAAAGTGAGCGTATTGGTTAGTAGAAAAATATTAGCTCTCCGTTCTTACTGTTATAATAAGTCTATGCGTGTGATTTTAAAAATCGAATGATCTTGTTTTTTTTTTTCAGACAACCAACAAAACCTGTTACAGAAGTTACGGCCACACACCTCGCACGTGGATCGTCCCGTCCAGTTCTGGACTGTAGACTAGAAATTTTAAAACTCGATTACGATTTACCATTTACGATATTACATTCATAATGGTGTCCAAAGACAAGTGTCATTAATATTATTGTCCACACTTTTCACATCAGGATCAATAACTAATTGATACGTAAATTGACAATGGCTTTGAAAGAAACGGCGATGGTGAGACACTAGACAGAAAATTAGATAGAAAAACAACATAACATCAATAATAATAGCGAGCATTTACACCATCTAATGTTTATCTTTGGTACCTACTAGTGTTCGAAATTCGGCCCTAATTATTACCGAAGCTTTGAAGATTATAAAAAAAACTCTAAAGCACAGCGATAGCTTCTAAAAGAAAGAAAAAAAGAAAATCGCTTTATAAACAAAGAAGATAATGTCTTGAACTATATTATCCTTGCCTATGTACGAGTATATGTAGCTATAGATAAAAAAATGTCACAATCAATATAAAGTATAATGTAAATAATATATCATGCCATTAGTTTTGGTGTTTGAAATAACTGCAGTGTGAAACCCTTCGTTACTGCAGGTAATATTACTGATAAGTGAATAATATGGGCCTATGGAAGAGATAAAATTGGGTCCAAAGATAACCAAAATTAAAACCATTAACAAAAGAATGCTACAGATAAAATCAGTTTAAAGTATACATTTTAATATTTTCTTTACTAATTCAAAGGGTAGTTCGTGAAAATGTCGTTAGTATAACAAACATAATAACATAGGTAGTTTAAATTGTATTCGAAAGTCAAATACGTATGCGATTTAATTAACTCCAAGCCAATGTGAGAGATATTTCTTTATACATATATAAGGAAAATGGGGTTAATTTGACGCACCATCACCTCGAAACTACTGATCATATCGGGGTGGGACTTCTACCATTTGATGCGGAATTTTTCGTAGATGGTTATAGGCTATTTATTTTTGGATTTCATAGACCCTTTCTCATTTCTTTTTTCAATTTACTCTTACGAACATTTTTTTCCGGTTTTAAAAACAAAAGACTCTCATTTTTCTTAATTCATTTGTTTTTTTTTAGGTTAGATTAGGCACTTTTTCACTCACACCTAAAGAACGTATGAAACGCGGGTGTAGCCGCGGACCTCTGCAAGTGTACGTATAAAATAAAGCAAGCCACCCACAGTTTAGATACACAGCGCGGTGCTGCGAATATTCTGATGAATTACAAGAAATTATGCAAAGCGCGTCGATAGTTAATTCACTTTCCCTAAGATAGGTATACGAACATTCAAATCATTTGACCACAACATACGAACGCGAATTTCCAATTCAATAAGACCTCCACTATTATTATAAAGTCCTTTAGATAGACTTGAAAAGGAAATCGCGGTGGTGGTTCTTTGAATATTGGTTTTGTACGAGCGATACATATATCGGCCCACCCAAGCAGTTCACGGTTCATTTATGTAATCTTATCTTACTTAATGATCAATATGGGTTGGAACCGAACCAAAAGTAACATCTATTTTCTATAAAATTGTTTAGTTAGGATTCTTATTTCATTGTTTTATAATTCGATAATTGTCAGCGCAAACTGTTTAAAAAATGCTATAATAAACTTGATACATTTGATTTTAAACATGAAATTAAACACTATATAGTTAATATCTACTTAAAATTCACGGAGTACAAGCAGGTATTCGACTACAGAACACATTTCGATAGTTGACATTTTTTTTGTCTGTCTGTTTATTTCTTCAATCACGCAAAAACTACTGAGCTAAATTCCGTGAACTTTGGCAATAACATATATTGCATTGCAAATTGTCTGAATTAGAAGCGGCTGAAGCCGCGGGCACAATTAGTACTCGAATAAATACGTCAATTTCAATTATCTAGTATTTATTTATACAGACCACTACACCTATTTCTTGAATCACAGTGCAACAATTGTTATTTACGTAACGCGTAAATGCACATACATACGCGAAGCAAAAATGTTTACTTAGCTCTCGAATTACATTGCTATGATTTATGTTAATATCGTGTAAAGTAAGTGGTTATGTGTGTAAGTGTAACCATGACATCTCTCTCATACATGCACCAATATTTGATTTATTATAAATCCTATTTCTTTTTAATGTATTTAAAAAGAACATATTTATCGTTCAAATGTTTCATCCTTAAAACCCAAAGATAGGTTCGTTCATATATATTATGTTACTCACCATTTCTTATATATAGACCTGACCTCCCATGTTTTGACCTAGCATCATTAAAGTAATCAAAAAGTATTACAGGAAATGTTATCCAACAAACGAAATTCGCACAGTACAAAGGTGACAAAATAACTAGGCGAAGATTATTATTCTATGTTTTTGTTATTTATTATCAATTTCTGATCGAGAATTTTGTTATCAATTTACGTTTATCTACAATATGTATCATATCACGATGATGCCAATTATTTAATATTATAAATTGTGCAAACAGTTAAGCTTAGGTATTAGTGCCTATAACTCGACTTGTATGACAAGTTACTCGCTAAGGTACTGGAATGCAGTAATAATTTAGATTTGCGTTAGATTATTATAGCCAAAGGAATTCCTGCAAGTGACAATTATTATGACAATTCAAATCATAAGGTGAATTCGTCTATTTAAATACCGCCAAAGAAATAATCGTAATACATTTTCTTTTATAAAATTACATATAGAATACTTACATATAATTTATATTCCCATTCATTATGTTCGCAAGCTCAGAGCGCTTTGCAGCGCTAGCGGATGAAATAACCAAAAGATTAATTATAATCCATAAATTTTACTTAATGCGTAACAAAAAACAATTTCTACAAGTCATAAATATTATCAGATATATTATAATTCAATTTTCGTAAGTAACCTTCCTGATTTATTGGTTTTCTCCGAAAACACATACAGCACGCTTTAATAATTTCCATAATGATGCTGTTATACGCTAATAAATAATATTCCTTAAGAGGAAACGCAACATAAAAGATATAATCATTTCGTATTTCCCTGTTTCCTCTTCCGAAATTAGACCAATTTTAATTTCACTTCCAATTAATAATATTTAGCTATACTTAGTGTCCAGAAAATAGTAGTGGTTCAAAGTTGAACTCAGTACTTACATATTACATAATACGTAACTTTACATGAGGTACCTAAAATTATACTTATTTTGTAATATCCTATGTATGTAATTATATATTCCAAACTTCACCGCTCTCTATTCTTATCCTTAACAGTTGCAAAATATTTTTTTTTCTGTAGTTACCTACCACTTAGTGTTTCATAAATTTTGCGTAATACGAGCACACGCATTAGGAATTGTAATATTGACTCCAGTAGTTAGCATTATACCTACAATATGTGAACAAAACATACTTTAAGAATAAATATTAACCATGCTATAAACCAATATTCGCTAGTTGTTACCAACCGTTTAGCATATACCCATAATATGCGTAGGTGCAAATATACATGCATATGTGCAAACATAGAGTTATTTATTTTTCTGTAGTTTCTTTAGATATCGATTAGTTAATCGTATAAGGTTATCTCATACGCCTCTAAAATTTAGTCAGTCTCAGTCCATATAGTTTTTGTCACTTCCGCCACAATACTCGCTGCTTCCGCAGTGACTAGTTATAATCCTATATACAAGTGTCTCTCAAAGTTAATTTGCGCGCGGCGCATCTAACAATACATCCAAATACGATACTCATCGCTTGGTTGTTATAAATAAAAAAGAGACGTCTTACTTGAATGAAGGAGTGCTGAAATAAGGAAAATAAATACATCCAGAACAATCTTAAATTTCAAACTTAAATACATGGAAAGCGTCGTGTGCGACTCACTGGTGGATTGCGACCCATACTTTGAGAAATTCTCTTGTATACTTAATGCTTTTTGTATTCTTTGAATAATTAATTAATGTCACTTATTTCAATGTTAATCCATAAAGAATACTCATAGTTCAAATACTTCAAAATAGCTACATTTATAAATCATACGTTCATACTATAAAAGTTACACTAAAAGATTTCCTACTATTTTTAGATAAGTTTAGATAAAATAATTACATAGTGAAAGGCGAAATTTCGATTATATTTTTAATTAATGTAAATCAATCTGATATAAATCTCGATCGAGAATAATTTGTGCTCGTTCCATTGATATAAAAGTCTAGTATGCAAGTTGTATTTACGTAATGTTTGTTTCGGTTGTGACAATTATTTTCTCTCAACCTCGACCTTGTCACTGATGGCTACAGTTGGTTCTAAAAATACTGTAAAGTTGGTGAAAACCACTGTGAATTCAACTATTACAACTGTTTCAATGGTACATATAAAATTTGAAATTCAACCTGAGACAAGTTGTAAGGACCTTTACTCCGAGGAATCCTACACATCTAAAAGGATTCATTTTACTAAAAAGCCTAAATAACGCCATCCGATAATGGTTTTATAGTTTTTTTATACTGTTTAGGCTCAGTGCTTTGAAATCTCACCCGTTGTTAAGTGGCAAAGTGGTCCAGGATAGTAAGCACACCAAGCCTAATTGATATATACAATGGTTCTCAAGTCCTACTGCCGGAACCAATGCCTATTGGTATATAGCGGCAGGTTTTCAAATCTGCAAGTACCCAACAATTTGTTTACCTATTTAATTATAAAAGTAATTGTTATAAAAATAAAAACATTTACTCAAAACTCTTTAAAGCATACGAAGGTCACCTTCGTTTCTATCACATGGACAATCGGCACGTGATAAAATGAAACGACATATAATGTCACTTGTAAATGACATGTAATTTAATTATAATTAGACATATCAGTTTTAAAGCAATAGTAGCTCACTACCCACAAGGAAATTCCACCTTGATCGAGATGGGTTCGTATATAATCCTAACCTATTTCTTGAATCAACTTCAAGTGGAACATCTGATCCTAAAATGTCAACAGCTATTGTGCCGGACAACCACTTGAGACTTGATAACTATTTCCGTTTCTGGTCCTAGTAAATCACAATATTCGGTCACAACTGGCTATAGACCTAGCTAAGTGCTAACCTAGGCATCCAAATAATTCGAAAGGACAATAGCTTCCCGCATCGTCCAGCACATGAATGATGTAGCGCCGGACTTTGCGGACACGCAGTTAAGGTTCCGGGAACACTCGATGATGGAAGCTCTGTTGAGTGTGAAGAGATGGTCGATGAAGGCGACCTCACGAGGAGATAGGTTGTTGGCGGTGTCGCTTGACATCGTCAACACCTTCAACAGCCTCCCGCATGATGTAATAGTGGAGGCACTCCGATAATTTGGAGTGCCCCATTACTTGGGAGGCTGTTGGAGGACTATCTCTAACACAGGGAGGTAGCCTACATCGACGGTCGGGGCGTGACCGTCCAGCGTCTAGCGGGCTGCAGGGGTTCCACAAGGATCAGTGGTGGACCTCTCCTGTGGATCGTGGGCTACGACGAGGTCGTCCGAGGTGCACTCCAGAGTGGGGTGCGCCTAATCGTTATGCGGGACGACAATCTTGTCATGGCCTAGAGGGGGAGGTGGGAGCAGGTGGAACGCTTGGCCACGACGGGAGTGGCCCTTGTGGTCAAGTGCATAGAGATGCTCGGCCTCAGGGTTGCGGCCGAAAAGACTGAGGCCCTGCTCTTTCTTGGTCCTCGGCGAGGGCCGCCCCTTGAGGCGAGCATCTCTGTGGGAGGACACCGGATCCGTGTGAAGACCCAGATGAAGTACCTGGGCCTGATCCTGGACGATCGGTAGCGGTTCGAGCTCCATTTTAAGGGACTTGGACATGGAGCGTGCCATGCCATGCCATCCCATGCCATGGGAGCGGGAAACGGAGGTACTCACTGCAAGGTGTATAGGTTTTCGGCAGCGAGGAGGGTAGGCGGTGGGCTCCACTTCCATAGGGCAGTAGTAGACGTTGAGAGGGCGGTGAGGAGAGAGGAGGCAATCCGGCGTTGGGGTAGAATCTGACGGGCGTGCGATACAGTCGCTCGACTGACATTCGACATGGCTCCCTGACATTCAGGATTGTGTAGATACTATCCGGGCATAGATGCTTCGTATGGTATCTGCACAAGATAGCCTGGAGGGAATGGCAGGAAGATCCGCATGCGGATCCCCTGCGCCATAGAAGAGCCGATTGGGGGAGGGCACGGCATCTATTCGTGCAAACCCTCCCCCTACCGTAACAGCCTGCAGACGGCATCTCCTTCAATGCCCCTCTGCTCACTACGTCTTGTCCATACAAGACGAGTAAGAGAAGAGGGTCCTTCCGAGTTGCTGGCAGATGAAATCACTTAAGGGTGGAGGAGGAGTGGGAGACCTGTGTGTCAGGTTACAATCCTTCCTCCCCCCTGGACGAACATTCTCAGAGAGAGAATTTGGGCGAATGGTGCGGGGAGAGAGCCTGTGGGTCAGGCAGCAACTCCCCCCACCCCAACTGGGCGACAACATCAACAAAGCATTTTGGCCGAATGCCAGGGAGGCTTATATTAACATCCGAAAGCTTTTCCTGAAACCTGAAGCAACACAGATAATGACAGGGCACGGTGCCTTCGCGGCATACTTGTGCAAGTGCAAAAGGAAGGATACCCCAGCTTGCATTTGCGATGGAGCTACGGATCAAACATCTATGCATGTTTTGGTAGATTGCCCGATGTTCAATACACTAAGATTTGAATTTGAAAAGAAAACAGGACATGTAATAAATATAAAAACTTTAAGTTGTTTTTTAGGAGTAATTAATAGTAGTCAGATTAAGTTAATAGTCTTAATAGTCAGATTAAGAAAAAAACAGATTTCTTGAATTTATGTACTAGCATCGTGAAGAGATGTAAGGCAATAAACGGAATCAAAATTAAGTAACCAATACACTAGAATAAAATTTTATAATAAAAAACAAAAGAAAAAACAAACAAAAATACAAAGAAACAAAAGATAGATTAAATGAGGAAATCAAGGATAAAAGAAACCTCAACTTTAAGGAAAACTAGTAAAAAGGAATAAACTATCGCCCACTGCAATATCAAAGTCCCTGACTCGAGTTAGGGGAACTTATTATAGGGATTAAAAAAAAAAAAAAAAACCTGGGCGAGATAACCGAACGAGGCCCAGTTGGGCCTGCTGCAGGGGGCGACGCGGTGCTTGTGTCTCCGATCCCGTATCGCCCTCTTTTAATGCGGCGGGTGGCCCCGGGGGGGCATTTAGTGGGTATTCCCGGCGCCTTCAGCGCCGGGCGAGCCCCGCACAGCCTTCTATCGACCCCATTGGGGAGAATTCACTCTCTGGTGGGCTCGATAGAGAATGTGCGTAAATGAATGCCCCTCGTCAAAAAAAGGCATCCAAATAACAACCCACTACTAACGTTTATATGTATTTAACACACCTACGTCCCACGTGTGTCTTTTCGCGCTTACTCAAACTGGGACGCAAGCGATGTAAATTTTGATAGCCTTTAACTTTTATAGCCACAAGTTTTAGTTTAAGGCCATCTTGTTTTTAAAGTGTTATATTTTATTGCACGAGATATGTATCTAGTTAAGTATTCATTAACAAATAACCAATTACCACCGTATCGATAAAATAAAGGACTATCAACTAATGGTATTAAGCCATACAAAATATAATTTCGACAGAATGACACTTTATTTTGAAATTCGTTATTGTTATCTGTATCTTATATGATATGTTACTAACTGTATGGCCGCGGCTGCGCTCGCGTGTCATATATTGTTCATTGCGTTATAATGTTTTATATAGAACCGTAAAACTATGCATTGAATTGAATTTTATTCAGTTTTTTGTGAGTTTTTTTTAACGCGGAGCTCTAATTATTTTCGTTAATAAAATTACCCTAACTTACGAATACTAATTACAGTAACTTCAGCTATCTACCATAAAAAGTCATCCGTCCAGTTATTCCGGAGATTACCCGGAACAAACAGACAGACAAACAGACATACAGACAGATAGACAGCCAGAATTAAAAAAATGCATTTTTGCATATTACCTATAAAGCTTTTATTACACTTACTTAGCCTAAAGCGTGGGACGGCCAACTTGTCTTTATTTCTAATATTAAAATTATGTCGATCATTCACTAGATCGAGCTTGTCTAATTTTTTACGAATATGCATTAAGTTATCGAATATGTATTGGGAGGGCAAAGTTAAGATATCATATTCTTGAAACTTGTTCTTTAGAGATTCGCGAGGTCCCATATTATATATTGCTCGAACAGCTCTCTTTTGTAATGTAAAAATGGTGTCTACCTCTGCTGCTGTACCCCACAGCAAAATACCGTAAGACATTAATTAAGCTATGAAAGTGAGCAAAGTAGACTAACCTAGCAGTAGCAGTATCCGTATCTTTTTCCTCCTAAAAAATTAAATAAAATCCAACTCAATGTAGAGTTTTACGGGCAAGTGCTTGAATTTATTAGAAATATTTTTACTTTATCTTAGTATTAAAAAAAAATATGGTTCCGTATAAAATATTAAAAAGCAGTGAAGAATATATGAAACGCGGGAGTAGCCTTGTGCACAAAGCTAGTATTCTATAAAAGTAGCGGGTTATTTCATTTAATTTTGAACCTTATAGTCATGACTTTACGTTTTCTTTTGGAAATGACATTCCGTTTCCGAATTTGGGAAACGTACGGCCACAGTATATATATACAGAATATTTATACTGCGGTACGGCAGTCCTCCCTAGTGATGCCAACTGCACTGTAATTACAGTAGATTTACTGTAAATAGTTTACTTAAATTGTAGCGTTTACTATTTCTTGTAGTACAAAAATACAATTCATTAAAACTACGGGTATAAAATAAATGGTACAAATGAAGGATTCTTTGAGATATCTAAGAGCTTCGTGTAATACTTAATTTAATTATAAAATGTTTGGTTTCTGTTAAAAGTTGCTTTATTTTAGTCGAATATATATATATATATATATGTATCCTCTGTGAAAGAATAGATTGCAGTGTACAAATTTGTCAAAATATACCATTTCCAAGTGATTATTAGAAATTATTTTATTTACTGTAAAATCATCTTATGTATATATAAAATATTTTTTGTTGTAGTTTTTACTGTAAAACCCCGAATGCTACTTGGCAACACTGATCCCACCACATCTGTTCTCTACCTTTAGGTAGTGATGCTTTATGAATCGAGATACAAAAAAATCGAGGTCTAAAAGATTGTTCTCTAAAAAAATCGATCTTTTTCGACTGATTTTTTTTTTGTAACTAGTATTCTGTTATTGATCGAAATTAGAACATTTATTGAAAATTTGAAGTAAAAAACAGTTTCGGAAATCATTTTATCTATAACGCTAACGCTCTTCAATAGAAATTAAACAACAAGATACATTCAGTCTGAGGGGATAAAGATGCTAAACGCTTTTATTTATAGTTAAATCCATATCAGATAAAATAAACGTGACACTTGAATCTTTTATCATTTTAAAATAATTAGAGTTGTTTTTACAAGGATATCAAAGTCATAAGTATAATGTGAAGAGATTTTATGCTTCGCAACACACTCGAAATAGTCTTGATGTAAGCGTTCCACTATCACTATAAGTGTTTGCTTACTATCAGGCAAGATATTTATCTGCCATCTTAATAGTATACCAATATACATTTTGAACCTCACAAAGAAGCGCAAGAAACTGACCACAAAGCTATCTATGACATATATATCACATATGTCATATATCACTATATGACACTATATATCACTATTCGCGACATTTTTTGTTTTCTAATTTTTCTGGGTATGAATTGCATATTCTCTCTTAGATTATCAATTTCTTGTTATTGTTATATGAGTTGAAAACTTTTATTTTTATGATTGTTTTCGTACCTTTTATGTGTAAATTAGTAGGTATTTTTTTGTTTTCCCTTATATAAATTTTACCGAGCTTTGGGGTTTAAATGTATATTTTTATACCTGTATTATAAACTAACGTGTGTCTGTGTAAGTGTAATTTATATTACGTGCATTGCACAAATCATTCTAGTACACACTAAGATAAAATATCATATAATCGATCTAAGATAAAATAAACATTTGAAGAAACTCTCAGCAGCACAAGCATCCATCATTCATTACTGTACTAATTTTCAAGAGGAAAAAGTATGACTAGTTTTTTTATGCTCCGTCTTTACCGACGATATTTTTCACGCTTCACCACTGGTGTTTACCATGCTGGATCACAAGTTCACTTAACGTCAGGTGAGGTAGTGGAAAAAGCACTAAGCGTATGCCTGTAAAAAACATCTATAGGCTTTGTAAATTTAATATTTTACAAATTTTATGATAGGTATATATTTTAGTGGTAGTGTTTTAGACGTTCATAAGCGCCTTCTTAGGGCCTAAATTGAATAAATAAATTTTGATTTTTTATTTTGAGCCACTACTAATCTCGAACCTGACTTTTTTTTCGGTGTCTGTCCGCAGATTGGCCAATTTTAATAAAACAGTACATGGGAAGTATTTGTCAGGGCTATATCGATTTTCAAATATTTTTAAATTACAAAAAATATATTTAACTCAAGAACAGTAATGTGGTACATTATGTTTTTCTTTTAAACCTAGCTAATGCTGATGACCCGAAGGAACTTAACAGTTTCATCGAACTTTGTGGGCAAGTGCTGAAGGCACTCAGCTGCAAAAGGTAACTAGCACTAGGGGTCGAACCTCGGCTTGGCCGTTACCTGAGTGTGAAAACTGCCGCGGAATTTTAATCCTACCTAATCCCTACATTTTTTTTAACATAAAACAAAGGTTCTTTACTGGACCTATGTACCTGCGTGTTGCATGCAGGAGTGTGTGCGATGTTGTGCGTGTAATGATCAATGCATGATTAGTGTCACTGTATCGCGCCTCGCGTCAAGAGCCTCTCCAGTTGGGGAACGAGACACGTCTTAGGTCGCCGCCTGAGGGGGACCCGGAGAGTGTGCGAGAGCAAAGTTGGGCAGACTATGTCGCGGGCACCCGCTATTTATGATATAAATTGCTACGTCATAATGTTTAATGTACTTTTTTTTTTCAAATTATCTCTTTACTCTCTGTATATTCGATCCATCATTCATACACATAATTGTGTATTATACTATTTGTCATCGATCATGATATTATCACTAGTTATCACTTATAAATGAAATGTACTTACTACACCCATTCAAATTAATTGCAACGCCAGAATTAAATGTTATCATGTCAAGGTAGCAAACAATTTTATAATATTCTAAACTGACTTATGAGCAGTTGACCCAATTTAAAAATAGATACAACAAGCATTGTAATTATTACTACGCTTTTCTAACATACGTTACATATAAAACAATGGATCATGAATCCTCTGTTTTAACTAACCTAAATTTGATCACTGCGTAGAATTCTTATTTAGATCACAGAGGCTCCTTATGTTAAGCAGATTGGCGCAACATTAACAAATTGTGTAAACTCTCAATAATATGAGATAATATATCATATAATCATGCTTACATTTTGATAAATTCTGCTAAACATTTACATGTTACAAAATGTTGAAGAATGTTACAAGTTCGTAAACACATATAAAATGAATAGTATTTTTCCCTTCGCATTATTCAGTATCTATTTTTGTTGCAATAATAAAAACAATAACTCACTAGTTACCTACTAACATTCTTTTTAACGACCTATTGTTGTCAAAAATTATCTTTTTTTCTTAATTAAGGTACTGCAAACTTTTATTTATTTCATTTTGTACAAAAAGTTAAAAAAAAGGAATCGTCATAAATAATTACGAATACTGCTTTTATGACTTACTAGCTGTTCCCGCGGGTCCGCTCGCGTATCATATTTTGTTTTGTATTCCGTACAATTAATCACAGCGTAATATGGTATTTACATAATCATTGAAAAAGAATGCTTAGTGTTTTTTGTACAGAAACCAAAGATATTTCTTACAAATTGGCAGTAAAACTGTCCATTGAATCGAATTTTGTTCACAGTTTCATAAGTTCTAATTTTTTACATGGGATTTTATTTGTTAAAAAAAATGACGTTTGAGTTACGCCTTATAACTTCTTATGCCCTATACCTTAAAAAAGTTCCGTCAAAATCGGTTCAGACGTTTCGAGAATTAGACAGAACAACCAGACATATTAATTCTACATTAGAAAAAAATATAAAAACAATATATTTTAAATGTAAAAGTAAAAATGGTCGTAGAAACATTTTCTAGTTACGTCGGAAGTTTTCCTATTAAATCATTTCGTAGCTAAGTTGAATAAAATTACTATTTTATTTGGTTTAATTTAGATATAATTATAGTATGACTAGCTGTGTGCCCGTGACTCTCGTTTTATATATTCTTCACAAACTATATTAGTTTTTAAATAATCTTTGGAAAATAATGTTTTGATGGTGCTGTCCATTGAACCGTATTCTGTTCACAATATCATGATTTTCAATTTTTTTATGCGAAACCATAATTATTGTCGTATAAATTGTTTGGTACTACGATAAAGTAAAAACCCGTAAACCTGACCGTGGAATCGTCTTTTTTACCTTTTTTGTGTTTCATTTTTTTATGCGAAACCCTAATAATTTCCCTGAACTTATTTTTGATGCTAACAGAAAGCAAATACACTACTCATAAATTCAAACACCTCCTAGTAAAACTGTTTATTCAATCAAATTTTATTCATAGTTTCATAAAAAAAAATTTAACGCAAAACCCAAATTATTTTCGAATAATTAAATTAGCCTAAGTTAATGCAGTAACTTCAGCTATCTGCCAGAAAAATCGGTACAGTCCTTCCGGAGATTAGCTGGAACGATCAAACAGGCAGACAGACAGACAACATTTTTATAAATTGTGTTTTAGTATAGGTACCCTGAACACATATATATTTAGTAAAAAGTTGTTCATTTGATATTACAAACAGACACTTTAGTTTTATTTATTAGTATAGATTTGCATTAATTTAAATTGCTCATTGACAGCTCTGCTATCAAATAGAAAAATTACTGATTTAATCAAATTACATAGTACCAAGTAGTAGATTTCGTATTTATGACAGCGTAACAAGCGTTTCAAATATAATTTGTATCTCCCTCCTACTTACAATCTCCATAGGACTCGTTAAAACTCCTACGCTTTAATTAAAGACCCTTTCATTGACTTATCTCGTAGCCTTCAATGGTATCGACAAACGATTACGTCACATGGAAAGTGGACCTTTCCAAAACTACAATCCAATACACAATGGACGCTTAATTGAAATTTTAATTTGGAAAGAATAAAAAGTAGTTAGTTGTGTTTTAAAGAAAACACTACCAAAATTGGAGGATAGCATTCGCTTTCGTTGATTGAACACGAAAGTACACAGTGTACCTATTGTATTGTCGTCCGGTTTTTTGACCTTGATGGTAACAGTTACACTTCTGACGTGACTTTGCTATATAGATCACACAAAAAAACCTTTTGCATACGTTTTTGGCAAACTAGTCTTAAAGTTAACAACTAGTGAAAGTACGTTTTGCTAACACGTGAATTTCCAAACAAATAAAACAAATTGTCTTATTAAGTTTATGCTATTGAAAAACTATCACGAGAATGACGCCTGAAATGTTCACTATCATTATTTTCAATTCGCTTCAATAGATATTACAATAAAGAGTAATCAACTACTCTAGCGTTTCTGCAGTAGGCTGCTATTTCATATACGTTTTAAATTAATTGAGCAAGCGATTTTATTAGACTTTAGACATCATCTCGTATTTACTAAAAATGATATATATATCACAATAACATTATATCATTATAATAAGACCTTCAAAATGGCCAACATAATACATGAAGTAAGTTTAATAGTTTTTGATACTTTAAAACTCCCACTCGTAACTTTTTTTTTCGAAGATAGAACTAAGAATATAAACTCGAATTCGATTGGGATTGATAAAACGTTTATACAAGATACAAAATAATTTATTCCACTAATGAAATATATATATTTTTGCACTAGACTTATTATATTTGTAACCATAGTGCTCTAAAAATAAATGTAATGTTGTTTTCGATTTTAATTATACATAATAAAATTAAATAATAAAACAAGCCTTTATTGCTGAAATTTATTTGTTGTTAATTATAAAATTAATTTGTCCGCAACCGGTTTCCTTCTTCCAGTTGTCCTTCGACATAGGCCTCCTTTACCTTTCTCGATCTGTTCCTCTTTGGATCCATTTTGAGCCAGCTACTTTTTTAATATCATCTTCCCATCTTTATATCTTTCTACCTCGGTTTCTCTTATTTCCTCTAGGGAACCATTCTGTTGTAATCCATTTTATTACTTATTTATTTCGTTTGATTTAGGCAGGAAGTGCACTTGGACCTTAAGAAAATAAATTTGTTGATATAAAATTTGGTAACTCTCACTTCATGATAATATTAGAAAATAAAGATGTTTGTATAGTGTATATATATCTAATATTTATACCACGATATTGCATTTTTCTTAACTTACGCTTTGTAATTCTAAACTTTTCAAATATTTTTATCGAAATTTATCATTTTATTAGCCAATCGGTATCCGAGTGCTTCACAGCGTACAAATGTTTTACGAATCGTTTATAAATTGATTAAATAACCGGTGCAGTTACGGTGGTCTCACAAACATTTCACACAATACCGTTGAATCATTTCACATGGAAATCAACGCGATCATTATCGATTCAATCTATTGAGACCATAAAATCGAAGAGGTCGACGACCGAAATTTTAAAGTTATATATTAACACTTACTATGAATGAAGAAAGCGCCTTAGGGTCTTTTAACATCTAAAGGCGAGGCCCGACAATTTCTCTGATACTTACATTACGTAACGTAATAAAATTTTCAATTACCTACGTATAATGGGCATAGCTTTGACGAATTATCAACGTATAATAATATTGTTTGGACAATGTAAACTTTCCTAGAACCTCGTCATCATGTAATAAATCTATCAATCAGTGAGATTATTCTATTACAAACATGGTCGCATTCGAATTGTCGGAGCGTGACCGTCGTCATACAATACGTTGTTGACGGGGGCTTCTCTCAACTAGAGACTTTCACTGCGGCGTTATCTGTAGCATGAATCCCGCAGCTAATAAGTTTATGTGTAATCTTCTTGAAGAGAAAAAACTATACGAATGTTAGGTTTAACTGTATGTTAATATAATAGCAATTATTAATTACAAATTTTACGGCTCGAAGGACCATATATGTGTATGATGGAGTTAGCATTTGTGATGACTCGTGAACTTCCTTTACTCTCAGGGATCGTATTAACAATCGGTTTTTTCTAAGTAAATTGTGTAATATCAGAAAAATATGAATAATGAAAAACGAAGTACTTAAATGAAACACTTCGACAAATACGAAAGTTCATCATTGTCAATGATATTGTATTAACACCATATTTTATACAAGCTGTGTGCCCGCAGCTGCGACCGCGTTTCATATAATATTTATTGCGTTTTGGCATTTTATACGGAACCCAAAATTATTTTCCTAAAGTATTTTTAGTACTAAGATAAATTACGCAACTCAACGAAACATTATGAAAATAAATAAAATTAAAGGTCCGTTCCAATAGTACGTGAGCAAAATCTTAGACATTTTTGACTCCCCCTTTTTTGTTAGTAATAGTAAACAAAGCCTTACGCCTCTTACCCCTTCTTACGCAAGCATATTTCATGTACAAGATCTGCTTAAGTAATTAAAAGTAAATAAGTTAATATTGCGTACCTACATACTTAGCATTCATTTTTGATTTTATTATGGTCGACAGTCCCCTATGTCGATAAAATGAGCAAAGCATTGATCCCCCTCCCTTAGTGCTTAAGTTACATCAGAAACGGTTAGGGGTGCAACCCCACGATGCGGAGTGTGCTGTATCACCCCTGGGAGGCGGCGGTAGGTAAAGACTCTACTCCGAGAGATTCTACTTCCGAATTAGAGATGCAGGAGGAATCCGTAAAGGATTTTCTCAATATTAAAAAAAGCGGTAAGGCCTCAAATAACTTAAAATACCTTCAACGTGAGCATCAATAGGGGTTGTTTATGCTTTGTTTATTTTTGATGACATGGAGAACTGAGGGGGGACTGAAAAGTGATTTATACGTAAACAATATTTACTTATTAATTTTTGTTTGAACTATACCAATGCTTACATAATCATGGGGGTTGACAGGTTTCCTTACTATTGCTAATACTCGAACGGCCCCATTATATACATACGAGGAATATATTAAGTACATTCAAAGCACCTATTAAGTTTATTTCGTAATGATGCACACATAACGTCACACCTCTCTCACATAAGGGTAGGCAGAGACCACATCCTTCCACTTGCTATGATTCTGACACGCGTCTTTCGCTTCTTTTTTTTTCACATATGGTCTTCGGTTACGGGTACTTTTCATCTAGCCTTTCTACAGAACATGGATATGGTTGAGATACGTTCTCCTTTTTTTAACTTAGCGGAATGCATTTACGCATTTCCCTACCAGCTCTAATCCGGAAGTAAAATTTTGCTGGATTAGAGTTGGTAGGGGATATGTGGGACTCGCTCGGCGTGAAACGTCGGGAACACCCACTAAACCCCATGCAACCTTCTGCTGCCATTCACGGAGCAATACGGGATTGAATCGATGCTCCGGGTCGCCCCAGCAGCCGGCCAGGCCAAATGGTTAGACCTCATCTCTAATCTCAGACACAAATGGAAGGCAGCCCAGCACTGGCTGCCCCCTCCATCTGTCAGCGACAACTCACTTACTTTACTCACGTGGTTCCTATTCTCGTACAACTGGCTCATGGAGGTAGGAGAACAAGGACGAACCGCGCTCTCCTCCCTTCTTGCCTCTGACGACTCTTTCGACTAGAGTAACCCTTACCAGCTTGCTCAGTCACACTCGCTTTGTAAATTTGTTTCGTCAATATTGTTTCATCAATCCTCTCTACATCTCCAAACCAATTAAGAATTCCTTTCTCTGTCTTTGTCACTACACCCTCTACAACACCACAACGTTCCCTTATCACACATAACATAACATTAACTTAACATTCCTTACTTTATCTATCACTCTCATGCCAGCTATACTTCTAAGACTTCTCTTTATTATGATAGATTACAAAAAGGACACAAATATACATGTAAAATAGGTAATAAAGGAACCCATTGTTTATATTTTATGTCAATGTCTTTCATGTATACAGAAATAGATTATAAACTTTACTAATAATCTTGAATATGTTGAAGATGAACCTTGAGGTTTTGCCGAATTAGAAGAACTAGTTGCTTTGGATTTTCCGACAATAACCATAACTGTTAACCTTAGTTTAATTGTATATTTGTATCATATTGTTTTACCTTGAATTATAAGCTCTTTAGAACTGGTTATTAATGGTGTTCGTTTATTGTTTAGTGTGTCGAGTACCCATAAAAATAAGACAATAGGAAGACATAAGAAAAACAATAGAAAGCTGGCGTAAACGCCAGGTAAGTGCTCAAGGGGTTAATAAAATAGTGTAACCCATTCATATGGTTAGTTAATATCGTAGTATTGATGTACTTTTTATTAAAATTAAGCTTTTAGATGAGTCTGCTCATAATTCAAAGTAATCACTTATTATAGATTTAATTCCGTAAATTTATATTATCATAGGAAGTAAATAAAAATAAATCGAATCATTCTGTATTAGCGAGAAAAAATATTTACACTGTTGAGTGCGAAAATTATTCCATTACCTTATGTATATATATGTTAATTTTAATGCATTAGTAGCTGTATTTCTAAACGTCTTGGGAAAAGAATAAATAAAAACTTGTATAACGGTTTATCTCACGCTCCATCATGTAGTACCAGTGGCCGAGATTTCCTACCTAGAATACCAATAGCAAGGCCAATAGATGGGACTTGTTTATCGATTCCTAGTAACTCTATTCTCGAGCTCAACTGATGTTTTACATTACAACGATTATACTCTTTTCAATACATAATAATTCAAATTTATCCAAAGTATTTAAATTTATGAGAAACCTTAATTTATTGGGTAATTCTTCGTCGTCTCAGCATCTCATTTAATTCTAAAGATTTGGTTAGTTCATATTAAGGCTATCTAAAGAAATTTTAAATAGGTTAAATATGATATTTCTTTTCTCTATTGTATCAATTTAACCTCCTTTTAAAATAAAAAATAAGAGTGCAAATAGTGCGTTATTTCCCACAGAACTATTGTTTTATCACGTCTCAATACGCGCATATAAACATCATACGCATATTACCCTAGTTTTCAAAGAGGTAAATTGTTTATTTTTTGTAATTACAATAAATTTCCTAATACAAAATTGTATTTTTTTCTAATTCGCTTATCTATATTCAACGTGAATCATGGACATACAGGGTTAACGTAACAAATATTACCTGCACGGGTCATTTATAGCGTAAGTTATATAAAAACGAACATTATATTTTAAATATCAGTCATAATCGAGGCATTGAACTTGCATTTATGGACGACCGTGTGATTAATACAGAATACTTTCACTCTACACGGGTTGTTATAGCGCGGATGAATTTGACTATGTAAATTATAATAATTAAGAGAATAATACGGGCAGTGATTCAGCTTTAGATGTTAGATAAGAAAATTCATATCATCGTCTAAGATCATTGTATTTGATGAACTTTCGATAGCCATAGTTTGTACGATGTAGAAAGAAAGCGGACATTTTCTTTGTGACTAATGAGACGGATCATAATTCTCACGACGCAACGCTAATGGAAGAGTACGTTTAAGAATTTACTGAGCTCGTTGTTTAAAAGAGGTTTAAATACTCGATTACTTCAGTCAACTAATAATTGTCGTAGCAATAGAAAACGCATTGAAAATATTAAAGACTCTTTAGTTTAAAAGATATTGATTGTAAAGTCCATGAATTTAAAGACATGGTAGGATTATTTTAATAAAAAACAATCTTCTTTAGTAATATATTGGGAAAAACAAAAATAAGATACAATAATTTCAACAGACTTTTTTTAACAGATTATTTTACCCTCTAGAGAACAAGAATTGAAATATCATGTAGGTATTATGTACCTATTTCTTTTTGTTATCAACATACTTTTTATACAACGAAACTCATTATTATAAATCACCTTTTAATATTCTGAGAAAAAAACACCTCTGCTTCTTTAACTGGAAATCATTCTATTAAATATTAGAAGTTATTCCAGGAAATTAACGTTTAAGAACCAAATTAACATCTATTATTATTTACGTTCTCAAACTTTGAAGCGTATTATTAACCTATAAATTTAAGATCGACTAATAAATAATTAGATGTTAAGAATTATGATACTTTACATAATCGTACGTAGCGAAATAAAATCAAGTCGGCTTATTATTAGTAATATTAAATAACTATTAACCGCTTTCGATTTCATTTCGCTGCTTGTTATCCATAATTTCCTTTATCGTTTAATAAGCATGAACTAAACCAGAAATTTTAATAAATCAGGCATTGCCATTTAGGTTATTCAAGACTATAAAATTAAATATGTATGTGTGTGTGTGTTATATTTATATGATTTATAATGATGTAAAATGTGAGCTGTTCATCAAACAAATAGTAATTTGTTTGATTTTTTTTATATCTGTAAAATATTTATATTATTTTACTACTGTTTACCTTTTCCCTAGTATGTTAATACGTGTGAATTTATTTTAAAAAATCGTTTATCCTTATTATTTTTCTGGATTAATCTATACATAATACAGCTAGGAGTATATAGGATACCTAAGAAGTCCGTAATAATATTAAATATTTTAAAACTTAAATGAAATAAAACATATTTAGTCTATGAAATAAACCGACAAAACACTAATGTAGGTAAACATAATATTAACCTCTAAATGTCCAATTGTGAATAAAGCATGTACTAATTGAGTTTTTTGTCAACACTTAAATGGCAATTATTTTCAAGTTTTTAGTTATTTTTAATGTCTATTTATTTCACTTTTTAAAACAGTTCGATAAATCGTTATTTAATCATTCTTGTTTATTAACTAGATCATTATTATGATCCTATTAATCCAATGGTGCTAGATGTAAACAGTTATTACATATCACAAGGCTCAAATATAACATTCGATTTAAGTATATAAACGTATTACAAACACATACCGAGAGGGACAAGAGGTTTAGAGGCAGTGCATCGACCTCCGCCCCTACGGCGAACGTTACCAATTGATAAGCCAAGTTTAATGGGCCGTACCACCGTGCCTGTGACCATGCAGACCCATAACAATACCACTCTATTGATACACTCTATTCAATTTGCTAATAGCCCTTTTAATTGGTTCAATGATTTTATATTCACTGAAAATAACGGACAACTGAGGACTATTTTATTCTTATATAAACTGCGTGATAATAGATACTTTAAGCTTTAACCAATTTTATATATTAGATATTTTTATATAATATATTTTAATGTGTAAAACATTCAAAACATGATATTGCGTATTGTGTATAATTATTTTATTTTTAAGCATCAGAAACACGTCTTACTTATCATAGATTTTCAATATATATATATATATAAGGTAGAATATAGATATAATAGATACAGATATCATCAACGGAATCTTGTGAGCCTGTATAATAATGCTGACTACTTATTAAAATAAAATATTAAACAAAATACTTATTTCAGTTTTTAAATTTTTCCTGTTCCATATTTAAATGCAACCGTCCGTGACCACGGTTGGTGAATCCCAGCCATAACGTCGGGATAGAAAAAAGGAAAAATACCGAGTGAAAACCCGTTGCCCGCATTTGTAAAAGTTATTGAATTAAATTTATATACATCCATCTATTCAACCGAAAGACGTCCACGGCTGGACATAGGTCTCTCCCAAAGATCCACATGTCCTGCACCACCCGCATCCAGCGGATTCTCGCAACCTTCACCATGTCGTCGGTCCGCCTTGTGGGGGGTCTACTCACGCTACGTCTTCCGGTACGTGGTAGCCATTCGAGAAACCGTTGGCCTCATCAGGCATCGGTTCTGCGAGCAAATTGATATATTCATATAATATTATCATTCATCACTTAGCAGTTGAACTTAAAAAATCATTACCGTCTGCTGTTTATTTAAAAAAAACTGTTTAAGCATGAGCGACTAACGTTTTTCAATCGACGGAAGTCGCCGGGACGCGGACGACGCGATATTTTGAGCAAGGCGCGTCGAATACTTATATGACGTCTACAGATAGATATAAATATACTTACTGCTTACGTTTAACAGCTACTTCATACTAAATATTAGGCCCTTTGTGGTCAGATTTTTTATTATATTATAATTTAAACTATACTGTGGATTTTAGTAAATATGCAGTAAGTTTTGATACTATACATACTATTTTACCAGAGTAAAGGATATCCCATATTTTTAAATAACTTAAGTAACACTCACGAATCGTAGTTATTATCAAATCTCAAATCGATTTGACAACCTTACTCGGTATACGATTTCTTTCGTTTCGACGTAATGCGATATGCATCTGTTTCCTGTCAGCCCTCGCCACTGTAGGTAGGAACATATTTGATTTGTCTTCATTAATTTAAAAAACAACATGACATTACTTCGTTCGCAGTTCGCATTAATTAGACTGTTTTAACTCCAAGAGAATGTAATATTTGTTTTATCCAAATCAGCCGTCTGTACGGCTTGAATTCCAAAGCCAAAAATAATATTTACCAGAATCTTTTATAGGAAGTTATTGTACTGTTCAATACCATAGAATTAGGAATTTGCAACGACTTTGCTACTTTATGTTCAATACTTACTTTATCAAAAATAACACACATTGACAAAGAGGTGAAATATTACAACAAAACGTTAGACAGGTAACTTAGTTTATCCTTGGACAAAAATAGAATGGATATCCGTTTGAACTGTGTCTAATCTAAAATGTCTTTGAAATAAAATAACTGTCCATAGTATTTTAAATACCTCCATCACGCAATCAAAGTGTTTATTGAACCTTAAGTATATTTTAATATAGGTATGTATATTTTATTACTATATTTTGATATAGGTCATAAAGTGTTGTTTATGAAATAGGGTTTACTTTAATTTTTCAAATTAAAATTTATTGCATTTCAAATTGATACAAAATACAATATTTCCCGTTTCAGAAAAGAAACGAATTATGTGAATATTTATTTTCGTTTTCAATTTCCTTGTTTGTAAAAATATTATCCAGGAGATCTTAAAATTATATACTCTGTTTATCTAAAAGTGTTTTCAACAAAACTTTTAGCCCGCACCACATTTCCTTTAAATGTGAATAGGAGTAACCGCAGGGGTAAAATAATCAATTATTTTACTTTAAACGATGGGAAGTGAGCTTCATAAAGCGAAGAATCTTGTCATTTTTGCCAGTCTAAGGTAGGTAAGTAAGTATAAAGAACTGAAAGACTGATCAAGATGTATTAAGATTTGCTTTCTCAACGTGACTTTAAACTCATCTGGCGAGATGCAATAGGTATTTAAAGATCTACCCAAGGAAAGATTCGGATGTAATGATAAAGGAGAAATTGCCGGTTCCCTTAATCACTTTCACGAAAATTGATCAAAAGTATGTCGTGCGAAATTATAGTTTTCAAAATGCATCCAGTTTTCTGTTATCGAAGGCCAACCGGCTTTCATCAACAGGCGAATAGTTACTGTAGTTATTAAGCAGTTTCATGTTTTCATTCGACTCGAGCTCACTGCATTCCTGTCGAGTCGCACCTAACTATGAATGAAATGTATAACAGATTGCTGTAGGTACAGTGATATAACTAAATGTTACATACATCGTTTTCAGGCTAAACGTTTCAAAATACACCTGTGATTTCATAAGTAGGCATATTAAAAGTAAATTATTCTCTCAATCGAAAACCAATAAAAATACAGCTTCGAAACAAAATAAAATGAACGTAACGTAATAATAAAATGACTTGCAAGACGAGGAGACCACAGAGGGCGCGGCAGTAAAGGCAGTTTCATGGCAGTTTGTTTACCCTTCAACCCGCCTTCACACCCGCAGTTAAGCGAGAGGCGAACAGCTAGCCAGCTGCGCGTCTTGTGTTTTTCGGATTTTGCGGTGCGATTGACGTTTGAAATTAATTCTCTCGTTATTCTTTATGTTATTTGTTTGTTTACATAAAGTATGTATGTTGACTTATTTTAGTGTAAAATTTAAATATTAGTGCTGTCGTGGACTGGAATGTGATAGATAGATACCTGTGTCTTTTGTCTATAAAACAGTGCATTGGAATATACAAGAAGTTGTAATTTTTTTTCGTTTTCGTATACCTTGTCGAGTTTATGCCTATGGTCTCTGTACTGTGATCAGTGATTGTTGTCGTGGCCGGTTTCCTTATGAAACTTTCCAAACGTGCATAAAACAGTGGGTTATGCTTACCTAGTGAATGCGGGCCCTGCCTGCACGCATTCCGCAGGGAGGCAAGTGCCGGCACTAAGCATTTTACGGTGAGTAAAGCGCATTCAAGTTCATCGTACTTTGACCTAAAACTGTAACAACACATGACAACGCCTTTTGACCAGACCAGTGTCAAATGTCAAGACTGCCTATCGCTCGCGGCCCCAGTGAAATGATGAGAATTTACTGTGATAGCATCAATTATACCATATAAGCACTTGATGTTCTTGCTTGGTGATTTTGGGTGTTAAGGTCAAATTGATCAAATTTTGGGACATAATCATAATCCATAGTTTAACTAAGATCCAGAGATCTGTAAGTATAATATCTAGACATTGTTCCTGAAATTAATTACATATTAAATAAACATATCATATATTATTTGATTGATGGTACTGCGGAATTAGTAAAGCAACATCAACCATATTATCATTCATAGTATATATATTATAAAAAAATGTCTTTCTAAACCAATCTAAAGTCGTAATTGAAAACAATTTCAACAAAATTCTAAATAATGAAACTTTCTTCATACTGTCTACTACTACATTGTTAACATTGTACATAATCACTTCTTAACCCCTTGAGCATTTACCTGGCATTTACGCCAGCTTTCCATTGTTTTCCTATTGTCTTATTTTTATGGGTACTCCACATATTAATTATTATATCCTCTAAAATATTAATTTCAATAGTATCAATCTTTATCTATTGTTACATCAAAACATTACATTCACTTCAGAAGAAATTGATAAAAATTCACAAGGTTTTCCAGTATTAAAGTATTTTTATTATATTTTTTTGCGAAAAGGTTTGAGTGAGATATTATAAAGCTTGCATAAGATAAAAAATATTAAACAAAATAAAAAGAATCTTTCAATTAAGATTTCTGGATGATTTGAAAACTTGGATATGAAAACCTGTATAATGATGATTATTATTTACTATCTGGATTTCTTACATCATATTAATTTAAAAACAATTTAAAAATTTACTTAATTACTTACTTAATTGAAATTTTTGTTTTGTTTTTAAGATGAAAACATAAAAGAAAAAACAATGGTAAGGATATTTAGATGAATTACTTTAATTGGTGTCATATGAAACAGAAATGAAAAATGGAGGGGTTTATAAGATTTGTTATCAGACTTATAGATATTTACGAATATAATATAAATATTTGATTAGCTTATGAACTTTCAGAACTGCATTCTACTGAACATTTATACATATCTGCAATAAGCAATGAAATTTACAGTTGTTACATCATGAACTCTTTCCTTCTATCAAATATTTCTAAAATTTGTGTAAAACTTACTCAAAATTATCACACTAACCTGATCTTACATAGACAAACTCTCTTGATTAGTCTTTTTCTGTAAAATTATACTCAGCTTCAATGAGATGGAAACATGGTGATATATCTAATTCTTCTCATCAATTTGTTCAGTTTTCTATTGGTTAAGTTGAAGATTGACATTGGTATTAAAGTCTATTTGCTACTGTTCACTTCTCTGGCAGTTATACAGTAAAGTGTTTATTGAAGATGAATGTTCTTTCTTTAAAATTTAGTTATAATAATTTGTAATGAAACATGAATTTATATTATAATTAAACAATAATAATAATGGTTACCCATCATAATTAACATAAGTAATATTTTTATTTTTGATGTTAAAACAACAATTGTCATAACAATTTCTGGATAAACTATATTTACCATTACACCTTAAATCAAGTAATAGTTGTAACCAACCCCTTTCGATTTGGACAAATTTTGGTCAGAAGTTTTCCTTTATCATATAATGAATGAAAGGAAACAAATACGAAAAATATATATATATATTTTTTTAAGTTATGCAAAATTCTAAATTTCCAATTTATTTAGTTTTTCAATGTTATCTTTTAAACATCTCGTAAACTATTATAAATAAATAAATAAATCACAGTTAATTTTAAAGAATATACTTAATTGGGGTTAAGGAAAAAATAATTTCATAAAAAAATAACCTGGAATGAATCCTTCAAAAAATTAGACAAAAAGTTCGTCATGAATTTTGGGATTTTCAAAAATTCTAAATTTTATAAAGACTATAGAAAAGAAAAAAAGAGAAGTTGCTAATAAAGTGCTTAATTATTTTTAATGAGTATTAAAAAAAACAAATCTTTTTTTTTATTATGATAAATTTGATAGGCAAGTGTTTCTTTATGTCTTGAAATACAAGTACTATATGTTTTTTATTATAAAAAACTGGATGTAAGATTTATGAGGATATCTTATTTAAATGTTTTTTTGCAGTGCTTATAAACACTTTTATCTTCAATGTTGTACTTAATACTTTCCAAATCCTTCATTAAGAATTTAAACACATAATGCAACCTGGTTAGATAAGATATCATATTAGTTTCGAGGGGAGTTTTTTTATGTTAAGGTAATGAGCTATAGCCATTTATTATAAATAATATCTAAAGTTTGCCCTTTTAGTTACAGAATTGTAGTGTGAGTATTGCCAGTAATTATTCTACATTATAGGGTCTGTGTTATTAGAAACTGTATACAAATTACATCTTTACTTTATTATAAACCGATCTTTGATGTTGTACATCATTTAAGTATATCTTTTTTTAGGATTTTCTTCTGTTAATCAATTTTCTTATCCTATAATATTTTTTTTGTTTAAGAGTTGTTGAGCTGTTTAGGAGTTTTCTAAAATAAGTGAAGGTGATTACTTGTTTATAAAATAAAATACAATTAAAATAAAACATTAGTTTATAATATACTTACTTGAATGTCAAAAATAGTTTTCTAATATTATCCAATACACTTTCAACTCCTTGGTAACTGTTGTAAGATATATTCCAAACTGTACGTTTATCATAATCATAAGCTAACAGTTGCTCAATATTAATTAATTAATTTGGAAGCTTAAAAACTTTTCATATTCTATTAAGGTGATCGTATTACGTAATCTAAATTTTGGTAATCTTTGATTGCCATAATCGCCACGCTTGCCAGGTTGGTTGGCGATCGCAGTAGGTATTTGTGATGCTCAGAGGATGCTGCTGCCCCTCCCCTGGTTTATCCCTTAGTCGCCTTTTACGACACCCACGTACCACGTACCACCCACACTTTTACGGAAGATATTATGTGGTACTATTCTTAGCAGACACCACACGACAACCCGGATCCCATGTCATCTATACTAATAAATAAAATTGAGGTGTCTGTTGTAAATGTCAAATTAACTATTTTTTTACTAAATACGTATGAATGCATATATGATACTTATACCAAAAATACATTTTTTGTTTAATTTTGTCTGTTTGTTCCGGGTAATCTCCGGAGCGGCAGGACCGATTTTCACGCGACGCGGTGCTTGCGAAAGCCACCCCGTGTCGCCCCCATCCCAAATGCAGCGGACGGCCCCGGGGGGTTTTAGTGGGTATTTCCGGGCGACTCTCGCCCGGGTGAGTCCCACACTGCACGGAGCTCGTCACTCCGTGCCCCTTATCTAGTGTACTGGGGGACCTCGTTCCCCTAAGTACAATAGATAAGGGTAGTGCGTAAATGCATTTCCCCCCGTCAAAAAAAAAAAAAAAAGGACCGATTTTCACGGAACTTTTTTTGGTAGATAGCTGAAGTTACTCCGCGTAACTTAGCATACTTTTGATTTTCGAAAATAATTAGGGTTCTGCGTATAAATACTGAACTCATAAAAAATTAATAAAATCCGATTTAATTATCCCTACGGGAAGTGTTTGAATTTATAAGATATATAGCTAAGTAACTTAGTACTAAAGAATTTTATGAAAATAATTAGGGTTCCGTATAACAAAATTAAATCGCAGTTAAGAATATACATGAATGAAACACATCAACTTAAATAGTTAAAATAAATAAAGCATAAACCAAAAAAAGAATGACATTGTTCTTTTTATTTATTTATTATTATTCGAAAAGGGGCTATGCAGGCTAATACAGTCCTGTATCAATGCGACCCAATTAGATGTATTGTGATTTCATTAATGACATGATTTCCCTAATGACATGCTTACATTTCAAGAGTAATACATTTCGTTAATTAAATTAATTTACCGTGAATGTATCTAACAATTCATGAATAACATTAAAACTATGAAATAAAATAAAAAATTATACAATTATAAAATAAAATAACTTTTATTTTAGATAATTTAAGTATTATTAAAAGATGATAAAGAATGTAAGACTCATTCCAATACGCTATTCCGTTAAAAACTTCAAAATTGTACAACTTAATTCAGGAAAAAGCATGTTATTTGTTTGAAAACGAAGGCAATTGGGTTAATGTGGCTTGTAATATTATTTTAAGGGCTCAAACTTTGAAGCTATTTGTTTTTACGTGTATATAATACTAGGTATTTGCCAGCGGAACCGTTCGCGTTTCATATGTTCTTTAGGTGTGAGTGAAAAAGTGCATACAACATTTCATTTACACCTATTTTTTTTTTCTTTCTTTTTTTTTTTTTTACGTGGGAAATGCATTTACGCACTACCCTTACCTATTGCATTAGTGAGACAACCCAATGCAATAGGTAAGAGGGCACGGAGGGACGAACTCCGTGCCAGTGTGGGACTCGCCCGGGCGTGAAGCGCCCGGAAATACCCACTAAAACCCCCCGGGGCTGTCCTCCGCATCCCGGGCCGTCCGCCGCACCCGGGTCCGTCCGCCGCACCCGGAGCCGTCCGCCGCACCCGGGTCCGTCCGTCCGCCGGACCCGGGGCCGTCCGCCGCAAACATTTCATTTACACCTAACCCAAAAAAACAAATGAATGAATAAAAATGACTCTTTTGTTTTTATTAGCGGAAAAAAATGTACATAAGATTAAATTAAACAAAAAATTTCGATGAAATCGAGGTTATTAATTAAGCCTATCTACGAAAAACTCCGTGTCGAATGATAGTAGTCTCATACCGATATGTTTAGTAGTTTTGAGGGGATGACACGTCAAAAAAAAGTAATAAATATAAGAAGATAATATATTTTTGTAAGATAATAGAGTTTATTTTGCAGATTGTTTTACATTCTAAACTGTGTATTAATATATCTCACTGAAAATCACTTAAATCTTCAAGTTATACATTATATTTATATTTTGAGTTTAAAAACCGTTTATTTTGTTATACAATCGTTTTTTGCTTCATGATTTTAATATTTAGCAAATATATTAAGAACATACCCTTTTCTTTATTTTTCAGATTAGCGCATTTTCAAAATTTTACGCCATTTGTTAAATATAGTATTTAAAGAAAATAATTAGAATTTTTTTTATGTTAAGTAAGTAAATGATGTATTATAATTTAAGATATCAGTAAAAAAAAGTTCGTCTAGGAACTGATGAAACACACTTGTACTTCCGGATTCTTTTATTGATGGGATTTGCTAGGCTTGTGGGTATTAAAAATACCCTGACACAATGCTCTGCATTCACATCAGGATGTTATCCTTTATAGAAAACAGTAGGGGGGTAGCTACCGCCGTATTATTCGTATCAGTCATATGGGGTTCCCAGGCTACAAGGGCCCCGACGTGTGTTAGTAAAAATTCGTAAAATGTTTTTTTTATCTTCGCCACAATTGGGTAATAGTGCCGCGCAACAAATTTTGATACAGTGCCCGTCTATGGTAAGGCACACCACTGGAAAACAGTCTCTAACTTAAAAAATTTAAAAACCCATATCGATCGATTCTGTACATGAGCTAAGCTATCGTCGTTAAATTTTACTGTGAAGTAAATGTATCGTCACTGAGATTTTTTTTTCTTTTTGCAGAGAGTCGAGTGTCGCGGGTGGCGGGTCGAGCAGCGGAGGGCTGCTGGCCATGAACGCCACCCAGGTGCAATGTGAGCCCCACGACTCAGTTGTACTCATCAAATGTAAGTAACAAACACCCACGCGTCAATTTTACGTTGTTAAACTATTTTTCCTCACTCTATTGGAAGTAGTAAAACCTTTGACGTAACAATTTCTTACGTATCTCAATACTAGTAGTTTTTTTATAAACAAATGAGATTTAAACATACTGAATTGTTGAGCACAAATAACTATATATTTTACATGAATACAAAAATACACTTCAAGAGTAAGTCTGAAATCCCGCGTCACGATTGTTATTATTAAGAAATTTAAACATGGCACAACATATTTAAAAGTAATATATATATCTATACGGATGTAAGTGAACTAAATTTTTGTTTAAAATGTTATTAAACTTAACAGTAATGATATATATAGAGGACTTAATTTCTTACTGATGATAATTGTCTTATTTTTATATTTTTGTGTAAGTTATAGCATAAATTTGACATATTCTTTAATGTCGGATGAGCCCGTAGATAAATAAAATTAACACATAATATGAAAAATATGATACCTCTAAAACATTGGTTGATTTAATGAAAACTTTACAGTTATATTCAAGATAAAGAAAAATCTAGTTAATAAGTATGCAAAACCATTAACCAAAGTAATAATGAGTTTTGGTAATATGAAATAATAAACACTGTTAAATCAGAGGAAAGTTTTAGATTACTTAAAGATACTAATAGGTCGGGAAAAAATCTTTTCACATATAGTATGTACTAGCTGTGCCCGCGGCTTCACCCACTTAAAATTCATACAATTTACATTTTATGTTCTTCCCTGGATATATTGCATATGTCATTAATAAACAGACCGACAATTTTTTTTTAAACTTTCGACTTTCGAAATGAGTTTTGTCAATTCTGAAGCCCGGCTTAGTATTTTTTTTTCAATATCTTCAATGTCTCGTCTCTCAATGTCTCTTCGATTTCGTCTCGTTAGCCTTTTATTATAAGTATAGATAAACTTGTAATAAAATTTCTTTGGTTGTACTATTTGTCTGGTTAGTTTTGTTGACATTAAAAAGGTTACATTTCAAGAAATAAACAAATTAGTAAAATGTTGTTTCTAGCTATTTTCATTTGTTTTTCTGTCTAATGAATGTGAATCTAATGAACAAATTCGATACATTTTAAAATTGCATTACAAAAAAGGAACAAATGCAACGAATTTACAAAAAAAAAAAATGGGATGTTTATGAACCTAAGGCAGTGTGAGTAAGCTACTCTAAGAAAGTTGGTTTAAGCGTTTTAAATCCGGGTATTTCGATATCAAAAATACACCTCACTCTGGTCGTCTTGGATATTACAGATAAAGTGGACGTCATTTTTGAAAAAGTGGAGCAAGATCGGCATATCAGTAGTTAAGACATAACTGAAGAAGTGGTAACCACAAAACAGTTTTGACCCATTTAAAAAAAGCTGGGTACACAATGAACCGTGTACTCATTTGCGGTTCTTTATTGAAGCGTAAGCAAATCAAACCGTTTTTTTTGAAGAGATTGATAACTGGTGATGAAAAGTGGACCACGTGCTAAAAAGGTTGTGATCAAAGGTCAGTCAGATTTCACAAACTGTGGCAAAACCTGAGCTAACTCGCAATAAGATGATGCCGTGTTATGGTGGGATTGGAAGGGTATCGTTCATTATGACCTTTTATCACTCGGATCACTACTCCCAACAATTAATGAGATGAGCAAGAAGGAAGGGAAGCGGCCGGAATTGTTTAAAAGAAAAAGTGTGGCCTTTCATCACGATAATAATAAACCACACACATATTTAGTCACTCAGCAAAAATGTTAATCCCTCCTCCAAATATCCCTGACCTTGCACCTTCAGACATCTACCTGTTTCGGTCTCTTTAAAAATCTTTAGACAGTATCAGGTCAACATCAAGAGTAGACTGCCAAAACTATATGTCGCGTTTTTTTTGATCAGAAGTCCCAAAATTTTTACAGCTACGGGATCATGACACTAACTGGAGGATGACAGAAAGTCATCGAACAAAATGGCACATAAACTCTATTATTAAATGTAAAAATCTTTGGGAAAATATGTTGAGTTTTTCATATAAAATGTGAAGAAAAACTTTTCCCCAACCTAATAAATCACCTGTAAAGAATCAGTGAACGAATTAATGAAGATTATAAACAAAAAGTAGTTACTAAAACACCGAATATTAATAACAATTTGAAGTGCGTTTACAGCTTTATCGGGCTTCGGCTATCTCTTAGGGGATTCAGGCAGAGAAAGGTCACGTTTAATATGTTATTTTATTTTTGTACTTTGGAATTATGGATCAACATCTGGATCTATCTTGGTAGTCGATACCAGCACTGTAATTACTTATTCATTATATTATTTACATAGTAATAAACTATGTAAACGTAATAATTCGTAAATTGATTTGAAGTTTCTTTTGTTATTGATCAACAGTAACTAAAGAAATAATGTCAGTTTCTGTATCTATAGGTACATGATCTAAAACATATGACATAGTATTTAACTTAAGTTTAAAATGAAATCGTGTTTGTTTTACGCTAGTCGTTACCATACTTTAGCCAAAGGCGTTCCCTTAATTATGTTAACTATTCGAAAGAAATAAAAGAATTAATTGATAAACTACTCATCTGAATGACATTTTTAAGATACCTTAAAATATCCTCCGCTAAACGCAATAAAAGAATTGCGGTATATAATTAATTGAACAATATGGATCTTGCACAAAGCGTAATAATGCTTAACAAATGCATGCAGTACAATATTATTCCCACTTATTTTTTCTTCTTCAAATGTCCTACTTGTTTATCCACTAATTCCACAACAATTGAAATAACTGGACAAAATAAAAGCAACGATACGATTGCTTTTAATTTTCTTTATAACATTTATGGCGCCAAAAGTATGCTGATTGTGTTTTTTGTGCTTGCGTGCAACGGATATATTTTATTGATAATAATTATTATTTTCAATTTCCTAGCTAACGATTCGGAATCCAACGTATTTTTTTTACCGTGAGTAGTAATATTTTTCATTGTATTTAGCTAATTTTAAGCAGATGACATTTGTTGAAGGGATTGATTAGAACAAAGGGGTGGGGCGAGGAAGTTTGAAAGTTTGTTACTTTTTGTGTTTTTTTTTTTTTCAAAATTATGCCAAGGGTACGTTATCATGGATAAGCGCTTTGCTACTAGTGCCAAAAACAAGGACAGAGTAACAATGTCTAAAATTTTACATATTTATTATTTGAACGGACCCTAAATGATATTTGTATAATACTTATAAATGTTTGTATTGACATGTATAACAAGATATCTACACATTTTTGTACTAGCCATTCCCGGAATAACGACAATAATTTATTCTATTTCCGTCATCGAAGTTCTCCCGTTGTGTCGCGCGCGCCATCGCTCTCATTTGATGCGGGAGGCACGTATATTTACAATTAGCTTCATTTGTAGGGCTAATAATAATTGATGCTGGACGCAAGCCAATGTTGATATTAATTCTTTAACATGACTACTGAGTTGCTAGTAGACTCCGCAATTGACACAACCGACCACAATAATTATGCTAATCCGTCCTAAAATGTTAGTTTGAAATGAACTGTGCTATACGATGCACGTTACGATGTATAGATTTGTTTTATACAGTTATGTTAAAGAGGTGTATCGTTTTTGTGAGTGCTCCAGTGTAGTGATAAGATGCATTTTACTCTCGTAATCGTCGTAAACAAAGTCGAGCTATGTCCCGTTATAGAAGAAGCTCAGAAACCTATAGGTAACATAGAGTATACTTAAATAGAAACGAATAAGATCGATTTTCGTATGTTGTTTTCGTTTTGTAAATTGTAAATTTTGATATTTTTCCTCTTACAATTCGGAATTATTTTAAACCCAAATAATTTGCGATTACGATTGTGGGGTATTCTGAGAATGTGCGAGTAATAGCACGTGACACATTAATATTATTAAAAAAATATTATGAACTTAATAAATGATTTTAACAAACTGTCGACTAATATTTCCTTTAACTTGTTAAAGTTTTTATTTGAATTGATAAAAAATTACTTGGATATTAAGTACTGATAACTATCTAACTAGAAAATATTTTAAATCGAATATACATACATATAATGTACATACATAATTTGTTTTAAAATGTATTTAATTATGTACTTTTACACATTTACATTTTCTTATCTATTGTTTTTGTCTACACGTGGTTTTCTAATGTATCATAGTTTATCAATACTACTCAATATTTGCTTAATTGTTATTTTTTATTGTAATGTATAGAATTATTTTCATTCTATAACAGAATATAAGAAGTTTGTTTATCTATATACTAGCTACTCTCCGCGGTTTTACCTACTTAGTTTACGTTCCCGTGGGATTTTCGGAATAAAAACCTATGTCTATATATAAAACCTAAATCCTATGTCACTCCCTGGATTTAATACTATCTCCATACCAAATTTCATCAAAATCGGTCCAGTAGTTTTTAAGTTTATTCGTTACTTACAAAAATACAAATCATTCTTTCCTCTTTATAATATTAGTATAGGTAAGTAATTATCTCCTGTATTATGAACACACCTTTTTCGCTTCTTCTACTTTCATACGTGCTCGGCGGTTTGGGTATTTTTATATTATTATTGTATAATTTTTTAAATCTCTTACATTTTACAGTTTTCTTTATTTTACTTACATTTTATCCAGATACTTAAATCTAAATGTTGTACATTGTAAATGTTTTAATTGTTATTCGTAGAAAAATAATATTCAAACAATTAAATAATTAATTTATGTAAAGGACCAAATAAATTACTCACTACAATTATCACCTAACGTTCCAGAAAATATCCTGACTAAGAAATGTTTGTTTAACTCATTGACGTCAACATTCAGTAGTCATATCACCATTGAAACAATATTTTACCTCTGCTATTCACATCATTATTTTGTTCATACTGATTGATATTAGCTACAGTTTCAGAATTCCTTCTTTTTTATTCTCTGACAGAAATGTAGTCGAGAATAACTCCATACGTCGTATAGGGATTATGACGTATGAGTTATTCCTGGCCGCATTACTGTCGAGAGTATAAACAAGGGAAATAAGAAGTGTAAACATCGCTAAAACCATTAATTTTCGTTGTAATATGGATACTTGCAAATTGTTCTAGATAGATAACTATAGAGATTTAGCACGAGACTATAATTATAGAGTTTTTATAATACTGAAATATTTGGTGGAAAAGAATGTCAAATGTATTGCTTTCATTATTTGCCTGCACTATGCAGTTACCGCATTCTTATCAGAAAATTGTAATGGCTGTATATGAATCATAAACATCTGAACGGTTCAAACAATGAGTCTGTGAGTGACTGACTGGGCACGCTGTCGGCATCACTGATCTCAACACGATGCAATTCTAAAACTAGTCGATATACGCCAAACATTAATCGAATGTTGCTATGGATCTATAGTTGCACTGTCTTACTTTACCTACAGTTGGCGAGTATTCTATCTATGGTGGTTATCGGTTCTTATGGTCCGTTAACGTATATCTTGTTTTATATACATTTGTGTAGTCATCCATGTTTTTTTTAAATAGTTGTATAACGTCATCAATTTATCAACACTGAATCTAAATATTTATGTTGTTTTTCTCATCGCTGTTCTATACAAAATAGTATCCACCTACGACACTGTGTTCTTTTATAAATTCCCAGTATTATTTTACTTTATTTCCGTGGCAACTTTGATCGTAAATTAATGCGCTTGCAGATATAGTTGAGTTCTTCTTTCGTATAACTTATTTTATCTCTCGTGTCAATACGATTTATACTGCATAACGTTACTATCTAATGGAAGGTCAACACTGTTAGGATGTGGTCATCTTAATTGAACCCGTAACGACTGACAAGAGATAAGAGCAACCAACCAGCCATCACGTTCTAAATTAAAACCACTGTTTTCTCTCTTAATTATCTCAAAATAACAAATGCTAACATAGAAGTGATATTTGTGTGTTAATTATTAAAATGTTTTAATATAAATTGCATGAATTAAACAGCAATGTATTCGTTGTTGGTGTGAAGAGAGTCACCATTATCAATAATGTTATTACTACCAAGCTACTAACAACAGTAAAGCACATTAGCGATTCGCTTAGTTTTAGTTAGTATGTGATCAATTATTGTTGTGATGTGACGTTCTTTGTGTTATTTTTGTTTTGTTTTAATTTTGAATTACATTGGTTATAATTTGATAAGGTTTTATAGTAATTTGTGTCGGAGAGATGGAAAATACCTACGTTACAAAATCTATGATGAACAAACACACAAGCGTTGAAATGAAGCGTAACAGAAATGTTAATAAAATAACTAAAATAAAACATAAATTGATAAGGAGACAGAAATTAAGTAGGTAAACATTACATTATTATATTGCATTAAATTTAGATTCGTAAATGCGTCTTTCTTCTAAAGAACTCGCTTCCCACGTTGATTTTGTTGTCCTTGATATTCCTACAATGTGATGCTACGAATTTCCAATAGTTTATAATTTAAGGGAGTACAAGTAGTACGAACAAACATCTCACATATTTCTATATATAAATAGGCAAAGATAAAACAGTGACAAATATTTTTCTTTCTTTTTTTTTGTATTATCTGGCTGTGTTATTAATGAAAAAAAAATCAAAGAAAAACAGTTTTAATTCCTTCAAAACTTCAATAATTATTTAATCACCGGTCGACCACTAGGTTATATAATTTTTCTTTGAAATCGTATATATATTATTAGATAAGAATACACAATAAAAATAATTGGTTACTATGTATTTTAAAATCCAATTATACATCACTTTTTATAAGAAAATACTTACATAGAATACCAGCGAAATAGACATTATATTATTTTTATTGAAAATATAAAACAATGTCAATATCATTAATTATGTTTGTATAAAGCAAACGGTTTCAATGTCTGATTTTAAAACTTGCTGCCCAAAACGCGTTCAGCTCACTTCGCCGCCCACATTCGTGTTTTCAAGGTCTCACGCTCAATTAACAGACGTAACGTCTTACAAGTTATCGGAACTTGAGGAATCTAAATAGTGTCTCCGAGAAACGATAGTGCTTTTATTTATATATTCATTCAAGAGAATTATACTGAACGGTATAACAATACCGTGTATTGCCTAAACCCGAAATACTATTGATACGTTTAATTTTCGTTTCATATATTTCTCAATAAACTTTGCCATTGTTATATTGTCTTTGACGGAGAAGTTAATGGATTTCATATGTAAAATCAAATTTTTAAAAACATATTTTTAACTTTCATAATTTAACATTAATCAAGTTGTTGCGTACTTAATAGTACGCAGCATCGTTTTGATAATGTTTATTTATCTTTGAATATTGAGCTAAGTTCAATATTGTCACGTCATTTTTATTTTAATATCATAAATTGCTCATATTTTATACGTAATTCTACTTTTTTTTAAACGTTCAAAGTTTTATAATTAACGCTTTCTATATTTCCACAAGCCAAAGTTATTTATATTAGTAACAATAAAAATTTATTTCTATTTGTTGTGCGAATACTAAATTGAAAGTTTTGTCTCGGAGAACATTTCTCATTATATTATACAAAATTTTTGAGTGTTGTATTATCACGATATGAAAGAATATAAATGTAATATATAATAAACTAAATGGTTTTGTATAATAATTTAACAGATGAGCATCGGTCGGCGGGAGGCAGCTGGGAGGAGCCCGTGAGCGCGGTGCGAAACACACCGCTTCGACGCTCGCAGAGACTAAACTCCACACTGGACTTTAGGTTTGAATTCCATTGTTATTGACTTGTTGTTACTAGCACTCCTACTTTCAAATTAAAGCAACTTTGTTTTCTAAGATTCCGGACTTCACATTGCATTCCTTGTATTAAGTAAGGAGCATTTTAGACACTTTGGACTCTACTCACCTTCATGTCAATAATTGTAATTAAAGCTATTGAATGGAAACGTAATTAGCATATTAAAGATATGCTTAAGTAAATGTAAATAAATTAACATTGCCTGTTTAATCACCATTAAGAAACCCAGTGGGCCATTCCCCAAAGCATCCCCCCTATCCCCCAGACCACGATTGATGAGTATGTAATTCCTTAATCACCATTATAAGATCACTTTATACTCGTTGCTTGTACATTTGTTTTATAAATAATAATATGTAAGTCTTTTTATTATCGTGGCTTCTATAACAAATACCGTAATATAATATCTATATATCAGAGCTAATATCGCAAAAATAGGTGACAGGGCATTCATAAAGTAAACAAAGGCACTCGTCAAGCCTTGACATTATTTCATATTAACTGTATGAATTGTATTAACAACCCACTGGTTGTCGTAGTTGAAAATTTACGTTAAATAATTTTATACTCAATATTTAATAACAACAAAAAAATATAATGATGTGTACCTTAGATGAGTTTTTAGATGCAGTTCAAAATTAATTAAAAAAATCTATTTTCAAACTTTAGTAATTTTGTCTTGTATACAAAATATAGTTAACAGATGCAAATTAACGCAGATTCGATTAATTAAGAACAGCGTAGTAACTAAAGAAGAATCAAGTTTATTTATTGGAAAATCGAATGATAAAATATATCAAATAGTAATTTTGCATATGAGTAAATCTTATTGATCTCAATATACTAAGGGTTTATAAAAGAATGTTGCTTTAAATCCGTCCAGGATCTCTGTACGACGTATAACAAATTAGCAACGTCACTGCTAAGTGTGATTGATTATAGCTACTGAATTGGAAGCAATTCTAATAAACTGAAGAATGGGCGTATGTTAGAATGTTTTAAGTGAAATAAATTTTTAAAAGTTACATTAGTTTAATAAGTAATCTTTTAAATCCAGTTTAGTGTAGTTGTCTTTCTAGTATTTAACAGCCCATCTTCGATTCTGATATAAATGTTCTCTTATTCTCAACAAAAAGTATCTTATCTATGAATATTTAAAAGCATCATATAATGCAATTTAATCTATACTATTTCATCACTGTAAAGAGATCAAGTATTCTTATGGAATAGAAAAAAATATAAAATATAGTTTTATTTACTATAAATTATACAGGTAAATTAACCAATAATCAGACATCATCATAAAAAGTAGTTTATTAAATCATTATGTTATAAATTTTACACTTAAAATAAAACGTAAAGCAAATATTTAAAGGTCATATCAATGCCAACAAATTCTTTGTCTGTGAATTTTTAAGTGTGAGTTTATTACGCAAAAACTACAAATGCGCATTTATGTACTAAACTTCTTGTCACTGTTTACGAATGCTCATTTATTTCTCACATTTCATGCGCTTGGTTTAAACTAAAGTAATTATTTATTCTGTTTTTTTTAGTATAATTACTATAAAAAAGTTGATAATATAAATCTTGTTAATACAAGACTTTCATCTGCTAAAAAAATTGATTAAAAAATTTATTGGGAACTTTTCGCCCAATCTTAAAAATGTATTTTAAATTCTATTTTGCATCGTTAACATGATCGTAAATGTACAAACTCTCAAGTTCTAAACGTTTGTTAATAGTATCACTACAAATTTATTTAGTTAGCTGTTGGTCATACAGTCACAAAATATCGACAGTTGGCGCAAGCCTACTTCCCGTCGTAGTGCGGTGCGTTGTCTCGTCGCGCTCGACAATTAGCGGGCTACGGAGCCAATTAACACGAATTTCCTGTGTTCAAACTCCACACGCCACCAGAGGGCACTGCCTCCCGACAAACGATCACTCACGCTTTAACACAACTATTGTTTTGAAAGTTGTTATAACCATGATTAACTTTTTAAAGTGTTAAGTCTTTACCGTGTAGCTCTTTTGTATATAATTTCTAACATTTTCTCTCGATTATAAACAAGTCGCGTTAGTTTTTAAATTTGCGTTGTCCTAATATTGTAATATAGTCCAACAACATTATGTCATAATATATATAAATTATCAAAGCTCAGTCCAATATTTAACTGTGCTAATTTGCATCTATTAGCTGTGTTTTGTATACATGACAAAATTATACATATTCTGTCTCCTGAAAATGCACATCTTTCTTGAAAACTACTAAAGTTTGCATATTGTTTTTTTTTATTAATATTGAACTACATCTAAGAAGTAATTCTAATCAACAAGTAATTATATTTTTTCGTTGAGATTAATGTGTCGAGTATAAAAATGAGACAATAGGCAAAACAATGGAAAGCTGGCATAAACGCCAGGTAAGTGCTCAAGGGGTTAAACGATAATTATAAAATTATTTCAAGTAAATTTGCAGTAGCGATAGTCAGTGAGTTGTTAATATTAAATAATGTCAAGGCTTACAAAAATCCTACTACCATACCAGTTTATGATAACAGAAAATAGCCTTTGTTTACCGTATGAATGCTTTGTCGCATGTTTACGATTACCTACAAGCATTGTTATCTTAGGCTAAGCTAGGTAAACTGAGGTTGATTTTACCTAAAATATATCCCTAATATGGTGACTCTTACAATATTTTAATGTAACAAAAAATATTTTCAATTAACATTTCCAATAGTTACGTTTTTGAATTAAAACACTATAATCTATGTTGATTTAAATGAGTAAATACATTTCAAATTTTAAAATATATTTTGTCTTTCTAGCTACCTATCCATTCACTAGTTATGTTTTTATAACTATACTAGCTGTGTCCGCGGCTACGCCCGCGTTATATATATTCTTCACTGCGTAATATAGTGCTTGATTTTTTTACTCGTAACCCTAATTATTTTCGAACAATTTTTTTTTTAATTAAACGTTAAGCAAAGATATTTCTCACAAATTCAAATACCTGCCGGTAAACCTGTGCATTGACTATTTTTACGCGGAACCCTAGTTATTTTCGAAAACAATAGTTGCGTTACCCGTAGTTGCGTTACTTCAGCTATTTGCTAAAAAAAAGTCCCGTCAAAATCGGTCTAGCTGTTTCGGAGATTACCCGAAACAGACAGATAGACAAAAATAAATTTGGTGTGTCTGTTGTAAATACTGAATACATCTGAATTTATTATAAAAAAAAAATGATATTAGAAACAGACTTTTCAATTTAATTTATTAGTATAGATAAAACCTAGTGTATTCAACATCGGTTCAAAGAATCATGATCTTGAATAATTCGAAGCCTAACCGTTTAATTAACAGTGATTGTTTTGTCATTGAATGCAGTTTTTTTATTTTCACTAATTGAGGGCAAATGCTTGTTAGCTTCATAACATGAAGTGGAAGAATAAAGGAAGTTGCTTTTTTGTCAATTATCAATTTAATAATATAAACTAACAACTTTTGAGTATGTTTTAATATATTGTGTATTGTATAAACGTGATAAAAAATTAAATATATATGTTTTTGTGTAGCCCAGATCCTGTATCGAAAACGGATGAATAAAAAATAATGGCCTTAACTTAAAAATACTCATAACTGCAACAAATTCTTATAGAAAACAATATAGGTATAACAAAACTAGACATATGAAGTATGATAAGATATATAGACCCATAGAAATAAAACACTCAGAACGGTAGTAGTCACACGCGAAATGAAGCCATTTCAAGTTGCCTTTAAAAGGCCACGTACGCCTTTAGTTACGTCCCGCGAATTACGTATTTCCGTGGCGCTTACACACACCGTATAAATTAATTTTGGTTTCAATGATAAGCGAGTTTTTTTTAATGAAACTATCACTCTTAGCGTTATTACTCTATGTATACGTCATCATCTATCCTTGCGATGCGAAAACACACAAGATTTAGGGTTTTCAAATTCGTTGTAAAAACTTCACCTTGTTGTTCGGAGTGAATTAATAAAAAAGTAGAACATTTTGAATTTTGGTAGGTACATACATACGTGTAGTTGAAACCACAATAAAAATAACCTTTGAACCAACATCATTTGGAGTGAGCGCTCTTAAAAATATTTATATACATTCAAAACAAACTAGTACAATTTAAAAAAATCTTAAAAAATATTGGAAAAGTATAAACGGTCACTAAATTGCGCAGGTATAATTAAAATAAATTTTATTAAATTTAAAATTAATTAAATACATCGTAAACAAGTAAACATTTCTTGAATTATATATTTATGTGACTCATGACCCGGATTGGCACAGTGATAAGCAAACCAACACCAGACAGTTGGTCGTCTATCTCCGCATATTAATGGTTTATTGTGTGTGTGCACATCAATGCGCAATAATATACAATATAATACGGTTTATTAGATGTTCTTTTTATTGTTTTTACATATAATATTACAAACATACTCGTAGCGTATACTTGGGCAACTACGACTCGACTTGTTACCTTAATACTATTAACAATTCTTAATTCTCTGTACTTAGTAACCTGTTATGGAATTAAAAGTTCTTATAAATTGTTCAGTAATAAAAATAACCTACTGCGTTTACGACGGTGGTGCTTAATAGCCATTTCAGATTACAAAAGAAATGCTTGTCGGGGGTTATAAAGAAAGAACATAAAACATTAAGTTCAATTAAAATCCTTGGATTTCGTCTATTGCTCGTCTTAATAATGTGTAACCTGAAAGTTCACTTACTATGTTTCCATATTTATAATTCGCAAATAAATGATTAAAAATTGTTGATTGTAATTTCCAATGACTAAGATTCAATAAATGTCACTAATCGGATACAAAGTTATTACTTTGTATTAACTTTGTAATAACTGTAATACTTAAATACTTTGTAATAATTATTATAATAATGCATTTACAACGTATAAAGACTAAATAAAAATCAAGGAATCGATTTTATCATTACAACAACAATTAATTTTATCAGCTGTAAGTATTGAATCGTATCAACTCAGCTGAGTTTTATAAAAAGAAAATGACAAAATAGTCGATTACATCTTTTTGCCTGATGTTTTAAAATAATGAATTATAATTCAATCTTTACTTTAAAAAAAATTGCCATTTAATGGTCCAGTTTTATAATCAAGAGACACTTTGGCTTTCCTTTTGTCGTATTTAAGTATAGCGGTGTCGAAAAAATGTAATTTAGCCTACCATTTTTCAACCTCTTCGTTTTATGAAAGATTTAAATATGAAACGTGATTGATAAGAATAACAAACGTACAACAAACAAGATTCAATTAAAGTTTCATCAAAACGGATATAAATAATTCCTACCAAGTCTGTTGTAACACCAGATTTAATATGAACTAACGAACAAAAAAAACAGCAAACAACCTTGAAATTTAAAAATATTCGCACTGCTTTGAAGCAATAAGAGAAAGAAATATCAAGAACAAAACTCCTTTACACAAATATACTTAATTCAGTTAAGTACCGTAACCTATAGCGCATAATAAAATTACATTACGGAGATTGTTTGTAAGAGTGTTGCAACCCAAATGACAATATTTATTATCTTTCATCACATTCCCAAATATGATCTAATGTATTCGCGACATACAAAATATTATTCACTCTTACGTTATGAATATGTATTGTATGGAACTATCTATCGGGTTCTTGTGTCCTAAAATAGTTTTTCATTTATTTGTACTTTTTCTCTGTCGTCGTTTGACTATGGCGTTATTATTTCATCAATTGAATAACATTTTACACTAGTTAAATCAATATTATATTTTAGGTATACTTTATAATTTGATATTTATTGGAGCTACTTTACATTGAAAGTATTACTAAACAAAAGAGTCTCCAAAGCCCGTCTGTATTCTCAGTAGAAACTAAAAGTAATACGTTCTCAAAAACTGCAATCTATCAAACTTTAATTTCACTTGGGTTTCACCAACTATTATATTCTTTTAACTCGTTAATTGAACTTCTTCCGTGTTTAAAGCTAATCGCGTATATCCTATCAATCAAGCGATCGATTAAAATTAAATGGTTCAATGAAGCCTTGAATGATATCGTACCAAGTCGCATAATGTAAATATTAGAAGAAATTTATATACGACTAGCTGAATGCCCGCGGTTGCGCCCTCGTTTTATATATTCTTCACTGCGTATTATAGTTTTTAATTCTTTTATACGGAACACTAATTATTTTTGGGTACTAAGATAAAGTAAAAATATTCCTCATTAATTAATGCAAGCACTAACACGTAAAACTGTGCATTGAATCGGATTTTATTCACAATTTTCATGAGTTTTAATTGTTTTACGGGGATCACTAATTATTTTCGAAAAATTAAGTAGTCTAATTTACGCGGAGTAACTTCAGCTATCTACCAAAAACCCATCAAATCGATCCACCGTTCCGGAGATTACCAGGAACAAACACTAGCAGACAGACACAAATTTAAAAAATTGTATTTTTAGTATAGGTATCGTATTATATACATATTTAGTAGTAATCAAAAATGTTATTTTGACATTGCAAATAGATACTTCAATTTTGTTTATCAGTATAGATAAGTGTAAAGTTAAAGGTTTAACATAACATTAATAATTAAGGTACGATGGGTATCTATCACTTGAATTGACCTCTGGCTATAATACTGATGGACGATCCAACCGCTGATGAAATCAGTAATGATACTGACGTTTTATGTATGTTTATAACGCAATACACAAAGACTTGGATAATGGTGAATGCATTCATTAACAGTCATTATGCCTAGAGATCATGTCTTAATTGCTATAACAGCTTTCAACATGTGTATTTTATCATTACAAATTGTATGTTTCATCTCAACATGGCATCGTTTCTCTTATAGCTATAATAATCTCTAACGTTTATGAATATTTATATTGAATTCTCTTATATATTAACATAATGATCGGTTCGCAACATTTATGATATTATTTACATAATAATAAGAATATAGATAAATCGCGTCTGCTTACATTGATTCAGTATTTGAAAGTTCATTTTCTTTTATATCTAATTCTGTTAAATTTGGACTAGTAAATAAATAGTTATTTTTTTGTTTAGATTTTGCTTAAACTTTACTGGATTGTTCTTTAGGATTTCACAAACGCAAAACAAGTGCAAAACCGCACATGTAATATGGCAATTGAGAACTATCATATTCGTGCTTTTCGATTTTAACAGTAAAAAAATTGTTTGAGATATCTTGCAATTCCGATAAAAACATAATTCATAAAGTAACGCTTCTAATGGTTGTAAAGAATTTAATAGGTGAATATTCTCTCTCAAAAGTCTAACTTCCAATATTTAGCTATTTTTATACTATAACGTTATAAGTTTAAAAAAAAATTCTTAATTTAGCAAAGCGATTGGTCTGATGTATCACGTTTTTATAAATATTTTTGGATCTCTTTAAATTTGATGTTTTAATTCAGGAGCAGTGGTCAGCTGCGCAATACTCTCAGCCGTGCGCGAGAGCTCTGCGAGAGATGGCGCAGCGGTGGTGCCACACCCGCGCCCCCTGCACCGCCTCCTGACGACGAAGGCGGAGGGCGACTTTCCCGTTGGTTTAGCGTCCGCAGGGGCTCCACCAACCACTATGATATGCACTCGCACGAGACCGATAAGATGCCCAAACTGCCTGAAGTAAGCCCGCGTTAATTCTTTCTTGTTTTGCTAATAACTTTATATCATAATACATTGATCTGTAATTATCTCGTCTGATAAATTTGTTGAATTTCCGTAAATCTTTCACTTTCTGTGTAGTGTATACTTCTACTTCTCTATATTTTTTGGGGTTTTAGGCCTAACTTCATAACTAATCTTCAATGCCTAACAAAATGGCGGGTCATTTGTTAAAACATTCAAGAAATTCATGTGATCACAGAATTCATGCTCCATGTTATTATTTTCAATGCATTTGTACACGATAACCAAATTATATCTTGTAAAATGCCACCAAATTATAAAGAGTCATATGCCTCAAGTAAAACAAGGACTATACCATGATAGACTAAAATCGCACCAAGAACTCTTCAAGAGAATATGGAGGTATTCTCTTTTTCTCACCACTTGTTGCCTTCTACATTGTTGCTATAAGTAATGACTATTCAATAATATACAGTATTATTATTCATTTATTTATACTATACAGACATTGGAAATCAACAAAGAAAAATTGTATTTGTAATTTCCCACCATCATTGGTATGAACGTTGACGTAATTGTAAGCTCTTTAGGGCTTTTCATTATATATAACAACAACAACATTAATGATAATGTATTAAATACATGATTCACATTTGTACATATAATATTTTTAGATGAATCATGATCCCCGGTCATTGAGTACTCATTGAACGTCAAACCACAGTATAAACGAGTCGATCGTGCCGTAGCGTCTCGCGTCGCCTCCACAGAGGTCTCAAGTGGCTAAACAAATATTCTATTTTAACATGTGATATAATGATGTCAGACTGGTATCCAGTGCGCTACCATCGCGGATTCATGTATACAATTGTAATTTTCTTACTTCAGTTTATTTTTAGTGTGACGCCGTGTATAACGCGTGTTAGCTAATTCGTAAATGTCAAAAGTTGATTTTAGTCCGTGTCCGCCGATTCTGTAGTGACAGACAGACATGTTTTGTCCGTTCTGCATGAGGCTCGTTACCGACAAAGCCGAATACTCATTGACACACTACAACGTAAGTCACGTGACCTATTCGGATTGTTACTTTTGACGTTCACGTACCGATGAAAAGTACAGTGGTGTTCGGTGACGTTGTTTGTGACGTGCGTTCCAAATAGAATAATACTACGATAGCCACTATGGATACGTCTTCATAGCAGATTGAATTGTGATTGTCCCTTTACACTAAAATATCGATAATACATCGATATTTTTAGTTGTTGGTGTGTCCGTATACAACTAGTGTCCTATATGCTGTCTCGCTATAAGTCATCTTGTTGACGGCATAGAGGCTAGTAAGGTTAATTCTTGTTTTTATATAGGTTCGGCAAAATGGATTGCACTTCATCTAATGTTAAATAAAGAACATTAGTGTGACAGCAGCCGATATATACAATTCTATTAAAAATTGTCTTCAACAAGCCACGGCTAAAGTTTAGGTAGGTCGTGGATATACGCTTGCTGATTTCAAATGATTTGAAATGGTCACAGACAGTGCGCTTCCAAAGAAGTATCCTCCAGCGAACTCTCCGGTTGTGGAATGAGACGTGTTTCTCAGGGAATACAGTATGAGGAGTCCAGAGAGGTGTGAAAGAATTGTAAACAGGCGGCCACGCACATGTGATACCTCTGGTGTCTATAGGTCGCCTACTTACGGCAGCTTACCTTCCCCGGATCGTATTCCATTTTCGGAGTATTAAATAAAAAACGTCTTTACGTATCAATATGACGGGTTTTTCACAGGTGTACGGTTGTAGCGTTCTGGTCGTGCTCAATTACATTACTACCCCGAAAATAATAACTATACATGTGTATGTTAATTTAATTTTAAATTTTTGTTTTCAGTTAGAGGAAGATTTGTTTTCATGCGGCGGTGAGGTTCGGGGCGGGAGAGTGCCACCGCCGTCGCTGGGCCTGCCGCCGGACGCGCTGACGCCGGTGCAACTACGCCGGCGTCACGTTGTCGCGGCCATTATACATAGCGAGAACTCATATGTCGCCACTTTACAGCGATTAGTTAATGTAAGTGTTTCATTGATGCCAATTTCTTATCACTTTCGGCCTTCCATTCTTCGATATGAACCTTCTTTCTGTATATAAAAAAAACTTGTGCTCATTATCCACAATGTGACTTTATTGCATTTGTTGAAAAGTGTAATGCCTTACAGAATGAACTTAAAGAAGCGATGATGGCGCAGTGGATAGTGCGGCCGGATTCCGCGTCAATGGACGCGGATTCGAACCTACTTAGTTAAAGTAACTCTAAAATCAGCCTGAACTTTTTCGGTAAAGAAAAATATAGTGAGGAAACCATAGCATGGTGGTAGGGCATTTTGTAATAATACGAGTAGTTACCACCATTAAGTTGGAAAACCTGTCGCCAAATTCCACTAGGTGTGTTCCGGCAACATCAATTGAGAACCAATACATCTAGGCTTAGTGTGTTTAACATGCTGCACCACATCGTCACTTACCATTTGGTGAGATTATGGTGAAAGCACAGAGCCTATACAGTGTAATAATAGAAATCGTTCGTATAGGAACTAAAATAAATATAACTAATATAATATAATAGAGCTATACACTATTGTTTATGCATCGAAAAAGCAAAACATGATACACGTAATACATTACTCAGTGTATATTCTGTTACCTATATAAACATTTGCCAAGTACAAATAAATTATTTTTTTATATCCACGAATGACCTTTTTGTAGTCTACCAGCCGGTGCAATTAGTTACGTACTCTTATTGTAACGCTATTAGAATAAAACACAGTAAAACGTAACAATACTTTGTTTACAAGACCACTGTGACCTTTTAAAGGACCATCTAAACCACAGTTTCTCAACCTTATTTTGTTCACTTTGTTTGAGAGTGTGTTTTTTTTTTCTAGATTACATATCTTGGTTTTTTTTGGCTCTTTTAGACTATATTTTTAATCTCCTCATTCCCCTTCTACGCTGTCTTAATACGCTACTTCCGCAAGGGGGCGTTATCTCCCATGCTGAGAACCTAGTGTCTAAACAATAAATAAATAATTGTACATTGCAATAATATTTGTAAAGTCGATAATTTTCATAAAGTAATACATATAACTTAAGAATATCTGGATTAGGTATATGTTGTCCAAATTTAAAAATAAAAGCAAAAAATAATCACGTCACTTTTAATGTCCACACTTGTTTGGTTTCCGTTCTTCTTTCTTACCTACATTTCCTCTCTACTCAATTATACTACTATTAAAATAGCGTAGGGCTTCGATTGAATGAAATTTTCTATAACGCTTGAAGATTCTGGCGTTTTCGATTCTTAAACCGCCCACAACATTAGCGTTCAAATGGGTGTTAAAAATACGTAGCTACCAGCAATAAGAATAAAATACCCGTTGTCATTTTAATCGAAACGGTTTATCTCATAATTACTATAATTTTAGCTAATTGTTTAAATTACAGCAAGATATCAATCAATATCGCGTGCCAAATGCAAAAAGTACGTATCATACGACTTGAATATGATTTTATGCCAAAAGGTGGCATGACTTTTTTTGCTATTCATCTTAAAATCACCCAAAACGGCGATTGCCAATTTTAAAAAAAAGTGCGCACTTTGCATTTGTCACGCGATATATTAAAGTGGCATCATGACTACACGAGGCTTAAACTAAATAAACTTTATTTCATATTGATATACAATTGAAAATACCTATATAAGTTTACATTCTAATTTTACATTTCATCATTTGTTTCCGTTTACTAAACTGCAACGATAAGATACTTGCGAGTACATCGAAAGCACGTTAGTAACTAAATGCAACACCTGAGGTATCATAGTGCACGTTTGTACGCAGGTATAAATTCTATACATATAATAAAAATGTAACGGATCGCTGTTTGTACATGGAAGATATATGAGAGCAAATATTATTAGGACCTTTATAAACGCAAATAGCACCCAAAACAATGATTCTTAACATTTTTGTCTGTTTTGTGTGTGCGTTTGTGCAGGTTAATCTCAGGAACGGCTTATCCGATATAGATGTAGTTTTCACTACTATATTGTATTAAGCTTCACTTAACATTTAGTGTTTGTTTTATGTCAATCGGTACATAAATAAAAAAGTTATGTCAACTTAAAGAATCGCGTCGAACATTTATTCTATCTAAATTCTTTCTCTGTTCAGATGCATTGACTGAAACTTTACTAAACTCCATAATAGTGGTCTATATAAAAGTATGATTATATAATAATCGGTCAGCTTTATGTGGATTTGTCACATGTTAATAATCCTAGCAGCCTGTATGCTATGTTCCCCAATGGCTATACGATGTAACGACGGTGATTATAATCCAAATAAACCAAAAGATACATCCAAAAAATGCTGCCCAAAGTCACTATTCCACACGGACGAAGTTGTGGGCACAGCTAGTATACTAATAAATATGTTGACAGAAGACGTATAAGATCTAACACCAGTCGCTCAACCTTGAAAATAGAGCGTGTAATAGTAATAAACGACACGTTAAATGATTTCTTCTATTTAAACATATAGATAATTTCGCAACACGCGTTTATACTCGTTACTTCAGTATCTTGGTTCCCATTTAAAGTTCTAATTTCACAATGTACATAAGAGTAAATCGAAGAAAAAAAAAAACGAGAAAGTGTCGATGGAATCCAATCCAAAAAAAAATCCGCGTCGAATGGTAGTAGTCTCATCCCGATATGTTCAGTAGTTCTGGGGGTGATGATGCGTCAAAGGACCTCCATTTTCCTTATATATATATAGATAAATAGATAATACCGAAACACGACATTCGAAGTTTATATGTATTTGGCAAATAGCCTGCAGTTATTCGTACAAGGTGGGTTAGTTCAAATATTTGCTTTGCGCAATTATGCCCAACCGAAATGAGCGTGTTGTCAACAAGACAACGCACTTGCTAATACAAGTCAACGTACACAAACCGGTTATCAAAGTTATCTTTGGACCTCCGCGTTCATTCTCATATTACTGGCATTTTCGCATAGTTAACGTGAAATTTGTGATTGGGAAAGGGATAACAATTTATGTACACTTATAATTGTATCATGTATGCCACTTATGTAAATAATTTGGTGATGATTTTATAGTTATGGATGACAGATATACCAGCTTCATGTCACTTATTGAAATTGTAATAACTCTACATTTAGAACTTCGCATATTAAACAGGATCAAGTAATTACTTAGGAGTAACGGTTGCATTGTTTACATGTCATATTCTGCTTTAGTGCTGACAACTTTGAATGTTCACAGTAATAAAAACGCTACAGTTGTCAATAAAACTTTAATCTTTTTAATTTTATTTTATGAAATGGACAAATTGGACATAGATGTTTCAAATGATATTATTTATTGATGAGATTTATTATAATTTTCACGAGTAATTCTTTGTTATGACCCTTCTCCCTGTATCTAAAATGTACATAATAAAAAAAACGAAAATATTACTTGTTTTTAGTGTTAGCGCTAGTTGTTGTGTTAGCTATAATGTTTTCTTCGACAAGAGATCTCCCTCGGTTTGCGTCGACACGACGTCTCCTATAGAAGTAACCGACCGCTGTGTGTTGCAACCATTAACTAAACAGGGACCTGTAATTGAACAGTAACTGTTACGAAACCGTGAAGCAGAGTAGTAACACAGCGTTTATTATTAATAAAGTACCACTCCGAAAAGCGGTTTATCGTGTTTTAGATGCTTTAAATATCAATTAACATAATATCAATGAATTAATGAATTTTAATTTCAAATAATAGATACAGTAAAATGTGGCGGTTTGTCTTTTTAAATATACGTGGGAAGACTACGATTAGAATGAAAATTAATTTGTTTTATTTGCATTTATGATTAAATTATTGCCATAGCGACGTGTCTGGTGGTGTAATAATAAAAAGATTTGTAGAGGCTATCTTGTATATTTTGTGCTTTTACTATTAATCTACAATAGTTTACATAATTTTGGTTTACATGAACTGTTTATCATTACGAGTTATATGGAGTCACGCCAAATTTACCACCCATGCAAATAAGTGATTTAGATTCGATATATGTGGTTCTGACTTAACGATTTTTTCTTTTGTTCGATCTTCAATTAGAGAATCAATCATCACACGGGTGATGTATATCGCTTTGGGGTTCCACATCGTATGGTTAAAGTACGTGGTTTGTCTTTATTCAGATTTACCAGCTGTGTACCCGCGGCTGCGCCTGGGTTTCAAATATTCTTCACTACGTTTTAATTTTTTTATACGGAACCCTAATTTAATTATTTTCCTAAATAAAAGTTTGTACTAAGATAAAGTAAAAATAGTTCTCATAAATGATAGCACTTGTCCGTAAAACTGTGCATTGAATAGGATTTAATTCAAATTTTAATGAGTTTTTTTTTTTTTTACGCGGAACCCTAATTATTTTCGAAAATTAAAAGTATCATAAGTTACCCGGAGTAACTTCAGCTATCTACCAAAAAAGTCCCGTCAAAATCGGCTCAGGTGTTCCGAAGATTGCACATTACAAATAGACAGATAAACATTTTAAAATTTTAATTTATGTTACAGGTATATACATTCATATCTATGTATTAAAAAAAAAATGACATTACAAACAGACACTTAAATTTTATTTATTAGTATAGATTATTATAAATGACCGGCACCAACAAGAAATAGTTATCCACATACTTAACCCCTTGAGCATTAACCTGGCGTTTACGCCAGTTTTCCATTGTTTTCCTATTGTCTCATTTTTATGGGTAATCCACATATTAAGCATGAAGTTTAGTTAGTATAAATCAAAACAAATACAGCAATATTTGTATGTCAAAACAAATTTCATGCGTCGTGACTTTGTCGTCTTTGCGTAGGTAGGTTAACTTTGTTATCGTTTAAGTGATTTGCCAAATAATGTGTAAAGTTTAGTCGTCTTCACCGTGGAAAAAGGAGTTTATCGCGTTTTTTATTACTTACCATTACGTTTATCTGTCTATTTATGGTTAATCGCATTTTCAAGAAATGAGGTTTATACACCATGAAATTCTCATCCTTTCGCTAAAATGTGACTACATTTAGAAATAACATACTTACGTCGGCTTTCTTTTCATACGATTATTTATGGTAATTTTTAAGAATTTACATGCAGTAGCATTACAACCGTAACAAGGAAGACTCGCTACGCGCGGATAATGTCAAAAATCTCAACGCAAACATAATATGTAAATATACCTGCCTGACCCGCTTAGTATTGTTTCGCCCACAATTCACATGCCATAGATTTGCATATTAGGAAGTGGGACCATTTGAATAGGCCACATTATTTGCAACCAGACTGTTCGAGGTCAGATCTGTAATGAAAATGGCGCTGACAGCGCACGGCGGATGGACTGTGTTTAATGTCGCTAAAATTAGGGTTTTGTCTTCAGAGCAATTTGTGATGTACCGTGAGATTTTAATTGATGAGCCGGTTTTGACCAATTATCTTGTAATTACCATTACTATCTCTCTATTAATGTAATAATTTTATTTACTTATAACATGTTGTTTTATTACATACAAAATTATATCACCATTTTTATTTTATTTTGTATATTGACTTGAACCCATGATTTTCAAATAATTTAAACATGATTTTATTTACTGGCAAGGGATAAATCCTTGGTTTACAAATTATTTAATTAATTCTCTTTTATTTAGATTATGGTCACCCCAATCAAATAAACAGGATACCGCACTGTTGCAAAGCTCTTACAACAACAAAAAGTTGTTTACTAATAATATAAAATAACTTCATTAACTTGTTCATATTTAACCTACATTAGTTTCTATTTATAGAGAAGTGAATACATACTTGTCATACTTGAAATATTATAGAGAACATGGCACATTCTCGATTTCGTAATAATTACCGTTTACAATCAATTATTTCTCTTTGTTGTAATCAAGAACCGCAAGTATTCACGTCACTAGTGATCTTGCTTAACATAAAAATGGAATGTTACGTTAATAACAAACATAAAGCCTCACATCCAGTATTGAGAAATATAAAAGTTTATTATTTTATATAAAAAAAGATTTTAGAATTATATTACGTTTAAAACATTTTGAATTTAACGGGGTGGTAGGGCTTTTGTACCCGCCTGGGTTGTTACTACCATGCACCCGCCATAGGAACACGTTTCGACGTATATCCTCTTTGGTAGGTACAGCAATTGTAACGGATGCGATATCGCGATTATCGTACACTTGTAAAAAACCGACGTTGTGTCAAGGCGCGTCGTATTTTGGGATCAACCATTGAAAACCCATAGCTACCTACATGCCTTAGCCGTATTAGATTTAGGTTGGCCTGCTGATGGCAACTATCGATAGAAATATTCAGTTTTTCTAAGTAGTATTATGTTACAAAAATATAAAAAGCTAAAGTGGAATGACTACAGATGTAACTAAATTTAATGTAAAAGTTATTAATTAATTAACAATATCGAAGAGCAATTAAAAGGGATTTTATTATTTTACGTAATGCCTAATTTAGTGTCAAATTTGTTTACAGTTAAATTCTTATTCATTAAAACTATGAACAATGAAAAAAGAAATGGTAAAGCTCCTCAGTTGTCATAACTAAATAAAACAATTTTACTAGATCTGTTCTAGTTTAAAGACTAGTGGTGAAAAACTATGGCTCCATCCCATAATGCGTTTTGCTGTATCTAGTCGAACGAGGATGTAAAAGATAAGAAGGATATGAATAACCTACAAACGTTCGTAAAAAACCTTAAGTCAAGTTACAAAATAACTATTTCCTTACATAGAAATAAAACTATTAATCCAGTTAATCTCTCCAGTTAAGTCTCTTCTATAAAAGTTAGTAAAGTACACCATAAAATATGATTTTCTATGTCCACGGCAACGCTGTAAAAATTGACACATTAATAAAGCTATTGCTAATAATCACATTATGATTATTGTTAATCCTTTGTGTTTAAATCTTAAAGTAAGTAACTTAACACCGTAGCGGAAGCGAAGTAAGCAACTTGCGTTTTGTGGACACAGAGCCTAACTAACAACAGCCTTACAAGGTCTGTTGCAAAAGTGTGTATGTTTACAATTTACATTCAATACTCGCCAAGTAGTTATTTTAGGATGTGACGCGATTTATGATGGATTTTATAAGAGTTTTTATTAATATCTATGTACGTACATAGCTGTAAGACATAGAGTAATGTAAAAATTATCATTTTAATGTTATAACTTCTTCCTGGTTGGGACTTTGTATTATTTATTTCGCGCAACTAACGTTTGATTTATTATTTAAATAAACTGTTGCTGTATCAACTAATGGTCGTATATTTTAATTGAACGTTGGTATGTACGCGTTTCAAATCAAGGTTATTTGTAGGTAATTAATTAGATTTGTATAAAATTAAATTGATGTAATTAGTTATGTGAAGAAACTTTGTAATTAATATACCTGACACAACTTTGTGTATAGGTTTTAAATAAAGTAATAAATAAAAAATATTTCATGTAACATCATCAATATTACGAATTGCTTGTATGTAGTGGTAAGTGTAGTCTGTGATATGGAAATTATATATTGTACTAGTATTAAAATAGTAAATCAGCAACTCATAAATTATAAATTGCAACATTTAGATTTAGTGGAATACAGATACCAAAAAATCGATATCTGTTAATCTACTTAACGTTTTTTTTTAACTAATAGTAATCGAAGTTCGACCACAATTATTGTAGACAAATTTGAGAAAAAAACGCCTAAAGAATAGAAGAAAATCGGTTGATGAAAAAGATAATAAATTACTGAACTGTTTTAAGTTTGCTAATTTAGACTAATGCTTTTGCTAGTTCTGCTAGTCTTTTCATGCGATATGTTTGGTTTTCTTTCATACATCTAATAGCATCGTCCTTGATGAAAACATATGGTTGTATTAAAACTGTTATTAGATTAATTTGAAATGTTTGTTTTTGAAAGTAATTCGATTCCTTAATAGAATTGATCTCCAGTTTTAGCCATCATAACTTTACGAACACCTATTAATATACAACACTACTTTGAAATAAACAGCACTATTACTATTATTCAAACTGAACTGACTGGGTTGACCTGCGGTCCTCTTATATAGGAACACTCCCTGTGTCCAGAACGGCCTAGAAACTTCAAATGCGTTTTTTTATCGATTAGATTATTAACAACGGTTTTTTATATGAGTGCTCTATCTCCTTTTTAAAATTAGTTACATTATAAATACGTAGAACTTCTAAACACGGGCTATTCAACTACTAGTTTCTGATAATAATGACAGCTAGTAAATATCCCATTTCTGAGTAAAAACCTTTGAGACAAGTTTAACTGCCTGGCATTTTGTCTGGCATGATCTTGTTGTGGTTTTATCTTTTTCGTTTGTTATATCAAATCTAAGTTCACCTAATTTCTGAGTCAAAAATTGTCTAAAACAAATTAACCATGCGTCTGAGCCATTAACAAGCTCGCACTGCTCCCCGCCTAATTCGCTATATTGAGCAACATTCTCAGTTTTACTAAAGACTGAGCTTTACTCGGCAAGCATTGCAAAGCCATGTACATTAGAAGAAAGAAACCTTCACAGACGTCAGCAAAACAACTTCTAAAATTTCATCATAATCATATGAACAGTTTAAGAACTCATAGAGGTCAAACATACGAATACATTCATTTTTATTTATAGATAGATTTTTTTACCAGGAACTTTCTCGAACGTAGGTAGAACAATTCCACCAAATTTTCAATATAATCTTATCGGAGTGCACAGAGGACATACATTGATTTTCATATATAAGATTACATATTCCAATTTAAGTATAATTATTATTTATACTACTAAAATAAAAATCTCCTGCACGATACCAACACCTGCCCTTTTCTCTGTTCCAATTCTATTATTGACGTGTTTTATTTTATTTTTGTACCATTGTAACTTCAGTAAATGTGCAAAAATGTAATGTAAAAAAATCACACCTAGACCGACATATTAATATCGAACGAGTAGTTTACACGGATCTCGTAAAAATATAATTTATGACTGACTTGACACATTTATACGAATCCCATTTAGAATGTAATAGCTCTTTAACTCTCAAGGTAAGTGATTTCCAGAGAAGTTAATTCTAGGAAAACAAATGTATGAAAATAATAAGGAAACTACTTTCATTGTAAATTTTTTACATCCATTGTAAAGGAGGTAAAATAATCATGGAAAATTATATTATTTTATAGTGTATTATTTGAGTGAGTAAACAAAGGAAAATATAGACACAAATGTATGTCTAATGTGAATTATTTACTAATATATTAGTAATTCAATGAGTCATCAAATATGTGTAAAACACGGCTTTTAACAAGGTAACAATATTTGGTGTGTTTGACATTAGATTCGAAATTTTAATTGATGAAAAAGTCTCTATATATCTAGTTTTTAATTATCTTTCTTGTATACTTGTATACCACTTATTTCTTGTATACCACTTGTGAAAAGTACTATTAATTACCAGAAAATAAGTAAACCTTATCACGTGCAGACGTAATGTTTACTTCTTTTCAGTTAATGGCGATTATACAGAGTTCTACCAATGTCAGTGAATAATGATATTTTTCGTATATTTTATTATCAAAAAGGTGGCTATTTTGCAAGAATAAACGGTCTGAGTTATTATTTTCAATATAATTAATATGCACACGATATTGCAGAATATAGGGTTAAATACCCAGGTTTATGAATTCTCGATTGTTATCGGGAGCGTGTCCCCTCTTTTATGATATTGAGCTGGACATATTCAAGTATAGTCGTCACTCGTGGACACCCTGCATTAAATAAATTTACCAAATACGTTTGTATTTATCATTGACATGACCTCAGTATACAATACAAAAAAAACTCAAGTATTATTTTGTTTTTATCAGGATTACAAAAAACCACTAGAAGAGAGCAGCCCGGCGATACTTAACGCCAGCAAGATCCAGACACTATTTCACCGTCTACCAGACATACTTCAATGTCACTTACACTTCCGCACCGCACTGGCGGATTGTGCGCGGACGTGGGACCGCGATGAAAAAATAGGTAAATTAATAATTTCCTATAATAATGGCATCTGCCTTCCTCTTTCTAGTGTTGCGTTTAATCTCTATATATAACAAAGTCGGCTTAGTTACACCATTTACGTCTGGTCAGATTTTTATGATCTTTGATTTGTTGTAAAACATCGGAGAAATTTACAAAAAATTGAAGAGTATTCATTTGTCTCGTACATTTTGTGCGGATCAGCTTTATTGATTCAGAGGCGTTAAAAAATTCACGCCGGATCAGCACTAATTGTCAATGATTTCCTAATTATTGTGAATCTACAACAATCATATTAGTTAATTTTGAAAATAATAAAACCATATTTTATACTGCAACTTGTAAATTATTATATATATTTTGAAATAAATGATTCGTATATATTATTCTATTTTATATTATAATTTAGCTAAGAGCCAATTTTTTTTATGACAATTAAACTTTTTGTTCGTAATAAATTATTTTTTTACCGAGTTCCTACTGAAATAAAACTGAATCATTTGGCAAGGTCGATAGCCACATTTTCTCATGGCCAATCAGAACACGTGGCCCGCTAAAAGTTCACAACTGAGTGATCCACGCGTCTGTTTGGTGATTTCAAATAATACGGGCGGAGTGACACAATTTATGTTAATACGCACTTGAATTTTTTTTCTACACTGAAATATCAAGTGACATTCGTGACGCCAAACCCGCATGTGTGTCATCGTTATGTGAAATCGAAATTTTGTTATCGACGCGGAAATGTAAAAACCCATTTGTAAAAAAATATGGTTAACCAAAAAATAGAACGATTCTCTTCAACTAGTTTTATCAGGATAATATTCCAAAATTGATTTACTTTATTCTGTTAAGTAAATTTTAACGTTGTACAATATATACTTTGATGTTAATAGATAGACTCATCATACATACATACTTCATTTATACATTTTCATTAGATTAAATCGATAAGTGGTAACGCGGTCAGCAACAAATTTGAAGGATAGGTATTTCAGAAATCTATTGCTATCGTGTTGCGCCCTAATGGAAAAATTATAAATCGTGAAGGAGAAGGCTGATTTTACCTATGAAAAAAGACAAAATCATCACTTCATATATATCCCTGTTTCTTCCTTCATTACTGGACTAATTTTGTTTTGAATTATACAAATAGAGAGACTGGCTATTTGAGACGGTAAATCCAGGCATTTTTTCTCTTCTTTGATGACTCCTAATTTCTATCATAATACATTTATGGAAAAAAACAACATGTGGAAGTATACCCGTGGTGTGTATATATTATTACTATAATGTCCTTATCTAGGGAGGAAACTAGGAAATAAGTTTGTATGGAATAAACGTCACCTACATATCCTCTTAACATTATCGTATCTGTATATATGAATAGGCAAAAATTAAACGTTCACGACATTTTTCTCCTTTGTGTATCGCCAGATTTACATTAATTTTTGTTCAGTGTTATTAATAATAAAAAAAAAACATTGGAAACTGCTAATGTTTTTGTATGAACTGATATCCACGATATTTTTAGAACGAAAATGCAGATTTATGAACTAAAATGCCAATGAAAGTATGTTTTCAGTTAAGTTGAAGAAGAGTAACAAAAACACATATGATATTGTTTATTTCAGGCGAGGTCTTTTTGAACGCGTTTTCTAAGGCCGTGGTGTTGGACGTGTATTCCGATTTCATAAACAATTTCTCTGTCGCTATGGAGTTGGCAAAGATGGAGTCGAAACGAAAATCAGCGCTCGCCGATTTCTTTAAAGTGAAACAGATAAGCGCGCACGATCGACTCTCGTTTTTCGGTTTGATGGTGAAACCCGTACAACGGTTCCCGCAATTCATCATGTTCTTACAGGTATGAAAAAAACCCATCGAATATCTATCGTATATTTAAAATAGTTACGTGTTATATTAACAATTGGATCAGATCGAGTAACATAATTTTTTTTTTTCAAAGTCAGCTCGGAAGAATAATCGAGCATTTTTAGGAAAAGTCCTACCACCATGCTATGGTTTCCTCACGATGTTATTCTTCATAGAAAGTTCTAGTTAATTTTAGATGGATCCGGATCTACGTCTGTTGACATATATCACCCTACCATAATACCCGTGGGTTATCTACGGTTCAATGGTATTATGAATGTACGCCCGATGGTCGAAATTTGACCCTTAAATCATATTTGAGAATTTGAAGAAAAAATCGTAACTGCTGCAAAAATTTGTTTTAATTGTTATTAATAAACTAAAAATAAAATTAATAAAATATTAATAAAATAAAATAATAAAGGTCATAAATAGCTACTAAGTAAAACAATAAAGAAAATCGGTTGATAAACGGAGAAATATAATCTGAATTTTATCTTTATAATATATAATTGCATGACCTGACTGATTAATCAACGCTGAGCCTAACCGCCTATAAACTAAAAAATTTGCCAGCAGGTACCTCTTATGTTGCAAGCATCCACTAAAAAGGATTTTTGGAAATTTCGCCCCTAAAATACGGGATAAACCGTTGTATGAATTTCGTCAGACGTTTTGATTAGTTTCAAGAAACATGACATTTAATATACAATATATTTCTTGTTAGAAATAAACGTACACGTGTGTATCATCGGCGTTTTTAAAAAGTTTACCCCTAACGTGGTTGTAATTTCTATATGGAAAGTTTGTCATTTTAATCATGAGGACGAATTTAGGGTTGCAATTGGGCTGAATTACACGGGGCCGAAGCCGTAGGCACAGCTAGTTTGTAGTATATAGACGTTATTGTTTATTTTATAGGATCTATTGAAACACACGCCACACGGGCATGTCGACCGCGTGGCTCTGCAACGCGCTTTGACAAGATTAGAAGCCTTAGCTGAGGCGTTGAATGAGAGGAAACGAGATGCTGAACGAACTCAGGTCAGTGATAAACTATGTTTTTATAGATTAGTAAGAAATTTATTCCACTAGTTACTAAATAGAGAAAATTAGTCTTTAGTTTTAGTTAAGTAAATAAGTTAATAAAGTATATTTGTGTGATTCACCTATCAAACAGTTGCGATATGTTAGAATTTCTGAAATACTTTTACTAATTTTTATAAAATCCCCACATTAAACATTAACCTGGCGTTTACGCCAGTTTTTATATTGTTTTCCTATTGTCTTCCTATTGTCTCATTTTATGGGTAATCGATATATTAATAATATTCTTATAAATCGCGAAATACTACATTTCGATTTACATTATTTTTACGATTCTCTGTCCAGTTTTTAGTATTTGTTTTATTATGTTATATGATATCGCGAACGATTCATTGCGAGCGTTGGATTTATTTTATACTTTATTAACATGTCATGGATAAAACTCATTGCAAAATATTTATCGAAAAACTCCTACTCTCGCAAGGGCCGAACAGTTTAATAATGATTAAATACGATTACTAATGTTTTTGTATTTTATTTTTACATTTATTCATATTTCATACAAATTCTCATAAGGTTCTAAAGATCCGCAACCGCGGATGAGAGCCTCCGAAAATCAGCATTTGCATCCGCCTCCGCGGATGTTAAAAAATTCTACATCCGCAACATCCCTGGTTATGTACCATTTATAAACATGATGTCAAAATAGTGATATGAGGATTTTGAATGATCTATACTAATAAATAAAATTGAACTGTCTGTAATGTCAATTTTTTTTAATGGGTATGAATGTATATACGATACCTATATCAAAAAAACTTTTTTTAAATGTTTGTCTTTCTGTCTGTTTGTTCCGGGTAATGTCTGGAACGGATGGACCAATTTTGAGAGAGTTTTGGTAGATAGCTGAAGTTTCTCCACGTAACTTAGAGTACTTTTAATTTACAAAAAAAATTAGGGATCTGCGTAAAAAAAATTAAAACTCATAAAAAATTTAATAAAATCCGATTTAATTCACAGTTTTACGGGCAAGTGCTTGAATTTATGAGATTTTTTTTTAATTTTATCTTGATTGATTCAACCTTTTGACGTTCACTGTTGCACATAAGTCTCCCCCAAAAAAGGGGGAAATGCCACAATCGCCACTCTTGACAGGCGGGCTGGCGATCGCAGTAGGTGTTTGTGGTTCTCAGAGAATGCTACTGCCCATCCCGTGGTTTATCCCTTAGCCGAATTTTATGACACCCACGGGAAGATATGGATATTATTTTGTTTTATCTTATTAACAAAAAAAATAGGAGTCCGTATGAAACTATTAAAAAAGCAGGAAATAATGTATGAACCCGAGCGCAGCCGCGGGCACACAGCTACTCGAATAAATAAATCGGTAATGTTTGTTCGCAGGCTTTCCGCGCCGCTCTGAGGCGGTTGACGCGCGGCGGTGTCGCCGGTGCCGGCGGTGCGGGAGGCGCCACGCGGTTCGGCGCCGCCAGGCTGCTGGCGTCACGCGCTGATAAACGACATCTGTTGCGACAAGACGACTTGCTGCAATTGGTAATACAAATATCTCTATCTAAAAGCACTAACAGACGCACAGACCGGACCCCGCGCGAAGTACGGCGGACGACCAAAGTTATCAGTCGCGTTGTGGAGACATTGAAAGCGTTTGTAAACGCCTAACTTGACACTACGGTGTCTCAAGCTGTAAAGAGTTTGTTTCAATCAGTATCACATTAAAATATTACAAGTACAAAAAAAACTTGGATTGCCAACAGACACACTTGAAGTACGGACGTCATTATCGAATTTATCGAATCGCGTAAAAACTACTACTGACTACTAAACTACTGCTGTAGCGGCAATGATTTATGTCACCATAAAAACGATTTTTATACAAAACTTACTGTAAACTTTCTTCAAAAAAAGTGTGTACAAAGTACTCATGTCAGAAGTGAAACTTATGTTGCAAACTTAAGTTCAATCTGTAAGACAAATTAGTAAAGAATAGACACCAGAGACTGAGATAAAGATAAAAAATATGTATACCCACTTTCTAAATACAGTCATCCGTACGCTTCCTCAAGAACGAATGTAGTACACGCTCATCGCATGATGCGTCCTTAAAATTAGAGATACCACGTATAGTGATTTGACCGAATAACGAATATTGGGCGAGACTCTTGGCCTAAGCGCCGAATATTTGGGTATCACTTAGTACTTTTCGCGAGTGACAGGTATAATAAAACTGCGTCACTAAAATACGCGTGATGACGACGGGCCTTGAGATCTTTTTTTTTATTCGTGATTGTTCGTGAATGGTATCAGTGTATACACAGTGGGCGGTTATTTTCAAAAGCCGGCATAATTTATGAGGAAAAGCACAATTGTTTGATATCTAAATAAATGCTGAAAAATATATTTTCATTACTCATAACTTACCACTGCTAGTTTTAAGTACACATTAATGCTAAGTTATTGGTAAAATAAAAATCTTTGTGAGTAACATTATGCATTTCTTTCGTGATTTACTATTCGGTGTTGCGCCGAATAACGAATAGTGGAAAAGAATTGCCAAATAGCGAATATATGCCGAATATTAGTTGCATCTTTACTTAAAATTTTAGCTTATCGTGCACAAAGAAGTTTCACTTTAATATTTGAGGAAAAATTATTGTTAAAATTGTTCTCCCTTTCTTTTAACTGAAAGTTCCAGTTCATTTTAGTATTTGAACCCGCGTCGTTCAACGTAGTTACGACTATACGCTATCATTGATCCATCATCACCAACTAATTTTAATTACTTGTGATTTTCATTAATTTCCTTCGGCTTGACCGATTTTGATAATTTCTATTAGGCGGTCATCTGGGTGGTTTGTTTTATTGAACCTTTCGTTTATATTAAACTCATCATGTATTGTTCTGCCAACTTGGGATTTTAAAAATAAATTACACTCAGTTTATATAATTTGATTCCTTGGAGGATTGCTTGGTGCGATTTTGGCTTGTCATATAGTTATTTTATTTATTAACTTGCAGTATTTCCCTATGCAGTATTTATAATTTAGTTTTTTTTTTTTAGAAAATAATTGAAAATCATGACACGGAGCGCGAATTATGAGATCTTCTAGCTACTTAACTTACAGATGTTTTTAAGTTACCGTGGTTCTAATGTACTTTGAATATTTTTTAGGAATTTAATCAATCAGGCGGTCTGTCGAAATGTAAGCCGCGTCGGTTACTGCTGTTGAACGACTTGGTGGTCTGCGTGTCGGTGGGCGCTGCGGGTGACGACGCCGAGAGGCTCAGCCTCAAGTGGGCCTATCCTGTCCAAGATGTCGAAGTCTTGGACACTGGCACTTCACCTACCCTCAGCAGGGTTCTCGCTCAAGGTACCCCAACTAACATAATAAACAACATAAAATCTTAGTTTTCATTGAAAAACTGTTGATGAAAAATTAATATTTAATGACACTATTAAGAATAATATCAGTATACATGTATAACTATACTAAACTAAAGTGAAAAAAAAAAATCCAACTATAATGTAATAAAACACCATTCGAACAATTCGAATTTAAATCAACTGACCACCTTGTCAGTTTATTCAACCATATTAGTATACCTTTTTAAAAATGTAACATATTACGGCCATGAATACACGCTATTTAAGCCAAAATGCTCTCTCTCTCTCTCTCTCTCTCTCTCTCTCTCTCTCTCTCTCTCTCTCTCTCTCTCTCTCTCTCTCTCTCTCTCTCTCTCTCTCTCTCTGGGATGAATTTGAAACTCTTATAAGTTCCTTATTTTTGATCTGATCAGCCAGGTCTGTAAACAATTTTTGGATGAGACAATAAAAAAATTAGACAGCCATTGGGACTTCCGACAGAAGTGAAAACTCGTAACTTTGGAAAAACCTTTTTTAATGTTTAAATGACCTATGTGTCTTTTACAACGTTTACCTATTCATCATGTTTTAACATGCTTCAATTTATCAAATGTAAAATAAATTTAGTATTAATTTATTAAATCAATTTAAAATAAGCCTTTATTGGAAAATCTTTTAGATGTGGGGCAACACAAAAGTAGTGTTAAACGCCATCGTATACTTGACACACCATAGGATGTTGTTGACAGCTGACGTCATAGCATCATCGGTAATGCGAATCTTATAAGTTTTTCCCCTACCCTGAATCGCTCAACGCGGTTAAAGAAGTCTTCAGTTGCAAATAATTAATGAAACTATTTCTGTTGCAACAGGCATGAACCGCAGCGGTAGTTTACGTTCGAGCTCGAGCAGCGGACACGTTAGCGGCGGTGGTGGTGGTGGTGGTGGGGGGGATGTGGTACGTCGACCGGCGACTCGCTCTGCAGCGAGATGTCAGCGCTGATGCACGACTACGAGACCGTGTCGCGCATGGCGGACCTCGCCGCCTCCATGCGGACCCCGTACCCGGAGATAGCGTCCGACGTCTTCCGGACACTATTGCAGAACATACAGCAGAGTATACAGGTAATTCATTTATTAACACAACCCGTGTGAACTAGCCTCATCGTGCTAATTTTAATAAGTTAACCAAGCGGTGATCGCTGTTAACGCGTCGACTAAATTGTTTGGTTCTTCACCGTAACAGTGCAGGGCACGCTACGTTTCCGTGCCCGTAGAAGTCTTTCGTAGCATGTGGTATAGTGGATTGTATAGCACTGTCTAGATGTGCGGTGAAAATATATGCATATAATGCGGTTACGTCTGTAAACCAGTGCGGACGCACGTAAACTACTTAATGCGGTAATAATATAATGCGGTTACGTAGACTGCTTTATCCGCTAATAATGTGACGCGGTTGCGACTCTACACCAGCCCGGGTGCACGCAGACTACTCGGTCCAGCGGTTTAGTGCGCAGTAACAGAAACGAACGAAAGAAAGAGTATTGAAAAAAAAAAGTTTAATATAACCGGAAAATATGCCGATGCCTTTAAATTCAAAGACCGATTTATAATAGAGACACTTATCGACTATATGTATATAAAAAAATAGTTAAAACGTACAGTAATTGAATTTTAATTAATCGGCGTTATGAAAAATGATTTTGTTTCGTAATTAAATTTGCACATTCTCAATGAATCCTATCGCCAAACTGTGCTGAGTGTATGTCATTGTCAGTACATCATTGAGGATGTTCAACATTTTTTTTTTAAACGATGTAGGCTCAGTGCTTTGACTGCAATCTCAGCTGATGTTAAATGGCGATGTACCCAGGATGGTAAACACATTAAACCTAGGTACTGGTTCTCAAGTGATGCTGCCGGAACACGTCTATTGGTATTTGGCGACAGGTTTTCAAACTTCAGGGTGGTAGCTAGGTAGCTACCCAGGCGGGTATTATTAAAAAATGCCCTACCACCATGCTATGGTTTCCTTCACTGAAAGCTCAGGCCGATGTTAGAGTCGGATAGGTGGGGATAGAACCCGCGTTCATTGTTTGACGCGGAATCCGGGCGCACTACCCGCTGCGCCATCATCGCTTCACCTTATGTCTCTATGCGACAAAGATTGTGACATTGTATAGGAAAGTTAAAAAGTGAATGGTATTGTGCAGAACCGATGTCCGATTCTGCTAGTATGCTATGGAACATTATTATTACAAGTAGTAAGTTAAGAGATAATTTAATTTAGTTGTTTTATTTTTATTATTGTTATGTAAGTTATATTGGGTATGCTCCGATAGGGTTGGCATACACCAATGTGTAAAAGCCCTGTACAAATAAATTATTAAGAAAAAAATTTTTTCAAATCAATCGAGTTCATTGTTATATTTCTCTTGTCAATAGAAAAAGGACGACGAAATGGCGTGGGTGGATTCGTGTTGCCTCCAGCTGACAATACGAGGGCGCGAGGAGCCAGTGACGTTTCGCGCGCAGGAACCAGGAGCGCGATTGGCCTGGGCCACCGAGCTGAGGCTCGCGCAGTTGGCCCAGGCCTCGGCCAACTCGCCCGCGTGGCGGCTTCCCGCCTCTCTACACGCGCCGCCGCACAAGATGCCGCTGTTCGTCGCCGCCACGCCCGTCTACTCATCGAAACATCTCACTGAGGTATATCCATTCAACCGAATCATGTCCACTGTTGGACATAGGTCTCCAACGACCGGTCTTTCGAGAACCCGTCGGTCCCATCGTGCATTGATTCTACGACCAATGCGCCCAGCACATTGCCACTTCAGTTTGGCAATTATTCGGGCGACGTCGGCTACTTGGGATCTTCTGCAGATGTCCTCATTTCTGATTTTGATTTTTTTTTTAATTAGATGTATATAAACAATAATATGAATGTCGATTATTTATGTTAACACAGGTGCGTTGCGGGTGCTTCTATATGTGTAACGGGAGCGGGCGCGGCACGTCGACGCGTCGCGCGCGGTCGCTTGTGTGGGTGTGCGCGACGGGACCGGCCGGGAGTCACGTCGCCGTACTGACGCACCGCGCCGCCAATCTGAAGACACTCGTCACATTGGACTTACCCGATATTAAGGTAAAACATACTATACCATACATATTTTGAAGCGATGCTGGCGCAGCGGGTAATGCGGCCGGATTCCCCGTCAATCGACGCGGGTTCCATCCCCCACCTATCCGAGTCTACAATTGGTCTCAGCTTTCCGATAAAGGAAAACATCGTGAGGAAACCACAGTATGGTGGTAGAGCATTTTCTAATAATGTCCGCCTGAGTAGCTACCACCCTCAAGTTTGAAAACCTGTCGCCAAATACCAATAAGTCTGTTCCGGCATCATCACTTGAGAACCAGTTAGAGGTACTGGTTTAGTGTGTTTACCATCCTGGATCACATCGTCACTTAACATCAGGTGAGATTGTGGTCAAAGTGAGCAGTGAGGAGTCTATCCTGTGTAAAAAAAAACGATCATTTTGACTTCTTTTGAAACTATATGGAATCTTCCTATGGACTTTTATCCCTATTATCTCCTCAGCTCCTGGAGGAGCTCTGTCTGAACGCACCGACTACACGCACCAGACACACGTCCACGCGATTGTTCCACGTACTTCACACCCGTACTTGTTACGCAAACAACTCTATTATTAATAGAATACATATAACAATAAATACTCACAGATTGACATATTTCATCTACATATAGGATCGTTTAAAAATAACATAGTCAAAATCCTAACTCTTTGCATCACATGTGATAACAGTTTACATACACACAAACATAAACACACACGCACTCAAACACATACATTCACAAACATACATAAACAATGCATATACAAACCTGTTATTTTATAAAGTACATGTAGTAGAAAACTGTAACTGGCTATATATTAGTATTGTGTAAACTGTTTTTATCTATGTATAATTTCAAAAATGCTGTTGATTTCTCTCTATGAATAAATAAATAAATTATCCATATAACTGAACATCAATAGATATATATGCTTGCAAATCGATTGTGAATATATTTCAACAAGTTATAAATTCATACAGGTCAGTTCTATGGAATACGCAAAAGGCGTACGGCAAGTGAGCACGCTGTGCGGCGACACTGTGTGGCTCGGTACTGAGGACAAGAAGATAATTATATTCTCCGGCGTCGAGCCCGAGAAGCAGGAGAAACTGGCCGAGGTGGGCACTGTCGCCCCCGTCACTCAGATACGCTACCACTGCGACGCGATGTTTGCCGCCCTCGCCAACGGGAGGGTCTGCCTCTATCGGAGGGGCCACGACGACTCGTGGGCGCTCCAGGAGCCGCTCGCCATCGAGCTCGGCGACAAGCCCGTCCACTGTCTGCTGCCCGTCGACGGCATCATGTACGCGACGTGCGGCAAACGCGTCTTCGCCATCAACGCACTCACCGCGGAGATCATGCGCATACTAGAACTCAAAGGCGAAGGCGACAAGTCTGTGAAGTATTTAGCCCACTCCGGTGTCGGACTGTGGGCCGCGTTCTCCGAATCGACATACGTGAGCCTCTACCACGCGGAGACGTTTGAGCATTTACAGAACATCGATATCGCAGCGGACGTGGCGAAGACCATCGGTGCGCGGGAGGGAAGCAAACCGGCTCACATCTCAGCCTTGCTGGCGGGTCAGGGTCTGCTCTGGGTCGGTACGACAGCGGGAGTCAGTGTCACAGTACCACTGCCGAAGTTAGAAGGTCTGCCTTTAATAGGCGGTCATATAGCTGTGTCGTACCACGCACACGCTGGGCCTGTCACGTTCCTACTCTCCCTACTGCCTGAATCTCGTGACGTGGACGTTAATGTCGTCAGAAGGAACCTATCGAACGCGCGAGCATTAGCCGAGACGCTTCATGAATTTAAAGAGGAGGACACCAAAGAGGAGGGCGATAAACCCAAGCTCGAGCGACGGATATCGGAGGAATCGAGGGAATCGAGTCCGTATCGACCGCAACGCGTGCACTCGGCCGTCGTTCGTCGTAAGAGACCCGGTGACGTGCGGCTAAGTAAAACCCTACCGAAGTGTGCTAATTTAAACGCGTGTGACGTGTACGGTTTGTTCGGTGATCTGATGTTCGTGAAGGACTGTGTCGGTGAGGGTGATGTTAGTGGTGCGGGCGGTGAGGCTCTACGTAGGAGCGATCCTGAGCTCGCAGCGATACCTTTCCGAGTGAGCACGCTCGATCGCAGACTTCGTATGAGAGCCGGACGACCTAGAAGCTTGGACCTGTCGAGCTGGTCCGTGGATTCGCGTGCATCAAGTCTATGTACTTCATCCGGTAGTGAAGAATCTATGGCACTTCGTGGCGTCTCGCGTACGAGTTCGGGTGCTTCTGGAGCGGCGGGTCTAGCACCGGTAGCTGTCTCTACTCCCGACTCGGCCTCGAGCAAATCCTCGACCTCAGACCGTTCGGTCTCGCGTAGCGATTCGGCAAACCTTCAGGAGACTAGAAACGCGAGCCGAAGTGCGGCTAGAAGTTTGCGCGGGGCCGATTACGTAGTGGGTGAGAGTACGGCTCGCCGATCGGTAGTGACCATCGTCGGTGGACGTGGGTATGTGGACTGGCGACAGACTGCAGACGCGGCCGAGCGGCCCGCCCCAGCAGCAGAACCTAACCCTAAGGACGCCCATCTCATACTTTGGGAGATGCGGTTGTGATCTGCGACTAGACTAATAAACATACGTTTAAAGATGGAAGTAGAAGATCCAGATTAATTGACTCATCGTGTCATAATAAAAAGTCCCCTGTAAATACAAATAGATTTAATGGTTTGTAAATTAAAAACATATGTAATTAAATGTATATACATTTGTAATGGCGGCACATATTAAGTTTATTCTATGTGATCTATATGTAAAATATGTTTATTCGACGGGATGTTTTTTTTTTTTTCTTCATTTACTCTATATATTTTTTCTTGTCGACAAATAAAAACTTGTTCTCGATAAAAGTGAGCTTGCGTGTTAATTATGTATGGATAAGCTTTAAATTATTTTCTCTATACTTATTGGATAATTTGGTTCTGTATGTATGAGGCGGTCTTACGAAGCATGTTATTGCAACAATTAATAATTATTGGTAGAAATAATTATGAATTCACTAGACATTTGTTAAAAGATGTTAGTTTTCTGTCGTTTGATTCAATAGTTTTATTGTTCATCTGAGAAGTATTACGTTGTCAATATGAAAGTGATTATTTGTTCGAATATAAAAAAATTGAGCTCCTGCAAAAGTCAAGCTCAAAGAAACTAAGCTTGACTTATTGACAAAATTAAGCTTAGCTTTTATACAAATAATTAACAAATAATATTAAAACTGTTGTTATTTCAAACGAAATTAGACAATAATTATTTTCACTGTTAAAGGAATGACCTTTGTTACGTTAATTCTGTTCTAAAAATTCTTTTAATGAAGTGTTCCTAAGCATTGAATTTTCAGTTTAGTTAATACTAGCTGGTGCCCGCGGCTCCGCCCGCGTTTCATTTGAAAAATTTATAGCCTATAACCATCTATGATTAATTCCGCTTCGAATGGTTGTGGTTTCATACTGATCGGTCCAGTAGTTTTCGAGTTTACCTCGGACAAAGAAAACAAACTTTGCTTATATATATATATATATATAGATTAATCTGTTGATTTAATCTTTTTTTACATTATGTTATTTAACTTATATCTCTAAATGGGATTTGTAATATCTCTTAACCGTGTAATTTTATTTCCTTTCACGTCATTTCTAGAGTAAAAAGTCGAAAAATTTGAAAGGCGAATAAATAAGGGAATACAGAAAAATGTTATTGGATATAATAAAAAAATATATATTAGTATTTTTTTCTTATTTGCTAAATTATAGGTAAAACCTAATTTACCGCATTTGATTGGTATTCGACTTATAAAAACATGTAAATATGGTAATTTTCATGTATTATTAAATTAGAATTTATGTTTATAATTTATGAAACTAACTCGACCTAGTGGCCTTATTGTTGTATGAAAAACAATGTTTCCAGTGTGTGATTGATTAAATAATATAGCATTCATTTAAGCTTTATCGTTAAGACATTAATAATGTATTAATGTCAATTTAAGAATTAGACTGATCTAGCTTAAGCGTTGAAATGTATTATTAGTTAAATTTCTAGTTATTAATTTGAATACACGCCCTTCGAACGAACAATTTTTCATAACTCTGATTAATGGTGCTTCTGTATTGTGTGAATTCATTTAGAATTATTCAATGTGAACTCGTTATTATTGGCCTTATATTTGTAAAACATGTATGATTAGTACACATGTAAATAAAACTTAATGGTTTCGGATTTTATAATGTCATTTTTATCCGATCTGTGGATATTATTAATACAAACGTCTATGTCAAATATCATCGGAATCGGTCAAGCCTTTTAGCAGGAAAACTGCAACGAACAGATGCACGCTGTAATTTGATTTAAATATAAAAAAACGTGAACATTTTTATCCCACGTGTGCATAATTTAAATAGGAAAAAAAATAGATTTATGATTTGGTTAACTTCGATGTCACACTTGTGGTTAACTTCATAATTTCACACTTTTTGTTAACTCTGTAATGTCAGAATTTCGGTTAAATTCATTGTCACACTTTTTGTTAACTCTGTAATGTCAGAATTTCGGTTAAATTAAATGTCACACTTTTTGTTAACTCTGTAATGTCAGAATTTCGGTTAAATTCATTGTCACACTTTTTGTTAACTCTGTAATGTCAGAATTTCGGTTAAATTCATTGCCACACTTTTTGTTAACTCTGTAATGTCAGAATTTCGGTTAAATTCATTGTCACACTTTTTGCTAACTCTGTAATGTCAGAATTTCGGTTAAATTCATTGTCACACTCTTTGTTAACTCTGTAATGTCAGAATTTCGGTTAAATTCATTGTCACACTTTTTGTTAACTCTGTAATGTCAGAATTTCGGTTAAATTCATTGTCACACTTTTTGTTAACTCTGTAATGTCAGAATTTCGGTTAAATTCATTGTCACACTTTTAGTTTGTCACACTTACTAATTTCATGATGTTGCACTTCTATATTTGAAATTTTACTTTCTTTTAGACGCGCCAAAAGAAAAGTGGTATACGTTATACATTTCTAAACCGTACATTATAAAATCCGAAAAAATATTTTAAAATCGTTTCTATAGCATTAGTTATGCATGTTTGTCACCAACACTGTTTCTACGTAAAAAAAAGAATAGTTAAATTTGTCATTTTGAATGTTTGTTTATATCGTTGTTCTGCGCTAACGTAAAGTCTAATATTGTTACTCGTTAGAATGTTGTTTTAGGTCAGTAATTTCACTAAGAGAGTACATTTTACATAACCCAAAGACAAAACAATAATGCGTTTTCACAAGATTTGTATGTGGCTTTAATTAAACACATGTGATTTTTTATAATGTGCCAAATTGTTGAATTTCACATTATGTCATTTATTTTAAAACGAATATGTTAAACATAACGAAACAAATCTCGAATCTATCTCGAATACAGTATCTTTTTTTCATATTATTTGTATTTTTAATTACCAATTATGTTTATAATACTACCTACAAACGTCACAATTTGTATAACTGTAAATAAAATTTAAGTTATATATATACAACTGTATATCTTGTTTTATTCTGACCAGAATATATTATTAGCTTTAGGTATATAACGTGTTACCAATTTAGGTCACTTAACATCAGATGAGATGGTGCACTTTTGTTAGGTTAGGTTAGGTTTTCCTAACCTTCAAAAATCAAGGCTTCAAATTACGACCTCATGATAAATAAATTAATAAATACATTAAACCTGCAGTTTCTATAACCGTCCCCTTTGTTTTCTTTTTCACCACAGGAAAACTCCTGAACCAATTTGTATTTAGTTCTCATATTAATGTCGGTTAAAGTTGAGAAAAAATCAGAATTACATGCAACTACGCTTTTTCGTAGTATAATATAGTAAATACTAATGAATTTGAATCAAATTACAGTTTATTCCGACACTGGAGCTAAAGCTGGAGAGTTTATATGTTTGCGCTAAACGCAGGAACTGCCAGTCTGTTTGGAAATCTTATTTTTGGCTTAAATAACTTAAATAGGATCTAGTAAGAATAACTTAAGTAAAACTAAATCAACTGTATGCCGGAGGCGTAAGACCGGTCGTTGTGTGGAACTTATGTCCAGCAGTGGACGTCTTTCGGTTGAATGGATGGTACAGACTAAAATATATTAGAGATAATAAAAAATCGCTTGTATTTGTGTATTGATATTAATTAAATCTGTCTTAAATACATAACATTTTTTGAAAGTGTGTTCACTCGTGTTAAGGTAAATCTGAAACAAACATTTTTTTTTTCAATTTATATATTTCTATACATCCTCAAGATGATGCAGGACAACAAATAGGCAGTCAGTCTTCATGTTTACATATATAAACTACAAAAATCATCTGTTCGCCCTATTAGACACAATTTCTATTATACTAATACTGCCAACTTTAAATTCAGTTAAGACCCAAATCTTTAAAAATAATTTAAAATTTTTCGAGGAATTTACCCGTCCACTGCCATTCATGTTTGGCAATTCTTCAGGCAATATCTGTTATTTTACGAATCTATTCATTCTGATTCGTTCACGCATATTATAACTACGATGTCGCAGTGGGTAGTGCGGACCCTTGACCGGTCTTGAGGTCCAATAAGAAGTGTGGGTTTCCGGATTCTGCGTCAATAGACGTGGGTTCGATCCCACCTTCCAACTTTAAAATCGGCCTGAGCTTGCGGTGAAGGAAAACATCGTGAGCCAACCATAGCATGGTGGTAGGGTATTTTCTAATGATGGCCGCCTGGGTATCTACCACCCTTAAGTTTGAAAACCTGTCGACAAATACCAATAGGTGTGTTCCGGCAGCATCACTTGAGAACCAGTACCTAGGTTTAGTGTGTTTACCATCCTGGACCACATCGTCACTTATCATCAGGTGAGATTGTGGTCAAAACACAGCCTATATCGTGTAAAAAAAATTTCACCAAATGAGCAATTTTATTGAATGGATAAGATTTATTGGAGTGCATAAGAGAGCCCATTTTAATAAATATCTAAGGCCACGTCGCTTGTAATGAATCAAAGACTAATCTTGTTAGGAAAATCCAGGTACCTACGAAATCGCGTTATGTAGGGTATCCTGACACGGGTAAATCGTATTTTATCAGCCACCATCTTCCTTTCCGTTTTGACACCCTAGACCAATGTTCATCACACATTTTTTGTCAAGGGACACGTAGGTCAATGTGAGATACCACTGCGGGCCGCAATTTTATAAATTGGGTAGCCGATACCATGTGTTAATTGACATATTTTTAGGAGCTATCAAACGTGAATTTAGAAGGCTTGGTATAGCAATAACAACTTATTATATCTACGATTGAAGTTATTTTTGACCACCTAATTCACTAACATACACATATAAACTCGATTTTGAGTTACTGTCTATCAGAACAGTCAACTACGTCGCGGGCAGCACAAGTACTGTCCAAGGGCCGCATACAGCCCGCGGGCCGCAGTTTGACGACCACTGCCCTTGACTAAACCGTTCAGTCGCCGCCTCAACAGCCTTATTTAAAATGTTATTATAAATATTATTTTCTCAAACATGCATGTAAATATTGTCATTATTTTCGAAAAAAGAACAGCCGAAGTATCTAAAAGAAAATCAAATCCATTGCACGAGCGTTTTTTGAATATGGAACATTACAAAGCTCCAGCAATATGAAACGACGTGCTGGGGTTATTAAATACTGTTTTGATTGGATCTCTTTTATCATTCTTAGCATACCAAAATAAGTCTCTTTGCTTAGTACAAATTGCGTTCACGTGGCTGCGATTGTCTTTCGGCACAGATAACTAAATATTTGGAGTTTTTGGCGGGATCTCATTGCTATGTAGGATTTTTTTTTTAATTCAATAAATTTGTGTATTTGACTCTGTATCATGTAATTTTGGCGGCGTTTTTGTGATATCGTTTGGTTTTTTGCGTACAAGTTAAGTTTATTACGGAAAATAACGCGTAGCACTTATTCTGAGGTGCTGACAAAGCTCCATGGAAAGTTCTAGCAGGATGAGCTAACATTATGCTGAGCTTGGTAACGCTAGTACAAGATTGAAGATACATTTTACCTACATGATACTGGCACAAATTATTTGTACACAAATTGCCATTATCTAAGAACACTAAGAAATAGAAACATGCCGGCAAAGCTGAAAATTCGTCTTGATATGTTATTTACATTTAAATATAAATTTAATAATTAAAATGAGTTCCAACAGTTCCGAGAGTGAAACGAAGATTGATTGTACTCCACCAGATTTAAGATCAGAAGCCAAATTGGCAATGAAAAACCTGCTTCCAGCAAAGTCAAACAAAAAATACATGAGAATATATGAAAATTTTATGAGTTGGAAAAGCGAGAAAAATATGAACATTTTCTCCGAAACAGTATTTTTAACGTCATTTTAATGAGATTGCTAAAACTAAAAAGCCATCTATATTATGGGCAATTTATTCCATGCTAAAATGTACAGTTCATGTTAAAATAACGTTTTCTTTTAGTAATTGCCCCAATCTGACAATGTAACTTTTAATATTAATTAAATTAAAGATATAATGTAAAAAGTATGTTTTATTTCCCTGCATTCTTTTGAGAAAAGCACTATATATATGCCTCGGAAGAAATGGCAATTGCCAGTCTCGTATTAGTGAAGTCCTCGCCTGTGGCTCGGCCTTTAAACTCATACTCGTCCTGCAATTGCCTTTTTCACGGCTTTTGTAATAATGTACTATTATATTTAAGTTAATAAATAGACTTATAATAATTAAAAGGTATTAAAATTCAGAGTTACTGTTTCGTCTTTTGCATTCCCTGAGCGCTTCATTAAATGCTTGGCATTCATGAAGATTGTCACGGCTACTTGCGCACTGGAGAAACTGTGCTATTTCATACGCACAAGGTCCGTTCGGTTCAGATCCGAGTTCATAGTTCCGAGGTAGAGCTTGTACGACTTCTTCACGTCGCCTGCCGCTGAACAAACTTGTTATAGCCTCACCTGCTAGATGGCCCTAATGAAAAATTTGAGTACAAAGTAAAGAAAAAGCTGCTGAGATGCTGATTTAGTTTGGTAATTCTTTCGGAGATATCCTCATTCCTGATTTCATCACGCAGCAAAAGTCCGAGCATAGTGCAATCCATTGCTCCTACAGTAAACTTTTTCTGAGGCCCATTTTGACCGAGCAAGCCTCAGACAGTGGCAGGACAAGACTATATCTAACGTATTTAACGATATATTTAAGATAGAATAAAACTGAAGTTGTATTTAAAATTATCTTTTGGAAACAAATATATGTTAAAGTATTGGAAAATTTACAATGATGATGATTACAATGATTCCTACGCACTTTCAGAGGTGTATAGCTAAATACATATTAATCTACTAATAGTCTGATTACCATTGTCGTGCCCACTGTAACACCTCCGGCGACTGCCGCGGCATCTCTAAACACAGAACGACGAGGCGTTGGAGTCACAATAATAGGTGGTGGATGTGCTGGGGCATGAGCATTGGCACGCGAGTATGGGCTTCGGCGTCCGCTGAAATATTATTTCATGTTTTTTTTTTTTTTTTAATAAAATTTATCTTCAGCTCGATTTTTCGATTCATTGTAAATCACAATTTATTCGACCGATTTATAACAAAATAATTTTGTGTTTATTAGTTCTGTGTACCACCTTTATACTTTCAGCTAATATCTGACCGAGCGAGCTTTAGTCGTAGTACCATCTTTTATGAATAGTATGTATTGAAATATCATAATTATCGGTGTCCAATAGCAAAATATACGTTCAATTATCTAGATGACTATTAGTTGTATTAAATTTTATCGAAAACATTAAAACCGTTTCTTGTAGACAATTACAATTATAAATATAAAAATTCCTCATTGCATTTTATTGCAATAGAGCAAGTACAATGAATGGTAAAAATACAAACGTTATCAAATTAAAATATGATTTTATCCTTGGAAGTTGAACAACCTTCACATTGAGTAGGCATATAGAGATTCTTGTGAATCGTAATGGGCCATAGATTGCCAGATGGTAAGCGCAGTATAAATCACTAACGCATACCTAGAAAACATGGTATGTCTATGACCACTACAATACAAATCGCTGGGGATCTTGGCAGTATTAAATATTTCAGTATATTCATACACTCTATAGATACACGTAATAAGTATAAAGATAAACAAGCAATGGTCTTTTTTTTAAATTGGCCTAATTACACATATTAAGTTGTGAAAATGTACCATTGTGGTATTTGGTATAAAATACTCAATCATTTGTATGTTCAAATATTTCATTTTTTTAATTTAGTCTAAGAATATTGAAAAATATTGGTTATATTCATGTAGTGTACCTCTTAAATAACAAGGTTATATTAAATGAAACTCAAAAATATATTGACATATTTATTATAATTGGCACTAAAATTACGTAAAAGAAATTGGATACAATAAAATCTACTAATCAACTAATATCCCATTTTAATTGTATAAATAAACCACTAAAAATTTACTAAAAGTAAGCATTGGAAATTAAATTTCCATCATCTAAATTAAAAATAGAAAGCACTAGGAAGGTGCTGGAGCTTATGGTTCAAACAGAAGGCCTTGATGTTAAAAAAACCTTTTATAAAAATAATAGTGTGTATGTATTTTACCGATCTATTAAATATGTATAACATTTTGTACCACAATAAGTAAACTAGTCTCCAGCACTTTCAATTGTTTATGAATTTAAATATGGTTGTTAACTTTGCATTGGCGTAGAGCCTCATTGAAACCATCGCAGAGAGAAAGGTCATGTTGTTGCTGGGCACACTCTAAAAATTGTTTAATCTCCCATGCACAAGGGCCTTGTGGCTGTTGCCCTTGGTACTGGTTGTAGGTTTGAGCCGCTGGTGGTGCTTGTTGCTGTACTGGCTCACGGTTGTCGCCACCACTGAATAATCCGGTAAGCGCACTACCTGCCATGTGACCCTGAAAAAATAATGAACAAATAAAGTTAAATGTGCTTTTCTCAAACATGAATGGAGATATTGTCATTATTTTCGAAAAAAGAACACGCGAAGTATCGAGTTTACGGAGAATGAAAATTAAAACCACTGCAGGAACATTTTTTGAATTCAGAACATCACAGCGCTCCAGCAATGTTATATGAAACGATGTTTTTTAGGAAAATAATTAGTGTTCTATATAAAAAAATTAAAAAGCAGTGAAGAATATATGAAACACGAGTACAGCTGCGGGTGGATAGCTAGTTTTAATTAAAAACAAAGCAGGCTTCAAAAGAATAAAGTATAAAAAGTCAACAAATAATTACTTTATAAATATGGTCAGTTAATTTTGAAATCTCCTAGTGTATAATAATACATCCTAAGCACTATTTCTATTTTAATATTATTAAAAAAACTTCTAATTTTTTAATTTAAATTAACAAACATGATGTTGCCTGTTATTGTTTACACATAAAAATGATTCTGAACAATTTGATTGCTACATGCTACCTGTACCAGATTAGTCTTGCAACATAAGTTGGTAGTGAATGCTCAAGACCTAGCCTTGGGAAACCCTATACCCATGTTAAAAAAATTATATAAATGATCATAATCTGCAGCCGATCATATCCTTGATCAACATTAAAATTAATTAAAATGTGTCTCACTATAATGAATATAGAAAATGATATACTTAAAAATATTGACATGACAAGTATTATATCTAAATTTTTTTTAGTCTACATTAAATAACAAAAAAGTATTTTTGTAAGTATTGTTTTATTTATATCCTAAATTTTAACATGAAATGGTATTCAGGGTCCTCTTATACATTTCCACAATCAATTCGAGGTTTATAGCTCTGATTGGTGATAAAGAATACTTCAGTTCCAAACATTTTAATTTCATACAATATGTTCACCTAGCCACACAAAATAAGTTTGACACATGACAATCTCACAATCTCAAATGATACATATCATTAAAATATTGAAAAATGAAATTTATCTGACATTTCATAGCAACATCCACATACAAAGGCATTTGAAAAATAAGTTTAAACCACTATAAGTTTAAACATGATTGATAATAGTAGTCAAATATAGTGTTCAAAATAAATGACAACATCTATCTTTTTAGTTAGATAACTCCAACCTTATCAAAAATAAAGTAACCTAAAATAGAAAATTCTAGAAAGTTACAGAAAGCTCCACAAGTATTAGCAGGATTCTTGTTTGTGATTTATTCTTCTATCGACAACTAAATTGTACAAAGTTCATTCCATTATCAAATATTGCATTGATTAAAACTACAAAAACAATGTATGGGTTAATGATAACGTCATAACAACATGTGACCATCTTCACATGTTTATGGCAAGAGGCCAACATTCTAAGGGAAAAGAAATGTAGATATTTGAAAAAATATTAAAATGTTATGAAATTATTATAATTACGATTCTAGTAAATCAAGATAAAAAACGTAAATTTAATGTTTATGTTGCGTAATAAAGAAGCTACGTACCACAGCTGATCCTACGGCAACACCGCCAGCAGTAGCGGCCATTTGACCAAACATCGATGGCTGCTGGGGCTGGGCCATAGGTGTTGCAGGAGATGATGGAGGTGCATGAGCAGGCACATTGCTCGGTGGTGGAGCAGCTCTAAAATATTACAACAATGATTAAACGCATAATCAAAAAAACTATATAACGTTCGTAGACTAATGTCACTTACCTTCGTTGAGGCGCTGGTGGAGGGCTTGCAGATCGTCCTCTTCGAGGCATGGTTTATTTACTTTTTATACGTATCGTCTAGAACAACCGCGTATAACAACGGAGAAAAATGAACTGTCAGTCGTCAGACAAGTAAATTTTATCTGTCATTCTAAAGTTTGCTTTTAAATTTTAAATATTGTTGCCAGCTTTTTTTTTTATAAACTATAGAAATCTATAAAGTTTATTATTTATCTCTGCTAAAAAGTCTTTAGTAGAGATAAATAAAACAAGTCTTTAGATTCATTTATGTATCCAAACATACCTATTATGTTTACATATTTGTGCCTAATATGTTTCCACGTCCAAAAGTAATGTGTGCTAACTGAAAAAATTTATTGACCATAGGGGATTAAAATGATCTACGTATTTTACTGTACAGTTACTTTAAAATTCATATTATGTTAACAATATTGAATAATTATTGCTATTTACATTGTATATTTTGTTGGTTGTGTATAAATGACGCATATTGGAATGTAATCAACTTGAACTGTAAATGTTGCACAAATATTACTTGAAAACCCCAACAAAGAGACATTGTCAAAACTGAAGATTTGAAAAATACAATAAATACTACGCTTAAAGAAAGTACATATTTTTCATATCGCTGATAAAATGTACATACATAAGATGTATTCAAATTTGTACATAATGTACTTCAAAGAGATGACAAATGTCGATACAAATACTAATTATTTTACCTGCTATGTTTACTGCGGCTAGGAGGCATAATTATGTTGTGGATTAGCTGTTCATTATTGGTATTAGTTTATTATTATAACTAAGAATTTATAAAACCACAATAAATCATTTTTCTTTATAATTTGACAAATTGACAAGTTTTTTGTTCTTATTCCAGCCTATGACAATAGTTTCTAAGTATGAAAGAGATTAAATAACTTTTTGATAATTAAAGTATAATGAACAAAATGAATTTTAAATAATACTCTAACGTCTACTACTTTTAATAATGGTAATCAGAAAATAAGGAAGTTGATTTTACAAGTAAAATATCTTTTTCAAATTATGATCACCGTGCTGCAAATTGTGTATTTATAATATAATTGCAACAGTAACACTACCCATGAAATTATTAATACATACTTACAATTAAAAAAAAATAGTTGGTACGATCACAACCACCAATAATGAAAAAGTATTTAAAATCGCCTGAAGCCGAAATGAAACCATCAAAAAACTATGTGGTTTGAAATATAAATGAAACATGAATATACATAGGTAATTGTTAAATTAAATCATGTTTTACCACATTTATACTGTCGAGATAATAATAGTTCAATTTTGATGAATTAGGAAATTGATGCTTTTGTACGCACTCTACATTTACTTATATCACCATCATCAATTAGTCTTAATTAATATAATGCTATAGCTGATAACCTGATCATTTATCCGTGAATGTTATCAACACATCTTGTCAACATGCTTCCTTCGTTTAAACAACTATTCATTCCCTCAATCCGATCATTCATTCATAATAAGAAGTTGTGTATCTATGGTTAGTTCTTGTAGTGTCTGTTTAGCCGCGTGATTGTGGTTATCGAGTAATTATATACTTTGAAATTATTATTTTAAATAAGCGATATCGTTTGAAATTATAAGTGAAAATGGGCGAAGTACAAGCCGGTCAATATATATACTCATTCATTTGGGCAGGAATAACTGTTTTATCATGTGTAATAATACACTTTTTATACAAGACCATCTTCGGGAGGAAGAAGGAAGAACCAATAAATGATGAAAAATCATGCGAGATAGGCAAGTAATATAAATTGTGTTTATAAATATTTGTTTTTTAATTTTTAATTAATGAATTAAGATAACTCTTCTTCAATCACTGTTTTAAGATCATAAAGTTTTATTTAAAAAATTGCCGCGGAACGAATCGCGAAGCTAAATATGTAACATGCCCCATGTGCATAACTAAAAAAGTAAAAACAATTTCAGTTTTTATATAACTGTATCCGAAAATGTACTACTACATACTGTATAGTGTATTTCTTAGGAACACGTGTTGTCTCATTGAAATCGCATGCATGTGTAAACTTTCCTTTGAGGTGATATTTGAAAACCAAGATATTTAGTTCATATAGTTTAATTTATTTTTAGATATATGTAAAATATAATAACTAAAAATTAACCGATGGTAGCTATTTTGACTTATTTATTTATTTAACTTAATAGGAAAATATATATGCTTAATTTTATTATTGACTTACTTGTTTTTACAAAATGATCATACAACTTCACTAATTTACTAATTAGATTTATTGTATCATGAAAAGAACACACCAGATTTTTTTTATTTGTACATATTTAGTTTTAAATTTTTCCAATAAATCTAATAATATTATCTTGTTTATTATATTCTATTATTGATTTTAATTTCTAACTAGAAAAGTATTTATAAAACGGATATAGATGTATTAACATGAACTGTGTCTGTCCATACATTCAACCAAAAGATGTCCACTGCTTGACATAGGTCTCCCCTAAAGATCTCCACAACAACCGGACTTGTACCACCCTCATTCTGTGAATTCTCTTGTTCTTTAGAGGTGTTGGTCCACCTTGAGTGGGGCCTACCCACATCTATGTCTTTCAGTACATGGTAGACATCGAGCTCCTCTTGACCCCATCTGACATCAGTTCTGGAAGCAATGTGCTCAGCCTATTGCCACTTAAGTTTAGTAATTCTTCAGAGAATATCAGTTACTTTTTTTCTTCTGCGGATCTTCTCACTTCTGGTTAATTTTTGGTTGATGAGGGCCCTAACATAGCCCTCTCCATTGCCCTTTGAGCAACTTTGAGCTTCATTTTTAGGCCCATTGTAACCGACTATGTCTCAATCCCATATAACTGGCAACAAACACTGCTTGAAGCTGTTTGGTGTTACTGAAATATATGATTCAAATAAAGACAATGAGTACATATGTATAATAATAAGTCATAATAAATAAAATTATTAAGTCTCTTTAATTTATCAGTGGATTATAAATCTAAATATTTTATTTCATTTTAGTCTAGTACAGTGATCACACACCTCCCAAATATGTTTCACATCTCTAATCTATGTTCAATGTCAATCTAGATTTTACATGTTGTATATCACTGAGGAAAATATATTTAAAATTTTATTCCATGTAGAGTATTTATTCTTATTGGATAAGGGAAACTACCATTACTTTCCAGAATTAAATAAAGGAAGTATTTTCCATGTTTAGTTAGTTTAATACTTAATTTAGAATAATAAATACCAAAGTCTTATTTTATATGTTTTAGGAATATACTGAAATATTAATTAGATAATAGAAAAAAAAAATTTAATTAATTAAAATCATACTTTTTATATATATTTAAGTAATTTTGTATAAATTATACAGATCCAAGGTAGAGTAGTATTATTTTTGATCAACAGTCAATACACACCTCTCTTGCTGAAATAATTTATTATTAATTATTTTTTTTATAAGATTATTGTATAAATCATATTACTTTAAAATTACTTTCATGATAAAGTAAGATATGTAAAAAAGAAGTCAATGTATAGAACATGATACTTTTTCTTTGCACTGGATATACTCAGTCAATTTGACCACAATCTCACCTTATATTAAGTGACCATGTGTTCCAAGATGGTAAATGTTAGGTATGATTGAATATTTATATTCGGCAGCTTTCCTGAATATTTTTATTGGGCTGAAAATTCGGCTGAATCACTCAATACTTTTATGTAAGTAGTATATATAATAATAGAGTATGATTATTAAATTTAATGTTTTGGCAAAATGTGTTGTTTTTATGATGTATTTAATTTAAGTATATAACAAAAATCTTAATGTAACAGACTTTGGAAATAAAAAGTAACCTAAAGAAAGACACGAGCATGCCTTATTTTTAGTCTGTACTATTTGATGCAATGATATATGAAGAGTAGCGTACGAGAAGGATCAGCGTCCTTTCCGTAAATAAGGTACAGTCGCAGTATGGAAATCAAGTATGCCGAATATTCGCTTTGGTTAAAGTTTTTCCGAAATATTTTTCGATGAAATCTATATTCGACCCATATCTAGTAAACGCATTAAAACCTATAGAATTACTGGCTCTCAAGTAATGCTGTCAGAATATACTTTCATACTTGAGGGTGGTAGCTATTAGAAAATGCTCTGCCACAATACTATGGTTTTTCATCTTGCTATATATCACGTGAATATGTTATGATATACTACTGATAATAAAATTAGTAAATTACTTATGTAATAAATATTTATTTAGTACAAAAAAAAAAACGCATAAATTTGAACTGCTATTAATATTGTCATTTATTTAAATGTTTATTTTAAAATGTTCAGTACTCCTGTAATAGTTACCTTCATATGATAAATTAACATTTTGTATTGTTGGTGATTGTGTAACAGCTGTGTTATGTCAATAATAACTCACAGTTGAATATCTGCCAATGATATAATAAATGGAAAATAAATTGTCTCAATTGACAGCTACGGTAGAACAATAAGTAAAGTCAGACAAAATATATTATAAAATGCACTATATTTCTTGACGCAAAGTTTATATTTTTCTTCATTTGTACAGAAATTTTTAAACTTGGGTGGTAGCTACCCAGGCGGGGATCATTAGAAAATGCCTTACCATCATGCTATTGTTTCCTTACGATGTTTTCCTTCACCGAAAGCTCAGGACGATTTTAGAGTCGGATATGTGGGATCGAACCCGCTTCGATTGACGCACTACCGGCTGCGCTACTTTTGTTTCCTAACGTAAATATTGCCATAGATATTATAAAATTTTAATTGACTGAACTTGATTTGTTCCTAATTGATGCTTGAACTTTTTCTTTAATAATAAACACCTTCCTTCCCCTGGTAGTACTTGGTGACTTTTAGACTAATTCCCTTTCGCCACTCAAAATCACACGTTTTGGTACAAAGTATAGTAGCTTTAAAAAGTTTAGAATATTATCTTCAAATACAGGTATAATATAATTTAATTCTGGAAATGGCCATACGATTAAATAAATAAAAATTCTGGAAATCTTGGTAACGGTGAGTTAACGGGCGTTCAACGAATAAATATTTAAATACATGTGATATCTCACTGCATCCTCTCTCCCCCTTGTAATTGTAATGCCTATAAATCACTGCGCGAGAACACTTTGAAATTTCCTTTTGAGTTGGTATTGACCTATATAGTCAAAATGAATGTATTAATATTTACTAGATAATAAAAAGTAAACATTGGTTATGTAAAGACCATTGAGACCACCCAGCCGATGACAGCAATAATAAACGAAGCATAGACCCCGCCTCCTTTGGTGCTTATTTAAATACCTATTTGAACGGTCTCACAGCTTTTCATTGAGTTATATGCAGAATATATTTATAAGAGTAGAGGAAGACATATAGATGTATTAAATTGCAAGAATTAACATAGAACAATAGAAAGGCATCTCAAAATCACAAAATTCTTATTCAATTTGAACCATGGAAAGGCGCTTATGAACGTCAAAATTACCACCGGTTCGGAAAAGAACCCAGCCGAGAAGAGCCGGTAAGAAACTCGATCTGTTTTTTTTTTAAGTATAATATAAATTATACCAATAAACGGGTTTAGCGGAAGCACAGAGAGGTTTGTTATTTTCAGGCATCACTATCGTTCACGTAATGATCCTCCACCCTTTTTTTTTTATTAGGAGAAATGCATTTACGTATCCCCCTCTCAATCTTAAACGGAGAAGGAGTATGTGGGACTCGCCCGACTTGAGATTAGCACAGAGAATACTCACTAAAACTCCTTGGTGCCTTCTCACACCTTTTTGGGCGGGAAGCGGGAGTTGCACTGTACTACTTCCGCTCGACCCTGCCGGATGATCACTCCACCCTGTAATAACCTTTAGACATTAAAACCTTTTTTACATATAGCTTAAACTAATAAGACCAATAAAGACAAAATCTTATTAAATTTGCATTATAATGCTTTTTAAAAAGTTTCGTTATTATTATACAGAGCAACTTACTTTCTCTCGTGAGAGTATTTATATAAACTCATGCGATTTACTTTCGAGATATTCTATTTAAGATTTAGAATTGCATTATAAATTTTAAAGCTTTGATTCGTTTCACCTTCACAGTAGATTATATGAACATGTAATTTATACATTCATAGAATGACATATAATTGTTACTAATTGACAATAAGTATATTTTTAACTGGCATAAGCTTTTAGCATTTATAACCTGTTTACATCATCACCACGTTAAGAACTTACAAAGTTGCCAAATAGTTATTGGTAATAAACTAATCGCTTCAATTGTTGTATAAAATTTTATTTCCAAGAACAATTTAATACAAATTCAGTTACAATATTTTTGCTTAAACTAAATACTGTATTCCAATTGGTCTTTAAAATGCTACTAAACTTTGACAGTGTATCATAAAAAACAATCTAAATTTTTGAAAAGTGTATTACGTTCATGACACAATGCAAACCAGATTGCAGTTGACACATCCATAAAGGCAGAATTGTTGAGCGACTGTCGGGCGCCGACGTTCTGGCTTCTGACTAATGTGGTTGTTTTAGTCCGCTTGAGTAGGTGGTACCTGAAATACGTACATACTTCCATATCTAAATAATTTTGGAAGTCTAAATACATTATTTAACCCTTGAGCACTTACCTGGCGTTTACGCCAGCTTTCCATTGTCTTCCTATTGTCTTATTTTTATGGGTACTCGACACATTAAAATATATTATGGAAAATTTACGAAACGTCTATCGAGGTTTTCATTCCACTACACAATGTTCTTGTGTTTGCACAAACATTTTTTTTCTTGTATTATTTTTAATTCAGAACCCTTAGCTCGGGTTCGACTCGTACTTGACCGATTTTTATTATTAGGTACATAGTTTTTTTTACTTTACAGATTGCATATAATCATATACTCGTATGCTATCGCATGATAGCTTGGTGCTTGTATGAGTTAGAGTGAAAAATCGTAACAAAACTATGATTCTGGGCCCTGCCTTTAATATTGTATTATTTGATTATTAGTCCTATTTTAAGTCCATACTCGGAATGACATTTCTTTAAATGTATGACAGTTAGCGTAAGCTTAGAAATAGGGTTACTTATTTAGGTACGAACCATAAAAACATTAGAGAACATGACATCTACATATAAATAGGCAAAGATACAAAATTTAACACATTTTTCGTCTCTGTTTGTTAATCGATTTCTTATTTATTCTTTAGCAGCTACCGAGCTTGTTCGTTTTATCTTTAACAAAATTTAGAGACAGATTTTTTGTCTGTAAATTTGTAAAAGTAATTATTATGGTCGAATTTCGAGCACTAATATAAATTAAGGTTTGAACTGACTAAAAAGTTTAAATTTTGTAATTGAAGAATACAACGTATAGAATTAAGTATACTGTTATCATCCTATATGGAATACGATGAATCCGTTTCACATCATTGGAATCCGTGACTAATGCTGACTCATTATGATACATATTTTATTCTATAGTATAAGGGGTATTAGTCACAATTAACTGATATTTTAGATATAGAAGACCTACGCATATACGATATATAATAACATATACGCATATATAATAACATATAAAATCGTTTTAGGGAAGATACCTATTATATAATAATGTATTCTAGATTAAAAATTAAAGTTTGAAAGGGAATTAAAAATCAAAAATACTTTATTCAATTTTAGCCCTGATAAGGCGCCTACGAACGTCAAAATACTACCACCGGTTCGGAAAACAACCCAGTCATCGAGAAGAACCGGCAAGAAATTCGAACGGGTTTTGTTTCTTCATGTTTTTTTTTTATGAAACTTCACAACTAATAGTTACAAAGTTTATTAGTAGAGATGCACAGAGAAGGCTGTTACTTCCAGACATCACCATAACGATCCACTCTATAATAACATTTACAAATTAAAACTTGCTTGACATGGTGCCTGAACTTATTGTCCGGTAAATCGGTAATGTGATTTGGGATTTTATTGTAAGACCTAAAACCTAGCCTAGTAAACTCTTATTAGTTTACTGAAATTAGTCATAGTGTGAACGGGAAAATTAGGGTCCCCACTTAATCAAAAGACACGAAAAGATATTTGAGAAACAGACTTTCATAAGAAGTTTATGTGATAATATTATTCACGACAATTATATTCATAATACGGCGATCGGCACTACGTCTAAATATTTTTGTAACATAATTGAATTTTTTAACATAAGTACATATCATCATCATCATTTCCCTACCCTTTTCACATTTTTTATTTGGGGTCTGCGCAACATGTCTTCCTCTTCCATTCCTCTCTATTTGTTGTCATCTCCGCATTCACTCCTTTCCTAAGCATATCATCTTTCACACAGTCCATCCATCTTTTCTTTGGTCTTACCCTTCCCATGTAATCGTCCACATTCTTATCCAATACCTTTCTTACAACATCCTCTTTCTCCTTGCGCATCACATGTCCATACCAAGACAAACGACTGCCTCTTAACTTGAACATAATAAATGAGTTTGAAAGTGGCTCCAGTGATAGAAAATCTGAATGGAAATCGTTGGTCTTAGTATGGACATGTTTTGATAAGAGACGAAACGCATATGACAAAAAAAGTAATGAATATGAAGGTTGATAAATGAAGCAGGAGAGTACGACCAAAGAAAAAATGAATGGATTGTGTGAAGGAAGATATAAAAGCAGGAGTGACCGAAGACATGGAATATGATAGAGATGTATGGAATAACAGATGTATTTTTATGGTAACCTCCACTCTAATAATAACCTATAACAATATAAGCCTGTAAGCCAATGACAATTATTGTTACAATATAATAATTTAAGTATAGAATTCTTTTCTATAACGCGTAAATAATATACACCCAAGAACTAGTGCAGCTGCAGAGAAATGTCTCTAATCTTTATTATTTGAGAGCCAGTACCTCTAGGCTTAGTGTGTTTACCGCGCTGGACCACGTCGTAACTTAACATCAGATGAGATTGTAGTTAAAGCTCTGAGCCTATGCAATATGAGAAAAAAACATGACATGAGATTATGGACAAACGCTAACTTTTACAATATAAAAAAAAAACAAAGAAAATAAAATAAAATCCTTAATTTATTACTGACGCTTTTATTTATAAAAAAAAACAGTATTGTTCTTTTCTTCTTGTTTGACATTGAAAATAAATCATACGACGACTAGTAGGTAATTAATTGTCTTTCCCGTGTGGCGAGAATCGTGATTGCAGTGTTAATTTGCGATAATCAGAGCCCATCATCTTGATTTGCCATTAAGATGCGGAGATGTTATGCATTTTAATCCGAGGTAAATAAATTTCATGTTCATGTTTCAGTGTTTCATCGATATACCTGATGTGTACAATACAATTAATTTCAAAATATCGCACCGATTTTGCATTTAACTTACATATATGATCTCTCCGCCCGTGTTTCGTATTCTTCACAGCAGAAAATAGTTTTTAAATACTTAATCATTGGAAAATAATATTTTTGTAGTGCTGTCCATTGAATCGTATTTTGTTTGCATTTTCATGAGTTTCAATTTTTTACATGGAACCCTAATTTATTTTATCTCTGCACCACCCCAAGGTTGACTGGTAGAGAATGCCTCTGGCATTAAGTCCGCCTTTATACGCAAATTGTAAACAAAGTATAAATAAATATTTTGCTAAAATCATTTTTGGTACTAACAGTAAACATAGTTACTTCTCAGAAATTCGAACGCCTTCCAGTATTCGATGTCAACTGCCAACTGTGCATTGAATCGGATGTTATTTAATTTCTTTTAGATTTTTTTTACACTAGAGTTTTAATTTCTTTACGAGGAATATTAGTTAATTATTTCAGCCTGTCTGCCAAAAAAAAAACTCCCATCAAAATCGGCCCAGCCGTTCTGGAGATTACCCGGAACAAACAGACAGATAAAAATTTTAAAAACTGTGTCTTTGTTATAGATACCGTATTTCAGTAAAAAAATTGTTATTTTGATTTTACAAACAGAGACTTCAATTTTATTTATTAGTAAGATACATGTTTGTAAATTAAAATTGTACAATTAATACCTTTAAAACCCACATGTATATAGATGATGTTCTTTTGTTATCCCATAACAACCTATGACGAAGCTTGCTGGTATTTATTTGTAATTACGTACAGGGATGTTACCTGACATTTGAAACGTTTAAGACAATTTCTACTGCACTCACATAAACCTTTGTTGAATCCTTTATTTAATACTGTATGTGCTCAGCGCTTTGACCCCAATTTCGCCTTATGTTAAGTGACGACGTGGTCCAGGATGGTAAACACTAAACCTAGAGGTATTGAGTCTCAAGTGATACTATCGGAACACACTTATTGGTGTTCGGCGATAAGTTTTCAAGTTAAAGGTGGTACCATACCGGTTCCCTTATGATGTTTTCTCTTACCGTAAGCTCGAGACTTATTATAGGATTTGATAAATGAGTTTAGATCAGCGTCCATTGCAAAATCCGTCCAACGCTGTCTCAAATTCTATCCTATGATTGATTCGACCGAAAAAGACATCCGCTGCTGAACGTAGGTCTCCTCCAAAAATAGGGGGAATTGCCATAATCGCCACGTTTGGCAGGCAGGTTGGCGATCGCAATAGGTGCTTGTGGTACTCAGAGAATGCTGCTGCCCAACCTCTAGTTTATCCCTTAGTCGCCTTTTACGACACCCACAGGAAGATATATGGTGGTACTATTCTTAGCCGACACTACACGGCAATCTATCCTATGTTTATCATATACTCTGTTCCCATATGACTTGGGGTCCGCACAGTATGTTTTCTTCTATCATATTTGTTTTAATTTACTCCTTTTTCTTTCGTATTATCTCTTACACACTCTATTTCCACTTTTTTCCCTTCCACATTCATATTCATTACTATTTTACCCACATGCGCTTCCTCTCTTCTCATAACATGTCCATATCACGATAACCGAGAACCTTTCAAATTTTCTACTACTGATGCAACTTTTAAACTATATTCATTCCTGATTTGTTCCATCTTACACACCACATACTCATCTCAATATTCGCATATCTGCTACATGCAGTAGTTTTCTCATTCATTTACTAGGCCAGCGTTCATTTGTACGTGCATATATATATCTTTAAAATCCTGTCAATTATTTGCTTGGCTTTGTTGTTGCTTTGTCGTTATTAGATCATTTTTAAACTTCGCTGTTACTCGTACTATGTTACCTGGTGGTAATACCCAGTCACAATGCCAAATCACTATTTAACATTTTTTCTAATTTACATTTATAATCGTTCGTCACGGATCATATATTTGGATTATTATATTTAAATCGGCTTTATGTAAATAAAACATGGAATTATATCCTTCCACGCGCCGTATTATCTATCGTAATTTCCATGCTATCAACTAACAATAATGTTATATATCTGCGTAGATAAAACAGCGAACAAAGTTACAGATTTGTTGCGTAAGTAAATTTGATAAGAGATTTCGAAAAAAAAAAATGATTTAGATAACAAAAAGATACAACACGTTGTATTTAAAAAAGTTTACATGGAAATATCTCGAGAGAATTATACTGGAGACAACGTTATGAAAATATGATAAAGCACGTACTATGATATTTAATGATTAACTAACACTCCTGTTTAATTAATATTATCATAGATTGTGACATATTATCACTGAATGTTTAAATAAACTTAAGAAACCATTTGCATTTAAAAAAAACTACCTAAAAAAAACACAAAATTTAAAAGAAAAATACAGATTCAATTGTAATAATTGTTACTTTAACTAAAATGACGTGTAAATCCTACATTTGCAAATTTCATACCTATAAGAAGGCGATAAAAAAATCGGGTAATTTCGGGGCTTAATTCCAATGTTTTTACTCCAGTAAAGTTGACAGTCGACCTTGAAAGCGTCAACGAATATCTATACTAATAAATAAAATTAAAGTGTCTATTTGTAATGTATTTTTTTTTTTTAATTTAAAATTTTTGCCTGTCTTTGTTCCGGATAATCTCCGGAAAGGCTGGACCGATGTTGACGGGACTTTTTTTGGTAGATAGCTGAAGTTACTCCACGCAACTTAGGATACTTTTAATTTTCAAAAATAATTAGGGTTCCGCGTAAAAAAAATTATAACTCATAAACATTTCAGATTCAATGGCCAGTTTTACGGGCAAATGCATGAATTTATGATAAATATTTTTTCTTTACTAAAAATTTATTAGGGTTCCGTATAAAAAAATTAAAACGTAGTGAAGAATAATGTAACGCAGGCGCAGCTGCGGCCACACAGTTAGCCTAATTATAAAAGTTTTGTTTTAGTTTTTTTAAACAATTCGGTTGGAGAACTCCTCAGGTCATATTGGGAGTTCGGCATTCAAGTAAACTAACTGTAAATAGTATAGTAGAATAGATAAAAACGTATGCAAAATGAAATAAGTATATGAAGTTGTACATTCATATTAGCTTTGTGTGGTGCTTCATTGTGCTAGCAATTGCACCGTAATGGTTACTGTAAATATAAGCCTTATACAAGGTGAAACTAGCTGTGTATTTGTTATGAAGTATGAAATATAGTTTTATTTACAGATATCACTACATTTTACCGTCGATAAACACATATGTGTACGTTTGAGTTAAGTAGTTCATTCGTCTGGAAACAATAAAAACTGTTTTTTTTTTTGTTTACTAATTTTGAAGTCGCAGTTAGAACTAAATGTAGACGTTAACATAAATTAATTACTTTAAAATATTAAATCTAATGGAGAGAAGCAAGGAAAATGTTTTATAAATAAGATATTACTTTTAATACCGGGAATATGAAGATGTTTCAAACATCCGTGATTGTTTCGAATCTATATTAGCCCTCATAACTAACTGCTAGATATGAATCACTCCATTAAAATATAAAGCTTTTGACCTGCGTCATTCGGATGTCGCAGTTATTAACTTTTTGTCTTAACTTATTATAAAAGCCAACGTTTCTGTATGTGTGTCATTTTAATAGTGCATTATAGAACAATGGATATCAAAATAATAACTTTATACTAAATACATAAGAATGAATATACGGTACCTATACTAAAACATATATTTTTTTGCTTGTTTGTCTAATCTCCAGAATGCCTGGACCAATTTTGGCGAGACTTTTTTAGCAGTTAGCTAAAGTTAATCCGTGTACTTTTATTTTTCGAAATTAATTAGGGTCACGCGTAAAAAAATGAAAAAAATTGTGAATAAAATACGATTCAATACACAGTTTTACTGGCAGGTTTTTGAATTTGTGAGAAATATCTTTACTGAACGTTACTAGCAAAAATGTTTGTTAAAAAATTAAAGTAACGTATGAAAAAATTAAAAACTATATTACGCAGTGAAAAATAAATAAAACGCGAGCGCAGCCGCGAGAACATAGCCAGTCAGTAATAAATTAGCATCTGATTTGAATAATATTACATGTAAATAACGGTGCGACCTTATTTTCTTAGTACAAGTGTTCTGGAAAAATCATATTGTAAGTAATTAAAATGATTGCAGTCAATAGCAATACAGCAACATGAATACATTGCAATTGCAAATATACAGAATAACTAATTGAATGTCTTCTATATATATATAAATAGACAAAAATAAAACAGTTAGTAGCTTAGTTTTTTCTTTTATTTTTCAGCAGATTTTTTTTGTTAATAAAATTATTCAAAAACATACAAAAATTCTCTAATTTTCAATAATGATTATATTCGAATTTCGACTACCCGATAGAACCCCTGTATATATAAAGAAATAGTCTAGATATGCAAACGTTCATGATAATAGACTCGTATATATTTTTTGTGTGTGACTTTTTTTATCTAAATAATATATTTTAATTACAGATGCCCCTGTTGATGAGGCGACTACCGATAACGCAGCGACCGAACTTCGTAGTGGTGGTAAAAACAAGAAACGCGCACCTTGGAAAGGAAAGACAGAATTTAGTCACCCGTGGCTTCTCAAGAATCTCAAGGGTCATCCGGGCACTGTTTTACTCGTCGATTTCTCTGCTAACGGCAAGTTCATGGCCGCTACCTGTGATGGTAAGTCTTTTTAAATTTTCCAATATTAATTGAATAACACGTAGTTTTAATAGCTTACGCCCCAGGTCGATTAATATCCCAGGTGATGTAAACAAGACTCATTGCCTTCAGCAGTACATTATATTATTGTTGTAAATTTGTTGGTTTTTTTTTTCTTTGCACCCCTCGCAATGGAAGGAATGAGACACCACAAATTTGCTTATAATTTGCATTGTCTGTTGCTAACTTGTGAATAAATTGAAATGTTTCAGTTGTACGACTTAAATGGAATACTAATATGTACTAAAATTATTTAATTCAATTGTCATAATTAACCGGCATAATAATGACCACATTTTCACACTTGTGTAGACGTTCATTTACATAAAATGTAACCTCAAATCATATTTTAGTTCCTCGGCCTTCTTTGAATCTGTATCTTCATATGTTTGTTTGATCAAGACAGACGTTTTTAATATTTAATTATATTTGAACAAAGTTGTTGCTTATTATAGCGTTGTCTGTTTGAGGTCATTGTTATGTCGTATGTATATCAGGAAAATGTATTATATGTTGATATAAAATGTAGTACATTAAATAAAGTTTGTTTTTTTTAATAATCCTTACTAGTTTTTCCTCAACATAAAACAACTTTTCCTGGTATATTTTTGTATATATGTGTCTTTAGAATGCTTTTAGTTTTTTTTTAATACAAAAATCTAGTATGAACGTACTGTTGTCGATAAATGTAAATGGCAGATGGTGAAAAACAGATCAGAAAGCAAAAAATGTTTTACTACGCAGACAACATTGTGTTGATACTGTTATCAGTCGCTTATCGTGCAGCCATCAGATAACTAGTTTTGATTTCAATGCGATATATATAGTTTCCTACTAAATTGATATTATGATATACGAAATGAGCCGAATCTAGTTTTATTTATGGTTGCACGAGGTTGCGATCGAAACGTTGCGTTTTTTATCACTCTCTATGCCACTGTTATGTGTAATTTTGGAGGTCCGCCGGTCGAAGTCACCCTGTACGGGAGGAATACCTTTTCTTGATTATTAATATTCCGGAAGATTTTAAATTGATTTATGCTAATGAGTGCGCTCGCCTTTCGAATGACGCTCTCACTAATTTTCTAATACAGTTTTATTATGAAAATGATGGAACGAGCGATCGATCGCAGGAGAAAATTGACTCCAAGATTCTTAATCAAACTATCATTGCCCCGAATAATTTTTAAATCTATACAAGATTATTTAAAATTTATTATTGTTTAATTATAAATACTATTTTGCGCTAAAATATTTTGTATTCGATGTAGGGCTGAATACTAATGTGTGACTTATTAATGATTTTTTTCACAATAGTCGTAGTGAATTGTTATTATGTCTAAATGGAGCGTGTTTATTGCTGCAGTTATCTTTGGAATACGGATTTAGTGGATTAGCCTTTTGAATGGGACTTATAGTGTAACAATAGCTATCGTCTAATAAGCGAATAAACATGTTTTGTTCATGTTTCATGTTTCAAGTTTACTTACTTTGTCCCCTTCTTTGTATTTGTCAATGTTAGATATTTACAGTTCTAATTTTAAATATTTACTTTTTGATTCATAATCATTTATAAAACCTCAAACCTGTAATAAATTTAAGCTTTTTATAAACAAAGCGAACGAATATCAAATTCATTTCACGATCAAGGTCTTGGATTATGTAAACGAGATCAACAATAGTTGTACACCTTAAACTAAGTAATTTTATTTATTTCATTACAGTTATATTTCACCTTCGTTAAATTCGTCACGGTCAAATTGTTGATATCGGTGTGAACACTATTCGATGCTCTCCAGTTAGACCTTTGGTATATTATTATTGACAAATAAGTTCTTCGAAATTTCCTAATTTGAAACTTTAATTAGATTAAACTTAATTTATAAGACTAGTGGTAGGTAGTCGCCAGTTAGAAGACGAAGACAGGGTGGCAGAAGGGGGCGGCTCAATTTGCTGGCCCTCTCTCCATAAGACGCCTACGCAGGGAGCAAAATCGCTGCAAGTTTTACTGAGTCTAGGGGGAGGAGTCCGGGGGTACTTCTGTTTCCTTGCACTGGCTCTGTGGGTGGAAGAGACAGTGGGGATGTAACAAACTGTCTCCTGAAATGTCGAAGCCCGACCATAGAGTTGGGTAATTCGCTGAGACTAAGCGGTGAAATGCGAGTTCGATCTCACATAGCCCTCAAAAAGGCGACAGATGGTACACCGTGTGGTAATTGTGAGTTGGAGTCTCACATGACCCTACTGTTCCCCCGGACAGTAGTATACTCATACACTTAAAACAGACGTAGACTGAAAATACAGGTTGTCGTTTAAGTGTTGTGGATAGATGAAATGTCTCGTTTATAACTTTCTTACTGGGAAAGAGGTTTATGCCCGGTTGTAAGCCACATACAAGGTGTCATAATAACTCATTAATTCAAATATAAACATATGTAATTAAGTATGTAGAATACACCTATTACTAGAAAACGTGTTTACAACATTCAATCGATAATTGTTTTTTATTTATTTTGCATAATAATAACTACTTAATGTTGTTTTTTTGTATTGGACATGTTTAATTATCAAGGTGATCCGGTTCTGTACCTGGTCCATAGAATGTTTCTGTAATCATTGACCTGATATATTTTGATAAGGGATATAAATAAATAATAATTATATAAAATTATTGGATAGATGAACTCGCATATTTGGAAAGTTATCTAAGCAATCTGACTAATGATGGTCAAATTATTACTTTATCAATTATTATTGAAGGATATCCGACTAAGTAAGAATCTAGACCGTGACTAAAGGGGCTAAGTAAAGATAATTAATTTATTTTCTTGGGCGAATTCGGAGATGCTCGATGTCGTAAGCAACATTACATTTTTAATTTTCGTTTTTTTTGTTATGCCAAAGTTTATGTAATCATAAAATCTTTGCTTAGTATTTCTGGCATGGCGGAGAAAGGACATTCAAAAATAAATGGACGTGGGTTCATTCACACCTATCAACTCTAAAATCAGTCTGAGCTTTTGGTGAAGGAAAACAACGTGAGGAAACCATAACATGGTGGTAGGGCAAATTCTAATAATGCTCCCCTGAGTAGCTACCCTTCTCAAGTTTTAAAACCCGTTGCCAAATACCAATAGGTGTGTTCCAGCAGCATCACTTGAGAACCAGTACAATCTAGGCTTAGTGTGTTTACCATCCAGGACCACATAGTAACCTAACATCAGGTGAGATTGTGGGCAAAGCACTGAGCCTATACCGTGTAAAAAATACAAAATTTTGGTAACGTAATACTTAGACGGCCCTTAATATAGATGATAGATATAAAATCTTCATACTGATCGATATTAGGAAGTTAAATTTTTAAAAGTTTCGTGAATAATCCAATGGTGATAATCGATTAATATGATGATTACATTATCATAACGGTGGAAGTGGTAAGTTTAAAATTCAGTGAAAATTTAATTTTCTGCTCTAGTTATGTGGTCGTTGTGCGGACTGTGACGTAGTTACGATAAGCGTCTGAACCGGAATGATCGCTGTTGATAGCCTGGGGTCAGTCACCTCACCAAAACGTCTGCGACCCTGTTCGTACACGGGCTTTTGTTAACACAGCCAGATACCAAAAGTGGTCGAAATATTGTATTAATTCACAAAACCCGTTCAAAATATACCGCCGCAAATTGTACGCTTGTGCCCTTTTTGTTTTAACAACAAAGCTTTTAATTTAACTGGCGGCTCAACTAGGTATATTTACTATATTTAACTGTTTCATTTGTTTAATATTACCGTAACATGTGTATAAAAAAAACAAGTTTTATAATTATTATTATGAACTAATTCACATGTAGATTGCATATTTTATAGTCGTCAAATATGCAAAAATCGTAAACTGGTCTGACTAATTGATACATAGTAGGTAACATTGTCAACGGTCAGGGTTTTCGTCGATATTCTGTATACGCATAATTTTTCTTTTATATATAATAATTATAATTGTAATGCATCAAGGTAGGGGTTTTGTTGTAGACTTCAAACCAACCCCACATAAAACTAATTGGTGACCCCTGATATAGACTGTCAAAGCGATGCGGTGACGTTAACTCCAATTATATTATGACACCGTTAAAGTTACATAACCAAAACTTAGGTCATCTTTGACCCCTTCCTTCCCGCAAATCTCTTACCAACCCCTCTCAACCCAAAATTAATTTTAAATTAAAAAAGACTTTTTAGAAGCAAATATTGCTTACACAATCAACGTTCGTATCCCTCGTCCACCATGCCATCAAAATAAGCAAATCATATACACCCTATTGATGCTTACTTGAGCAGCCCCTAATACCCTCCTGCCACCAAGCAGCTATTATACGTATGTTTCCGTGTCATCACATAAGAGCCAGGTTTTAGTGTATTGACCGTCTTGGATTGTCACTTTTTATCTCCTGATATTAAACTTATAATTAAAAAACTTTTAAATTAAAAACAAAACTGACTTCAAAAAATAAACCATAAGAATTCACTAAAAAGTAAATATAATTAATGACTTTATTAATCTGCTTCTGTTTATTCAATATATTCTTTGTTTTAATGTCATTAATAATTTTCAAATCGTTGCCAGCTTACGGATTACAAAGTGGTGTAAATGTACGTCGCTATTTATATTCAATTTTGATTAAAATCACTAGTCCTTTATTTAGCTTATATGTAATTATTGTGATGAAGCTTAGGCAGTTATTTCCATTTATGTGTACATTGGTTAGCTCTAGCTGTCACCACCGAACCCAACAACAACATAAAAAATCGTATCATATATTAAAGGTGCGATTCACACGGAACACGATAATTTACATTTATAAAACACCAGTTTAATTAATAAAGGGTTAATTTATTTCATAAATTGCTAAGACACAATCAAGGTTACTTTATGAGTATCAAATTAATATTTAAAGACATTAAAATACTCGACCACCAATTAATGCAATGTTTTTTATTGGTTTCCTTCATCGAATATGATAGGTTAGGGTGGGAACTACGTCCATGGATGTAGACCCCGGCCATATTAATGCTGAGTCATCACCATTTCAAAGAGCTATTATATGTAGAAAGTAGATATTATCACATAAATACTTATTAATAAAGACACAATAACTGTGCAATGTATAATTCTTACAAATTTGAACATAAAGTCAAATACTTAAGTGGTCATTGACATGACTATGTTATAGAAAAATAATAAATTCAGATGAATATGTAAAGATATCGTTGATATCATTAAAATATCGCAATGACAAGTAATCTTTTTAAGTCATGTCATTCGTCGATCATTTGAAAGATCATTCTACGTCTTACTTAGATAACTATTCCCTTGTCCTAAAGTTTTGTTCGATTTAGTTTTTTTTTCATGTAACGCATACATATTTTTGTCATAAAATTTTAGTAAATTAATTTATATATTCTCACATTATTTTGTAGTCACGTGATAGGTAATCATAAAATATAAAACGTTTAGAACTAAATGTCCCTTAGAAGTTCTGATTCTGAAAGATAAATTATTTTCTTCTAATCACGAACACATCAGTCAACCGTTCAAAGTTAAAGAAATATATTTCGTTACGTCGCGTCAAACGTTTTATAAAAATGACTGAACTCATTTATCGAGGTTAAGATTTATATGCTTTTTTTTAAAATAATTTTATAATTTTTTCGTGTTGTTCTTATGAGCGTAACTTTTAGTTCATGTTAGAATAATGTATGTTCATTTCGATATATATATTATATCTATGCTTACATTATTGTAGCTTACTGTACGATATCTTATGTCACTTGGTGTTGATTATTGCGGAACAATAAAACTAGTTGTATGTAACAGAATATACTAGGGCGATCCGACTTTACGGTCGAATAGATTGACGGCGAGGACGGTTTCCCTAGGTCAATCCATGGTCATTCTTCACGCGTCATCGAATATTGTTTAAGCTTTACCCGAGCCGTGACTGCCTCGTGACTACTGTACACAAACGCAATTCTAATAAACTCTATATAACCTAAACTTATTACCACAACGGGGCCAATGCACTAATGAATATCCAAGAAAACTTATTCGCACAAACATGTAGCTTTAAGAGGAGGCGGTCATTGACATTATGGTAATTGAAAAACGTAGCGAATATATTATGAGTCATATCATCATTTCAAACATATAGTTAATTATTGTGTATAAAGCTGAAATAAACAAGTTCAACATTCATGAATAACTCATTTATATTTTATCATATTTGTATTTTATCTGTCCGTGTTGTACAACATGCACCATTCTGCATTGAAAAAAAATATATAAACGATTTAAAAAACCATACAACGTCTATAACTGCGAACGTCTTATTTTTTAATTTGGTTAACAACGATAAACATTTTGTCGAATTGTTTCTTTTATATTTTGTGAATACTCAAAATAAATTAACTATGTTAATAGTGTTTTGAAGTAGTAGTTTCCTGATTGGTTGGGTAAGGAATTGGCATCATTTTATTCTGATGCTAAATCGGAATTCGTTTCTACGAATCAATTCCGTTAGTCTACAAATTGCAGTTTCGAGAATGTTTCTTCGTCCATAATTTGATTTACTCTTTACTATAAAATTGTAAGGCAGTTTTAGCGTTGTCTAATTTAACAATTTTTTTATTGGGTATTGTACAATTGATATAAGTATGCACTAAATTAGATCTTATAGGTATCTAGAATAGACGTTGATGAAGTGTTGCTGGAAAAGATTAGATATTTATTTATTATTAGTTGACAAAGGGCGAAAATTTTTATTGGTTAATTTGAAAGCAACACCTCATGATTCGCAACCCCTATGATTAGATACCTATGGCTATGTGTAAAACGTAACTTTACATTTGGAAAAATAAAGTTGCCAGTTGTTTCTCATTTACTGTCCAACAAAATAAATAAAACAAATGTTTGTTTGTAAACATATTATTGTTTATATTTAAAAAAAAAACACGCTATTTAATTCACTTGTTTTGCATTTGATGTCACACATTTAACTTTGTTTTATTTTTATTTACTAAAAGATCGTGCACTTTGTTATTGTTATTTTTTATTATTATCCATTTACGATGTTTTACCGGATACAATATGATTATCGCAACGTATTTATTTATAGGTATTTCTTGTATGATTCGTATGTTATACTTGTTTTAAAATAATTATTAAAACAGTAGCATAATATAGTGTCTAGTAATAAAATCCACTCATTGAAATATTATTTTGGCTGCTTTTCGGAAATATTAGCAAAATAATTAGTGATACGTATAAAAAAAATTATAACCCAAAAAATTGAAAAAAAGAACATTTTATGTGCTTGTGCTTGAATTTGTGAGTTTTTTTTTTTCTCCTAGTACAAAAAAAGTTAAATAGAATAAGGTTCCGTGTAAAAAAAGTTAAAAACTATTACGCAGTGAAGAATATATGAAACGCGGACGCAGCCGCGAGCTCACAGCAGATAAATATATTATCTGATATAGACAATATGGATATTTATTACATTGCATAGTTAATTAAACCCTTGATATATTTAAAAAACTATATATGAATAACAAGAGACGATGAAAATATTTGTAAAATGAACAAACTACTTTAAAACCATTTATTTTGTCATAGTCGAAACGCTAATCTATTAAATAGTAATGTACATAGTGTTTCATGTCACTTACATAATAGAATGAAACATAAAATTTAAGCGAGTAGTCACGAATTGATAAAGAATATGACGTATGTTATAAATTGGCATATTTTCTAAGTTAAACGCAAAATATAAAAAGTGATAAGAATTATCTCGTAGTCACATCGCATTTTGTAACCTTGGTTTATTTCGTTGTACACTTCCTAGTTGATGTGTTGTGTTTGTCTTTTTCGCACAACCTTATTACTGGCAACAGAATTATAGTTTATTCATTGTTTAAATTCCATTATCTCGGACATGATTGAATTATGAATGCCTTGATGGTTACTTCCACATATCATCGATGAATAAACATAGGTAACATAAGTGACCTTCGTAATTGTTTAATATGTCATTGTGTTAAATGTATTGCGAACTGTGATTGATAAAATGTTGGGTGTCTTCTTTCATTGTTCTGGTTAAAGGCAAAGAATAAAGGATAACAGTTTACGACGTTTTATTTTGTGGATTTATAAAGTATTTTTCTTTTTCTAATTTAAATCATGTATAGATTCGATTTTTTTTTTGTCTTTTGTATGTATAAAGACCGAAATGAACGATTATCAATTATTTCCATAATAAAGACGTAGGTACAATACTGAATTATTTTGTAAACTTTACACATATGTATTGTATTTTCTGTGTAAACAACCTTTTACTGTTTAAGCAGAAGATAATGATGTGTATAATAAGTAAAATATAAATAATAATTTACAATTATAAATATAATTATGAAGCGTATCAAAGATTTAAAAAAAAATAACTAGGTTGAAAATTACGGTCGCTTGCAATTTATTATAATATATAAATTAAATACTACACCTATTGGTAGTTAGATCCCGCTACATCAAATACTGTTATTATAAAGAGTATTATTAATTAATGCAAAAAGTTCGAAATCACGCAACTTACTACTGCATATTCGTCAAAGCGCAATTTCAAGATGGCGTCGCATCGTCTAAATTCAAGAGCCGAGCTCAAAATCATCTGAAAGCTTATTTTTGTCTGTTTACCAAAATAATTTAGTGAGCACGAAACGTTGAAAAATCAATGTGATGAGTTTTGCACTTAGATGTCACCAAATTTGTATAAATTTTCATGAATTAAATCGGTCCAATTCCTTGAGATTTATTTTCTAATAAACACCCCCATACACTGCCAGAATTATAGAGGTTACGCATTATGTAGTTTATGTAAGTAATTTAATAATCGGTATAAAGTTTCATACTTAAACAAAACTCTACTTAATATGTTTGGTTGTTGTTATGCGTTCATGTTTTAAAGGCGTTTCGTAATAAATGTGGTACGAATACTTATTCCTAGTTTCGTTGTATTACTTACGCACGCCAGTTAAGATAATATGTGTTACCGGCAAGCAAAGGTACAGAATTCGTGTCGAGAATCTAGACGTTGCTTTATAATTGAGTCAAGCAGTTTTCAACCGCAGACACGTGTCTGTTTTGAGAGGACAGTTAAATTTATTTAACATTGTTTCCGATACCAGTTCTACTGACTTCATTTACTTTGTTAGGTCACACTCGAATATTACAAAAGATTTGCAAATATAAGCATTTTTTTCTTAAATTTTATATTCAAAATTTGTGGTAATAATAAAGTAAGAGAAAGGTTTCCTGCAACGAACATGAATAAAAAAATATTGTATTAAGATATCTCTATACGTAGATTAGCTTTAGTCATCTTCATTTATTTCTCTAAATACCTTTATTTATGTATGTTTTTTTAAACATACAAAAACAAATGAGACAAAGAAAAAAGGAAGAAGCTAAATATACTTCTATTAAGGTTTTAATTTTTTTTTAATCAATATTTATTTCGATATTGAGGGTATTGATTGATACCTGTATTGTTATTACTGTATTTTTATCTATTTTTAATTACATTTTGATTGGCAGTACACACACTTTTAGATTTAAATAAATAAGTCTACATATTACATCAAGCTTTTTAATACTATGTAGATACAATGCTTTGACCACAATCTCGTTTGATCTTACGTGACGATGTACTTACTGCTGCCTTGTGGGGTACTGGTTCTCAAGTGATGCTGGTGGAACACACTTATTGCTTTTCGGCATTAGGTTTTCAAACTTGAAGGTGGTAGATAGGTTACCCAGGCGGGCATTATTAGAAAATACCCTATCACCATGCTATGGTTTCCACACGATGTTTTCCTTTACCAAAAGCTCAAGCTGATTTTTAGAGTTGGATAGGTGGGCTCGAATTCGTGTCCACTGACACGGTATTCGGCACCATTACCAACTGCGCCATCATCGTCGACTTCAAAATGACTACATTTCACTTTGATATTCCATAACATAAAAAATGTGAACGGGATAAAATTATTCAGCTCGTATCTCAAGATCGCTTGTGTCAATCCAAACGCGAAGGAATACAATAGACAATTAAAAATAAACGTGTTTTTGGTTAAAGATGTTTGACACGCTAGCTGACGATGGCAACCTCTAAAACTTACTTACTTAAAGTATTTTTTGTACTTATAATATTTTCATTGTTTAATATTAAAATGATTATTAAATACCACTCAGTATGTATGTATTTAATTTAGTTATAAACACGTTATTGCACGCGGTAGCTATTGCATTATGGAGCAGAAAAAATTGTATTGCACGGTCGTGCCACTTTTAGTAGTATGATATGTATTATTTTTCTACTTTTTATGCTATAACAATCTGTGTTATAAATTGTTTTGTTGAAATAGAATAAAAAAAAAATGTATATTCTAGTTTTGTAATCTACGTGTGGCTGTATTTAATACATTTTGATGAAGATATGGTGTACCTAGTTGTATTGGATGTTTATTTTTTTTTGATAAATTAATCAAACTACTTTGAAGTAGGTACTTGCAATAAATTTCTTAAAGATAAAAGAAAGTAATTGGCATTTAATCACGACATTTCTATAATTCTGGGATTAACACACAATTGAGATATATTTTTTATTATACGACCGATAAGACAGACATCGTGTATCGACTTTATACCTAAACTTAACGTAATATGTAGAAATGTGTTATTAACTAGTAAGACAAAAATAAAATAAATAATAATTAAATAAATCATACTAGAATTTAGCATGTATTTCAGCATGTTCATAGTGAATCCCTTTACCGGCAACCGATACTAGTAACATAACATAAGCTCACGCCTGTTATCCGCGAAGGGTTAGGCAGAGGTGATTTAGCGAAATACGCCACCCATATTTCGCCGAGATTAGTTCCGTCCCAGATGTGACAGGGGGCGAGCCTGTCGCCATATCGGGCACAAATTCCAAACTCCGGGATGATACTGAGTAGAAAAAAAACCCACACAATACCACTTGACCCGACCCGGGGGTCGACACCCAGACCTCAGAACGGCAGTCGCACCGTAATACAACTGCGCCACCGAGGCAGTTTTACTTAGAACACTTGTATACTGTCCACCCATACATAATTATACTTTTATATATCGTACATAATATAAAAAGTAAAATATGAAATTCATTGTTTAAAAATATTTGTCAAACTAATTCCTAGAATTTAGTTTTTTTGTAATCATATCATTTTTAAATTATGGCGTAGAAAATCGTAAAATAAAATATAATAATGATCAGTATAATAAGTAATACGCGTTTATTTGTGAGTATGCATAATTTTTAATAATTACTTAGTGGTCTAGGTTCCGTCTTCATTTGCTTAAAGAGACTATTAATTTTTTAAGTTATGTCACGACTTGAATATATTATATAAGTATTTTTATTTATTTAATTGCTGATATTATCAAAATTGTTGAAATTATCAAGCTAACACGTAACGATCCCCTTAGTCGGTAATCTTAAATACTTCAAGATCGAGTGACTTGTTTTTACAGTTTCTGGCTAATGGCCATTGACCGGACTAACGGTAACGTTCTAAGAACGGCCAGACTTGTCTACGTTTCTTCGTAGAAAAAAAATAACATTTTACACTAGAATAATATAAATAATATGGTTTTTTATATTTGTATAAACATACAATTGATTATTTCCTAAGGTAATAAATTTGAATTAAATATAAAAAAATCATTTAAAGATTCTTATTTATATTTTAGATAATTAAAATACCTCAGAGTTTTTACGGCTCAGCTATAGAAAGTTATTAACTAATGATCTTTAAAAAAATGTCCAAAGAGTAATAACGCTAAGAGCGATAGTTTCATACAAAAAGTCGATTAACATTGAAGCCAAAAATTATATGTGTGCGTGTAAGCGACACGGAATCTCGTAATCCACCGGGACGTAACGAAAGACCTAAGTGGCCGTTTAAAGCCTACTTGAAATGACTTAACTCCGCGTGCAACACTGCCGTTCTGAGTATTTCAATTCTATGGAAATGTCTATTTGTCTTTGAAATTCAAATTTAAGAAACTATTCTCATTAAAAATTAATACTTGTACTCTTATATTTGCTGCTTTTTTTTATTAAAGACGTAGTCGGTAACAAAAGATCGTAGATAGATAACATGACGTGTTACAAAAGTATGTAATCATCTATCTGAACAGAATTCGCCTTCGTTTCTCATAATTGTCGATTTCCGAGTTGCGAAATAATTATCACTCCACAATTACGCAATCATATGATTTCGCATGGTATCGTTAACAACAATATAAATAAGTCAAATTTTATCTTAAATCTGAGGCGCAAAGAAATATGTGTACATTGATTGATTTAGCTTCATGTGTAGGTGGACTCATGTGTATGAAAATGGTTCGTCAAATTTGTTTCCTTGGATTTTCAACAGATATTAAAAATTTACATAATGTACACGAAACTTATTGTCATATTACAAGTAAAATTAAGCCTCAAAAACCTTGGTTCGGCACCTACTGTCTTGTAGTATAATATCACGGAATAACAATGACGGAATTTTCGTTTTAAGGCTTTGTAATTTGTATAATCAATGAATGTACACCTGTTTACACATAAATATATGATTGTAACAAACCTTGGTGGTGAGGAAGCTCAAATAATCTATGCACACAACGTAACCCGTACATTTTCCTGTCTGTTGTCAGATAGCGCATCTCTTGGAAACTAGTACACCAATTTATATATAAATTTCTTACAGATTAAGGAAACCAAGGAAGAATCTAGACTATATTTCATTTCGCTTTTATAGAGAATATAATAAATGGCTTTGATAAAATTACGTTTTAAAGAAGGAAAGAATTATCAACTTCTAATCCTGATAAGACACGCAGTTCCCATGAAAAACAAAGGCGTATATAAATAAAACATCACATCATCTATGAATTATGCGAGGCTATGTTAAGATCATTAAAATTATTTATAAAACAGTTTGAAATAGTTATTTACGATATTTTAATATTATTTAGCGTAATACTTGTTTATAACTAAAATATATCTCAGAAAGTACCAAATAAATATATTATCTACGTAAAATGACAATATTTTCTTAAATATAACTTTAACTTAACAAATTAGTTTTTCAAACCGATTTTTTTCCCTTAAATATTTCAATAAAGATTATGGACTAGTTTAAACCAAAAAACTATATTTAACAAAATTATTATACAGTGTTGCTAATATATTTTATACCTTGTACGTACTCGTATGTCGTTTATGATATTTATATCAGTAGAAAGATTTTTTTTGTCTTAGATAAATGTAAATTAAAAAATAAATAAATTATATTATCTAATATAATATTTAAGAACAAATCATTTTAAACCAACTTATGTTGTAACTATGATATTTATACGTTTCTAGAAGCAATATTTTTAATATAGATATGAAATGTTCCATATATTAACCATGTTCAATATCGTGCTTACATAATATAGTCGATCGTCCATTTGTAGTCCATGACATATAGACCTTTTATAGACGATATCACCAGAACTATCAGTAAGTCTATGGAACTTTTAATACTCAAATACATTGTAATACTGAAATGAGTAATCATAAAATTGTTGGATTAAAGTAGTCTTCATTGAACTATGTAGGTTTTGATATTAAAATGTTACAGTTATTTTAGTTAGTAAGTAAATAATTATTGAATAGGTTTTTATTACTCTAACCGCGCTCATTAATTTTGATTTATTTTGAATAATAAAACTAATATTAGACGTCTTTGAGATGTAAAATGGCCTTAAGCATATTTACGTATTTATATATTGTGAAGATTATTGTTATAGTTTTTCTTTTTGTTGAATATTCAAAATTTAATTAATTATAACATTTGAGAAAAAAAAACAACCTTAAACTTGTGAATTTGTATTTTTTATAAATTTTATATATTGTGTATAGATAGTTTTATAAATATAAATGTGATGTGTACACAGAACGTAAAATAAAAAAGCATTATGTGATCAACTATTTTTTTATAATTCACTTTAATATCATGAAAACTGTTGTAAATCACATGATGAATTTTTTTACATTATTTACTGTAGTTTTATATACTGTAGGCAAGACAGGGCGATTGACGATGGTTAGCCAATCTCTCGACGGTCGCCACTGTTTTTGGATTGCAATGTGGTTACCATCAAGCACTATACCGAGCTACTATAATATTTTTTTATAGTATATAACTTTATTTTAAATTGAGAATCTAATACGAAATGTATGTTTCGAGTTTTCTGGATAATCCAAAGTTTGTTGTGACTTGGTGTAGTTAAGCGCTACGCATAATAACATGTGTTATAAATAATGATACGGAATGTTCTCTTATATTAGTCGCGATGAGATCGTAGTCGTATATAAAGTTTATTATAATTTATCTCTGTTTGAATTTGGATACTATTAGAGATGTGCCTACGTAAGAATATGTGACTAGTCATTGTCATTATGAGATCAGTAATGACGATGATGGCGCCCGTGAGGTTAACGATACCTTGTAGGCTACGTTACCGGTACTTCGGTTTTAATTGAACAATTGTTAGCCAATCACGCATTATGCCTTGAGATTTTACAAATCTGTATGCTACCCAGGGAATTTAAATAATGTGTTGGTATATAATTTTACGTATGTAGGTATTTTACATATTTTACCCGCCTTAGGGAAGTAGCAGTTTCGTTTTCGCTAAGTTCAACTAACGTTAAATTGATGTTTTTATTTCCTATACTATGCCCAATACAATAATAATATTACAGGCATCTCCTTGCAGTTAAATGTAAGTACAAAATGTAGATAGAGAAGTAAGTTCACGGGAATCTTCTGGACGCTGGTAGTCCAAGACCGGTCGTTGTGGAGATCTTTGGGGGAGACCTATGTCCGGCAGTGGACGTCTTTCGGTTGAAAGAATAGATGGAAAAAAGTAGATGCCTATTTTGCAAGTAAACTGATAGAGATTGAAGGGTCACTGTATTATATTTCCTTATTTTGTTATGTCCTGAACATTGAATTTTTTAGTGACTTGCTTACAATTATTTACATAATAATAATGGCCATATTAATCCGTTAACCTAATCTAAATCTGATATTTCTGGTCTTGTAAAAAAAATATTATGTAACTTAATAGTAACTGTGAATTTGTAGTTAAATATAATTTTTATCGGCATGATTACTTTTATACTCTCAAAATGAATTTCGAAATAAGTCATAACGCAGTGTACGCACGTTTTTTTTAATGGAAGAGAAAACAATAGGACGACGCTGCGTGTGGTCCCTCGCATTATACCACTTTAAAATTCGAATTTTCCGCATTTGTATGTATAACCGAATTTTGACCTTCTATTGTTCTGTAAATAGATGGTTTTTAGTCTCAAACTTGCTAATATGGTACGCACGAACATGACTTCCGTAGATGCTGCGCGTCAGTGCGAAATTGAAAGCGAAAGTAAATATTTTCAGACAAAGCTTTAGAAAACGGATGTAAGCTGATGTGAGTGTCCGCTTGGCAACAATATCAACTATATTATTTTGTGTTGTTATGAAAGCGTGTAGGCAACATTTTTAAGAGTATTTATTTTGTAAATTCGAGTTGGTGATCGGATGGTCCAGTTCTGACAGGCCTTTTTGCTTTTTTTTTCGAGGGGAATTTATTTATGCACTAGCTGTTCAAAATTAACTCAGGAAGAACCACGGGAAGGTGGAAACGGGGGACGTGTGAAAGACTTTCACACACAAGTATGGAGAGGCTGTCACACGTCATATTATTGTGGGTTTCATTACCTAACTTCCATCAATCTATTCAACCGAAACACGTCTACTGCTGGCCATAGGTCTCCCCCAAAGATTTCCCGCGACCTTCACCAGGTCACCTAACTTAGGCTACTTTTATTTTTGTGAAATAATTATGGTTCCGCGTAAGTTTTAGTGGTAAGCGTTTGTAATTTGTGAGAAATAAGTATGTAAGCATTCTGGTAAAGAATTTAGGTCTTGTAAAAAATAGGGTCTATTATTATTATTTAAGAACACTGAATTGTGCGGAATAGAAGATATGAAACGCGGGCAGACATGCGTGAACAGCTAGTTTTAATAATAAATATGGTTTATATTATACAAAAGGAGATTGTGATATAATCCTTAAATCGGATAAAATGATAAAATGTATGCAAGCGGCGCGGCGCCCCGGACTACTTTCTCTCGAATTCGGTCGCGAAAGTTGTCTCAATGCACACTTTCTACTTCGATAATACCGCTCCGATCTGTCTCGGTGTTGTTGTTTTAACGGATATTATTTAACAGGGTGTTTTATGTAACCCATTTTAAATGTAAAAGATTAATAACGACCATCATAAAAGTGTAGAAATTTTATCTTCATCTTTTTGTTTGAAGTATTATTTACTAGGGCCATTGTTGTAATAGTTTTAAAGATTTTTCAATTGTATTCTTTGTTTAAAAAAATACCTGCGTTTATAATAAGTAGTATTCGAAATTGACCATAATTATTATTGTTTTACCAAAATGTTGTTTCCAATTTATTCCTCGAGAACACTAAAACTCATCAATAGTACTAAAAAGAAAAAAACTATACCTGTTAACAAACAAAGGAGAAAAATTACTAACTATTTAATCTTTACTTATTTATATTTTGTGTAAGTGGGTTCATCCAAGTGAAAATTATCAATTCGTCCCCATTATTCTTTTTTAAGTTCAGCTATTTTATGTATTAGTGCTTTTAAAAAAGCTTTCCAGTGTCTAACTTTAAAACAGACAGTTGCTCTCACATGAGCTTTTAGCCCAATTTTTCACTTATATGATTAATTTACATAAATTCATTTGCTGCTTCACAATAAGAAGTTACTTTCTAAGTTCAGAGGGGTTGAGTTATTTCTCGATATTTACTGATTTTTTTATATGGATAAATATGTAAGGTATATAATAAAGTATAGATAATAGTAAGGTATGTATATAATAGTAAGGTATGTAATAACTGTAGGGCGCGGAGTTTCAAATTTATTTGTAGATCGATTTGCGATAGTTATAAGAGTATAAAATACTTTTCTAAATAGCATAACATAAGCTCACGTCTGTTATCATCGAAGGGTTAAGCAGAGGTGAAATAAAGAACTACACCACCCACATTTCGCCGAGCTTAGTTCCGTCTCAGATGTGATCCTGTCGCCATATCGGGCAAAAATTCCAGACTCCGGGATGATACTGAGTAGAAAACCCAATATCACTTGACCCGACCCGGGGATTCGAACGGTTTTAATATTTACTTAATTATAAATGAATTATTATTAACAAAAAATTGTTAAGAGATCTTTGCTATTTGGAAACTCCAATCCACAAATTACGTGTCGAGATATAACAAAGATGTAAGCAGTCACTAGATAATAGGTATTTTAAATGAGAGTAGTGCGTAAATGCATTTCCCCTCGACAAAAAAAAAGGTATTTTAAAAGAATATATTTTTTGATAACGAATTACATAATATCTTTTGCGAACACTATCAATATGTAATTGTATCGGTGATATAAATATGGCTTAAATGTATTTTTATATAGACAATTTTCTTATGTTATTAAAAAAACTGATATATTACTCTGTTGCCAAATTTATTTAACAATAAAGCAAAATAATACATATACATTTATCTTATAACAGGAGTTGTCTAAAAAAATAATATAGGTAACTTAGTTTAGGAGTAATGCTAGAACCGTGACATAAAAAACAGTTTTAAAACTGTAAAGTTTAAGTGTGAAACGCTATTTACCCAAAATGCTTAGATTATCAAAACTATGTCTTTATTGTTTAACTTCGATTTCAGAAAGATACCATGTAAATATATAAATTATGCCGAAGGGGGGTTAGACCAAATAATATCTAATAAATTAAAACAAACCTTATTAGATGATTAATTAAAAAACACAAGAGCAACGAAATGATATTTAATTGGTACACTCCTACTCTATGGACAGTGGCGCTTTATACTTATTACAACCCCTCAATTAAAATCCGTAATTATGGCATGAGAAATGGATCCATATAATTGTATGTTAGTTCTGTACTTTCTATCGTATCAATAATACTGGAGCCCGTTACGGTCGATTTGTGTTTATTACGTCATGAACATGTAATTACGGAAAGTATTACGAAGATACGTATATAGTTTTTCTTCACAGTATCTTTTAAAAAATATTTTGTATGACAATTGACATAGGGCATTGATTTACGTATACAAAAATCTAGTATGTGGCATTAATATTTTCAAAAGAACAAATAAATATTATATATAGATGTACATTCATGCTTATCAAAGACTTTGTAACTGTTACAAGTTGGAAAGCTCGGTGAAAATATGTCTAATATGCGTTGGTTAGATTCAAGCAGTGAGCTAAACAAGCAGATCCACTTTCACCTTCGACATATCTTGCCAGTCGAACTCTACGGAGATATAAACTTGATTAAATTAATAGTTCCTGCCATCCTGTCTGTGATTATCCTAGAAATTTGAATATTCACTATTAGAAATCTCTGGTACCGTTAATTATTTAAATAATTTTGGTCACACATTAAACATTGTCAACTGACGATTAAATAAGTATATTAAATAAGGATAAAAAATAATGACTTAATAATAAAAAAAACAAGTTTGTAAATTTTTGTTACTTTATTTGATTCATTTCCCACAAAAGACATTCTAATATTACTTACCTTATTTGTTTTTATAATTATGGCCAATATAGTACAAATAAGAAGGGGAGAGACGAATCAATTATCTTATATAAACATTTTTATGTGCATTTTAAACGATAATACATGTGTACGAATTAAATTATACTACCTTCGCTACATATGTATACTTGACCGACATGTATGTTTCTGTATATATGTAAATCGTATCGACACGTGGTAAATCAACTGCGCATATTTTACCGCCAACTGTGAAACACGTGGTCGTACTATAATCGTAGATTGATTCAATGTGTAGTGTAGTAGCCGTAGTATAGATATATTTTTTTGTATGTAATGAACTTATCATTAATCACAGACCACTTCCATTAACGCTTATCGCACCAGGTCATAATATTACTTTCAATTTATAAACCATTTACCGGTTTGTTGTGGTTTCATTGTTGTAGGCAACTTTTTTACAGTTACGTAAATTTTGTATTCATTTTTATTGCTCTATTATAGTTCATTCAGTGTATAATACAGTTAGAATGTTGGTTTTCGTTTGCGTACATGTCGTGCCATCTAGTATCGCGCTATTGACACATTTGTAAGACATACCTTTATATGGTTTCGAAGCGAGTTTCAAGATGGCGCTCTTCTCATGTTTCATAATAAGATATTTACTTTGTGAGGTAGTCGTACAAGAATCATAAAAATCATATATATTTTAATATTTCTTATTGACATTCACATATTCTGTATGTATCTTTTTAAATCTATAAGTGAATACGAATTAACAAATTCACTTGATAAAGTCAACTGGTAAAATTTATCTATTTGCTTCATCGTTTTAATATTTTTATCTATAGGTATTATTATAATAGTCGTGGTGGTAGAATATTAGAATTAGTAGAATATCGATCTGAAGCCTACAGATTTCAATCTTGAAATTAGTTATTAAATTTATAAAATTAGATTCTATAATTAGAAAATAATTAACAATAAATACCAGTAGCGTAGCTCGCCCTACACGGGTTCTGTATCAAAATTTGTCGAGGAACCCTTATACCCAAATGGGGCGACTCTCAAATGGGCAGTAAAGATTTTCAACAAAAGATACAAAAGCGCTCGCATTGATTAAAATAAAAATTAATAAGTAAGCATCCGCTGAGCACAACAAACACCTAATGCGATCGCCAACCCGCCTGTCAAGCATAAATAAGAAAAAAGAGTAAATAAATAAGTACGAAACGCCAAAACACATCTTTTGTTAATGTTATCCATTAATACCTCTACGTAACTGAATTCTAGGAAAGCACGCGTTGCTTTCGGAGGAGGTACAGAAGCTCTCGGCCAAAAAGATCTTACAGTATACCCAGATTGTAGGTCTAGGCAGTGAGCTTTAGCAAAATAAGGGCGATCACAATAGATCTGACTATGTCGCAGTGATACAGGAATGGTTTAGCCTGCAAAGCCCTTCTTCGAATAATAAATAAGTAAGTACTACTAAGAACTAATTGCTTCTAAACAATTACATTTCTAATTAAATTTACTTTGGTACACTTTTTTTGGCAAACTAAAATATTAAATCGTTTTTAGTTAGATATGGGGACGATTTTAGGTTTTCCAGGTATTCTAAAACTCTTAAGTTTAGCAAAGCAAATTTAACTGAAATATGTATTATTTTCTTGTATACTTCAGGGCCTATGTTATTTGGGAGCCCCATATAATTAATATGGCTGTAATAGTGTCAACTAGTTTTACCCAATTATTATGCTAGAATTTTTATTACAAAATTACACATAATCCGTATATAAATCAATATTTATTAAGAAGCGCGGACACAAAAAAAATAACCAAAATAAGAAAGTATTCAACACCGCAAATAAAACCGCCTTAGATAGTGTGTTTATCACAGCGAAGTTTTCAGATGACCGCAATAGACTTTTAAATATTTTTAAATAAAAACATGAAAATTATTTAAATTTTCTTGTTCAGACGAGATAAATTGCACGAATTCAATTATTCTAAATGCTAGATCTGTATTATACGATGTGGTTTGAAACTGTTATTTCTCGATAAAAATACATTTATATTTCTTAAACAACGGTAAACTACTAATGATTAGTCTTAGTTTATAATAAAACAACAACATTAAGTTTTCGTGTTTTAATATGGCGATAATTCGTAGACTCTGTTTACTTTTGTTGCAAAAAAATATATATCGTTTTATTGTTTAAATCCAAGGTCATTAGATAAAAACTAGGAAAAGAGTAAACGGCGAGGTCTTTTGTCCCCAAATTGGCGGCGTCACCCTAACTGCGGAAGGTCCTCGCTTTGGTGCAACCTTGATGCCGTATACAATTACAGTCAGCTTAAATATTGACTATCCCCGGGTCCTTCGCTCAGGTATATCTTGAGATTAAACAATTGCTCCACGGTTCTTTATAGTAAAACTTTAACGCATTGTTTAAATAATAGTAGATACTTATCTTTTTTTTTCCGAGAAATCAATACAGACTGAGAACTTTATCTTTGTGGTTTATGCCAAAGATAAAATTTACAAATCATTGGCTACTATGAAAAAAAATTTCGGTGAGTAAATCTTTTAAAGTGTCAATAAGTTAACTGTTTTATTTTTTTTTGTTTAATAAACGACGAGACAGCTTTGTTGTTTCGTGTGTATAAAGTATCGGATTTTAATACTTGCTATACAGTATTTTTAAATAAAGATAAATGAATTTCGTAATTTTGAAGAATATTAATATGTTAGCTCACTCAGTAACCGTTAGAGTATATGAGTTTATATATAAACTCTTCCTTTTTTTTAAACGCGAGTAATAAGTACTTCTTAATATGTAAAATTCTAGTGTTTTCTGTCTGTTGCTTTGTCTTGAAACACGGAAATCGTTATAAATAATCAAGAAGGACGAGAACACTTTAAACTACTCAATTTTGCTGGCGATATGAGTTAAAGTGTTTATTTATGTATATTTATAATTTTATTTAAGTAAGTATTTGTAAAATTGTATTTACAATATTTAACTTGAATATTTGTTTTATTTATGACACGACCCCACGGACCATCGAAACTGCACATGACAGAATATTTTTTGTGTAAATACATAAACGATAAATTAATTAATATTTTTGTGACGCTTTTGTATAATTAACACTGGTGATGGTTTTTACATAAGATTTATTTTGTTTTATATATAAAAAAACTTACTTGGCTTGTATATATATAAAGTCTTATGACTCGAATATATTATTAAAATCGCTGGAGAAATAGATACGTGCTCGACAGTTAATAGAAAATTTAAAATACGCAATCGTTACATTAAAATTACTGAAATAGTATCTTATTATCAATGTCATTAAAACGCGCTGAAAAAATAGGGTTCCTGTAAAAAGAATGACCTTCGTGTTAGTACATTCACTGACTATTTTGTCGATTTTTATAAATACGCTATAACTAGATAATTTAATTATGGCTGCGCAATGAGGCCGTTGAATCATCAAGTTACAATACATAATTTAGTAAGAATAAAATGAATTATACAAAATATTATTAGTCATTTAGTAAAATTATAAAAGTGAATATTATAACAATAGTATCTTTGTTTTTAAAAAAAGATATTCATGAGGATAATCTAAATTGAACTGATAATAAGATAAATTAGTACATCGCCGTAAACAAATATTAAACGAACTTATAAGTTAAGGTCTTTAAAAATCTCAAGCTATCTGTATGCAAATTTATAAAATTCACGATTTCTCTTAGCTAATTTCTAAAGTTCGCAAATTTCTCAAACTCGCTCTAAACCTGCTATTTCGTCGTAACAATCAACGTTTGCATAAGGCCATGGCCGCCGAAAACGCGATTTTGCCACTTTCAATATACCTAGGCGCTAAAGTACTTCTTAGTTACTTGCTCTCCGTAACTATTTCCAAATATATTGCGTGCGCGGTGCTATAGAAATTTTATGCTCTGAAATAATTATATTCATTTCGAATGCTCACATTTTTCTATCGATTTATATAATTAGAGTATTTAACAGAAACATTACATGATGCTAGTTAAAATGTAAACTGTAACAAGCTAAATCTGAAATGGGTTTCGATATGAAATCAAAATTATTTTGTTATATTTTCTGCCTTATAAGTTGTAATAGGTATATTCAATCCCTTGTTTTAGGACAACTTAATATGTAAACATTGTATCAAACTGTATAAGTGAGCGTTTCTTATCGTCTGGATTCTGAGTCCACAGGATCTCAAATGTTTGTAGGTACATACATACTCATAGGTTACCTTTGAAGTTTAAATTTCGAATGCACTCATTATCGTTTTTTGTAGTAATAACTTAGTAGAAACAAAACAAATTAGCAAAAGTAACAATTCTAATATTAAATAGCTAAATATAATTTTGAAGAAATACCAATTAAAAATCGTTAAATTAAGTGTCTAATAGGTAATACTTAATAGTCTTTTGTAAGACAAAATTCTCGAAAACTTCAAATTAGGAATATTAAATAATTATTGTTTTTTAGGAATTCTGTTATATTATTTTGATTCGAACTAGCTCTAAATATTAGTTACTAGTTATTGTCTGTGGTTTTACTCGCATAGTTCACGTTCCACTGGGATTTTGGGAATGAAAACTGTCCAATGTCACTACCTGGATTTCAAACTATGTCCATGCCAAATTTCATCTAAATCGATCCAGTAGTTTTTTAAGTTTATTCGTTACATACAAAAAATAACAAATCTTTCCTCTTTATAATATTAGTATAGATAAAAGACTTGATATTAAAACTTCTTTGTTTTAATTTTATCAATACTGTCGCATCGTTCTAAGTTTGTTGGAGAAAACCATGTTATTAGTTGCACTCTTTGAGATATTTGATTTGATATAAACCTTACGGTACCATACATACTTGTGTTTATTTTTAAATTCTATAAATATTTAATTATTTAAATCACAGTGTTGGTGTATATTTTTACAATGATCCTCGTTCATTCAGAGTACACGACCCACAAATTATCACCAGAGAGAACAAAGGAGCAAAGGTGTTCCGTTACTTCCGTTCGCGTCATCACAGTCTCTGAACGGATACTGTATAAACACTAAATTGTTACCACAGCAACACTCATAACATAAATGTGGGTTATTATAATTTAGACATGTTACATTGCTCTATTTTCATTATCATTCAACGTTATCAAACGCGCATGTCTGTTTTTTTAATCGTTGGCGTATGTATTAGAAATTATTAGATAAAAGGATATAACATGTATTCTTATTATTACGTGTAAAAATTATTATAGGAAAATTATTGCGCTTTATTGGTATTGTACATTTTTTTTTATTGGAAGTTACAGTGTTAATGTGCCCGAAGATTGTTTTTTTTCGAACTGATTAAGGTTATTGACCCGTAGAAAACATTTTTAGTATAATTATTATGTTTTTTTAACCTGTATCTTTTTCACAAGTTCGGTAATTTTTCACTATGGAAACACAAATTAGGCCTGAACCGTTTTGTGTTATTCCAAAAAACCTAGTTTGGTTGACCATAAGGGACAAATACGCCTACAAGGCTGTATAATTGTGGAATAAATTGCCAGATAAGTTCATTCCAAAGAGCTCATCAGGGGATTCGTACAGCGCAAAGCTGAAGAAGCCCTGATGTTCTGTAGGAATCAGCTGGAAGTATTAGTGAGAGCACTAACTGGACATTGCTGTTTGAGCAAGCATATGCACAATATTGGTGTCCTAAATACAAGAGAGTAGATGTTCTTTAAATATGCAGACGAAAACGCCAAAGTACTTCTTGTGTGAATGTAATTCATTAATACCTTATATGTCGTGAATTCTCGGTAAACACGTGTAGATGCCGGAGGAGATACAGAGAATCTTCGCCAAAAAGATACTACAGTACATTCAGGTTGTAGGTTTAGACAGTAGCTTTAGCAATAGGTATAGGGGCGGTCACAATTGATCTAACTAGCTCGCAGTGATACATGACTTATTTAATCTGCATAGCCCCTTTTCGAATAATAATTACAAACCTAGGATTAATATCATTAGTCTTTAGGCAGTGCGTTTTTTTTTTTACAACCCGAAATCGCTATCCGGCGCTAGGCGAAGCACCTTCCACAACATTTTAATTTGTGCGCGAACTTTGTCACTGGTTTTTTTATCCCCTTTCGTCTCAGACGTAATTCTAATAATTTTTACATATTTTGGGGTTTCCTTTTTTTTGTGTTGCCTTTATTTTATTTATTTTATTATATTTTTTTGTACAGTTTCTTATTATATTAATCTATTTCTATATTCTTTTGGTCTGTCATTTTTACATTTATTTCTTGGCAATCCAATTTATTGCCTCTTATTCTAGTTTTTTATTTGACATGATTCACAACATAAAGACATAACACAATATATAGTATGACATTCATTATTTCATTATACATTTATATAAATACCATTTAATTTCATTAGGTTCAATAATTTATTTATTTGATTTAATTTATTTGCCATATTTCTTTTCCCTCTTTCCTTCTACGACGTGTTTTAATTCCCATTACTGTTGTTCTTTAATTTTTTTTCCTTGTTACCTTTTCGGTTTGTTCACTTGTTTTGAGCGCCAGCCGTTTTGGACACTTCCTCGATGAAGTCGAGGAAAGCGGCGCGGAAGTCGTCATCTCCGATCAAGGCGAGAGACTACTTACGCTCAACCTCAACCCGATCCTGACCTCCAGGTCACTGCTGCTAGTGCTACGAGCCAGAGTCTACTGGGCCGTGAGAGCCAGGCGGTAAAGCGGAGCCGGGTTCGATAGCATGTTCAGCGAAGATCTTGAGTCGTTCTATATGCTGACGTCCTAGGTTCCCGCCTTTTGGACCGTCTGTACAGCCCTCAGCAGCGCCAACATCGAGCAGAAGGGCGAAATTTTCCGTACCGGTCTTCACGCCCCTTCCACAAGATCAGGGCGGCTCCTACACCGCCGTCGATCTTCGACCTATCGGTGTAGATTCCGGAGCCGCCCGTGTTAGGTTCAAGCGGGGCTTCTGGGAACTCAAACATCTCACCCTAGCACTGAGAGGGATGCGGATACTGGTTGTAGCAAACATGATACTCCAACTCACGCCCAACCACGATCTCGTCCTGCAATTCTCGTCTCGTCACTGGTTGGGAACCATTACCCTACCGTTATGTTATGGGGTTTTATTAAAATTTGAGTGAGGAAAATCAATTTTTTTTCTTTTTTTTATCTAACGGAGCTGACTAATATTGAAATGATTTTACTCAATGAGACATTATAAGGTAAAATAATATACGCATTAAGGATGACGATGTTGTACTGCATTTGCATTTGGAAATAACAACATCGTTTATGATGTAATAAATATAAATAAAAACCTATATTCGTTTAAAACATTATGTATTTTAAGGATTACACTGTGGGGTTTTTGTTAATTCTACTGAGTAATTAGAATTTTCTATTGGTATTTCCTTCCAAAAAGGTAGTTTGAAAATTTATTATATTAACAGTAAAAAAGTGCTTTTAAAGTTATTGTAATATGAATACCCAGTACAGTTCAAAAGAAATATTAATTTACTTATTAAAATAAAATATATTTTTAATATCTGAAATTTGGAGCATATAAAATCAATATTTACTTTATAATAATAATGAAAAATATTTTGTGCTACTTACAGTATTTTGTTTTTTAGTTAGTTATGCATTGACTTAGTGTTTCAACTGCGTATATTTTCTTATTGTCGATATTAATTACCGTGACATGCCAGAATTTTAAACTAATAAGTTTTACATAAATAAATATCAATGTACCAAATTAAATATGAATAAAAATAAACATGCTTGAAAATATATTTTAATTGTTTATTATTTTCGTATTTACATCTGAAATATTTAGGTTACATTTGATTATTTAAATTTTAAACGACTTTAAATATTTCAGAAATCAATAACCTATGGATATTATAAACAAAAACATTTATCGTTTATCTGGAATCATGAATTGTGTAGAAGGCGGATTAAATATTTACAATGTATTTGGTAATGATTGCGTTGAATTAAAGATTTTTATAATGTAATGCAGAACCATTTATAATAACAGAGAAAAATGAAAACTTTTTAATTAGGTTATTAATGTTATAAACGCTGTAATAACGTATAGAGACGTATATCGCCGCTTTTATTGAAAACATCATTGCCGCGCCCACTGTAGTATTTAATTACTAGGCCTTCAGTTCATTACACGGACAACGGGTTGCCTAACGTTGAACATGTGCCCATACAAATGCAAACACCATTTTCCGTTTAGAAACCCAACTGTTTAACTGTTAGGCAATAGCGAATGGTGTACTTATTATACGTCATTATTTTATAGTACCTGCCTTATTCTTCACGGGTTATGATTTCTGAACTGAAACCTCATTGAAGTGAAAACTTCTTTAGCCGCGTTAAGCGGTTTTAGGTACAGGAAAAACTTATGGGTTTGCGTCACGACATGCTATAGTGTGACACATAGAGTAACAAATTTGTTGCGGTCACATTAATTCTATGGTGTGACACGTATAAACGGTGGCGCTTTATATGCTTCAGTATTGCTACGCCTAAAATAATTTTCCATAAATGCCTGAATAAAATATTCAAGTAGAAACGATTACTACTAAATTATTCCGTCGGTTGTCCTTATATTATTAATCTCACTTTTTAAAATGTTTTTTTTTTTAATAAATATAAAGATCCTTTCATATTAATTGTTGCTCGAGTCCCTAATAGACATAATATAATATAATAATAGACTATTTTAGGTTTTTTAAACGTAGAGTAGTATATGAAAATCATAAATAATGCACTAGAAAGTGTAGCTTTTAAAGAATTTTGTGGGATATATTTTCCGATATTTCTTAAATTCAACATTCAAATAATCTTATAATTAAACACCAGTCACCAATTATAAAATGTGAAAAATGTTTCCCTTGGTCGTGGAAAAGTTAACACATTGAGTTTCATACATCGTTATGTTATGTTATACCTATCTATATTAGTATGAATCGATTTGACGTGCGACTTAATATGTCGATTACCCACAAAAATGAGACAATAGGAAAACAATGTAAAGCTGGCGTAAACGTCAGGTTAGTGCTCAAGGGGTTAAAAATTACGCGTAAGCAAGGTCGTAGGTTCAAATCCTCAACATATGGAACGAGTTTTATTTCTTTTTTGCCCTTCCGGTCAACAGCATTAGCTAGGTTAAAAAAAATCTAAATTAGTATGGTTCAAAGAATAGCTAAAGCTATGGAAACTTAAATTTCCCGTATATCTCTGTCGATTAACACATTCTGTAAATAGGACGCTTCTTCATAAAAAAGATCTGGGTTAAGAACTTAGCCTAAATTGGCTTACATATCACATTATTCGCTATACTATGGCCAATATCTCATCTGAAGTTAAGGGTGGTTGCGTCTGAAGTTCAAACGAAAGAGTTAAGCTAGCCTTGATGTTCTTCATTGAAAACAGATTTATTAGGTACACGGTTCCAACAAATATCTTCCATAGTGATCCGACGTTTGCGATTTTTATTAGGTATAGAAATAGATTATAAGATTATATAAGTTACTACTATCGTCTTCATCTTTACTTTGTTAGCATATTATTTACGCATTAGTATAAAATATGTGTATAGGAAAAGGCGACTAAGATCCTCTGAGGACCACAAACACCTACTGCGATCGCCAACCCGCCTGCCAAGCGTGGCGATTATGCAAATTCCCCCCTTGTCTTTGGGGCAGACCTAGTCTAGCAGTAGACGCTTTTATGGTTGGATGAATGAATGGATGGATGGATATATATTATGTAGACTATACACGCAATACAGGATGAATCATGCCACTCAACTAATACAATAATTATGTCTTTATTTATTTACATTCTGTCTGGGAGTCACGTATCAACCAAAGTTAACCGATAATAATTGAGTTTATTAAACTAACCGGGCACGTAAGATATATAAACTGTACGATATACATATAAATTATAATCTAAAACTAGACACGCAAATACGAAGTACCTACTCCATGTTCGGATATATGCATGATGCATACAGCAAGATAATTTTTTTTCATAAAAAAAAGATAAAATATTTTTCAAACTCGATTATCGATTCATTGATTCATCATGGATGATTCGACGAATGTCTCGGGCGAACGATATTGTATAATATACGAAAATTTTCCTAGAATATACGTCCGGTAATTCCTGATATGTCTTGAGGTAAAAACAAATAATTTTCCGTAGAATATCCCGCGACGCTCAATGTTGTTTGATTACGTCATTATAATAATATCTCGGACACATATCCTTATGTGTTAAAGTTAAAGTAACACCCATGTTAACGTGGCTTTCGATATTAATATGAACTGATCGTGTTATAGAAAACTTAGCGAAGAATTAACAATATTATCGTTTAGTTATTTATTTATTTTAGTCTTAATTAATTCGTACGCAAGATTAAATTGTGTATGTTGTTTTTTTTACACTTTTGGCATGTGGTAGAAAATAGTAGAATATTGAATCTTAATTTTAGACTGGCCATCAACTGCATACAAATTTTAAATTGATTATTGTGGCTACTTATTAAAACAGTAAATAAAAAAGGCTACCATAATTAATATTTGTTAATTACTTGTATTCTGCATAATGAAATAGGAAGTTTCTAGAGCTTACTATTTTCTGTGTTTTTTTTTTGTTATATTATTGTCACTTAACTAACATTAGTCTAGGAATATGATTAAACATTAATGTCTAAATAAGTAACATAGTATGTTCGGTTGCTTAAATTCATATTTAATACAAAAATAATCATATTTTGAACACACAATAAACAATTACGTTCTCTTTCTCTTTCTTACGTTCTCGATATGAAAATAAATTCGGATAGAACGTTACATAATTAAACGATTTCTTATTAACATTGATTTACAATTTAATTGAAAATATATAAAAAAATATATTTAAATAAATCTATACCTATATGAATACAACTGGTATTTATATTTTATCGAGTCGATGGCATTGTACTGTTCTATAAATTAGCTTATAAACATTTACATACAGCAACGACATCGCTTTCATAGTGACAACAAGGCCGATGACCGTCGTACTAAACGGTTAATTTAAATAAAATACAGTCTACCATGAAATCCATGCTACTAGCAACTATATGATTCCTCAAACAACGTAACTGTAACGTAAATATTAACATGATTTCTTCTAGTCTCATTATCACAAGATTAGAAACAGCTTTAAATAATAGGACACATATAGTTTAAATTTATAAAGCAATTAAGAAAACAAATATGAAATTAAGTAACAGTTTAATCATCAAAATATTTATAATAATAATAATATATATTTATTATTTTTATAACAAATGTAGATTAGACGGACTTGTAAATAATTTCTTAAAATAATTAACCATTCACAGTGTGTGGACGAATACTCGTACGTTCACATTGAAAACACACATTGACAGTTCGCCCGGGAAATATTCAAACGCTACTTGGATAATCCGACGATGCATGACGTGGTTTCTCTCCATTCAAATTTGTCCTCCGCCTTGATATTTTATTTTATCATAAGTAAAATACGAAAAAAATTACAAAAACTATTTCCTTTTAAAACAAATCACATCAGAAGCATAACGGCTTAAGATATATATATTTTTTTCTTATTTATGACTACGTTCAAGAAATAATTATTTATATTTATTTCCGCAAGTTTTTTTCCCGTAATGTCCGCTGTTTAACTATAAAGATATTGTTTTATTTTATCTTATTACACAACTTTTTTTTTCATATTACTTTTGATCAATACATATTAAATATTACATATAAATGTGTTTTTTTTGTTGATTAGTATACATAGAGGCTAAATAATAGTCTTACTACTTTGGACATTTATTCAATTATAGTTCATAATATGATTAGATTCATATACTGCATAACATATACACACTCTTCGTATATATTTATACTAATAAATTAAATAAACTACATTAATTTTTGTAGTAAATTATTCTGTCAGTGCAAATTGGCAGAATGTCAATTTTTTTTTTTTTACAAAAATAATAACTTTGTATTCGTACCAATTATTTTGTTTCATTTTACTGAATATTAACGCATTCGTTTGTATATGTAATAAAATCGTTTATTATCAATAATTATATAAACATAATATAAAAAGGTTATTCCATTTTGCCCCACAGATAGGACACGTGGTATTTCCCGTTGGTCACCATTAAGCATATTTACGCGAACGAAGTTTATTATAAATTATTAAGATGTTGCTATCTGAAACGTATATACCTACAACTTCATTATCTTAAGTATGAACAACAGAGAAAATGTTATTAAAATTAATTTGTGATTTATTCCCTCAAAGCTAAGTGCACGGAGTCTGCTGCGTAGTATATTCTTGATAAGCGGTCAATGATGTGAGAATAGGAAATACGTTTCTGATCACTCGTGTGTGATTATTAATAGACAGTTGCCTGTTAAATAATAATATAATAGAGGTTTATAAAAAAGGATTATTCGTGTTTAGACACATAAGACGTCTATCAATTCCGAAATATTTTACTTTAGTTTTTTTAAATAATCTTATCATGTATATTCTTGATGACGTCTGTACAATAGATTAAGGTGACGCAGGTAAATGATGAGGTACATGAGATCATCATTATGAAGATTGGATTCGAACTGATGGTTCTGAAGAAGTAATGTTTACTCATGACAATAATTTTGATAAATCCATCGCTAAGCGATAAATTATATTTTTTTTAGGTTCGAACAATTTTAAATTAAAGCGATAATGTACCAGTGGGTAGTGCGGTCGGATTCCGCGTCAATTGAAGCGGGTTTGATTCCACCTATCCATTTTGAAAAAATCGACCTGAGCTTTTGGTGAATGAAAACATCGTGAGGGAAACCTTAGCATGGTGGTAGGGCATTTTCTAATAATGTCCGCCTGGGTAGGTTAACACCCTCAAGTTTGAAAACTTGTTGCCAAATACCAATAGGTGTGTTCCGGCAGCATCACTTGAGAACCTGTTCGTAGGTTTAGTATGTTTACCATCCTGGACCACATCGTCACTTAACATCAGGTGAGATTGTGGTCAAAGCACAGCCTATATCGTGTAAAAAATAAGATAAATACAACGTCCTCTGTAGCTCGTTTTGCCGACATAAAACATACCTTTTAAATGAGATTTCCGAACTCGTTTTTTTTATATTATGAGTGGGTATTATTCTCCTTTGATTATGTTATTAAAGAAGTTATTAGAACTTAGTGACATTTCATTATTAATATAAATATATAGTCACAGAAAAGAATATAAAACAGCCAATGCTTTCTGTTGAATGAAGTAGTGTGGACTACTTAAAAAATCAGTGCAAAAATTAAAAAGTTTTTCCGTTATATGTAACGGTTCTATACATTTCATTTATCTAATAAAATTAGTGTCAGTTCAGAATTGGTTATTTGTAAATTCATACACACCTTAGAAATATAAATAACTTATTTTTCCAAACATAGCTGAGGAGCGTTTTCGCAAAACGTCGCGTGTTTTTTTTTCAGGAAACGAGTTTATTTGTTTATTTTTCTAGAGATAAGAAGTTTTAATAAGTTATTTGTAGTAGATTTTTAACGGTATATGTATTGTTTACAGAAATTTAATTGACGTTAATAAAAACGGCTATGGAAAGAGACAAAAACAATAAAAAAAACTTTGTTGAGATGATGTTTGTTGTAACGCTTTGTGTGGAGCGTTTTCACAAAGATTTAGAATAGACATTTTTGATCAATGATATTTCTATAAGCAATACATAAACCGTTCAAAATTTCATACAAAGTATTAAATACTTATTGAAACTTCTTACCACTAGAAAAATAAATAAGTAAACGAGTTTCCTGAAAAAAAAAAAACTTTTTTTTATTATGTATCGTTTTGTGAAAACGCTCCTCAATTTCAAATACCCGTATCAGCCTATTGTTATTATTTGTTTTTGTTGTAAAAAAATAAAATGTAATATTATAGTTTATTATTTCGTAATTAATTCTTAAAAACAATATTATACTGTTTGTAAGTAATAATAATAAATGAAAGTAACAATAAAGTATTGTATTATAAATACACATATTATAAGACGACTACAACAAAGCATGTAATTCGTACAAAACAAATAATGCGTATTTTGTAAGTAATAAACTATTATCATTACTTGAAAGTGTGAATGGAAAATTGCAAACATTATAAATCGAGAGTTCTAAAGTTTATAAATAAACATATTTTTTTTTATTTATCTATTGACTTTGAATAAAAAAAAAACAGCGATTGTACGATAGTAAGGCCCACGTACAAAGAAACAGAGTTAAAGTTGAAGGCAGTTAGTACATTTTCTTAATATTATATGTATTATCTACCTGGTATTGTTATTGTAACACGGTACAATAAATAAATATATAACGGCATTCATTGTTTGCATTGATATTATCCTATGTACTCAATAAACTCGTTATGTATTGAATAAGTCATGTTTACATTTACATTTGCAAAGATTGCAAAGTACTTGTATCAAACGTAAAAGCATTGTTTTGACAAAGATCATAATATATCCAGTCGTAGTATTCGAGTCTCGTATCAGGCAGTGGTACCTACTGGTCGTGCGTATATACTTCGCTGTCGGCGACGTGGACGTGCCCCGAAAACGTTATTTTTCCGGTTTGCCACAGACTAGTTTTGTCTCGTTTAAATAAATGACCGTTACCTAAATAGTCCTTCTCGGTGTCAACGTTTATTTTTTTAGCCTTTCACAACGCTTTCCGCTAAAATTGTCTCAATAGATTTACTAGTAGATTAGTTTTGCGTGTTACGAACACACAGCCGTTAGTTTGGTAACAACAATTTAACCTCACTTTTTGTTTCTTTCAAAATTTTATTTTAGCTTACGTCATTGTCAGTTTGAGGTACGAATATGATATTTAGAGAGATAGAGTAAACTGTAAAATCGGCAAACCGTTCATTCATATGGTTGCTTAGTCACAGGCTACGCGCACTCCTTGACCTACTTGCATGGGAGGTACGTCGTGACACTGACCAGCGCGTATTGATGTTTCTGATGGTTTACAACTTTCACCAAATTAATAATGTTTGATATAATATTATCTACACTTTTGAAAATAACTCTTATGTTTATTGTACCATACTACTTCTCAATATTGCTCACGTTTACTTAAGAAAAGCAGAACATAAGTAAAATATAATGTATGATGTTGAAATGGACTTTCACGATGGTTTACATAGTTAATATTAGGCGTTTTATTAAAAAGTCACATTCGTTGCTTACAATGATGATATTAAAATAGACTGTTGCGGCCGTCATAAATGGTGCTGCGTATAGGCAAAGGCTTTAGAAAAAGTCCTTATCAAATATTTTCTATTTATAATAATAAATTTGGTGTACAATCTGCTGTCAAGGTCTCTACAGGTTTAACGTGTGCGTTTATTAACAGTGTGTTCCGGTTATGCTCATCGTTCGCCGTGGCCCACTGACCGCAATCGCGAGTAGAACAACACAAAAGTAGGCGTAAACTTATACTATTTTTAAATTAAATAAACCCATTTAAAATTAGGAATCTATAGCTTGGTATTGGAAAAATGTTGGTTTTTCTTCTTCTTTGTTACTTGCAATCTATGAGTTATGTACACAATGTGCGATAACGATGTTTTTCAAATCTTATTGGAAAATTCATTCGTAGAGTTTTGGGACACTTCAAAATAGATTCGCGTTATTATTTCGGATACACTTAAATTGTAAGTAAATTATATTAGAAACTATATTACGCAAAACGTCATAAAAAATAAGAACATATCGGGTCAAATACGCAAGCCATGGAATGAAAAACAAATTTTGCTATATGACAGATTGAAATCCCGCCAAAACTCTACCATGATGGTTAAGGTAAATGTCGAGATAGACTGTCTATGGTGTAGGATTTTAGAGCAAAAAATAAGCACAAATAGCGGTGCTTAATCCGCTCCTAGTGTCATTATGTTATATGACATCGAAACCTAATAGTTATGTAGAATTATAATATTGTAGTTTACCTACAATCTTATTTAAGTTTTTTTTATAAAATACCAAAGCGTTTTTACTTTAATGTCTATTATAACGATTTATATAATGAATATTCTTGAAATAAATATACAGTGTTCCGAATGAAAATGCTAAAAACCATTGTATCTGACTACTACTACTAGGTACTCGTAAAATCACGACATACATTTTTTAATTAAAGCCCGGCTATTTACTACTCTGTCAAAAAAGTACTGGGAAAAGATCAATAATATACAAAAAGATTATTATTTATTAATCCAATTTTAATCCAAAAAATTTATTGCCTCCAAAGTATGCTCCTTCAGAAACGATACACTTACGCCAACGAATAATCCAATCATCAAAACATTTTTAAATGCTTTTTCGGATTTGAGTTCAGTTCTCGTCGCGGATTCTCCTTTAGGTCTTCTACCGAATGAAAACAGCTGGCAGAAAGTTGTAATTTGAGTTTAGACAAAAGAAAGTAGTCGGCTGGAGCCATATCTGGTGAATAAGATGGTTTCTTGATGGGATTTTTTGAGTTTTTGGTCAAAAATTAGTTCATAATGATGGCCTTGTCCGAAGGCGCATTCTCGTGGTGCAAAATACAATAATTTTCTTTCCACAAATGCTATCTTTTTCTTTGCTCACTTAAACGACTTATAACGATCAAATAATATACTTTATTTACCGTTTGTCCTTCCGATAAGAATTTCGAGTGTACAACACCTTGATAGTCAACATGACTTAGACTTTTGATCGATTTTGGCGACTTTGTCGTGTTTTTTTTTAATTCCGGTTCAGTTGGAAGGCGCCACTCCGAAGTCTGTTGACTTTGCATGTCAAACTCGTAAAACCACATCTCGTCACCAGTAACAATGCGTTTCATTAATGTTGGATCGAAATTGACTCGTTCTAGTATGTCCTCAGCGACTCTTATGCGATTGGGTTTTTGGAGAAAATTTAGGTCTTTTGGGACTAGACGAGCGGAAACATGTTTCATACCCAAGTAAATTATTTATAAATGATACGACCGACTCATGAGACACAGAAAGTTCAGCGGCTATCTCTCTCAAATTTGAAAGAGGATTTTCAGTCACTATTTCCTTCACTTTTGCGATATTCTTTATTTCTCTTGAAAATTCTTGTTAGTGTACTTAATAAGCAAACAAATTAAAAAAAAACACGTTTAAGGTAATCAATATTCTGTTGCACATTTAAAAAAAAAAATCTTTTAATGGTAAAAAAAGTAAACTGTTCTTTAATGTATTTTTATTAAGCGCTACGCCTGTTTAATACATAAAATACATTTATTCATATGATTATCTTATCAAATAGCTATATGATTTTTGTGTGAGCCTGATTCGTATCTATATAATATCTGTAAACTACTAAAAGTGACTATTGATTAATTAATGATAGTACCTTGAATGGAGTTGTAAATCTAGGGCATTTTTAAAAGAATGTACAAAATTTTAAATTCCGGTTTCTTTTCTAAAAGGTACCTGTTTCCTCTGTCTGTATTGAACAAATAAATGAATATTATTTTGAGGACGATATTTTATCCTGCAAATATTTTCATTTCAGTGAACTCTACACTAGCACGATAGGAATAATAAGAGGCAAATAGAGTAACATTAGTCGTTCTTTCAGCCCGGTTGATATCAAATTTATCAAATCAAGTTAATATATGTATCGTTTTTGACGTCCTTCAATAAGTCTAGTAGAAAAGGTTAACGTTTTAAGGGTTGTCTAATAGAAATCTCTGTAAATAGTTTGGATTAGCTGGGTTCATTTGCGGTACTTGCGGTCGAATTTAAAAGCGTGCGCGACGTGCGATACTGCTCGCCGATTCACAGCGCATTTGACATCGAAGGTTATCGCCGGTGTCAGCGACCAGCCGGCGGGTACGCGCCCACACGCGTCTCTGTATACAAACAACCAACACACACGCTTAAAGTTTTCTACTTAAAAAGTGGACATCAACGGAGCTTAAGGCCTTCGCTCGGACAGACAAACGCGTTACGTTATTAAACCGTGGCCGTCATGCGCACATGCTTTTGATAGTGAAGTTCATTTCAGATTATTGATCCGAATATAAAACTCATTAATATGTATACGCATGGATTCTTTGATATTTTTTAAACGATAACTACAGAACGACAGATGTTAGCTTAGTATAATTAAATCTTATGTAAAATTTTATTTCTGACATTTAGCAGATAGAAAAAAAATTGAGGCGGAATGGAGTAGTTGGAAATTTTCGTTCAGATTTGTAAATCTATGTTTTGGTTATTTATTACAAAAAAAAAAAATACACTAGTAAACGTATTCATATAAACATGAGCTAGGTGTAAGTTGCTGTACTTTACACTGACCTATAAAAAAAATTGTCAAAAGACTAGTAACGATTTTATTTATACATCAGGAAAGAACTAAAAAAGAAGAATAAAAAAAACATTCTTATGTTTTCACGATATTTACATGAAAAATAAAAATTAAAATTCCGTATCTCGGGTTGAAAATAATCGCCCTCCATTTATAATTCAACATGCTAGCGAACTATTGAAAATCAATAGCATACATGCACCTATTTATAGCAGATTGAATGAAAACTCTAGATATGCAATAATAGTTTTATATTTAAAACAAATTGTCTATCGCGATTATAATAATTTCATATGGCAAATAACTGACTACGTAATGATCCAATAAAAGAAATTGTAGAAAAAGTAAAGGTACTAGAAATCTGGACGGAATATTAATAAATTTGAAGGTAACGAAATTGTTTTTTAAGAGTATAGGCTGTTTAAGTTACAAATATTTTTTTATTAAGTAAGAAGGTACTGTTCTGAATATGTAACCGTGTTTACGACTGCATATAGTATAGTTCTATTTATGAACCATGCGTTTAATGGTTGTATATGAGTTTAAATTGTTTAAATAGGACCACTGGCAGTATAATTTTTTCGGGTCAGCAGAACCTACGCGATGCGATACCTTAAAAAAAAACTTACAACGCACATCGTTGCTGTTTTGAGTCACGTAAACGTCTGCTGACGAAAATGATGATTTAAATGACTCTAACTTAATCGAAACTCGCTCTCCATTGAAATACACAATAAATATGTAACACTTTAAAATAAAATTTTCCTTGTATATCTAATATTTTCTGAAGTAATTACCTCGATTGGTTTTTACGTTAATACCGAAATCGTATAGTCGGAAAATATAAATGCAATTCTATGTTAGATTTGACATGTATCGTTATAATATGTTTATTTTTAATCTTTATAAAACTAAAACAGGTTTACGTATTTATTGTTATGATGACACTATTTATTTTTATATAAAAAGATTTAGATTCAGATTGAAAATGATAAGATGTGATAAAAATAATGTTTCTGCAATTTGCATCTTTATTTGTCATATAAGTCAATTTAATTAGAGTTTAGTCCATCCAATGTGCGAGTATTAATATTGTACTCAGTGCATTGACCGACCGTTCCTTTTATGACTGACTGCCCCTCATATCTCCCTCTTTTATATTTTATCTCAATCCCAAATTGATGCGACTTTTTAAATATCATGTTTTACTCATTTATCAAAACCATTTAGGTAAAATTCTATTTGCTCATTTTTGTTCAATAGCAAGATGGTATATTAATAATAATAAAGAATTAACTCAATTAAAAAACCATTACAAATGCTATATATCATTACCTAATATTCACTAATGGTGTCGTCTAAAAGTGATAGTGTAAATGAAATTATTAATGATGGCAACAAACACCACGCCACATCGCGTCCGCATCAGCTGATGTAAGTAAACAAAGCGTACGTATTTTTATCGACAATGGTATAAATAGAGCGAGTAATAACTAGGACTTTTATGTGTCCATAAAGTATAATAAAAAAATATTCCTAATAATGAAATACTCAGAAATGTTGTTATTATTGTTTAGAAAAATGAGAATAGGCCGGCCGATTTGTTTGTCCCGTTAACAAACGCGCGCTACCTACGTATAAAGCGTAGGTTGCCCCTCCATCGCGTCATTAGTACAGCGCCCGCGCGCGCGATAGCACGTATCTCTGGCTCCAGCTCGCGCTCGTATTTCGACTCTATGTGTACACAAGCCAGCCAAGAAACATGCATTTTTGTATTCAATTTCACGATTGGTTTTATCAAGAGACCGTCGCGACGGTGGAGTCTGCCAGCGCTGCAGCACGGCGGCGCAAGCCGCGTGATCGACGCCGACCACCGTCCGCGCCGCCGACGTCGTCGACGCCGCAGAGAATTTCTACTGAAGAACTAGCAGAGGCGCTGCGCCCGCATCTTCTGTCCCCGAAACGGATGTGGGCCCTCGGATATCCTTTGGAAATAGAACCAAGTTCATCCAAAGCTGTGGTTTACATCAATCCGCCACCTCGACCTAGGCCTCTACCAATGACAACTTGGGATGTGAACGCTCCTGAATTTGTGCCTGGCTCGCAGGGTGACAGTGGTCGCGGTTCGTTGGGATCGACTCCGCGATCCGACAGTGACGAAGAAGCGGATGCAGTGGAGCACTTATGTGTACGGTGTGATAAAATGTTTAGAATTAGTCGCGAAGGTGAATATCTCAAAGAGGAGCAATGCGTTTATCACTGGGGTCGTGTGAGTAGCGATTGCCGTTATACGTGTTGCAAGTCTGTGTTGGGCTCCCGAGGTTGTAGCACGGCCCGTTTCCACGTATGGAGCGGTACTCGTCCGGGAATGAATGGCCCTCTCGAAGGATATGTGCGCGCACGCTCACCCCGCGGCGGTGTGTACGCTATTGACGCGGAGATGTGCTACACCACAGCAGGATTGGAATTAGCTAGTATCGCGGTCATTGCAGCCGATGGCCGACTTGTATACAGATCATTAGTAAAACCCAGTTCACCTGTCGTTGATCATAATACTCGTTTCTCAGGCATCAGGCCGCGCGACTTGGCGCGCGCGACTAAGACGCTACGAGATGTACAAAATGACATTCTTGGATTCGTTGGTACAGACACAATTTTGATTGGGCATGCTCTGGATAACGATCTACGTGCTTTGAAACTGTTACACAGCGCTGTTGTCGACACCTGTGCCTTGTATCCGCACGCACGAGGCTTTCCCTTACGTCGTTCGTTGCGTGCCCTCTCTGAAGAATTGCTTGGACGCATCGTTCAGCGTGGTAGTACCGGTCACTCACCGTTAGAAGACGCTCGAGCCGCTATGGATCTAGTGCTCCTCAAGGTTCACGAGGAGCGAGCGACTCGAATCAAAGTGACAAATCATATACCAATGTTGCAACCATACGATCCATTAATTAGTGCCGCCTAGATTTAAGTGATAATCGAATAAGACTACTATTCTATGGACATGTGATTTGATGTTAAAGGAGTGATATTTTTTGAGTGACAAAATAGGTCACGTTGACGGGGCGCGCGTACTTAATGTATGTGCCTTCGAATTGCAGTTACAGCAATAAACGTGATAATTTTTCTCTAAAATTTTTGTTTACTTTTACCCCCTTCATATAACATTAAAAATACAAAAGTATTTCATAACATATAACATTAATTATTCAAATCTGGTGTCTATTTTTATGTGACTATAGAGCTATAAAACTTTCACTATGTTAGGTTTCTCCGCTACGTAACAAGCACATACTTGTTAGCTGCAGAGCACGTAACCTGGTTGGTTATAAACTGATGGACATTTTATACTGTTTACATATTTTAGTTCTTACGTACATTTTTAGGTACACTAAAACACCAACCTTTATGCAATTAATATCGAATTAACGAAACAAGGGTTTCTTATTCTTCGCTAATTTTCCTTTCCTTAAAAGACTTGACACTATGATTAATTTACCTCGACTATGAAAGTGTGCAGGAAATTCACACGTGTACCTGGAATTTTCAGTATGTATCAATTTCTTATCATAATAATGCAATATCGATAACAAATATAAATATTTTGATGGCGTAACTGAAGTGACTAACAGTAGACGAAAATTAATATGAAATTTATTCTCAAGAATTGAGTCAGCCAAATTATTCTCGTTTCCCGGTAAGTTTCATTGTACTGTTGAAGTGTTGACCTATAACTGATGATTCATACAACCGTAATGTTCTTCATGTGGGTGTTCTTTTAATATATTATATAAACTTTCGAGGTTAAAATATATCTTTACAATTAAGTAAAGCAGTTCTCAACAAGTGAGATTGGACGAACGAACATAGTTACATAATACTCTTACATAAACTGATGATGAAATTATGAAATCAGTATATGATGAACATTTTAATGACTTCCATCACGGTTTGCGAGCCACTAAATTTGTTGGTTGACTTACATTCTAATTTTTAGGGTTATCTAGAAAACTTATAAATAGTATAAAGTTTGGTAATGATAATAAAAAAGATGTATCTATTCAAAGGATATTAAAAACTAATTCTAAAAGAGAAGTTAAAATTAAGAAATATTTTACGATTTGTTCTAATGAGTAAATATACTCATCATTACTTGACAATTAAATAAATCTAACCGAAGTAAGGATTATTTAGCATTTTCTGGGTCTTATGATAATTGTTTCTGCAATAACGTATTCTAATTTATATAAAAGACTGTGTAGTAAAACCGAATTCAATAAACGTTAGAACATTGGTTTTTTGTACCTAATCAATGATGAAAGAGCAACGCCCTCTCGCCCGGTGCGTCCATCTGCTCGTCTTTTGTTTACTATTCAGCGTCGCTAAAATGATATATTTAATGAATACCTATACATTTTATAAAAATAAAACATTTTGAAGTCATCATTAAGTTTATCGGAATAAATGTCGTGTACCAGTGAAATAGTTAGATATAGATAATAGATTAAGCACACCGTTAATCAAATAGAGCGACTCTATCTTAATCGTTTAGGACGCGTTAGTTTCCTTATTAGGCACATTTGATAACGTGACCCAAACACCGATCGACGAAGATGGCGCGTTTTATGTTATCTAATCTGGTCACGGTAATGCAATAGGTGTGTCTGTTGAAATTCATAGAAATGTCTATAGAAAATACTCCTAAACAATATTTGAAAACATAATAAAAGATACGTACTAATCAAAACAATGTTCGAGGCACGGAATACGGTGTGACGTCAGAAATGTCATTTAATAAAATGACATATTCATGAACGTGACCAGACGAAAAGCACCACGTCAGCTGTGAATCGATCGCGAATGTTAAAAATAGTTCTTCGGCGAGGACGTAAGTAAACTGTAAACAACAATGATTTCATGCTACTGATAAAATTAATACAACGGTTATGATAAATTATACGTACACGCTATGACTATTGGTTCTAGGAAATCTGAGTTCATTTTCACCGAAACATGTTTATACTTTATTAGTAAGTTATTTTGTACACTTTCGCATAGTATTTTCTAATGATTGTGTACTTTTGTCATTGATAATATTTTTGATCAGATCCGAAATAGTGTTTATAATTAGGTTCCTTGAGTTCCTATATAAATTTAGCTAATGAAGTTTTTTTTTTTCTTGTAAACTTTAAACACTTATCTTATTCAACCAACCGTATTCTTGTTAAATAATTATATTATGTTTTTGCTTTAATATAAAATTTGAGATTCCGAAAATAATAATTTATGATAGGAATCGATATCTAAATATGTAATATTTTAAGAGGATCTAGTTGTGATAAATATTAGTTTAATTTTATTTGTTAAAATTTGTTTTTTTTTTAATTGACGAGATTTATCAACAAATAATAGGTTTTTTTTTTCACAATTATGAGTAAAATTAATTGTACGGGCGCCAGCTTATATCTACTATATTAGGAAGTAAATTATACAGAACATTGCGTCCCATTTTTTACAATATTTATATGTAAAATACGTTTTGATACGAAGAGAGGTTTTAATTCTTCTTATTTACTTTTCATTTAAATATCTTCCAGTAGGTACACGTATGTGAATCGTTAAGAATAGAATACAAATTAAACATATTGAAATGACCTTTAACTTCAATCAAATATGATATTTCAATTGTAAATATAGACACTACTGAATAGCGAAAATAATATTCAGCGTCGGATGGCCTCAGGCCCGTCCACTTCGCTTCCACGTCAATTCTCTTTCACAATATCCCTTGCACAAAACGTGACGTTTCGTCATCAAACATACTCGCCACGCCTACAGACCCCCGCCACGTCATCTGTTTTATGTAACGACATAATATTGTCTTAACACTAAGCGGATAAAATCACTGAAGTACGGATTGGTAATGAAAGGTTTAATAAGAAACAGTTTATGCTTGAACAAATTAAAAACTATGTGTAAAAATAGTTATGTTATCAGCTAAATTATTCATATATCTTACAACTAGCTAAGAATCAAATAAAAATCGACGATGTAGTTTGACCTCAACGCCGCCGACAATGCTGTTGGACCTTGAATTAAGTACAAGTATATACTTCTGACACAGACCAGTTTTTTGTCTTCTTGCTCTTCGAATAGGCGTCATCGAGCTCGTTTTGTATGTACGAATTGGTAGTTACGATTATTTAAATATGTATAAATATAATTATATACATATAAGCAAGTCATCTTAAACATATTTTGATATATTAATCACCATTAAATACTTCCTTACTCTGTAGAAGAGTATATTAGGTAATTCAAAAGATTTCAACATGATTGAAATAAATAAAAGAATTAAAACTGAAACGATTTAATGCGTCGAGTACCCGTAAAAATAAGACAATAGGAAAACAATGGAAAGCTGGCGTAAACGCCAGGTAAGTGCTCAAGGGGTTAAGATTGTTTAACAGTAAGCAGTTGAATGTACGTACCTGTTAGTCAGTTTATGGAAATTTTGACCGAATATTAAGAAATTCTATCTACTCGCTAGCTACATAGACTACAATACATTTTGAATTTGATTTCTCTTTATCTATTTCCGTACAATTGCAAATCGAAGTTGTATTACGACTTTTAAGTGTTTTATTATAATCGTGGAGTTTATTAATATATTTAATAATTAGGTGTATCACTATTAACGTACGAATTTATAGAAGTTTGCAAATCAAAAATAAAATATATTATTAAAAAAAAACCTAACATTAATGTTATTTTAACCAATTAAATTTAAAAAAGCAGATTAATGACCAATTTATACAATCATCTCTAATTTTTTATGTGGTAGCTGTAATGTTAATATGATATAAAAATATAAGGAACCTTTTTAAGAAGTCAATGTTACATAAAGTTAATTTATATAGTTATACATATAGAGGTAGTAGATGGAAAATTTTGGGAACAAAAAACAAAGAGTTTTACTCGAATTCGGCAAAATTACTAGTCTCTACCTGACTATAGCTGAAATGCATTCCAAGAAATACATCGCCGTCTGCTAAGGATTTTGCATTTAAGACCTTTGGCTTCGTCTCACCGTTATATATATTTGTAGTTCGCTCTGGAGCTATTGTTGTTTCGCAGTCTATGGTGAGACAAAAATGCAGGTAAGGCCGGATTACCTTTGCAATACAATACTACATTCTATAAAACCGACAGCATAAATGGTGGCAAAAAAAAATTACAATAAAGAAACCATAATAAATATTTGTATTCAATGTAGTGAAAATTGTATTTAATGAGGCTTAAAAAAAACTAGAATTATAAAATGTTGTTAATAGCTATAACTAGAATAAGAATTTTAAAATAAAATTAAGCTAGCAATAAGGAAGGGAAGAAGATATCGGATCTACGTCTGAGGATAGGGGCTTAAATAAAAAAAAATACATACTACAAAACGAGAATATTTAAATGCAAAACAAAAAAACTTATGAGGACTGGCGACGAAATTGAAAAGTTTTTAGTGTTTACTTTTTATCGTTGGTTAATTAAAATTATTAACTTAACCTAACCGTTAATTGGTTTGGGCATGTAGAGAGGATAGATGAGAGAAGATTAACGAAATTAATTTATAAGGCGAGGGTGAATGGGCAAGTCGGTAAGGGTCGACCTAGGCGAATGTATCTAGACCAAATCAATCATGTCTTAAATAAAGGCCAGGTAAAAAGTACCCATAACCGACGAGCATGTATGAAAGCGCTCATGAAAGTAGAGGAAGCGAAAGAGGTATGCCAAGATCGTAGCAAGTGGAAGGACGTAATCTCTGCCTACCCCCACTGGAGAAAGGCGTGATGATATGTATGTATGTATGTAACCGTTTCAAAAATAAAATTTGTCTGATTTTTACATGTAATGGCGCTCCAACCAATTATCATGTACATTTTCATGTAGTTTATTCGTAATTAAAACATACGATAGGCTTCGTAAGTATTTATTGATCTCTGAGCGCCAGCACTAAAATGCCATCTTAAAATTCACATACTGTAAGCACGTTGACGGCTTACGTTATAGCATTGGTAACGTGAATCTGTAAGATTGCCCCCTACCGAGAATCGCACAAGGCCGCCAAAGAAGTTTATTACTTCAAAAACTTTTTTCGTTCTATGTGTATAAGCACATTACGTCTTTATCGTTCGACGACTAAAGGGATATTTAGCAATTGAGCTCGAAATGTATGAACTTTTCGATCCAACAGAGAAACATGGTCTTCAAGTTTATACTTATGTAAAACGTTACGTAAATGTAATAAATTAGTTTAAAAAAAAGTAAGTTTAACCGTGAAGTCGGTCGCTATAAAATGTAGTTCACTTAACTGCATGAAACTGAAAAGCCTTGATACACTGACTTGGTTTTGATATTTAAATTGGTACATTGACCTTTTCTTGATTATCGATTGTGTTGCATGATTAATGGTTGTCGATAAATTGGTATTATTTAGAATTTGTACAAAGTTTTATACAAAAATATTACGTATCATATTTATTACATCAACGTTATTGCTTTGTTTTTCAATTGCTGTGTTCTCTTTTGACACAGTAACCAAACGATATCACGTAAACGACGCAATTTTACGAATTGCAAATAAAAGTACAATAAAGTTTGCCTTAAAAATATCGAACATCATTCCATTGAAATTATTGTTCTATTATAGATAATAATGAATCATATAAAATTAGTCTATTGAAAATAAATTTATACTTATTAGTATATAAAAAGGTAAAATTGATTTTTTCCTTATGGATAAACTCAAAAGTTACATAACCGGTAATTTTTAATTATGAGATTTCTGTAGATCCGTGGAAAGCCGGGGCGGGTCGCTAGGCAATAATGAAAATGTGAAATTAACTGAGACACTCGGACTGAGTGAAATTTGTAAGAATTTGTACATTAGATATTCAATATCCAATCAATGAAGAGTAATCGCTTGACTTCTATTTACGACATTCGTTCATGATGTTTCACTTATTTGAGTTAGGTCTCCATTACCTCGGTGGGCCATCTCTGCCTCTCGTCAGGGTAGGCGAGGTAACTGCTTTAGGCCAGGGTCCTATGCAGTGGTGTAGTCGCGGTCCGTAGCTACGGACCGATCGCTGGGGTTTATTCGCCTATTCTAGGCGGTTAGTCTTCAATGTGGATGATAAGTTTCTTCGTCGCTAAATGTCTTAGCCGACGATTAAGATGCGCGGTGAGGGTTTCGTGCTTTTGTCCGGCGTTGTCTCCATTGCATTGAAAAGTTTCGCTTCAATAATAATTATAATTGATAATCACTTTTTAAAAAATTGTGAAATATTTTGTTACATCCATTTAATGATGGCTTTATATATAAAATCATCATCTCCCTACCCTTATCCTATTTTCATTCGGGGTCGGTACAACTAGTCACTCTTCCATTCCTCTCAATATGCAGTCATCTCCACATTCATTGCCTTTCTAAACATATCGTCTTTCACACAATTCATCCATTTTTTTTCTTTGTCTTCCCCTTCCCCTATAACCGTTCACATTCATATCCAATTACCTTTATTACATCATTCTCTTCCTTCCTGCACATGACATGTCCATACCAAGGTATGCTTTATATATAATATATGGATAAATAAATAGAATACACTGCGAATCGTGATTGATTAATAATTATCGATCTTTCGTCTACTGCGCGAATGCGCCCCCAAGGTCAAAGAATGGAATCTTACCCGGTCATCAAACTCCAAATCTGAGGACAGTAGCCTCAGGTCGTTGAATTATAACCCCAAACGAAATACCTAGCTACATCGTGATTTTACTTAAAATATTTATGTTTATGTAGTAACCCCATATTGATTTTGTTAAATAGAAAAATATTTTATAAATCTACGATAACTTAACGTTATTGTTTCTGATTTACGTTATATATTATGTTTTTAATAAAATAATTAAGATAAGAATAACAAATAAAACAAAGGTAACTATACAGTTCATTAGATAAATCATATTTTACTATAACACTAAAACTTAGATGTCTAAACTTTTGAAATCAAATTAGCGAGAACAGAATTTAATAACCTGTGAACATACATATTTTTTTAAAATAAGTTACGTGTTTGATCATAAGGTCTTTTGATGTTATTTATACCATAAACGCTAATGTATCCGCTAGGATTAGAAAAGGAAGCAACCTCTCGTAAGTGGGTATGTTTTAATTAACCAAAATACATCGTTGTGAGAAATACATATAAAAGCTATTTATTTTGAACGTAATTATTTAAATAAACAACTCTTTTAGTACCTAGTTTCCGTATAGAAATAGTTTTTTTTTTACAAACTTAACTCTCTCATATTGCTCAATAATGTAGTTATGTTAGTTAATTTGTTTTAGGCGTCATAATAAAGATCATACCTTAACCTCCTTAGTAATGTTTATTATAAAGTTATTTCGTAAAGAACCAGTCAGTACCTTTATCTCAGCGCTGATCAACCCTTTCAACTTGTCTCTAATTCCGTTCTTACACTTCTTATATCTGTGTCCAGTTGTGTTTTACCTTCAGTTTGTAAATTAAAAAAAAAACTAAGCACCTTAATCGTGTCCTTCAAAAGTGTTGTAAAGAGGCATCTTAGCAGATCGGCATGGGAGTGATGACTGTCAGTCGAATGTGTTACCGACGATCGCCTTTGTTTTTGAACTGCATCGACTTACCATAATATGTGCTATAATGTACTATAATACAGTTCGAGCTAAATGAAGAAAAAAATATAATTCCTGGAAGTACTTTCGGCAACTGTCCCGTCTCTTGAATGTAATTGTTATAATTCCGACATATCGCACAATAACAATAACCAATTTATTCACATGGCAATGAGAGAATACAAAGAAAAAATAAGTTTTTTGTTTTTCTTGAAAATTAATGCATGGTTTAACTTCGTCTCAAACAATAGCAATCGGGGATAATAAACGCAAGTAATTTTAGTTTTGAGATACGTATATATATATACGATATATATATATAGTTTATTGGAGATCAACTATTAATAAACCTGAATTAACTGACATTTATTTTTCTAATTTTGTCTAAATAATAAATACAACATTTTAGATTTTGTACCAATAATATTGCTATTTTTAGGGTAACTTCGACCTATCAAAGACGATTTTGAGTTACGCCCACTATCTCTATGCGCAAAATTTTATATAAATACATTATAAACCATTTCAATTAAAAAAAGCATCTAAATGTACAAAAGGCAATAAATAATAAGGTTCTAATACCTAAGAAGTACCTTTTATTAATTTTTCTAATTATGCCTAAATATTAGCAAAAAAAAAAAAAAATGATTTTTATTAAAAAAACTATGTCACTCCCTGGATTTCAAACTATCTCCATACCAAAATTCATCCAAATCGGTTCAGTAGTTTTTAAATTTATTCGTTATATACAAAAATACAAATCTTTCCTCTTAATAATATAAGTGTAGATATAAAATTAATACTTTCGGGGTGACTTCGACCTAACAAAGACAACTGAATTACACCCACCAAAATGTGTTAAATATAATGCAAACATTTAAGTTATAATAGAAAATATTTTCACTCAGATGGTTCGATTATCCTTTGGGATATAAGAGACCTCAAACATAAGGAGCATAAGACTCTTCGTGTGAATGTTGAATTTGATCACGCTTCTCATGTCGCCTGGAGTCCGGACTCCAAAGCGTTCATCGTCCACACGGTTCGTGACAATCAGATTATCGTGTACAAAATCGAGAAGAAAAAGGATGGCACGATTGGCTCCGCTACACCCAGCATCACGTTCGACAAGGTCAGTACTATATATTTTTTTAACATCTAAGAATTCTGTTTAAACATTTTTTTCGTTCTGGCGTAAACACGCTTCTTCAATTTCAATTTCGAGTGGAATATCCTGTCAGTAATTTCCTCTTATTCTTAGGAAAAAAAAAACTATAAAATGTTTCTATTGAATGTATTTAAAGAACTAGTGCTAAGTTAAATTATAAATTCTAGTCAATATACATCTATGAATTTTTTTTACTCGTTAGTACCTTTACATACCCGGCAGAGCGGTAGCTAGGACCAAAGTAATACGGACCTCGGCTCGAGCTGCAATTTGCCCTTACATTACCTACGGTGATTATGGGAAACTACGGTCTCAAGGTCCCTTACAGATCCCATGTAGTTGCAGAGGTGTTGGGTGCAAAGTAATGCGCGTTATGCTTGGACATTGTGTCACTGTACCGCGCTGGCTGTGGGTGCAGAAGTCTCTCTAGCTGGAGATCAGAAGAAGTCTTGAGACATTCACCTAAGGGGGACACTAGCACTACTTAACAATGATATAAATATGGTAGAAGAGTGTTGCGAACAATCATATGAAAAAACATAAAATACGTATCTCAGCAGTAAATTCAAACTTAAATAAAAGTTTTTTGGTAACAACAGATTTTAATGATTATATTTAAAAAATTAAAGACGCCATTACGAGGTGCAACCCGCGCAACTTATTATTACCTATTATGTTTTTTTTTGAGGACTTTGTTGCATAGCGATTACACCGTCCCATAAGGAATAACAAATGAATATGGATAATATATGTACATATGAGATATAAAACAAAATGATCATAAGCTAAAACCTAACTATGCTAACTTAACTAACGTATTAACTTTTTTGGATGTAGGTTCTGCTAATAGATTTTTAGGAAAGCCTATACTAGTAGTTCTATTCGGTCCAAAATCTATAAGTTTCATTCCGAGCACATTCCATCAGAACTTGTTGAACATCCTCAATAACTCCATATTCAGTATAGTTTGGCGATAGGACCTTTTTTATCAAAAATGCAAACTTGTTTGATGGAATGTGCCCCGAACTAAGTCTAAGGAGAGTCTTTAGAAAATTTCTGTCACACTTTATGGCGTCTATCCACGGATGTAGGGATATACGTAGCTGGATGGTTCTGTACCAAATAACCTTATCACGTGATCTCTCGTCAAAATATACTTGCTATGCATCTTTACATTGTCTCTTAACCAACTTGACGTGATCTGAGAATAATGATATCTTTCGTGGAATGCCGTCTTCGATAGCTTGTTTGCCTAGTAAGTCTACGTCATCATTTTCTTTAAGCACTATGTGTGTAAATGTCACGTGGTATTTATTTAGGTTTGTCCTACAAGTCCTAGTTCTTCCCTATTTTCTTATTACAGTGACTACAAGACACTATTTAATGACATTTCTTTAAAAATATTGCTTAACATTCTATTCTCGAATATTTAATTCATTATATAATATAGTTTGTAATTAAAAATGAATTATGTAGGTACAAAAACATATAAAAGTTGTTTCACACGTTTTAATTGCAATATCTGTAAACACAAATCAGCATATTCTTTGTAATTTAAATAATTCAGCTGACAAACTAAGACGTATTCATTGAACAGTATGAAGAGTTGACAGTGAATAAAATGTCAATTAAGATTTTATTTTCTTTGTCATCTCATTAATATATTATAATAGTTTATGTAATTAGTTTTGACATTATTTGAACATGGAATATGTAATGCCAAGAAAGGTAAAATTTATGATAAAAATATGCACAGTATTCGCTCTTTTGTTTAAATACGCTGTAGATATATGAAGATACTATGAAGTGTGTAAAAAATATTTTTTATTTACACCCTTAAAAATATTGATTCATAATGAGGTTGTAAAATTTTACTGGTAGTTTCACCGAATTCATTACGATTGTTCGTAGGTATACCTTATAGTCGAAATACGCAATGAGATAGATAATAATAAAATGATCACGTTAGAATTATATTTCTAGTTCTCGTAATTACAGTGGCCTATTATATAAAGCAAAAAACTATTAAAGATATCACTTATGCTCTTAGTTATGATCTATCTCGTTTGGAACAATCTTTTTAAATTATACCGTTATCTTAGATTCCAAAGACGCTAAAATATGTGAAGCGATGATGACGTCAATAAACGCGGGTTCGAATTCACCTATCCAATTCTAAAATCAGCCAAAAGCTTTAGGTGAAGAAAAACATCGTGAGGAAACCATAGCATTGTGGTAGCGCATATTATATAATGTCCGCCTGGGTAGGCGACAGGTTTTCAAACTTGAGGGAAGTTTGAAAACCTGTCGCCAAATATCAATAGGTGTGTTCCGGCAGCATCACTTGAGAACTAGTACCTCTAGGCTTAGTGTGTTCACCATCCTAGACCACACAGTTGTCTAATATCAGGTGAGATTATGGGCAAAAGCATATATATAAGCCTATATCATGTAAAAAAAATGCTAAACATTCGATTGATGAAGTGGTTACTTTACAAAAAAACCATTGTAAATAAAAAGGTTAAGGCAACTTTGCTAATATCACTTCGAAAATTTCGAATCATTCAATTTTGAATTTAGTAAAGTAACAACAACCGTAAGTATTTTTGAAGGGTTCTTCTTAAATGTTTTATTTGTTAAAATGGAGATAAAATCATTAATTTATGGTGAATTAATCTAACTTTTCGAATTGAAAACTTCGTTAACCGCATTGAGCGATTCTCTGTACGGGGAAAAACTTATGCATTGGCGTTTCCGACAATGATATGACGCCAGCCGTCAACATGTAAAGTATGTCATGTATATAAGCTGACGTTTAAATGCTGTATAATTTTAATTAACAAATTTTAAAATGTTAATGATTCATACTATTCTTTAAACAGTTTCTCTAAAGTTCACTTCTGTCCGCAGCCCCCATGACTGCCTACTTTTTAAATCAATAACTTAACATAAGAAAGAAATATAAGCTAATCTTAAATTGAATCTGAATTATTATTAACCTCACGAAAATTATCTATTTACTAAACAGAAAATACTTTAAAGTATATTATAATGAAAAAAGGCTTAGGTTATATTCTGAAATTTTAAAACCAGACTACCAACAATCCTAAAATTGTTACAAATAAAACATATCAGAACAAGCTTCAATATACATCAACTTGCCGTTAAATAAATATTTCAAGTAATTATATTAAAAATTTTTGATGACGATTAAACGATCTAGTACACTTGCATTCATTATTAGATAATACAGAACGCCTATGTAAGTTGTAAAAATGAAACCTATAACATGGCGACTGTACGTTTGATATTAATGATCGTATCGTGTGGTTCTTTGATAATTATTTTCTTTCATATCATTGTCTTGATAGCTATCGGGTAACACAATACCACATTAGGTTACTATAAAAACAAATGTGTAATATTACTAATATTATACAGAAGTTTAAATGTAAATATCTAAGAGCAAGGCGAACGCGTTGTTCCGAGCGAAGGCACGAGTTTATTTAACATGTTAGCACACGCAATGTATTGGCGATTTCAAATACCCTTATGTCCGTTACTATTTTCAGCTAACGTGCCTTAAGCGTTCGCTACGTAAGTCCAGTGTAGTTGTAATGGCGGCTCAGGTCAACTATGTAGTTAGTTGAGAACAAAATCTATATCTAATATTATATCAGCTAGTCTCTAAGTCACTGGTACGATTAGAATGTTAATCCAAGTAATCACGCTTACTAACGAAGTAATACCATCTTTGCCTTAATGTTTAATTTTATTAATATTAAATACCTATATGCATTTTTCTGCAATATATGTATATTCAATGGCGCAACAATTACATTCGACCCCATTTATAAAAAAGGTGTTTATCGTCATTGATACGTCCCCTAGACAAGATTATTGAAGCGCATGTTTGTTTTAATGGTTTCCCCCCAATGTCACATTTACAAGTGCTTTGACCTGCGAGAAAATGAGAAAACTAAGTAATCAATATTTCAGACATTCAAAACACATATAATTTTCCATACGTAATTTACGTTTCATATTTGTAGTTTTATTTCATCTAGGACTTTTTAGGGATAATATAAATAGTTAAACTTGTTTGCCTGCAGATTCCTTTAAAATGATTACCAAACAATTTCGATAAATATGATATTGTGAAAGCTTTGGTTTCTTGAAGAGTTTCCAATGGAAGCATGGCAGCTACCGGATACATTTTGACGCAATATTGTAAATACACATTGGATTAAATATAGCGGAGCTGAAAATAGGTGGGCGTCATATTGTAAACTCATGCACAGAGCAATGGCCGATTGGCCAAACGCCTTCCAATGTTCAGAATATATTTAAATATTCAGACTGAATAAAATAATGTTGTTTAATATTTTATTTTATTTGTGGTTATAAAATTTATTCGTACAAACATAATAGTACATATTTATATACAACATCTGTATGTATTTAATAAATTTTAATTTACAATTTGTTTATTATCAACATTTAATTAATTTAAAATATTAACCGTGTCGTCAATATTAACTATGGCAATATATATATTTTCACACTTAATTATTATAATAATATTTTGACACATATTTGATGTTCGGATATTCTTATGATAATTTCAAAGTCTCCAGATTCTATGTTGAGTTTGACACGATCGCATCAGGTTTGGGATTACTTTGAAACCATTGAGACTGAAGTACGGTTTTATTATATCTCTTTATTGTTATTTTAATATGGGCTAATCGATATCATTTAACAATTAACTATGTGATCCTATCCGATCCTAACTCAGTGTTAACGGTAGCGGTTCAAAATAATATATGTACTATTCATTTAGTTTTTCATTCATTAGGTTTACCAGAAGCGATGATGGCTTAGTTGAAAATGCGGTCGGATTTCGTGTCAATACATGCGGGTTCAAACTCACACCTATCCAACTCTTAAAATCACCCTTAGCTTTCAGTTAAGGAAAACATCGTGAGGAAACCATAGCTTGATGGTAGGGCTGATTTTTGAATAATGCCCAACTGGGTAGCTACCACCCTCAAGTTAGAAAATCTGTCGCCAAATACCAAGAGGTGTGATCCGGAAATATCGCTTGAGAACCAGTACATCTAAGCGTAGTGTGTTTCCCATCCTGGACAACATCATCGCTTAACATCAGTCGAGACTGTTGTCAAAGCACTGAGCCTATACTGTGTAAAAAATACACCATGGTTGATATGTAAACTCGGCGGTTCTAATTTTGATTTTTTTATACGAAATATAGTTTCTAGACGTCATTATTATTTTCCCGAAACAAATATAATTTGATAATTACGATAATTAACTATTATATTATATCATTGTGTGTAATTATATACGTGATTTTATCTCTTTTTTTATTTATAATCATTGATTTTTTCCGTCTGTCTGCAGTCAATGATTTTGGTTGCCACCTATTGCATTATTCCCGATAAGTATCTTACTGATAGTTATTTAATCATGTTTTGTGATGCATATCAAGGCACGGATACAAACATTAAATAATTTGTAGGTTATCATCGAAAATGTTTAACGTAATTAAACGTTCTCAATTTTTCTATTATTTTATTGATAAGTCAAATTAAATATTGATTCTAATCCTGTGGTATGTGAATGGAAATTACAACGAAATCATAAAATAAATTTAATTAATGTAATAATTATATTAATACGTCCAGTAAAGAAGGAAAAGTCATCTAAGATGTTTATTTATTATTATTTCTCAATGCCATGAAATTATATAGCTCTTTGACTATTCATTTTATTTGTAACCAATTTACACATTTTATTATGAAAATATTTATTTCTGACCTCCACCCATATTATATATATATTTCGTAATCTTCAAAGAATTGGAAGTACTGAAGGTTGAGATATTTTGACAATAAATATAAATAAATCGTATATAAATACAATTTAGTCTTTGCTCGCTGAAATGACGCAAATGATTGACTGGTAGAGGTGACTTAGGTAAATGATAGAGCTTTTTGTTGTGTTGATTTAAATCAGCTGGTTCCTTACTGACGCTTCAATATTAATAAAATAGCAACCAAAAAGCGAAATTTAAGAATAACTGTAATTAATGTTAAACTTTAACTTAGTTTAAGAGTCTCTGACATGCGATCAGCAATGGAAAGATATTTGATTGCTATAATATAGCTTTGGAGTAAAGAGTGTGATATGTAATTTTTTCTTATTTCTATTGAGGTTGATTAACTAGAGATCTTCTTTAGATTTCTTATTCTTCTTAATACATCATTATTGTAACTTTTAAGTTTATTGTTATGTACTGACTCCTAACTTTACATTATACAACAACCCTGATTTTAATATTTATATCTCTTTACACGTGCTCTATTTTTAATACGTCTCTTTGGTTCCATAGATGAAGACTGATCTCAGGGACTTGGGTTGTAGGGAAATTTATGGGTTACATGTAAGACTTGGTTGTACCATTTCATCTACTCTACATTTCACTTGTTCCTCACGTCCAAGTATTGTATAAAGTAAGACTGTAATTATGTTTTCATGTCCCAAAACAAAATATTTAAATTTAGTGCGGCGTAAAATTTTCGTTGTTTACAAACTATTATTGCTATATGTATTATATTAACTGGTATGTTATAGGACCACCTTGTCACAGCTATATGACATATGGTTTTAACACAAACACATATTTCCTGACCCGCCCGGGTCAGGAATTTTTTTTTCTAACCTAGCTGATGCTGTTGGTCAGAAGGGCCTTTATAGCTTCACCGCAACTCTGTGGGCGAGTGCTGAAGGCACAAGGGCACCAAAGTTGTAAGAACCTCGGCTTGGCCGTTACCGGAGTGTAAAAATTCCGCAGAATTTGGAACCTAACTAAGCTCTATTGTGTCACTGTCACTGTATCGTGCTGGTAGCGGCGTCAAGAGCCTCCCCAGTTGGGAAACGGAGCACGTCTTCGCCTGCCACTGGATGGGGCCCGGAGTGGGGTCGAGACGCCAGCGCGATGTTTTTATAGAAGACATCGCGTCGAAGCGGACCGTGGGGATCTCTTCTACAGTAAAATCATGTTACCGTCGCGACCAGTTCGCTGTGTGTTGAAATCATTATGAAGATATGCGGCGGCGACAAATTGGAAAAATGAATGTTTTCCAGAAACATATTTCTATCGCGTTGCACCCTAAAGAAATAATTATAAAACACGAAAGAGACAGCTGCAGCTCGGACTGATTTTAACTACACAAAATAGACGAAAACATTACTTCGTAGTATCCTGTTTCATTCTCCAAAACTGAACAGATTTTTAGCCTTTACGTTTTACTGTTTTTTTTGTTTTTATTAATAAAATTTCTTTAATGACCGTCTGAAAATGACGGTAAAATTCGAGCATATTTTTCATTTTTAAAGGTTCCTGGTTTCTATAATACTATAACTGATTTTGGAAAAAATGAAAACGTGCGGGTATAGCGATGGTGGATACATATTATTTAGTATAAAAATATTTACCACAATGCTATTATTATCCAGGGTGGTAAAAGGTTACTACGTTTGTATGGAATAAATGCCGCTCGCATATCCTGTTAAGGTGCGACGCGTTCTGTGAATCAGTAAGTGCAAATCCAGAGACCTACGTAGAAGTTTTTACAATATTCGATGTAGTCTGGCATGTGGTGGTGACTATCGATAATTTGTCATCTAACGGCTATTTCCATCGTTTTTGGACTTAATTTAACATCACATGAAGTTTAATCATTTTGCCAAAGGTCGAATAAAACAAATCGAATACATATTTAAAATGTCCTCTTTTTTTTCTTTTAACAAATCTCTCAATAAATTGTTTTCCTTATTTACATTCTGTTAGGTATGTAGATATTAAGATACAATAATAAATATAAAAAAAATAATCTCATTTTTAGATGATCAATATAAAATATGACGGTGCAGACGGCGAATCCTAACATGAGCAATAAATACTAGTACTCATTTTTTTTTAAATAGAACACAAAAAAGTTTAAATATGTCATCATATACATAATTATTTGCTTTTATATAAAATAAATTAGATACTATAATTATGATCATAATATTTCAATGTTTTTTTGAATTGACGAAACAGTTGACCTGAAGGGCCATAAGAGCGCTCAGCCTAATATTGTAGCTAGTGCACCCGAGTAGTACGTAGATCAAATTGGGATGCTACATGTGCCCTAGGAATTTACCTTAGTGGTCTATGGTGGTTAATAGAAAAAAAAAACAGTAAAGATAGAATCCATTTACCTGAGTGCATTGTACAAGTGTGTGAAGTGTAGTGTAATATGCGTGTGATTTTAGTGCATCCGTTATCTTTTTTTTTCTAACTAGCTAACGGTGTTGACCGGAAGGGCTTTTACAGTTTCGTCGTGACTTTGGGGGCAAGTGCTGAAGGCACTCATCCTCAAAAAGGTAACTAGCACGGACCTCGGCTTGGGCGCGTTACCTAAGTAAAAAAATCCGCGGAATTATGAACCTAGTTAAGTCCTACATTTTTTATTTCATAATAACAACAATAAAGGTTCCTTGAAGAAACCTGCGTGTTATGTGCAGGAGTCTGTATGCAGTGTTGTGCGTGTAATGCTTAATGTATGTTCAGTGTCACTGTTCGCGCTGGCAGCGGCGTCATTAGCCTCTCCAGTTGCGGAACGGAGCACGTCTTTGGCCGCCACCCGGGCTTGCTCGGCCGGATCCGGAGTGTGTGCGGGAGCAAAGTTAGCCGCGCGTCCCCATGCGTTATCACTGTATCGCGCTTGCAGAATCCTCTCCAGTTGGATATCGGAGCACTCCTTGAACCGTTGTAACATAAGCCGATAGTCCCGCGGCGGGAACTGTGGTTTCGCGTGTGTTTATAAATGCATAAAATAGTTTGTTTTTAAAATGTCAGTTACCACAGCAAATAGATCATCAAGATGTTAGAGAACTATAAAAGTCATGTGCGCCCCACTTTGTCGTTACTGCACAGCAAGTAATGATGTGTTTCATCGTTCATAAAGACGGCCTATATATTTTATTGATTTTTTATTATTCTTAATTAAAAAACGTAGCTCCAGTAATTATACTTATGGGTTGGTTTTCCTTTTATTATACATATATGCCGAACATTATTTTTGTATTTATTTTAAATAATAATACAAGTATTTCGTGATATTCGAATGACGTAAACCAGTGTCAAATCAATCGTGTCTTTTTCTTCTTTCTACAACAAAAAAATATATACGTTAAAATACATGGCATAGTATGTTTATATATTTTAAATTTGTAAGACATTTGGTAACTTGTAACTTAGTCCAGTTGTTTGACACCATAACCAATAACTAACGCTATAATTTTAACACTCAAAAGCAACAATATTAATAGGTATTAAGTTTTATTGATAGAAAAAAATAAAAGAAAATAGTCTAACAATTTCCATTATTTGCTTTAATGATTCAAGCTTAACTGTGAAGAGCAGCGTAACTATATTGTATATATGATAGAGATCATTACACCTGTGGTATATTATTCATATCGTATAATTAATGTGTGTTTAAATACCAGAGCAAGTAATATAAACATTGCAATGTAAATATTCTGCTTCTTAAACTTAAATGTTCATTACTCATTGTTTTATATTAAAGTTTACGAAAAACAAAGTCTTCAATTCTAATTTATTCTTACACTATTTTTTTTTAAATATTTTTATTATATATTTTTATAGTTTCTTTAGTTTAAAAACTGGAGCACGTTTGGTTTTTGGGTTAAGTGAAACACCATGCGATCATCCACACCTTACCATTTTTTTTACCTATTGATGAATCACTAAAATATATAAAATTTTAAATAGATCTTTGTCTATAATTGGGATATATGTATAATTATAGTGTACGATGATTGTGAAAAAACGCATAAATTAAATTATAACTTAAAAGTAATTTGATTATTATTCATGTCTATGGATTTTTTTTAAAAGTAAGTTGGAAACGGTACGCGTACACAGCAATATTGGAAACATCAAGATAGTTACATTATGAAATAAATACATTTATACAAAATAATGTATCTTCTTTACTGAATAACAATTAATTGTCGACTATTACTCAATTATTCTGTTCAAGGGTCATTAAGTTATAGTTTACGTAATAGTCGTTACATTCGCTGTTATTGAAATTGCTACGCAATTCGCTGCTGGTAAATTTCGCAACCGATTGAAGTTAAGCGACAAGCGTGGGCTTCTGTTCGTTAAAACTTTAACATTGTTTTTCTTATACAATACGTAACCACCATTTTTGAAATTTAAACGTAGAACTTAGTTATCGTTAAGATTTAATATTATATAATCAAATAGTAGATTATCTGAATTAAACGTGACTCATAAGAATTGTCATTAAAATAGGAAATAAAAGCGATTACAAAATTAGGTTTGTAGTATATTACATTGATTGTATTGTAATAATCATAACGTTCTTCGTAAAACCTTAATTGTATATACTTAGTCTTATTTATTTATGATTGTGCTTATTTTCAAAATAATACTTTATCTTAATTATTGCATTTTTATATGTGTCTATAGTAAGTACTTCTAGGTCTATCTTGGTTAGGTTTCTTTTGATGTAATTTCTATATGTGGTATCATTACTCCGAACTCGAATATCTTGGGCCGTTTTTATGTTATATAGAAAATTAATTATTACTGACTTGTGAACCTAAACTCCTGAAGCCACTTACTAATTTGTTTTTGTTTCTGATCCTTTATTTAAATCTTACCGACAGTAACTTCAATTTAAATAACATCAAATAAAAAAAATCCCACAGAGATATATTATAAACAAGTTTAATAGGAGTTAAATAAGGGTTGACATATATAATATTTAGTGCAATATGTTATGTATAGGTTTTAAGTTTTAAACAACAGATATAAAAACAAAAGGAAAAAACATTTAGACATGGATTTGGTTCCGTGTGGTGCCGGCTTAATAATAGTACCACCCCATATCTACCCGTGGGTGTCGTAAAAGGCAACTAAGGGATACACCAGGGGGATGGGCAGCAGCATTCTCTGAGGACCACAAACACCTACTGCGATCGCCAACCCGCCTGCCAAGCGTAGCGATTTTGGTAGTTCCCCCTTTCTTCATCTTTGGGGAGACCAAATCCAGCAGTGGAAACCTTTACGACTGGATGGATGGATTTGGAAATGTAGGTGATAGTGATGGTATGTTAGAGCTTTTAACAAGACACGTAGGTTTTCCGGCCTGGGATTTCTAAACGTGCCAAGATGCATCGTTTCAACTTACCTTATTGTGGGGGGTGTGTCATACTTGTACCTACGTGAGTTGGAAACGGTTATTTATGTCAGCATATGTTGTATGAATCACGGCGAAAACAGTGATAAGCCGGCATTGTGTTCACCTCCTAATAATTTCTATGGCACTTAAACAATACTATGCATGACAAAGGTTAACAGCACACTGCGTTATGCAAATGACAAAAAAAAAAACACGATTTCCGTCAAAATTTGTATATAATAAAAATATCATTCAACCTTGATGTTTATTATCGTGAGTGATAATGCTAATGAGTAGGTAAAGACATTATAGGTTAACAGCCTGTGTCGAGTTCAACAACCTATTGACTTTGAGTAATTATATCATTATCTCTAATTTTCCTGAGAGAGTTTATTAATGTGCATTATTAATCCTAAAACGGATGTAACAACTAGTTTAACGGCCAGTTTCAAAATGCGATCTCAATCTGTTTTACCTACTGAATTCCGAAATGTGAATACTTTTTTTCTGTAAAGTGTCAGAGATCAGTGTCTACCCGAAACCGATATATTTTGTGTTTGATCTTAATCTTCATTTTTAATATTCACGATTGAAACCCGCCATAAGTTATTTGTACTTTCTTTCGCGGTTAACTTGTTAGATATGACAATGCAATCCTTATATCATTTTGAAATTATATAATGTTAAAAGTATGACAAGAACACTTTATAATAGAAGTCCCAAAAAAAAGGGGGAAAAAGGCGATTGTTTTAATAGTAGTGATGAATAAAAATATTGCAATGTTTTATTTATTTGTATAAATTAAAGCATAATCCTTATTACATTACACTAAATCTACGGCCATTTCATATACACCTATTTCTACCACAACTGGTCAAATGATCATCATCATCACTCTACCCTTTTCCCCCATTTTTATTTGGGGTCAGCGCAACATGTTTTCCTCTTCCATTCTTCTCGTATTTGTTCTCATCTCCGCATTCACTCCTTTCCTAAGCATATCATCTTTCACACAGTGTATCCATCTTTTCTTTTGGTCAATTGGTCAAATGATATTTTAAAAAAATATTTCTCGATAAAAACAACAATAAGGGGGAATTCGATTCCACTTCTTTTTTTAATGTAGGTTTTTAAATGAAAGAAGTAAAAACAATAAACAGGGTTATAAATATTATTTTCGACGACTTTAAATTATTGCATGTTTTCACTGTCAAGACACTATTCTTTAAATTTTTAAATTTACCGAAGAGACTAATTAATATTTCAGTTTATTTTTTCAAAGGACCAGGAAAACATTTCAAATTATCTAAAGATTCCGGAATGTGACATCTTACCTTATCAATATATTCTTGATAACTTATTTGTATGTGTGTAAAAGTTTAAACAAGCTTGACCTTGTAAACCACTAGCATAATTTTAATACAAGGAAGAAACATAAATTAACGAGTTTTCTAGATAAATAATAAAGTTTCAAAATTCATTACCGATTCACCGGACAATAAGTTCAGGCACTATGTCAAGCGGGTTTTAATTTGCAAAGGTTTTTATAGGGTGGATCATTATCTAAACGATGATGAAGTCCGGAAATTACACACTTCTCTATGCATTTAACTAATAAACCTTGTGACTATGAGTTATATAGTTCTATAAAAAAACATATGGAAAAAAACTAGATCGAGTTTCTTGCCGGTTCTTCTCGATGACCGGGCTGCTTTTCAAACCGGCGGTAGTATTTTGAAATCCCTAGGCGCCTTATCAGAGCCTTAATTGATTAAAGTGTTTCTGATATTGATTCAAAGTAACGAGTGTCAAACTATCGAGAGTCAACTGTAAATCTAAAAAAAAAGTGATCTTGGAGCTATGGTAGTTAATTAGATGATACACTTGCTTCAATTGTAAATAGTATGTAAATGATGTAAGTACTTGAAATATATTTATTAACGCGTTCTCGACCTCCGTCTCGTCAGTCGATGACTAATAGTACCTACTTTTTTAACGTAACCAAATGCACACTAGATACGTGGCAACAAACTGTCAAGGATGAAATATTCATTTATTCCGTTTGATGGAGAAATATAAAGAATATACTATTTCCTATGTTAATAAATTGTTTGGTAGTATAGAAATCGTTGACTGTCACAGTGTAAGCTTCTAGAACATTACGACATCACAGTGTTCTTGGTGTATGAAATATTTTATGATATAAGCGACAAAATGGAAACGTTGAATAATTAAATCAACAGTATTGATTGGTGTATCACGTATTTTTATCTTTCGTCTTAAATTGTGTTGCAAATGAACAAAGGTCGTCCGTCCGTCTTGTTCTTTGTTTTCGATTTCTGATTCACTGGGGGTAGATATTTTGTATTATGTGAAACAGTATATTTATTATTTTTATATTATCTATAGTTAACCAAATACGATATCTGAAAGCTCTTTAAAAGTCTTTAAAAAAGTCAAATTTTTCATTACCAAATAGGTAGGAATTAAAAATAGTATAACCAATATGTATAGAAAATAAATTATAAAAGACAGTCTCCGTAATCTGTTTATCCGTCCGTTAGTTGGCTTTTCATTTAAGAATCACTTGACATGATACCTAAACCAAAAATATATTTTTTAATTTTTTATCTGTATCTCTGTCTGTTTTGTTTCGGGTAATCTCCGGAATGGCTGAACCGATTTGAACGAGACTTTTTTTGGTAGATAGCTGAAGTTATTCCGCATAACTTGGGCTACTTTTTTTTTTTTTTAAATAGTTGGAGTTTCGAGTAGAAAAACAACAACTTCTATAAAATTGAATTAAATTCGAATGAATGCACATTTTTACGAGCAAGTGCTTGAATTGATGAGATTTTAGAGTTCCATATAAAAAAATAAAAGGCAATTAAGAATAAATGAACGAAAAAGGTATATTAAATCAAGTTTATAAAATACTTTAATAATCCCACACACATGCGATCCCTTGTAATTATTGTACATTATCAATACATCATTATTTTGCGTTGGCTAAATCTTCAGGAGTATATTTAACCCCTGGCGTTTACACCAGCTTTCCATTGTTTTCCTATTGTCTTATTTTTATGGGTACTCGACACATTAATGATAATAAATGTAATTAGTAATGTTACTTTATGTGGCACCAAGTAAGAAATGGACTGGGTTATCGGTTAAATTATATAATCAGAATGACTAAAATTAAGAGTAGACAGATAAGCCATTTAAGCCTGTGAATATTTTGTTGTCAACATAGGAATTAATTGTTAAGATAAGCACTAATTAATTTTTAATATCTATACAAAATTATATACAGACAAACCATAAACATCCTACTTATTTCACATCCTTATGATCTCAAATGTTTACGGGCAATCCCCGGTGCGTCCACCGGATGTCCTTCCCGGCTTTTGATATGGCCAATGAAACATTTTGAAATCACGTGCAGGAAGTGGTACATATTCTCGTTACACCCTGCTTGACGTAAGTTAGTACGTAACGTTGATGAACGTGAATACAAGATGGGGAGAGTTTTGAATAATGATTACGTGAATTATATTTATTAATGTACTTTTGATTACATGATTAGTACGATGTCAACATTGTAAAGTCTGATCCATACATTTTCAAAGGGCATGTTTCTATATCGAATCCTAACTTTTAGTTCTTAACCAAAAATACCGTTTTCTTTTTCTTCTGGCTAATTATTCATACTGGTCTGAAACTTAAAAAAGGATTGAGAATTCGGATGTCAGTATCCATGAAAACAGATTTAGATCGCATATTGAAAATGGCCAACATATCAACATGTACATAATCGTTTTATGACAACCGTGGGATACCTAGATGCGACAGTATTGCATCACGTGTACCATGTACCTGTGACACTATGTGCTTAGCTTGCGATCTGGTATACACTTTACACTCTTCGATGTCACATAGTTTTGTAATGCGCACACACTGCTAAGTAAATGTTTCGTAGTTTCGCCTTGTCAACTAAATTAATATTACGAACCAATGGACTTATAATGCTAATATTATTATTATGTACACCGTGCAGGTTCAGTGCTTTGATTACAATCTCACCTGATGTTAAATGACGATGTGGCCCAGGGTAGGAAACACAAGTCTGGAGGTACTGGTTCCCAAGTGATGGTGCCGGAACACACATATTGGCATTTGGCGACAGGTTTTCAAACTTGAAGGCGGTAGCTACCCAGGCGGACATTATTAGAAAATGCCCTACCACCATGCTATGGTTTCCTCATGGTATTTTCGTTCACCGCAAGCTCAGACTGATTTTAGAGTTGAATAGGTGTACTCGAACCCGCGTCCATTGACGCGGAAGCCGGCAGTGGTATTACTGTGCCATCATCGCTTCAAAATTATTGGTAATCAGTGATTTACTAAGTCACGATAATTATTGTCTGTTTAACAATCTTTTTTGTTTTAATCAATAATCGTTTGCAAATGATATAATATCTTAATTATTATTTAAACAGTTGAACAAAGAAAATTAGGTTAATTAGTTAATCAATTAACAATAACGAATTTCACGTAAAACATTATTATAATAAGTACATTTTTCTTGAAATGTCTATAATTAGTATTGGTCCTGTTCTTTGTACTTGGATTGTACTTGGATAAAACGTAATGGATACTAATTATAAATACGTACTATGTATTAAAATTAATGATGAATAGTGTTTCATTTCATCATAAAATGATAGATATTTTCGGAAAATTAGAAGTCTCCCAATAATTTAGAACGTTTATTTATATATATGACATTGTACAAGTTATGCTTCCGTAATGGTTATCAAATGTTTGGAAACATTTTAAATATGATTACCCATAGCCGCAAGATCCAAGTTTCAACAGCATTGTAAACTTTGCATTTTCGATAACAAACTTTGATGTTGGAGCTTTGGATCCATCCATTCATCCGAAAGACGTACGTTGCTAGACATAGGTCTCCCCCAAAGATCTTTACGACGACCAGTCTTGCGCTACCCGCTTGCAGAGGATTCCCACGACTTTCACCAGATCGTCGGTCCACCTTGTGGGAGGCCTGCCCACGCTACGTCTTCCGGCACGTCCATCGGGCTTCAGTTTTGCGAGCAATGTGCCCTGCCTACTGCCACTTAAGTTTAGCAATTCTTTGGCCAATGACGGTTACTTTGGTTCTTCTGCGGACCCCTCACTCCTTATTCGATCACGCAGTGAAACTCCAAGCATAGCCCTCTCAATTGCTCTTTGAGCAATTTTAAGCTTTTTTATTAGGCTCATTGTGAGCGACTACGTCTCAATGCCGTATGTCATCACCGACAACACACACTGGTCTTGAGACACAGCGGTATTTCGGTCGAGAAGACTACGTAGCTTCCCGAACGCAGCCCAGCCTAGTTAGATTCGACGATTAACCTTTTTGCTCGAAGTTGGATAACAGCTCATATTCATCGATTATAATTTAGAGAACAGAATCTTCTGTGAAAGCAGTTGTTTAAACGCCTCTATTTTTGATCATATACTTTAAAGCTTCACCCAACTAATCAAATAACGTACAATATAAATATTTCATAACATTTTTACTAGATTTTCTAGTACATTGGCATTACATTGTACACTGTACAGTACATTGTTCTGTCGCAAGAAAATTTAGAATTGTGATTTTTTACATTCAAGTTGAAGGAGCCTCAAAATTGCTATTTTCAAATTGTTACTTTAATCATATATTGTAACATTGAAATATACTTATGAAATCATATGCATCCCTTCTGACTCCCCACCAAAAAATTTAAACGCTTGAATTTTAGAATTTTACTAGCCGAATGAAATCATCCTTACTGTATATATATTATATTTAAGTCTATTACTTCATCTGTTATTTTTAATAAATTAACGAATCTATTGGATTTTCTATTCTATACTGTAATCTAATCTGTATATTCTTAATGCGTCTTATCAATAATATAAACTCAAGGAAACACAGAGATTGTTTAAGAACTAAGATTTTCCTTGTATAGGTTTTTCATACTTTTTGTTCGTCATTGTTGTGCCGTATACACGTAATAAAATTTCGCTGATTGTAACACAATCTCCGCTCTCTAACAACGATCTTTGCAATGTTTTATTACTATGACGTTTCCCATCATTATACTTAAAGAAAACTACATCACAATTCTTTTCTCAACAGAGATAGGTTGCAAAATTATTGCATATCAGATCAACTGTGGTACCGTAGACAAAATTGTTAATAAATTATACGATCACAGATATTTTATCGTTCAAGATTTCCAATAGTATCACGCCTTTGACTTAGCTTTAGCTTAGTGTTGTTTTGGTATAATATCTTCGAAAAGTTATACGAGGGACTATTTTTAGTCTTAAAGCTTATTCCCCCATTTATTATTAGCCCCATTGTACCGAAAGACGTCCACTGCTGGACATAGGTCTCTCGCAAAGATCTCCACGATGACCGGTCTTGCGTCACCCGTATCCAGCGGATCCCCGCGACCTTCACCAGGTCGTCGGTCCACTTTGTGGGGGGCATAACCACGTTACGTCTTTCAGTGCGTGGTAGCTATTCGAAAACCCGTTGGCCCCATCAGGTATCGGTTCTACGATCAATGTGCCCAGCCCACTGCCACTTAAGTTTAGCAATTATTCGGGCAATATCGGGTTATTTTGGTTTATCTGCGGATCTCCTTATTCCTGATACGATCATACAAACTCCAGGCATAGCTCTTACCATTGCCTTTTTAACAAGCTCATTAGGTGTCACGAGGATAATGAAATTATTGAATCATTACAAAATATAAAAAAAACCTGCTACTATCAATCTCGGTAAGATTCTTATGATTCTCCCTGGTCAGAAGCTTGTCTGAGAGTGGGAACGCCCCACACGTTGCTGGTGACAGTCCTGAAAAAACTTTCTTTAGGTAATTTTTCCTCGGGTTTCCGTTATGAATTATATTATTATCCGGAATATCGTATATCTTGAAGTAATATATCTATAATAATGTCTTGTACCGTAATATATATATATATATATATATATCTATCTAGTAATAGTAACTTGTCTTGTAATTAATACCGACGTTTTACAACCAAAATTCTATTCATTCTCGACGTTCCAAATTTCAAAACATTTTAATTTTAAAATGTTCCTACTTAACAGCCTTCTCAATGAATCAATGAAAACTCATATTAGATTAGCAGAGCTCACGCGTAAAATATAATTTAAAACTGACAGTTGACATGAATAAACTAATAGAAAACTTTCGGGTTTTACAATGAATTTAATTAATAAATAAAATGAAGATATATAAATATCACAAAAACCAATCATTACATAGGTAAACCTAATTCCATGATAGTATTTAACTGTCACAAAACGCAATTGAAGGACTAATAAGAAAAAAATAGTACCGCTAATAGTAATATTTAAACTGCAAAGAGGTCAAGGTAAAGTACTTGCCGATAACCCATTTTGGTTCAAATATTCATAAACAATATATAGTTACAATGTTTTAAACTACACTAGCTGTGTTCCCGCAGATCCGCTCGTGTGTAATAATTCTATTCTTCAAAAAGAATTCACTGTAATATACGTTTTTTTAAAAATTGCCAGATTTAAGTTTTTTACTTACATCAAGTTTATCTTTATAATTTGGCCAGGTACATCTTAGTTTGAAAGTAATTACATAACTGGATCATTTTTATGATTCTTTTTTTATTGACTTGTATATATTATTTAATGTAACAAAATATATTCTAAACCCTGACCAGATAATATCATATATAGATAATATATACGATTAAAAAAAAGAAATCATGTAAATGTTAAGTATCTTATAAAAATGATTGAGAACCTTTTTAATTTTAGAAAAACATGTCTGAAATGCGAACAATAAAATGTTTTCACGATGGCAAAGTGAAAACCACAGTCAACGAGTATTCAACAGAACAAAAACAAATTATGTTAAATGTGTTACAAGAACAACTGGCCATTTTTATTTTAATAAGACAACATTTACCCACGTGAACTTTACGGTTGGGTGAATAAATACATTTTTTTTTGGAATTAGCAATGTCTCCTTGTTTATAAATTTAAAAGACAAACACCAAGTTTGAAATATATACTGATATTGCGTCATCCATTTCATGATAGTGGTGTATTAAGTTCATGTGATAATGTTAAAAAATTATTTTTACATTAAATAGGTACAACTCTTAGGTTTACCTATAAACTTATTACATTATATAGGGTTAAAATAAATCACCTCCACGTTACAAATCGATTCTCTTAATTAATCTTTGAATGTTATTGCTAAATTAATCGTTAAGTATACCGATAATAATGATTTCGTAAAATACTATAAAATTTGATTATTTTAATGGCTCATCTTTCCAAAAGGTAGGTTTGATTCAAATGCATCTGTAGAAACCTTTTAATGCGTAATAAAAGAAGTCATGCAGATTGAAAATGGCTCATAGGTTCAATCAAATAAAAAATTATTTGGTCTCAGGGTTAGACATCTATTAATTGACACAGGTACCAATACAATTGCATATCTATTTACGCCCATACGCGTTTACACAAACGCATCCACGTACAAGCACAAGTAGGTACAAATTGATATACGCTCACTCCACACACAGATTAATCTCATTTACAATTAAGTATAATGGTTTTATTCAAATTATCCTCTAATTGTTGTAATTATTTTTCCTTTAAGTAAATACAACGCCACCCACAACGTAACATCAATTTTATTAAACTAGGCGTCAAGTCACAGGTACAGCCTAGTTTGGAGCTTTTGTTGTAGCTATGTCATTTTGTAAATATTTTGAGGGGAATAAAAATATTTTTATTTGAATCCGACAACTTACAGTGAAGTAAAGCGTCTTGTTAAGACCGTAGCAAGTTGATAGGAGGGTATTTCTAATATCCATCCTGATCAGTGGTCGTCACCATTTTTTTTTATCAAGCATTAACGCATCCTCCCTCTTAAACATAATATGTGTATATGTGAGACTCGCCTTCCTTGGTGCCTTCTTACACCTTATTGTCGGGGAGCGCGTTTCTCCCACGCAGGGCAATCCTCCATAGTGTGTTGTCACTGTTACACATTTTTGGTACCACTGCGGGTCACATTTCTATGGATTGGGTAGTTGATATCATCTATTAATTGATATATTTTTATCCTCGAACGCGAATTACCTATAGATTTTGTATGGAAATAACCTGTGAAGTAATTTTTGCCAACCTAATTCACTAACTATGATAGCAATGATGGCGCAGCGGGTAGTGGGGCCGGATTTCGCGTCAATCGACGCTGGTTTGATCCCCATCTATCCGACTCTAAAATCGGCCTGAACTTCCGGTGAAGGAAAACATTGTGAGTAAATCATAGTATGGTGGTAGGGCTTTTTCTAATGATGCCCGCCTGGGTAACTACCACCCTCAGGTTTGAATACCTGTCGCCAAATACCAATAGGTGTGTTCCGGCAGCATTACTCGAGAACCTGTACCTCTAGGCTTAGTGTGCTTACCATCCTGGACCACATCATCACTTAACATCAGGTGAGATTGTGTTCAAAGCATTGAGCCTATTCCGTGTAAAAAAAAAAACTCAGTTTTGAGTCATTGTTTTACCAAAATTGTTTGCGATATCGCGGGCCGTACAAATGCCCTCCAAGGGCCGCTTGCGTCCCGCGGGCCCCGGTTTGACGATCACTGACCTATATGATGGTAGTCACAGCTAAGTTGAAAATTTGTCACTTAAAATCTGTGTCCAGGCAACACCTTGAAAGTCTCTCAATTTTAATCATTCAGTCGCATAGTCGTTTAACATGATAAGAGAGAAAAAACACTTGGGAGTTTTTCCTCACATGTTTAGTAACACACCAATTTTAATTATTTATACGATATGTATTGTTTAGGCCACGTCATTACTTATTTATATAGTAGATACTAACCTTGTCACAATAGTAACAATTCTAATTTTGTTACTATTTACTTTGTAGTATCACGAGAGTTCTTTTTTCCAAATTTGTGACCCCTCGCCCTTCGGCCCCGGTGATACGTGGTGAGGCTTAACCCTCCTATTACCTAAACCCGCATGCATTTTTTTTTTGGTACATAGTATCTTAAAAAATTTCAGAATCATTACATTTAGACATCGAGCGATCAATGAAAAAATTATTACACGTGGTAACTCAATGAACGATCCTTTGCATACATAAGTCGCTTTTCCGTTTATGAAAAAAAAATGATCTTATGTAAAATGTTATTTCCTCTTCTGTGATAATAAAACTGGTGTATTCCGTATTACCTAGTTAAAATAATTAACAATTACCAATGTCTGCATATGTTAAGTTTCTTACGATGAAAACTCGTATAAAATGCGGGCGTACGATAAAAAAGACCTTCCACCAAAACAAAGACACTTTTATGTAGGTAGTACAGTCCTCCGCCGCTCAGCTCTCGTCATTGTTTAAATCCTATGTCGCTTTGTACGCAGAGGATCTATGAATTTATATGGTATTTAGTTAACTATCAACAGTTGGCTTATTGTGTTGCCGAGTGTATAGACTGAAGTATATGAGTACAGTAAAGGTCATAAGTTAGAACATATTATTTTTAATTTATGTATACTTTTTATTATAATAATTAAAATGCGTATGCAAAATATTCAAAGATTTGTTTAATGTGTTGCTACAAGTATAAAAATAAGGGATATTTATAAGCCGTAGTATGGAAACTTAAGAAGAGATCTTGTATTAAATACTGACTGACAGGTAATCTTAGTACAATAGTAGCTTAAAATGTTTGAATTACAGCACAGAGTTAATAGTTTTTTTTTCGATCTGACTAAATTCCTAAAGGCCTTGACAGCTACACTGAACTTATGAAGCGAGCGCTTAAGAACACAAAAAGTAGTATGGACCTAGGCTTTGACCTGAGACGTAGATTACGTGAAATTTTCCCCGCTCTATACCTACGGTGTTTAAGGGAACCTACGGATCTCAAGATCTGTTACAGAACTCATGTAGGTACCTGCGTGTAGTGTGCAGGAGTGCGAAATGTAGTATACGTTTATTTGTGCGGCGAGCACAAAAGCCTTTCTATTGGGGATCGGAACACATCCTGTGCCTCTGATTAATAGCCTAGTTCTATATAGTATAGATAAAGTGTTACCAAAAAAATAAATATAAATTATAACAAATACTCGTGTAATCTATACTAATTAATAAATAAAAATATAAATTATATATATAATAATAATAATACATAAATTATAAAAATTTAAGTGTTTGTAATGTCAAAATAACAGTTGTTTAATAAATACAAGATACCTATACCAAAAATACATTTTTTTAAATTTTTGTCTGTCTCTTCTGTTTGTAATGGGTAATCTCCGGAACAGCTAGACTGATTTTGACGGGACTTTTTTGGCAAATAGCTGAAGTTACCCCGGACAAATTAAGGTATCTTTAATTTTCGAATATAATTACAGTTCCTCGTAAAAAAAAAAACTAAAAGTTTGAATAAAATCCAATTCAATGAAGTTTTACGGGTAAGTGCTATAATTTATGAGAAATATTTTTACCTTATCTTAGTACTAATTTTTTTAAGGAAAATAATTAGGTCTCCGTATAAAAAAAATATGTGAAACGCGGGCGCAGCCGCGGGAAAACAGTAAAATATAAAATAAAGCTTTGTATTGTAAATATATTCCGTGAGTTTATATGTTTCAAAAACAAAAAGGAAGGTGAACTATCATTCCATAGGAATTAATCTATATTTGACTATGTTAAAATTATATAAGATACTTTTCGATCTTATGATTTAATGTTTGATTAATAAATGGAATTAAAGTAGTACATATAAAGTCACAAAATAAGGAAAAAGTCTGGGTTGAAAGACGAGCTACATTTTTTACATTTATAATTTATAGTAAAGGATAGTATAGAATAATTATATCTACTATAATTACAAAAAAAATATATTTACTAGGAAGTTAACTATATTACTCCGTATTTTAGTTAAACAACGGTCTTTTGTGTGAAGTAGAGATTTTATTATTATATTCAATAGAATTATATTGGCGATTAGTTCACGGCTCAACATACAGCCCTTTCAAAGTGCGTTATTGTGAGTTACGGATTTTCGTATTTACATATTCTGTGAATTTCAACTATAAATATTAACAGCCGTTATGACATTACAATAGAATCTTTGAATAAAGTTTTTATTGTTCATGAGAATTAATACAGTTATGTTTTGTTGGCCTTAAGTTAACTAGATATAATATATTTTTTACCATATCTGTCTTCAAAACTGATGAAAATGTTTTAACGTTTACAATCCATTTCAGGTAAGAATCCAAATAATTGTTGTTATCGATTGTACGAATCGTCACACGCGTAGCCTCGAAAATATTATTTTTAGCCACAGGAAGGTTCTCGGGCCGTTTTCCTCGTACATGTTGCTTACATAAATTATTGTCTACTTACTTGTATTGAGGGTATTTCGTACTATTTTCTTATTATATATTTGTCAAGGCTTCCGGTTAGGTGCATCGCACTTTACCATAAAACATTTGTTCAAGCCACAGGTGCCTTTGTTCAAGACTGAGTCACTAGTCATTTTCTGGTTCATGCAGCTGGAATAGTTATATATTTTTTCTTATGTGAATATTTTAATATCTTTTATTACAGCACATTTGTTATTATTAATTATAGTATAGTATTAATTATAATAGTACGTTTTTAATTGTGTACGTAATTATCAATGTGTGATAGTCCGGCCGTGAGGGGGTGTACGTACCACAAGGCCCTGTCAGAATATCAGCGCTGTAGTGCCTCCGATTGTAGGCCTGCAGCCTCATGCTGAGACAGGGACCTTTTCGACCCCATGCAACACTTTCTTTTTCTTTAACTTTCTTGTATTATAAGATTATGCTATTATGATGTGTTGTATGTATGTCGAATAAATTTCTTCTTCCTTTCTTTCTTTCTATTTGTCATTTTGTTCCTTAATATATAATGAAATAATCAAACTATACATACGTTATTCACAGGTGCATGCAGATGACGTCGTTGGTTTTGACATATCGAGTAACGGGAAATTCATGATGTCATGTTCCTGCAAAACAGATATGATCATATGGGACCTGAAAGGCCAACAATTAGAAAGATTGGATACGTACTTAATGAGTACATATTCGGCAAAAATATCACCTTGCGGTCGATTCGTCGTTGCCTCGGGCTTTTCACCAGATATAAAAGTGATGGAGGTCTGTTTCACGAAATCGGGGGAGTACAAACAAGTGACGAAGGCGTACGAACTTACCGGTCACTCTTCGGGCATATATGATGTCGCATTCGACGTGGACACGTCTCACATCGCGACAATATCAAAAGACGGAACGTGGAAGCTATATCATACAAAGAGTGAGTACTTTAATGTCACTGCGCAAATTTATTTGTTATCTGGTGTGTAGTTTATATACGTACTTACGTAGTGAGCTCTGCTGAGACGTGACCTAGTAGCAATCTAAAGAGTATTATACTGTTAAATATAGGTGACGTAAATGTCGTTTGATATTTATTTATCATGAGTTTACTGTTTGGTTGTTATAATGTTTCAGTTTACTATTATAACATCGATATTATTATTATTATAAAATAAAGTAAGTGTCTGTCTGAACACGATAGACACAAAAACTACAACGGGGTTTCCATAGGGTTTTTACCAATAGACAGAGTGATTCATGAGGAAGGTTTTTTTTTTGTTAATATAGCGTATATTCTCTGTTATTTGTGCGGATCGGGAAAGGATGGAACTAGTTGTAATATTTTACAAAAAAAAAAGAAGTTTTATAATGAAGGTTCGCGTTAATAAACTTGCATCGATGTTTAAGTGACATATTTTACAGGAGACAAGTTCAAATTTTTTAAATTTATTTTGTTTCTATACGTACGTATAAATGTGTACAGAGTGTTTACAATTATTGGTTTTATTTGAATTATTGGATACATGTTAACTACGATCTGATACGATGATACGATACGATGCTCGCAATCGAGATTAAATGGAATAATAGACTGGTTGGAATATTGAACTTGTTTTATCAATGTAGAAACAATAAATTATATAAATTGTGAATATTACGTTTAATTCACATGAATTATAATGCTTTGTTGCTATGTAAGCGCCAATGAAATTTAACACCGTATAAGTATTTTGTCATAGCACTTTACGTCCACGGGACAGAAACTAGAATTTAAATCAAATTCAATATCTTTTGACAAAACCCTGTAGTTACCTATTAGTATAATTTTTATTCACTGCACATATTTGTTTTATGTAAAAGCGATCACGTTTTAGAGAAAAAATCATGCAAATATTTGTCGAACAAAAAAAAAACCCTAAACAGATTCCACTTTATATGTGATTACATTTATTGGATAATATGTTATTGTTTTATGACCGCCAATACAACAATCAATTTGTCGATGGATCCTTTTAAATATTCTGGTATAGAATTTTGACAAATCGTCAGAGATAATTCAATGTTACACAGCTAACATTGCCAAATTACGTTTATCCAACAAAAGTTGTTACATTTTGCGATTTCACATCCTCAGACTATATAAACCTACGGCTGGTGTGAAATATTCGATTACAGTTAATACACAATTATGCATAAAGTTCGAATAATGAGTAAACATTCATTACGAAAAAAATATACATTATTCTCAATATAAGTATAACCATATTATAAGAATAATTCGTTGGAATTGACATGGTAACTGTTTTAAACTCAATAAAAATAAGTTGTAAATTCTTGTTTGACTATTTGACGATAAAGATATAAAATATGTCTTTACCTCTAAAAATAAGACAATAGGAAAACAATGGAAAGTTGGCTTAAACGCCAGGTAAGTGCTCAAGGGTTAAAGTACTATATCTATATATATATATACATCATATATATCTATATCATATCTATATATATACTATATCATATAATGTGCTATATCAGCACAAATAAGGTAGGTACCTATAATAACACGTAGTTGCAATTTTGCGATGACATCGGTAAAAGGAAATGTTGTGTTTTGTATATCAACGGTTATGATAAAACCCTAGCTTATTACTTGAGACTATGGTTAAAGACTTAAAGCATAAAATAAATACAACTGACACGATTAAAAAAAATCCATAGTCTGTTTTATTCTTAATCTCATCTTATTTTAAAAGGCGATGTAGGCTAGACGGTAAACACACCAAGCCTAGTAGTACTGGCTATCAATTGATGCCTACCAGATCGCACATACTGATGCTTGGCAACAGGTTTATAAACTTGAGTAGGTATCCAGGCGGCCTCATTATAATATTGGTTAAGTAATAGATGGGTTTCAATCTACGTCCCTCAACACAGTATTCGACCACACTAATAATTGAGCCATTATCGCTAAATGTCATTATTGGTCTCATAAGATTTCAAATAGTCATTGTCGTTTTTCAATATTATTAGACCGATAATTAAATCAAATCAAAAAAATTCTTTATTCCATTTAGGCCATAATACGGCGCTTATGAACGTCAAAACACTACCACCGGTTCGGAAAATAACAGCCAAGAAGAGATATATAAAGTTTCATATCACAAACTTTCTATCCAACCATTGCTGATAGTGCTTTGTCTACTCTACAGATATTTTGATTTGTAGACGATTATCTATACGTTGGAGTAAGTTTTTAAATGATCATGAGTGAATAGATTGTTTATTGTTTATCGGTAATAGAGTAATAGAGTTTATACAAATCCTAATCGTACATTTAGTATCGTTCGTGTAAAACGTTCATACAATAAACATGTTATTTAGCACGGAATACCACGTGTTTGAAACGGAGTTCTGTTACATTCAACTGCGCAGAATGCTAATAATAACGTATCTGTTATACATTATAGAATATTAAAGAAATACGAGAGAATTTGTTATGATTATTTTTAATATACTATAGAGGCGTACGTACTACGTAATAATAGCCAAAACATGTTTGTTGTTTGCATAATAAATGTTTGTGTAAAATTATTAATGGTTCTTTTTTATATATACCAGTTTAGGTGTTATTTGTTCGGCTTGAATGAGTTTCGCATTGATAACAGCTGACGTAACGAGTTGTATTTGTTTATGAGACAGTGGGTCGATCAGCGGTTTGTTCGGAAAAATAGTGATGATGGAGTGTGCCAACATACGTCACAGCGGGGCTGGCCCGCGCGCGGTCTCGTATTTTGCATTATTTTACGTAATGCGATTATTATATTTGTTCCTTTATTAAACCTGCTTTTATTATCAAGTTTTTAATTAAATAGTATTTAATTTATCAATGTTTTTCCTTATATATAGAAACTCAATATATGTAATATGATTTAATTAAGAATAAATAATTAAGGAATGTGATTTTCATATATCTATTATTGTTGTTGATTTCATAATTTTGTATTAATATGTAATTATTAATTTATAGTTCTTTGGGCGATATTGGCTATAAAATACAACATATTAACGTTAATATTAGGTTCGACAAGGTCTATTAAATATAATTTAAATACAGGCAAATGTATTTTTAACACAGTTGGCATACTTCTGCTAAACTTTACAAAGATAAGTTACCTACATACACATAGGTATAAAAGATAATTATAATATATAAACTAAACACAAGATTTCGTGAAATCTGTTAAAGCATGTGGCTTTTACGATCATAAAAAAGTTTTGTATTTATTTATCTATTTTAATAAATTAAATTGAAGAGTCTGTTTGTAATGTCAAAATAACAGATTTTTACTAAATACATATGAATATAAATAACTTAACCTAACCTAAAATATACCAAAAACACAATGGAAAAAAAAATTGTCGGTTTATTTGTTCGAGCTAATCTCTGGAACGGCTGTACCGATTTTTGGTAGATAACTGAAGTTACTCTGCGTAACTTAGGCTACTTTAATTTTTCTACAAAATTAGCGTTCCGTGTAAAAAAATTAATACTAATGAAATGGAGCACAAAATAATATATTTTGAAACACGTGCGAAACCGCAGGGACACAGCTAGTGTAATATAAAAATTAAATCAGTTCATTTATGTTTAATGAGTAGGTAATGTGGTGATGCAATTTTATTTCCTCTTACATTGCGATGACTCTTAGTCCATGAAATCTTTGCTCATTGTTAAAACATATTACTGTGCGAACGATATCTCCTTGACTTTGTTCGTGGTAAAAAAGATACGTGTGTGGATAATACGGTAGAGTCCTATACATTCTGAGTATATCGCGCAAGCGGATTTGTGCATTGATGGAATTATAATAAAACTCATAAAGCAAGAATGCAATTTATAAAACAGAAAATAAAACATGGGACTGCCGACAGAAGTAAAAACTCGAAACATTGGAGAAAAACGGTTATTTTAATAATTACATTTCATAATTTGTCATGACATTTGTCTAGTTTTTACATCAATTGGCGCTCCTAGCAATAATAATTAACATTTTCATATAATTTATTCATAATCAAAACATACTATAGGAGCTGCGTAAGTATTCATTTTCAGTTGCATGTTGACGGCTGACGCCATAGTATTGGTAACGCGAATCTATAACTTTTTCTCCTACCGAGAATCGCTCGACGCAGCTATAGCGGTTTTCACTTCAATATAAATAGCTATTAGGGGTCGTCCGAGTATGGGGAAAGGAGTCAAATATTTCTTATTTTTGTCTTAATACTAGAACGTCTAATAGTTGTAGGTGATTTTTTTTTAAATAAAATTGAATGATATATGAAATTTCATGTACTTGAATTAAAAGATATTACGTCAATAATAACGCAACTTATCTCTATGTCCAGTGCTCATTAAACGTACCATAGCAGGAATTTGGACGTTGAAGAATGTGGTTTATAAGGATGTAAAATATTTATGGTTAATAGAAACCACGCGAAATAAATTCTGCGATTTATAATTCTATTTATTCCAATAGTTAACAAAATTAAATTAGTTAATAAGTTAAGAAAGATATTCCGAAAATAATTTGTACAATAAATTGTTTCCTCTCAATTAGAGTTCCTATTTACTACATAGGTACTGGTAATATTAGATTCATGTTGCCGTTAAATAAAAGTTGACGTGGTTTTCTGTACTAATAAATAGAATTACATATACCAAATATGCAATTGTTAAAATTTTTGTCTGTCTGTCTCTCGGACTGTCTGTTTGTTCCGGGTAATCTCTGGAACGGATGGACGGATTTTAACTGGACTTTTTTGGTAGATAGCGGAGTTGTTACTCCGGGTAACTTAACGTACTTTTAATTTTCGAATATAACTAGAGTACCGCGCAAAAAAATTTTTATAGTATCCGGTTTTACGGGCAAGTGCTTGAATTAATGAGAGTTTTTTTTACTTTATCTTAGTACTGAACAAAAATTAGGGTTCCGTATAAAAATATACAATGACGAATATATGAAACGCAGGCGCAGCCGCGAGCGCACAGCTAGTTATAATATATAAATAGAGGTTTCATAATTAACATCATTCGTAGATAATTTGAGCTTGTTTATTGTTAACTTAAGTTTTAAATAAATCAATAGGAATGCACTCTAATGCCTCGTCATAAGATGCTGTAACTTTCGATCCCATGAGTATGAACTTTCGATTTTAAAAATACGAGTAATGCAGTGAAATAGTAACACGTTGTGGTAGGTCACTGTTCATTGTTCACTTAACTTTAGTCTGTCTTCACATACCTACCTACCTACCTCTTGATCCTTTACATGCGGTTTGTTTTCGTTCGTAATATTTTTCGATCACATTTTCACTTGAAATCGTTTACTATATATCACTTTACAGTACATTTAATATAATAACACTTGTTAATTTTGTCGTTTAATACTAAGTTTAAACTAAGAAATAAATACAGTTGAAGTGTCTGTTTGTAATGTCAAAATATTTTTTTTTACTAAATAGATATGAATGTGTATATACGATACCTATAACAAAAATACAATTTTTAAATTTTTTGTCTGTTTGTTCCGGGTAATCTCCGGAACGGCTGGACGGATTTCGACGGGACTTTTTCGGTAGATAGCTGAAGTTACTCCGAGTAATTTAGCGTACTTTTAATTTTCGAAAATAATTAGGGATTCGCGTAAAAGAAAGTTAAAACTCATAAAAAAAAAATCCAGTGAAGAATACATGAAACGCGGACGCAGCCGCGGGCACGCAGCTAGTTATAATTTTGTATTGCCTGTAATTTTTTAGGCCTCTACTTATCATCTTCCTGCCCTTATTCCTCTTGTCTTCCTCTTCCATTCATCTCTATTTGAGATATTTGTGTAGGCCACTACTAAATATTAGTTTAATTGGGGTGCGTGTGTTTTGTGAGCATGTGTACTTAATTGCTCTTCTCTTACCATACGTGCTAATATAATGGCATTCTAAGGTTCAGTATGGAACCATTTGTTTGGCTGAAGTAGGTCGTCGTTATAAAATGTCGTATTATATGTGTGATTAAAACTGTATAAAACTAAATTATCTTGTATAATTAGTTTAGGTATAATCTTACCATACGTCCTAATATAATGGAATTTTCGATTTTCATTTTGCATGAAAATACCCTGTTTGGATGAAATAGATCGACGTAACAGAATTTCGTATCATACGTGTCAAAACAACTGTCTAAAACTGAATTATTTTGTATAATTATGTTTAGGGATAATCGTAGTCGAATACAAGAGTACTCGGCACGGTTTTTTTTATATTATTTGTTCTGTAAAATGATATAGGGCGATTATTATATTCGCAGTCGATTACGCCCGCGGCGAGTCACCGCACGTGCTTGAAACTGGGACGTACACGCAAAGTGCGATTCCGCCACGCGTCGCGCTCTCGCCTAATTCCGAAGTCCTTGCCGTATCAGTGGACTCCTCCATTGAATTCTACGACACCTACACCGGCAAGCTTTACGACACCATTGAGAACGTGTATTCGGGTGAGTTGCTTTAAGACGATATCCTAGCTGCATTTATATCATACTAACTAGCCCCCTGTTTCCTCCCTGAAAAAAGCATTATGGTGAATATTTTTATACCAAATAATATATATCCACAACCGCCATGCCCGTACGTTACGATTTTTTCCGTAAATTGGTTATTGTATAAACTTAGAAAATGAAAAAAATAACCGTTCGATTTTTACCGTCATTATCAGACATTCGTCAAACAAATTTTATGGATAAAATTAAAAACAGCAAAAATCGGATCAGTTTTGAAGGAGGAAACAGGGTACTACGAAGTAATGTTTTCGGATACGGTAAAATCAGTCCGAGTTGATTTACAAGTTGCTTGTAAGGGCTAAGTTGCCCGAAGCTGAGCTTATATTTTTAAGTACTCAATAAATATAAAAGAACTAATAAATTTTGTATTTTAAATGAGAAGACAATTATGTTATAATTTAAATAAAATATCGCTACACGGAAGATTTTACATTTTCTGCCAGTAAATTCCCCGAGTCTTTTATTTTGATTTAGTAAATATTAAAGTTGCAATGTGTAATATCATTACATGTTAGCATCAAATATAGCAAAATATTCGTTATTTACACACACACATTCCAATATTTAACAGAAACATAGTATACCAGAAACAACTGCCTATATCTTTTTTACTGTTGGAAACGTTTCTCATAAAGGTAATTTCCTCTATTTAATAGTCCAATAAAACAATCGCACAATGTACCCACAGTTCACAGTACATAGTGCCTACAGGTTATTCGAAGGAAATAACAATAACGTGAAATGTCATGAATGACGGAGAGAGGGAGCTAGCTGTTTGCGCTCTATATTTTTTATTCATAAAAGTTCAAACTTGCGATTGAGAACAAATTACGTCAATCAATGATTGAAATATATTTATAGTTTCAATAACTTTTTATAGTACTCATATTATATATATGAAACAAAACAGTGTTATTATAGTAATATCGTTTATTATTATTGTTATTTTTATAATTAACATGGAAATGATAATTATTACTATTCGTAAATTATACATTTTGCATCATTCATACAAAATTATCTGTGGGCATTCAAACTTTTTCTGGCTAATATCATATATCGTGGCAGTAAATATTAACGAATAGACTTCACCGACACGCTGGTTGAAATGTAATTTGTGACGAAAATACCATTTATTTAAATTGATAGCATTAAAACTTTTCAATGGACACTTTAATTAAAAATTTAAACTGAATTGATATATCAATATGTGTGATGAATGTACAATGAATTTATATTTATTTCTAATAACTAAATTTTTCTTGATTGATTTATAGAAACTTAGAAGGGATAGAACAACTGTTTTCAATTCTTTGAATTGGTTTACCTTTGTCTATTTATGTATAGAGGTACTATATCATTTATATTACTTGTGTTTGATACTACAACTATCGAACTAATTTATTAAGGTAATGGCCAAGTCAGTAGAACGTATGATTTGTTTCGTTTTTCAAAATCTTTTATGCCGAATATATTTCTATAATTGGTATTTTTAACGGGGTCGTATTAATGGGATTCTAAAAGGAAAACCTCCACGGAATGCAGTGACAGTATCTTTAGCACATCATAATGTTTGGAATGAAGCTTTAAATAAAACAGAAAATATCAGATTTATTGATAATAGACGTAATAAAGAAACATCTGTGCCCTCATTAAAAAATTTGATAACAACTAAAAGTTATCAAAGGTTGTGCAATTATTTCTCTCAAAAAATTGGAAATTATGAGGCCAAGATACTTCACCTCTGATCCGATTGTAGTAAATTATTTTATAAACTGTATAGGCTCAGCAGTTTGACTTCAGACTCAAGTGATGTTAAGTGACGATGTGCTCTAGGATGCTACTGGATCTCAAATGATACTGCCGGAACTTGGCAATAGGTTATACATGACTTACCACCAGGCTATGGTTTCCTCACGATATTTTATTATAGAGTTGGATAGGTAGGTTCGAACCGGCGTCCATCGGCGCAGAGTATGCCACCGTATTACCAGCTGCACCATCATCGCTTCACGTTGCTATCACGTCTCATTTCTATAGGTAATGAAACTGCAGTTCAAAAATCTTTTTATTGTGTGCTATGAAACACCGATCGTGCGACTGAACGATAGAGTAAAAAAAACTTGAATATTCACTATGTAACAATCATTCTCTTCAACCATGTTAATACTCGCTTGTTGAATTAATTTATTAATTTTCTAACATATTTGCTAAACATAATATGCTAAAGTGACTCCATAAGAAACTTGCAGGAAATGAGTATTACTCAAACTGAGTTTTTTAAAGTAGTTTTGTTATGCCTGATTCATAAGTCACAAGGGAAAAGGGGTAAAGTTTTCATGCGAAGTTACTAATAATAATATTTCTTTTTTATTTTTCATTGTAATTAAGTTCAATAGGGATGAGTCACTAGCTTGATCATAATTGATGAAAATATAGTTAAAAATGCAAGTGTCATATAATGAATTAATAGATACATCTCTATTTAAGCATTATTTTTTTATTTCATTTTTTTACACGGAATATGCTTGGTGCTTAGATCACAATCTCACCTGATGTTAAGTGACGATGAGGTCCAGGATGGTAAACACACTAAGCCTAGAGGTACTGGTTCTCAATTGATGCTGCCGGAACACACCTATTGGTATTTGGCGACAGGTTTCCAAACTTGAGGTTGGTAGCTACCCAGGCGGGCATCATTAGAAAATACGCTACCACCATACTATGGTTTCCTTACGATGTTTTTCCTTCACCGAAAGCTCAGGCCGATTTTAGAGTCGGATAGGTGGGTATCGAACACGCGTCGATTGACGCGGAATCCGGCCACGCTACCCGCTGCGCCTTTTATTATGATAGTATAGTATCAATTGTTTTTAAAATATTGTAATGTATGTATGAAAACTTGGATAAGTGTCGAGCTAAAAAAAGTTTCATATTTTGAATTTTTTAATGTCTAAAATGCTAAAAAAAACATATCTCCTCGTTTCTCGAAAAGGAGAATTTTATATAACAGAATCCAAGAATCGGGAAACATTATTGTTTAACTCAGCTCAGACAACTATCAAAATGAAACAAATATAAATACAAATCCTTCAAGGATTGTGATTCAAATTATTTATTAGCAGTTATATTTCCATTGTTTTAATTGATAATTATTTACATATTAAAATCATCTAGTACATGTAACAAAAGAAATCGATACATAAATCTAAATTGAGAAAGGCCTTCGTTTGGTATATATTTACCTCTCAAGGATTTCGAAATGGTAGTAAATTATTTGTCGCCATCCCAAAGTACTTATCGACCAGGCATATTGAATAGTTAATGGATGAAGCTTGAAGTTTATTTTATTTAGAGCGTGGGTTTTTGAGAAATTGTACTACGTTTTGAATTTCATATTATAATCGAATGTAATCATATTTTTTCTTATGCTAGAACTAAATATTAATCACTTAAAATGATAACTCAGGCTGAATTGAACCGTTTTAGTTATGTCTAAAATTAATTATTACATTCAATGCGCAAATGTAGTCATAATGTTTTAACTCAAACTGCAATTCTATATTTGAAAAAAATAAGTCATTTAAATAATTTAAGTATTTTTCTTTCAGGCAACATCAATTATATGAAATTTGACGCGAGCGGGAAATACTTATTCGTTTGCGGTGATCGCGCTGTTAGAGTGTTCCACAATGTCTGCGGCTACTTCACCACTATAGAAAGTTGCAGTAGACTTTTAAAAAGCAAACAGACTTCAGCCACTGTGGAACGTCTAAACAACACCATTCATGAGTATAAAGAAATTTTAGCGAAATATGGCAAGTAACGACATCTATCCAACAAGAACTGAATTAATTATATTTCTGAAGACGCATTTATTTTACTATTAGTATATTTAATTCATTATGAACCTAATGTAATTAATATCGACTGATTATATATTATAATTTTTGGCCATTGAAATTATACCTAGTATTGCTGTGTTAAGGAAAGTACACAACAACTTAATGGATTTTACTTTACGAGACAAACTTAAGTTTATAGTTAGGAATAAAAAATTACTCTAAAAACCTGTATTTGCACTTTGCCTTTATGATAAAATCAAATCTCGTGTAAGTTTAAAGAGAGAGATCTGGATGTGTATTTTCCTTGGAAGAGTATTTTAGATTTTTTGGAATATTTTTATTTTATTTTATATAATAATGTCTATATTTACGTTTACTGCCACTGCGTATGTTTCAAACATCACAATGTAATTTAAGTCTGAAAATATAAAGTTTTTTTGTTCGTTACTCTTATTTTATACATATGTATATCTTATATACTTATGTATGTATATAAGAAATTTAATTCAATTTAAAAACATTTTTCCTACAGTTTAGGGAATTTACACGATTATTTCAACCATGTATATGAAGTTGTTGAATATTTATATATTACATATTTTTTGAACCAATTCACTTTTTACAAATTTTAAAAGAAGTCCTCGTCCATAAATGATAATTACGAATTAATGATCTCGGTCCAAAAATGTTTTTTAATTCACTGTAGAATTTCTCTAAAAAAAATTTTTTTTTCTAGATAATGTTTATATTGATAAGTAATATTTTTTTTGTTGTTGATGATATTCGTAAATAACATATGCCATACTAAATACAGCTCTTCATTAGTCATATAACCAATTCACAAGTCTGCCGTCAAAGTAATTGAATAACAACATTAATAAATGACCTTATTTTTGTTTGAACAGTGATATTGATATAAGTACTGCGTAACAAGTTCGTGCTATCAGACTTTCACAACTTCTATTTGTAAAAAACATGTGTTATAAAAATCGGTGAATGATAACTGCCACAAGGGATACCTATTTATCAGTACCTAACAGGGTGATTGACTGGTGGTTAATTTATTATTAACTTCAGATTAAGTGAATAATTCAATTTAATATACCTAATGATATGTATATGGAATGAAATATTTCTAGTAAAAAATACGAATAAACTTCTGAAATACAAGCGTTTAAACTTTTTAGTTGAGATCGAGAGAGAATTTTCCAAAAACCATCCAAAAACGATTTCAAATTCCTTTAAAGGACGCAGATCCGGCAGAGTAGCTCTTACCAAACTTGTGAAGAAGATGCCATCTCAAATACTGTTTATTTAAAAGATAACTTTGTAATATAATTTGACTTTTAATTATTATATTATTAAATTTTGATTTCTGCTATCAATAAATAAATCAAAATGGTCCCTGATCAAGAAAAGATTACCACGACTCTTATATCAAACATTTCGGAGTGGACAATTTTCTAAGTCGATATCTACTGCCATTAATTTACCATTGTTAATCTGTGGAATTAATATTAATTTGTGTGATAACATGTAAATAAGGTACCGTAAGAAATCGAATAAGTTAATTATGATTCATGAAAATAACAATAAAAATTCTAAATTACATTTCTCTATTTGTTTAATCTGTTCTATAAATACACGGAACGATAGCCGCCATAATGTACACGTCATAAACGTCATCTGACCTATATAACCTCACGCTTGGATGTTTACATATTTTGAAGATCGTTGACAAATTTATCTAATAGTGACGTCATGCACTAAGTACGTAGTGGCTAGTTTTTCGCGCGGATATCTAAAATGTAAACATGAAATAACCTAAAACAATATTTACAATATGGCATTTTTTGTTGTTGATAAAACCAAAGTATTGAGTTTGCACTTTCTTTACTAACGTTACATTAGTTAAATGATTATTATATTACGAACATCCAATAATAATTCTTCATCAATAATCAATTTTATATTCTGGGCAAAAAACCATATTATCATAATTTATGATAATTCATTGCAATAGTAGGTATTGTTTAGGCTTTTTGATGAGGTATGTGAAGACTGAGACTGACTTATTTACCAGTGAGCTTATCAGAAATCGGCATATATTATATGAGTATACTGTAAAGAAAAACATAACTTGTTTTTAGAAGTATAATCTAGTAATTAGTGCTAATCATTTCTTGGAGACAGATCGCAGGATCTGATAAAACAATAACTTCGTCGAAGAATTTTTCATTGTTGGTTCCCGTAGACATGCCCTAAAAATTGCACTAAAATTATTGACGATACCTGAGTATCTTAAAAATTAAGTACGGCCTTAATGTGAATTATATGTTTGAACTATAATGTTACCCAGAATGGATTGGTTTTTTTTTCTCTATTTATAAGAATGAAATATTTGTGAAACCTGCTTTATTCCTTACTGATCTTATAAACTATGTAATAAGAGGTTCCTAATATATATCTGTTATCTGTTTCTTTTTAATATTTTTTTGTACTTCATATTATAAAGGTTTTTTTAAAATAAATAAATGCATATTTATACATATTTCTCTTTTATTTTAATTAATTTATTTAATATCTTTACTAATATAAAAATGTAAGTGTCCGTTTGTAATGTTAAAATAACAATTTACGATTTACCTATACCAAAAATACAATTGATCAAATTTTTGTCTGTCTGTCTATTTCTATGTTCTGAGTAATCTCCGGAACGGCTGAACCGATTTTGACGGGACTTTTTTTGTTAGATAACTGAAGTTAGGGGGTACTTTTATATTTCGAAAATAATTAGGGTATAGCGTAAAATAATAAAAACTTTTTATTGTAAACAAAATACGATTCAATGGACAGCATATATACAAACACTTTCCAACGATTATTAAAAAAATATATTACGCATCGAAGAATATATAAAACGCGGGCGCAGCCGCGGGCACACAGCTAGCATTAAGTAAAATAATATATAAAGCTTATGAAAATGCATAGTTTCGTGTGGATGAATTAATAAAACACACTTTCGAAACTTATCTGAATATTGCATGTTGTCTTTGTTTTAGTGATAAAAGAACTGTAAATAATATTTTCTGTTTATGCATTAGTTTATAATGGCGTAATAATGCGCCAGGAGTGTAACTTACTTAAAACTTCGAGCTAAATATTAATGATGTGAGTGACGTCGGTAACCACAATGTGGTACCGTCCATTAGCTCTCGATACATTTTAAGTCCGAATGTATCACAATATTAAAATAAGCTATGACGCGCAAGGCGATTTTAATAGTGATCAAAACAGTTACATAACTTATCCTCGTATTATTATTATTAAAAAAAGGAATAGTAAATTGTTACTTGACATATAACCAAGAGTTTAAAATTGTTACATAAAACAAATGTGTCGAATTTTCTCATATGTTTACGTCTGAACGCTTAATACACAACAAAGTAGGTACTGAATATTAATTCCTCGGTTTCTAACAATGCCCGCCTAGGTAGCTACCACTGTCAAGTTCGAAAACCTGTCGCCAAATACCAATACGTGTTTCGGCAGCATCACTTGAGAACCAGTATCTAGGCTTAGCGCGTTTACGATCCTGGTCCACATCGTCAATTAACATCAGGTGAGATCGTGGTTAAAGTGTCGAGCCTATACCGTGTAAAAAATTTTAATTGTTGCATAAATTGTGATTTATAATATTATTATTAGTTTCTTTCTTTCTTCTTTAATTCACTATTACCCTTTTGTTTAGGCGCCGTAGTAGACATTACATTTCAATACAGTCAACACAACAATAACTCCGCACACCGATGAGACAACAACACAACTGCAGGAGGATTTCCCTAAGGAATGCTTGGGAACAAAACTGAATAAATAAAAATATATGTACATAAATAAAACGAACTATAGCTTTTTTAATTTTTTTATTGCGCACAAAAGTGACGTTATCGTCAATACATTATTCTGTGATAATAATTTAAGTACACTTTCACAGCTTTTGATAAATACAGTTCAGCTTCGCGCATAACTAATGATTACGTTACGCATATGCTAATTCAATTCCATTCATTTTGTCTGAAAATAAATGATCTAGTGCCAAAATGCACCTATGAAATTGTTTCTTTAAATTTTTCAATGTGATATTTTTTTTATTTATTATTCTTTACAATAAAATTGAACACTCTAAGCAAGAATAAAAATAAATATATACAAGTATCTCGATAATCATTATATTATATATTTTGTACCAATTGTCATTTTTAACTTATTTCTTTAATAAATACTCATTTTAATCATTGTCATTGATCGAACAGTTTCGTAATTCAAAATTTAACACGGATTTCAAAAGAGGAATCTTTTATTTTTGGTAATTTTATTATCTCGTACTGTAACGTGACGGACAAAAATCAAGTGAGTGACATTCAATTCAAGAAATAATCATAAACGAATAAATAAAAAAAAAATACCGCGAGTTACAATAGGTAATTTATATAATGATACATATATCTTCAATTTTATATTAAAATTATAACAGGACCACTTTATAAATTTGAGCCCTCATCGTAAGTTTTAACAATACGTGATCTAGTAGATATGTATGAGTGAAAACGATAAATGCACACACGAACTAAATATAGTGGCATAAAAACATTCGTATAAACAGTCATGAGTAATATATAATTCAGGCAACACGCAACTAGTTCAACAACTTTAACTTACTAGCTATTCATCATAACTTTAAATACAAAACGAACCGTTTATAAATGTATCTTATAAGAAAGCGATTTATGTAATTGTTACTTAGCAAAAAAAAAAAACTAGACAGTCATGGGAACTGCCGACAGATGTGAAAACTAAAAACTTTGGAAAAAAAACTGTTTTTTTTTATGTTAAATTTCGTAACTTTTTAATTGAAATTGTTAACGTAACATATAACATTTGTCTGGTTTTTCATCTATTGGCGCTCCGACCAATAATTATGTTAATTTTCACATTGTTTATTCATAATCAAAACATACGATAGTCTGCGTAAGTATACATTTTATTAATTTACTGACTCTGCGCCGGCACTTGAACGCCATCTTGTAGCATGTCGAAGGCTGATGTCATAGTATTGATAACGCGAATCTACAAGATTTCTTCTACCGAAAAACGTTCAACGCCGCTAAAAAAAGTTTGCACTTCAGAAAATGCAACATTTTATAACGTCCATTGAACACCAAAGCGTGTTTAACTCGGAAAAAAAATACAATTTACATTAGTCTATTGTGTGAAGTAAAACTTTATTTTATAAGAGCAAGATAATTATAATTTCACGTCATCATTTAACATCTACGAATTCATACAAAAAAAACTTTAAGGCACCAATTTACTTTTGTATAATAGGTAAATTTAATAAATCTATTTTAAATCCGCTAGTATGTATGATATTAACCGATTTAGATTTTTCTTTTAAAAAACTGCATAATCTATTTCAACTCGTACTCCCAAATTTAGTAATAAATTTTGAACTTTGAATATTGAATAAGTATTAAAATAGGTAATAGCTTTGATCAAATTTTTGATTGAAAATTAGAGATATATTTAAAATATTATTTTCAAAATCGATACCTATGTGTATTGTGTAAAAGCCAATGTACTTTTTCGGAGATTTTATTCCAAAGAAAACAAGTTCATTAGAAAAAGCTTTGTTCGATAAAGCTTATAAGTGCATAATAATCGAGGTACATCCACATAGCTTTTTTACCCTTTAGAAATGAAAAAAGTATATAATCCTATTACATTGTAATTACAATTATATTTGCTTTCAAAACGGATTTTTAATTTCTTCTTTTGAGTTGATTTGACATATTTACGTTATTATTGCTATATCATTGTTCAAATACCAAGAAAAAATTGATAACAGGAAAACAATTGGAAGCTGACGTAAGCGCCAGGTTAGTGCTTTAACGGTTATTATATTAACAAGTAAAACCACACATTTTATAGGTAAAAAAAATCAATCACTTTTAACATTAATAAAGTTATTTCGTTATCAATATAACATGTCAACTGAAAGACATCCAACATCCACTGCTGGACATAGGTCTCCAGCAAAGATCTGTACGAAGTCCCGCGTCGGGGCACCCGCATTCAACGGACTCCCGCGACCCTCACTAGGGTCCAACTTGTGAGGGGCACACACCGACGCTACTTCTTCGAGAACGACCCCGTTGGCCCTATCGGGCATCGGTTCTGCGAAGAATGTGGCCAACCTATTGCTACTTAAATTTGGTAATTCTACGGTGAAAGTCGGTTACTTCGGTTCTTCTACAGATCTCTTCATTTCTGATTCGATTTGAAACTCCAAGCATATGCCCTTTGAGTAACCGTGAGCCTTATTACTAGGCCCACTATGCGCATCTTAAACTTAATTATTTCAATTATATCTGTAATCACAAAACTAACTTCTAAATATATATCTTGTGTTATGTTCTAAATATAAGAACAGAACAATATTCTTTAAAGCGATTTATAACATTACTTCATTACAAATACCTTTATACGTATAGTGAATGGTATTAGGAATAAAGAAATAATACGGAACATTCGGAAATTCGTATAAATGGACACACAAACACAAGCCAAACGCATACGGTAACATATTAACATTAACATATAACATCTTATAGTTAAAGATTATAATTATTATTTATTGTAGGATCTTCGATACATTACGAGAAAAAAGAATTCTATCTAATGAGATTCATAATTTGTACGTTATAATATTATTATTACAATGAACGCGAATATATTTAACAATTACAAGTCATAATTTAAAGATTTCCTCATCAAATGTACTCGATAAAAATGTGTAAAAAAAGTAACTAGCGTAGAAAGAAATTATTTTTGTAATTTAAAAAAAAAACCTGATATTAGTACCATTTTAATATTTAAATTATTATTATTTATCTACTGAAATATCTTTTTATTATCTGTATTGAAAAGATAAATTTTAATAGACTATTGTTTACGTATATGCGTCTACGTAATTTACCCTCCATCAGTATGTTAATTTCAAAATTAATAAATAATCGAATTCTACGTTGATTAGTGTCAACTCTTGATTATATCAAACCTACTTTTTCATTAGTATCTTGGTTAAGCTAATAATACTAAACACTGTTTCCAATATTTCAAAGACAAAGATTAAAACGGTAAAATCTAGAAAATTACTTACTTTAACTATCTTGAATAACCGAATAAATATTTCTGCGTAAGTTAAACCACAGAAAAAAGGAAATTACTACCATACGATATGTTGTTTCAGTTCAATCAATCAATGCAATTTTTACTAAAACATACCTAATGATTCTAAACGACTTTTGCAAAAAATAGACACCCGGCCAAATAATCTTTCTCATTTGTATCTATAGTCGATTTGATTATTTAAGTGAGCCTTATATTCAGAATATTGTAAATTTATGAATAGGGAAATCAATGAAAAATAGTGCCCGAATCTAAAGTGTAAATGTAATTAAGATCTCACTAATTGATAAACTGAAAGTGATTATATTGAATGCGAGATGCCTCTTTCTAGTAGTCCATGGTTTAATTTGCTTTCTTTCTTTTTAGGCTTCAGTCTTGATTTGTACGAATATTTATAATTTTGTCAATAGCTGTCTCTTCTGACAGCGGCTAATCTTTGATCAAATTCAAATTCTTTTTTTTTAAATTTATGAGTTTTATTTTTTTTTATGCCGTACCCTAATTATTTACGAAAAATAAAAGTACACTTAGTTACCCGGAGTAACTTAAACTATCTACCAAAATGCGTCCAGCCGTTCCGGAGATTACCCGGAACAAACAGACAGACAGACAAGAGTTTTAAAAATTGCGTTTCAACACAATAACCCCAAACCATATTACATAAAAATACAGAGTCAAATACTACAAGTTTGTAAATAAAAAATAACATGACAGACAAAAATTCCAATTTCAAACTCCACTGCATGTTTCCGACCTCTCCGTAAGTTTCAAATTTGAAATTGGAATGTAATGTTTTATTCATAGCGGCACTTGTTAGTAACAAACAACAGAATCCTCTTTTAACATTAATACGAAATACAACCTCTTTCGTATTGTAAAAATGGTGGGAAAAAATTAGAAGTCTGTTTTTTTTTTTTGCAAATGAGCGTCCTATCTAGTAAATGTACTGATATATGATATTTTAAATTCACATCTATTAATGATATAGATTGTATTGTGTATAATACATAAACATTTATTATCTCAGAGGAGAATAATAAACAAGATATATCAACACCAATGGCATTTTCGAAACGAATAATCTTCTAATAAGCGTTTTTATTGTCTTACTAATATTATACAAATTACTCAAATATATAGCGTGTTGTGAAATGTAATTAATCGTGTAATGATTATGTTAATTTGAAAACTCATAAATTTAAATACTGTCAAATATTTTGACAAAAAAAAAGAAGATTGATCGTGATGTATATATCTATGGATTATGTGCAAATAAATGCAACAGTCAAAGGACTAGTTAAAGTAAGAATTAAACGAATTTAATATTTTTATTAATATTATTATTAGCTCTTAAACACGATATCGTGATTAATTCTCAGTCTTAAATCCGAGATTTAAGGTTAAAAATTATTTATTCCGCCCGTATGTCACTTAAAAATACGCTAAAGCTTAAACTACGATCTATCAAAAAAATTATTTATGGCTTACTAAATCGAAAATATAAAATAATTACAAAAAAAAAAAAATCAGTCGCGAAAATAATTACTTGCCAAGTATCGATATAAAACAAAAAAAAAACTAATAGTGAATAATAAAAAATAGATTACAACTTAACAAGAAATAAATACTGTAAGTACTAAAGCTATAAGTTAAGTGTAACTTAGTGACCGACTTAACGGTCCGTTAAGCTTTGGTGCAAGTACTACTTTACTGCTAAATAGGGATGAGCGCTATTAAAGAAAAATATCGATATTCCGTTCGATTACAATATTGATACATCACTAGTGATTATATTTTATGTGACAAATATTTTATCGATATATCACAAAGTAAAATTATTCACCTTTAAAGTTCAGCTTTATTAAAATGGCAACTGTCAGATTAATGTGACTTGTGAAACGATTAATCGAATCGATACATCAATTGTTAGTCGTTATTGTTAACATTGACCGTAAATTATAATAACAACAATTTATACGATTAATAATGTTAGTATATGATTCCTGAGCCTCGATTTAACCGCCAAAAATAACAGAACTTCATACAGGTGGTCTCGATGACAGCTGTCATTCTAACCTAGGTGTATTTTGAGAACGTTAATAGTATTGTTATTACTAAAGTAACGATTAAAATTTCATCGTTAACATTATACGGATCATCCCTATAACCGATTCGCAGTTTGTATGTTTTATGGCCAACATTCGATTCTCCGTTACGGTATTGGACTAGCATGAAATTCGTTTTGACATTTGTCTCGCCTCGTCACAGTCTCTTTGAACCATCTCAAAGCATCTTACATCTGAAAATAACAGTTAATACTATATTTAAAAGCCAAATGTTGTCATTGATAATGATTTATTATGGCTATTTTTTATAGTTTTTTTTTTACACATATTTTTTCAATTAATAACAGTATTATAACAAAATGGCGACTCGTTGTTAGAGCTTTTCAGGGGATTTTTTTTGCGATGTTTTGTGCACAATAACTATACTGTATCAGATAAAATGTTACCAAAATAACGTATTACGTCAAATAAGGCAATGTAATTAATGCCTCGGTGGCGCAGTTGTATCGTTCTGAAGTCTCGGGTTCGACCCCGGGTCGGGTCAACAGTGGTATTGGGTTTTTCTACTCAGTATCATCCCGGAGTTTGGAATTTGTGCCCGATATGGCGACAGGCACGCCCCCTGTCACAATCGGGGACGGAACTAAGCTCGGCGAAATGTGGGTGGTGTAGTTTGCTACTTAACTCTCTGCTTAACCCTTCGGGGATAACAGGCGTGAGCTTATGTTATGTCATGTTAATTAATGAAAAATAATAAAGGTGAATTTTTTATGTATTACAATTCTACCAACAAGCTTTAAAACAAACCCATTTGTTATAAAATGCCACGGGTAATTTTATTCACTAGATATTGTCAAAATTACTAATTAAAAAACAGAATAGATGGAAAAGTTGATTTTTTTAGAGCGTTGTATGTCTTTCTAACGTCAGACTTGGCTGAGTGAAATAGATATACCTATGCCATTTTTTTAATAATTAATAAATGGAATGAAATAAGCAATGGGATTATGTAATGACACAGGTTGTTAGCAAACTGACAAACCTATTCTAACTGACTAAATCATACCTGGAAAATTGTTGGAAATTAGAATTGTTTAAATAGTGGGGAGCCAAAAATTCTCTAATATCACAATATTGTACAAATGTGATGGGAATGATGACTGTGTTCAAAGATAGGTTTGTATTTATTTACTTACAGTTCACCAATACGTGTGCAGTCTCAAACAATCGGCAGCCAAGTCGGCGAGCAGAACCCGTTTGTTCGGTAACAGCGCGATACCGGCGACGCGCCTCGGCTTCTTCTCGGCGAGTTCGCACGCGGCGAGCACCCGACCCCCTAACACCCCGTTGACCCCCTCGCCTGACCCTCCACCATCGGGACCCCCCGCTTCAATGACTAACAGCGCAGGGCGACCCCGCACCGCGCGCGCGCACACAATACGTGCCCCGTTCTCGGTCTGTTCCAACGCGACCCCACCGTACCCGCCCCTACCTACGTAAAAGTTTTTGTTTTTTAATCGAAATCCCTTACAATATTCAAAATGTTGATCAAAATCGAAAGTTTTCAGGCTTTTTACACGATATAAGTTTAGTGCTTTGACTACAATCTCAGCTGATGGTAAGTGACGATGTGGCCCAGGATGGTAAACACACTAAACCTAGGTACTGGTTCTCAAATGAGATTGTTGGGACACAACTATTGGAATTTGGCGACAGGTTTTCAAACTTGAGAGTGGTAGCTACCCAGGCGGGCATTATTAGGAAATGCCCTACCACCATGCTATGGTTTCCTCACGATGTGTTCCTTCGCCGAAAGCTCAGGCCGATTTTAGAGTCTGCTAAGTGGGGATCGAACCCGCGTCCGTTGACGCAAAAATCCGGCCGCACTACCCGCTGCGCCATCATCGCTTACCTTATTTATGCTATACCTTATATATAGCTATTAAAGCACTAAGCATGATGGCAGATCATTTGGGTCTATTCAAGAATTACCTAAACAAATTTCTAGACATTTTAACCCCCTCCCCCCCCTCGCTCCTTGTCAACAATAGTAAGTAAAGCTCTTCAATAATGACGCAAGTACTGGCATAATTATAAAAAAAAATTATTACTGACGTAATTAGCAATCAGACCCCTGTACGGCTATAAGTCATAGAAATGATCAAAATATGGACGACAAAATGGAGGTCAAAATAAGGGTCATAAAATTAAGATGCATATCTTAATGAGGAACTTAAAGGATCACAAAGAGGACTGGTAGAGCTTTTGTACTCGATTGGGTCACGACCAGAATTATTTATTACATTATTTTCATTCCATTAACACCTTAAAAAGACCTTGCCAAATTATTTCCGACTTGACTGTACCCGAATGTACCCGCGCTTGCAGCCAACTTCCGAGCCGCCATGAAGTTTGGATCGGTCTATACAGGCCAAGGACGTTGACAAAACCGACTAGATAAGAACTTATCACAATCTTTATCATAATAAACGTCTACATGTTCACGGCTAAAGCAGCTAAAGGTAACAGATATTTTTACAAGTGTGTGGTGGTCACGATTTAGTTGGAATCCCACTAACTGCACGATTTACACTGACCTATATATATTACAATGAAATGTAGTATTATCATATAGTATTATCTTATAGTGTTATAAGATGACTGCCTCGGTGGCGCAGTTGTATTACGGTGCGACTGCCGTTCTGATGTCTCGGGTTCGATCCCCGAGTCGGGTCAAGTGGTATTGGGATTTTCTACTCAGTTCATCCCGGAGTTTGTGCTCGATATGATGACAGGCTCGCCACCTGTCACACTTGGGACGGAACTAAGCTCGTCGAAATGCGGGTGGTGTAGTTCGCTATTTCACCTCTGCCTAACCCTTCGGGGATAACAGGCGTGAGCTTATGTTGTGTTATTATTACACTAAGTGTATGGTGGTTGTAAATTACACTAAGTGTCCGCAGAAGAACCAATGTAACGAACATTGCCCGAAGAACCGATGCCCGATGGGGCCAACGGATTCTCGAATGGCGACCACGCACTGGAAGACGTAGCGTGTGCAGGCCCCCCCCCCACAAGGTGGACCGACGGCCCGGTGAAGGTCGCGATAGTCCGTTGGATAAGGGTGGGGCAAGATCGATCGTCGTGGAGATATTCGGGGGAGACATGTCCAGCAGTGGACGTGTTTTGGTTAAATGGATGAATGGATGGATGGAATCGTAAGAATGAATAATACTGACCTTTAGGTACAGGGGCCAGGGTATGTTTATGGTTCCCATCCGCGTCGTATATACGTATCGCTACGTCTGCCACTATCAGGAGATCCTCTGATAGCGCCAGACCACCCACCAATCCGAGATCACCGTTACCTATCTGGAATAATTACAATTTAATATTGAAATTCATTAATTAATTATTTTTAAGTTTTCGCGTTCCATATTTAAAATCAATTAATTTAAACGGGTTTTCAAGCGTTACCTTTGCTTTTGTTTTTTTTTTCTCTATCCCGACGTTCATGCCATATATCAAAGGAGTAACGGACAAAGTTGGAACAGTTTTAAAAAATTCTCCATCAAGACTGTACAGTAATACCCCGCTTTACGCGAGGGATACGTTCCGAAAAAAATCGCGTTAACTAAAAATCGCGTATATCGAGGTTTATGATTAAACATAGTCAAAATTTAATACAAAAAAAAATACAAACCATTTTAATCAATCACTTTAATTCTAAGAACACTTTATGCAATACATACTCTAATTTTTTACGGAAAAATACATCTATTGTCTTTACATTATGTTTATACGCACTCTTTCGCGTAATGCGAAGCATTTGAGCGCGAAATTTGACATTCGCGTTATAGTGAAACCGCGCGTAACGGGGTCGCGCTAAGCGGGGTATTACTGTATTTACGTGTGTACGTTCCCTTCTTCAAATTTGAAAATTTTATTCGCACGCCGAAGGATGTAATTCCGTACCAGACACCAGGTGTCTACAAAATCGACTGCAGTTGCGGTAGTTCCTATATCGGGCAGACTAAGCGCACTATCGCGCAAAGAGTCAAAGAACATATCGCGGCTGTAAAGAATCGCCAAACAACGAAGTCAGCGATAGCAGAACATCTGCTCAACTCCAATACCAACCATTGGATCGAATTTCACCGGTCGAAAGTTTTATCCACTTATCGCCAATACTATCGCAGAATGGCTCGCGAAGCGATTGAAATTAAAAAAAACATTCAAATTTCAATCGCGAGGTTGGATATAGGCTTTCCTCAGCGTGGAATCCGGTGCTAGAAAATCTTAAGGTTCGTGATTTATCGTCACAGGCATCGTCGATGGACACTGTTAGTGTTGTGTGTTGTGACTATAATAAATATAAAGACCAAACGGGGGTGGTTCATCAAAATACCCCTCAACGCGTTAGGCGACGCCGCGCACCGCCAGTCAGCCCGTGACCACGGTTGGTGAAACCCAGCCGAAACGTCGGGATAGAGAAAAACAAAAAAGCGAAGGTAACGCGTGAAAATCCGTTTAAATTAACTGAAATTAATTACGGAATTGCCTTCAATTTGTAATTAATCTACACTCATATTATAAAGAAACAAAGATTTCGCCAGAAATGAAGTATGGAGATAGTTTGAAATCCAGGGGGTGACATAGGATAGTTTTAATATTCCGAAACGCCCAAATAAAGTAAAAATATTTCCCATAAATTCAAGCACTTGTCCGTAAAACTGTGCATCGTTTTTTTTAAATGCGGAATCCTAATTATTTTCAAAAATTAAAAGTGCCCTAAGTTACCCGGAGTAACTTCAGCTGTCTACCAAAAAAAGTCCCGTCTAAATCCGTCCAGCCGTTCCGGAGATTACCCGGAACAAACAGACGACAGACGGACAAAAATTTAAAAATTGTGTTTTTTAGTATATTTATTGTGAATACATTCATATCTATTTAGTAAAACAAAATTAATTTTGACATTACATACAGACACTGCATTTTTATTCATTAGTTCAATGTTTTCATATCGTTTAATATTTTAAAACCTTAACGAGTGAAAATTCAATTTAATTGTTCTCGCGACACAGACACTGTTCTTTGTGAACATCAAAATCACTTTGCCACTTCTACTGACAGCTGTCATTCCGATCGAGTTATATTCGAATGAGTTATAACTCACCTCCTTCTCAATGTTCCCGTCCCTGTCGAACAGGAATACGGCCCTCGCGCCGTTGTCGGCGACCGCGATACGCTGTGACGTCACATCGGCCGCGACGCACACCGGCTCGACCAGCCGGTCCGACCGGATCGTGCGTAGCGTCACGCCCTCCGCGTTCACCTGCGCCGCACGTACAATCATCACAATCTGACATGTATACGCGAAATTCCAAAAAAAAATTACCAAAGGTGACCTGGTTTGCACCCTTTAATCTAGACGTTTTCACCCAAACCCTATGGAGTAAAACATTAATCTGAATCACTGCAGCTCCTGTTTGCGGTGCACCGACACAATCACATACACACAGCGATCCAAAGAAAAGTGGAAAAAATGTCTATATCAATTAAATATATTATATTACCAGCTGGTGCCTTCGGCTCCGCCCGCGTTTCGTATATTCTGTACATATGACGTTTCATTTATAGCTAATTTAAAACAAAACAAATGAATGAATAAAAGTAAGGGGATTTTGTTTTTATTAGCGGAAAAAAAATGTATATAAGCGTAAATTGAAGTGGAAAATGTACAAAAGAGTAAATCGAAAAAAAAAAATGAGAGAGGATCGGTGAAATCCAAAAAAATACCTGTATACGAAAAATACTGCGTTGAAAGGTATTAGTCCTATCCCGATATGTTCAGTAGGTTTGAGGTGATGGTGCGTCAAAGGAACCCCATTTAAAAAATGCCTGTCTTTTGTTTTACGGGAGCCAATAAATTAATAAACAAACAAATTGAGAAAACATGGCAAAGGGTTCATAGAATTTCCGCGTCGAATGGTTGTGGTTTCATGCTGATCGGTCCAGTAGTTTTCGTGTACAGGCATATCCAAAGTCTTTATTATTCTAAAACTGAAAGAAAATTAAAACTCGTTTCAGTTTTGGAAGAGGAAACAAAAAAGGCACTACGAAGTGATGTTTTCGTCTATTTAGCATACGGTATAATTGCCCCTATTCTTAGTTTATTTTGAACGCGAATCCCCAATATTTTTTTCCAAAATAAAACTACCCAAGTTGCTCCTTATAACTAAGGCTATCTTAACCAGAGAGGGGCCCGTCAAAATTGGTCCGACCGTTTTAGACATTAGGCAGAACAAACACATTGAATTTTTTTTAATTGATTTTTTACGATATAGGGACCGTACTCGTATATATACATTCATATGATATTTAGTAAAAAGTTGTTATTTTAATATTACGAACAGACCTCAGTGAGAGTTCTAGTTCTCCAGTTGACAGCGACCACACCGTCAGCTGTGACGGCTATACCCGTGCAACTTCTACCTGCTAACCCTAGAATTAATATCAAATTTTGAGACCTAAGCTGAAAACAAATATCTCAAATAAATAAACCACCAATAAACTATAAATTTACCTTCGTTAACGATATGAGTTTTAAATGTAAACGTTTCATCATCGAGTACTTTCACTCTGGAGTTGCCAGCGTCAAGAACGTATATCTCCCGCCTTTTAGGGCACCTGCAAAGTCATTGTATATAATTCATAACTTATTCATTTATAAGAATTAATGTGTCGAGTAACGATAAAAATAAGACAATAGGAAAACAATGGAAAGCTGGCGTAAACGCCAGGTAAGTGCCCAAAGCCCCCCGGACTTTAGACCAATTGGTCGTGCCTCTTCTTTGAGAGGTGGGCTAAGAGGTGGGGGGGAAGTATTCTCCTCCATCCCTACCGGGCCATTGCACGGATAGGCCTGGTGGGTTCGCCGCAGGGGGCGACGAGGTGCTTGCGAAAGCCACCCCGTGTCGCCCCCATCCTAAATGCGGCAGACGGCCCCGAGGGGTTTCAGTGGGTATTTCCTGGCGCTTCACGCCCGGGTGAGTCCCACACTGGCACAGAGTTCGTCCCTCCGTGTGCCCCCTTACCTATTGCATTGCGGACTCCGGTCTCACTAATGTAATAGGTAAGGGAAGTGGGTAAATGCATTTCCCCCTGTCAAAAAAAAAAGAAAAGGTAAGTGCCCAAGGGGTTAATATACAAGTTAAACGACTCATTCAATTTGCGACGACGATGCGTTCAGTCCTTCAAATATATCTTAACTAGAATAACAGCTGTCAAAATAATTATTAAATAAATGATTGTCAAATAAGTGATTTTTTTTATATATGACAAAATATAATACAGAAGCAAGCCTTACAGTAATTGCTTATGATGTAACATTAACAGCTGACATCGACAATAGTAACAACATATTTTGATGGCGTGTCAATATCTACCTATACTTTTTGTTAAAAGAATTATTGTACGGGACTAAAAATATACGCAAACAATAAACACATTTCTATTAGAAAGTACTTAGTATTTTTTAAATATTAATGTGTCGAGTACCCCTAAAATAGGACAATAGGAAAACAATGGAAAGCTGGCGTAAACGCCGGGTAAGTGCTTGAGGGGTTCAAAATAAAATTATAAAGCATATTCCGGAGCAACATCAAAACGTTATTTCATTAAAACTGCTCCACTCTAACGAAAGTTATAGTAATATGAATGACACGCGGCGACTTCAGCACGAAAAAAGTGTTTGTAAATAAAATACGTTTTAGTCTTTTTCGAGAACAAAATATTCATGGATTATACATTGTATAAAATATATATTATAAAAATAATTAATATATAAGACATAGTAAATGAGAAAACGATATTTTCATATTCAATTTTCACACAATCATCTTGGCATTTTAGCCGTTTTTGTATTAAGTAGTCATTCTATGGAAGTATTGAACTGAATTTCTATTATATTCATTCAATCATTCGGAAGGTTCATGTTTGTATATTTTTGACGACGTGAATATTTATGAATGGTGATTACGTAATCAAATTATATATGTAGTTCTTACGATTACTCATAGACGACTCGATACTTATTTTTCTGTAATTTGAAACATTACATGTATCGATAAGATATTTGTCTGTCTGTCTGGACGCGACACAATTGTCTGAATTATACACGAGCGAAGTCGCGGGCACAGCTAGCTATTAAATAAGTAGTTAAGACAACGCAATGAAATTACTATTTGTTGTACAACAATATCCCTACTAATAAAATATGATGTTGTCTTGCCTGTATTACATGGTAAACAATAAACATTATTATGATTTAGTTATTTCCGTATTTTATTTGATGAATTTGATGGATAATTCAGGTAGCTTTGTAGCATTAGCTAAATTGTTTTAGTATGGTCAGAAATGTTAGAAAAATTAAAATTCTAATAATCTATCAAAAATCGGTCCTTTATAAATTACATATTTATGAAGTGTATTATACCTGGCAACAGCAACCGGCTGGTTAAGTTGTTCTTTCCCGGAACCGCGAGTTCCCCAGACGAGGAGAGGTGTCGCGACTGGCAACACCTGCGCTCGTAAGGGGGAATCCCGCACCGACCGGGAGAATACCAACACGCGTAGGCATATCGAACCCGCACTCCATGGACGCATCGTGATCCTACAGATGCGTAACATCTTTCATCAAACGTCACTTCCATCATATAAATAGGAACTTTCTTGTAAAAACGCCATTATTTCAGCTTATAATTTTTAATTTTAATACTCATTAGAATAATACTAAAGTATATTGACAGTTCATTTACAGTAACATTTGTTGGGCTCTTGGGCTAAATATGCAATAAAAAGTATTTGTTGAAGAGATAGCGCAGTGGTAGTATGATTGGATACGTAGGATGCAGGTTTGAATTCACTTAACTTATCCTATACGAGTTTGAGCTTTCAGTGAAGGAAAATATCGTGATGAAACCATAATATGCCTTTCCCTAATACCCGTTTGATTAACTAAAAACCAGCAAATTTGAAAAACATTTTTAATGAGATTATAATCAAAGCCTATAAAGTATAAAAAAAATATATACCATTTAAAAAATGATAGAAATTTCTAACATATTAATTTATTTAAAAAAAACATACTTTTATAAAACACGAATCAAAGTTATGCGTACAAATCGATCGTTTTTTATGCATAGATAATATACAATTCGAGGGATTTTTCTCCTCTGTTATCGACAGATTTTTTTTTATTCATGTGAACATTGACGCGTTTTAGTGCTACAAAAAAAATTTGGACACGGTAGTTTTTTTTCTCTTCAAAAATATTATAAAAATAATTTTCGACGACAGGACACCCTGTATACACACACTAGAATATAATATATATAAAAGTAGCTAAACATGCAATAGTAATGATTTTTTTTATTTTTTACGAGGCATACCTATAGAGTCCTGTATCTAAGTCGGTGACAGTACAGAGTATAGGTGCGTCGTCAACTGTAGCCGCGGCGGTGACCGGGTCCCCGCCTGTGCTACGCGCTTCACCGTGATAGTCGACAGTACGAAGTGTTACAACAACCTCCAATCCGCAAACGCATGCCGATTCTAAACCATTAACACATAAAATCAAAATCAAAATTTATTTATTCAATTTAGGCCCTAAGAAAGCGCTTATGAGCGTCTAAAACACTACCACCGGTTCGGAAAACAACCCAGTCGAGAAGAGCGCAGGCAAGAAACTCGATCTGGTTCTTTTTTTTTTCATAAATATAATATATATTTTTTTTTTTGTGATATAAAAAACTATACAAATCGTAGTTTTAATAATGTTAGTGGAAGCACAGAGATGTGGGTTAATTCCAGACATCACTATCGTTCACGTAATGATCCATCCTGTAATAACCTTTTGAGATTAAAACTTGCTTGACATAATACTTGAACTTATTGTCAGGTAAATCGGTAATGTTACTTGGGATCTTATTTTTTTTTTTAATTTTTAATCTCAAAAGGTTATTACAGGGTGGATCATTACGTGAACGATAGTGATGTCTGGAATTAACCCACATCTCTGTGCTTCCACTAAACACTACGATTTGTATAGTTTTTTATATCACAAAAAATGATATATATTATATTTATGAAAAAAAAAGAACCAGATCGAGTTTCTTGCCGGCTCTTCTCGACTGGGTTGTTTTCCGAACCGGTGGTAGTGTTTTAGACGTTCATAAGCGCCTTCTTAGGGCCTTAATTGAATAAATAAATTTTGATTTTGATATTGTAAAACCGAATACTATTACCTATAAAGCTTTTATTACACTTACTTAGCCTAAAGCGTGGGACGGCCAACTTGTCTTTACTTCTAGTATTAAAATTATGACGATCATTCACTAGATCTAGCTACTACTAGCATAGTACTTAAGTACTATATATAATACTGTTGTAGATGTAAAACACTCGTGCGTCACTCTTATTTTGAAACTAGATGTGTGCAAGCGGCTGCGCCCGCGTTTCATGCGTTCTTCACTGCGTTTTAATTTTTTTACACGGAACCATAATTGTTTTCGTAATTATTTTTTTAGTATTAAGATAAAGTAAAAATATTTCTCGTAAATTCAAGCACTTGCCCGTGAAACTGTGCATTGAATCGGATTTAATTCAAATTTTTATGAGTTTTATTTTTTTTAAGCGGATCCCTAATTATTTTCGAAGGTCCCGTCAAAATCCGTTTAGCCGTACCAGAGATTACCCGGAACAGGCAAACAAAAATTTTAAAAATTGTATTTTTGGTATAGGTCTCGTATATACATTGATATCTATTTAGTAAAAAAAATAATTTTGAAATTACAAACAGACACTTCTATTTTATTTATTAAGTATAGATATACAGGCACTTTAGTTTTTTGAAGAAATAACGTGATTCAGTATTTTTCATGTACTTTATCTCATAGAATTAAATTAGAAATTCTTGTGTATTTATAGGCCGCATGTTTTCTTTTCCTATGCATCTTAAAATCGGTAAAATGCGATTAAGATGATATGCGAGCGGTATTTATTCCATACAAACGTAGTCCCCTGTTTCCTCCTTGGATAATAGCGTTATAGTAAATATTGTTATATCAAATAATATATATCCATTACCACTTGTACGTTTTGATTTTTTCCATGAATTATTTATAGTAGAAACTAGGCTTTGAAAATGAAAAAAATGCTCGATTTTTAGTCATTTTCAGACGTCCTTCAAACGAATTTGACGAATAAAATTAATGAAGCGAAATGTAGAGGTATAGTCAAAGTCTTTCTTATTCTAAAACTGAAAAAAAAATTAAAAATCGGTTCAGTTTTGGAGGAGGAAACAAACACGGTGCTACGAAGTGATGTTTTTTTGTCTATTTTGCATACAGGAAAATCAGACCGAGCTGCAGTTGTCCCTTTCGTGTTTTATAGTTTGGGACGGAACGCGATAGAAATAGATTTCTTAAATATCTACTTATCAAATCAATCGCCAACCGCCCTCTTAAAGACAAAAATTATGCGCCTCGTTTGATTTGCAAAGCATAATTTCATATACAGCTTTTTTACATATCCCACGTGACACGTGTGTTTGTGTGTGTGTGTGGTTTATCGGAAATGGCATTATCGATGTGGGTGAAAATTTGTATGTACATAAATTTGCCTTCTAAGGTTTACCTGGATAGGTGTTATCATTTTGTGGGTTTATTTACTCAATAAGATATAACAATGCGCTACATTGTAAATTAAATTTTTTACCTATACATAATACATAGTAGAATCGATTAAAACCTTACCTGAATAATAAAACATAAAAAAATAATGATTTCGAGTCGACAACATATTTCCGCAAAATTCGGATTGTCGAGTATTTTGGTGAATTCTAATAATACAAATGGCGGTCGCCATTTTGGCATGAGTTCGTTAAGGCCGATTCACACGTATCAATGCCGATTCACACGTACTAGTGAAGTTACAGTTCCTATCTAACTACATTTTGTAAAAGATTGTGTATTATGAGGCACATTTCACCCGAGCGAAGCCAGGCATTCCATCTATATAAACAGTTCATCAACAATTGGCATTACATGATAGTTCTGTAGTATTTTAAATATCACAGACTTTATATTTTATCTTACAGTCTCAATTATTTAATTAATACTTACCCAAGTGCAAGGTGCATAATCCAGGGAAGGTGGTGCTTGTTCTTACACGGCCGAGTTCAGCGAGCGATTCCACGAACCGTTGCTGGGCATCGTTGTGTGCGAAATCAACGGCTAGGAAAGCGTTTTCCCGCGGCTCTGCCAGAGCTGCCGCGTCGCCGAGCCGCGCGCCCAGTGCCGCGGCACGACTACTCACTTCACGCACTTCCACTTGCTGTTGAAGTCCAGAACATTCCGCTTCTACCCATGATCCGTAAATAATATCTTCATATAACGCATGTGCCGGCCAAGAATAGTACCACCCCATATCTTCCCGTGGGTGTCGCAAATGGCGACTAAGGGATAAAAACCAGAGAATGGGCAGCAGCATCCTCTGAATATCACAAACACCTACTGCGATCGCCAGCCCGCCTGCCAAGCGTAGCGATTATATCAATACCCCTTTTATTGGGGGAGACATATCTCCAGCAGTGGACGGCTTTCTGTTGAATGGTGGTGGTAATGCATTAAGAATCATATAGACAACCAAAACATGTAAAAAAAAATAGGCAGACATGGGAACCGGCACCGTATACTTGACATACTGTAGCTTGTTGATGGTTGACGTCATAGTATTGGTAACGAGTAATAACAGTAATGAGTTTTCCCATTACAGAGAGTCGCTGACGCGGCTAAAAAAGTTTCCACTTCAAAAATTAAGAAAACGTGTGCGTGTGTGCGTGTATGTGTGTCTGTATGGGTTTGTAAGTTCCGATGCACAACTAGAGTTTACTCCTTTTAAGTCCTTTAAATTACGATACATAATAATGAAGTTAATATGGTAATGGAAAGTTACTAGAAGTAGTTATTTATTAAAAATCTTTTGATAGCTTGCAGGTATATAGTAACTCTGTGCTCCACAATTTACTTACTTACTTTAGATTTTTCAGCGTCAATCAGTTTCAACTGTTCTTCGAGCAGTTTCCGCTTGTGAGTAGCAGCAGCGGTTGCCGCAGACTTCAGTTCATTATGCCTTTGGTCTAAAGCTGCTTTTAACTCTGCGAAATGTCTATCAATAGCTTCACCAGCGGCGCTTGATGCCGCTTCTAATCTCCTTAATTCACTGGCCACCGCTTCTCTTGCCGAACTAAGTTTGGTCAAGCATTCGTTCGCTCTATACAACAATATCTCGGACATTCTTTTCAAAGCTATGGAAAATGGCACAACTGTGTGATCGCAGGGTGTGTCGCTATGCGGACCATCGGCACAGTGTTGGCAAAAAACGCAATCACAAGTCTCACAGAATAGTAACTCTCTGCCCGGATGCGAACTGCATTGCGGTATCACTTCCCTGCGCTGACGTGCCATTAAATCAAGAAGCTGGTTGACGAGGAATGAAGGCGGAAGCGCAGCTACTCCTCCCCTAGGTATAGTAATTAGTTCGCGACATATAGGACATCTAAAACTGCCCGCGTCTCTTGTTTGTGAAGCAGCTATTCGAGTAAGGCAATGCAAACACACTGTGTGGGAACAAGGCAAGAGCTTAGGCGTGTGTTCCCCTCCATCATAAGTGCCTAGAAATAAATCAAAACACACATATAATACTTGGATTGTACAATTAAATTAATCAAAGGGCTAGCGAGCTATATATGATTAAATATTAAATGGGTATATTTGACATCTATGTATATATGTATAAAACGTTGAGTTACTTATATACACCATTTGTAACTCAAAACGGATTGCCCGATTTCTATGATCTTTAATTTGTCGGCTTTGCCTCCAAAGACCCGGACTCCCATTGGGATAAAAACTCAATTTAATTCAGGTAATAATAACACAACATTTATTGATTCTGATGCTGTATGAAGTTCCCCGGGAGAGTTATAAGGAATTAGGAAAATGGATTTTGATGAAACAATATATTATATTGTTTGCCCTATTCGGCGTTACCCGGGTTACATATACGTAAAAATAAAGGTAAAAAAGGAATATCTAATAATAATTTTTTTGAGATATATATTATTCCAGAATTTGATACTCCAGAAGAAACATCCATTACGACCCACATAGTACATTTATATTTTAACTTCTTTTTCATTTAATTTAATTTGTGATAATCATGAGAAAATAGTCTGATGTTATAAAAAATATAACCAAAAAAATCAGTTGCATCCTTATATATTAACATACATAGACACTACTAAGTCAAAGTCAATAGTCAATAAGAGGGTACTTAGTGTAAATAAATATCAATTAAGAATCATAATAATATGTCTATTTAATTTGTCTAATATGAACTGATAACAAGAAAACATTATTTATATGATGATTTAATTTTAATATTAATGTGATAGTTGCAGAAAGTGTGTAAAATAGCGAGTGTACTAACATAAACACGTGCCGCAAGTGAGGAAGCTCTCGTTAAAGTCTTCATAGTTGATGGAGACGGTCTCGACGAGCGTGGAACTCATGCTCGCCATACCGACGCCCAGCCGTGAACTGCCACATGTTATATTATTGCTAACAATCTAAATGATATGTAAGTTTAAATGGTGACGAATGTTCCTTCTAGTTATAAAAGAAAAGTAATAAAGTAACAATTTCTGATGTCCATTCAACCAAAAGACATCCAATGCTGGACATAGGTCTCTCCAAAAAAGGGGGATTGCCATAATCACCATTTTTGGCAGACAAGTTGGCGATCACAATCAGATGTTTATGGTACTCAGAGGATGTTGCTGCTTTTATGACACCCATGGGAACAAATAGGTTGGTGTTTGTTTTAGCCGGCATCAAACGGGTGATTACCAGTACAACACTCCACTCCCTATGTTCCACCATCCACTTTGATCCCTAATACCTAAATAAAAATGGATTTTTGTTTTTATTTTACCCTGACATAAGGAAAATTACTTATTCATAGTCAATTAATTGTCAGCTGGTTTAGTTAACACTTTATTAAATTGAAGTATTAAAACAAAATATTGTGAATGATTAATTTCATTTGCTATGGCAATAGCGAAATTATATATCATATAGATAATTCTCTCTTACTATTTGCTTCCCACTACTCATGCCTATTTTAGTAGACAACAGATGCATAAATACATATTTATATTGTGAACAGAACTTACCACTATTCTTGCTTCTAGTGAATTGATAATCTACTTTGTTTCAAGCTTGTTAATGATATATATTATGTAAAGCTCTTAATAAAATTTTGAATAAACTATACTTAGGTATTAAATAATACAGATGCAATTGTGATAAGTTGTGCCACATATATGTCTCACAAATATGAATGATTTTTGTGCATGAATGCAAATATTTTGTTTAATAATTATAAATCCTCCTTTCTAATTTCTAATCAATGTAATTTTTTTTCAGCATTTATATTATTATAAATAGCATGTATGTATATAGTGATATTGCATACCTTAGCATTATTATGTCACAGTAATAGACTATTACTTTTCTATAATACTTTTTTTTTAAATATTACAATAAGCAATAACATCTCAGAGTGCACAGTATATGTTTAATCGAAGTCATTTACAAAGAAATATTGTTGTTATTGGAATAAGTAATGAACAACTGTAATGAGGAAAATATCTTACAAATTAACTCAATACAGTAGGAATTTAAAATGTAATAAATTAACTTGTGGTTGACCTCTGTATGAAATATTTATTACAGATACATCATTTTATTTTATTAGTATGTAACAGAGTTCAAAGATATTAAATTAATATGTATCTAGAAGATATAGTGCAGTATATTTATTTGTTCCTTTAGAAAGTTTGTAAGTATTACTATATTACAATGTAATACTAATTTAAAGCAAAACCTTCATATGCCATAATAACAATATGTCACAAACTACAACTTAACAAAGAGGGAATGGAACATTAAGATAGACATTAAATTCTAATTATTTGTTGCATATGACACAACCATCATATCTGATTGGCCTTTATGATTTTTATTGTCTCCAATTGAGTGTCCAGTTTAAAATATACTGTCAGTGTTTAATCAGTTTATTTGGTTAATAATTTTTTGTGTTGCAAGATGATTTTAATATATTTTTTATCATTACACATTTTAGTGTCAAATCCTTTACTTATTTATGATTTATAAAAACATTAACAAAACATTTTTATAGATAGTATTAAGTTATACAGATAGAAAAGTTAAATAATTTTATTTTCAGTAGTTTTATAGCATTGAGGAATATTACATTACATTACAAATTATATGTCACTGTAGATTTTTAAATTAACTTTGAAATAGAAGAGATACATATATTATAAGATATAAACTAATTGTTTTTACTAGTAAATTTATATATACTTACTTAATTCAATTATATTTATTTTCAATTAAGTTTGTAATTGATAGTGTTAATATACTAAATATAAATATAATTTATATGTACAGCATTCAAGTACTTAATGGTGAAACCAGTATTATGTAGGTAATCTTACTTTAAATATACAAAATTATGATAAAGACTCTTTTATAAATGTGTATGAAATATAATTTCAGAACCTATTAAAACTCACAAATAACACTAATTTATTTCAAGAATGATTTATAACAAAACAATAAAAAGTACTTCACAAAACTATTTTAATGATTCAAAATGTAAAAACTCCATAAAAGAATAAGTGTGTAAGTACACACAAGAAATATAAAGAACACATTCCATATTAAGAAAACTAAATATTTACACATGTGTGATGTAACTTGATTAAGATAAGTTTGTTTTGAAGAATGTTCAGTCAGCCCATGATGCTGTTAAGGGCTATTAACATTTATTACACATTTAAAACAGATATGTGAGTAATCTTTATTCTTACTTTAATTCTATTTAGGGTATAATATTAAAGATTTGAAATAAACTGAATTAGATTGTTGTTTTTAGATACAATAAATTGAATTTATTTATCTTGTTGAAAATTTTTACTTACAAGTAAAATTTTAATTATTTAATTTTGATATTTTACTATTACTATTTAGTGTCCATTGTGAAAGCTTTACATGAAAGTGCTTCATGCAAGTTGAAAGATATTGTCATTGCTTAAAATGATTGTATATGCAAATTCCACTAATTAGATAATCAATTAGGAAATATAGTAGTAATAAATACTTACAGAAACGAGCAACAATACATGGACGTTATGTGAAGGCCCTGGGACCACTTTATCTCATTTTACACGCAGACCTATATACAAATTGGCTTCAAGATACTTTTACAATAGACTTCAATCGCCTTTATAAAACTAGACGAAAGGTAAACACATATTTTATGAACACGTTTAAAAACAAAGTGACAAACACGTATCAATTTATATAAAAACTACTGATTTACTGACGTAATCATGTTTACCATGCGATTTACTCGGAATAAACACAATTTACAAAACCTAACACTCGATTTCGTAACCGATCGATACCTATTATATGTAGTGTTAGTAAAACTATTCTCATAAACAAAGGGGCTTCACTCCAGGAGACCCGTAGCTTCTTACTTTTGACATACAGGCGAGTTTAAATTAGCACTGGGCTGAAGAAAATTCTAACAATATTTCTGTTAGCGTTTACATAATTATTTTCCTTGTATTTTGATATTATAAAATAAACTACAAAATAGACTATTTTACATTATCAAAACATTATAATGTCAATTGTCAAATAGTTGTTGTCGTTTATAATTATTACGGTCTTCAGTACAAGTTCTTTAGGCTTAATTTGTACTTTGTACTTTGTTAGACTTAAAATAGTCCTGGTTCTAACAATTTAGAAGCCTATTTTTTAAAATTCCAGACTTTTTCATATCTTAAAATTCACATTCCATGTTATTATTTGTAATTCAATTTAATTGAAAACTGACGGATCAATTTATGGGGTTACATGAATGGAAAGCGCTCCTAAATACTATTTATTCTACTAATGCACAATATATTACGTTATAAAAAATATTTTAATATGATAGCTAATTCAAGTATTTATTCCTTTACAATATTATACGATAGCAATAGAATAAACCAGAAATAATAAAAAAGGACTTTTTTGCAGTTACTAATGAGTAAATAAGAATTAGAGTCGCTATTAGCTTACAATCTCAAAAACAATGTCTGGTTTTAAGAATCCACGATGCAAATGAAACTTTTCAAGTAAACAAGTCATTATTTACTTATTTTAGTTACTTATTAAATATGTTATATATTTCAAAGTACACAAATACCGCGAAGCACTTGCACGCATGAGTAAGAATATATGTAAATATATGTAAATAAAGAATACCTGATGCGAGCCACGGGCGCCATTTTGGACTTGGCTGCTTTGACGAGGGCCTTTCACTTTATCCCTACTCCACGGCCGGTTGTAATGCGACATGCGATAGGTGGACGAAATTTGAGGCGAAGGAAAAAAGTTTCACTTTAAAAATATCAAAAGGTAACTTAAGATTTGTTCTTGTAGGTAGTGCCAGCACATTTTATTTTATTTTTTATTTCTTCTAGAAAAACTTACAGCTAAACACTAAAATAAATACCATTTATTCAAGGGCATTTACAAGTTTTTTTTTTTATACGTTATAGACTCCGTGCTTTGACCACAATCTCATCTGATGTTAAGTGATGATGTGGTCCAGGATGATAAACACACTAAGCCTAGATACTGTTTTTCAGGTGATGCTGCCGAAACACACCTATTGGTATTTGGTAACAGGTTTTTCGAACTTAAGGGTGGTAGTTACCCAGGTGAAACATTGTTAGAAAATGCCCTACCACCATGCTATGGTTTTCTCAGGATGTTTTCCTTCATCGAAAGCTGAGGCTGATTTTAGAGTTGGAAAAGTGGGTTTGAACGCGGAATCCGACCGCAGTATCCACTGCGCCATCATCGATGATTGAAAGAGATTGATATACGATTTTTTCTCATTATTGGTAAAATTTATCATATCAATCCCCCCCCCCCCCCAACCTCTAGAACGGGCGCTGCGAAGTGATATGTTATTCATTAATCCAGAACGACCTTCTGGACATCTACACAGCAGTTAAAAATTTGTTGAAGCCCCTAGCTGTACCTTTAGCCATTTGCGCTTAAGATTTAGCTCTTCTAGGGTTATTAGTAAATTATTTCGAAAACTTTATCTAGTTGGAGACACGCTTGTAATATTATCATGTATGCGCATTTAGTCAAGGTCAAATAAATCCAATGCTATTTTTGTTTAGTGTATCTTGTTGTTAGGAGTGAATCGCACGCGACTTTAGTCTGCTTCATTCACAAGCACTAAAACTAAAAACGACAATGTTATTTAAGAATTCCAGTAAATTTCTTAAATTAAATGCTTTTCGTTTTCATTATATTTATGGGTACGTATATTTAGTAAAGTGATCAATTCTTTAATAACTAGTATTACAAAAGTTTTAAGTACTTGAAATTACATCAGTAATTCACCAATTAATTACCTTAGGTATGACATTAATTAATTAAGATGAAATGCTGCTGTATGGTATCTATAGCAATGTTTATTTAAAATACATGTTTGTTACATGATTTTGTTGTTATAACTTTTACTTTTTTAAATGTAATCTGACCGTAGATAAATAAGAGATATTATATCAGAATTCAGAATACGAAATATTATTTCGTGTATTGGTATATGTGCGTCTAATTTCTTAAAGGTGTACCTTTTTTTTTTTTTTTGTCGGGGGGAAATGCATTTACGCACTACCCTTACCTATTGTATTAGTGAGACCGAAGTCCTCCAATACAATAGGTAAACTTAAAGGTGTACCTAACTATTATTGAAACATAATTTCTCACATGAGGACGGCGTATCTGCCGTTTTGCTTAGATTATCGGTACCTTAGTATTTTTACCTCGGTTCATACATTTAAACTATTGATTGGAACGCGAGGAAAAAGTCGATTGAGAGTTTTGAGCGTTACTTTAATGAAAAAGATATTACACTATTATAAGGCCTGATCTGATGTATGGATTTAATTGTTGGGCAACCGAAACGAGAAATGAAAGAAGGTAAGTTTGCAAATGAAAGACATGACGTATAACGGATAACGTATAACGTTTGGTATAACGGATGAAATTAGAAAAAAGTTGTTAAATTATAGAAAATTTGAAAATATCTCGAGAGACAGAGTATGTATGAAGTGGTGTGTGCAGATGAGGAAAAGAGTGTAGTTGGATGGGTATAGAGACACAATAGAAGAAGTATGAAGAAATAACGGTAAATCCACGTATACGGTCAGTATGGTTTTGGCCATAATTTTAGTAATTAATTTTAGTAACTGTCGTAAAAAAATTATAATTATATATAATTTTATAAAAATCAAAATTGGGCAAGATTGAAATATTGAAGATAAATTGGCATTGGCATTAAATACAATATCTACGCTATTTTCAGAGATTGTATCAAAAAGTCGTTCTCATCAGAACATTCAAAGCCGTTTAAATCAATACCAGGATTGAAGGCTTTACCAATTATAGGACCTCTTCATCATTTTTTACCATTTATTGGTCAGTGGGTATCATTATTTTTAATTGTCAAGTTAGATATAATAGTTTTTCTGATTGAATGTGTACGAAAGGCACAGTTGTTAATAAATAAAATATATATTTATATGTTTCAGGGGTTATCGGATTCAAAGGAAATATGTTCGATGTGTATGATATTTTATTAGACAAATTTGGACCAATAGTAAAAATAGATGGAGTTTACTCCAGAGGGTCAATGGTCATATTATTTAATCCGGATCATTTCGATCAGGTAAATTATATTATACAGTGCCGTATATTTTTTTTTTATGACACCGCAAACTGCATACTTTTTTAAGTATTGTGCTTCGATTTGCATTGGATAAGCTGTTCCCTCTTTAATTAATAAGATATCATCGATGGCCTTTGTGGTCGAGTTTGGACACAAATATGTAGCTGCCTGCACAGTCACAACATGTCATAAACAGAGGCGGATTTACAAATATGAACGAATGAAATAGGCTGAATCAAGTTAACGCCTATCCTATATTTGTTACAAAATTAAAAAGAGGGAATAATATAGGAAATCCAAACGCTATGCGAACGTTTCTTAGAATCTAAAATGCAAGAAGAATTTGATTCCAAAATATACAGATGTCCGGCTGCTCAACCGTCGTAACCTTAGTGTATATATATAATTTAAATACACACACGCCAATTACCGCATATAAAGTAAAAAGAATATTCGTCTTTTTGAAAAAATGAATCAATTACTATTTTACTATAATTATTTTACTAATCACCAGCTCATCGACAAAGTGGCGGTCATTTATTATAGCATTTCCAGAGATTTGTTGTGAGATCTCAGAATTCTCGTGTCATAATATTTTCAATACTCTTCACTTGTGTACAATAACCAAACTATATAACGAAAATGTCACCAAATTGACATCATATGCAATCATATATTGAAAGTTAATTAATTAAAACTAGGTCTACCCAAAATCGGACCAAGAACTCTCTCAATAGAGACTATATGATTAAATTCCAATTCAAAAAATACTTTATTAAATTTAGGCTTTAATAAGCGCTTATGAACGCGAAAATACTGCCAGCGAGAATCAGCAAGAAACTCGATCTGGTTTTCAAAAGTTTTTAAAGAACTGTACAACTCATAATTACAATAAGGGTTATAAGTAGATGCACAGAGAAGGGTGTCATTTCCAGACATCACCATCCTTCACATAACATATACATTATTATAAATTGTATGTAAAAATATAAATAATTTTTTTTAACATGTCATAATAAAATACTGTAGTATTTTTAAATGTACAAGGTGTACCGAGCAGAAGAGAAGAATTCATTACGACCAGGGTTACAAGTGCTCCAATATTATAGAGAAGAAATGAAAAAGAACTCTTTGGGCAACGTCTACGGTTTAACAACAGCGTTAGTCCTTACATATTTAATATTTTTGGATTACTTAATAATTAAAGAACAGTATTTTACGGTAAAGAGTACCCGTTTTCAGCCAAGGCCCGCAATGGAGAGAGTTCCGCACCAAAGTGAATCCAGCGTTATTAAAGCCAAAATTAGTAAAAGTCTACGCACCGGCACTTGAAGAAATTTCTAAAGATATGGTAGCCAGGTACGTAAAAATTTTCTAAACAACTCTTGTAAGTTTGTCTCTTTATGCGGACACGTGTGATTGTTTCACTATTCAGGTAATTAAGCCAGGCCATTCTGTGCCATTTATCATTGTAAAAAATACGCCTGTACAACTGTATACATTACTGCCACAGTCATTTGGTCAATTTATCGCAATGAAAATATTTCAGGCGACCATGGCTTAGCGGTAGTATGATTAGAAATAGATATCAAATTGGTGGATGTAGGTTTGGATTTACCTGCCCTATTTCATAATGTGGTTAAGCTTCCGTTAAAGAAAAATACAGTGAAATCATAGAACCTAAAGGGGTGCGTACCCCTCGGGCCTATTTTAATAGACATCTGGTTAGCTACCACCTTCAAACTTGAAAATCTTTCGTAAAGCACCTAGATGTTGCTATCTTGGACCACATCGTCACTTAATTTCAATTGAGATTTTGGCCAAAGCGAATCTAGTAAATAAATTAAAAAAATATATAATAATGAAATTGACATACGGTTTTAAGGTTGGTTAAATTAAAAGACGACCCGAATTACCTTCAACAGAATATTGATTTGGAATTGACCAAGTTTTCATTAGAATCGGTTGCATTCGTTGCATTGGGTGCAAGACTTGGTTGTCTATCAGACGACTTACCAGCTGACGATCCAGCGTCCCGCCTAATGAACAGCACAAAAGATATATTCGAATGCATGTTTAAACTGGAGCTGAGACCAAATCCGTGGCGGTACATAGCTACCCCCAGTTACAAGAAGATTATAAAAGCCTTTGATACGCAATGGGAGTAAGTATTTTTAGGTTATAAGCAATAATAGTAAACAAAAATCCCTATCACAGTAATTGTTCAGGATAAACTCCGAATCTACTTAACCGGTTTTAATGAAATTTTTGGTAAAATATTGAATGTGCTAAACCTTTTCATAGGATAACGGGTTGCACTTTGTTATAAGTTACAAGTGTATAAAAGATGCTAGTATTAACTAGTTTATTCAGACAGTATGTTAACATATTTTATCTAGGTTCGGTAAGTATATAGTAAGTTTCAGACTTTTTTTATTTATTTTAAGAACAGGACAACGTCTATCAGGTCAGGTCACACTACTCTATACTAATAAATAAAATTGAATTGTCTGTTTGTAATATCAAAATAACAATTTTTTACTAAATACATATGAATGTATATACGATACCCATACCAAAAATACAATTTTAAATTTTTTTGCCTGCCTGTTTGTTCCGGCTAATCTCCGGAACGGCTGGACGGATTTTGACGGGAGTTTTTTTGGTAGATAGCTGAAGTTATTCCACGTAACTTAGGGTACTTTTAATTTTAGAAACAATTAGGGTTCCGCGTAAAAAAAAAAATCGTATATAAGTCACCCGGAGTAACTTCAGCTATTTACCAAAAAAGTTCCATCAAAATCCATCTCTAGCCGTTCCGGAGATTATCTGAAACAAAAAAAAAAACAGACAAACAGACAAAATTTTAAAAAATTGTATTTTTGGTATAGGTTTTGTTGTATTACTTAAAGAGTACTATTTCATTTACCAGTAATTGATCTTACTCACCCAGTATTCAAAAAATAAAATCAGTTATTATGTCGGTATTTATTAAAATGGTAATATATTTACTCAGAATAAGTAAATCTTATATTGATGATGCGAGGAAAAGGCTTGAACAAAGAGGGTATGATATACCAGAAGAGGATAAAAGTGTTCTTGAGAAACTTTTAGCTATCGACGAGGAAGTTGCTGTTATGATGGCGAACGACATGTTATTTGCTGGTATTGACACTGTAAGCATTACACCTTTTTATAGTCCACATTCCATGCAATGTTGCAGGAATTACCCTCCTTTAATTGGTTGAATTTTTTCTAATAAAACTCTCGCTTCACTTAACTTAGTAGCTGTTCCGAAGCACGTTTAGATGTATTCCGGTAGCCACACTTGAGACTAAATCTCCTCTTTTCTAGATTTTGCGTACTCACTACCTTCGTACCTAGCGTACTATTTATCATATAAGATTGTTGTTAAACGTTGGTCTATAAGTCCTAAACACGAAATAAAATAAGTTCGTGAAACCGTTATGACGATACGTAGCATGTAAAATTCCTTACATTTTGAAATATACTAGTTATTATTTTTTATAATGTAATTAAAAATAATATAAACCAGTACTTAGCTAAATAAAGCTATCTTAAAAATGTGAGTAGATTTAGCAAAAAGTAGAATCAGTTATAAAGGCTGCGAGTAGTAACGGATTTTAATGCCCTTTTGCTCTCTCATATTACATTATTTTGCGTAAAATCTTATTTTAAATGTAATGTTTCCAGGTAGCATTCGCGGTGACAAGTGTTTTTATACCATCTAGCGATTAATCCGAAAGTCCAAGATAAATTACGTGAAGAGATAAGGTCTCCAGATTCAAATAAAAGGTACCTGAGGGCGTGCTTGAAAGAGGCTTTACGTATATATCACGTGGTACCAGCGAATTTAAGGAGAACATCACGTGAACACGTAGTGGCTGGTTACACCATTCCAGAAGGTGTAAGTTACTTTGCAAAGACTTTTAAATATGGAAAAGGAGTTATTCCATGAATCCTTTCATTATATGAAAGGCAACTCTATCTGTATTTTCGTCATTTGGCTTATAACTCAAGAACAACTAAACCGATATAAATAATTATATTTTAATCTTAGTTGCATTACCTGAGAAAATTATGAGCATAAAAGTGAAGTAAGTAAAATTAATTGGCACCATCATATTATCGAGAAATATTTTAATTAATACAAAGAATTTAAAAAACAGTTTATTTTTTGAAAAATGCAAATTTTGGTGGACCGACCTGGTGAAGGTCGTGGGAGTGCGCTGGATGCGGGTGGCGCAAGATCGTACGTAGTGGAGATCTTTGGGGGAGACCATGTCCAGCATTGGACGTCTTTCGGTTGAATGGAAATATTATACGCGAGCTAATTAATCAATAAATCGTTGATGGACAAACTTTTGTGAAGAAAGACCATCCTTGTGTTGGAGCTAAATGATGCTAACGAACAAGTCAAAGTTTGCTTAATGTTATAATGGAAGGTACTAATTAATTTTTATTTATTTATTTCACTGTATCTATATTAAATTGATTTATTACAGATTGACGTAATCGCTCCTAACGAGTTTCTGTCGAAAAAGGACATGTATTATCCCCAGCCACTACAGTACATACCAGAGAGATGGTTAGTTGATAAAACTGATCCACTTTATTATGGAAATGCTCACCCAATGGTGACATTACCATTTGGTTTTGGAGTAAGAAGTTGTATTGGACGTAGGATCGCAGAACTGGAAATAGAAACTCTTCTGAAAAAACTTCTAGATGAGTTGAAAGTCAGCTGGCACGGGCCACCTATCAAAATTATTAACAGGCTAACAAATGGTTTTGCGAAACCTTATCACTTCAAATTTGAAATTGCTAAGTAATTGATATATCAGAATGTTTTCGCAATTCTTCGCACTAATAATATGATTATTACTGTAAATTATATTTTTCTTAAATTTAAATATTGTTTGCAGCTAACCTCTAGCTTTAAGTTTGGAAGATGTGGAAATTTAAAATAATAAACATGTTAATATAATATTATAATGGTTTTGTATATTTTCCCTGAATCCATACTCTGTACATAGTAAGCATTTTGCCCCTATTCACTTGAAGTCTTCTATCTACCAAATTTTGTTCTTCTGAAAACCCAGCACTTTTGAATAAATTTGTGATTTCTTCTTGCGTAAAAAAGTACACTCTTGTATTGTCACCACGAGCGTAGAAGTTGTCAGAAATACACCGTCCTTTCTTGAATCTGAGTTGGGCCATATCATACAGTCCATAATCACGGAAAACCACCAATCCTCCAGGTTTTAGGTATTTATACATATTAGTGATAACTGTAGGCATTCTGAAATTTAAAAAAATGCTAATAATGAATTGACCAAAGCTATAACAAATATTCAGTTTACATCATTTTATATTCCTTAATCAAATTAAAATAAAGACATATCAAATATTCTAACAAAAAGAACCACTTTTAATTTGTAAATTTATCTTGTTTGATGCACAAGAAATATAACTTTGTAAAGCCTCAAACTAAATGAAACTGGCTACTTCAAACATTTATTATTTTACCGTCCTCCTCACATTTCCATTTTATTCTTATTTAATAATTAGTTTTGAATTCTCTTGAAAAGGTTTTAGCATAACAAGTTTTAAATGGAACAATATACCAATGAGTGATAAAGGTCAAGAAATTATATTATAACTAATGTTCATCTAGTCGTCAAAATTTGAATATAATCATTACTGAAGTTTATGGAAACTTACTGAGACCCAAACTTTTATTATTAAAAACACTAAAGTGTATCAATAGCTATTAAACAATAAAAAGACTGACATTTGATAAACAGAGGGAGAACAGCTCTGAACTATTTTATCTTTGCTTATTTATATACAGATGTGTGGATAACTAGATTATATTAACAAAACACACCCCAATTTCAAGCATCAAGTACCTTAATACAACCTGTACAGTTTTTTTTTGTATCGCTTTTGAAATTAATGAACACATTATTAACGAGAGCTGCTCTGAAGTGTTTACTAATTATAAAGACTTACTTGGAAGGGTCAATAGCTGATAATACAAATATCAAGACAATAATATCCAGTGTATTCTCTTGAAATGGTACAATCCATTCATTTTGTGTGGCATCCATCACAAATACTTCACATCTCTTTGTATCATAAAATTCATTTTGTTTTACAATATCTATAGCTTTTGATGAGAAATCACATCCATAAATAAATAAATTAGGATCCTGGCTGTATTGTAGGATAGGAAATATAGTGTTTCCTACTCCACATCCTATTTCAAATATACACCTCTTCGAGTCAAGTGTATTATGTGGTTCACAGTTTTGTACTTTATCAGTTGAATCATTAGAATGTACTCTAACTGGAGCAGATTTGTTGTCAGGGGCTAGTTCTGGAAACTCAGTGAATAGCCAATGCCGATCTTTAAAAAATCTGGAAAGCAGTTTTATTTATATAAGTTATTTATTTTTCATATTTTTATTAAAGAGTTAAAGTTAAAGTGTTGATGAAAAGTAAATAATTACAAACATATTACAAAAATCTTTAGGGACACATATTATTTCAATTTTTGTTACATTACCTATTTTGATGAATATCATAAAATGCATCCCAATGCTTATCAGCATTTTCCTCTAATGATTTTAAATCTTCTTCAGAGTATGTTACTTCAGAATTCTTGTTGACCTTCTCCTTTGCTGCATTTTCCTGTTCCTTGTCCCATTCAACATTATCCCTGAAATTATGTAAGCAAATGATGAAATTGATAAAAGTTTGATCCATATTTGGCTTAAAAAAATTAAAAATATGGCCAGCTCATGATAAATAAAACAGTTACAGAAAATTATTCAATTGTATTTATTACGTGTACAAAGTTATTTTACAAACGATATATTAATACCAAGCATTGAACATGTAAACATGGTCCTTATCATTTAAGTATCTGGATCCACCTGCAGGTTTTTTCCTAAATCTGGTAACTTCTAAATTATTATTTGTATTTTTACTATCGTAAGTATGAGTGCTTGTAAAGTATTTCATTAAAGTAAATTGAATACCACGCGTTATGCTTGAAAACTTCTTCAACATTTTTTAAAAGTCTATTGCCGAATTGTGGTCTTTTATCTACGTGAGAATCCTCCATAGATAGTAATTATGTTACTCAATATTTGCATTTGACAATATCAATTTTCTGATAAATCACACAAACTCTTTATAGGTAAAATTTAGATAGGTACACGAACATTATAATTGTGTAACATAATAAAATTAACATAACCTCAAGTTATCTGTCACTGTCAGTTTGACAGTGTCAAATTCACTTTACTTTTTTAAAATTATTACACATGCTTAAATATAGGTTCTTTGGATATTTTTTTTTAAATCTTAAGGTCATGTTCTAAAAAATGGTGAAGTATTGTAGAATGATTCCAACCTGTTTTGGTAATTTATATTTCTTTTCTCAATACTTGTAACATATTACATACATAGATATACATATTTACAGTATCACGCCTCTCTCCCACGGGAGTGAACAGAGACTACGTCTTTACATTTGCAACGATCTTGACACACAGCTTTCGTGTCTTCTACTTTCATGCGTGCTTTCATACATACTCATTGGTTATGGAAACTTTTTATGTGGTTTTTTTTTAAAAGATGCCTTTAAGATATGTTTGCTTAGGTTGATCCTTACCGCTATGCGTTAGGTGACATTTTTCAAAACGTGCCGGAAGGTTAAATTTTTGTTGACTTATTTCACTCTTATCCTCATTTCTATTTTATATATTCCCTAATATAGTATATATCTATACTATATATCTATGCTCTATACTAACACCTAAATTAGAAGTGTCTGTTTGTAATGTCAAAATAACAATTCTTAACTAAATACACATGAATGTATATACGATACCTATAAAAAAAATACAATTTATAAAATTTTGTCTGTCTATTTGTTCCGGATAATCTCTGGAACGGCTGAGTTGATTTTGACGGGGCTTTTTTTTTTGATAGATAGCTGAAGTTATTCCACGTAACACAAACTACTTTTGATTTTCCAAAATAATCAGAGATCCACGTAAAAAAATTAAAACTCATAAAAAATTAAATAAAATACGATTTTATGCACAGTTTTACGGCCATTAAAATTTTGGGAAAATAATTAGGGTTCCGTAAAAAAAAAAAACGCTTTGTATAATATACAAAACGCGGGCGCAGTCGCGTGTACACAGCTGGTCATGAAATAATTATCAAAAAAACATTAGATAAACAAATTCAATGATTCTTAAATTAGAAGTCAACTAACGGAGAGACAAATAGAGATGCGTTGCCTTTTTCTAATCTGTAAGAATAAGTATAAATGTATTATTACACATTAGATTACAACGACGCTCATTTAATACATTTTTGCAATATCACGGAAACCCGTAAATAAGAATACAATAGTCTGTTGCCACATATGGCTAGAAGTAAACATGCGATATAGTGTCTTCAGAAGCAAATACAGAAGTGATAAAAAATTAAAGTACATATTATATGAAACACCCTAAAATACGTGTAACACGTAGGTGCATACAATATAATATTACAAGGTTATTTTCACTTAATTTTTTCCAACAAATTTTGTTAGCCACAATACTTTTACTTGTTCTAAGTTCTATAAGTAATATGAAAATACTAAGATAAACACTTTCACAAATGGTGATGCTGAAAAATTCATGAAATGTTTCCAATGAACTTCACAAATATAAAAAAAGTAGATGTAGCTGGTTACATTAGGCCCGTAATCAATTTATGCCACCTTGGAAACAATAAATTAGACCCAAAACCCTACAATAGTTATTGCTTAGTAAAAACCTCAACTACCGATTTGCTTTGTTTAATGCTGTTACCTATTTGTGATAAATATTATGAAAAAAAAAATGGTCGAAAAAGAGGTTATAAGTTACAAGACATGAACACAACGCGTCTAAACTGTTGAATCAGTATAAACAATAAAGTGGATATTTATAACTGGTAAATCACCAGTGGCTTCCATTACATATAATATGTACTCGTATATACACTAGCTTTTTTATTACATTAGATTAGTGTTACATAAGAATCAATAAATCCATTCTATACATATTGTTTGAGAAAACATGAATTTTCTTGATGTGATTTGTTTGGAAATCTTCAGGCCCCACGAGTCTTAGGTTTGATTATTTATGATTGTTCCAATTGACTTGTCGAAATACGGATCTGCACGGTTGGTTTATTGTTTAAGGTATTTGAATTCAGGAATTATCACGTACTTTTTTTATTAACTTTTATTGTGAACATTGAAGATCCCTATGTTGGTTACTTCCAACGTCGCAGGCTTGTTTACTGGGTGGGAGCCCAGCTCTTTATTTAGGGTCGAGTTGACGCAATGTTTTGGAAGGTACCAAGACCAATTGTCTTGTTTACTACTTAAACCCCATTGTTAAAAAGGATCTAGAAATTTCCAAACTTGTGTACAAAATTGTGTTCCACGAATCACTTAAGTACCTATCTGTTTACAATCTGCCTCATCTGTCTGTCTGGGTCCCGCTGGTATCCAACATAGGTTCCGTGATTATGCAAAAGTATATTTTACTAAAACGTAGGCAGAGATGTAAATCGATTACGTGGTTCTTGAGTTATAAGGTATCCTTACAGGCAATAGACAAACATACAGAAAAAGACGTATGGATCATCAGATATTGCGATTTCAGAAGACTTTCCTCATGTGAACAGTATGAATGTGGAATGAACGCTCACTTGCAATTTTTCCAGGGGAATACAGTATGAAGATCATCAAAACGAGAGTGAAAGGATTTTAAAAGACTCGCTAACGCGCACAATTCAGCACTAGTATCGCAGCCGTCCATATGCTAAGGTTTTATATACCAGTTTACCAGCTTTGTGGTATGACAAAATTATTTTTAAGTTAATTCTTCAAATTAATGTAATTTAAAAGTAGAAATTGCAAGACTCGAACTTTCAAATAAGTACATTTATTTGGAACGAAATCGATGTTATTGCACCATAAAAGATGTTTGACGCCATTTTATGATTAAAGTAAACATCATAAAAACGATTCTACGGGTCATTAATGACTTCCCACAAAAGTAATAGCAGAACGTTCTAAAATTTATATCGTTTTCACATAAAGAAAGTTAGTAATATTATACATTTTATGTATATATTTACACGGTTAGTTAAAACATTTTGGTTTATGTTTCCAAATAAGATAAATTAATCCGTACAACGGTAAAGTGGCTGCATAAATTTGAAACCTAAATTAGGTGGCGTTTACTTATTTCAGTATTTAGTCTGAATTGAAAAAAAAACATGTGGGTAATGGAAATCGTCGTGTACGGAATAATAATTTTATCGACAGTTGGACACAGGTCTCTTCCAAGTTTCGCATCCGATCTTCAATTTTCCGTATCTATTTCCATCCGCCTTCTGTAAGTCGTCGCTCCATCTATTATTATTAGGATTTCTTAGTCTATCTATCATAACGTCATGTTCCTGCTGGGCTAGGCAGAAAGGATGATTTACCTACTAATTGGTAATAAAATTCTTTGTCCTTAAATAACTCTTTTATTCCTATTATGAACCCTTAATTATATTAAAATTCGCCCCATGCTACGTTTACGGTATACATTATACTATATTATTATATATATATACTATATTATTATAGTATTTGACCAGAGCTATATATGCCTATATGTTTAGCCCAAGAGTAGGAACTGCTTTCGCATTACTTCTACTGCCCGGCAAGTCCCGGTCCACCGTATTAATGACCTCCTACTGCTGCGTAAGATGCCAGGTGTTGAGACACTCCTCTGACGAACCAATAGAGACGTACGTCCAACATTAGTGCGCCTGAACCTGAAGCGCCTCAAACTTGTGAATAAAATCCGATTCAATGCATAGATTTACTGACAGGTGTTTGAATTTGTGAAAAGTTTTCTGTTAGTATCAAAAATAATTTCAGGAAAATTATGAGGGTTCTACATAAAAATTAATAAAACAAGAAATTGCGATGAAAAACGATTCCATGGTCAATTATACTAAAAGGCCCAGAATTTAAGAGAAATACTTTTGCTTTCTCATAAAAAAAATAGAAAAATAATTAGGGTAACGCGTAACAAAAATAAAAAAGATATTGTGGACAAAATTCGATCAACAGACAGCACTATAGACGTAAAACAACCGATTTAAAACTTCGGTTAAAAATTCGACTACAAAAATAAAAGAACTGTGTTTTACACTTCATTGTGGGTAATTTTTGGTCACCTGACGTTATGTTTCGTTTTAATTTGTTTATAGAAAATCAATAGAAAGTACCTACCTACTACATGAAAACTTAACTATGTAGGTATACCTACCAACCTATACTTATTTGTTATATTATATTACACATATTAGATTAGAAGACATAATTATTAACACAATGTCGTCCGTTTTCCTTGTGCATGAAAGAGACAACGTTATGTATCTCAAAATAAGCATATCACACATATAAAAAATCTTTACACAGTTTATAGGTACTCCGTCATAAGTCCGTCGTAAAATCAAGAAAATGTAGTTATTATTAGAAAAAGCATAATCATCAACACCAACTGTTTTAAAACGAAAAAAATGGTTTATTTCGGTTTTTTTTTTTAAACGGTTTTTTTCGTTTTAAATGGATTAGTTATATTGGTTTTACACCCGCCTTACATAGACAGCACCATCAAAACGTTATTTGCCAATGATAATTTAAAAACTATATTATGCAATGATTAATATATGAAACGCGAGCGAAGCTGCGGGCACACAGCTAGCAATTATAGTTTATTTGAATGGTTGTTTTTATAAACATGTTCAAATACATATGTATTTAAGTAGGTATTTTTTTCTAAAAATCTACAGATTTGAGATTGAGAACAACCGATATTTCATTGGATTTCATTTTATTACAAAAAAATCCTGTATAGAATAGCTGAAATTCAGTATTTCTATGTTAAATAATAAGTGTGTCAATTTAGATTCCTTTCATTAAATCATAATGTTAGTAAATATTAAATTCTCGGATACCCATTAATTATTACTTCATAGTTTTAATAATAATAAAAGCGACGGGTCCGCCTGCGTATCCTACTTTCTATTCCATACAGCTCTTTATTGGTTAATATGGTTGTATATTCATTGGAAAAGAATTGATCCTATTTTTTACCCTAAATTATTTTTGGTAGCAACAGAACGTAAAGATATTTCTCACAAATTTAAACACTTGCCCGTAAAACTATGCATTTAATCAGATTTTGTTCTCAATTTCATACGTATTAAATTTAATTGCGCGAAATCTTAATTATTTTCCAATAATAAATATCTCGTCAACGAAGAAAGTGATGACTATGAAAGTTGAGGGATGGAAGGGAGAGAACGCCCAAAGAAAAGGTGCATGGAGTGTGTGAAGGAAGATATGGAGTTAAAAGGGATGAATGATGTTATGGTGACTGATAGAGATGTATGAAAGAAGAAGACATAATGCGCCGACCCCAAATAGCAAATTGGGAGCAGGACGACGATGATGATGAAAAATCTTGTCAAAATCGGACTAGCACTCTAGCTGTTTTGTAGATTAGCCGGAACAAACAAAAATTTGTATAAATTTGCGGTATTTTACAGTGGTAAACATTGTATGCACTGTAAGTTCACAAGACAGTTTTGAAATCGACTGCCAAACTCGTAACTTCTACCGAGAGTCGAGTCAAAACTTGTTAACGTTGGATACAGAGAGACACGCGTGTGAATTCCGAGTTTATGGCTGTTTGAAAGGTTGTATATGTAGTGTTAGCTAGTAGTAGTAAATGATCCTAATTTATTATTCTCACTTATATTTTTATTGTTTTATCTATTCGATTGTTAATATTTTATAAGCGCTTCACGCTTCAACTTTTTAACTATAAGAAACAATACTTTTTACTTTTTTTTACAAATTAATTGATACAGATAATAAGCATCCAAAAATTCATGACTTCATTGTTAGTACATTTTTAAAAACTCATAACTCAGCAATAAAGCATAATACGAAAAAAAAATGTGTATACACATCCACGTCTACTAGAAGTATAAATAAAATTAACGCCCTCATTTTTTTTGGTTGTCCGTTTTACGTGAAATGCTGCATATTTTGGATTATACTTACGATCTGATCTGATTCCTTCAATAGTGAGTATATGCTATTTATTTAATAACCTATAATATTGAAATCGGATATACTCGCTAGTCAAATTCAATCGATACTTATGTTATCTGCCAAACCCTACGAAAAGATTCATTACTTAATATTTAAATAAAATAAATATTATATGAGAATATATATGAATGTAGACGATATAAAATAACTATTTAATTTTTTTGAACCAAAAATATTGATTGAGTCTAAAAAAATTCATCAAACAAATCGATTTAAATTTTCAATATGAATTATGAATGCAATATAATTTGAATGAAGATAGTGTAGATTTTTAGAAATTCAAATATTTTGAGAGTAGATAATAAGACTAGTCGAAAATAAGGCCGAGTGAATATTGACTAACTTTGTACATCTATATTGGATTAAGCGGTCGACGAGACGTCCAAGGCGCCATGCTTGATTCCGTAACCAACGACTAAGTCTGAATTGACGTAATAGTTTGTGTTTTCTCAAGGCCTGCCGATTTGCTTTTTACTTAATTACGTTACCAAGCAGTTTTTCTTGTTTATTTATGAAAGTTGACTCTTTATGTGGGTGAAAATAGTTCGAAGATGTGTTTAGAAATTCGTCTGTTTCAATTAGAAACATGAAAATAGAGAAATAAATCTTTTTACATTTTGATAAAGTAACCGAAAAAATTCGTGAAATCAATATATGATAGTAACCATAAGGAAAACAGTTTTATATCGAGCGATGTAATTCATGTCAAATTGTAATAGTTATAACGCACCATTTCTATTACGCTAATATTGGATTTCCAGAATAGTAAACGTTTATGCTTATCGCTCTGCTCCTTAAGGTCGAGCTAAGTTATATTATAGAACCATCATTAATCGTTGAGTTTTGTATCGTTATAATATTTTTTCTATTGCGTATAGTAGTTCCTGAGAATAAAAGCTTTCAAAGATTCTAACTTTTTGTAATATCACAGCTTTGTAATATTACTACAAATTAAAGATGATTTAAAAACTATGTAAAATGTGTTTTGGTTTCATTCTATGTTTCTGGCAATGAGTTATTTGAACATAACTACTTAGGTTAGGATTTCTCAATATAGCTATCTATCATCACGTCATGTGACGGGTAGAAAAGATGAATTGCCCACTAATTTTCTTTGGCCTTAAAGAACTCTTTCATTGCTCTCTGAATCATATTAAAATTTTTCCTTCATTAACCCCTTGAGCACTTATTTTACACTAGTTGTTTCCTGTCTTATCATACAAAATATTGGTATACGTATTGTAAAGAAAAATTGTAACGTGGTTTTCAAATTTATATGGAAATAATGTAATTGTTTTGTAATTCTCCAATCAAAGTAAAAAGGAATGTATTTCTAAATACAGACATCCCTGCAGGCTCGATTAAAGCTAGTGGAATTGTCAGGATGCGCGGAAAGGGTGGTTCTGCAAACAATCCTTGCGGATATTGAACGACGGTGCGTTCGGAAATGCAGCTCGTCGGCGGCGTGCAATGGAACCATCTAGACTCATTGAATGTTAGCTAACGCGTGAAGATATGAACGCCCTATTTCCATCTCGTTGGTATCTATCATCCATCCCCCGCAATGGTTTTGAATGCAACAGGATTTTATGTTATGTATACTGCTTGGTTTTTTATTATTCAAATAACGATGTCTTACATTTAAATAAGTTAAATTAGAAGTTTATTAAGGAATTTTTTTTTCTTAAAAGTTGCCTGATCTCTTTATATTAAAAATATTCATGTTTTACCGTCGCTCAATAGGTGTTATCTATTAGAATTATGTAATAAATAAATTGCATACATAAAAAAAATATATCGAAGTAGCGAAGAAATATACTCGTACATAGAGATGTATGTCAGGTACGAGTATGTAACTTTACCCTAATGCTTTGGGAGTGAAGATACGAACAGTGGGAAATATATTGAAGTCTCTATTTTTGACAATGTATTAAACCGTTGTCCCATTATCCAACAGCGTGATGATATGAAGTATTTTTGACTTAGTTTGACACCTAATGTGCCAAATACAATTCAAAACATGATTCAAACGAACGAACAACGAAGTGTCACAAGTATGTAAATTATTTATAATCGTGAATTTCTCTTAAAACAAATATAACATTAAACACAAATGATTTCATATTTAGCACGCGCCGAAAGGCGAGTACCCAAAGACAATGAGAAAAATTAACTACGTTTTAAATTAGCAATTCAAAATCGTACAAACGGTCTTATCCCCAGTACTTGTCCTTCATTTAAATAATGCTAGAAAGTAGTCAGTTAATTAAAAATAAAAGATCGGGACAAGGTGCAGGGCAAGCAAGGGCTTTGTGGCCAAAGCTTTAAAAGACATCGCAATCATTTCTGGCTAAAGCACCTACAAAAGATCATATCTTTCCTGAACTCCCTTTTTATTTGGTTCACGGTTTTTATGGTAATGCGACAAAATTCGAGTGCAAGATAAATTCCACAGAACTTGTTTGTTCCATGGAAATAATTGTAGTAAATTATTATTATAAACTTCATTTCATAACTAAGTTATATTTTTATAAGCATAATACTATTTTTTTTCTCTATGTTATTTTTATTTTCTTTTATTTAAATACCATAAAACTATAAATCATATATTATTATTTTACATAGCTAAATATAGTAAAAATAGTCCATACATTTTTGGATAAAGTAGGTACCTTATTTCTTTTCTTGTTGAGTTAATAAATTGTAGCTTATTGTTAGAACGTTAGAATTGGTTGATGACATTAAACAATAACATAATTATCTAATTATCAACTAGTACAACTTAATTCGTTAATGAAGTACGTATTACGTATTTTGTTTTAGAAGAAAAAAAGCGTTTCAGTTTACAAAGGTAAGTGCAGTCCCGATGGCTGCAATTATCGTGTGTAACTGTGTACAGGCTTTGTGCTCTGGCTTACGTCCAACCAACGTCAAATCCTCGGATTCGGTTTGATATTCGATGCAGGATGTAAATAATGTTACGTTTGCAAATAAATTATTTAATCTTATATGAATAGTTGTGAATTTCTAAAACAATAAATTTTAACGGTACCTAGCGTAGCAACATATATACATTTTATGATTGTTTAAATCGTAATTGAGAATTTCAATACTTAGCCAAAAATCTTACTTAATGGCCGAATACTTACCGAAGTTTATTACATAAATTTTCTTTCAAGATCTGTTTTTGTAATAATAAACCATATCATAGACTATGTTACTTAATACCTTATTATTATTAATTATGGTTCAACTAAATTGAGGTTTAATATTTTATTTAAAAAAATACGCATTTAAAAATTTTCAATGCTAATTTAAAATAAAAACTTGACCAGAATCATTGTGTCAACAAGTTCTACATCACCTAAATTTTTAATTACTCATGACAATGGTTATTTTGAATTTATTAGAAATAACTTTATTAATTTACAAATTAATGTGTATTTATGAGGTAGTAAGTAGGTTAAATCGAAAAGGCGCATAAATTATTTAATTCTCAAAAAAAGATTTTTTTTAGGAATAAGTCTTTAATATTAACCCAGTTATCATTATCTGTCATTACTAGGTAAAAACCCAGCTTCGCTCGGGTGAAATCAAAAATCAACATCAAAAAATTCTTTATTCAATTTAGGCCCTAATAAGGCGCTTATGAATGTTAAAACATTACCACCGGTACGGAAAACAACACAGTCGAGAAGAGCCGGCAAGAAACTCAATCTGGTTCCTTTTTTATAAATTCAATTGTGACTCGTCAATACACAATCTTTTAGAATATACAGGTAGATAGGAACTGTAACTTCACTGATACGTGTGAATCGGCCTTAACAAACTCAAGATGGCATCCAAGTGGCCAATATGATGACTGCCATTTGCAACATTAGAATTTAACAAAATACTCGATAATCCGAATTTTGCGCATATATTTTGCCTACTCGAAATCATTATTTTTTATGTTTTATTATTCAGGTAAGGTTTTAATCGAGTCTACCGTACCCCTTGACCAAATTATTAATATGTCTATTACCCATAGAAATGAGACAATAGAAAAACAATGGAAAGCTGGAGTAAACGCCAGGTTAGTGCTTAAGGGGTTAATGTCATTATTATTGTTCGAAATTGTGATAATTATGTATGAGTTGGAAGCAATTAGCGTCTGTTTGGAGATGAGGGTTCTTCTTACAAGCTCCATCTGGCGGCGCTCCAACGTTTCTCTCTTTTAAACCAGGAAAATTCACTCGTTCAACGGCGTAACTCGTTCACAGTGACGATTCAACTTCAAGAAATAAACTACTAAAACGGCAAACGGTCGAGCACTGCTCATTGTTCCTTGTAAATCGTATCAAATTTTCTGTAGACATTCTAACGTGAATGTTTTATAGTTTATTTTTTACTCTGGCTTTTTTACTATGTTCCACTTTGAATAGACTTTAGCGTTTGATTTGTATTTAAGATTAGAAATTAGATATTTTATTCATTAGTACTAGCTATGCCCGGTATACCTTGCAATATGTTGTTTTATGAACAGCAACCTTCGCGGGCATTTGCAGTATAACTCAGCAAAGTTTAATCTTAATCGGATGAATAGTTTAGGAGTACATAAATAATAAACATATATTAATTTTTATTTATTTAGATTTTAGATCTAAAAATGTAATAACAATGTATGGGACGTGATGATGGCGCCAGTCGGAAGTTCAGTCGGATTCCGCGTCAATGGACACGGATTCGAATCTACCTATACAACTCGAAAATCAATGAGCTTCCGGTGAAAGTAAACATCGTGACGAAAACATAGAATGGTGGTGGGGCATTTTAAATAATGCCCGCCTGGGTAGCTACCACCCTCAACTTTGAAAACCTATCGCCAATACTAATAGGTGTGTTTTCGACAGTATCACTTGAGAATCAGTACCTCTAGGCATAGAGTGTTTACCAACCTGGACCATATCGTCATTTTACATCCAATGAGATTGTGGTCAAAGCCTATGTAAAAAAAACATCAAACTTTATATAGGCGATCATAAGAATATTTAACACATTTAGATACCATTCAACAGATCTAGCAGTAATTAGGACTTAATATGAATAAATTCCATTATTGTACAAAACTTTGGCGTAATTCCAGTCTAGCCGCTCTTCGCAAATATTGCCAACATTTCAATTCGGCCGCGCTGCAAATTTTTATATACGTGAATGTACTATATTAGCATTTGTAAATTGCATTTAATGTCCACTTTAAAGTACTGCAGACAGTGTATTGCGCAGAAATATATAATTCTTCAAATTTCCTCAATGATATTTACAGAGTTATAATATATATGTTTATGTACTCACCATTACATGAAAGCCGTATGGACAAGCGGTACAAAAGTCAACGTTTGGCCCTGGCGTATTTCCAAACTATTCACCATTTATATGTAGTTACACAGATATTTCTCGCCTTGTATTGATTTGACTGAGTTGTATTGTATTTTATGTTACCTACTTTTATTGATTTTATTATATTTTACAATTACTTATTATTCGCAATAAATAAAGATTAAGATAACAGAGTCTTATCATTTTTGAAGACCCTTATCAAAATTCATTAGATTACGATATGCCTTGATAAACATAGTTTCTCCTTAGATCAATTTTATGTATATTAATTTATTAGATCTTGATTTTTGGACAATAACAAAACGTTAAACCTTTTCGTAACTCTATCATGCAACGTTACCCATATTATTTCCAATAGTATAAGTATAACATTGTTTATTTAAATTTGACTCTATTTACGAAACTTGTCTGAACTCATAGGATTAAAATACTCAGAACGACAGTAGTCGCACGCGAAGGGAAATCATTTCAAGTAGGCCTCAAAAGGCCACGCCTGTCTATCGTTACATGCCGGTGGTTACGTAATTCCGTGTCGCTTACACACTCACATACATACATATACATACATACATACATATCACCACGCCTTTTTCCCGTGGGGTAGGCAGAGATTATATCCTTCCACTTGCTACGATCTTGACACACCCTCTTTCGCTTCCTCTACTTTCATAAGCGCTTTCATACATGCTCTTCGGTTATGTATATACTCACATCAATGTTAAGAGAGTTTTGTATGAAACTCCAGCTCATGGCGTTCTTACTCTATGTCTGAACTTAAAAATATAACTTAACATAAAATGATTTAACTTGTATATATGTAACATTTAACTCTTTTCGAAACTAGTGGTTGTATTTTGATTTTTGATTTGATATCAGCCTTATCAGTACATAAAGTAAATAAAGTATTTATTCTTTGAAAAGAGAAAGACAGAGCATGTGTCCAGAGTACTTACACATGTCAGAAGTGAAACTTTTTCGTCAATCTTTAGTTTAAATTTTTTAGACATATTCTCAATTAGAAAGGGGATATCAGAGAGTGTAAAAGAGATACATTATGGATGGCCCTCTTTCTAAAATAAAGTCAAGTGCACGCTTCCTCAGGAACAAGTATAGCATAAGGATGAGAATATAATAATTCTACGGGCAAAAAGTATAGCGTGCTTAATATAATTGTCTCTTTCTCTCTAAATACGTAATTCTATCAGTCCTTTAATATTTAGAATTGTGACGCTTAGAGTTAGAATATGTGACGCTTATAAACTCAAGTTTTACTCTCATCGCACGTAAAGATTTTTTACATAAAAAGAAATTATGAATTTTAGAAATATATAACATAATTAACATACTGTAAATCAATCTTATTGAATAAGATTGAATATAAAATTTGAAGTTACTAATTATCACCCTGATTCTAAATTCATCTGGGAAGCAAACTATTATTACCGTCTAATGTAAGGATATCACAGCGTACGTAATTAATTTACATCGCATACTCCTTCCAACGAAGTCTCGTATGTAAGCACACATTATTAAAACTATTCTCTAGACGTGCAGTGCTGTAATAACTTAGTCTTATATTATATTGGTCTACAGTTAAAGATTTAAATATGAATACAACTTGCTCGATTGATAATAATTATATTTATTAACCTATACATTTCATGGTAATACGTACGCATAAAAAAATATTGCTAACTTGATTATCTTTTCATATAAGAATAAACTGATATAATGTGCGAAATCTTGAAATATGGTTTACTATTCAGAAGTAAGTAGACAAAATAACTTGCATTAAATAAAATATATACCTGTCTATTTCAGTTAATATGTTTATTTTTAGATAATTTTCTTGTTAACTAGGTAATTTTGCTAATGAAATTGTAAATATAAGTATGTTAAAAATAATTGTTACATATATACAGCTTATATAATTTTATGTTATGATATATTTTTAAGTTCAGACATAGAGTAAAAACGCTAAGATTGACAGTTTCATACAAAACTCTCTTAACATTGTATTTACGAGTATATTATATTATATACATACCATTCAATCGAAAGACGTCCACTGCTAATAATATAATATAATTTATGCGCGAGTAAGCGACACGGAAATACGTAACCACCGGGCATAAAACGATAGACGTACGTGGCCTTTTGAGGCCAACTTAAAATGACTGCCCTCCGCGTGCTACTACTGCCGTTCTGAGTCTTTTAATCCTATGAGTTCAGACAAGTTTCGTAAATAGAGTCAAAGTAAATTTAAAATGTTATAGTCATCGAGAAAAACCGGCACGATCCTCGATCTGGTTTTTCCCCTGTTTTTTATTTGCGACTTTTCGAACATATTAACGCTGTTAGCCTTTAGAATTTTTATAAACTATATTGGCTTTGTGTGGCGAACGTTAAAGGCACTCAGTCGTAAATGGCAACGGGCACCAGTGCACCTCAATGATATGAACCGTAGCCGTAAACGAATCTATCTAATACTGGAGATGTAATGAAAAGTGCCTTTGATTCAAAGTTCATCGACTCCTGTTGCTGTTTATTTTTACAGTAGTGCCCAACAGACCGACCTAAAAATCGTGAGATTTTGGAAGTTATTTTAGTAAGTATTCCTACTAAACTAATAGGTATATTTTAAATAAACAATTAATTATATTTTTAACATAAAAAGTATATAATTTAATAAGTAGCAAAAAACAATAATCGTAGATACGAGGTATATTTTATTATGGAATATTAGTAGAAAATATATATGCAATTCTTGAAAGTTTATTTTTTCTACCTATATACGTGTAGTTATAATTGGTATAAAATAACTATACACCTATAATTAGGTAAATATTCTCACGACATATTCTTATATTGAGAATTCGCTTCGTGCAACAACACCGAACCTTTTTGATGAATGGGAAGATAAAACATCAGTCAAACACTATGTACAATAAACTAAACTTTGTGCTTTATTAAAGTACTGTCGCTGTTACTTATATCTAATTCTTAATAAAGCTTATTTATAATATGTATACGAGTTAGTACTTGTATACTTTTTAAATCAGTTGTTATCGACATTTTCTTATTAATACCGGAATAATTACATCTCTATTAACTTCTCAGCCGAAATACCCTATGGGTTTAGTGCCTCATACGTACAAAACAGCACCCGCGGCTGTTTCACAGCAGAAATAGGTATTAGCGCAGAAATGTACTCTGGATTTATTTGTTTTCATCTTTTTCTATAGTTCTTACTTCCCTAAAAAACATTGGCATATGTAATTATGATTAGTTTGGTTTGCTGCAAGTGAATGTCGTCGGACATTGTGGACATTCTATAACATATATATGTTGCCCAAAATACTTTGTGTATACAAAGGCCGAGAGCGGTCTGTGTGCGCGGCTAGGCTCTCCGCTGAGCTTCAAACTTGAGTGGCCAACTTTATCGGCCACGCGGTGGAACTTCGTTTTTCATTTAATTTGCTCGAAACGAATGCAGCTTACAATATTTTCAACGCTTACAACTCTTAACTATATACTTATTACTACTTGTTTTGTAATACATTTTAATTATTTCATAAAGTTAGTTTGAGTAACGATATTTAGATACAGCAATTTATCATAATTTCTTATTATTTCTTACAAAAGTTTATAATTCTACTTTTTTCCATCTGTTGTTTTTTGCATTTTGATCTACGAAGCCATAGTTTATCTACAAACTGAATCAGTAAAACTAATCAGTTTCAAAATGCGAGCAATGTTTACCGTGACTATCGTAAATGTGTGCACGCTGTAAACTACTTTGATTTTATTCTTCAGGTAATTTGCTCATTTTTTCTATGACTGAGTCTTTTAAATGAAGGTTAAATCAGATACTTTAGTAATGTGATAATTTTTTTTGGGTATCGTATCTTCGAATTTATTGCTTTTTTGTGTTGTATTAAGAACTATAGTGCAAAAATTTCTTTAAGTTAAAATAGATTCGCGAAACATAATAATAACGATGCTTTTAAAAATGTGATTGACAGTAATAGGTTCCCTAGGGCAGTGAGAATATTCAGTCCTTGAAATAATCTGTTGTGTTTTTCTGTTAAACAAAAACATTCTCGGTTCGATTCTGGCACCGAATGGTTATCTGTGTAATAGATAAATGTTTTTTTTTATTTATTTCCATGCTGAATAATGGATAGACGTAGATAAACATCTCATTAGCAATTTATTATAGCAACAGTAAAATCTTACAGTTTTTCTAACTCAACAAAACTACTTGGGATACATCATATTTATCATTTCATAGTCTATTTTTAATAGCATTTGTAACATAAACCGGCTGGCGTTTGCCAAATAAGAAGATAAATCTGATTTAACGGTCAATACTGCGACAGTGCACCGTGTTTATGATAGCATAAATCGATAGTAAAACATTGTTGTCGTACAGCGGCTTTGGATAAACAAGTTCTGTCTCTTCATCTGTGATCGTATGGTCCGATACTCTCACCGGCTGAATGTTTCTAGAATATATCGTACAGTCTTTTTAAACTGTCGAGACTTGTACCGGGAAACGATAAGGGCTGATCTGCGAAAGACTGTGGCAACGGTGCAGCGTGCAGCAGACGCGATCGATACTGCAGCGAGAGTCGCGCCTGCTACTCCCCGTCGGCCCACTGGGGTCCTCTCACCCCCCACGCCTCCCTCTCCGCACGGTGCCGCCGGCGGCTGAAAAAGTTTCGCGATAAGTACGGAACTAGCGCGTGGCGTACGCAATGCAATATTGTTAGCCGGTTACGAGTCTGAAACAGCGGATATTAAGGCTACAGAGACTTCTACGATGCTGCGCCTAGCACAGTAGGTAACGTTTTTACATTGTGAGTTTAAAATGAATATCTACGGAGTTGATGTTGCACTGTAATAAATTTATTATCTGAGTACGTTGAGTTGTTGCTTGATTTTTTTTATACTGCATCAGGTTTTTCATTTGATTATCGTTTCATGCGATTATAATTCACGACGTGATAGAAGATTGGAAAGTGGCAGACGTCAGGACACACCTTTAGGTGTTTTCAACCCGTAACCAGTCGGGCATTAGAAAATGTCCTACTATTCCTTAATTTCATTGTTGCACGGAAAGCTCGGTTAATTAAATTGTAACGTTGAACCCAGGACGATGGATATAGTATCCGAACACATTACTACTGAGCCATAGGTTCATAACGAATATTGTCATTATTAATAGTATGCAGTTTATCATGATAATATAAAGAAATCGTATTCTAAACTGGTTACTAAATGAGTAACAAAATATGAGTGAAATTCATTACTCAATTAAAAATGTTTAGTATTGGGCAGAATTATACAATCAGTTTAACAAAACCTGGTTGAATGTTTATTCAATAACCCATTTTTGCTATTGAATAAATCGATAGTTCAAACAATCGCTTATCATTCGTCCTTAGACCTAAAACCGTTAAAAATTATGAAAACCGCTACATAAGTTTATCAGCATTGATGTGACTATCAATCCAAGCTTTTAAAGTCACTAATATGTTATTAAATTCTTGATAACTGTTACTATAAAATAGAATAATTTATAACAACCTTGTTATCATATTAACATTAATACAAATATCGATATTTAGTAGTGTTATGGATCGTAATAATCTGATCCGATGTACAATTGCATATCGTCGATGTAATTTTTAAAATATCGGTCTAAAAAGTGAATGAGAAAACAATAAAAATCATATTAACGTAAAACTTTAATTTCCGTATTGACATATTTTGAAATTATCAATTGTAAGGTTGTTCTTTAAAACCTTTATGTTACTACATTTTATTAAAAAGTTGATGTTCTGATCGTAGTCCGATAACAATATTAGTGTATTGGCTAAACATGATGATTACTTATATATTATTATGATTAATACGATCTTGGTGATCCGAACTTATTGAATCGAACCACTAGAAAACTGGACTTCAAGCGTTTTCAAATATCGCTGAAGCGTATGCTTGCTTGTATGTATGCCATCCGAATATATAAAAGCGCATCCCTAATGGCATAACACACATTTATATAATACTAGCTGTACTTACAAGTCCGTGCGCGTCCGTTTGTAAAATGACGATTTTAAAATTATTTACTGTAGGTATTTAATCTCTTAAATACTCGTTGGTATAATTAAAATATTGCAGTTTAATTGGACAAAGTTGTGTCGACATCAACACTAATATCCTCATAAATTTTCTTATAAACTATCTAACGTAACTAAATACCTATATAATAAAAAAACTGTCTCGGTGGCGCAATTGTATTACGGTGCTACTGTCGTTCTGAGGTTTCGGGTTCGATCCCCGGGTCGGGTCAAGGGTATTGGGTTTTTCTATTCAGTATCATCCCGGAGTTTGGAATTTGTGCCCGATATGGTGACAGGCTTGCCCCCTGTCACATCTGGGACGGAACTAAGTTCGGCGAAATGTAGTTGGTGTAGTTCGCTATTTCACCTCTGCCTAACCCTTCGGGGATAACAGGCGTGAGCTTATGTTATATGTTAAAGCCTGGCCGGGCTTATATTTAAGAATTTAAAAAAGAATCACGTAAACCGGTTCAGTATTATATTCGAGTTATAAGCCAACTTTCGGACAGACTGACTTTGCTTTTTATACATATAATGTAAGGATAGCTAGTCTATTGCAATATTTTATAATAATAAGTTTTAAATTAATGTGTACGTATAACTTGAGTAATACCGAATTGTTCACGTCAGTTTCAAATATAAATTTCTCGTACGTACGGACACTTTATTTTCACCTGCCGTAAAATAGCGCATATTACACCAATAAAGCATTTTAACGACAAAGAAAATTAAAGGTATTCCGGTGCAATGGGGTAAGTTCCCAAGAAAGTTGTCGGTGGTCGCGCGCGACGGCCAAACTTCCGAGTTCCGTCCACCCACACACACACATGTAGAGTTTTGCAGCTTCACTCCCCACATATGATACTGGTCTTTTTAACTGTTCGAAAATATTGATACTTACTTATAGTATTGTATAATTAAGTATTGTGTACTTGTATTTACATTACATAGGTTAATAATAAAACTTTATTAGTTCCTTATGAGTTTTTTTCTATATAGAAAATATATATATACTTTTTTTTTTCGAGAATATACAAAATATTACCACTAGTTCTTGATTGATTTAAACGAAAGACATCCACTGCCGGACATAGGTCCCCACCTAAAAGGGGAGAAATGCGATAATCGCCAAGCTTGGCAGGCGGGTTTTTTGTGATATTCAAGGGATACTGATGTCCATCCCCTGGTTTTTTTTTGCACGGAATAGGCTCAGTGCTTTGACCTGATGTTAAGTGACGATAATGTTCTAGGATGGTAAACGCACTAAGCCTAGAGGTACTGACTCTCGAGTGATGCTGCCGGAACACACCTATTGGTATTTGGCGACAAGTTTACAAACTTAAGGGTGGTAGATAGCTGGATAGCCAGGGAGGCATCATTAGAAAATGCCCTACCACCATGCTATGGTTTCCTCACGATGTTTTCCTTTACCGAAAGCTCAGGCCAATTTTAGAGTCGGATGGATAGGGATCGAACCCGCGTCGATTGACGCGGGATCCGGCCGGACTACCCGCTGCGCCATCATCGCTTCAAATCGGTTTATTCCTTAGTCATCTTTTACGACACTCACGGGAAGATATGACGTGGTAATATTCTTAGCCGCCACCACATGGTTAAAAGCTCTTGTAAATTAATTAATATGAAATATACAGTGATTTAATTTGTTATTCCGACAGACTCTTAACGGAACAACAATTAAAACTTTGTTCGGAAACTGAACCGACAAACTATGTCACGAAAACCAGGAAGATATAACGTCACGATCGTGATTCCTTTGACGAGATGTTAATAAATGGAGGCGCTTACACCTTGTAATTGGGAAAAAACTGTCGCGTCGCCCTCTCAGTTACAGAAGGGAATAAATCTTTATATAGACGGCGATCGCTGGGTGCCTTTAGTCCGCTACCGGTTACTTATTCAGATCACGCGCCCACTCTGTCCTCTGAATATAAGGAATATAAGGCGTGTTACGGCCCATTTATTGTACGTCAAGAGACGTGCGTCGTGTTTGCGTTGCCACGCCTGAACTCTCCCGTTAAGATGCTCAAACTAACCTCAATAATTAATTACTGCCATCGCTAAAACGCTAATTTTAATTATACTCGAGTTCTGAAACCCAGATAATAAATAGCACATTCCACTCTAAAGATATATTTGGTAATATTAACTTTAAAACATTATCCGTTTGTTTTGTAATATAAATAATTTCGTTTAATTAATATAACAATAAATTTAGGTAAAAGGAAACTGTATTACATATTTACATTGATATTTCTCCCATTGATTTTTAGTTTATTAATTACTTTTACAAATAAAACTGATTTGATCTGAGTTGGATTTTAATGTTTGATGATGATTGAGTAAGCTGAATTACTTTCGTAATAAATGGTATGGATATATTCATAAGATAATTATTCCAGATGGTTCTCTATTATATTTGGTGAGATCGGTCAAGGACGTGTAATCCAGTTTGGTAAAACTAGAATTGTTGCTGTTCAGTAAATCACATATAGACAGATAAACACAAATAATCATCATATTACTAAACATTTCGTTGAATCCCAGTTATAGTCATTTCAAGTTTAACTTATTCAAGTTCCATTATTTCTGTAGTTTATTATGGTAATTTATTTCATAATTGTTCTTCTATATAAATAAATAAAAAAAAAAATCTGTTTATAATATCAATAAATAAATATGAACGGTACTAATATTAAAAAAAAATTTTTTTATATTTTTTGCCTGTCTGCTTATTTTGTTCTCGCTAATCTCCGAAACGGCTGAACCGATTTTGAAGAGACTTATTCTATCAGAAAACTGAACTTATAAATAACTTAGTCTACATTATTAAGAAATATATTGCTTGGCTACAGACTTCCAAACTTCAGGATGGTAGATAGATTAGAAAAAGCTCAATCTATATCTATGATATAGTTTCATCACGATGTTTTGTTGAAAAGGTAAGCATTAACCTGTTAACACACGTACGAATCGGACCGCGGACATTGTACAGCGAGGTCCAAGACGTCAATCTTTTTTTGAATGGTTTCATTTGATTTTTTATTCGTAAATATTATTCTTCCAGCGATTGAAATTACACTACTTATAATCATTATTTATTTATTGCAAAAACTGTTTCCAATTTTGAAGTGAAAAATTCTTTAGTGACGTTGAAAGATTTTCGGTAGCGGAAAAGCTTATAAATTCGCGTCGCCTATGACTTGGGCCTTTAGCGACATTCTATAGTCTGTTAAGTATACGGTGGCGTTTAAATGGACGCTTTAAAAATATTGCCTAATATCTAAAATATTTAAGATATAAATATTAGAAGTAAAAATCTATTAGGACAAACAAGAAAAAGAATTAGAAATCTCTTTCTTTGAAAAAAAAAAACATTTCAAATTTTATTAAATATTATTAACGCTATTAAAACAATTAAATAGGTATATTAGCGACTTTCCGGTACTTTACGCCACATAATTGTGATTTGCAGGTAAAAATGGTCACTTAGTGGTGGTTACCTTTTTTTTTTTTTTTTTTTTTTACGGGGGGAAATGCATTTACGCACTCACCTTACCTATTGTATTAGTGGGACCTGAGTCCCTCCAATACAATAGGTAAGGGGGCACCGAGTGACGAGTTCCGTGCCAGTGTGGGACTTCTCGCCCGGGAATACCCACTAAAACCCCCCGGGGCCGTCCGCCGCATTTAAAATATGGGGCGATATGGGGTTGCAAGGCATGTCGCCGCGTCGCCCCCTGCGGCAAACCCACCAGGCCCGTCTGTGCAATGGCCCAGCGGGGGTGGGGGAGAATTTCTCTACCCCACCTCTTCGCCCGCCTCTGAAAGAGGCATTACCTTCCGGAGGGAAGAGGAGTGATCACTGCGACCGCAGTAATCACCTCTCCCCCCCCCCCCAAAAGTGGGCTTTCGTCCAGCCGCCCAGTCAGACTATTAGCCGACAGTCAGAAGGACTGCCGTTGTCCAGGGTACACCACGAGGAGGTTGTCTGACACCGCACCCCTAGTGGTGGTTACCTAACATTTTACAAGGGGGGAGGAAGGGGTCAAAAATCTCTAAAAATGGCGTTACATAATAATTGAACGCTCCCTCACCGAATATTCCTTATTCTAGTCAAACTCCTAATCGTGGCATCTCTAGAAAAAAAACCTTAATCGAATTTATAGCATTGACCAGATGTCAGTGTGAAAAAGCAGTCCAAAAGGTATAAAAGTTTTTAATATTGATCAACCAAAAAATCAAAGTCATCTCCAATTTAGAACATTGTATTACATTAGGTGTAGATAGATAGACACTATAAGTCAGTTAGAAAGAAACCTTCGAAAATACAACACAAACAAGTATTTACTAACTTTTATATTTCGAGCAGGAAGCTTTCGTATCTGCTACTGCTGCTTACTTATGCATAGTTTCAGATAAGTTTTGCATGAAAATGTTGTATATTTCCAGCGTGTGTTCGTCTTCAGCGGTTCCATATTTATGGCACGCAAAATAAAATGTTACACTGCCTTCCTCGTCGATGCTTGATAAAAATGCAAACCGTAGCCGCCGGGCTGTGCTACTCTAACGCGCTTTGAATATAGGGTATATCATGATTCTAAGACAAAATTGTAATTTGAGTATGTTTAACTAACACAAAATATTTTTATTACTATAAAATAAAAATAAAAATCTATGCAGCCATGGGGACTGCCGACAGAAGTGAAAACTCCGAAACTTTGGAAAAACTATAACATTTTTTTATGTTTAAATTTTATAATTTGTTAACCCCTTGAGCTCTAACCTGGCGTTTACGCCAGCTTTCCAGTGTTTTCCTATTGTCTCATTTCTATGGGTAATCAACATATTAATTTGGGATTATTAACGTAACGTAACATTAAAAATGTAACATTTGTCTTGTTTTAACTTCTATTCTTCGCGCTCCGCCGAGCAAGAATTATCTACACATTCAAATAGTTTATACATAATATGCATAATATAACATACTATATACTGCGTGAATATAAATACGACTTATATGAAATTATAATTAGTATACATTTTTATAATTTAACTAAAATATGACCAAAATAATTCCGTTAACTGGTTTTAGGGTTATGAGCACAATAAAAGATAGAGATTTAGAGATTTATTGTCCATACAGACAAAACAACACATAAGAGCCAGCACTTAAACGCCATATACTTGGCACACTATAGCGTATAGCTGACGGCTGCTGTTATAGCAATGTAGGTAACGCGAATCTATAAGTTTTCTCTTGCCGAGAATCGCTTAACACCGCTAAATAAGTTTTCACTTCAAAAATCGTATTGAAACGTTATGAAAAGTTCGGTTTATTTGTTACATATATATAGGTACTATAAATTGATCGTAGTGTAGTAACGTTAAATCTCACCTGACCGTCAGACGGTCGCAGGTAAACATTGTAACGTGAGTCAAAAGCCACGTGAGAAACATGTGGCCGTCAGTCACACAAATGGAAGAACACCTCAGTTTCAACTACTCGGTAGTTCGATGCTATAAACAGTTTCATTTAAATTTGTTTAACATAACATCGGCATAGAAATTTAATGATGATTTTTTTTACCCTATTTTTATTTTATCCAATTTCCACTGAGGAAGCGCAGTTACCGAGTTGAACCGGGGGGCGTGTTCCAGACAGTATTGATTTTGTTTCATCATTTCTTTCTGGTTTGTGTCTGTGCAATGAGTGTGAGCAAGAGAGGGATAGTAGTAGGAGGCCGCTACCTAGTGTAGAGTTTCCGCGTAAAACCTTACTACGTCAGCTGCGAAAGAGCCTAACGGATATATGAATGAAAGCGTGTTGCGATCCTGAAACGACGATCGCTGTCGACACGTCCGCTTCCGGTAAATCCTTTCTACAACTTCGTGCACTTAGATTTGTACATTACTGTTTCTATTTGCTTTTTGTTTAAATCCATATTCATTTCTATTTTAGCACGAAACAAACGAATGTTGGAAGCTATTAGTTTTCATATTTATCCTCGTATTGGGTTGCTATAGACTAACCTTAAAATTGTAGGAACATTAAATTCTCATAATATACGTTGTCTAGGCTTAGTAATTGTTTAAAATAGCATATTTCTAATACATATTAATGGTTTCTTCAAACTGATCGGTAACCCTGTAAAATAAACTGTAGATAGGAATTATAATTAAAAAACCAAACAAAAAAATAAAAGAAACTTAAGCCGTACAATAATCACCATAAAGTGTGTAACGTTTAGAATCTATCTTAATTCCGTTCGGAATTATTACGATACTGTTAATATCAATAGTAAAACAGTATTAAAATTAATTTTCCAAAGAGAATGATTAAAAGTGCCTAATAGAAAAATACGAGCTTCTTTTAAAGTTAGCGAGGTAGTATTAAGTGGTAATATTGGTTCGAAGCGAACACGAGGAGCGACTCGCCCGAGGGAAACCGCAAACTTCACAACCAATACCTGTGTTTTCCACGTCGAAGAAAATTTCATTTTGTCGTTCCTTCTACCGTAAACCACAATCACAGATCTATTATAAATAAATCCTTATCCTAGCTTATATCCTTACACTTTATAAAAATCAGTTTTATCTGTATGTCTGTCCGTTGGTGGGTTTAAAATACGAGAACTACTAAGCCGATTTTGTAGTGATTTGTTTATGGAGATATAAATTGTTTGTTTTTGTAAATAGCTTATTACAAAAAGAGTACAATGGTTACGATTGTCAGCTGCTAATGGTCAATAGCGTGCTGTGGAGTCACGTCAATGGTTAGCAGCGAACTGTAAAAATACAAGTTTTACAATAAGGTACAAAAGTGCACGGTGTGGACTAATAATGAATTTTAGGTAAAATACCCGTTCGGCTGTGCAAGTCCGAACATATTAACATGATTCTTTTTTTAAATCGTAAATATGTTATCTGGTCTGGTTTCAAATCGGTTTTAGTATACATATTTTGTGACATTAAACAGTGTATAAAAAAGTAATCAGTATAATACTAAAAACTTCATAAGTTGTCTTTTATCATATTATTTCTTTACATCATTATCCTTACATTATATAAAAGTTGAATAAAAAAGCATTTTATAATTCACGTTAGTGGAACCGCTGGCATATCTAATTACTAGATATAAGTTGTTTCTTCAGTAATTTTAAACAAATCACGCTCTTAAAGGTTTGTGTCACTGGGCCAAAGGTTTGGCAAAGAACATAAAGAACGATGTTTTAAATCTATACATACTTATTATTTCGACTTCGATGGCAAATGCTGTGTGCTAACTGGCCCTACGTACTTATAAAATGGCCGATAGACTTTTAAACAGTATTAAACAGTTTATGTGGAATACTCTTTTGGCCTATTTGTTCGCTCCTTCCTATAACATCGAGCCCTTCAAATGCAACATGAAAATGTATAGATGATTTTTGATGTCGTATAGATGATTTTTTTTTAAAGACAAACTATTTAAATATTTATGAATTAAAAAATTGAAGTGATTTCATTTAAACTGTTTAAATAGGTATTTTAAAATAGCATTTAAGACAAGAAATATAATCGAGTAGTCGGTAATAGCTCATTTCCAGTTGACAAAGGATTCATTCGCGCGGACTGAACCGCTAAATTGCACCCACCTACTTCTTCCGCGCATGGAGCAGTAATTATTGGTAATTAATCGAGAACATAAAATTAAAGAAAATATTTTCTTAGTTAAAAAAAGAAGAAAATCTAATTTTCTACTTTTATCGAAATTACAAAACTAAGTAATGACTATGAGATTGATAGATGGAGGAGACGCAAAAAAAAATGGTGGAGTATGTTAAGGAAAATATGAAAACAAAAGGGCTGAGTGATACCTGATAGGGATGTATGGAAGAAGAATACATACTGCGCCGATGCCAAATAAGTAAAAGTTGGGAGCAGAATGATGATCATGAAATTCTGTTTTTGTATAAACTAACGTTAGAATACGATTATTTAGTTATACGGGAAACTTTTACGTGAAATTATCTTATAATTGCAGTTTAAACCTGTTCCGAAAGTAATAATATAGTCTGTAGATAAGAACGAAGCATTTATTTATTTATTTATTTTATTTAAATCAACTTTAAAATTATCCGAAGAAGCGGCAATATTTTATATCTTAGTGTATTCGCAATCTGTAGATATGGATCTCTCTTATTTTATTTTTATGATCACTTTTTACTTAAACGAAGGATTCGTGTGGCCTATATATGTTAGTACAACATTTTTATGCTCTTGATTCATCTATTTGAAGGTTACTTACTATTATTTTCAATTAGTCTTATTCAAATAAAAATATATAACACTACTTAAATCCAAAGAGGCGTCTGTGACAATATTGATCTGTTACTTTATGATACTTTGCTGCTATTTCAATCAACATTACTTTGAAACGTTCTATCGTTCGAATGGACGCCCTATCGTTCGATGAAAACTAACTCGGAATAATTCAAAAATTTAATGCAATTTATTTTCAAAGGAATTAAAAAATAGAAAACTACAAGGAAATAGTTTTGAAATAATACAATACTCTTGAAAATAATAATTCTGAATTTTCAAATTTTTTAATTTTGAATAATTATGAATTCAGTTTATGTTTAAAGAGTTTATTTCATAATGAAATTAAATGATCTCTTTTGATTTAAAATATAAATGAGAGGAACAGACGCTGAACATTTACGGTTAAATTATGTATAGACAATAGAAGGTGGTCGCAATTAGTGGAATGGCCACTGAGAACAAACGCGTTGCCAACAAAAGATCGTTGGTTCACACTGACAAGGGCCCTCTTTCATGTCTTCCAAATGAGCAAACTACAGACGCTTGTAGGGAGAAGATTTGTTGTTCAGGAATGAAGGGCTGACGAGTGTGCCCATTGTTCTTTCCACATCCAGTTTGGTAAGCACTTATGTTCCGCTGCCCTTATCAAGATTACACGAGGGTGATATTATTTAGTTTCCTTTATTGTTTAGTTGTTATTATAATCATTCGATCATTTAGTTTCGTATCGCAAAAGTTTTTAATAATGTATTACGTATAGAGATCATTGTTTAATACTAGATGATACCCATCTGGGTTTGTTTATTATCTTAACAATGTATTAAATATACTGATATACTAGCTGTGTGCCCGCGGCTGCGCCAGCGTTTCATATGTTCTTCTCTCTCTCTCTCTCTAATTATTTTTTTAAATTTGTTTTTGCTACTAACACTAAACAAATTTATTTCTCATAAATTCTGGCACTTGCCCGTGAAACTGTGCTTTGAACAGGGTTTTATGAGTTTTAATTTTTTTAAGCTGTACCCTTATTATTTTCGAAAAGTAAAAGTACCCTAAGTTACGCGGAGTAACTTCAGCTATCTACCAAAAAACATCCCAGAAAAATACGTTCAGCCGTTTCGGAGATTAGCCGGAACAAACATACAGATATACAGACAGAGAGACAAAATTATCGTGTATGCATTCAAATGTATTTAGTAAAAAAAAAATGTTGATGTTACAAACAGAAACTTCAATTTTATTTATTAGTATAGTATATACATTTATTAATATCAAGTATTTAAGAAGTTAAACTAAGAAAAGTTAATCGAAATTTATTCAGCAGTAAAATGACCTGTATCATTTTATTTATTTAGATTTATATTAGCCAGAACTAATCTCGCGACCAAAAGGGCTTGTCAAGCAGCACTGAACAGCATATAAGCATTGTCCACATCGAATGATATGACGTCAAATCATATTAGTTTTAAACTATCAATGGTTATATATGAAACTTCAAACATACTTTGCAATTTCAATGTATTAATAATGAATATTTACTATACACACTTATTTATACACGATATTATTACAAGATAAAATTCATATGTTCTGAACACGATAAACGAAAACTAAATATATTACGCATTAAATCACGATTAAAAGCAATTGGATGTTATATAAATCGTGTTCTAGACCTGCATACTATTTAACAAGTCCGTAAATTAGCAACACATTATTATTCCTCCCGTTTGCCAACCAGACACGCAACCGTTATATACACTATGCTTATAGGTTATGATATGTCTAAAGTTTTATTAAGGACAAATAGTACTTTTAATAATTTATTTCACCATTATTCAAATAGGATTTAAGAATAAAATTACAACAAAAAAGTGAAATAACACATTTTATTTATAAAATAGTTAAGTTTTAATTTATATTCTCATAAACTAATCTATTTTATTAAGCTATACTATTTTTTTAGGTTTTATGTATCAATAGGAATAGTTCATAATATAAGTGTACCTAATGTTTGACTGATCAATTATCACAATAAAAGATAGATCAATTTAAAACATTTTCGTCTCTATTACAAAGTATTAAATTTCTTTATTGATATTTCAGACTCAATGTACACTTTATTTAAAAAAAAAACCAATACATCGAGAACATTACAATAAATATAGATAAATAATTATACATATTAAAAAAAAACAAAGTATGGCAAAATTTTAAGTAAAGCAAATTATCATCAACATTATCTTTTTCTACATACTCCTTGAGCACTAACCTGGCGTTTACGACACCTTTCCATTGTTTTCCTATTGTCCCATTTGTATGGATAATGGACATATTAAGTAGAATCGGTACAAGAGTGCATAAAATAAGAAATTAATATATTATAGGGAAGTTTGAAAGTTGTGTCAGTGGTAGAAAAGTTGAAAGGTTCCCGTTTGTCGTGGTATGGACATGTTATGAGAAGAGAGGAAGCGCATGTGGGTAAAACAGTAATTAATATGAATGTGGAAAGATGGAAAAGTAGAGGACGGCCAAAGAAAATGTGGATGGAGTGTGTAAGAAAAGATATGAAAGAAAAAGGAGTAAATGAAGAAATGACGGCTGATAGGGGCGTATGGAAGAAGAAAACATACTGCGCCTACCCGAAGTGAGTTGGGAACAGGGCATGAGAATAATGAAGTAGTGTCGGTACAACATGTTTTGCTTTTTTAACCGACTTCAAAAAGGAGGAGTTTATCAATTCGTCTGTATGTTTTTTTTTTTGTATGTTTGTTACGCGATTTCTCCGTTATTTGTAGACCGATTTGTAAGTTTTTTTAATCTAAGGAGTACACTTCCGAGGTGGTTTCATTTCCACCAGATCAGGATCTGATCAGTGGAATTCAGGGAAATCGAGAAAAACCCTGGATCATTATAGGCACTTACACGTGTTTCATATATTCATTTCCAAAGCTATGAAGTAGGGCTCACAGCTATTACCTTATAGTACAATACATACTTCAACTACTTAAAAAGTAGGAAAAACTTGTTAATTAAAAACAAACCCGACTTCGAAAGAATAAACTATAAAATCAACTAAAAAGTCAATGCATAATTACTTTATTAATCTGCTTCTGTTTACTTCAATTTTGTTTTAATATGATTTGACAAACTTTGTTTTAATATGATTAATAATTTTGGAGTCGGTGACAGCCAGAGTTAACCATACATTTATAAATGGAAATGCCAAAAACTGGTAAAACTGCCAAAACTATCATAATTACATGTAAGCTAAATAAAGGACTAGAGTGATTTTAAAGAACAATTAATTGAAATTGAATATAATTACGACATACATTTACACCACTTTGTTATCCGTAAGCTGGCACCGATTTTAAAATTATTAATGATATTCAAACAAAGGATAAATTGAAGTAAAACAGGAACAGATTAAAAAAGTAATTATATATTTACTTTTTAATACGATTTATGGCTTATTTTTTTGAAGTCGGTTTTTGTTTTAATTAAAAAAGTTTTTTTACGGGCAAAACGCTCTTGATCCCTAGGACCTTGACAGCTTTACCGGTCTTTGGGACGAGCGCTTAAGGCACTCAGCCTAAAATGGGCGCAAGCGCAAAAGTACCAAAATGGTACGAATCTCGGTTTTACCTTCACACTGAACACTCTTCAAATTACGTTAATTTCATCTATCCTCATTTCGTGTCCTCGCCAACTTATTTTTACTAAAAATAAATAAGGCAAACATTTGTCTAAAATGGTTTGTGATATATTTAGGTAATTTAATAGTCTTTGGTAATTTACATGTCATTACATCTGCAAAGTTTTATCAGTGCATGTAGTTAGTTAGTTACGTGTTCTCAAGTAGCTACTGAAGCGCAGTGCCACTGAACAGTTAAGTTTCCATTTGCATATATGTTCGTACTATATCTACATAGTAAATGATGTAAGTGTACCGACTACATTTACGGTGTAAACTATGTCGCACTGTGTACTATTACGTAAAACCTAGGGCTGCAGTTATTTTACCTTGTGGTATCTTTTTAGAAAATGACTGAATGATTAGAAATACATACTTCTGAGTGTTCTATTCAATGGTATGATTGAGTGTTTGTATCTTCATTAATAATATTTGTAATCGATTATAAATATTGTAGAATTCGACAAGGTTGAATCTGACTAGTAGTAGTCAAAAAGGATGGTAAAAATGTAAACATTATATTAAAAAATACAAAATGTTTATTACTATGGTATCTAATAATTATAAGACATTTTTCTTATATATGGGTCAAAAAATCGATTTATAAACATCTTATTTATGCTTAGTTGGTTTGGGCATGTAGAGAGGATGGATGAGAGAAGATTAACGAAATTAATTTATAAGGCGAGGGTGAATGGGAAGTCGGTAAGGGTCGACCTAGGCGAATGGGTCTAGACCAAATCAATCATGTCTTAAATAAAGGCTAGGTAAAAAGTACCCATAACCGACGAGCATGTATGAAAGCGCTCATGAAAGTAGAGGAAGCGAAAGAGGTATGCCAAGATCGTAGCAAGTGGAAGGACGTAATCTCTGCCTACCCCCATGGGAGAAAGGCGTGATGATATGTATGTATGTATGTATGCATTTAGAGGTTTCAATATACGGCGGGAGCGTCTGGACGCCAGCGCGATTGTATTATAGAAGACGTCGCGCGCGGAATGCGTCGCCGTAAAAATAAATGTATTTAGGTATATATCTATACTAATAGATAAAATTGGAGTGTGTGTTTATACAGTCAAAATTAGTTTTTTTTACTAAATTGATATGAATGTATATACGATACCAATACCAAAAATACAATTTTTAAAATTGTTGTCTGTCTGTCTGTTTGTTCCGTGTAATTTTCGGAACCGCTGAAGGGATTTTGACGGGACTTTTTTTGGTAGATAGCTGAAGTTACTCCGGGTAACTTAGGATACTTTTAATTTTCGAAAATAATTAGGGTTCTGCGTAAAAATATGAAAACTCCTAAAAATTTTAATAAAATCCTATTCAATGCACACTGCAAGTGCTTGAATTTACGAGAAATGTATATTATGTTACTTTATATTAATACTACAAAAAAAAATTAGGGTTCCGTATAAAAAAAAATTAAAACACATTAAATAGTATATGAAACACGGGCACAGCCGCGGGCGCACTACTAATCTACCTATATTATTTAAAAGCTTTGTCCGGATTGTGAACTGCCATAAATTTATTCACATGATATTTCAATACAAAATTACATGTGTATTTACAATTAGAATTGAGTTTATAATTTAAAAATCGCTACCCGCTTACAAGCCGACCGTGGTTCATCCCTCCCTAGCTGAGGATATAGTCGATGTTCTGATTGAATTGTTTACTTAAAGCCGACGCGTGTAACTAACACGGTTCGCGTTCATTAATGTTTCACGTTTGAATTTAAAGTTATCCCGTCGATAGTGTCATACGAAGACTCATTTATTTACGTGGAGTCGAGTAGGAAGCAAAATGCTGTTGACTATGGTATAATAAAATTTGTAGATATAATTTAACTTTCGAAGATCATAGTTCAAGTTATAATTCAACTATTATTTACTAGTTATGCGCCGCGGCTATGCTTGTATGTATCGACATCAATTCGTCACATTTATTCACTATTTTATTTACTATACTAATAAATAAAATTGTAGTGTTAGTAAGATCAAATAGCTGATAGAAATTAGAAAAATCAGATAGCTGAAATTACCCGGCGTAATTTGGCTACTTTTATTCGTTTTTTTGTAACATAACATAACATAAGCTCACGCCTGTTATCCCTGAAGAGTTAGGCAGAGAAGAAATAGCGAACTACACCACCCACATTTCGCCGAGCTTAGTTCCGTCCCAGATGTGACAGGGGCGAGCCTGTCGCCATATCGGGCACAAATTCTAAACTCCGGGATGATACTGAGTAGAAAACCCCAATACCACTTGATCCGACCCGGGGATCGAACCCGAGACCTCAGAACGGCAGTCACACCGTAATACAACTGCGCCACCGAGGCAGTTTTTTTTAATGTAACAAAAATTGTATAATAATAAATCTGTCCAGAGAAAATAATATTTGAAATGATGTTTTATAAGTAACCCCAGTACTTCTCGACTTATAAGTCAACTTACACAGAGACCGAAAGAGAAAGAGGTAACCTTTTAAAAACATATACATACACTCTATACATAGTTAACTAAGAAAAACCTATCAGAGTTGTTTTCATGGCAGAAATATATGAACATTATGAACAAGTTAAGAGGCGGTCGTTTGTCCTGGTATGGACATGTGATGCGCAGGGAGAAAGAGGATGTTGTAAGAAAGGTATTGGATATGAATGTGGACGGTTATATGGGAAGGAGAAGACCAAAGAAAAGATGGATGGACTGTGTGAAAGATGATATGTTTAGGAAAGGAGTGAATGCGGAGATGACAACAAATAGAGAGGAATGGAAGAGGAAGACACGTTGCGTCGAACCCAAATAAAAATGGGAAAAGGGTAGGGAGATGATGATGATGATGTTATGAACCAAATTATTAATGAGAATATTATAAATAATGCTCCGTATTTACATGATCTATACACGTAAATATTTGTTAATATGCGTATTTGTTTAATGAATTGTTTCCGTTTACACAAACTCCAGTTATAAATCTACTCTCATTTTGCTGTAAAAGTAAAAAAAAAAGAAATTAAAATAAGTATACAATAAATTATTAATTAGTAATTTCAAAATATTCTTTTACTAGTATCTAAAATGATTGCAGTGTATTATTATAATTCGAAATATAATTGTTGCCACTAATTTTGCTATGCCCATATTTATTTCCATCCATCCATTCCACCAAAAGACGTCCACTGCTGGACATAGGTCTCCCCCAAAGATGTTTCACGGCGACAGGTCTTGCGCCACCCGCATCCAGCATATTCTCGCGACTTTCACCAGGTCGGTCCATCTTGTGGGGGGCCTATCCACGCTACGTCTTCCGCTAAGTGGTAATCATTCAAGAACCCGTTAGCCCCATCGAGCATAGGTTCTACGAGCAATGTGCCCAGCCCACTCGTTAACTTATATTATCCAATATTTTTTCGCCTTTTTTCCTGAAATTATTAGGACAATGTTTGTTGAGAATGACTGAAAACGTATTTTAAATTTGACACATATTCATAAGTAAAACATGAAATACGGTCTTATTAAGTTTTGTAAGTGTAGAATCCAAGATCTTGTGGAAGGTTACTTATTGTTAATTATAAATAAGAGATTGTTCGTCGTATGTTGTTAGATATAAGCTGATATGTTCTTATTGCACTCAATTATTAAAAAAACTTTTGCATTATAGTGTCACTGTCCTATTAATTAATATTATTTATGACTTCGCGCGACGCGCGAGTGTTTATAAATGAAATGTTGTTACTTATGTTTTTTCCTTAAGAAAAATAGATAACATACCTCTTAAACTATTATTTGGTGTAAGGACGAAATTTAAGTTAGAGTAAAACTTATTTGTATAAGTTCAGGAAAGTATTTAAGTTATTTTATTTAGGCACATTAACGAATCAAGTTTAGGTAGCTAATATTGTTTATATAATGCTATAGGTATACACTGGTCTATATAAAATATCAGTATAATACATAGTTACTTAATAACAGCTAATAAACGCTTGTTATAACAATAGTAGCTACATTTTTAAAACAGAATTTTAATTTTAATATCAATACTACATCTCTCCTAAAACTTTCAGACGCAAAAAACACATTTTCCTCAACTTATGAATGAACTTAGTTAAACTAAAATTAGACACGCTAACACCCACCCACGTTCACCCTCTAGCGACCTCTTCAATTTCTACCAATTTGTTGTTCAAGCTAAATAACTGTTTCGTTTTAAATAACATATACTTTAAACAGGTAGTAAATATAAGAACAAAAAGCTACTTTGTAAGATCAACGACAGGAAACGAATGTCTATCGAGAATATAACATTTAACTTAATTAGAAGTTTAACTATAAATCTATTTGAGATGGTGAATCTTGTGGAAACTATGACTATACGTATCCTAATTCATACTATTACATTTCTCTCACACTCGGTTATTTTCGCGCACTCGTAACGATTGGCGATTGCAGCGCCGTAAAGGCTAAACGCCGAAACATTTGACACATGGCTAAAATGGCCGCGTGAACGCGCGATCTGCCACGCCGACAATTACGTACGTCACGTGCAAATTTCTATTACTTAAAGCCGGTTAACTAAACTATGTTATAGTGCTTTAACGGACATTATTTCGTGTATTTGACGCTTGATAAATATACAAGAATGGCGCTCCATTTAGAAACAACGTTGCAGCGGAAGCTAAACTTCAAGATGAGCACGGTAAGTGCATGCCGCCCGCCCGCCTTGCGTATCGATCGATGCCCTCGTGGTCGGAACATATGGTGGCTACGCATACGTAGCACGGCATGACCTACGCGCTACGTTTTGTAAAGCCTTACACTATACTGATTTCAAAGATGATTTGTAATTAATGTATCGTGCAATACTGTATCATAATTGTATTCCTTTAAATTATACCTGAAATTATGTAAATAAACAAACTTGTAGAGATGATGTACATACAACGTGGTATTTGTTCTGTACCATTTTTACGTGGGCATAGGATATCATCGATTTTAAAGTGTTTCTAAATAAACCCAGACGTAAACAAACGTAACGTAAACGTAGATCGTTCGTGCTTTCATCGAGTCGGTAATCAAAACCACGTTTGTTGGTAGACATCGACGCAAACGTGTACTTTTTTGTACGAGTTAAAAAAATATCATAAGTGTCACGTATTTATAAAAATTGCAATTTTATTTTGCAACTTTCCACAACTGCAACTTTTTCACCAGTTATATTATTAAAATTAGTAAATAGTCAAATATACTGTAATCATAAAATACAAATATGGTAATAATAAAATTTATTACGATTGTTAAGTGAGTGTTGCGAACATTATTTTATATGAAAATTACATAATAGTTATTACTTTTATTTCCTTAATAATTTACTTATATCTAGTGTTATCTCTCTTTGAGATAGAGATCTCAAGTTTGGCATCGAAATCAAATAACACGTACAGACATTACGGAAGGTCAAAGTATCAAAGTTTTGATTCACGATTTTATTCCGTGGGTAGTAGTCACACAAAGTTTTATGTAAAGCTTTATCGAATTTATGTTTTTTTAAGACTTAACTTTTAGTTTCATATACCGATGTTGTCGACGATAAATATTCATGCAAATTAATATATAGAAAGCATTTTAATGTTTAAATGTAATGTTCAATTAAATCAAAAATTCAAATCGCAATGTTACTCTACCTCATTTTTTATCTAACACTCAAAACCTTAAGGGGAAGATCTCAATCCAAATTCTATTGCTTATAGTGTGTTCATGGCTCCACTCGCGTTTCATTTATTTTTCACTGAGTAATATAGTTTAAAAATAATTGTTGGACAATGATCTTTTGATGGCGCTCTCCAATGAATCGTATTTCGTTCATGATATCGTGATATTTTTTTTACAAGGAACGATAATTTTTTGTTACTGTAAAAAGCAAAAGCAGTAAAACTGCATTGAATCAGATTCTATTCACAATTTCATGAATGTTATTTATTTTTAGTTTTAGTTTATTTTTCGAAAAGTAAAAGTGCCATAAGTTACGCGAAGTAACTTCAACTATCTACTAAAAAAAAGTCTTGTCGAAATCGATCCAGCCTTTCTGGATATTAGCCGGAACAAGCAGGCAGAAAGACAGACAGAAATTTGAAAAATTGAGTTTTTGGTATATACATTAAGTTTAAAAGTTCTTATTTGGATCTCATTCTTATATCACGTTACCATGATACCATGTAGAGTTTCTTCCTGGTACGACTTGCCACTCTAGAAATGTTTTAATTTTTTTTCCTCTTTGATCGCGAATCAATATGAACAATATTGTTCCTTAATCATAATTTAAAATTTATTATAGTCTATATGAAAGTATTTTGGGAAAAAAGATGTACCTACGGTGGACTTTTCAAAAGACAATCTTTGTTTTTGGAATAGCTGATTTTTATTAATTATTAATAGTTAATAATTAAATAATTAATGAAATAAAACAAATTTATAAATATTATTTCATTTATAAAATCCAAAGGCACCAATGATCATAATTCGAATTCAGACAGCAACAATTTCATTAGGGTGTTCTTAATTAAATCGGACCCGATACGCTGAAAGCTGATGCTTCTGAATTGTTTGAATCCATTTTTAAAACTGCTGGTCCTTAATTAACTCTCGGCACAATTCATACAGGAGACGCGTTCTTTTACAAAGCAACAGGTGGAAAAGATTCGCGTGGACTTGATCTATAGTTATATAAATAGGTAAAGATAAGACAGGTTCTTACTTACTTCTTAACCCTGTTTGTTAATCGAACTTGTTTTATGTCTATTATACGTTTTGGAAACACTTTTACCTGAAAGTTTCAAAAATAACTACAGTTGAATTTCGTTTAGATCACACGTTTTTCAACCTTATTTTGTTCACCGCTGAAAGAATACTAGAATTCACTCAGAAACGTATTCATGAAACTCACAAAAGAATCTTTATATTCAAGTAATTCCTTAATAATTTATATATTTAATTTATATCATACCATATGTGATAAATCAACTAAAGTTAACAATAAAGAATAACCGTATCGAACCTAAACGAGGATGAAACAAAAGGGTAAGTGTAACCAGAACAACTATTTTAATCTAAAATTCTTCCTTTCTATGCGTTTTGTATAATCTTACTGCTCAGTATAGTTTTTTTACCCTAATAATTTTCCTAAACTTTTTTAAATTAAGCAAATATATTTCTCACAAATTCAAGCACTTGTCAGTAGAAATGACGTTAATGGTTTTTTTATATAATTTATAAGGGTTTTAATTTTTGTATACAAACCATTAATTTCCAAAAAAAAATTCGGATTCTAACATTAAATACCTTGCAGTAAACGTGTGCATTGTAAAGGGTTTTATTCACAATTTCATGAGTTTTATTTTATTTACGCGGAACCGTAATTATTTTTGAAAAAAAATCTCGTCAAAATCAGATAATAGCTGGAACAAACAGACAGACAAAAATTCACATGTATTTAGTAAAAAATTGTTACTTTTCTTTTACAAACAGAAACTTCAATTTATTAATTAATATAGATATGTAATATCATTAAATTTCAAGAAAGTTCTTGTGGCATGTTTCTAGTGCGGTGTGAGGAGATTTTAAACTATCAAAAAGATGGTGACAAATATCAATGGAAGTTCGACCTTCGGTGCTCGCTGTTCCGTATCTTACTTAATATCAAATTCTGATCAATGATTTTGCTAAACCATGTGAAACATCTTGGCATATATTGTCGTACTGTGTAAAGAGCAATTATACCTTATTTATTATCTATTATGACTTTCATATTATGAATGAAATTCTTTCATATCTATACTAATAATAAAATTTTAAATTTCGCGTGTCTGTACATTTTCTATTTTTGTGAAAAGAATTATTACAAGGGGCTAAAAATAAGTAATAAAACGCATTTCTATCATATTTGGAAATGTCTCTCTTTTTGTCTGTGCAGATATCAATTAAAAAGTACTAGGTATATTTTAAGCTTTTTTACTAGCTAAGTAAGTCTAATAAAAGCTTTATAGGTAATAGTATTCGGTTTTACAATGAGATCCCAAGTAACATTACCGATTTACCTGACAATAAGTTCAAGTATTATGTCAAGCAAGTTTTAATCTCAAAAGCTTATTACAGGGTGGATCATTACGTGAACGATAGTGATGTCTGGAATTAACCCACATCTCTGTGCTTCCGCTAACATTATTAAGAATATGATTTGTATAGTTTTTTATATAAAAAAATTCATATGTATTATATTTATTAAAAAAAAAAGAACCAGATCGAGTTTCTTGCTGGCTCTTCTCGGCTGGGTTGTTTTCCGAACCGGTGGTAGTGTTTTAGACGTCATAAGCGCCTTCTTAAGGCCTAAATTGAATAAAGATGTTTTTGATTTGATTTTTGGTTTTGATTTCATTTAAATTTATTTTATTAAATTTATAGTTATAAAGCATAGTCCGGGGTAATTTCATTCAAATCTGTCAACTCTATCAAAAGTTATAGTAATTTGAATGTCAGACGGCGTCTGAGTTTGAAAATAAATGCGTTTTAGTCTTATTCAAGAACAAAAAATTGATGAATTGATTAAAATTGATAAAAATGATATCATATAAAATATATGTATAAGAATTTTTTTTGTCTGTTTATTAATTTGTTCGCCAATGACGAAAAATCTACTTAATGAAGTAATCATTGTTTAATTTACTTAACCAAGATTTAATAAAATGTATACTTCATGTCACTAAACACAATGAAACACTTTTCATTCTGTTTTTAAATATAATTTATGGTAATATTTAGTGTAACATTTCTAACTACCCTCTTAGGTATTTTTAATTATTTTTTCTTGTTAGAAAAGGCTGTTTATTAAACCAGGCGTCTATTGTCTTAGATTTTAGATGGATAGTGCCGGCTAAGAATCGTACCACACCATATATTCCAATGGGAGTCATAAAGGGCGACTGAGAGTTAACCAGGGATGGCCCAGTAGCATCCTCTGAGTACCACAAAATCCTAACTACGATTGCCAAGCCGCTTTTCAAGCTTGGCGATTATGACAATCCCTCCCTTTTGGGGGGGGGGGGGACCTATATCCAGCACTGGACGTCATTTGGTTGGAAAGAGATAAATTCTGAAATATGTAATTTATACTTGTTTTTCTTCTTTTATTATTAGGTTGTATTAGGCTCAGAAATAACCATATATAACAGAAAGTATATATATATCTATATATAGGCACATAAATATGTAGTTTTAGCTACGATAGTTCTGCAAAATATATGTATGGAAAAAGTCCAAGAAAAGATACTATCGCTTGGACACTTATACGTTTGTTCCTATTCGGTTGAAAGCAGTATTCACCACAAAATCTGACGGAAAATATAACCTCCGGACAACAAAATAATCAAGTCGAAAAAAAAAATATGCGGAGAATATTTTTTTATCGAAGATAATAAAATGTCTTATATTACGGGCAATCAATGATTAAAATCTCTCATCTGTGTTTGATGCACTGTATATTCTTCCGTAGATAACGTAACGATTTTTATTTAAATCACAAGGCTTTGATTTGATTGACTTATTCATATATTATTTACGTCTATATTCAATTAACAGAGCAGTAATTTACACAAATAGAATGGCATCGTTCGGCATACGATACCGAGTTAAATGCATTACGGTATATTACTTATCTGTAAATCTTCCTGAGCCCCATCGCACACGTAAAGGTGTAACCGTGTGTATCCAAACGGAAGGGTCGCTACAGTCCTTATATTAAATGATGTCTGGTCCAGGTTCTTTTCTCGTGATTTAAAGAGTAAGGTTCAATATGGCACGGGGATATTGTGTATTATTTTTTTAATCATAATTCCACAAAATGTATTATTGTGATCTTTTAATTTAAGTGTGGTAGACAAAATTCAAAAGATTATGTTAGAAGGAAAAAACTATTTTAAATATTTTTGTAGATTATACTAAAATTCCATCAATAGTTACATAAAGAAAAAGAGTGAAGAAAATCGGCTACTAAACATAATACAAAATTACCTTGAACTCCTTATGTCTTTACCTATTTATTTATAGATTAGAATACAAATATAATGTTTATACAACTGGTTTAGGTACTTATTAAACTTAACAGTATTTTAGTAATATATTATTCATTAAAAATAATTTTCCTCTGGTTTTCATTTTGCCCTGTTTAGTCTTAATTTTATGAAACGCGGCGTTGGTTTTCTTATCAAATGAAATATCCAAGACATTATTTACTGGAGGGTGATGGTATTTTTCGTACTTAATTAACTAGATTAAGTAGTAATAAATACATAGCTTTTGACTTTATTTTCTTATTATTTCCTCGATCATATGGTCTAAAAGTTTTTCATTAAATAATAGACATAGTAAATAATGTAACATGATGATTAATCAATTATCGATAAAAAAATCAACAAAAAATAGATTTTAAATAATATAATGTTTTAGTAAATTTTTAGTACCCAAATATTTACATTTTTAATGTCGAATAATGTGTTAAATATGAACCGTAAAGAATTTTCTCTAATCGTATTGGGGCAACAAAAAGAAGCTACATACATAAATCACAGTTACCTTTCCTTATGAAACGTTATTTAGGGATTGAAAAGATTTCTTTCATAACAGTCGGTCGTTCGCCCACACATTTGGAACTTTTGAATAACATCGAACAGCGATTTTTTTGTTTATCCCTGGTTTAATATAAGGAGAGTCTCGATGTTATTTTCATTCTTTTTATAGATTTTCAAATAAAGATATTTTAGCGAAATGAAATCATTTTCGTTATATTCTTATGAATTTCCAAAATGCATTTTATCTTCCAGTAAAGAAAAATACTTAACTATTTGTGTTTACAGCCCTCATTTAGTACCCAAATTCAATATTATGGATTTTGGAATTGGGTACTATATGTAATTTATATTTAAAAGAAATGTAATTTTACAGATCATTAAAAAATTTCGGAAAATACCTAAAACAGAAGTGAAACGATATATAACAAAATGCATTAAGACCTTTTTCACATTTTTGCCTGTTGGGAAGACTATTTTAATTGTTAGAAGGTACATTACTTGAACTGTACGAAAATACTTTGAAACCAATTTCAGGGTATTCATCGGACCCTAAGTTTGAAGTAGGATTAATGTAATTTATACAACACCACATTATATTTTCATAGATACATATACTATATTGTATGAAATATATATAAACAATTAAATAATTTCATGAACAAAAAATTCTAAATACAAATGAACTTTGAGTGAGAAAACGCGCGGCAGCATCTGGACGGGATATATGTAGCTCCAGTACTTCAGGAGCGCGATTGGGCTCGCGCGCAGATCGCCTCATCTGGGCAGCCTCTAAGGCTTGAGAAGAAATAAACTTGTGTAAATCTTTAGACACATTTAAAAGTAATGTTAAAAATATATTAAACAATTAAAAAAAACATTCAAATATATATAATTGCTTGAAGACCGAGTTACAAGTTATAAACAAACTACGTAACACACAAAATTATTCTTTCATTTAATTTTACAACAATTCTATGACCGCTAAAGTAACAATTTAAATTGTAGTTATAATAAATTTAAAGGTAATTTGTAAATTAAAGTAAATCGAAATCTAACCTCTATATAAGATAACCCCTTCTAATTCGCATAAATCACGTCATGCATAGGTCCTTATGAATGAGAAAACTATTTTCATTTGATTTATGTCGCAGCAGCTAACTAGTATTAAAATGTATAAAATTAAGTAAGATCCAATTTAGTTGATTTATTCCTGAATAGGGCTCTAGATAGTTCTTATTGCTTTTTATACAAGTTCGTGATATTTATACCATGAGTAAATATATTGTAAGAAGTTTATGTCTGCTTAGTTGGTAAATATTAAAGCTGTTAACGTTAACACACGTACGGACCGGACCGCGGACATGGTTTGGCGGGCGGTCGATGCCATTAGTCGCCTAAATAGGAATAGGGAATAAGATTTTTCAAAAAGATCGATGTATTAAATCGATTCACAAAACATCGAGGTCCAATAGATCAATCTTTTTCGTCTTCTTTTACTTCACTTTTTATTCGTAAATAGTATTTTTCCAGTGGTCAAAATTAGACTATAATCATCATTCATTGCAAAAACTGTTTGCAATTTTTTTAATTAACAGCACTAAAGGTCATCGATAACAACTAAACAAAAAAGAAGAACCCTTCACCTACTAAGGAAGAAATTACACTGAGCTATTTTATTTTTACCTATTTATAAATAATAATCATACTATAGAAAACAAAACGGATACTCTAATAATTGATACTTTATTAGTTTGAAAGATAGATTTTTTTGGACCTCGATGTAAGCTTAAATTCGACCGCCCGCCCTACCATCTCCATGTTCCGGTCTGTACGTGTGTTCACTGCTTAACTCTCAGTAATAACTAAAGTACTTGTACACAACGATTTTAAAAGGTTTGTGTAATATACCTAAATAAACGACAGATATGAAGTGAAGATTTAAATTTACTTTTAAGCATAATGGACAATACCGGAACTTCGCAAAATAAAATCCTTTTAGCTCAATGATGCAACAATACAAAATGTCAATAGTATTAATAGGTTCGAAGACAAAGGCAGGAACATAATTAATTTAACCTTTACATAAATTCCAGTGTATATATTGGTGATTGGAGTGAAATTTTAATTGTACATATAAATAAAAATATTGTAGCGATGAACTATTTCGTAAAAAGGTAGACGGACTATTTAACTTTTGCTATAGACATCTTAGTATTTTTAACTAGCATTATCGAATCAACTATGGGAATCATTATAATATAAGAGGGAGTTCACTTTAGGCAGTATTTTGCGCCGGAAGCCGATTAGTTTGTTCTGTCTCTCGACAGTACTTACCCACTTGTTTGTTGTACTTAATGAGCTCTGCCACCCAACTTTGGACTGTTTTCGCTTCAATTAAGACCAAGAACATGACCGAGTTTGTCCCAAAGGTTTGTTTTATTATGAGACTGTAGTGTCATTTTAACGATGCTGTTAAATACACTGTAACAAACCATAATAATAATTGTTTGGGTTCATTGTATTTTATTATCAATCGCATAAAAAAACATACACGTGCTACGGCTCGCGTCATTGACACTGAGCGTAGGAATACTCGCGTTGATTAGGTCAATGGTTTTTAACCTCGTGTGTCTACGGACTCCTTGGTTAACGGGAAATTAGAAAAGTTAGAGCAAATTGCTTAAAAAAAATTACGTTAACTTTATTCAAAAAGTAGCGGGTGCCTGTGACTAAATCAATGTGTTTGATCTTGATTAAATATAGATGTTCTGATTTTGGTTTGTTTGCATCATAGCTTATCAGCTACCGAACACATACTCCTCGTACTCCAAATTTGATTTATTTGCTTTCTTTCTTTTTTTTTAAATAATTTTTATACATTATATTGATAATTTTTATCGATGAATCAATCGTCTATTAATATATACTTTACACACACAACATTAAATCAAAATCCGTCTACCTGTTTTAGAATCAAAGTCGAATGGAACATTTTGTAATTAAATGTTTTTATGCGAATTCTAAAAATAATTTTAAAAATCTTTATAGCTTATAAATTATTATTTTATTTTTACCAGTAGGCAGATATATTGTCACTATTGACAGTGTTATAAATAAGTATCTGGAACACTTGACTTGTAATTCTCCTGCACACTCTTCGGGTCCCCCTCAGGCGGCGACCCAAGACGTGTCTCGTTTCCCAACTGGGGAGGCTCTTGACGTCGCCGCCAGCGCGATACATTGACACTGACCATGCATTGAGCATTACACGCACAACACTGCACACACATCCTGCACGCAACACGCAGGTACATAGGTCCTGTAAGGAACCTTTTTTTATGTTAAATAAAAAATGTAGGGTTTATCAAGGATCATAATTCCACTAGAGTTTTCACACTCAGGTAACGGCCAAGCCGAGGTTCGTATCATTTTGGTAATCCTTGTGCTAGTAACCTTTTGTGGCTAAGTGCCTTCAGCACTCACCTACAAAGTTACGGTGAAGCTGTAAATGCCCTTCAGGTCAACAACGATAGCTAGGTTAAAAAAAATTGAGTCGTAATTGAGCTACGAAGTGAGTAGGTGATCTGTAATGAAAGTAATGCTCAACTGTGGTTAACAATGAAGCGTATTTGGATGGCAAACAGTTTCTAGATTTTCTGTATTAACGAATTTACATATAAAATTGACTATTTAACTATTTTATGAACGATTTGAACTCGAAATTAATGTGGTTAAAAACGTAAAGTTAGTACAAGGTGGTTATATGAGTATTTAGAAATGGAGGTTTATACCGTGCAATATGATAGCAATATCATTCTACACAGTACGTTGTGCTCAGATTAGTCTATTAAACGTATAATATCTAAACTCTTTTTTATATTGAAAGTCCAAAAAGTCTTATCTATTCAAATATATTTCATTGTTAGTTACAGACACTGTATAAGAACCAACACCAACTTGTATTAGAGCTTAGTTATGTCTGACTCTAGTGTTCCGCAACATCATTTTCTCACATTGAGTTAAGACTTGCCGATTTAAATTAATAAAAAAATTACGAAAAATCAAAATACAATTTCAAATTAATCATATTTTTTTGACGGGATCTAAATTATATATATATATATATATATTATTTTATTTGATATTAGCTGTGTGCCCGCGGCTGCGTTCGCGTATCATATGTTCATCTGCGTTATAGTTTTTTTTATATGACACCCTAATTAATTTCCTAAAATATTTTAGTATTAAGATAAAGTAAAAATATTTCTCATAAATTCAAACACTTGCAAATTTGTTATTTTGACATTACAAACAGACAATTCAATTATATTTATTAGTATAGATAATTAACAAGTTATATAGTACTATTGATAAATTATTTATAATCAGTACTGAAAATATCTGGGCAATGGCCAATTCTAAAATCATCATCATCATCGTCATCTCCCTACCCTTTTCCCATTTTTATTTGGGGTCGGCGCAACATGTCTTCCTCTTCCATTCCTCTCTATTTGTTGTCATCTCCGCATTCACTCCTTTTCTAAACATATCATCTTTCACACAGTCCATCCATCTTTTCTTTGGACTTTCCCTTCCCATGTAACCGTCCACATTCATATCCAATACCTTTCTTACAATATTCATCTAAAATAAGCACATTAATTTTAAAGAAGCTAAGAAATGTAACTTATAATCAAAAATGTTAGTTTCTGTTATTCAGGAGTTATATCATAGATGAATTATTATTGGCTATACTAATATATCTTCGCAGAATGGTTCTCGGGCCAACTAGTTTATTAAACTGAATAATTATTTAATTTTTATTATTTTATGAATATATAAAGTAAGAGTAAATCAAGATATTTCTAGAATAAATGTAGTCTGTCGATCGGTTTAATATCACTCACTACCCTTTTAAAATGGTCTTATCAATGTCATTTAATCTATTATTATACAGTAATAAAGTCGATAACATATTTTATAAATGAAACGTAAAACGAATAACAGATGGCTTGTAAAATTACTTTTACAACTGAATAGATTACATACTAGTCCAATTTAACGTATGGTTTATATTAAATGTTATAACGTAATTATATTAGCAAAATAGAAGCAAACTTTATGTAGTTTATTTAAAAAAAAATTAAAATGAGAGATTTGAAGATCTAATAATTTGTATAGTTCGTTCACAGTTAATTTACTCCTGAAGTCTCATTTTGGTTTGTTGGCAATACTAGCTGTCACGTAGTCAAAATACTTTGTCAATCGTTTTGGATTAAGGTTTTTTATAGTAGATTTAAACTGTTAAACATGCCGAATCGAATTCAAAGTTGTGGCATAAATATTTTTCTAGCTATTCATACATTTTTTGAAAGAGAAAGATCAAATAAAGCTTTGTTAATTCCATTCGTCAATGATTCGCCGCCATGTCTCATACGTAAAATAGTGTTGTCCGTGTATCAAATTTTTATAAATTTTATAGGAATAAATATCGAATATGTCATCACGGTTTATTATAAAATAAATAAAAAGTCTTGATATGTATCACAATGCAATAAGTATTTATTATATTATTTTTTCCGCTATGTATGCGGATGCAACAAAATGTAAGCCATAAATATATAGGCTTAACTTCGTTTATTTATAAAGCGATTAGGGATGGAGCATCTGCTTTTTTTTTAGCTCAAGTTCACGGTAATCTAGTCTCGTTTGTCTCAAAGTCTCTTCTGTGTGCCGTTTCATAACCGCGAATATCCGCATTATAATCTAGTTTCCGGAATCGTGCCTTGGAAGCGGATATATGGCGGATATTTTGTTACAGAGTAATGAAAGAGATCACATTTTATTTAAGTTTATTATCAGACTACACTTGTATTTTTTCCGTTGCATGTAAAAATAGTTTTTAATGGTTTTATATAACACGATCCATTAATGTTAATTAAAAAACAACAACATGCCTAGTTTAAACTATGCTCATCTTTAAGGGAACCATGAAACCGTAAGTAGCAGCTTGGATTTAAGTTAGTTATGTTATTAACATATTAATATAGATATGCAAATTTAATATCATAGAAACGTAAGATTACTATTTGAATAAATATATTTTCCTATAGAAGCCTTTGAATTGTATTTTTTTTTATTTGATTGTTAGCATTCTATAAGTGGAAAAAGAAGATTAGCTCGCAAAATTTATATGAAAAAAAATCCCAACATTATTCAAACCACTAAAAGTTGTTTTATGGCTTATGATAAAAAAATTAAAAGTAGGAAAAAATAGTTATTGTATAGGTACAAACTTTTTTCTTTATCCGCAAGACAATCAGAGTTCACAGCACACTCGCATTTCGTAACCATATTACACAGTTGACCCACAGAGTCTTATGCGAACCATAATGTTCGTTGGTAAGGTGAAATAGGTTCGTTGATCTTATAACACGTGCGAATCGGTCCCGCACCTATTTATGGTAGTTATAATCCAACATTTCTCATAGTTTATTGTCACAATATTAACCTGTTAAAATTATTTATTTTTTTATTTGCAAACTAACTAAATATTGTTGAGTGGAAGGCGTTTGACAGCTTCAACGAACTTTTAAGGCGAACGCCTTTGGCCCTTAGCCGGGAAAGCTATAGCTAGGGACGGCCAACTCGATTTAACTCGAGTTTATTTGAGGAATGTTTTATTCCGAGTTGGCACATCTATAGCTAGCTCAAGGGTACCAAAGCGATACGGAAATAGGCTGTTGCTACCAGATATAACAATTCAGCGGAATTTGCCCTACCTAAATTAATGGTGGTTAAAGAATGTACAGGTCTCAAGATATTTTAAGGAACCCATGTACTTGCGTGTAGAGTGCACTTGAGTGTGAGCTGGAGTGTAGAAATAAGAAATTATTAAATTCCTTGAAAATCTAGTAATTATTAGAGATGGCCGAATATATGATTCATGTTCGGTATTCGGCATATTCGGTAACTTTACCGAATATTCGTATTCGGTCTAATATTCGGGTTTGTAGTACCTAATCTAAGTTTTCGCTGTTTTAAGCTTTATAGAATTGACAATAATTAATTATTGCAATGTCTTGTAAAGTTTTAAAATGTGTTGTTTTTATGAGGGTTTAAATTTCACAAGCTTGTGACATTGTAGCTTTATTTCCAATAAATTAGATAAAATAAAAAGCTTTAAAAAATGATGTACTACTTAGTATCTTACAAAAATATTATAACAACAATTTTTCGCACACAAAAAATTAAAGTATCATAAAAATCTCAATGTAACAAACAGACTTTGCAGAAAAAATAACGAAAACAACAGCAAGTACGTGGCTTGAATGAATTAAATGAAACCCATATTCGGTCTATCTCTAGTAATTATTATAACTTAATTATATTTTACTTCACGTGGTGGAATAAAAAAAATAGATAAAGACTGTATTATTATACTATATTCGAAAGTGTATGCGATGGTAAACAATGATATCAAAACCTATTGACCTCTGCCCCTAACCATTGACCTTTCCTCAAGGAACATATTATCGGCATATTTTCTGGCTAAATTTATTATACGTATTTACATTACGAATATTGCTGGGAAATTGTCAGCGACGCTTCTATAACGAGCGGGTGAGTTATAATGAATTCTGTCACGTGCGATGTCGTCGCGCTTTTATATTTGGTGACATATTGAAGTGACTTTGTAATTGTAAAGCTGTAGTGTAAACATTATTTCTGAGAGCAAACACGGTTGTTTGAAGATGAACTTCGTGTTAGATATTAAAAAACTTTTTTTTTAAATGGCATTATAGAAATATTATGAAGTTTGTTGACAATATATACTGTAATCTTGAGTTTTATAAATGAACAATTATTTAAATTGAATGAACAGAAAAGTCAAAATTGTAAATGATGCTATGGAAACCAACTGATAAGTGGTTGTAATAAATAAATCCGAAAAATAAAATCCGACATGAAGATATTCGTGATAAATATTATACTAAATAAAAAATGTACATATATCGTATGTAATTATTAGTAGGTACAATACTTAGACTAGTAAGTCTTCTTATAATATTTCACGAATTAATTTGGATTGTATAGTTATACTAGTTGTGTGCACACGGCCTGCTCGCGTATACTCACGCACAGCTAGACAGATAAACGTTGCCTTTTATATAATATAAGGATAAAGATGTAAGAACGGTCATTTTAAAGAGGATTATTTTTGAAAAAATTCTGATTACTTTTCCTATATTATACTCATACATATTATTATTTAACGTAACTAAATCTATACTTATAATAAAAGGCTAAAGAGACGAAATCTGTACATTGAAGACAATAAGAAAAAATACTATGCGGTGCTTCAGAATCGACTATAGAACACATTAAGAAAGTTTAAAAAAAAAAATTGTAAGGACATATTTTTCATCCAGAGGAAGAACATAGATTTGTCTAACTTTAAAGCGGATAAAGCACACAGCTAGTCAATACTAAAAGAAAATATATTTATTCGAATTGAATTACGCAAAAACTATTGAAACTAATCCAATGAAATTTTATATTACAGTAATTTATACTCTTTAGTAACATACAGGATAATAGATGCATATTATAAAATCAAAATATTGAAGTGCTGGCATTTATGCTAATCTTAATTATGAAAGAAGTAGTCTATATCCCGGAGTAACTTAGACGCTAAACAAATTTTAAGCTCACTCCAAAGCGAATGAAAATGTGCATAAACACCACGCGGAAGGAGTCGCGGGCTCTGCTAGTATACATTGAAACCTGACCACATATGATCTACAGATATACAATTTAAAAAAAGAATCATGTAAATCTCGAATTATAAGCGAACTAGCAGAGGCAACTGACTAACGTAACCGAGATATACCATGAAAACGTCGCCTTTTATATTATCGTAAGCTTCATGTTTTAGGAACAACGATATTTAAATTTAGAACAAAAATAACGATGTTTGAGACTGATCATTTTAGAAAGTTTACCAATATACTTTTCGCAATAATATTTCAGTCGCTAGAAGCTAAATAACTTACAAACTCTTTCCGTATAATATTCCTTATTATATCCGTATTCATATAATGATTAGGCACCCAGTATAGTCAATCAATGTACATTATATCGATCGGTCCATTTCCATAATCGATACATGTAATATAATATAATATGACTCCTTTCAAAGATGTTGGCTCTATGGTTTTCTATATAACTTTTGCTTTATTTGTAGAATCTACAAGCAGAGTTCAAATAAAATGATCTTTATGTTAGAACTTTCGAGTGTGTTTTTGTGACACTTCGGAATTCAGGTACCGTGTCATTATTTTCACGTCACTTCTGCATGACGTGACCAAACCACTTGACGTAAAATAGTAGTACTAAATTAAATGAATGTAGTGGAGTGAATGTATGAGCAAATACTACTTTAATGTATATTACAAATAGAAATAAATACGCCATAAATTAAAATTCCGCTAAGAATTTAAATTGAGTTCCTGATACATACTCCGTATATGTTCTATTCTAAGGTGTTAATGCCTTAAAAATGTAACATATAATAATAACTAGAGTAAACCACGTGGTATATGAGTGACTTATAAAAATACAATGTGCCTAATAATCATAATAATAGTAATCTTATTTAAACTCGAGCCCAGTGTGGATGTACAACAAACAGCAGGATGTAACTAATTACGGTTGAGAGACATTTGACATTCAAAAGTACCACAATGACCTTTGGGATACACAGATTGATGTGCAGTAATTTATGCATATTACTTTTATTTGTTATTCGTACAATAAAATTTTATTTCTTTTGATGTATAAAAAAAATATATACATTGAGATTATGTGCATATGAAATGATGTGATATTATGAATGAAGTCACCAAATGAAAATATTATTTTTGATGAATATGATTTAATTTTTTGATTAAAACGATGCGATGATGGTTGTTCTACTCAATTCCGTTTTCGTCGTATTCCGTAACAAATTGTCTAATAATTACTAACTGGTCAATTATCACTCTCAAGCATTGCCGTAACTATACCACCTGAGGCCCGTGAATTCGTTGGACTGGGCTCCAGTAAAAATTGTCGCGTTATAATTTTGATTATAATAAATTACTGAAGTATTCACTAAAGATTTTAAATATTTAGTTGTCTCTAACTTTAATTGTATTTATAATATTCATTAAAATTTGCTAAAAATGTTAGGATACTTCTGAGGTCGCGACTTCGCGGGCTGGGGACCCGTCGGACTGGAGCCTGTGGCATTTTGCCTGCTCTGCCACCCTATAGTTTCGCCAGTGACGGGGCAAGGCTATATTTGACGAGGGCGAAGTACATTTCGCGAGGTAAGAAAATGCCCTACCACTATGCTATGGTTTCCTCATGACATTATCCTTCAACGGAAGCTCAGGGTGGTTTTAGAGTTGGGTAGGTGACTTCCAACCCACGTCCGTTGACGTGAAATCCGGTCACACTAACAACTGCGCCATCATCAGTTCAAAAGTCACGTTCAGATCCAAAGGATTTAGTACAACTTTTATAGTTATCTGACGAATTTTCGTTGTTTTGTGTGAAGTCTTCAGGTTTGTGTTGTCATTGTCATCATGGAATACCGCATTATTTATTGTTGCTAAATTGAACGTCTGAGGACACTTCTCTTTGCAGCTCATTTACTAGATAGTATTTACATGCGTATGAAAAACTACAACTGATAATTAACCGCTAATTATCATAGGTAGCGAATTGAACAGTCATGCACTTCAAACAATGCAATTAGCAGTCTGATAACCGTTGAAATTATCCAAGTTTCGTGAGTGTTATCCTTTGTTAGGTTGCAAAAATATATTAACAAACACACTCGTCATTTTGTTATGGGATGGAATGGTCTTCTAAGAAACAAAACCTTTACTTTCATGTTAACTTTCAGAAGTAAATTATTATTTTTCAAAGGATCGTTAAATAAATTAAATAATATTTATTGGTAACATCCTCAATTAATTTGCTTCGTTTCGCTCTCATTTCTTTTGATATATTACATTTGTATGTTCTATTTTATTGCGAGAAAGGGATAGAGCAATTCTTCTCACTCTCCACCAAAAACATTAAACACTTGTATCTTAGAATTTTATAACCCAAATTATATATTTTTTTAAATATGTATAATTTAAAAAAATACACTTAGTGTGTTATTTTTAATAAATTAAGCATCAGTGAATTGTACCCTATTGCCCGATATTCACTTAGTCACGTACCATCCATTATCGCGGTACTATGTAATTGTAAACAAGCCATAATTCTTGAACTCTGTAATTCACACATTGTCTTTCAGTATTTATCGACAGTGTATTAGTTATATTGTTGTGGTAAATCAAAAGAAAAAACGTTTATTTTCATGCGTCTAGTGCCTAATTTTTGTTACATACTGTCAATTTCAAGAAAATGTTGTTTCATTTTATTTCATTATCAGAAATAAAATGTTTGAGCTAGATCTGTAACTTTTGCAACGCGATAAATTTTATTACCATTTAATAAAAAAAGGTGAAATAATGTTAATTCAAATAAAAAATAAATATTTAATATGATTTTTTACATAAATGTTACCTGAGCAACGCTTGGTGGTACAGCTAGTCATACCTATATATTACGCCATACATTATAAGAAATTACATTTTAAGAAATTATAGAATCAAAGGTAATTATTATATTATATTTTAAAACCTCCGGTGTTTTTTTTTCGTTTTCTCATTTCGTTGTTTCATTATACAAACGCGTCCTTCAGTCACCCCCATCGTTTTAATAAGGTCAATTTCCTATTTCCTTGTGAGGGGAGTTGCCGGTTTATTCGTTTATCTGAATAAAAACAAATATATTTATATAATTTTTTAATAATCATTGTTTTATTTAAATTATTAACTTTTAAAAAATCTCTACTTTATCGGCTTTTAATTTATATAAAACTATATGTACCCGAGACTCTATTTATATATAATATTTTTACTGTTCACATATTTGCGCATATAATTATAGCTGTTAAATATGGAATACTTTTTTCTAGTTTCATTTACTTAGTACCAAAAAGACTATAATAAATACTATTTAGCACCTTTCTATGTTTTTGTTATCTACATATTCACATACTTGGTTCTTAAAATTAAATTGTACTTACAGGTAAAATGTGATTTTTAACCGAACTCGTATAAACTATTTATCAACAGAGTCAATGAACAGAAAGCGTCGATTATACTTGTAAACATAACAGTTTTATGCATATATATGTAATCACATACATACGCAATAAATGTGTTAAAGTGAACGTTTATAAAGTTGTCTTTGTAGAATTCTTAGTAGCCACGTGTTTACATCGTGTCTGAGATTCCAGTGACCATTCGTGTACTTTGTATAATAACGCAAAGTAACGATGATGTTTAGGTAAATAAGATTATTTCCCTTCGCTGTTATATGATATAAAAGAATTGTATAATATAAATTGGAGTTTAAATTGCCTTACGGATGTAGGAAAATATGTAGGATTGGCGAGCGTATCCCATTGGGAGAGTCTGGTACGCCGTATTTATTTAGTATTTTCGTTAAAGAAGTATGGTTTTTCTTCTACTTTCAAGTGAACCATAACATTTAATAATGTAATAAAAATGGATAATCGTCGATTATGTACAATATTAGAAAGGTACTTATGACTTATTATAATAATACATTTAAAATTGTACCTAATCAGAGTTCAGCACACTTTGTCTGCAAGATTAGAATATTAACAATTTGATATTTTTGTTATAAAAGAAATATATAATTTCGTTAATATTTTCGAGCTGCGGTATCTCTTCCTGGATTGTGAATGATTTGAACATATTATAAGAAAATCAAAATTAAGTTTTCTTTTAAATAGTTAATAAAGCGTTTGAAGTAATCATATATAAATAAATTTTGAATACTTGATACAATACTATAATAATCATCTAAAATATCATATAAATATGGTTAAAATGTGAATTCATAAAAATAAATTTAACCTTCGGAGAAAGGATATGATATATAAAATTATCATACAGTTTCAAGGTTCTTATTATCTTTATTGCCCGGCACAAACAGACAGACATACAAAAATTTATAAATTGCATTTTTGGTGTAAGTATTGTATTTACATTTATATGTATTTAAGAAGAAAAAATTATTTTGACATTACAAACAGACACTTCACTTTTATTTATTAGTATAGATAAATTCTTAAAATGATATCATTTCTTTTTTTCTTATTAACAATCGCTAATTAACACATACTTCATGGATACAATTTTTTTTATCAAAATCAGTCTATCCGTTTTCGACTGTAAGACGAACAGAATTTTGTCTTAATATTCTTACGAACTCTAAAAATAAGTTTAAAAAATATTTATAGCCCATCAATTCCTTCTTGACTTCTTCCCGTGTATAAAATTTCATTGAAAACGATCAATATGTTATCGAGTTATATCCAGGCAAAGTCAAATTCGAGATTAATAACATGTCACAAAATATGTAAAAAAAGAAACAATTTTCTGTACATTTATTTTTAACCCTACAGATTTAACATGAGTTTGGATAGATTAATCACTGTTGCTTTTAGATCGGGTTTGCATTGTTATTGAAAGATAAAAAAATATTTTAAAAGTTATCTTCTCAAAAAGGAGATTACGTTCTCTTCATGCTTAGCTAAAGATTCACGTGAAAAAATCACATCCATACACACAAACACAATCACACTTATAATCTGCTTCTTTGTAGATTGCTTACAACATTGTCACCGAGTTGAATACTCTATATCTTATACGATATTGATAACGGTGACACGGTCGAACTTGATAACTGGAAAATGCATTTATTATTATCATCATAAAAAAATTCTTTGTTTGATAATAGTTTTTAATAGCTTAACATTTACATTCATCTTTCATAACAATTCAAGAATCTATTTGAATTGTAATTACTACAAAAAAATCAAACGAAATTTCTTACTAAAAACAATGGTAATGGTAATTTCATTTTAATTTGTATAAAAACTCACCAAGTTAAGAAATAATGAATAATATGAGACAGGCTATTTAGATAAAATAAAGTGTGTGTGTTATGTGCATAACTTATCATAAAAACGATAAACGAATGAAATCACCACATCAAAGATATTTGAAGTAAAATACTTTGAGATGGTATAGAATCGATGACAGATAGTGAAATTTCAATACTTTGTGAATTTTTTACCAGTAAAATAAATGTAGGTATCATTTATTTTGATGATTTTATTATTGTTTTTTTAAAATTTCCATATATTAAAATATCTGTAATTTATTCATTAAAATATTTTTTACGTAAGTAGTTATTATTTATAACTCCTGCGTAATAGCCTAATTATTCGATAGGTAATATTGAATTATAACTAAACTGATTTTGCTTAACTCTTCTTAAAAAGCTTTTATCATTTATATTTACTTTAAATTTGAACAAAAAGTTTGCGTTGTAATTTGGATTTAGATACATAAAATGCCCTAGGTTATTTTTTTGCGGTATTTCTGAGCAGAAAACAAGCTGACAATTTACAGAAAACTGAAGAGGATCGTCATAAAAAGAAGACTTAGACCAAATTAAATGGCTCAGAGACTGATAGCGAACATAGTTTTGAATTAAATTAGCAGCGTAGGTATATACCCGGTTGTAGATTGAACAAAAGCAGTTAGACGTAACTGACTGCTGGACGTGAATATTATGCTACGTGCAGTGTCAGATTAATAGAGTGTGAGGCACGATTGACTACTGAAGTACTAAAGTGAACTCAGAGACATGTACAGAGCCAGTCTTATTATCATTTGTAGCCTGCATCTATGTTTCAGATATAATTGCTTAAAAAAAATACAACTTTCTAAGAGTATCAATTATACACATTTACAGAACAGTTCATAAAACATGTAATAACTGTGAAATGCTCAGTTGTCTCGCTTGCGATTAAGTATTGGAAAATACGCGTGTTTTATGTTTTTACTCGCTACAACGTCAATACTGCTGCCACACGAGTATTTCGTATTCGTTCCGCTCACAGAGCGGATGTAAAATTTATTTCTATACATACTACTCCGTGTTGGCCTCTTTATTGAAACTCTGTGAGAGTTTGTATATTAACAATTCAATTGGAATGCATCCGACATGATAATAAATTGTCCTTAACCTTTTCCATGCGTGGGCAGTGTTCAACGACATATCTATTATAGCTAACTGAACTCTTCAAAGCTACAGTTATATTTAAAAAAATACAAAAAAGAAAAAGAAATGTACTTTGATAATGTTTCACAACAGAAAACTACAGAAAACGATAAATTTGTATAATCGAATACAACAGAAAATTGAAAATATATACGTGTTGCAGCTCTCATTACATCGAATAGTGTAAAGATCTTATAACTTTGCTGCTTCATGTACATATTATATTTCGAAGAAGTATCAAAAACATACTTATTAGGAACCCCATTAGAAATCATGCTTATAATGCTTATAAAACGAAGTATTCACTGTTTAATTGTAATTACTTTACAATTATTATTATCATAAACCGTTAATCCGATATTATGCAGTGCAGCGGGTTCTTGACATATTTATACGATGTCTAAAAGAAACAATATGGCTTCCATAGGTCTAACATGTAATACAAAATAATAATTTCATATAAGATGTTTTATCTATACACGAATAAATAAAATTGAAGTGTCTGTTTGTAATGTCAAAATAACATAATTTTTTTACAAAATACATAAACGATATTTATACCAAAAATACAATTTTTAATTTTTTTTCCGTCTGTATTTTTGTTCTGGTTATGGAATCTCCGGAACGGCTGAACCGATTTTGTCGAGACTTTTTTTGATAGATAGCTGAAGTAACTTAAGATACGTTTATTTTTCGAAAATAAATAGGGTACCCCGTAAAAAAATTAAAACTCATGAAATTTAGAACAAAAAAACCAATTCCACGTCCAGTTTCACTGGCAAGGTGTTTGAATTTTTTTAAAGTAAATTTACTTTATTATAGTACCGAAAATAATTAGGGTTCCATATAAACAAATTAAAATTCAGCGAAGAATATATGAAACACAGGCATACAGCTAGTTTATAATATAATTTGTAAGATTGAAAAAAATAAATAGCCTATACCCATCTATGAAAAGTGATGGTACGATTGGTAGTAGTACCATCCCGATATGTTCAGTAGGTAAAATAAATATAATATAAATAATTATAATAATATAGATAGGTATATATACTTATATAGATTACAACATGTACCTACTATGGTTAGCAGAAATTATGTTCATTTTGTTTCTATCCTATCAAGCGATTTCCAGATTAATTACTACCTTCTTACAGTCACGCTTGTTCTCCTTTGGTCATAAACAAATAGGAGTATTCCGGCAGCATTAGTTGAGAACCAGAACCTTAGAGGCTTAGTGTGTTTACCATCCTGAATCACACCGTCATTTAACATCAGGTGAGATTGTAGTCAAAGCACGAAGCCTATATCGTGTAAAAAAAGAAAGGTTAGAATCTTCAAAACATAGTCTCGAACGACTCTAGCTTATTCCAATAATGTTTTAAATATAACTTAAATTACATATTTTAACGCATGTATTTGTTTTGAATTAAACGAATTTTTCTATAATCATTATAAATTTATACTCGTTATGATTTGTAGGTTCTATAGATTTAGTTATTTACTATTAATATGAATTATTTTACACGTTGAAAGCCGTGATGTGTGTTATGTGCATATCCTGTAACCATATTAACCGCAATTACCATTTCAGTAAACACAACACGTGGAATAAAACACGCCGTACTATGGTGGTAAATACAGAATTCAAGAGCCTAACGTTTTATTCAATTTAATAGTAAAGTGTTAAAATACAAAACTTTGTTGTGTTTTTCATAAATCCCTTTTTAAACGTGAAGTATGTAAATATGTTTTTCGACGACGAGTTTGTAAAAAGTCCTGATCTCGAATAGGTCGCATACAAAAATATATGTAGGAACTAAAGAGCCATGCGTTTTATTATAGGTAAAAATATTATTTATCAAAGAAAATAATTTAACCTATTATAAAATATAAGGATGTTTTAGTAAATATAATTTAATCATTTACTAATTACATTGAATTCTTATAAATGACTGATTATGTATAATTTATGTTTTCAATTACTAATATAATTATCAAATATGTAATGTATATACCATTATAGATTATAATTATTGAACGATGAAGTCTAATGTGTTTAAATATACTTAAAACTATAGGGTAAACAAAATAAAATTGAAATTGCTATTCTAGTGATAATGTTAGTTTAATAGTTACGTTAGGAAAGAAGAAAGATTGAAGGATCCTAATATAACACTTTTAAATATCACCGATACGAAATATATAAAATCTTTTTGTAAAGATTTCGAAAGTTAATTCTGAATACAGTAAGTTTTGAGTATAATAGAACACAAACATAAAACTATAATTTGTTGAATGAACAATTAGTTTCTGCTTTCTTCCGGTTCATTTTAAGAGGATATCCTAGTAGAATTTATTCCATACAAACGTATTCCTCTTTTTCCTCCCTGGATAATAACATTATGGTACATATTTTTACCAAATAATATATAGCCACCACCGCCATGCCTGTGCATTTTGATTTTCTAATTGAAAATTAATTGATTTGAATAATTAGTTATTGTAGAAACTAGGAGCCTTTGAAAATGAAAAAATGCTCGATTTTTACTGAAATTTTCAGACGTTCGTGAAAAAAATTTGATGGATAAAATTTTAAAAAGTACATGCGTCTTTATTATTCTAAAACTGAAAGAAAATTAAAAATCGGTTCAGTTTTGGTGGAGGAAAGAGTGTGATGACGAAGTGATGTTTTCGTCTATTTTTAACCCACTTCAAAAAGGAGGAGGTTATCAATTTGTTTGTATGTTTTTTTGGATGTTTGTTACAAGATTTCTCCGTCAATTGTGGACCGATTCGCAATTTTTTACAAATCCACCAAATCCTATTTCTACCAAATCAGGATCTAATCAGTGGAACTCAAGGAAATTGAGAAAAATCTCGAATATTATACTTACACTTATACGAATATACTTACACGTGTTTCATATATTCGTTTCCAAAGCTATGAAGTAGGCTTCGAAGCTATACCTAAAAGTACATACTTAAACTAAAAAGTAGAAAGAAAAACTTTTTAAATTAAACACAAAACCGACTTCAAAAGAATAAAGTATAAAATTCACTAAAAAGTCAATAAATAATTACTTTATTAATCTGCTTCGTTAATTTTTGAGTCGGTGCCAACTAGAGTTAACCAATGTACTTGTTTTCAATTGGACATAACTTTATCACAATTACATATAAGCTAAATAAAGTACTAGGGTGATTTTGAAGTATAATTAATCAAAATCTAATATAATTAGCGACGTACATTTGCACCACTTTGTTATACGTAAGCTGACACTGATTTCGAAATTAACGAAGCAGATTAATAAAGTAATTATTTGTTGACTTTTTAGTGCATTTTTATATTTTGAAGTCGGTTTTGTGTTTAATTAAAAGTTTTTCACCTAAGTAAAATCAGCCTGAGCTTCAGTTGTGCCTTTCGTGTTTCATACTCGGCAGCTCAACGCGATAGCAATAGATTTTTGAAATACCTACTTTTCCGACCGCATGTCCTCTTAATAAACTCGGATTGGACCTTCACCCCGACGTCACGCCGGTGGTGTGCCTACCTCGACAAACTTTTACCGAGTGCAAAAGGCTTCAGTAATTATCTTTTAGATAAAAACATTAATTACGAAAGTTTGAAGTAGAGTTTACTGCTTTGTTTTGTATGTTGAGCTTTAGGACAATAAATACAAAAAGAAGGTTTGTATTTATGTAAAAATCCAAATAAATTAGAAACAGCTTGTTGACAAGGGTAATTTGAAGTTTGAGCTTGAAGTTCATATGTAAATTGTATTAAAATTTCAGATCAACAAAATTGTCATATTTATATCTTAATTCGACCCACAACTTCTTTGATTTAAAATATTTAGTTTAATAACAAACGAAATGTATTTGCCGATGCTAAAAATGATTATTTGTAGAGTTCCCATAGTTTGTAGAGAGTATTCAGAAAAATTATATAATCATGCACCAACAATAAGTATTCTACTTTAATTGCGTTGCGCATCGAAGAAACAATTATAAAACACGAAAGGGACAACTACAGATCGGGCTGATTTTACCGTATACAAAATAGCCGATAACATCACTTAGTTGTACCCTGTTTCCTCCCCCAAAACTGAACCGATTTTTTTATTCACAAGATTTGTTTCACGAACGTCTTATAGCGGTAAAAATCGAGCATTTTTCCTCTTTCAAAGGCTCCTAATTTCTACAAAATGTAATGTATGGAAAAAAATCAAAACGTAAGGGCATGACGGAGGTGGATGTATATTATTTGGTATAAAAATATTTACCATAATGCTATTATCCGGGAGGAAACAAGGGACCACTTTTGAATAGAATAAATGCTGCTCGCATATCCTCTTAAAAACGGGGAAACAGCCATTATTAAAAACAAATATTGATCGTATACTTTTTTGTAAGATTCAGATACATTCTGGTTGGGTTTTATTGAATTTTACATTCATAGTTATAGCTAAGACAATAACGAAGGAGCAGGCTAGTTCTTTTTTACTATACATTAAAGTCTTGAATGCCTGCCGTGGATTGTTAGCAGAATCTTTATTTTGACAAATGTGTTTACCAAGCAAGCCATGCCGCATTGGAACAAACCATAAAACTCGGCATTCCACTTAAGATATTTGGTGAATGTTTTATTTGTAGAAAATCTATTATCGACATTTATATTACTACGGTAATGTTGATTGAGAAATTTCGATTATCACATTACGTGGGTCGTTTTGTTTGATTAAGCCATATTTTTACTCAGAAATTTATTTCGTTCATTTACTATTATTATATATATATCCTGGTATGGACATGTGATGCGCAGGGAGAAAGAGAATGTTGTAAGAAAGGTATTGGATATGAATGTGGACGGTTACATGGGAAGGGGAAGACCAAAGAAAAGATGGATGGACTGTGTGAAAGATGATATGTTTAGAAAAGGAGTGAATGCGGAGATGACAACAAATAGAGAGAAATGGAAGAGGAAGACATGTTGCGCCGACCCCAAATAAAAATGGGAAAAGGGTAGGGAGATGATGACTATTATTATATATTTTTTTAATTATTTATAAGCAATGATAAAATAGTTGAAGACATTCAAATCTGTTTAGCACCCGATTTTTTATTTAATTATCTTTGTTTTGTAGCTTTTGATGAGGTTTAGTGTTTCAATAATAGGCATTTTGGAAACAGATTTATTATCATGGTCGAATCTTGTCTATCGAGCGAGATATAGTTCGAATAAATCTGTCACGACTTAATTTTTTTATGATTATCAAGAATGGCATGTTAATTATAGCTTAGTTGAAGGAAAAAGTAAAAACTCCGAAAATTATTTCGTTTCAGGCTACGAATCATTTATTTAATAAATAGTATTGTCAAATAAGTGTTTTGAGTGATTCAAGTGTAAATGATATATTTTCAATAGTTGTTTATTAACTGTGAAATTGAGTCCGTAACAATAATAATTCTGGTCGGTAATATAAAATAAAATTAAAAAGCGCTTAAGTTCTGATGTTCCTTCTGAAGAAAACTATAATACTTTGTACTTGAATAAAGATTCTTTTGGTAAAATGCCAAGTTGATGAAAAAAATAGCTGGAACGGTATAGCGAAATGTTATGTTAACTATGATATTTACGTTCAGTGTCCTATCGATCGATCAAATAAGTTGGCTGATAATTGATTCTGATCCTAGTCTTTCATTATATGGTTTCAAATATCTAAAAGGAATATTTTCTTCGTTTTAATTACCGTTCTAGTTTTTTACGCCACTTAGGCTGTGAGTTATTTTTAGGATCTTGTTATTTGTTCGTCCGATGTTTCATGTAGTAACTCAATATTACTTTAAATCAATTTTCGAATTATCCTTTCAATATAAATTACCATAATCTATGATGAAGTTATGCATAGATATAGTCTGTGATGAGAACACAGACTCTATATTTAATAGACTGGCTGTAAATATAGCGATTGAAAATATGGATGATAGCTCTTAGGCGATAAATTGTAATTAACATATTACTATTACAGAAATAGATATAGTAATTTTAAAGTAGTCACACTGATATTCGGATATTTATCAACATCTGTCGTGTGCAACAATTAATATTACAAGATAGATGTCCGACAATAAAATATGAATATGGCTACTCACTAATTTCTTTTACATATCAATGTTAATAATATTTATGTTACATTTTTTAAATTGATTACGACCCTGATTACAAGTTCTTTAGACTCAACTTCGTATTATTTTACTAACCTTCAGTATTCCAACAAAGTAGCGGCCATTTGTTAAAACGGTCCAGAGAGTTTTTGTGAGAACTTACAATACATGCTCTGTGTATTACTTTAAAGACATTTCAAAGTAATTAAATCATATCACGTAAAATATCATCAATATTACATAATATAGAGCCATAAACTGCAAGTCAATGAATTAAACAAGAACTACTAAATGAGAAACAAAAATCTCGCCAAGAGTTCCCTGTGCACTAGTACATATATAAATCGTATGAAAACGTTATATTTATATTTTCAAAATTGTGACTAGCGTGTGAAAAGTTTGTTTAAAATTATAATAATAATAACTAGGAAGGAAGAAACTCTGCAGTGCGTAAAATAATTTTAATCCGCAAGTATTGGTGATAATGACTTATGTACCGCAGTGTGCGTAGACTGTTATTTATTTGTCCGGGAAGGGCGGCGTCGACAGTCAGTGACTGTCTGGCGGTCGCCACTCCGACCCACTGCAGAGGGTCAAGGATCTGCGTCCGACGCTTGTATAAAACGTTCTGAATCATTTTATTAAGCTTTGTGTATTGCTAACATAATTTACATCGAACTTACTTGTCTGAATAATAATAATATTCAATATACGAATTTATTATTTGCTATACGGATAAAAAACCCACGTCGAAGAAATTTTGTTTTGTTGTTTATCTGTAATACTAAATTATTTGTTGCCTTAAATATATGAGTTATTAAGAAATTAGTCCACATTTATTTGGTATCGTAATTTGCGTTCAAATATTACATTAAAAATAAATGCCTGAAATGGAAAATAGTTTCCGGATTAAAATGTGAGAAAAATAATCGATTTAAACATTTGGCAAAAATTTTATACTGATACGTGCGTATCAGTCATTGTTAGTCAATAAAAATTATCAAAGGACATACAAGGATTTTTAGTTATGGTAAATAAAATAAAATATTAAATATTTATTTGATGTATATTGATTATCTCTACTAATAAATAAAATTGAAGTGTCTGTTTGTAATACTATTTTTGTTTTTCTAAATATAAATGCTGATCCCCGGAACGGCTGGGCCGATTTGGACGGGACTTTTTTTGGTAGATAGCTGAAGTTACTCCGCGTAACTTATGGTACTTTTAATTTTCGATAATTATTATGGGACCGCAAAAAAGAAATAAAACTCATAAATTTTGAATGAAATCCGATATTGAAGGAATATTTTTACTTTATCTTATTACTAAAAAAATAGGAAAACAATTAGGGTTCCGTAAAAAAAACGATTAAAATGCAGTTAAGAATATATAATAATAATAATTTATTAGACCAAAAAATAACACAATCTTATACATTATCAAAATAAACACAGAAGTTTTAGGAGCATAACGTAATGATTTTACACATCTGCCTGCCAAACTAGGATTCCCTGTATCTTGGCAGTAGGTTTCGCTTTGTTGACGAGTGCTCATCTGCTGCTTCAATATTCGACATAAGGATATTAATTAATAAGATGTGTAAGTGAGTGTATATATGAAACGCAAGCGCAGCCGCGAGCACACAGCTAGTGATAAACAACATATAAAAAATTATTGTTGATAACACAAATCATAACGTATGTATCTAAATATAGATTATACTTGGAGATATTTGCATTTGTTTATTTACGATTTTTAACAAAAATATATTTTAAAAAAAAGTATATTACATATATTTTTTATTTATTCATTTAATCTTTATTGTACACCATTATAACATGCATATGAAAATTGTTATTAATACAAAGGCCAACCTTATTGCTAATAGCAATCTCTTCCAGACAACCTTTGGATGGATATGTTCCATGGAGAAAAATATATTTTATTAACATATGTGTCAAATTATGATTTTTATTTAAGTTTTTGCATTGAAACTTACTACAACCGTAGGGTAATTGTGAAAATCTAAAAATTTTCTAGTGTACATTATAATAATACATAAGGACTAGTTTAGATAATTATGAAAGATGCGTTTCAGAATTGTAATAACTTTAAAAAATCTATTTAAAAGTAATTATTAAATGTAAATTTTTATATTATAAACATACACTTCATTTTATTTATTTGTATTGATTATAGTCGATAAATATGGTTTTTTTAATACGTTTAAATAAATAGATTGTATTTATAAAATACAAATGTAACAATTTCAATGTGTGTACCTCTTGTACGAAGGGGCTATTGCGTCAGAAAACTGAGATAGTACCAGTACTGATAAACGAACACCCACGCCATGTCGGACTGATATATCATTTTAAATGTACTCATATATTATACTAGCTGTGTGCCCGCGGCTGCACCCTCGTTTCATATGTTCTTCACTACGTTTTTTTGGTAAAAAAATACCCTTAGTTACGCAGATTAACTTTAGCTATCTAACAAAAAAGTCCCATCAAAAATCGGTTTAGCCGTTGCGGAGATTACCCGGAATAATCAGACAGACAACAAAAATGTTAAAAATTGTATTTTTGGTTTAGGTATCGTATATAAATTCACATGAATTTAGTAAAAAAAATCTTATTTTGATATTACAAAAAGACACTTCAATTTTTATTTATTAGTATACAGATACAATACCAAAAGATTCAATTAATAAACCAATCAAAAATCATTAAAACATAAGATGAAAAAAAAATTAACAATGTAAGATTCCTAATCTACAAACTTATGATAATATATTCAAATCTTTTTGCAATTTATATGTATTCATGTCAATTGAAGAAAGAACAGGTAGGGAAAATTTAAGTAAACTTTAATTACTTAATACTGTTTACTCGTGGTTCTTAACTCAAAGCCTCTTGCTAATTATAAATACTTACACGAGAGTAGATATTTACTTTCCGGGCAGCCATATAAAACGCCGTTCAATAATAACTTATGGCTAGTTTTTAAAATAAAAGTTAATAATTATTTAGTAATAATTCATTGAAGGTCCATTTTTACTTTTATTATGTTATTGGGTTTATCATATATTTATTCATTACAATCTATACAAATAAATAACATTGAAGTGTCTGTTTGGAATGTGACTGGGCACATTGCTCGTAGAACCGATGCCTGATGGGGCCAGTGGGTTCACATAAGGCTGCCGTACTCTGGAAGACGCAGCGTGGGTAGGCGCCCCCACATGGTGGACCGGCGAGCTGTTGAAGGTCGCGGGAGTCTGCTGGATGCGGATAGCACAAGACCAGTCATCGTGGAGATCTTTGGGGGAAACCTATGCCCAGCAGTGGACGTCTTTCGGATGAATGGATGGTCTATTTGTAATATCAAAATAACAACTTTTTTGTCAAATACGAGTACATATGAATGTATATACGATAGCTAGTTATACTAAAACCACAATTTTTAATTTTTTTGCCTTTCTATCTTTCTGCCTGTTTGTTCCGGCTAATGTCGGGAACGGATAGACCGATTTTGACAGGACTTTTTCTGGCAGATAGCTGAAATTTATTTTTCGAAAATAATTATGGTTCTGCGTAAAATTAAGTCATGAAATTGTTAACAAAATACGATTCAATAGACAGTTTTACTGGCAAGTGTAAAGAATTTGAGAGAAATGTCTTTCTTTGCTTTTTACTTGTACTAAACACAATTTAGGGCTAAGAAATTTTAAAATTAATAGATTATTTTGTCATCATAATTAGAAAACACAGGGTAAATATGATACGCAGGCGGAGCCGCGGACACACAGCTAGTATATCAATGTGGTTGAAATTAAATTTGATTTAAATAGAAAAACGTTTCTTTCATTTAAACGCTCTTTAACTTTAAATCCGTTATGTGTCTGAGGCGAGTATTTGACTATATTAAAAAATATGTGTTGACGTAGATACGTAATACGTAGTATAAGCCTTTGTGATTTTAACTTTGATATTGCAAAACAGATTTTAATGGAAGCTTGAAAGCTTTGTATGAGTTGTTACGCGTACGCAGACATAAAATCGTATGCTAAATTAATTTTACCAACATACTTTAGACATTCTTTTTCACGCATAGCAAAATATTAAAATGTTTATATTTACTTTTCATGTGAATATAATTTTGTATAGTTCTCATTTATTTCATTAATTACATAATAAATTTAACATATTTTATTTTCAAATTAAAAACATTTAAATCAACCAATAGTTTAGTAAGTTTATTTAGTTGTTTGTTGGCCTTGACTAGAATCAAAAATTTGCTAGGTCATTGGCAACTGCCTATGTCGAAGGCTTAACTACAATAAGTATATACCATTGATTCTGAACCTTTGACAACTATGCGTCGAAGACAAGTAATATTTTATTTTATAAATAGCTTTGACCACGAGATATTACAGTTGTTTTCTTATCTACGTGTTTCTTATTAGCATATAAATAGGTTAAGCTTACCGTTTTTCTTAGAACAAAATTTATTATGCCTCCATTCAAAGTAACATTAATGGCTTCAGATTAATAAAATCCATTTATAATTATATTGCTAGGAAATTGCAGAATAACTAAAAACCAAAACGTAAAGTAGGCTTGTTATAGTGAAGTGCACCTAATAATAATTAATAATTGTATACGTAGATATTGACAAAGTTTCCACAAGGCAAGTAAACATAAAGGTTGTTTAATCTTATCAACTAGGTATTTGTGTTCGCGACTTCACTCGCATATTATATTTTCTATTCCGCATATTTACGTAGTTAATGCATAATTTAGTTTATGAATATTACGTTATTTTTTTATGAATTCACTTTTACCTTCACATTTTCTCAAATACCTATCTAACAAAATATGCATTAAATCCTGCCCAGATAAGAAAAAAATTGTGTAAATTACTTGTGCTATAAGGCAATTAACGGACAAATATACATCCTTTTATGTTATGTAATGTATAATAATAATATTAAAACACAAGTGCTAAAAACCGAAAAATGTTTTCAAATTTTTGGCATACTATCGAGTAGGTAGATTGAAGCGATGATGGTGGAGTTGGTAGCGCGCTCGGTTTTCGCTTCAATGGACACGGCTTCGAGCCCACCTATCCACCTCTAAAATCAGCCTGAGCTTTCGGTGCAGGAAAAAACATCGTGAGAAAACAACAGCATGGTAATAGGATAATTTGTAATAATGCCCGCCTGGGTAACTAGCACCATCAAGTTTGAAAACCTTTCGCCAAATACCGATAAGTGTGTTCTGATAGCATCACTTGAGAAGAAGTACTTCTAGGCTTAGTGTCTTTACCATCCCAGACTACATCATCGCTTAACATCAGGTGAGATTGCGGTCAAAGCACTGAGCCTGTGTCGCGTAAAAAAAAAATCGTGGAAATCGCTTAATTGGCTCTCGTGTTATAAACCAATTAATACATATAGTCAGGTGTTGTATATAATTGAAAATAAGGATATTAAAACATAACGTAACCGGAGAAAAATTAATTGTAAACTATCCTTAAAACTTTGCTATGCTACGGATTAGGTAGGTAGATATAGTGCCGCGTCAGAATTATTATAAACACTGTAGCCTCGATTATGTAGGTATTATTTAGGTAACAGAACCCTATTTACAACGACAGCCGGACGCCAGTCCATCCACCCACACATATTGTAAGATGCCACGAGCTTCTCTTACACATTCACTGGTTGTCTATTTGCAGGCTTTAGGCTGAATATGAAATCTAGTATTGCTAATAAATAGAAGTTTGCGAGATGTGAGTAATGACTCTGTTGTGACTCAGCGTTCCGCCCGGTAAGGGGGGGGGGGGGAGATGATGATGAATTACTTAGACATTAGATGTTTTCCTTTATATTGTCCGCCATTATACATAGGTTGTTGAACTTTGATATGTTCTGTGAATGAATCACAATATATTTACAAAAAAACATTGTTTTGTGTTAGAACATTATTAATTTATTTATTATAGGCACATGTACAGATAATAGATTAAAATACATATTTAAACCATAACACTTGACACAAAAGAAAACACAATGAATCTAATATCCAATTAACAACAAGTGCACACCTTACTCAATATTATGAGTTATAGAACATTATAATTTTGTAATTAATTATATCAAACAGATTTTCATATATATTTAACACTACTATACCCGTAACTTTACCCGCTTGGAATTTAGACAATTCTATGTTCTCACCCTGGATGCAATATATGTCATCACAAAAAAAAAATCAAAACTTTCGAAATGTGTTCTGTAGTCGATTCTGAAGCACTGCGTAGTATTTTTTTCATAAATGTCTTCAGTATACAGATTTCGTCTCGTTAGCATTTTATTACAATTATAGATTAAAGAAAAAAAAACTGAGAGTGCTTTTAGTGATTACATAAATAATAAAAAATCATCAGAGTCTTAATATACAGACATATACAGACATCATACAATACTTGTACCCAAATTAATGAATAAAAAGAATTACACAAACACATTACATAACCACATAAGTTCCCGTTTAAACTACGATAACGTTTTTTAATTGTTAATTTACTTAATTTCTTTATTTGTTAACGGTAATTACCTCTTATGTTACTATGATAGCGTTAAATCATAATACCGTTCCAGAGGCCTATTTATTAATTATGACACAAATATTGCCCTGGCGCTGTTTTTGTGTTTGTATCAAATGTATGCGCGGTATTCTTTTTTTCAGGCTTAGTGTTTTGACCACAATCTCACCTGATGTTAAGTGATGATGTGGTCCAGGGTGATAAACGCACTAAGCCTAGAGGTTCTGGTTCTCAAATGTGCTGCCGAAATACACGTTTTGGTATTTCAAACTTAAAGGTGGTAGCTACTCAGTCGGGCATTATTAGAAAATTCCCTACCACCATACTATGGTTTCTTCAGGATGTTTTGGTTCAAACCTAGGTTCATCGACGCGGAACTCGACCGAACTTTCAACTGAGTCGTTTCAACTATAATCATTAGGACCTGATTAATTAGAGTCAAATCAATATCTGAATAATTTAATAAACATGTTTTATTTTCTTTTACATTAAATTAGGGAATCATTTGACCGCAAAACCAACTAGTGGAAAGCGAGAATGTGGTAATAGATATTCGTCATTCGTATGCTAAAAATATTGACCACAGATGCAGTAACCTAATTTGCGAAGCCCTAACCATACCAATATAATTACGAATTTACTTGAGTATATAGAAGGAATTCATTCTATGACCTCACTGGTTTTAATCAGACACATTGAACACTAGACAACCAAGGTTGTCTAAATATCCACTTACGAAGCATTATCTTTAAAAATGTATATATACTTTAGATGATAGTTATCGAACAAATGTGTATTTAGAATTTTAATTACCCATTTGTAGTTTTACTTGGAATGGACGTACTTAAATATATCGTTTATCTAAACTAGTTCACATTAGAACTAATCGACTTAAGTGGTTAATTTGTTAATTTTCTAATAAAATTATTTGTAATCAGTAATTCTTTGTAAATTTTATAATGTTGTTTATTTAGATTTGTTTTTTTATAAACGGAAACTATTGTATTTGTATTTAAGTAATTTTTTCTCATAGAAAAAGAGTGTGAATTCTTCTATGTCGTAGTACTAGAAATATATGAATGCCTAAAGACAACAGTTATCATATTTATGTATATGGGCCAAATAAAAGGCGATTTCCTCTAGTACTTAAGTAACAACAATATAGCAAGTAATTAGTTTAACATAAAATTTATCTACGGTCAGTTGGAAATCAAATAGTGTATATTCACCTGTTTCATATTGTGTTTTTATTGTTCAAAAACAAAATAAAAATTAATAAACTGCTAATTTATAATTTAGAAAATAAACTATACAATATAGATATTTTCAATTTAAGAACATTCGCTTATACTTGTATTTTAATTACTTCTAACCTCCTAATTTTATCCAAGCATGCATTTAGTGCATCAACTTATTTGACCTGAGGATACGCTAAAGATCCTAATTCAACTATGTACAGTTAAATACTAAGTAAGAAATAGTGTTATAAGGGAACGTTGTGATGTGGTAGAGGATGTAGTGACAATGATAGAGATAGGGATGCTTAATTGGTTTGACGCGAGAGGAAAGGCAAAGGATGAATGAAAGTAGATTGATGAAATAAATATACAAGGTGAAGGTGATTGAGCAAGCCGGTATAGGGTAGTCCTATGTGAGCGTATCTCGATCATATCAAAGACATTCTAAAGAAAGGCCAGGTCAAAAGTACCCCTAACCGAAGATCGTACATGAAAGCGCTTATGAAAGTAGAAGAAGCGAAAAACGTGTGTCAGGATCGTAGCGGGTGGAAGGACGTAGTGTGTGCCTAACTTTACGGGAAAGAAACATGATGTTATATGTATGTGCGTATGTGGTTATATAAACAAATTATCAAATAAATTATATACTCAATAAATAAATTGTTTAGAAAAGTAGCTATAAACTGTCTAAGAAAATATAATATATATTTTGTGTCGTCATAAGTAACGGATCGGTATGGAGTTACATTTGTTGGTTCAATCGACGTTCAAACGCTAATGGATTTACAATGTTTTCAACCTAAAATTATTTAATAAGTACATGTTTGTGCACAATTTTTACATGATTATTTTGTATTATATATTTTAAGTTTCTTTTATACAAATAATTAAGTACTTTTTCACATCTAGGGATCTGTAGAAAAATAAAACTTTTACATAAAATATGTGGAAATTAGTAATGACAAAGTTTACGTGTAATAAAAACAAATAATATTTTTCAATGAGACAATTTTTTGACTTACTTGTTATTTTAATCGTATGTATGTATGTAGTATGTATGTTATAGAATAATTTTGAAATTAGGTAATCATCTTAAAATTGAGAATATTGTAGTAATTCAAGGGTAGTCCTTAAAGCAGACGTTATAAGTTAAAATAATACATAGAAATTAGTGTATGTATCTCCCCAATTAAACTTAAACTTAAATTTGTAAAGTCAGATTATTTCATAGCAGTTATATTACTTTAGTCACGGTGATATGATACACGTTGAACGCCTAACAGAAAGGGGTAGTATCAAAGACAACAAGCTATGTTGTTTTTTCGTAGTTTGTTTTCCCCTTGTCACTCGTAAGTAATTCCCTTATCCGCGGAGAAAAGTTACAGAGGGTACCCTACTTTACACGGGGTTCGGCAGGTTTTTTTTCTTCTTTATTTTCGGGTGCGTATAATTCACACTTTACCGTATAAGAAACCCCGTTTCCTTGACGGGCGTTTTATTGAATTCCACAGTAGGTAAAAGAAGTTTGTAGTGGAGACCCTAACAACAACATTCTCGGAATTCTACATAACCTAATGTAATTACATGAACACGGTTGTTATATTCGTTTGGTGTTCAGGTATGCGTAAAAGATTTCACGGCTTATAATATCCATTCGGTTGCTGAATAACAAGTTGAAAATGTCATGTATAAAATCAGTGCATCGTTTTTAAAGAACGTTAAAGAAAATTGGGGTGTATTAAAGAAATAGTAACGTACTGTAGCATGTTATCCGCGTAGTTGAGATAAGAGTAAATATTAATTATAGTTTATATTATAATATTACATTTAATTACTCATTTCAAAACGTTAATTATTTATAGTTACTTCATTGTATTAAATCTTATTCAGGCATGATGTGATGAATAATTTTTTTTTGGCCGGATGTGATGTTTTTTATAGAAAACCCAGAAAGCATTCTCTATCCAAATACGCTTCATTGTTAATTACAGTTTAGTAGCCCAATCAGGACTGGCCACTTGTGTTCTAAATCATTATTTTGGCACTGTAGTCAAATTAACATGTTTTATGATAGGTTACAAAAAATTTATTATTTCATATTATAGGAATAGACTGAAAGAATGACTCTTGATAAATTAAACAATAGTGGAAATATCAGGTTAATGCGCAATATTCGTCTAAAAGGCATATGAATTTTAATGAGGCTAAAAGAAGTAACGTTTTGTACACGGGAATGACGTTCAGTAAATTTGTCTACTGCAAATTATATTATCAATAAATGTTATTCTAAGCTTTAATATGTTATATTTATTTTATGCTAAATCTTCTTTTTTAATTTTATCTGCCACAATAATTAACATAGTCTTACATCAACCGCGCAGAAAGATGTAATCTTAATAGGAGAAGCTAAGGTTCATAAGAAACAGGTTTCCACAGAGCTAAATTTGCGAAAATCTAAAGAATTTTCTCAAACAGTTTTGGTCTTTTAGTTACAAATATCATGTAGGTATACTTCATACTATTGTTTCATTGGCCTACCTACTACTGTTTGACATTTTTTTTATAAATATAGAGATAGTAAAAATAGCACAAAATATACAAAGTATATAAGATAGTTGTAAATGAAGTTTCTTTTGTGATATTTTCGTATCAAACGTTTGTAAAGAGGTCCTTGCGAATGACATTGCTACGTTGGTGCATTGTTCTCCTGCACGACTGACTTGCTTACTGCAATTTTTATGATACAAGCGATAAACTGAAAACGATTTACATCCGTTCATTTTTTAATTAAAACCACTATATGCGTTTAAGTAAATTAATGTCTATAGATTCAGTTTTAATTAAAATAACATAAATAAGTGTTAATAACTAACAAGATCAACAAGTAGGACGTTAGGATAAATAATATTTAGCTTATTTAATTTGAATATTAACACAATTTATCTCATAATGGTTAAAATATTAGATTAAATGATATATTTGTAAAAATGGTATGAAAGTGTAGGATTCGAGTTTTAATATTATTTTATATTTTGTAGTATATTATTTAAATTTACTATGTATGGTATATATATTACTGGGGGTGTAACCGCGGCTGCGCCCGCGTTTCACATACTTATTCTTCACTGCGTAATATAGTTTTTAATTTTTCTATACGGAACCCTATTTATTTTCCAAATTTTTTTTTGGTACTAACAGAAAACAAAGATATTTCTCACAAATTCAAATAATTTACAGTGAAACTGTGCATTGAATCGGATTTTATACACAATCTCATGAGTTTCAATTTTTTTACACGGTACCATAACTTAAAAATATATTAAATTAAATTAAATAAAATGTAAGTGTCTGTAAAGTCAAAATAATATTTTTTTACTAAATATGTTACCTAAAATACAAATAAGAAAAATTCAATTTTTAATATATTTGTCTGATTGTCTGTCTGTTTGTTCCGGGTGAGATTACCCAAACCAAACCGCCAAAACCGATATTGACTGGACTTTTTTTGTTAGATAGCTAAAGTTACTGCGCGTAACTTAAGGTACTTTTGTTTTTAGAAAACTAATAGGGATCCGTGTAAAAAAAATTAAAATTCTTGAAATTTAAAAAAAATCCAATTCCACGCACCGTTTCACTGACACGTGTTTGAATTTTTGAGAAATAGTTTTACTTTATCTTAGTATCTAAAAAAATAAGGTTCCGTATAAACAAATTAAAACGTAGTGAAGAACACATGAAGCGCGGACGCAACTGTAGGCATACAGCTAGTTTATAATATAATTTGTAAGATACAAATTATATTTAAATTACTCCATGTCCATATAGAAATATTGGAACTAATATTAAAGTCAAATGTTTCTATCATTAAAACTATAAATCACTTTTAAAATCGCTCAAGCTTATGTTTAAACCCACTAACTTCATCAAGAATTTCCGAGTACGCAAATAGGGATTTATGCACTCACATACATGCTCCTATTTCTAAATGGGTATAAAAATGACCACCACGTAATAACAACCAGGTCATAAAAAGAATTGAAGTGAAAAAGTCTGAACAGAATATAAGCATTGTAAAATACTCTACGATTATTTTCTTAAAATAGCTTAGTATTCGCAAATCGCATAACGTGTTCCGTATTCCATATAAATGACCTGGAAGTTACGTAGAATATGAATTAGGACGAACTAAATTTTTCACAAAAATTGTATTTCTGGATACTTACGGAGTCTCATTTACTATATGTCGATCTACTACTCATATTCAAATTTCCGTTACATAGATATTATTATTGTAAATAAAATTACAAATAAAACGTAACAATAAATTGGATGTAACCGGTCTAAGCTCTGTCTCTAAACAAAACGGCGTCTTCAAAAATACATTAATGTTGTAAAAGGCCAGCCTTACAAGTGATAAGGATAAACGAGCAAAATAAAATCCATTTCACAGGATTTGGACAAAAAAAGATAACATTTAAATGTAACGCTATTCGGCAGGGGCGTAGCGTCGCGTCGCGCCGCGCCACGTCGCCTCACGGCCGTAAACATCGCAGGATCTAAAACCGATTTGTCATCCATCAGCTATAAGTGGGCACGCCAAGTGCAGTCCCGTGTCCTCGGTGACTCATTACCTCATTAGATAATCGATCCACGGAATAAAACTAAATTGTTTTTGTTTATAACGAATATTTACGACTGTAATATTAATAATATTAATATTACTAATCAAATAATACTATTTCGGAAGCGATAATGCCTCAGTTGGTAGTGTGGTAGGATTTCGCGTCGATGGATATAGGTTAAAACTGACGTATCCAACAATTAGTCTGATAAGAGCATTTTTATAGTACATACTCATGCACAGTAAATCCTTAAATTTAAATGAGAATAAATATCATATATGTTATTATTAACATGAACCAATGTATCGCATTTTATGTAATTAATTGGTTAATTATTAAAACACACACAACTTCATACATAATCATTGTTGCGTCTGTTAGTCACTGTGTAACTTGTCGACTACTTGACCGATTGAAGTAGGATTATTAATACTTTTACTTTATAGAGTAGGTATAAAATATTTATCCCTAGGGTGCATCCTTTGAATAATACTCCCCATAGCCACTATCTGACAAGTTGACTAATTTGTTTTAATATTAGGTATAATTGTTACATAACTTCCGACTGAGTTTCGGAAGACGGTATTTATTTTGTTTGCCATAGTACTTTTTACATACCCATACAATAATAATAACAGGTCCACAGTAAGCATTGTAGGTTATGCTATCTTGGCGCAATATTTTCAACTAACATATTTTCTACTTTCTGTGTGCCCGCGGTTGCGCCCGCGTTTCATGTATTCTTGACTGGATTTTAATTTATTTATACGGAACCTAAATTATTATCATATATTTCTTAGTACTAAGATAAAGTTAACATATTTCTCATAAATTCAAACGCTTGCCCGTAAAACTGTGCATTGAATTTTTATGAGCTTTAAATTTTTTTACGTGGAACCCCAATTATTTTTGAAAATTAAAAGCACTCTAAGTTACGCGGATGAACTTCAGCTATGTACCAAAAAAAGTCCCGTCAAAATCCATCTAGCCGTTTCGGATATTACCCGGAACCAACAGACAAACAATTTTAAAAATGTTTTTTTGGCATAGGTATCGTAATATCATATATATTCAGTAAAAAATATATATATGTTGAATTTACAAACATATGCTTCAATTTTATTGATTAGTACATGTATAAACATCAACAGTAAAATTAGGGAAATTACAATTTAGAACATATGCAGGACTTTGTTTTCCAAGGTTAATTTATTAAAAGATTTTCAAATATATGTACCTATTACATTAGAAATATCTACATTAAATAATGAATAATTATTTTTGCATTGTATATAGACAATGGAATGTGCAGCTGCGATGTTTAGTGTAAATACATTAATGACGTAATACTGTTATCCATATTGATTTATATCATAGATTAAATTATAATTTATAAGTTTTATGTGCCCTAAAAACAAAGGTTATTTTGAATTGCATTCATGATAAAGTGTACTTAAAGGCATTCTTGGAAATTTCATCGATCGAATTCACTTAAAAATATCATAAACCTTAAGATGAATTCTCTGTATTGATGCAAATGTGTAGTACAGGTCATTGTATCTCTAATAGACTCAAAATCGCAAAAATCTGTTTACGTGGATTAATCAATTCATAAAGCATCGTTAAGTTTTATGCAAATTAGATCTTTTGATTACAAAAAGAATTGTTGTTTTTTATTCATAGAATAAAATACTTTTCATTCATATTTAACGTGTAAAAGATTGGTAGATAATATTAAATTATTGTAAATTCTAAAGTACTTTATATCATAATGTTATTGTCGTAATTAATTTACAACCTCGAGTAATCACGTTCATAAATGTAATTTGTTTAGAGTTATTTTTATGAAAATTATAATTTCTATGACTCTTGAGGATTATTTTATTATTATGTATGAAATTTACTAAAGCTATGTTCCTACTATGTACTGGGTATTTTTGAAATATACAATACGCATCATGTATTTAAAGTGTTTGTATTTAAATTTAAAAAAAATATTCATAAGTTATTGTTATTATCCACAAATGACAAATTCAAAAATTGTAATTTAACAATACTGTATTCAATTTAGGCCCTGATAAGGCCCTTATGAACCTCAGCACACTACCACCGGTTCGGATAATAATCCAGTCATCGGGAAGAATCGGCAAGAAATTTGATCTGATTTTTTTCTTCATGATTTTTGGAACTATTAGTTACAATTAGATGATATGATTTATATTCTTGAGTTTACTAGTAAATTATTGCATTTCCTGATTCCAACTCATTAATAATATAATTACTAATAATTCTTGAAACACAAGAAAACTTGTTATGTTATGTATGAAATATTAACAATATCGTGTGATCGTTAGACTTGTTGCATTTATATTGTGTATTCAGTTACTGTCTGTTTCAAATAGTTTAAAGAATATATTTAATTGATAAATATACAAATTGTCTACGAAGTTTATTCTTGGGAGTACAATAAATAATATAGCTTACACAGTATCGTATTATTTATGATGTGCCTATTTAATGTGTCGAATAACCCATAAAAATAAGACAATAGGAAAACAATGGAAAGCTGGCGTAAACGCCAGGTAAGTGCTCAAGGGGTTAATTCATTAGTTTTATTAAAAGAGTGAAATCAATTATGATAAGTTAATACTTATTTTTCTATAGATTTTCGTGACTTTCTTATTTATGTGAAATAATTAATATTTGCTCGGTGGCAGAACAAAATTCCGAATTCGTTATTGATAAATTGAACAATAAGCTCGTCTAGTTTTTTTTAACTGATTATGCTCTTCGGTAACTTCTAAAATAAAAAAAAATCGTTTGACAAACAGAGGAGTTTAATGTCTTGAACTGTAATCTTTGTCTATTTACCTATGTATATAGATGATTGCAAGCAATTAATCATACATAAAAAAAAAAAAACAATAGACACTCATATCAGTTTTAATGCACAGAATTTCATAATTAAATTACTTTTGTTAAATGTACATTTATGTGAAAATGCGGAGACGTAGTATTCAACATTTTTCATTCAACATTTCTAAGGTCTCCGAGGTCTTGGTTCTCTTGAATCACGCTCATAACGTCACACAGTGCTTTGTTCGCGCACAAAGGGTCGCACGCTGCGAGCCGCATATGTCGGATTGTGCAGACTCTGGCCTGGAGGCCGTCACTAACAGGAACGTAGTTAAGAAAGTTTTCGAGATCCCCAGCCCCCACTCGAATAAAAATGTTATCTAATACACAAAATTATAATGTAAGAATTAGATATCTAAATATAAATAGGAAATAATGTTGTTGATGTCACTTTGCTGATACCGCTTCAAAAAATATGGTTCATTAATGAAGACGAATTAACAAAGTAACATCAACCATATCATAACAATGGATATCCGCAAAGTAACGCCTTCATCAAACGAATATAAATAGGCAAAGTTTAAGACATTTTTCTCCTCTGTTTACTGACATTAATTATTTTTAGTTCCTAGCTATTAATAAACATTTGTGTTACGAATAACAATATTTTGGAAACAGGTTTTTTTTACCAAATTTTCGATAGTGGAAAAATTTCGATATATATTATTTATAACACTGAATAATTTACATATTTTATTGATTTATTAACTTTAATATGATAAAATTTATCTCGGTTTGAAGAGTCGTAAGTCGTCTGATTCACTAAAGCTCATTGGTTTATATTGTATAATGATAATTGGATTTTAGTTCATATATTTTTTGCTATTCGACTAATTGAGTCCCTTTTCTTGAGTTAATTCCGTCAATTGAGTAATATTGAATATAAGGATCAGCATATATCTAGAACTACCTAGAAGCTTAAATAAATGTATGATGATGGTGACTATCGATAGATTATAGACATCTCAGCTATTTCATTCCATTCTCTTTGGTTAACTTGCATTTGTAGACTTCACACTTATTTATATATTACTAACTGTTCCCGCGAGTTCGCTCGTGTGGAATTCAGGCGTCTCGTCCCGTCCTGTCTACAATGTCTATTAAAATATAAATGTCTGACTTTCAAAAATTTTATTTCTCGTTTATTCTGTCTTGGGGATTAATTATTTATATACTACACATAAATTTTATACTATGTCATTTTGTTCAATTTCATTTCAATCAATCTATAATCTTTTTGTCTCGAATGAGACTAAAAACGTATTTTTTTTTTACAAAATTTTCTTTCAAACTGAAGTCGCCGCGTGTCATTCAAATTACTATAACTTTTCAAAGAGTGGACCCCGACTTTAATGAAATAAAGCTTTGATTCTACTCCGGAATATGCGTTATAAATGAATTTTTAAAATAGACTTAGTACTTTCTTATTGATACCTGCAAAAACAAACAGAGAGACAGACATTTCTAAAAACGATAGAAATGTGTTTCATTGCCTATTTTTAGTCCCTAGCAATAATTCTTTTTACAAAAATCGGAAGTGTACAGACACGTAAAATTCACAATTTTATTAGTAATATAGATCTTGGTCAGAACTAAAAATCAGCACTTGGGTCATCTGCAGTAAGCTTATGCCATGCGCCGTTTCGTAGCGGCTTCAGACAGTTCTATGTGTATGGAAAACTATTACAAAGTTTTTGTTTATAAATTGTGTGTCAGCATGATTGCTAGAATAAAAATATCTGTTAAAATGCCGTCAATTCGCTAAGCTCGCATACAAAAAGTAATTTAATAAAAATATACTCACGGCTGTTGCTTCAATCATGTGAATCATGCTTGTAATGTTCTACCAGATCTTTGTGTCTTATCGGGACTAAAAGCGGGCTGACTTTTTTCTAGTTCTAATATAATCATTATTGTTTTCATCCAACAAAAAATGTGATATATAATCTAAATGTTTCTTAAGTTCGTCTGTATATTAAATTCCAAACTTCATTAAAACCAGTGCAATGTTTAGTTTAGTAATGTGCGTCCAAAGATGGAAAATAAACAATTTTCTTTAATATACTCGTACACCACCACTGACTGTACGTGAATAGAGAGGGTTATTACTAGAGTGTCGACTATTACTTATTATTAGGGTGGTCGGAAATAGTAGGGATTTCATATGGTTTTCCTGTTTCTTGAATATATGCTTTGTCTAATTTACTTAGAACGACACGGTAATCTTCAAATAATACGAAATTTACTTAAGTTTCTTTTAAGTTTATCCGCATATTTGTGTCTTTCGTTTTATACATCTGCTATACATTTTTTTAGTATAAAAATTCGTACAATATTTTTCAAAACAATTAATATGTTAATCTATTCTAGATGATAAATTAAACACATATTATATTATAAAGTATATATAAACATTTTATTGAAAGAATAATATTGATTATTACTGTTAAAAAGTATAAGTATTAAAAAAAAAGTAATAATCGTTTAATATTGATTTTAAATTTCGCTGTGATCATGGACGTAAAACTATAAAAATGGAATTTATGTGATATAGGATTAGAGTTATATGATTTATATTCAAACATTCCGAAGCTAGGTAAATCTGTTAAAAAATGAAGTCAAAACTTGTATCTGGTAGCATGTATACTGTGAGATTATCATATTATTAGACGTGGGCCCGTGTCCATACAGATCTGATGTATTAATACCCTTGATGTGAGATTCGCTTGATTAATTTTTAATCTTCTATTATGTCTCATTTGTTTTTGATCAAATTATCAAACTAGCTGTGTGCCTGTGTTTTCATATACATTTTCATTACGTAATATAGTTTTTATTTTTTTATACGGAACCCAAATCATTTTCCAATTTTTTTTGCTACTTACATTATGCAAAAAATATTTCTCACAAATTCAAATGCCCGCCAGTAAAACTGTGCATTGAATCGGATTTAATTCAATTTTTTATGAGTTTTAATATTTTTACTCTGAACCCTAATTATTTACGAAAATTAAAAGTTACGCGTAGTAACTTCAGTTACCTATCAGAAAAAGTTCCGTCAAAATTCGTTCAGCCGTTTCGGAAAATACTCGGAACAGACAAACAGACATTTTAAAAATTGTAATTTTGATTATAGTTATCAGTTATAGATTATATTTACATCAATTATTATTTAGTAAAAAAAAATGTTGACATTAAAAACAGACACTTCAATTTTGTTTATCAGTACGTGAAACATAACAATTATTACTTAGATGAAATCTCAACGTGAATAAACTACTTTCATTAAATATATTTTTAGATGTCTAAATTTAAATAATTTAACCTTTTATGATATTTAAAAAATAACTTACAGTTTCTTTAATTTACAGTTTGTGATACATTTTGATGTCATTTAAAATACCTACTGTATGTATAGAATATAATACGCAGACATTAACATAAATTAAATACATATTAGAATAATCATGTTATGCGTTCGTTCTATAATAAATAATATTTATATAATGTTGTATTGAATTTTAAATTATCTATTTGAGAGGAAAAAACCCATAAAGTTGTTTATTTAAACGGTGTAGTTTATCGAAGAAAAAATAAGATATAACGTTGTGAAGTGATGAAAATATTATCATAATGAGATACTTATAGTGTAAGTTTCAATTTGCATTAGAGAAGCATAAATAAATAATGCCTAATCATCATCACGTTGATTTAAAATGTTGTCGATTACACATAAAAATAAGACAATAGAAAAACAATGGAAAGCTGGCGTAAAAGCCAGATAAGTGCTCGAGGGGTTAATTATAGTAATTCTATTATGTATGGTTAAAATTATTTCTAAGAAATAGTTACGATTCTCTCCCTGGTTCCTGCAATATTTATAGTCCTACCATTTGGGGCTACCACATTATTAATTGATAATTTCTCATGAGATTAATTTACTAATATTTACAAACATTTGGACAAACTTAATCAACATTCAGCATATATGTATTTTTTAATTTAGGATATATAATAAAATCTCCTATTATAGTATAATACTGACTACTAAGACTTAGGTTTACGATTTTCACATAAGTCTAGAGTAAAGATACATTTAATGCACAATCGAGATCATTTCATTCAAATGTTTCTATCATAGCGTTCTAAACGTAAGGTCTTGTCTACATAATCCAGTTTTCAGTTTCATTCATTAGTATTCTGGTTATTTTATACTCGTAATTAATGATTATTTATTTAAACAAATTAATAAACAGTGTTGAAATTCTAGAAGTGCCTAAAACTAACACATCTGGCAACCCTTTTCAACTTATCTTGTACGGTGTGTTTTAGATAAATTTCCAGATAAATGTGTATTGCAGAGCCGACTCGGCTTGTTTGCTATTGCGATAAGCCGTACAGGCATGCAACCTGCTAAATACGTGTACTATAAATTTGCTAATGAAATAACAACGCAGCTTGAAAACTTGTAGCATCTTATATTAATCGATGAGAATAAATTTCAACCTTAATCTTAATCAAACAATATTGTGTCTAAAATAAAAACACGATTTTATATTAAAAAAATATTCTGTAGGAGTCTTTTTAATTACAGTCGAACATAATTCGAGACTTTGATAGTCCTATTGTGATTAGAATTTACATCTTTCTGATGCGTCCTATGCTCTCATTCTACGTTTCTAATACTTATGTAGACCACCAATTTATCTCTTTATCTTAAGTAGCAGTTAATAATCTAGATAAAATCATACTTGGTTAAATATATGTAGCTGATGCGACGCGGAAGTGAAGTAGGTAAACCTGAGAGCCTATGAAGTATTGGCTCTCGAAGCAAGCGCCCTGCAATAGAGAGTCTCAATATACCCGTCCACAGCGCTTTGTAATCGCCATTCTTTGCGGAGTATGTATGTCTAACGCCTTTGTAACATAGCCCATTGTAAGTAAAATTTATTTATACTGTTCATACATACATAGCCTATGTAAAATACTATATAAAACACGAACTATAAATACATTTGAACATTAATTTATTTTTCCAATCACTTATGTTCGTAATAAACATTTTGTGGTTGTATCGTGCCAATACAATGTATCGTATAAGGCATAGTTTAAGTAACAGTAATCTATTATGTACGTGCTTTCCATTTCAAGTGATAACTGATGTTAAAAATAATAAACTATAGTCGTGGAATTAAATATTGGCATTTGTTTAATTAACAATGTAAGATTCGAAGTAATGTTTTAAAATGTTGTTCCGATAATTTATCTCAGAAAACATATTGTTGAATTACGTCAAACAAATCAATCCGATTTTTTTAATTTTTTTTTTGCGAGGGGAATGCATTTACGCACTACCCTTATCTATTGCATTAGTGAGACCGAAGTCCCCCAATGCAATAGGTAAGGGGGGACAGTGTGGGATTCGCCCGGACGTGAAGCGGCCGGAAATACCCACTAAACCCCCCGGGGCCGTCCGCCGCATTTGGGATGGGGGCGATACGGGATGGCTTTCGCAAGTACCGCGTCGCCTGCGGCAGACCCACCGGGCCTCGTCAGTGCAACGGCCCAATGGGTTTGGGGGGGGGGGAAATCCCCCAACCACCTCTTCGCCATCCTCTCGAAGAGAGGTATGACCATAGGTCAACAGTCCGGGGGGCAGGGTATACTCCCCGCCCCCAATAAAAAGGAAAATAGAAGAGTGGGACAGAGCAGTGGCGGGCAAAGAGAAAGAAGAAGAAACTCACCACTGCTTATAAAAAAAAGATAGGTTCACTCATCTTGTCTACTCACAAGACGTAAGAAGTAGAGGGATACCTAGAAGAACACACAAACACCAAGACAAACACAAACACAACAACACAAGACAAACACAAAAAAACAACCCCCCCCCCCCCCCCGCGGAGCTTCTACATTTTCAACCTTTTCTTCCGTCGAGGATCCGCCCGCGGGTCCTCCTCCCGCAATCTTATACAATACCTAAGAATAAAGTTCTAACCTATCGAGCGATTTTGTTTTTCTAAGTCCCTAGATCTACTAAAAACAATTCATCTCCTAAACACAAATAAAAACGTTTTATTTAAATTTGAAGGTTATGCGGCCAATTATTACGATATTTAATCATCGCTTGTATACTGCACCAGGATATGATGACGTTATTTCAAAAACATGCATAGACTTCCTGTCTTGGTGCAATCATTTACCTTCTATAATTATTGCAATACCTACTTCGTGGGACGGGGTCGCGATCTACGCTGTATCAGGTTAGAGTCCTACCGCTTTGTTAACTAGATAAAATATGACTAGCTAGACTTGCTGATGTAGATAGGTTTTAGATTAATGAATAGAACCAAAGAAAGAATTACACTTAAAAGGTCTTCAAATGCAGTATCAAATGTTTTAAGCACACTGTACACAAGACTATAAATGTAATGTTGTCGTAATTAATAATACTCGAATCTAATTTACTTATTAGATAAACACTATCTATTTATTATTAGATACATTGAATTTACCAGCACTAGATTCTTTTTAATACAGTTTTTACCGTTACTCCAACTTCATTTATTTATGAAAACAAACTGTGTACTTAAGAGGACATGCGGTCGGAGAAGTAGGCATTTCAGAAATCTATAGCTATCGAGTTGCCCCCCAAAGAAATAATTATAAAACACAAAAGGGAGACATCACTTCGTAGTACCCTGTTTCTTCCTCCAAAACTGAACGGATTTTTAATTTTCTTTCAGTTTTAGAATAATAAAGGCGCAGGAATTTTTTTTTAATTTTATCCTTCAATTTTGTGTGACGAACGCCTGAAAATGACGATAAAAATCAAGATTTTAGTTCATTTTCAAAGGCTTCTAGTTTCTACAATAACTAATCTGTGGAAAAAATCAAAACGTACGGGCATAGTGTTGGTGGATATATATTATCTGGTACAAAAATATCTACCATAATGCTATTATCAAGGGAGGAAACAGGGGACTACGTTTATATGGAATAAATGCCGCTATAGGATATCCTCTTAAAATCCGTTTCAAAGTGGTCGATATATTTATTTCTTTTCAGGTACTAAGGAATAAATAGAAGCTAATCACGAACTAAAGTGTAAGATCCAGTCTTGAGAGAAGGAATGTAAAGTAACTTATCGCTAGCGAAACTTTAAATTACATTTTAAATTTACTCCATAACATTACGTGCATGCAAACAAGAACATTTAAATAATTCAACAAGCTATCTGAGGCAAAAACGTAAATACGTTAAAATACGTTCCAAAAATGGTTTTTAAAGAAAATTGGTGTTTCGTTATGCATAACTCGTCTGTTATTAATGATTATAGCCGTTAAGATATGTGGCGGCCACTACGCAAGCGTAATGTTTACGAGATGCCGCGCGTAAGGAAATCATCGGAATGCTATAGCTGCTCAGTCAGGCAAAAAGCCAGTTTTAACGGTATTATAACATATCTATCGACGATTGGCGTCTGGTCTAGCCATTGCAAATCTCGCATGTGATCTAATTGTGGCATGCGGCTGCTGACGTAACGGGCTTTAGAGTCGGTTGACTGACCGCATCGCATGCTACCAAACTGTATACTGAACAAACTGAATCGTCGTCGTTTGTTATAAGTCACAGGCCGTCTAGACGTCCATCTTAATTTTGCAACGTAAGACGGGATAGCTTGACCACTGCACTACTATCGAAATAGAAATACGAGATGCGGTTTGACAGCTATGTATATTGAGTGAACGACCTTGAAGTCTCCCCGCTATTTGTTTTGGACGAGCTTTATGTACATAATATCTTATGCAGAAATGTGTGTGTAAATATTTTAAGACATATTTCTTTTTAATATAAAACGTCGTAGATAACTGTTTTGTTTCGTTATCTTATTTTCTATTGGCGATTACTAAGATAACCAATTCAACATACTCGTACTTTATATGCTTTGATTTTTAGGTTTTGAAAATGCAGTAAGATTCACATGATATATATGTATGTATGTATGTATAAATCTTTTCATTCACATTATTTAGATAAACCCTTTAAAGGCACTAAGATATGTACTGATTTAAAAATTTATAATATTTTTATATATAGACTAGCCGGTGCCCGCGCCTCCGTCCGCGTTTCATATATTCTTAAGGTGTGAGTGAAAAAGTGCATGTAACATTTCATTTATACCTTAAACTAACCTAAAAAATGAATTAAGAACAATGAGAGTCTTTTGTTTTTATTCGCGGAGACAATGTAGAAAAAAAGGGTCGGTATAGCCTCAGTGCTTTAACTACAATATGACCTGATGTTAAGTGACGATGTGGTCCGTAATGGTAAACGCACCAAGCCTAGATACTGATTTTCAAGTGATGCTACCGGAACACACCTGTTGGTATTTGGCGACAGGTTTTAAGGTAGGTTTGAACCCGAGTCCATTGACGCGGAATCTGGCCGCACTATCCACTGCGCCATCAATGCTTCAAAATGGATTCTTCCATTCGTTCAATTCCATTCCATGAAATCCAAAAAATAAATAGCCTATAACCAACCATCTACGAATAATTCGGCTTAGTTCAGTAGTTATGAGGTGATGGTGCGTCAAAGTAACCCCATGTCATATATATATACATATGTACATATATATATATATATATATATATATATATATATATATATATATATATATATATATATATATATATATATATATATATATATATATATATATATATATAGTACATATATAGATTAAAGGGTATCCTTTTGCCTATCATATCAACACAATTGAAAATATAATAGTGCAACATATTAATAATCTAGTTTCGTATCATTGTAAACTACAGACGCGATTTCTATATTGAATAGTACAAAACTCAATCAAAAGCGAAGAACTTCACGTATACGTTAAAAAGTGCAACAAAGTCTCTGTTTAAAATGTGTTATATAAAATATTAGAATCACTTCAATCAACATTCTCATCCATTAATCTTATACGAATATGTTTTTATTTAATATTAAAACATTGTAAATTTAAGCAGATCTAGTAAGTTTGTACGAGTATGTAGATAATTCCTAATGGAACCGAGTAATACGTTCAAGATCGAGGCTGAATACTAGTCTGTGGAATCTCGATCTGTAACGTCATTTACAATGTTAATGTTGCATGTTGTCGATTCGAAATGTATCAAACAACGTGTAGAAAATGGCTTTGTTAATCAAATGGTCATAAATAAATTATAAAAATGTAACAAGATTCGGTCGGTCGGCTTTGTTGGTATTTCCGCCATGTTTTTATCTTGATACTGCTATTCTGAAAATATATCATTTCAGGGATTTAACACGTAAGTGTTAAAGATTCTTTTTATGACATAATTGTGTTTTTATACGTTAAACTTTTATAAATTTGATTATGCATTTTTAGCACTTAAAAAAATAAAATATAATAATTTTAATATGATTTTTTTTTTGTGCCTCATGTCTAGATTTAGGTCTGTTTGGGTGTCGGTGGTCTGTGGGTTTGTCAAGTTCACAACTGGATACTTACTTTGGTATTAATTAATTAAACCTTGATATTGGAAATTTGGTGACTGGTTCAGGATATTTTAATTTCAAAAATCAAAATGGATTATGCTAAGCTAAGAGACTAATTTCCGAACAATTATTTCTAATGAATAATAAATATTTGTTCACGGTTTTTTTTCATCATAACTGAATGTTGTCCATAAAACGAACGCTGGTTAAAATAAGATTTAAAGCTTTGTTCTTATACCTAATTTGGCCGATTTACATGAGATGCAAGACATGTAACATTTAACGCATAGCGGGCAGGTTAGGACGACAGCGCGATGTTTCTATAAGACGTCGAGCTGGCGAGACGACCCGCCCATTGTGTGTCAAAACCATTAGCAGTAGCATACACCGCAATATACTTCTATAGAGTACAGTCCACACCGAGGATTTCCGAGAAAAACATCACCTCGTTTACGCTGACTTCCGTTCCACCTTCTCAGATAAACAGCGGTATTAGACGCAAAATTACTGTTGTTACAATGTACGTATATTTTACACTCTGGTTATAGTATTTCAGACTCAGTTATTGGTGACAGTGAATAAATGATTCGGTGTATCCGTATTATAATTCTAATTGTTATGATTTATTGTCGCAATTTAATGGCATTAGCTTTTACAGTTCCATCTTTCAAGTTCGTTTTTTTTAATGGCGGTCTACTAACCTCCAAAAACACTAATGAATAATGATTTAAATTTACATACAAATGACTCCGGAACTTTAATATATCGAAGCCGGTCAGATTTCTAACACTAATACTGACTGTACCAATTTTAAATCGTACTATAAAAAAAGTTCAAAAAAGTTTATTTTTTATTTTAACTTAATCGCAGATTATACGATTTCCGGTGGTCAATTATTTATATTTATGTTCGTCCGATGATTCCATAATGATTTCGAAATTCGATCATAATCATCAAGGAAAATTTGAATGAAAAAATGTATTTCAAATTTTTGTTTCCAATAAAGTTCAATATTGTATTGACAACTACGAAAAAAAATCGGTTGAAAAACACAAAATAAGTTTACTTAGACTGTTCTATCATTGTCTATTTGTAAATTAATATCTAGTTTCGTTTTAAAATCTCATTATAATGTCACCTGTAAACATTGTCTCTATGACAACATTCCATCCCGTAGGAATAGTTTACAGACTCCTAACTTCGCTAGTTCCAACATAATCTAAAGTAAATTTACCTTATACTTCGTGTTCGTTCGTGTTCTAATAGACGCACAACAATATTATAATAGAGCTAAAACACATTGTTTACCATTTAGGTCTGGAAAATATTGATAACACTTATTCTTAGAAAAGATATAGCCAGAAAATTATTATGAGTAGGAAAAAAGGAAATTTATTACAGCAAAATTAGGGAAGAAAATTGCAGCTTAGATGTATAACTAAATATGCAACATCGGTTATATCTGTAGCTAAGTTATATATATCACAATATGAAGAAGAAGTTAAGTTTGGTGTAGGTATACCGTCACATTATCATCTAAAACGAACCACGAGCTCTCAAATAGCGTATTTTATCCAAGGTTAGAATTACTTTTAATAAAAATCTTAAATTTATAATCTGAACCACTAAACTTTAGTTGTTATTTTCATGTGAGACGATTTGTGTACTATTAAGGAAGGCCACAGATATCACTTCCACATTCGCCCATGATTTTCGAAATAGAGCCCCGCAAAAACGCCCACTTCTGACAACAAGTACAATTTCCATAATTTTTTTAACAAATATCACTTTCTCCGTAGGTAACCCATTCTGGAAGCCCACCCATTGATTTTTGAAGACGTTTTATTTCTCAACATAGCTCAGACACCCACCCATCCATATAGATGTTGTCTTCCTAGCAACCATTGCGGTAAAACTAAGGCCCACGAGGAGCGCACAAATATTTTGCTGGGATTACAGGATGATCAACTGTGGCAGAACGAACAAGTTTTACTCGGCTTACTCGATGGCATAGAGAGTGTACGCGCTCCCATGCAAACTTCGCCTTTTCTTACACCACATCGAACCTATCAAAAACGCTTGTTAATTTATAAAGCCCAACAGTTTATAATTTGAGTTGATAACAAGTTTCCAAGTAACATTTTTACTACGTTCACAATATTTGTAAGTCAGAAGTCCAAGTCTCTGTTAATGTAAAGATTATTAGCATTTAAGTTAGGTCGAATACGAATAGTTTAGATATTGTTTGTTACTTAAAAGTAAAAATTAGACTGGTTAGAGGTCATCTTTCAAAAACGCCTTGTTTGTTTAAACAATCGTTTTCAATTATTTTTTTGGTGGGATGCTGATTAACAAAATAATATAACATTTATTCTCACAGTTTTAAAAAAGCAACGCATAATTCGTTTTCTCAGTAAGGAGTGACTACCAGTGTAATTGCATTTCTGTGGTTTTGTCAAAGTGCTGTTTTTAAAGTTGGATCATTATTTCTGACAAGAATAGGAAAATGTAGGTCAACCGCTATCTACTGCAAAGTTTTATACATAATATTTTATAAACATAGCTACTATCAAACATTTATTCCGAAGGCGGATACTATAACCCGTAATTTACGTAAAATCATTTTTGCAAATAAAAATATTGTGAAGATCTTTCCTTTCAGTACTGATTAATTTATCTTGAGTAGCAAGAAAAAAAATACTCTAAGCTTCGTGTAGTTAGTTTCTGCTCAATTACTCCGGGGTAACGTGGGCTTGCCGTCTATTAATACCGCCCCCAACCCTCCCTATTGGTATCTATAAGAGTGAGAATTTACTACGTACCGGAGCTATGATATTTCATCACACAAGTATTATTTTTCTTTTGAAGATAAATTATTATCTACGGTATTTTTTTTGTTTATTAAAACAAAGTCAAGCTTCGTTTAGACGATAAATACGTTTGATTGCACAAAAGTATGGTGTGGGAAGGCGATTAGATACGAAACACTTCCCTTTAAATTAAAAAAAAACGCTTCACGGTGAAAAAACAAACTAAAGTTAAATTCAGAATACAAAATAAAACTAGGCCGCCGTGGGGACTGCCGACAGAAGTTAAAACTTTGGAACAACTATTTTTAATGTAGTAATTTCATAATTAGGTAATTAAAATGATTAACATAGATAATCTAACATATAACATTTGTTTGTAACATACAACATGTATCGGCGCTCCGATTATTATTTACGTTTTTATATCGTTTATTCATAATTAAAACATACGATATTTTGCCCAAGTATAAATTATATTATTTATCTCTGAGCGCCATCATTCAAATGCCATCTTATAATTGACATACTGTACCATGTTGACGACTGGCGTCATAACATTGGTAACACGAATCTATAAGTTTTTCCTATTCCGGGAATCGCTCGATGCCGCTAAAGAAGTTTTCACTTCAAAAACATAAATACATGGAATTAAAATAAACTAAATATCTTCTTATATAAGTACGTTTAAAAGGACAAAAATAAAATGGTAGAAGAACAGATAATAATTAAAAAACAAAATAAGATATTCAACAATACCGTATATAATTAACTAACTCAAATGCTATATGAATATTAAAAAAAAAAATATTATACAGAGTACCACTTTGTTACAAATGTGTGGGAATGTGTAAAATGTTCTCCTCATACACATTTATCGAAATCAATTTTATACCAGTTATTCATCAAAACAAATTGTAATAGTTACTCATCATCATCATCATCACCGTGCTGCTGCCAATTTGTTATTTGGGGTGGGCGCAGTACGTCTTCTTCTTCCATAAATCTCTATCAGTCACCATATCTTCAATCACCCCTTTTTGCCTTTATATCTTCCCTCACACACTCTATCCATCTTTTCGTTGGACGTTCTCTCCCCCTCTATCCCTCAACTTTCATAATCATCACTTTCTTCGTCACATACGTTTCGTCTCTTCTCAAAGCATGTCCATACCAAGATAAACGATTCCCTTTCATTTTTTCTATCACTATTCCAAAATATTTTCTTTAAGTTTTTAAATCTTAGTGCTTTGACCACAATCTCTCCTGATATTAAGCGACGATGTAGTCTGGAATGGTAAACACACCAAGCCTAGAGATACTGGTTCTCAAATGATGCTGCCGGAACACACCTATTGGTATTTGGTGACAGGTTTTCATAAAGGTGCTAGCTACCCGGGCGGTGATCATTAGGAAATGGCCTACCACCATGCTATGGTTTCCTCATGATGTTTTCATTCCGAGGCCAGCGAAAGCTCAGGCCGATTTTAGATTCGGGTAGGCGGGGATCGAACCCGCGTCCATTGACGCGGAATCTGGCCGCACTACCCGCTGCGCCATCATTGCATCAAACTCATTCTCTAACATATTTATTCCTGATTCAATCCATTTTGGCCACGCTACACATCCATCTCAACATTCGCATGATTCATCAATTGTAATAGTTGCTATCGTACTAATTTTCATATTCGCAGCCCTATCCAGGTATTATAACAGCTGTGTCGACGTCATCTATTACTGATATTGGACAAATAGTACTTTACTATGAATATCAAAATCTTATCAGACCATTGTGCCCAGTCGTATCGTGCCTATCAATAGGCTGTCAACGTCAACGTTGTTTGCGGTACATATCGATTGTTATTATCATAATCCAATGTACACTTCATTTTAAACACATAATGAAATAGAAATTGATAAATAACTAAATGTAACATGTATGTATATGCCACTTAAATACGGATAATTATTCCTTGTTTCAGCTTTTCCTTCGGACCTCAAAAATCATCTGCATCATTTTTGTATAATTTAGTGCTCTAAAAGATCGAACAGGGTTATCATGGGAAAACATCAAGACGAAATCATATGACATTTTCTAGTATTGAAATAGATTTTTTTTTGAACAAAAATGAAACATTTTTCAGTATTTTTTTTTAAAGTTCCTAATAATACATCGATAAAAACAATATAATTTAAAAAAAAGATTGTTTCGACCGAAGACATTTTAGCACAAATATTTTAGATGGTTTACCAATGAAAGGTACAAGCATGGTGAGGTTTTTCTACTGATATCATTTAGTATATTTTTATATGAGTATTATATAAAACAATCTACGTAACCATGGGGACTGCCGACAGAAGTGAAAACTTTGAATAAGACTGTTTTTTGTTTGTTTAAATGATATTTTAGATGTGGCAACACAAATGTTTAGGAATCTGCCATTATACTTAACATTCCTATTCATCAGATATAAATAAAATAAAAAACTAAATGAAAGAACTCTGGAAAATGCTTCTGCGACACCAAGAAAAGATAAAATAAATAATAATAAACTTTCCATGTCGTTGACAGGGCGGGTACTTGGCGCGATTTTGGTTTGTCATGTAGTCGTCATTATTTTTAATTTATTATCTTGCAGTATATATGTACATTATGTATTTTTGGTGGTATTTTACGTGATATAGTGTAGTTATGATGCACAAGTGTAGTGAAGTGAAATAATGACACGGAGTGTGAATTCTGAATTGCCCCTATCATTCCCATTGTGGTTGTAACATAAGGCCGCCATTTTGTTACCACTATTGATTGATAGTGTTCCAACGTCTGACTTGGCTGGATGGTCACTACTACCTTTGCCTTTTTCCCTAAAAAGGAATAAATGGAAAAAAGTGTTTTTGGCGGGATCTCAGTCTGACATGTAGCAGTTGTTTTTGTTTTGGTTCTGTTCATTCCTTATTAAGGAATAGGCAATGGTACTAAGATCATGCAGCCAACATTGTTTGCTTTAATTCATTAAACTTGTGTACTTGACTTTATATCATGTAATATTGGTGGCGTTTTGTGTGATATAGTTCAGTTATTGTGTTCAAGTTAAGTTATTTATAGAAGATAACGAGTAGCGTGTATTCTGAGGTGCCGACAAAGCTCCATGGAAAGTTCGAGCAAGATGGGCCACCGATTTGCTGGAGCTTGGTAATGCTGATACAAGATTGAAAATACATCTTACACATATGATATTGGCACAAATTGTGTGTACGCAGACTGCCATTTACTAACAAGAAGAAGAAACGGATTAAAAAAAATGTTATTAAAAGCAGCAGAGATGAATAAATAATAAAAGTAGGTTAATAGCCAATGTCATATTCCATTAGTAACGAGAATCTATAAGTTGTATACCTACAGAGAATTGCTCAATGCCAATAAAGAAATTTTTACTTCAAAAATATTGAAAATTTCATAATAGATATTCTAAAAAACAGAAAGATATGTAATATCTTTAAAATAAACCATTTAAATTAGATCTACAATCGTACAATTCAAGTCGGATCGAGTTATAAAGCAACTAACGAAGAGATAAAAAGAGTTGTTGTCTGAAGTAATTATAAAACAATACAATTAATTAGTAGGTAATTATAATGTTGCGGTTGTAATAAGAGAATACCACTTGCATACTTGAGATTTTATTTGAAACATTTGATATTCCAAAATTGTATTGTTAATTAACTTAACTTATTGTTGTTTTTTTTTTTGTATTCTCAGCGTTAATGGAGCTGTAGATATATTCATATAGTTTATAATAAATAAATCAAACAACACACACGAAATGCTAATAAAAAACAATACAAACGATATGTTGTGACGACAGCATCCGTAATATTTATTTATTAAAACCGATCATAACTGTATTATAATCATATCGATAAGAACATTTATTTTATCCGTAATCATGATAATGCGACAACGTAAAGTCGACGAACTTGTTGACTGTATTGATTAACTGAAGTCATTATTGTTATCTGATTTTATTATCTTAATGACTAAGGCGGGTAAATTCTGAGAAACAACACTTCGTTAAATAGATACTTACTTCTAAAGGATTGATAATTGAATGAAAAAAAGTACCTACTTTTAAAATTATTTTTGAGCATCGTTCCTTAATTCCACGAAAATATTGCAAATTGATGATCGTGGGTTTTCTTTTATATTAATTTCAACGTACACGTATAAGTCATAAGTAATAAACGTCTGTGCAATGTATTATATTATATACTTACGTAAATAGACAAAGAAAAAAAACAACAATTCTAGACGTTTATCGATTTCTGTTTCTCAACCGATTTTCTTTTTTTTTTTAATTCTTTATTTAGTAGAGCTATTGACGAGTTTCAGAGTTATCAATAAAAATATTATAGCATTATTGTTTTTTTGTTTGCTTACTTCTTTAATTATGCTAATATAACCAGGCGGATACTAGTTAATTTAATAACGTATTAAGTTAACAATGCCTCATGATATTAAGTGCTAATGTGGCCCGAAATAGGAAACAAGTTAAACTTAGATGTATTGGCTCTTAAGTAGTGCTGCTGGAATACATCTTAATGGGGTGGAGGACCAATTTCAAATTTGAGGTTGGTACCTAGCTCGGTGTGCATAAAAAAATACCCCTACCTACGTGTTATGGTGTTATCGCGAGGATTTCGTTCACTTAGGTTTGTTATAGAACTGTAATAAAAGACACTCTATTCTTAGCGTTCTGTAAAATAGATTGTACTATTAATTATATAGATTTTATAATGAAAAACGTATACAAAAAATACCACATTGAGTTTCTTGCCGGCTCTTCTCGCCTAGGTTGTTCCCGAACCGGTGCATGGTAGTATTTTGACATTCCCAAGCGTCTTTTTAGGGCCGAAAGTAAATAAAGTATTTTGTTAATTGATTGTATTAAAAAGACTGTGCCCAATTATGTAGATCAATAAACAAATAACGTATGATGTAATTAAATATTAATTATTAGGTAACTCAGCCAGGAAGACAAGTGAGATTAACAAAAAGCCGTGGATTGTGTCGGTCGCGCGGGCACGGCCGTGGCTGTACGACGCGACGTGGGGCACGCTCGTCACGTCACTACCAGCATCCAGATTATATCGCGAAATCCAATTTCGTGGTTTTGTTATCGCTCTCGTAGGAAATTTACTACAATTTCTTTTAACAATTTTATTTTTAGCACAATTCATCGGTTCAAAGAATTATCTTTATATTTTATCACGCAATTAATTTAAAAGAAATTAATAAATCCGTACAAGTAAAGTTTTAGCACTTTAGCACATAATAGAATAACATTACTTATTCTAAAAAAAAATATATATAAAAAATTTATGTGATTCATAAGTAACGATATAAAGTAAACGATATAAAGTATAAAGCAGATTATAAAATTAGTTTTATTATCTGTACTCATTGTGCATGTACCTATGTACGCATTTAACTCAAAAACGGTTTCACCTATTTTAATGAAATTTTCCACATATCAAGATTACAATTATTTTTTATTATTTTTCAGTATTCGTAAAAAAATATAATTAAGGTAAAAATCTTTTCGTATTTAACTGAAAAACGATTTGACTGATTTTGATAAGATTTTGTGTACATAAAGTATACGTTAATTATCGATTGATAGGCTATAAAAATGATTAATATAATTTTTCCATTGAAATTTGGTGTATAAGAAGCTTGTTTCGTTTGGTAACAGATATCCGATAAAAGCAAAATAAAATCAAGCCATCGCACATTTAATCAAGATAAAATCGTAGACGAAGTCGCGAGCACCCGCTAGTATATAATTCTTATTAATACGTAAAGAACCATATAAAACTAAGCATGAACCTTCAACGACATAAATTATAGTATTTATAATTCATGTTTTGTTATGCGAGTACTACGAAATAACATACTTTTATTTTTAGGGTATCAAATAAAAAGAGAAATAAATACAAGTTTCACTGCATATCTCGACGAATACGTCGTAGGATAAGATTTGATAAATGTCAACGTATGCATATTGTAATTTGTAACGGGCTTTAGGGTCTAATAATATATTAGGTTCATAAATAATATCTATGCCTGGCGGGAAAACATTCATAAGTATAAAACTCGATCTTTTATATATATATATGAACTAAATGACAAAATAATACAGTTTTGTAAAAAAAAAAAAAAAATAAAGATCAACAGGTCAATATTCTATGTCGGATATCGGGTATTAGTTGTGTTTATATACAAAAAAATATGGCTTACTAATTAAAACCTTATAAACTCTATAAAATGTAAGTAAATGGGGATTTATGTTTTTTTTTTTAACTAATAAAGAATAAACAATGTCTTTGAGGGAGACTTACGCCCAGCAGTGGACGTCTTTCGGTTGAATGGATGGATAGATGGAAAAAAAACGTTCGGTTAAAAATATAACCACTTTTTCTTTCGTTAAAGTTCATGATACCACAAACAATAAGGAAATGAATTTTAAAAGATCCATACATACATACATTTCATTATTAACATATTTATGGAATAATAATTCTTATGAATAAACCTTCCGGCTTACACAGCTTCGACAAAATAAAAACAATGCGCATATTTTAAAACGACTTATACGATTCGTTATACAAAGCAAGGGTCATTCTTCTGCGGATTAAAATGAGTTACTTTGTTGCTTTATGCTGAATACCATAGCAGTCGGCAATCTTGTCCCAAGAGGATGAACCAAGCTATTTATTGTCCATGGGAAATTTGTTCTGGTAAATGATTATTTTCGAAGAACATTATATCACATCTATACTAATAAATAAACTTGTCTGTTGTCAAAATAACAATTTTTTACTGAATACTTTTGAATGTATATACGATACCAATAACGAACATACATTTTTTTACAATTTGTCTGTTTAACTGTTGTTCCGGGTTAACTTCGGGTTGAACAAATTTTGACGGGACTGTTTGTGTTAGATATCTAAAGTTACTCCGCTTAACTTAATGTCCTTTTGTTTTTCGAAAATAATTAGGGTTCCGCCTAAAAACATTAAACATAACATGACGTAAGCTCACGCCTGTTATCCCGGAAGGGTTAGGCAGAGGTTTAATAGCGATCTACACCACCTACATTTCACCGAGCTTAGATCCGTCCCAGATGTGACCGAGGGCGAGTCTGTCGTCGCCATATCGGACAAAAATTCCAGACTCCGGGATGATACTTAGTAGAAAAACCCAATATCACTTGACCCGCCCCGGGGATCGAACCCGAGACCACAGAGCAACAGTCGTACTGTAAATACAAACATTAAAACTCATGAAATTTCGAATGAAATCCGATTTAACACAAAGTTTCCTTGCCAAGTGTTCGAATTTGTGGCTAATAGTTGAAATTTATCTATCCAAAAAAATTAAGGAAAATATTTAGGGTTCCGTATAAGAAAACTAAAACGCAGTGAAGAATATATTAAACGCGGGCGCAGCCGCGGGCACACAGCTACTAAATTATATATATTCCGTACTAAAGAACGCATTTAATCGTTTTCTAACATTTCATAGTTATATTGTAAAATTACGATATTAACTTATTTATACACGAATAATGACATGGTTTATTAGTATTGTAACTAAGATTTAAATTTGCCTCTAAGTATTACTTTTCAGGTATTGGAATAGTAAATAATTATAATTTAAGTAATAATAACATTTTAAAAAATTATTATATCAATAGAAACCTTTTATTATACAATTCTTAGCTACTATGGAGTTATATCGATTCAATACCGTATACTAACCATTTTTATAAAAAATGAATAAAAAATATTGAATGCTAAAACCATGTATGTACGTACTTCAAACGATTATTTGTGAAATTCTACGAATTTATTTTTCTACACGGCGAGAAATTTAAGTGAACCTTACCTTGAATACACGGCGTGCTTTATTTATTTACAGATACAAAATTAACAAAAGAAACACAATCGTTTGGGTTTATTATCTATACTAATAAATAAAATTGAAGTGTCTGTTTGTACCTATACCAAAAATATAATCTTTAACATTTTTGTCTGTTTGTCAGTTTTTTTTCGGGTAATCTCCAGAACGGCTGGACGGACTTTAACGGGAATTTAACTTAGGGCATTTTTAATATTCAAAATAATTAGGGTTCCGCTTAAAAAGATAAAAACTCCAAAAGAATTTAATAAAATCCTATTGAATACATAGTTTCACGGGCAAGTCCTTGATTGTATGGATTATGACAAACAAAATTAGGGTTCCGTATACAAAAAAAAAACGCAGTAAAGAATACATGAAACGTGGGTGCACAGCTAATATAGATAATAAATTTGTATGAAAACCACATAATACTTATAGCACTTCTTTGATTTCAATTACGGCCTTTGAAAAAGAGAAAAAGATAATTAGTATATAAATATGTTTTATCAAATATAAAGAATTTATTATTTATATTTGAAATTTATTACAATATGAAATAATCGTTTAACTATTAACGCGATGCGAAGACCAATATCAAGAGGTATTGCAAAAAGATAAAAAAAAGGAAATAAAGCAACTTGTATGGCGGGTCGGTTGCAAGATGCAGAAATCTGTGCGGAGCGTGGGCGTCGACGAACCGGTTTAGACGAGAGAGAACTTTAAGGATCTGACAAAACAAAAATAAAGATTTGCGCTATATAGCAGCAACCCGGGAACAGAGCTCTTGTCTGACGTTTAGACGAGTCGCGACTGATTTACTTCGGTTTAACAATCACAATATAATTAAGGGCATATTTAATGAACATATTCTCAATCGAGATCTTATTAATAAAGTCACAAACCTATAGTAATAAATAAAATTAAAGTTTCTGTTTGTAATTCAAAGATAAACAAAATTACTAAACACATATGCGATACCTATACCAAAAATAAAATTCTGAAAATTTTTGTCTGTCTGGTTGTTCCGAGTAATCTCCGCAAAGGCTGAACCGATTTTGACGGGACTTTTTTTGGTAGATAGCTGAAGTTATTCCGTATAACTAAGGGTACTTTTGATTTTCGAAAATAATAAGGGTTTCGTTTAAGGAATTAAACACTCATAAAAAGTTGAATAAAATCCGATGCAATATACTGTTTTACTGTTAGGTATTTGAATTAGCTAGAAATATCTTTGCTTAATGTTGGTAGCAAAAAAAATTAGGGAAACCCTAAATGTAACCTAGTAAACTTGGTTGATGTAATTAGTTCACTGGTTTGTTTATCATTCAAATCTTTAACATAAATATTAGGAACGCAGACAGGTACAAAGAAATTAGGTACAATAAATATATTGGCGTATTCCGGTATATAATAACAGATTTTGATTTACTTGTATACCTTAGAACACAAAATAAACTATGTATAACAATTTTAAAGTAGAAGTCTATTTCTATGACGTAATCAGTTTTTTTAATTACAATTAGATGGTTTTACTGGGGTTGTAATATATACTAATAATAAGTCTTTAAGCATGTAGGTACTACCTATATATTATATTTTATGATATTAATATAAAGTACAGCGAAATATATTTAACATAAAGCATTATTGTGTAAATAAAATTTATTTTGATTTATTATGTTACAAATTGCGATGACACACATTCATTCGTGTGTAGTTGGATTATGGATTGGATCTTTAAGAAATTTAATTGTTAATTCTCGTTAGACAACAAGTGTACAGCTACCTACCTACATTTTTCAATTTGCCAATTAATATAAAGCACTCGTTTAGCACAATAGTTATTAAATAAATGTACCATTATTTAAATTATTTACCAAATATCAAGATCGGTTGAATGTCTATAGAAGCTAACGAGGGCTTTCTTTTCGCTCAAATTGGAGTAAATGTTTCAGCATGTTTCCAGGTTGAAGCGTTTAAATCTTTTTTTTTGCGATACGCAGAATCCGCAAATTGCCTTAAAAACGAATAAGTAACGATTTATATCGAAAATTATTCTCATAGAGAAATCATTTTTCTGATTCATGTGAATAATGATTACGGAAATAAAACAAAACCATTTTTAATTGATAAAAACCGCTTTCGGTAAACAATACAGCTAAAAATAAACTGCTTAGTGGCAAAATGAAATTATAATTATTGTAGTAATAATAATAAATAATAGTAAACGTAATACACAAAACTGGTGATTATAATTACTATAATGAACTTAACCTAACAATAAGATTAGTATTATATGATTTTTTTTTCCCTCAAAATATTTGTAAGTCATTAATTAATAGATAAATACTTTGATAATTTAGTACTTTGTAAATAAGTAATTGTTTCATTTCTTTAAGTTATTGGTAACTTTTTTAAAAGATGTTTCATATCTATAACATTAATGGGTATGAAATATTTATAAATGTATTTAAAAGCAGATTTAATGAGGTTTTTCAAATTGTATTATGTATTCTCGGGGGAAAACTTCTAATTTACCTCGAGTGGACACAATTGAAAGAAAACACAAGAGAGGACGTCACTCCGGATTAGATTAGTGCAGATAAGATTAGTGGCGTCGTGTCGCATCGTGGCCGTGCTGGTCACCGCTGCGTCGCGCGGTCACGCCGCACCGCGGTGCACTCCCCGTCTGCCATGTCAACTTGCTAATTGCTAATTCCGCCCACACCATTCATTGCCATTTGCGTGTTTTCTACGTTGTTTAAAATGCTTAACTTCTTTGAAATCACTTTTAATCAACATATAAATCGTACCAACGATCATGATGAGGCATACACGTGACCGAACGGATATTCTACAGATGTCAGTAATTTCAGGCGTCCCTTGAATTTCACCGCGGCGAGTTATGGAACGAGTTGCTCAAGTTGATCTCGACGGGACTGCACCCTAAATGCAATGATTCATAATATTATTCGGTTTGCGGGCGAGTTGAACGTCTTCAATTATTGTCATTCATCGGAGGAAGTGGGCGGCGAGGGGCAGTGCGGGTGCCGGCGGAGCCCCCCGCACTGTTCTCAGTCGCTCGCCGACACTCTCGCTGTTAGCACGCGAGAGTTGCGATTCACGTTGCCTACGCTTGACGCATTCAATCTCGTTCCGTGTGTGTGTGCCCTCCGTGATCCGATATCGGAGCTCGATCGAGCCGCGTGCAGTGCAGCATCCGCAGCAAGCGGAATCATCGGACCAGCCCTTGTGATCGGAGCGCCTTACCGGTGTACAACCAGTGTCTAGCATACTTCCTCCTGTCGCTCAGCTGACCGGCGCATCGACTGCCTGCGAGCGCACGGTGAGTGCGATCGATGACTGCATGCACGCGCTTCCCATCATTTTACGTGTCTATTTTGAGTCACTCGCGAAACTGTTCCCGATGGATCGTGTATATGTGGACCATCATCGACGTTTGCCAAACATCGATAATTTCCGATGTTATATAGGTACAATGAGTATCGTCACGCCAGTAGCCAATTGTTGATAAAACAGTCTTGGTTATTAACTACGAACATGGGTTATTAATGCATCGCCTTACGTCTTCCGTCAATGGAGATTTGTTTGCTTTGTAGCATTTCCCTTAAAATTTACGTCTGGAATTGTCAATTACCACATTGAGAACCATTGTCTGCGGGGTTTAATGAGATAGGTCATTATTACGTCACCTTACCCTATCGACAAAATCATTAACCAGCATCAGCTGACTTCCTGTAGAAAATGATATCCTTGCACATAATGGATTTTTCACTGATAGCGCACAGTGGGCCGCCCGTCGGTGTCTATGGTCCCAATCTATTTCACACGTGAATATCCCAAAGGTCTTGTAAATCGTACATGAGTCAGAAACCTTCATCGGCGATTTCTAATCAATTATCCGATTCGTTTCAAGGTTTAAGTGAACTAGGTATGTATATTAAAGAAGACAAAAATTAAATGCACTTTAGTTATTTTATATTGTTTGCACATAATGTAACGAAACGGTTATCTCTTATCAATCTGCTCTTGTGAAGGTCGTTGATAAATGATTGCGGTAGCAGTCATCTTAACTAACAATAGAAAGCTTTTACATTGAAAATATTTTTAAGTATATCCATTCGTACTAAATTTGACTAGTAGTAGATTCTTTATAAGGAAGGATTTCAAAGGAAAGCCGTGAAATAAATAAAAGTATTTTTTAACAAGTACGTAATTTTTTTTTTTGGAATTTGCATGTATATCCGATCACTCCTATGTTGGAAACCAAACTAGTTCACTATTATAAAAAGGATTTAAAAAATCTATTTAGTTAAATTAAACATTTAATTTTATACAATAAACTGTCGAGCAGAATGTGAGTCGTTTTCATAAAATTATTGACAAATGTGTCTGTAACTGAACATTTAGATATCAGCAAGTACTTACTAGCTAGACATTAAAATTATTAGTAGCACGTCTCACTTTTAATAATGGAGTCATAATAAAGATGACTATTATTTTCTGTATTCAATCATTTAGATAGTTAATTTCCTCTTAACTATGTTGCACACTGTTTAACAATGTGAAATATAATGTATTATTACATTTACTTATGACTTTACAAAAATATATCAATAATTTCCCATATCCTTGTGTTTAAACTTGAAAAGGTTTGTCGTTATAATTTATGAGATAACAGTGTTGTTACTTTTGAAAGTTACACTAATTTTTTATGAAGTAACTAACTAAGTAAGTCCATATTCTCATAATCATTTACCAGTACACAAGGTGAACCAAGTTAGGTATTTAATTCTTTGGTGTATATACTCTGGACCAAGCTTAGTTATTATCACGGAAAAGATTATTTTAGTGAACGTATTTCTACATCTTTACTAATAAATAAAATTAATGTGTTTGTAGTGTGAAAATAACATTTTTTTACCAAGTATAAATGAATGTGTATACTATACGTATATCAATAGTATATTTTTGTCTGTCTGTCTGTTTGTTCCGGGTAATCTCCGGACCGATTTAGACGGGACTTTTTTTGGTATATAGCTGAAGATACTCCGTGTAACTTAGGGTATTTTTATTTTTCGAAAATAATTAGGTTTCGCGTTAAAAATTAAAAGACATGAAATTGTGAGTAAAAATCGATTCAATGCATAGTTTTATTGCGGCAGGTATTTGAATTTGAGAGATATTTCTTTGCCTAATGTTGGTAGCAAAAGAATTTTTGAAGAATAATTAATGTGTCGAGTACCCATAAAAATAAGACAATAGGAAAACAACGAAAAACTAGCGTAAACGCCAGGTAAGTGCTCAAGGGGTTAAGTAGGGTTTCGTATTAAAAAAAATATAAGAAACGCGGGCGCAGCCGCGTTCAGACGGCTAATGTTCTTATAAATAATTTGCGATGATTATGAGATTATTAGTAAAGCCAGTAAAGAAGTGCCTTTACAAATTGTAATTATTATATTTAAAATGAGCGCTCGGCTGTTAACTTCTATCGTGTGAAATGATTTTATAAATAGTGCTTAACACCATGAAAAAGCGCAATTGTGAACATAATCTAGATCTTTCATATGACCCGGGTCTATATTAATCTGAAAACTATTTTCAAATTGATTGAGTAGTTTTCAGGTGGAGCGCCGCCCATATACGATAGTTTTAGGATTTTATTTAGAAACTAAAGTTAGCTGAAGTTACTCTGCGTAACTATATTTTTTCGAAAAAAATAGGGTTTCGCGTAAAAAAAACGTAATAAAAATTGGAATAAAATCTGATTCAACGCACAGTTTTACTGCCAGGTATATAAATTTGTGAGAAATATCTTTGCTTAATGTTAGTAGAATTTTTTTACAAAAAAATTAGGGTCCCGTATAAAAAAAAACTTAAAAGTTATATTACCTAGTAAAAAATATATGAAACGCGAACGCAGCCGCGGGCAAACAGCTGGTAATGTATAAAATCGTTCAAGTAAGTAGTTTTTTTAGTTTATCCTTAACAAACAAATAATTTTAACACTTTATATAATAATATAAATTATATATTTACGATTAAATAAACCTAGTAATCTCTATTTACCATTTTCAGCAATAGTTTTATTTACATGTAGTAACGTTTATATCGGCAAAGGAAAACTGTTTTTCCAATCTACCCAATTCCTGTAAGTCGAGACGGGATGATAAAAATTACAATATAATCAAATAATTATACATACATAACGTCACACATCTCTCCTATAAGAGTAGGCAGAGTCCACATCTTTCCACTAGCTACGATCCTGACACGGTTTTCGCTTCTTCTATTATCATAAGCACCTTCATACTTGCTTTTCGATTACGGGTACTTTGATCTAGCCTTTCTCCAGAATGTCCTCGATCTGGTCGAGATACGTTCGCTTAGGACGATCCTTACCAGCTTGCTCTGTCACACTCGCCTTGTAAATTTGTTTCGTCAATCTTCTTTCATCCATGCTCTCTGCGTCCAAACCAATTAAGCAACCCTTTCTCTACCTTTATCTCTACATCATCTACCAAAAATTATATTATTAAACAATTTCGAACTACTTAAATTTTTACAATAAATAACACCCATTGGTGTGTTTAAAAAAATTAGCAAAACTCAAAGTCACGCATCGTACGTCATAGATAACAAACATTACATTACATAAGTAATAACATAAATTCAGACAAAGGTCAAATGTTTTAATTTATTTAAATTTCATTAAACCAGTAATGACTTCATTTATCTTACGGTTTAAATCGATAAAGATTTTTCAAATGCTCTGAGACTGTAACAACAATATTCATTGTTAAACAATGAGACAATATTATTTATTCATAGAAAACAATTGTGTCTATAAATTTATGAAAATTAAATTGTATAGTCGAGTTGATTACGTTGAATGCATTTTGATATTTGTTTTAGGTACTTAAATTTTCATATTTATAAGTGGTATTCCAACAATGTTTTTTTGTCAACGTTGATAATATGCCAAACTCGTCTGAAATAGATAACATAGTACGTGCGACAGCCTGACGTTTATTTGTATAGATAACAATTTAAAAATATAACCAAATCGCCGGCTAATGGGTCAGTCCATTGTCAGAGAGTTATTCAACAGTGAGGAATGTGTTCGGCGCATTAAGGGCAAATAGACTGCCATATCTTCGGTACAAAAGAGTATTGACACAACGAGATAAGCGTATCTCATTGTACATTAAATGTACTAGGTAGATATATTCTGCGGGCCCGGCTTACAATCATTGTTCCGTTATCATATGCGGTTAACGCATTATGAGTTCGATAAATAAATAAATAAATGACCATCAAACATATTATTTTTGGTCGTTGGAACTAAACATGTCGTTTAGTACATGATATGATATATATTTTTTACTGAATGTTAAGATAAACTTAGTAATATTTGATATAATTGTAAGTATTTTGAAAGTTTTTTTTAAACTAGTCTAAAGGAACAAAATCATTTGATTTATTATAATGTACATTAAACATGCGTAAACATTTGTGCGAAAAGACATATAATTAAGCTTAGAAAGAGCTTTTCTATTATTTTCTAAAAAACATCAAAAATCAAAAAAATCTTTATTCAATTTAGGCCCTAAGAACTTATGAACGTCTATAACACTACCACCGGTACAGAAAACAACCCTGTCGAGAAGAGCCGGCAAGAAACTCGATCTGGTTCTTTTTTTAAAATAAATATCATTATATATCATTTTTTTCTCATATAAAAAACTAGACAAATCATAGTCTTAGCTAATGTTAACGGAAGCACAGAGATGTGGGTTAGTTCCAGACATCACTATCGTTCACGTAATGATCCACCCTTAAAAGTCTATGTATGACTGCAGATATTTGAATGAATAACTGAAGTGAATATTAATGAAAATGAATGGCAACTTTCGGATACACTCGTGGTTTAGTCTACCGAGTGCCTCTATTTAGTCTTCATTCATCAAATAGTAGGCGCCTAACAACAGCGCGATTTGGTACCTTTCACTTTACCTTGTATTATCAGGCGTTTTATGTGTTTGTTGTAAAGATTTATTTGAATTTACAAAATAAAAATGTCTTTACACGATTGATTCTCACGATACAATCCTCCTGCTTGTTATCTCTTTGGAGTAGTTCTTAGATTGCTAACGAGGATCGTTTGAAATATAATCAGCAATTTCAGAGCATTCTTGATTAGAATTTGAGTAATTTCATAACTCTGTTTTCTATTTTCATAACTCACGGGGATATCGTATATGCTTAGATACGTCTTTTAATTCTATTGTTTATTTTTGAAAAAAGAAACCGTATTTTTGACTTCAACGTCACAAAGAGTTAGTAAATAACAAAAAAAAATGTATTTGTATCTTCTTCAATTCACTGTTTTAGTAGAACTATTCTTTTACATACCATAAGTAAAAACTTTTCACAGAATTCGAGGTATACAATAAATTCGTGTTTTAGCAATATCATTTGCACTGAAACGGTTGTGTGTTGGCGTCGATGCGACCGCGACGTTCGCTCGGGTGCACCGTGCATTTCGTTCGTTCACTTTGTATCTATATTTAGTGGGAGCGGTGCTCGTGGTTGTGTGCGAGTCGGCTTCGTCGTCGGCGGCGAGATGGCGGCTGGCTACACGCGGAATGCAGTCCGCCAAGCGCCTGACCTACCGCAAGTTTGTTACATTATTGTCACACTTTCTGTGCACAATCTCAGCGCAATATCCAAGCAGTGCTTCAATGATGCTGTCGGTACTGATCACCGGATATCTCATACTCTACTGATCTACATAAGTTTTCCTTTTAATTGCCATTCACCATTCGTTCATGTACTTTAATGTCAAAATGTAACATTAATGTGTCTAGTACCCATAAAAATGAAACAATAGAAAGATAATAGGAACACAATGGAAAGCAGGCGTAAACGCCAGGAAGGTGCTCAAGGACTTAATCTATTATATACAAGAGTTTACAAATGGTTGAACCGTTAAGCCTGACACTTCTTTAACGAACTAACTTGTACCTGCTACCCCTGCTTGGAAGTGTTATTTTAGCAATAAATTTTCTAAATTTTCTTGTATTTGACAACCACATACATAAATTCTTTTTCCGTTTATCCTCTGATTATCGTATCTCTAAAGTTCTGCTTAAAAATGTATTACATAGTTACGTATTTTATTATAGGCTCTGATTTTCCATGAAATATTTAACACATAATTTACCGCCTAAGAGAGTACTGTGTATCATCCTCCTTTATCCATGAAACAAAACTTGAACATCGAAGATTTCTCTCCTACCTCAAGCTATTTTTAATATAATTTGATATTGTTAGGGGTCATATTTTGCACCTACTGCAAATTCATAAAATCCTGCATACAACCAGTCATGTTTCGGCACGTACTCAATGAATAATTACGATTTCGGCACTAACTCTTCGTAAACGCACGTCGCCTATAAAGACCGGTCTAACTCGGGTTTTCCAAAAATTGATTGTGGTGTGTTTATTTGAAACGGGTTTTTTTATCGTTTGTGGTTGATGTACGTTACGTGAGTTATGTTTTAAAATATTTAATATTTGTAAAACTTAACATTACTGCTACCCACCTGTCGCTGCGATTGCAATAGTAAACGCATAGTATACAAAAATGTAGTTACATCAGTTGATGATGTTTTTTTTTTTGTTAATTTCATTCATTTATCAACCTCATTTCTTCTTTAATACATTAAATCGTAATTCCAAAATATATCATTGATTAAAGAATTAAAAACTTATTATCAGAGAAATAGAAAGAAAGATGCTACCTTTTTTAATATTTAATATTCGTTGATGCTTGGATCTTACATATATTTCTGATGCGTGTAATGTATTGAATTATGCGTTCTTTTTGTAACGTTACTTTGTTGAAAAAAAACTTGATATAGTATATTATGCGTAATACAGTACTCATAGAAACAACTTGGTAACATGCTAATGGAGTTAAGTGATAGAAATAGTTTATTTGATTATCGTTATAAAATGATTATTAGGGGGTGAAGGATACTCTTCCAGAATGAATTGGTAAATGCTTGCGGATAATAGTAGTGAATATTCAGTCATCCAGTCATAATGTATTAACTGAGTAATAATATACCGGATATTTATAGAAATAGACATAGATTAAGCTTAAACAACAAGAAAACTTTTCTCCTCTATGTAGTTTTTTTTTTTGCTTCAAATGTTTGATAATGTGTATAATCGAATTTCAATCAACGGGCGGACTCTAGAATATAAATGTCTAAAAGGCTGTACCTACTAAAAAGATTTTGAGACTTTAAAAGAGATAATTTAATAACCAGTCCATTGTCCATTTGGGTAATCCAATTATTAGGTATGCAAAATTTTGGTCATTTTAGACCCATCTTCCCCTCTGTCATCAATAACAAATCTCTTCCCAAGCCATGATTACGTAAGCATTAGCATAATTGATAAAAAAAATTAATTAGTAAATATTGCTTACACACTTGAAACCAGAAACCATAACCATCATTCAGACTCAGTCCCATGTATATCGTCAAAAATAAGCAAAATATAGATGTTTAATAACAAACACGTTTTATAATAGATTAAAAAAAAGATATTTAAGTTAAGACTGGACTGATATCTCTATATTCTAATTATACCCAAATACTAACTTATTTAATTTAAATAGAAAGAATAATCATTTTATGACACACAAAGTACAATAAAAATATTATTCTTTCGAATAAAATATGTAATTCCAAATGAGATGTGAAATATATTCTTTTTAATTTAAACCATTCCTTCAGAGTTGAACTTCAAGACTGACAATCCACTAGAAATTACCTTATAAGATTTGATAATCGGCCAGTGAACGGATCTTTTAGTACAAAGACCGGTACATCTTTATTGCACTAATCTAAAAACTTGGTTTGTAAGAGTAGGTAACCGTAATATTTGATACTCCATGGTAATTATAACTTTACACGTTATCCCGTTTTCGAGAAAATAGTAGTGACACATAGTCAAACAATAGAAGGGATCACGGTAAAGACTATAAAACATGTAAGTAATTATCAACAATACATATTAAAGTGATGATAACGCATTTGGTTAGTGCGGTCGAATTCTCCGTCAGTGGACGTGGAACGCTATGCATCTCTAAGAATGAGCCTGAGCTCTCGGTGAAGGAAGACATCGTGAGGAAACCCTAGCAAGGTGGTAGGACAGTTCCGTGTAAAAAATTAAAGGTCATGATATTGTGAATAAAATCCGACTCAATGGTCAGTTTTACTGTGACAAGTGCTTGAATTTGGGAGAAATATCTTTGGTTTCTCTTACTGCCAAAAAAAATTAGGGTTCCGTGCAAAAAAAAAAAAAAACTCATGAAAACGTGAACAAAATACGATTCAATGGACAGCGCCACCAAAACATTATTTTCCAATGACTATTACAAACTATATCACGCAGTGAATAATATAAAAATGCGGGCGGAGCCGCTGGCTCACAGTTAGTTTTTAGTATAATTGAGCAAAAATGTGTTTAATAAAAATTATAAATAACTATATAAAAACTGTAGCGCACACGACGTTACAAACTTTGCAACATTTTACTGCTGATGTCAATGAGATGTTAGAATGGGTAAATTACTTGTAGAAGCCAAACCACCCACAGCGCTTATTTTCCACTTACAACTAAATTGTGATTTATCTGTAGTGTAACAATACCGAGAGCGACCTTCATATATATTCATCTTGAGTCATCGACATTTCATCTTTAATAATCATTTTAGAAAAACATGCCACATTTTCTGTGTAAACCCACTTAATATTCATATAATAAAAACTTATTATATACAGTCTTGGAAATTCCAGAATCTTTACCATGATAATATCTGTGTCATGTATATGGTGTGAAAGAATATATTGTAGTCAGTGGTTCGTTCGTTTTACAGAGGGTCGTTCAAATCTTACGTAAATGTTTGGCATAACTTTGAACAAAAAACGAAGATTTTAAGTTAATATTGCTTATGAAATTACCATTTATGGCCATCCTCCATCTCATGAAAAATAAAGAACGGATATTAAACCCCCGTACGTAAAATTTGAACGCGCCCTAGCCATGAATATAGGTGACTCCTACGTAGCTCGTGTGGGACTAGGGGTGCGTCGATGGCCTCGACGGCGCCAGCTGGCTCAGACATTGCTATTAGATCCGCAGATTGATCGCAACTTTGTCGTGTTTCATCTCCAATATCACGTCACGCTGTTATTCAGTTTTATTAACTTTATACTTTAGTATGAATAGTTAAAAAAAATGGAAAGTTCGTTCCATTGCAATATAACGTCATGTCTGTTTTGATAAAACCTTAATAATCGCAAGAGACAATAATAGATACGTGTGTTTATGTCAAACGCATTGTGTTTTATTTAACTATTTTTATTTATTTATTATATTTACAATAAATATTATATAAAATATTAAGTTTCTGCATACCGCCTTCAAATAAACTTTAACTATGCCAAATTTCATACTGTGTCAGCGTAATTTTCATAAAAGGGCACAAAGTTTTTGCTTCAGGTATTAATATTATGATGATGATAATTGAAAAGTATCGAATGAGAATTCACGTATTAATTAAATAATTAATTTTATTGTAGTACTATGTGGTACGAGTAGCTAGCTATAAAAGCGAGATTTTTTAAATTATTAAATAAAAAATTATTTCCTTCTAGTTTCGTCTCAAAATAGCATCAAAAGTACTAATTTTTACAATACCCGATTTCTTTTTTTTTTCCGGCAGGCGCTTATCAGGCTTCCTCTCTGGCAAATTATGTAAAAATCCCTGATCCTCAAGTCCCTGATCAGGATAATGGGACAAATTTATTAACTTATTTCATTGTCATAGATCCTTGATGAGTTTGCAAAGTTTTAATTTTATCCGACATTTTGAAGTCAATGAAAATTGAAATCGAAGATTACGTTAGAAAGATATCTATATATACATACAGACCAAGCTAATATATATCAAGCGATATATTTTATACCCTAAACTTTATAAATATATTTTTTTCAGAGAACGTTTACAAAAAGAATTTATTACTATAGAAATTTGTATATTTTTTTTACCAATAAATATACTCTTCGGTTAAAATGAAACGTAAGTTTATATTTACACCGTCCGGAGTAATTTAGTACTGCACTGGTAAATTGTACAATAGTTAATTTTAGTAGATTAATCTATTGTATATTGATTTTAGACAACTGGATAGCTTAAAATGCTCATTACTTGAATGCGAACAACCATTTCTTTGTGTTATAAAGAAGGTAAATAAATAATCTAACAGCTGATAATTTCCTTTATCTTCGAACATAAATTTATTAGAATCAGTGATAGCATTCTACGGTTCTAGATACAAGTAAAGACATGATATTTATAGGTATACAACTACGTCGCAATAACGCTTTTTATGTAAGCAAAACCTAGATTGTGTATAAGGCTTCCTGTTCGTATAATTTGCGTCTAATGTATATATATCTTCGCTCTAAACCTCAGCTTCTCAGACTTGTTTTGCTCAACGCCCACATTGAGAATATGTTTTTATTCTAGAGTCCACATCTTATTTTTTTTACTTTTTTAGGCTATATTTTTATTCTGCGCACGCCCTCTCTGCTGTATCTTAATGCTTCTTAATTTCCTTTGGGTCTTCTACTTCCACAAGGGTACATTATCGTCCACGTTGAGAATCTAGGGTCTAAAACATTTGGCGAGCTCGGTTTTCAATCATTGCCACTCATTATCATTAGGTAAATATTAAGTAAGGTTCATAATATAAAAATACATTATCATATACGTGCTTTACACAAGTATTTTGAATTAATTTACGCCCTTATTCAAACAAATTATTAAAGGCAACATCATCCCACCTTTCTATATGTCTGTCCGTAAGTTACTTAATAATTAAAGAACCATTAAACTGATTTACATAACTATTATTTTTTCATCATAAGCATATTCTCCAGCTCAGAGTTTATTTACCTACAATAAATAATATATGGACGACAAAAATTACTTAAACTAGCATTACCATATAATTTTACCTCGCTAGAACTAAACATTCATTGGTAGAATATAATGGTATTAAATTGAGCTGAACTCTGGTTAAATATTAATCACCAAACCGAGAAAGTGAATCATTTAAAAATTCCATTTCCTTTTCTTTGGTATTTTTGGCTGAAAATGAACAATAATCAATTTTCATAACTGCACTCTATGTGTGAAATCATTTTTAGATAAAAGAGGCACTCGTAGCGAATCCTTTTAGATGATAAAATCGAACTATTAATCCAAATTGACTCTATAAAATAATGATTACCAGCCGGCAACTCTTAGATACAGTCTACTGGTATACAGCAAGTACCTGGAAACTATGATTAACAATTAATTAAGTATAGTCAGAAAACACATAAACTGTTTGTAAATCGACTATGAATTAGAGTGGGTAGATCTAATACCGGTTTACCAATAATTAAAATGTTATTACAAGAAACCCCAATCCCATTATCGTTGAAATTTTCAAGTAGTCTTCGTTTATTTATTCTAGTGAAACCTTACCAATATATAGGTGTAATAGAAAATTTTGACGTCATCAACCGAATACACGTTTAGTTTTATTACTCGTTATCGCAAACATTTGTTGCAATTCCGATAAAATAAGAGGCAGTTTGTGAGTCGTGCTGATAAAAAAAAATATATTAGTTACTAACTCACATTTATATTCAAATTGACTATTTCAATAGTTAAATTCATTTGTAATCAATAATGTGAAAATTGTAAAATAAAATTTTATATTTTTATAGTTATCGATTTTATATTTATTATCCGACGTTGCAGTAGTGAAAATGTTTTAATTCACGATAACGTGTCTCTTGTATTATCGTACTAAAATATTTATTGATTTGTATATCGGCATCAAAGAGATACTATAAAATATTTTTATATGTACTATATTATTATATATACTTAAGATTTTTTTATATTGTTTATTTAATTTTTTACACAGTTCTGAGATGATATAGTTTTTTTTTAAAATACATTTATAAAATACATAAGTAAGTGGTTTATACAAATATTACTTGTGTACTTGTAGATACACAGCATCACGGCTAGGGTTGACACCTTTTTTGTGCTAATCAAGTACATTGGTATAGTAGTACACAAAAGTAGGAAATGAAGACATTATGTCAAAATAAAGTACGATTTATTTTACAATATTATTTTACGTAAAAAACTTATTTTTCACTACTTTTAGCAACTTTTAACAAATAACTATCATTGATAAACAGCTGCACAACTTTTTCTACAGTCTTAAAGTTGAAGTAAATAATTGATTTATTTTTATCAGAATCAAAAACGCTTTGTTCGTTTCGATTCTCCTTTTGCTATTCGTCACAGAAACTCTCTAAAACGCTTCGTGAATGCTGACATGGCTGAAAGTAATCCCAGAGAAATAAAGTATTTTCGCGTACTTTATTGTTCTCATAAAGTATAAAGTACAATTGCCCGAAATAACGTACAATACTTTATAATAAAGTACGGGTGGCAACCCTAATCACGGCTCTTACTTGCTACATTCCTGACAGACGTCTTTTGGTTCTTCTACTTTCATGCAAGCTCGTCGGTTGTGGGTTAGACCCTTACCAACGTTCGCAGTCACTCTCGCTTTGTTATTTTTTTTATACGATATAGGCTCAATGCTTTGACCACAATCTCACCTGATGTTAAGTGACGATGTGGTCCAGGATGGTAAACACACTAAACCTAGAGGTACTAGTTCTCAAGTGATGCTGCCGGAAAACACCTAACTGGTATTTGGGGACAGGCTCTCAAACTTAAGAGTGGTAGCTACGCAGGCGGACATTATTAAACAATTCCCTACCACCATGCTATGGTTACCTCGCGATATTTTCCTTCAACGAAAGCTCAGGCTTATTTTAGAGTTGTATTAAATTTATTTCGTTTGTATTTTAATTAATTTCTTATTATGTTCTGTGTGTGTTTAAATGATAAACTTACTACAAAAATGCATTAATTATGTTATTTATAAAGTATACATAACAAAAAGTCCTTTTAAAAAAAAATGACATGTATAATTTAATTCACTTTTTTTATCTCCCCTCATCGATTGTTTGCGAAAAATCTGGAAGAATATAATAAGGAAAAAGTGAATGAATCATTCTATGAACATGTAAGATAGAGGAAAACATATCAAAGCCGTTGTAATTTTAATATTATGACAGACTATTATTGGATGGTACATACATATTAAGTTTAAATTCATAAATGAAATCAACAGTTGTTTATTTTGTATGGATTTGTGTTTAGTTTTACAAATAAAACTTTTAGAAATAAAATCATTGTAATTGTAAAATCATTGGCATTGGATATCTTCTAGAACCGCAAACAATTTGGTTGATTTTAAACTAAAGAAAACTCAGGTTTGCGTGTTTTCTAATAAAAATTCTGTTCATAGCCCCACACTCCTAGAGTGGCGGCTGAATATCATAGGAATGGAATCATAGCAAAACAAAGTTCGACAGTTTTTATGCCCGACCAGCTATACCTTCTTTACAATGTACAAGTTCGTCGGTGTATGGAATACTGTTTGTATCTCTTAGACGGATGTACAAAATACCTTCTCGAAGGCTTGGATATAATGCAGCGCGACGGACCATCCGAATTGTGAATTACTTATAATAATATTTCTTAATAAAAAAAATTATTTCACATTTTATCCATAATCTGTTTTGTTCGTTTTTGTATTGAATTAATATTAGTATGTACACTAAGTCTATTACTATGATCGATTCATCACGTGTAGGCCTTTACGGAGATGTAGTTTCATACAATTAGTTACAAAAGGTCCAGCCAATTTACAAACTAATGCCTTCAAGATCGTATTAGGACTCGTCCTGAACCTCCGTAGCATCGAGTAATAACGCTGACCCATGCTGGCGAAAATTATGGCTAGGTATCATTCAAAAACCGTTTTTTAATCTACTAAAATATCATATGATATATAGTATATTATTTTCAAGACAACTATATGGAATTGAATAATCTATTTTATATCTTACATTCTGTCACCGAGAAAGATTAAAATTTCGTACACATGTATTACATGTTAAGATAAAAAAAATATGAATGTGATAATTACATCATACAAAATAGAAATAACAAATTTGGCTTAAAACACTATGTTATCAGTACAACATGTTACTACGTTATCGAGTATTCACCCACGCAAAATATTTCCCGCTGACGTAACAGGACACCTACATACGTTTTCGATTAACACAAAATTCTTAATCTCTACTGACGTTACCTGTGTTCATATTATCGTCACAATAATATATTCATCCTAATCAGACAGTATCAACGGTTCCTCATCTTGCGAAAACGTGAACTCATTTTTGTGGGTAAACCATAAATCCGCGTTAGTTACTCGGGCGCTCATCAAATCTGGAGCAGCTTAATTGAAATAATACCGCTACAATCACTCTACGGAGATTACTAAGTTACACACATAATGTTGTACATACATAACTCAAGTAATTTGAAGAGATTTCTCTTGAAAAGGCGATCACGCATTCTGTACTATTATAGTGGGTATGTTAATCCTATTTCTAGAGCTGGTACATGAGATGTAAATTACTAAAACACTGTAGTTTCACGCTAAATTAAATCATTAGTCATTTCAATCGCACTTTATATAAAAATCTCAATTGAAAAGTAATTAAATAATTGGAAATATTATCTAAACGAGTTGCTAAATGAATGTTATCATTTATGTTAACATTAGCATTTCTAATGATAAGTTTAATCAGATGCAGAAATGTATTTTTGCAGTATGCAAGAATTCCTTTGTTTCTATAACTACTGGTAAACATTAGAGAAATTAAACGTAACTTATACGATTATCTAAGTAAATCTTCTTCTGTATATATATAATATGTAAGAGGAAAATGGAGTTCCTTTGACGCACTATCACCTCAAAAAACAGAACATATCGGGATGGGACTACTACCATTCGACGCGGAAGTTTTCGTGGATTATATTATTTCCGCTAACAAAAACAAAAGCCTTATTTTTCTTCATTCGTTTGTTTTTTAGCTATATGCACTTTTTCACTCACACTTAAAGAACCTATGAAACGCGGGCAGAGTCGCGGGCACAAGCTAAAACAGAATTTCTTCTCTGTTTATCAATCTTTAATATTTGCTTTTGGTTTAGTAATTATTATTATTGATTTTTGGCCGGAGCCGAAGCCGATTAATAGGCCATCGCCATAACCTTCGGCCGGAGCCGATATATTTTAGTACTTATACAATTTTAATTATATAAAATTTTAGTGCTAAGATAAAGTCAAAATATTTCTCAGAAACTATACCCCTAAAACTGCAAGAAATATTTTTACTTTATCTTAGTAATAACAAATTTTTAGGAAAATAATTATGATTCCGTGTAAAAAAAAAAACAAAATTATATTACACAGTGAAGAATATATGAAACGCGGTTGCAGCCTCAGGCACACAGTTAGGCATGAATAAAATTATGTGAAGTTCGCTAAACCGACCAATCGATGACCCTTAACTGGGTTCCGGTGTGGGCTGATGACCTGACGGCCCGCAACATCGCAGGCCTGCAAAAGCCGTAGAAAGCGATGGTCTTTAGGTCAATCAGGGGTTACCGTACGGTATCATTTGATGCCGCCATAGTATTGTCTGCTTGCCCACCTTAGAACTTGGAGGCGAGAGCTCTCACCACCTTGTACCAGAGGTGGGTTGTGGTACTAAAAATAGCAGCTCGCCCTGCGCTATGCGAAATCGAGGCGTGGAGGCTTGAGTTCCGCTCACTAGTCACAAGAGACTGGTAACTGCACCTGGATCATCGCAGTTTCGGCGCAGCCACTGTAGAAGCCATCCGGCCTCTACTACCGGATTAGACTGGACGAAGTGGTTGTATCCTGACCTTTCGTCTGACACGGGTACTCTCGGGGCACGGGTGCTTCGGTAGTTACCCGTGTCGGATACGCAGAGAGATCACTCCTGAATGCCACCACTGCCCTGACGTGCACATGCACGTGATGACGTACAGCACAGGGGCGCAGTCTGCCCGCATAGGACATCCAACATAGTAAGCTTGATGGCCTGGGCAGCTTTCTTCTAATTCTGCGAGGCAGTTCTGCTCGCAAATGAGGCAGCAGAGAGAGAGGGTGCGAACCACCCTGCTCCCCTCTCGCTGTCGACGGACTGGCAGGCGTAGGTTCGAAAACCAGCGGCACCCGTCATAGAGTGGTCTACACGCACTGGTCTTTGGGCGAATCCGGTGGATTGCACACATGTCCAAGACGGTACGCGGTGGTGTACTCTGTGCACACGCTGTGTCTCAGACCTCTAGTTCTGACCGCGATGCACGCCGCTCTGAGGGGCCGGACCCTACCGGGATTGAAGCGTCGAATGCACTCTTTCGTGTGCCCTGCTCCACTAAGTAACCGGGTTTTGAGAATACAATGGGGTTTTAGTTCGTAGAAGTCTGACATTACCCACCGTTACCCGACGGTATCCTAAGAAGATATCCCATCTTAAAAAAATAGAAAGTTCGCTAAACAACATTTCTAATTAGCTTTGTATAGAAGGAAATTACGTCTACATTGATTGTGGTTTAAAAAAAACCGAATCGTTAATTACTTTAATTATTGTTTTAAATAAGGTAGGGCACAACGGGATAAATATTTTATATATTACTTTTAGTTTTCTAAATTCAATAATAATTTTCATAATCGTATAATATAAACAAACAAAAAAAATGACAAAGCAGATAATCCTAAAGCGGGGACGCACTTGTTATATTTTGGTTATTTACTGACAGTTTTTATTATTTATCTCTGCTGACAATAGCTGACTGCCGTCGGGCGTTGACGCAATATAACCCCTCCCTCCCACGCGTTGCATTTTTCAAAACACTCTCGCGTATTCGTATCGTTATAGATCGTTTAATTAAGGAGCTTGCTAGAGACCTTTGGCTTCGGCTAAAACTTCGGCGCATTTTGGCAGAAGGTGGCCGAAGCCGAAGCCGGAGACGAAGGTTCGTTCGGACACTAGTAAACGTGTTACTATTAAAAAATTGAAAAATTTTCAGTTGTGTTTGCGTTTGAAAATATACCAACGGACATACACTAGTATGTTAATAAAAATAGCTATTATAATATATTATTTATGAGGCATATCACGATCACTGAAATGTATGCCATATATTACATACGTTTCTGTAATTAAAGATTTAACACGCTATACTTCATCACGATTCCGTGAACATCAACTCTCACTCGACGATTGTGTTATTAGGTAATTTATGAGAGAAAATATACGGATAACTGACGTTATCGCGCAAACTGCTGAAGAAAACTTTCATGCCTAATATATAGATTATCTTCGTATTACAACTTGAAGATAAAACTATAAAGGAGGACAAGATAAATATATTTATTTTTATGAAATATAAGATAATGTCAGCAGTGATATTTTCAATTTTGCTAATAAATTTATCTTGGGATAACCTTTACTAAAGATAATATAAATAATCTGGAAGTATTTCTATACTTATAATGTTTCATATTTATAAATGTCTTATTTGACTTTATTTTTCGAAATAAAATTTATACTTCTTTATTATTTTATACTTCTTCTTTATCGGGTCCTCATGGCTAAAGGTCATGACCACTATAAATAAGCCCTTGACTAAAGTGCTCTACAGGCCTGGTGTTTGATCCGGCCAACATGCATCAGTTTTTCTAAGGTATCGGGCTCCCGCCTTACTAAGTGACCAAAGAAGCCTAGAATTCCTCTGAACTAGTGGAAAGGCAAGTGTCGATATTCAACTGTTCTAGGATAGACGCATTTGTCTGATGCGCAGTCCAGAAAATACCTAACATTTTGCTCCAACACCACATTTCGAACGGGTCTATTCGTGCCCTTGTACGAGCTTTCAATATCTAAGTTCCCTTACGAAGAGAAATATGGAGAATACCAGTGTCCGCATTAGTGCGTCGTTTAATGTTTCTGCTCTTCCATAGTTTACAAGACGTTTCACATAAATTTTAATATTGATTACACGTTTTTTTATAGTGTTAAAGAAAAAAAATTCTAGCCCTCAGAATTTTTATTCTTTTCATTAATGAGCATTTCAAGAGTCGGAGCTGTCAGTCATTTTGCCCTCGTCACACTATACCATGTCATGGTAATGATAACGAGCATTGTTACATTATCATACATGTAACATAATGTGTCCCGACGGCTAAATACCTAAATGTAAACCAATTGTATGAAACAATCGCAGCAGCTGAGTAACATGCGTCATTATTTGTACCAGATTATATCTCAGAGTTCGTATTTTCCGCCTTCCTGTTGTATTTTAAAATCGAAATATTTATTTGTGTTTATTTATTTTGTATATATATATTTATTTCCAGTGAAAAAAATCTATAAATACTAGGTTTGTGCCCCGTGGATGCGCCCGCGTTTCATATGTTCTTCACTGCGTTTTACTTTACGTTGTACGGAAACCAAATTATTTTCCTAAAAAAATGTTAGTACTAAGATGAAATAAAACTATTTCACAGAAATTCAAGCAATTGCACGTAAACCTGTGCATTGAATCGGGTTTTATTCGAATATTTATGAGTTTTAATTTTTTTTACGCAGAATACTAATTATTTGAGCAAATTAAAAGTACCCTAAGTTACGCGGAGTAACTTCAGCTGTCTACGAAAAAGTCCTGCCATAATCCGGCCAGCCGTTCCGGGGATTACCCGGAACAAACAGACAGACAAAATTTTTTTTTATTGTATTTTAGGTATAGGTATCGTATATAGATTCATATTTGTTTAGTAAAAATAAAATATCTTGGCATTACAAATAGACGCTTAAATTTTTATTTATTAGTATAGATAAATATACCCAACAAATAAGTTCTACAAACGTAGCCTTACAAAGTGTATTACAAAACGAATTAGGTAAATGTAATGTTTATTCCTATTTCTAACTCCGAAAGAAACCAAAAGCTATAATATCTATTTAAATAGTATGTGTCATCCATTGTGTGGTTGATATTCAATCAACTAAACAATTTACGATGAGTAACGTACCGTCGGGTGGATATACACAACTCTTTTATAACTAACCTTTATTCTGTAGGCAAAGCAAGCCTTATTGTGCATTTCACCGACTTTAGTCACTGGTTTTTTTTTAAATAAACATATTAAATTACGAATTCAAAAATCAATTTTCATCTTGAATAATATTTTTATATGTAATAATATATACATTTAAATAAACTTTTTCTTTACAACATAATATAAAGCAGATAACGACACGTGTCTCGTCATGTCATATATCCAAAAAAACAGTTCTAAAAACCTGGATGAAACACTGTTTATCTGTGCTGTATGAATTTAAATTTTTGTATAATTCTAGTAGTTACCATAATTTTGATAATTGTAACGCATTTTCATTTAAATATCAACATTGATTTGATGAGGTGATTTATTTTTACTTCTATTTTTATCGGATAAAATTTTGATGTACTTTTAATCCACGTTAACAATTTGCTAATCATTTTTCATCTAAATTATTATCATTTTTATAAAAAAATTGTTGTAGTTGAAAAAATTATTACTTGTTTAAAGTTATCCTTCGTAGATTTTGTGCGTTTCTCGTAATCGTGCAAGAAAATCGATCATGTAACAATGAATTTAATTTGTTAATAAAATTCTGAAACATCAGTACAGCGAAATAACTGTGTAAAAGAATCAATTTTAATACAAAATACGTATCGTAAACTATCACTGTAAATAATTCTTTCATAATTATCAATATCATTTTTATAAGAATTGTTGGTATAATATGAAAAAGAACCAACGTTTTAGTGATTTCTTCGAGCATTTATTTGGTTGGCCTCCAAAGCACTTGAACTCTTTTCATCATGAGCCAAGCGGGTGGGCCCAGGAAGGGGTAATGGGCCACTCCGCGTGCGGCCAACTCTCCGATAATTGGTCCCATTAGCCACCGCCTGCAGGTGCCACTCCGTCAAATTATTTAGAAGATTCCTTTCTGCGACAAAGTGACAAAATATAGCCTTACTTTTAAAACTTATTTTATCACGCTTCAAATAACTGCAATGTTATGTTTATTTTCCTTCAATTATGCATACTATTTATGTGGTTAATGTTGTTTCATCTATTAAGTGCCTGTTTGTAATGTCAAAATATTTTTTTTTACTAAATAGATATGAATGTAGATACGGTGTACCTATACCAATACAATACAATTTTTAACATTTTTGTGTTTGTCTATCTGTCGGTCTATCTGTGTGTTCTGAGTAATCTCCGGAACGGCTGAGTCGAATTTCACGGATTTTTTTTTGGTAGATAGCTGAAGTTACTCCGCGTAACTTAGGATACAATTTACATTAATAATTACGGTTCCGAATAAAGGAGTTAAAACGCAGTGAAGAACACATGAAACGCGGGCGCAGCTGCGGGCACACAGCTAGTCTAATAAAAGAATATTATAGTCTAAATTAAAGCATTCTGTATAATCTAATAAATATGTGTGTTTGTAAATGATTTTGACATAACAAAATTATGAAGAACTATATTATAATGTATATTGTTAAATTTTAAAAGGCTTGTAACATTCTGAGATTTAATTCTATTTGTAAAGGCTTTACCTGATAAATTTCGTAAAAGTTACGCTCGAAAACGGGCACTGCTATGCAGTCACGATCATTATTTATGACCCAGCTGTTGTTAGTGGTATTGTGTGCAGAAATGATTTTAATCTCTATCTTTCTATTATATTTCAGGTATGTAAATGTTTCTTGGACATCGTAACAGTTAAACAGTGAGTAATTTTTAGATTATTTTTAGTTTTGATTTAAAACGGGATCTACGTTTTCCATCCATTTTGTTATACTAGACTTTGAAATTAGAAATATTATGGAAAATTTGAGGATGTAATTAATTCCAAAATGAGTTTGTTATTGTGTGTTTGTTACATAAAACTAAAACTCGTCAACAACTGGTAAACATATAAAAGAAAATCGGTTGACAAACAGAGAAGAACAAGGTACTGAGCTAATTTAACTTATGCTTAACTTTCGGTAAGATCTTAAGAAATCTTTAGATCATATTATTCCTAAAGAGTGTTGTTAAATTGTACATTAATTCGCATACATAAATAATATTTTATTTTTGACAGTATTTGAAAAAAGGCACAGATGATAATTTTGTTTAGTATTTCCTTATAACTCGTTCGTTTCAGTTATTACATAATATGTATACAAAATACTAAATAATAGCCCGATAACATCTCTATGTTTAAAAGTCATGCAAATGGCGTCAGTAGCTTTCAAATTATAAGCCGTCTACTCAGAGATACAGTAGCCACTCCAGGTTTACGTGTTATTGTTCATAGAAATTGTCTAAAATCTTTGTTTTTACTAGATGTCTGCCCGCGGCAGCGCCCACGTTTCATATATTCTTCAATGCGTTTTTTTTAATTTTTTTATACGGAACTCTAATTATTTTCCTAAATTTTATTTAGTACTAAGATAAAGTAAAAATATTTCTCATAAATTATAGCTCTTGCCCGTAAAACTGTACATTGAATCGGATTTTATTCAAATTTTTATGAGTATTAACGCAAAACCCTAATTATTATTGAAAATTTAAAGTACCCTTAGTTACCCGGAGTATATGAGGTTAGCAATTTCGGAGATTACCTATTACAACAATTTTAAAAATTGTATTATTGTTATAGGTTTCGTATATGTTCAGATTCATATCTATTTAGTAAAAACAATTAATTTTGACATTACAGACACTTGAATTTTATTTATTAGTATAGATAAAAGTATGGATTATTTATTAAAGTAGGTAATACACAGCCGTATAGGATGACACATAAGTTTGAATAAACACCAGTCAATCGATACGACGTATTTACGTAGGGACATATTCTGTTAGTTATCATGAGGAAACGATTAAAACCATACTTTATGAGCAGTATGTAGGCATCCAGAGTACAAAGAATTTCATTTTATAACCGTTAACAACTGAGTAGCAGACAATGCCTTACTGTCAATAGTGAATTTAGAGATCTTCGATTAGATCAGAGGGTTCATAACCTCTATTGGAGCCCGCATTATAGGACACGGGTGGACCAATCGATGTGGGAGTTTGGGGTCGACCGCTGTACAACAACTAAACGAATTTCGACATACACATTGTATGTAGGATAACGTGATGAACTGACGTTTCGGGGGATTTACTCACAATGTTTTATTGATATTAATTGTTACGACTAAGCTTATTTACATGTTATAACCGTTACTGTTATGTTAAATTAAGTACAAACGATGTGGCATTAGAATTTAATATGCGTAAGCGTGCAATTAATCTCTTTTTGTTTGGTAATTACCGCGATTTTGGCAACATAGTATAATAGCATTAAAATTATGATAGTCTACTGGGTGCAGCAGTATCAACCGCACTTTTGAGGTTAGCGGGCGCAGTTTCGATTCGTGTGTAGGATAACTTTTATGAGAATGATTTATTTTTTTACCATATGACCGTTGTTTTTACCTTTTTTGGGCACCTTTTTTTAAGAATATGTTTTTTTTTTCTAGAGTGTCCCTTCTTAATTTTCCCCCGTTTTTTAGACTATGCATTATGTCAATGTTACTTAATTTTCTCTGGGTCTTCTACTCTCAGGGTGGCGTAATCGCCCACGTTGAGAACCTAGGGCTTAGGCTATATGCTATTCATAAGAAAATTTGTTAATAACATATTACTTAAACTACTCGCATGTCTATTCTGATTGAATTGAAAGTGAGAAACAATTTATAAGTTATGCTTAGAAATTAAATGGCCATATATTAGATTATACCAGTTTATCTTTACGACATTTTCTTTAACTCAACAATATACAAAATGAATGCAGTATTTTTTTAGAAAATCATAAGGTTCAAAACCAACAGTAGAATCCAAAATACACCGATAGAAAGCCACTTGAAACCGTATTAAATATCATGGTATGATAAAAGATAAATGTAATGTATTTATGATTTTATTGCATTAATATCGTTAATGAGTTATATGGTTAAAGTCTTTGATAAAACCGTAAAAATAATTTGCCTGTTACAATTCTCGAAAGCGAATTCACATCAAAGTTGTTTTGCGGGTCAACCTAAGAGCTTCATGGTTCAAACATTTAATACATAATTAGTTTAAAAATATGCGTACACATTTTTTAAAATTCTTAAAGTACCTTTATGTGTTTAAAGTGTACAAGGCGAATTACAAAACATACATAATAATAAAATAAAAAAACATTTATCGCGTCTTGTATTCGATGTGTACGTTTTATAACTTTAAAAATATGAGAGCCAATCTGCTGAACTTTATAACAGTAATAATAATATATCAAGAGGTACAAGATTTACATACTTTATCTGAAAGTAAGAGTCGCTTTAGTTTTGCTTCGATTCCGAGTTTCTTGACAAAATGCTTAACATACGAGGGGCTGTAATATCTGCAACAAAGCATTCACTGCCAAAGGTCGGAGTTACGAAATGATAAACTTTACTATGTTGTTATACTGTCGATATTGTATTTGTGTTGTTGGCGAGATAGCCGTCGCCTGATCTTATGCTACAAATATTTGAGTTGAAACCGATCGCCGATCTTATTGACCGTCTCGGTCTATACACTTTGTAAACCGACCAGGATACTACAAACACTAACTTGTACTTTAAAATTGTAATAAATGATTATTACTGTTAATACGTTATTTTTATATAATGACAACATATTGTTTAGGTACACAATTCCGCCAATATCATGTAGATCCAAGTGATAGAGACCAGATGCAAAGCATATACAACGGAAACTGAATTAAAGCCATTTCAGTCATATATTAAATTTCAAAAGAATGTATCCAGTAGTCAATAATGTAGTACAGTTATCTACATATTTGTCTAACGTAATGTGTACATACAAACATACTGAATACTATATACATGTATGTACATAAATTTATAAACTAAACAGTACAACGTCATATTATTATTTACAATCTAATCTTTTTAATTAAAGGATTCTTATTTACCAAAAGGCGGGATATAAATTAAGGTAAACTAATGAAAGAATATGATAATTTTAAACACTTAATTGTCAGTTCAAAAAAATACCTACATTGTGTCATACTAACTAATTATTGTCTTAATTGTATACTTAAATGATTGCACGTGTCAGCCTGCAACTGCAATTTACTGCAATTCGCTTGTTCCTTATGTTAAGATTTTGCATATTTAATACATAAAATGTTAAGTTTATATGATGAAAGTGTATACTTTAAAAACATTAAATACAAGCTCAACTCTGAAACTTTATTGCAATTCTAAAGTGAACTCTTTCCGTGCAATTTTGGGTTATCATATAGTAGTCCTTCTTTTTAATTCATTAGCTTAATTATTCATAATTCATTACCATTCATTAGGATGAGTGGCGTCAAAGACTGGAGAATTTAGGCCTAAAAGTTAGCACAACAAAAAAACAGAATACTTATTCTGCTACTTTGGCAGTATCTCCAGTCTGAAGTCAAGAAGCAAAGTCCACAAACAAAAAAACCCCGTTTTCCCCACTCCCCATTCTCCAGAGCGTCCCACTTACAATGTTTGATGATAGCCTTAATATCCTAGGCATGAATATTCCCAGTGATCTCAACTCAAGGGATTACATCGAAAGTACTGATCATCTCCACGACATCTCGGATACTAGGAATCCTGAACAGAGTGCGACGGTTTTTCACTCCCGGCCTGTAATATCAGTAATGTATTAATATAAACTTGCACCTAAAGAACTTGCATTCATGCTTATAATCAATTATAAAAGCAAAGTTTATTATTATCTGTAAACACTTTTGATTCGGATTTATCATTGCTATGTTCCGTGCTAGCTTATGCAATTGGCATATGAAAATAACTCGATCATGTTTTTAAAAGGAATTAAAAAAGTTACCTATATAAAAGAAGATATGCAACGCGGATTTATATCTGTAAAACTATTAGTATGTAAAGTAGTTGTTGCGGCGATACCTTCTTTGTGTATCGGATATATAAAAATGTTGAAATACGATAAATGAACGAGTTCCTATTGTACTAAATGTTATCAGCATACATATAAATTTTATTATGCTTCGTGTGAGCTGAGAATATTTTATTCCCATTGCTTTTTTCTTAATTTTATATAAAGCCGGTCAGTTCTAAACAATATTAACTGAGGACCGAAAAGAGTGAAACAAAAAGATATCTGCTAATAAAGTACTCAGCAGTGAGCGATTATGAGCTGAAAAATCTATATAATCTATACAAGAAGTATTTGACTACAATGGAAAAAAAACTTAACATTTGTACGATTAAAATTATTGTTAACAATTAAGTTACATAACTAAAGATAACTATTTTAAATGTCAATTATTGTTAGTTAACTTTATGAGGGATATAGGTAGCTTCTTTTTTCATACACAGCTATGATTTAGACGTCATTTAAACATACTAAAGTAAATATATTAGCCATACTATAATTTTCGTTAAACCTTCAAATTAAAAGTCAACTGACACGAATATCTGTTATATGTTAAAAGTAATTTTATTCAATGGTTACTTGCATTTAATTTTCTTTTTACTATACACGATTCTTAACGCCATGACGTCATTAAGGCATGTCATAAAACCTGTACGTCAAACTATACGAGTTCAAAGAAATTAGTCATTTCCTATGCAATATACGTAGGTACACCTTCGTTTATTAACATCGCAATTGATGTTACTGTATGAATTGCGATGCTCTTATTTGTCCAGTCAGGTATGTATTATAATAATGTGATACTAGTTTGAAATGTCCATGCCACGATAAAATAAATTGAAATTTATTGCCTGAATTATTCTTCTACTTCATGCACTTGAACGCTTGTGAATTGTGATGTTGATGGGATATCGCTGTGAAAAGATGCTTCAAGTCGGTGATGCAGTCAATTGTCCATCGTTTACTAAGAGTATTTATAGAAGCTAAACCATTGCTTATTATAATGCTATAAAGTCTGGCGTCCGCGTAACCATCGTCGCCGCCACCTGTGTTTATAAAATAAATAAAATAAATATGGCCTTTATTTCTAATACAGTCTAAAACATAGCATTTATTTAGATTATAAACTTTTAGATATTATGTATTTTACTGTTTTTATATATGATTTAATTAATGTTAGTATTAATACTAGTCGCCACTGCGGCGTAGGCTTATCCTAAATCTTTCCATACATCTATTTTCCTAGCCTTTCCTATTCATAGGTCACATCTCTGATAAAAGATATGTCTCCACCTTTTAATTGGTCTTCCTTTTTTCTTTTCCTGTCCCTTGTTATCCATTCTGTTAAACATTTTGTCCATCTGTTGTTGTTCATCCTATAAATGTGTCCTGCCCATTGCCACTTCAGTAGTCTTATTATTTTCTTTACGTCTATTATTTTTGTATTTTTCCTGATGTTAACGTTGTTAACCTTATCTGATAGTTTTAGACTTAATTACTTCGATACTAATATTTATTCTGATTGCCGACTTTGGAAACTCTTGTCGCCGCAAGCGCGATAAGGTGACACCGTATGTACTCACATCATCCTCATCATATTGCGTACCACACGCAAAGTTCAAAAGTTTTGTAGGAGACCTTTTTAGAAATATTCAGCGGAATTTTTAATACAGGTAGCTGCTCAAGACAAAGTTCGTACGATTTTAGTGATCTTGGGCTAGCTACAAAGTCCGATACAGCTATCAAGGCCTTTCAAGACAACAGAGTTTATTGAATGCGAGAAAATGCTATAGACTAACGTTTGTACAGAATTACACATATTCGTGAGTGAAGTTGTTTAAGATACCAAGAATCGGTCCTCGGTCTTTAGGTGCATCAATTAGCATACAAATAGATGGATCGTGCGGAATATATTTATTATTGAAATAACGCAAAACTATGATAAACATTCAAATACATACGTGTTATTGTTGACGAGTTTATAGTCAATATAAAATTCACGCTATGATAGATTTAGAACATTAGCCTTTTTAATTGGTTATTGTGATACGTCTTCACGTTTTTATTCATGGTACAATTTATGTATCAACACGAAGAATAATTTAAAACACGATACGGTCCGTGATCGATACCATTACAATCGTAATATACGTCCGGGAAAGTTAGTGCACCGGCGCATGCTGATTCCAACAACGGAATATTTGAGTTGAAATTGTACTTATTTCTTATACCGTATTTTCATAACAATTGATTTAATCGTAATTTTGCAAACTCGATAATTCTTATGATCTGCTATAATGTTAATTCCTCTGGTATCACCGATTTACCAATATTCAACAGTAGTCGGAAACAGAAAACATTGGATTTCAACGTGGTTGTTATGAAAATCAGACTAGCTCAAACTTCGATTTTTTTTTATTATTGTCTATTTTATATACTCCACACTTTACTATATATCTGGTACTCTTTCTACGTTTGTGAAGTCCTTGTGTATCAGAAGTATTAAGGTAATATAAAAAAAAAAAAAACTCGGATTGTAATAATAATAATGAGCATTTTATTGTTTATCATTTGCATGCATTTACAATATGTTTATAAAAAATAAATATTTATAGTAGATACATTTACAGAGAATATTAATTTGTTATGAATATATTATAGTAATTATGTTTATTAATATTTAATAATTCAGTGTATTTATTAATTATATTTCAATATACATATTTTTTAATTTAATGTTTGGACTTTTGGATTACTTTTTAGCAAATCGTATTAAGAATGAAAATGATTACTTTGAATTTCTGAATAAGTATCATGTCTAGGTACTATCATGGACACTTTTAGTTTACAGGTATTTTCGTTGCGTGAGTGATAAGTGAACGCCAATTAATATAACGTGCTTATGGTCTGCCAATATTTCTACAAACCTTTACTTATCTTCCTATTTAATAAAATAATAAGGATAATATATGTATAAGAAATGTAATAACTGTCACATCACTATTGTTTACTAGTCATTTGGATGATCTCATTCTATGCCTACAATATATGGGGCAGCAGACTAAGTTATTCCAACCGTGTCATTAATAAACAAAGCAATAACATAACGCAATTTGTGATGATTCATCCTGTCTTATATTGACTAGGTCGTTTCTGCAGAATTATGAACTCAACTAATTTGAACATAACATTGTACCGTTACAAAATAAAATATATATAATGAAGGGGTAACTCATGCATAGGCATGCATGCAAATCATCAAAATCAATCTCATGCCCTGTCCTCAACTCACTTTATGCGTAGTATATTTTCTTCTTCCATATGCCATCTCTTCATCAGCTCCTTTTTCTTTCATATCATTTCTTACACACTCCATCCACACTTTCTTTGGCCTTTCTCTACTTTTCCATCCTTCCTCATTCGTATTAATTACTATTATATCCACATGCGCTTCCTCTCTTCTCATGTCCATACCACAACAAACGAAAACCTTCCAACTTTTCATAGCATATAAATACTGAATTTCAATTGAAATGGTTTTTAATTTATTTGTAAAATGTTAAAGATTCAACTTAACTTGATCATTATTACTAGATATTTATGTAGGTTTGGTATTTTCTATTAGCTATTCGGTCGGGAAAGGAATGCGAGGCGCCCGTCTCTAAGGACTGTGAATCATGGCGGACGGCGCGAGCGATTTGGCGCGGCAGTCCTAAGGTCGCGCAGTATTCTGATGTCGTCACTGTTTGCGTCTTCATAACCAAACAATGTAACAAAAGTTTTTCTGATATCATCTCATATACTATTATATTAGCCGTACTATCTTCTTAGAGAAGTATTCAAGTGATAGATATTTGGTCTTCTACATTAAAGTCGAAAGATTCTGCTTTCGTTTCTCATTACATTCTAAAGCTACCTCCTTGAAACAATTGTTTTATAATTTTATCTAATATACTTTAAGATTTGGATATTTTTTAACCACGATTTACATTACCTTGAACAGATTTACAAAGAAAATTTCCTATTAGAAAATTAGATTATTTATCCAACAAACCGAATATTCGACTTCTTTTTTACATTTAGCGAAAAAAAAGGGATTGTAATGTAGTTTTCACTGTACTGTGAAATCGAGAGGTTTTATCTTAAACTTAAAAGCCATTATTTGATTAGATTAAATATATGTCTTTTTTTTAATTATCACTCAGAGACAGATACTATAATATTTATAGTTTATAAATATAGTGTTAGTATGTAAATAATGTCGGTTTCTGAATTAAAATGGTTTAAAGTCTTTTCTACAGTTGCATTTCTTTAAAAAGCAACGCATGCTATTAAATGGAGATTTTTAATTTCGAAACATAAATCGACCTCGTTTATAACTAATCATTTCCAGAAATGACAGAAATTTCCAACGACATTGCCTCCATTAAGCTCATGCTGAGCAAAATCAAGCATGGCCTGAGCTTGACATTTATCAAATTACCATATTCTATTGTCACAAATTATTTAAACATTGCAAATCGCTTCAGTACTGGTATCAATATTTTTATTGTATTTAAATGTTTTGATCATCGATGCATCACCGCTATAGAAAGTATTAGTCTTAATTCCCGATCTAGTTGAGACTTTAGGATTGTGACAGATCTATTTTCATCCTATTAAATAAAATAGTAGAATTATCACTATCAAGTGAAATTTAGCGTAAAATAATTAGACATTTCTGATATTTTGATATAAATCTATTAATATTTTGATGAAGGTAAAAAGTTGCGTAAAACATTACATAAAATGCGCTAAATTAAAAATTCACATGTTTTCAATTCTTTAAACAAGTTTCCAAACACCGCAACTTAATAAATCTGAAGCCGTCTAGTATAGGTTGTTACTTCTGATGATTAAATTGGAACGCCTCGTGTGCTAGTGTATGATTACCAACCACACCTTTCAAACGAATACACCAGTTTGTACAAATCTTTGTATGTAATTCTCCCTACAACCTACAAATTAGCAAACACCTGATACTCGACAAGCGTCATAGATGAGTGTATTCATCACGTAAACATTATTCAACGAAAACTTTCGCGAACGCTAATTTTAATAATTTCGGTCAACTGTCGTTCGAAACCAGCATTTGTATCTGAGAACGAAACTCCATTCGGTCATTAATTATTTACATGCATTCGTATTTCGTAGATATTCTTAGTGAATTACCATAATACAAGTAATAAAATTAAAGAGGTTACAAAAGGAATTACTTCAGATGTCGTGATATTTTTAAAAAAATGATAATATTATAGCCAATGGGAAATATTAATTAAAAGATATCGTAACAGTTATTGATCATCAACATTGGATCGATAAGGAACATCGAATTATAAATAATTGCCCATATCTATGCTATAGTTTCTTAATTAACACGCCTAGTTGTTTCTCCGCCAATTACTTGGTTTTAATTCCAGAATGTCATATTAATATTTAATGATACCGCCGTCGATAAATCGTCTCGCTGCAAGTATGAGCGTGTGGAATGTCCGGTATGTATTATCTACCACGTAGTTAGTATTGCGCGGAACATTCAACACACGCTGGTAAATTTATCAGTCGTTCGTCATGAAATGCTATAACGGTTGTATTAAAAAATCAATTTTCCTCTTTAAACATTTTAGTTTAAAGGCGTTAATCGCTTAACAGTCGGCCCTACGTTGAAGTCAATACATATTGGGGGCGTTTATTGGCGAGAATTAGGCGCATCCCGGTTGTTGGACGAAATCGCTATCCTTCCTACGCTTGACTATTATTCGATGGGGACTTTCGGACAAATCAAGGTTTGGTTATAGCGTATAGTAACAGATAAGCTTTCTCATCTTTCAAGAATTCAGATTTGCTTATATCAGCGTTTCTCATCCTTATTTTGCTCACCGCCCACTTTAAGAATATGTTTTTTTTCTAGAGTCCGTCATTTTAATTTTTTGCCTTTTTAGGCTATATTTTTAATCTGCCGGCGCCACCTCTACGCTATCTCAATACCCCCTAATTTTCTCTGGGTCTTCTACTTCCAAAAGGGGGCGTTATGGCCCACGAAAATATTTTTAAAACATTTTATGTAACTATGTATATACAAAATTACATTTACAGATAGATGTAAAATTAACGTCTTAAAATAAATGTATTTCGATAATGGTAAACGTTGATCAGATAAACACATGTCACAATATTGGTCATTCATATACGGTTGGTCTGTTGTCCATTGTGTCTCCGCCATCCGTCTGGCTACAGAGATCTGTGTCGTTAACGACTCATTCATCGGCGACCATCTGGTTCTGCGAACATCACACTCACCCTTTTTATCTCTTATCCTATTTAACATTCGAATAATGTGAAATTAAAACATAAGTCTTTCATTTGTTTTTAGAAAATGAATGAATGATTAATTAATAACATTTGTGAGTAGACGAACTATTACAGTTGTGAAAAAATAACTTTATTCACCACGCGGCGTCCTATAGTACAAAGAAATATTGTTATAAGTATAGCTAACATATATGTAAACTTTCCTGTTATAATGTATGTAGTAACGAAGAGAAATCCATTGAAGTTAAGGTCCAATATAGTGATGACACATTGTTTTATATCGTATTATGATATATTTTAATAAATTATGATTAAAAACGGGTTTTTTCGTAATTTTAATTTAAAAAAGTAACTAGTGAAAAATATGAAATGTTGTGTAAGGAACTCGAAACAAAAACAAATCACGAAAGATTTATTTATACTTTCAGAGTAAAAGATTAACATTCAAAATGATAATTGGTTTCAGAAACTAATCATTAATCATGTCTCTTCATATTAATTTTTCTGCAATTAATGCATTACGATTCGTGTTATTATACATTAATATGTCGATTACCCATAAAAATGAGACAATAGGAAAACAATGGAAAGTTGGCGTAAATGCCAGGTTAGTGTTCAAGGGGTTAAAGTTGAATATTAAATAACAGAAATAGTATAAAGCTGAAAATACGGGAAAAAGACTCAGAAAAATACTTTAAAAAAAGTCGAATAGAATCAGCCGAGATAGCAGTGTTGTTATAAATATACAAATTGTTAACTAAAAAGACATACAGTTTATTTACTTTATCCTTTAATTAATAGAAGCTAAATAAAGGTTTGTCTAACAAAGCTTTCTCTTGTTAATTGTCGCTGCAGTAGCGATCTGCATAAAATTATATTTTTGAAAATCATTTTAAGCATTCACTACACATTATGGCATTCATATAGAAGTAATTCCGAACATAAATGCAAATTAAAAAAAAAAACATATTTTCATTTAAACATATTAAACACGTTTTCTTTGGTTAAAAACACAATAAATCCATAATACGAGTCCTTGTTCGTTAAATGTAAAACATAGTCATCCTTTACTTGTAAACTACACTTTAAAACTTATAAACCGTTACATACTGTTTTAAAACTAGTTTATTTATATTAAAATAAAAATTATCTTTATTTTCAGCCTATGAAAAAACGAAATAAGAATAGGATAACATTTTATAGTATTACAAGACTACGCGTAAAGTAAAAAAGAAAAAAAAAAAACGTATAAAGGAAATAAAAATGGCGTATGGATAAAATGCATCTTAGCATTAATTTATCTTATATGTATGTGCGTATATAGTTTTGGCAATGCTTACTTGCGCGGCTCCGCAGTATTTCATGATTAATTCAATCGGATGCGCACGACAGATACCTCCGCCGGCCTCACCCGATCATCCGACCCTTTTGGGAAGTGGTCTGAACAGTTACTTTGAATCGTCTTTCTACAGAAACATGCTTAATAACCATTGCGCCTGTTGCTTATATCTGGATTTATTTAAGCTTATCTTTTTTATAGGCTTACAGAATTTTTCAACTCGGACATTGCTGCTTTATTGTACAAGAAGTTCAAGATTTTGTATCTGTAGCAAAGAAATACAGGTCTTTACTGACATTATTATTATACATTATCCCTCTTTAATAAGATCTTAAGTGACATTTCAATTGGCTATCTTTCAGCCCAAATATTTCGGAATTAATATTCTTAGGTGACTGGGCAAGCCGGTAAGGGTCGTCTTATGCGAACAAAACTCGACCAGATCGAGGACGTTCTGAAGAAAGGCCAGATCAAAACAATCCGAAACGGAAGCGCATGTATGAAAGCGTCTACGAAAGTAGAAGAAGCGAAAGACGTGTATCAGATGGTTGTAATATCTGTCTACCCTTATGATAGAGAGGCGTGGTGTTATATATGTGATACCCTTAGTCAGACTGGAAGTTTTAGTCGAGATTACTTTACTTATTCACATTGGTAGAATGCAGATTTTTTTTTAAAACCCGTACACTTCTAGTGAAAATAATATACCTATTACATAAACACCTAAAACTTATTCATAACTAATAAATAAATATTTAAAAAAGCTGTGATCGTTTTAAACCATTTAAAGGCAGCGCAGATTCCCGAGCACATTGTGATTGGAAGTAACGATCTCCCTACAGGAGAGAATCATTTCCTGCAAGTCCTCGAACTGTGCGACTCGTCGTCGTCCTCCGTAATATTATTTTAAGCTTCCGCTAATATCTTTCTACTCACGTAATAAGCGTTTGACAATATTGTTCTTATTACAATTTTCTTGTGTGAAATAAGCTCTGAAGTTGTTTAAAAGACCCTGGCTTATTTTGTATTCTGCAAATAATCTCCTTTTATAATTTTAGATATTCTATTATATTAAATAATATACCAGTTTTGAAGTTTTACTGAAATATCCTTAACGAGGAAACCCAATTTATATGAGTTTTTTTTTATCATAGACGTGTTCTAGTTTTAGTGTTTTATTATCTCAGGTAAATAAATGTAAAAAAACATGTTTGTATGAACACGCATGGACTGTAGTAGGTAGAGTGGATTAAAAATAATAAAAAAGTTCAATTCGATAGGCTTTCTGATTATTTTTTTTTTACGTGAAAGTAAATTGTCGTTTTTCTTTATTCGAATTAGTTGTTTTTACTATTTCATAAATGTTATTCGTAAATTGTGATTGAAAAAATCTCTAAATTGCTGTATAATTCTATGATCATTATACTATTTTGGCGATTTTCATAATCTTACACTTATTTGCTATATATTTTTGAACTTACATTACTTAACTGAGAGTTAAACGATCTCGCTTGAAGTTATTTATGCAATGTATATCGTTTCCTCGTTCATTGTAATATGCATTGTAGGTGTTTAGTCTTAAAGGAATACCTTTGTGGCGAATACTTCCGTAAAATATATTTATGTAGTCCCGTCGAGCGCAACCCGGAAGCAGTTCAATTAAGTCTGGTATTTAAGGTTACCCATCTACCGGCAAGCTCTGATTGCGCCTCACCTCCCCCGACCCTAGGGAATTCCTACTTTCCTTTTAATTTTCGAATACAATAAATATTCTTTCTCCAACATCTTTGCTCTCAAACGGAGTTCATAAATCAGAAAGATTACTTACTGCACAGCTTTGTACGACGTATAAAAATGAATACATATTTTTTTCCCAACAACTCTGCTATAGATATTTTATGTAAAAAAAAAATGTGTGTTATAAACGGCTACAAATTTGTCGCTGGTTCACATCTACAACAGGAGATATAAATTATCGTAATTTTTATCAATACATTTCTCATCGTAACATGCTAAATTTACGTGTAAAGTTTGCTTTTATCGACTTTAGTCTTAGTAGAATTATTCAAGGTTTTAGAATTAAATTTATGAGAATTCTCTGTTATCGTAGTTGGATTTAATTCTCGACGGTTGTATAGGTAGACTGGAATCGTAGTAATTTACTTATGTAGAATCGAATTTTACCTAGAATTATATATAGAAATGTTACATAATGTAACGGCTAAAACATAAGGTGGAATCAAAACCTGAAATGTATACAAATATTTAGTGAATAAAAATATATCTATAGATGGAATCACTCGAATTCGCTACATAAAAAAAAAAACAAATTAATGCCAAAGGAAAGATAAAATCTCACGGAAAAGAAAACAAAACAGTAATGTATATTTATTTGTTTTTGCAGAAATGATTTCAAATACATTGTAATAGAGAATTAACATTCCAAAATCGTTCTACATATATTTTTTTAATGTAAAGTCCCAGCAAACGCGTGGATGAGCTAATTTATAAGCTATCTATTTTTTTTTTAATTGTACGTTGCTGATAAAAAATATATAATGCACTACAAATTTATTATTATTATATTTGCAAAAAAAAAAAAAAAAATTTTTTACAAGATAAATAAAAACGAACTTTTTACCGTCGCACCATATGCGTAGACAAGCTAATTAATAAATTAAACGTTGCTTTTTTAAGTTTTTTTTATGTTTCTGGTAAATATAGTTTATATTATAATAATTTATTCATTGTCATGATGTCATGAAAAAAACTCATTTAATTTTAGCTTATAAAAGTATGTAGCAAAGAGTTAATAAGTAAACGAAAATTATTACCTATCGGTTAGTTAACTCACATATTACAGTCTCAGTAAAAAAAGAACCGGGTAAAACTCATTTGCAATTCGAACGCATATGTTATTTATACAGATGGTGTTGGTAGGGTTTAGTTCTATTCGCAATCGGGATGAAATGTGAGCGCAATAAGCACGCTCAGTCTCATCTCCGGTATCGTTTCACTTAACGCGCCCATTCCTGAGCGACGGACACACTTCAATACCCCGGGACCGGGTGAGGTCGGCCCCAACGGAAACCGTTTACTAGAATACTCTTATGTTTTTACCATTAATCTAATTATTAAGTGGATAATTGATACCGTCCTTATTAGTAAAGGAAACGCCGGCGTACATAGTTTACTTTTTAACACACCTTTCAGTACAGATAGTACTAGGCACTATTTTATTTATTTAGTCTGATTTAATGTTTCATATCCGTTTTTCTAAAGTAAATTTCCAAGCGATTTAGTTAACTCGAATTCATTTCAATTGAACTAGTGAAAACATTCGGCAGGTATTAATAATAACTGATCCGTTATTATAAATAATAATGACGAGCTTTATAGAATTTAATAACAAAATAAAACAGGTTCGATTCCAATCAGATAGCATTAATATTTATCTTATAAGATTTGCTTTTATCTTAATAGCTTTTGTAACCATAGATTTGGAACCTGGTTTTAACAGCGTTATCGATCTTTTGCGATACTAACGCAAGGCCGCCTTTTTGACGTTGGGTATCACGTCTTTTCATCGATTGAAGCGTAGGAAAATTACATCTTAGTATTACTTGATAGAATAGCAGACGACACACTAACGTAAATAATTCTTTATTTAAATTAATAGTATTATAAATTGTGTCATCTTGCTGATATTTCAAATTGCTATTTTAAGTTTTAAAATATAATCACCTTTAAGTGTTAAAATACATAGTTTTTCTTTACGTCATAAAGAAAAAAAATATTTTACTAACAAAAAGTATGTGAAAAACCTATATATATAAATATGCAAAGGCAAAATAGGTTAGTTCATTTTTCTCGTCAACCACACACTCGTACTTACAAATTTTTGTTTGTTCTATAGATATTAACGTGCTTTTTATAATCAAAAATTAGGAAGAGTTTTTTTCTCATTTTTTACAAGAACAATAGTGCACTGTCTTGTATGTAATTACATATCACAGTGTATATTCTCGCATAACTATAAAATTAACGAATAGGTTAAGAAAAAATAATTTACAAAATTGTTAATTCATATTTTGTTCCTTAAAATTTTTAACAATGATTATAAGTCGATTTTCGACCAACGAGCGAAAACTAGTGTGAACAATATAACTACTCCTACTAACACTTTTGGGGTTTTTTTAAAAACTGTATTTAGTAAGTACTCAGTAAATTTGTACAGCACATTATCACCGGGGCTTATGCAACTACGTACTAAATCTCTACAGATAAACTGCCCTTTGTTTCGTTCTAAGGAAAGAAACCTAATGAACTATATGGTTTACTTTGTTATAGTGGTAAAACCTTGTAACAAACTAGGTGTTTCCGAGATATATGTAATGCAACAAAGTAATATACTGTATTTTAGATACTTCGATAATTTTAGATATGTATAAATTGCTGTAATAAAGCTATGGTTTTTATTAGTACACAGAATGCATGTTTAAGAATATTAAAAAAGTAATTAATTTATCATTAATTAGATTATAAAAAATATACAATAATAATAGAACTTCGTATTCAGATTTAACAGTTTGTAGGTAATATTCACGTTTTTAATTTTAACGTTTATTGGACTGGTCGCTTTAATATTCGGAGTTAGTGGATAAGATTGTCTGTTCTTTAGCATTCAAATCTGGTAAATTTTTGCTAACATGGCAATGATTTCGCACAAATCTGATTCGTCCCTTCAGATCGACGCACGGTACAAAGGGAAACATTAATTAATTAACTAAGTCTTGCTACTGCATGCATGTGTTTGTTAATTCAAAGCGTTAATATACTCCTTTTTTTTGTTAGTATTAAGTACATTTTAAGTGTCTCTATTTATTTCGTAATATAATTTTAATATTACTAATGTATTTATATACGGGTATTGTCAAGAAATTAACACCTATCAACAGAAATGTTTTTTCTGGCTAGAGTAGTACGACATACGGCCTAATATTATTGGTACCTATGTCAAATATGAGATATTAAATAATAGATCGTCTGTCGTTTTTACAGTAACGTATAATAAAATAAATAGGTACTTGGCGATATTGAAGCGATGATGGCGCAGTGGATAGTACGGCCGGATTGCGCGTCAATTGACGCAGGTTTGAATCCAACTATCCAACTCTAAAATCAGCCTTAGCTTTCGGTGAAGAAAAAGATCTTGAGGAAACCATATCATGGTGGTAAGGCATTTTCTATAATGTCCGCCTGGGCACCGCCCTCAAGTTTAAGAACCTGTCCCCAAATACTATAATAGGTTATAAAATAGATTGTTTCCGGCAGTATCACTTGAGAATCAGTACCTCTAGGCTTAGTGTGTTTACTATCGTCATTTACATCAGGTGAGATTATGGTCAAATCACTAAACCTATATCGTGAAAAAAAAAATTAGAAATAGAAGTAAATTAATAATTATTTAAAAAAGAAAATGAATGTTACTGTTGAGATCTGTAATGGCGGTATTTAAAATTTTAAATATTTGTCAAAAGAACATTCAATTACTTGAATTACAATTTCAATTAGAAATCATACATTTGGGAACGATTAAAAATACATAAACACAGATGTAATAAGAAACGTATTGGGGAAAAATAAAATGGGGGATCTATTTCACTATAACAGTGGAAATATAAAAGTTAAAATGTAACCCGCAAAACGACGACATCAGTTTTTTAAATAATTTTATTTTTTAATTATTATTTTTTTTTTTTTCTGTGTAGTTCCCAGAATATTATTTAAAGTTATACCAATCAAACTGTTTACGATGTCTTTTTTTATACTAAGTAAAACTTTAATTGATTCAATTTACTGAACATATTTTATTATTGCATTGTTTATTAAACATAGTTAAAGAATCATTAATTTTGTATTTTACAAGTAACGTCCACTTATAATTCGGTTGCCGAAACGAAGCTAATGAACTTTCGCCCGTCCGAAGTTTTTCTGGCAACATCCTCACTGTTGCTGCAAACATTAGCGGTTGTATAGCCAGTCCCCTAACACAGGTTCGCCTCCCTCTATCTACGCTTTTGTGCTGAAATCCGAGCGTACTTTGATTGGCGATGACTTGCCCTTTGTCGTGTCAAGTTAATTTTGTCCGTCGAACGTATGTATGTCTATGTGTTTTTGCTACAAACTTAAACCAAGACTAATTTTCCTGGCATACCGCAAAAGTTTGACCTCCATCAAATTTTTTTTTTAATTCTTATAACATCTACTTATTTATTAATTCGCACATGGTTAGTGATGAGCGATTTTTATTACATACATATATAAAACATAATCCGTAAAAAAGAAAGCCACACCAGAACCAAAATATTTATGTAAAAATATACTACATTCTTGTTGCTTTAACCATTAATCTTCACGGTTACGAGATTCGGAGATGCAGTATAACTGCAACTGTTACTATGTTGTTAATGATACTTGGAAAAAAAATGTAAGCAGGAGGCATCTTTTATTAATTCCCCGTACTTACGGCACAGCCGCGGAATGAAGTCGACCGCCATTTTTCTGCGGACGAGATTTAAATATGGAATTCCGGTGTGCGAGTGGGACAGGCTCGTGCCATTGACCTTGTGATCGCCAGGGTCGCGCACGCGCCCGCCCGCCCCCGCTCTGTTCACGCTGCGCCCGCGACGCGATTTTACGGCATAACTTGGACCATTCCTTATAATTAATATTGCATATCATCTTTATTCTTCCATTTATTAATTTTTCAAGGAATGTTAATATTCCATTAAAAATATACCTATTAGAATTTACCTATCATTTATTTAAAGATAATGTTTCTAAATTTTCAGAAAACACTAAAGTTTCCAGAAATAACATACATTTCTTTAAAAAAAAGTCGAATATTACATTTTTTTTTTCTTATTAAATTCTCTACTTGTCTTATTAAATCATTAAACACCGAGCAAAGTTTCTGTGTCGCTCAATTTTGACCAAAAACTCCCTACAGCAATGAAGTGTGGTACACTGTGCGCAAAATTTGACTACGAAAACACCACTGCTACATGCATATTCATGGCGCAAAGCAGCAAAGCCATCCCAATTAGTACTTAGAAGTGGCAATTTATTTTTGATTGATTTTAAGCTTGGTTATAGTTAGCTATAGCTATAGGATGCAGTATTCATTAATATAAAAGAGTATTACTGCAAAACACAAACATAAAACTGCAGAGTTTTTGAAGTAATGCAAGGAAAAATCTGTTTAATTTTTTAAGTCAATTTGCAACTTACATGCGCAATAAAAACTCGGTTTGCAGACGCAGCAAATTATAGAGGCTTGTAAAGTAGTTATATTTTATTATTCAAATTTTATCTCATATTTTTCACACCTGGCTTTATATTCCACCGCATGTAAAACTATTCTTATAGTATAGACGCAAGTTTTGATCATTATGCAGGAATGCTATTTGGTGAATAATCTATAAATTTTGCCGGTCATTCAAGAATTCAAATTGTGTACACGAAGTAGACCTAATCAATTATAATTTAGTTTTCTCGAATGTGAAAGTAAAATATATCTTGTGCATGTAATAATAAAAAAAGTTTTAACAGATTTTAAAAGAACATGCGGTCGGAAAAGTAGGTATTTCAGAAATCTATTGCTATCTCGTTGCGCCCCAAAGTAAGAATAAAACACGAAAGGGACTTATGCAGCTCGGGCTAATTTTACCGTATGCAAAATAGACGAAAACATCATTTCGTAGTACCCTGTTTCCTCCTCCAAAACTAAACCGATTTTTAATTTTCTTTCAGTTTTAATAATAAAGACTTTGGTTATGCCTGTACCTTTTGCTTTTTTTTATTTTATTTATCAAATTTGTTTGAAGAAAGCCTGAAAATGACGGTAAAAATCACGCATTTTTTTTTTCATTTTCAAAGGTTCCTAGTTTCTATAACAATTAATTTACGGAAAAAATCAAAACGTACGGGCATGGCGGTGGTAGATATATGTTATTTCTTATAAAAATATTTACCATAATGCAGGGAGGAAACAGGGGACTACGTTAGTATGGAATAAATGGCGCTAGGAAGGCTGCTATGAACTAACTAGTTTTGAGGGCATAATAAAACCAAATGAATCAACAAATGAAATCGAAAGATGTACTACCATATCTAGAAAGGATGTGTGCTATCCGGAAATTATCGATTATCTTTATATGCACTTTAATTATTACCGGTAATTCATTAAATTGCTAATGGAAATTATTGATACTTTGGTATGTCAAATACCAAGAATTTACTTCAGCAAAATATTACTTTTCTAAATGATTAAACGAACTTTAAACAAAACCAGTTATTTCAAAACATATTTTTTTTTATCAATCACTTTGCTATCGAGATGTTGTTATTTACGAATTATTTACTGTCTTAATTCCATACATAACTCAGTTTATCTACTAAATTCTAAGAAATATAAAGCAAATGTGTAGCCAACTTAATGTAACATAAAATGTTGTCCTAGTTAAATTATGCCTATTGTTTTCAATAATGATTAAAAATTGAAATTATGATTTACGTTCATTACGTTTCAGATTTAATATGTCGATTACCCATAAAATGAGACAATAGGAAAACAATGGAAAGCTGGCATAAACGCCAGGTTAGTGACAAGGGGTTAATGACAATAATGATGATTATTTAGTAAATTCTGAAATTTAGTAGTTAAAAGGAGTTTAAAGAAAAATGTGAGTATGTTATTACATAATGGAATGCTTTATTATTAAATACAAATAGATACTCTCAATTGAAACTGAATAGAATTTCGAATCGTTGGCAAAAATTCTTCTTAGAACTTGGACGATCTCAGCGGTATGTCTGTTATGGACCAAGTATTTGTCATCTGAGATGGCGCTGCGGTCAGAGTCTGGTTGCAACCAATATACATACATACATTGTGGATAATACAGTCTTTATGTAAAGTGGAGAATATTAGCAGTTGTGTATTACATCTAATAAAAACATGAGATAATATTTCATTTTAACATATATTTAATTGTTGGTATTATAAGAATTGTATACGATCGAAAAATCCACACAATTACGCATAGAAATTAGGGATAGTTCAGACTTACATTTTTTCTTATAATTAAATCTATTTTGGTAATTCATACACATAAATAAATGTATTAGCTTTTGTTGCACTTCCCGATTGCTTCAGTTTTACTTCAGTCTTCGATGTCAGAAAAACGAAAACATTTGTAAACATTTGTAACAGTTTTCACGAGGTAAGTAATATTTTTCTAAACAGATAATATTAATGTAAACATTTAGTTCTCTGTCAATACCATTAATATTTTGAATAGATGAATATAAAGGGGAGCAAACTACTCAAAAGTAAAAATGATTATGGAAGCGAGTCATGGTGATATTGCGGATAGATGTTTTTCAACTTTTGTGGCGAGATAAAAATATATTTTCGTTTTTTGAAATGTGGTTAAAATATTGCACATCATCTGCGATAGTCTGAATGACTGTACATATATTTTTACTTTTACATATAATAAAATCATTCTGTATATTTAAATCATGATAGAAAATCTTCTTGTGAGAAGTTGTGGAGCTTTCAAAATATTGTCATTAGTGTTACCACTTGAATTAAAATTAGTTAATGTTATACGAATTCCACCGTGGACGTTGTATCACCTGTAACCTTATCATAGGTATACACATAACCTGCGCTAGACGGGTCCTATAGGAAAAGCAAATCACTACGTGTAGTGTGATGTTCGTCTGGGATCTAGTTTGAGCCTTACAATCGTTTTTATATCGGCTCATGATGTATTCAATACATATACCTACTAAATATATGATTATGATATAGGAAGTTTCCTGGCACATTGGAAGAAAAAGTTAATTTAATTAAGGTAATACACAACATTTATTGATTCTAAGGCGGTAAGAAGTTATTTGGCAAGTAAGGTTTGCTTGCGATATTAGGGGTCTATTGGGACACTTGGTATTAAATGGAAGTAATATTTTCAGTCTGCCAGCATTTCACGTCGACGGGCAACATTCAAGTTTTATTTAAATATAATATTGGTAATTTGTGAATCTCGAACTAATCAAGCTCCTTAACACAAAATTACTCAATTTGCCCTTTAAAATCACTAAATATGTATCGTTTACAGACGACCCAAACGTCGTCCACAATCTTAAGTCCAGCGTGCTTAGGTCCGTAATAAATAAACCCTTATTCATTTAATTAAAAGTTCACTTAGGTAAATTAACATCCAACTTAGAACGCTATCCGTGTAGCGGATGACGTAATAATCTTGGATTGCTGTCCATGATTGCTTTTCGTAATTTTTTATATGTCTAGCGTATAGGTGTTTACAGCTGCAGTGGTTGAAATCAAACACGTCGTTTTTTTTCCTAAACTGTCTGCGTCTCAGTCGGTATTCGTTTTCTTCGGCTTTTCGTCGCGCATAATCTTTGGATATCCGTACAAACTTAAACTAATAAACAGTTTTTCTTAAACCAATCTCTTTTTATCATATTCAGATAAACCCAATATATCAGTTTTTAATCATGTATCTACACGTAGTTTATTGATTATCAATTTGTATAAATAGATTTTTGAAATGAAAACTTTTTTAGCGGCGTTGAGCAATTCTCGGTAGGGATTATACGATACTTAGATACTCGTAGATTACTTATCGATTCTCGTGTTACTAATGGAATGTGACATTAGCTATCAACCTGCTGTCAATGTCATGGACAAGTTTTTATTATTATTTATTTTTTCTTTCCTTTGCGTTGCAGAAGCATTTGCCAGAGTTTTATTATTTATCTCTGATGCAAAGGAATGTTAAGTATGATGGCAAATTTCCTTAGCTTTTGTGTTGCCACATCTAAAATATCATTTAAACAAAAGAAACAGCCTTTTTACAAAGTGTTTACTTCTGTCGACAGTCCCCATGGCTGCCTAGATTTTTTTTACGCACGGTATGGGCTCAGGGTTATGACCACAATCTCATTTGATTTTGTGTGACGACGTCGTCCAGGGTGGTAAAAACGAAGCCTAGGGGTATTGGTTCTCAAGTTATGCTGCCGGAACACAATTATTCGTATTTGGCGACAGGTATTCAAACTTGAGGGTGGTAGCTACCGAGGCGGGCATTATAAAACGCTTTACCACTATGCTATAGTTTCCTCACAATGTTTTCCTTCATCGAAAGCTCAAACTGATTTTAGAGTTGGATAGGTGGGTTCCAACTCGCGTCGATTGACGTGGAAATTAGCTGCACTATCCACTGCGCCATCATCGATTAAAATATTTAATGTAACTAAATATCTCTTATAAACTCTTACCAATATCTGGATAGAGAAACTAAAATATATATATTTAAAGCTTCAGCGTTTATTTTATCAACCAGACTATTTTAAATTAGTACTAAATATTTTCTGGCTTTTATTTGACCATTCTCTATTATCATTGTTATAATAGGCACGAAGTTTTAACCATAATAGATATCTATTAAATATATGTAAAATTTAATAATAGAATCTAGCATAATACATTCACATTACCACACCTTAATGGTTCCAATGCTGACGAATGATATGCCAACTGAATACCAATATAGGCAACTTTATAATCTAACCACATACGATAATGTTATATAATTCAAAACCTTCCGAAATTAATCTGATCAAATCAAATATTATCACATGAATAGAAGTTGAAAATATGTACACAGACCGAGCAAACTTTATGCAAATCAAAAGTATCTTGATCCGAGGGATCTCTGGATTTCTAGATTTGTTTGAAAAACTTACCTGATGTGAATGGAGGCTTACAATGTCCAGCATATATTAGAGTCACCTTCTCGGACTAATTAATAGGAAGTGAGATTTTATCTTTATCTCTTATAAATATGATTATGTAGGAATAATAAAAAAATGGAAAAAATAAAACAAGCACTCTTAATTTAACAGTTAAAGTGCCAGCCTGGCGTTTACGCTAGTTCCAATTGTTTTCCTATTATTAAAATTTTATTGATATTTAGCGATTAATTATATGTTATTTATATATTTATATAAGTTAATTGACATTTAAAAGTTTTTTTTTATGGTGGTACAGTTTTCTATTTTTCGCTGTCACTATACAAACCGCACATTCTATCAGTTGTCAAACTTTAACTATTAGGTTAGGTTAGTAAATATTAATGAAACACTACAACTAGCATCAAAGAGCTGATAACTGAAAATGTAGTATTATGAAGGAAAAATATAACACTTGGGCACAGGGTGATTAAGTTCAGTACATTGAATATCAATTCTGAAATAATGAGAAAGTGATGCTATTAGTAAAAATTCGCGTGTCCTAATTCCTTAACAAACCAGATTTTTATTAGGAATCAAGCGAGCGTTTTCGACTATAAAATGTATAAAGAAATATTGATATAATATGTATGTATTTTCTTTGAAATTCACCGCTTCTAAATACCGGTTGTCTCATTTTTTTGTGTATATCTCGTTTCGAGCACCTTCCACTCCCATGACACGTTTCCGCACCATCATATTTAACAGAAACAGGTTCCTAATGAGCGCAAATGTTTAACGGCCCTTGGTTTACGTAACGCGAGTTGTGCGATTGCTAAAATGAATGGAGCACGGGTTAATAAGGCGGGTGCGTACGCGCAGGGCTGGCTCTCTCGTGGCACCGAGTTCCGTTATATTCCGGTCATCAGTCTCTAGGAACGGGTCGTGCGGATTCCGGAGGCGATACACCGGAACTGTCACCGCTCTGTGTGTATATACGGCACACGAGGCGGACACGTAGCGTGTGGCGCGCCTGGACGTGTGTGACACTGCCCACTGCCTGTCTCACATAACGAATCGCCTTTCCCGATACGCGACTATGCAAGAGTCTTCAGAGACATCAAGTATTCTTCAACGCACCTACTTACCGTAACTAGAATTATGAATCTAATTAAAATATTCGGTACTCGCTTCCTTTGAGAATTATATCAGTGTATTGATACAACGTTAAATGTTTTGCTTTTTTTCATAGTTCCACATTTCTCCATTCCATTATTATTTATATTTATAGTATCTCACCGAAATAGATCCTTCGGCCGTAGTCGTAATATCATAACTCAGTGTTTACTCGTCTACAAATATGTAGGTGTGTACTGTCTACATATAGGTTTACTTAACTACGCTAGTGCGAAAACTGTATCATATAAATAAACATTGTGGTTACGATCGATTGAGTGCAATGATGACACATTCATAATTAACAAACTCTTTTTTTTCATTTAAGTAGTTCGAAGAATATCTATATAATAAAAAAAAACAATATTGTAATATGAGTAATAATAGTTTGTAATAATATTCAATCCGTTCTCGAGATATTATAATAAAAGTAAAAAACCCGTTACATACGAAACTGTGTGCTAAATTTATTTCATTCATTCGTTTTTTTTCTTCGTTATTTTTGTCGTTATTTTAATAGCTATTCTGCTATTCGGGAAGGATATAAATAATCAATAAATAAATTGTCATAATAATCAGTTTAACCGTTTTTGATTTATAGATGGTGTAACTAACCTTATTTTGTTTTATATATGTAGATAAGGTCTGGAAATCGTTTCTCGATATAATCACGAATACAAAAAATATTCATTTTTTGTCAGAAATAACTTGCCATATCAAATTAAAAGTACTTGCTGATAAGACGATACCGATTATATTATGTATGTTCATATTATGTAATTAAACCTTATGTTGTAGTTAACCAGTTTGTATAATGTGATTAAATATATTTACAACAATGAATGAAAAAAAAAACGTTGATAACTGCAGACAATGAGAATTATATGTTATAATTAGTTATCGATAAAACTAACCATAACTCACAAAGTTAGTTAATTTCTTTTAAACAAAAATGTTAACAGTTTTGTTTGTCTTGGGATTTGTTCTTGACCTTTTTAAATAGCATTCTGTTTATGCAGTGTTATTAACATCTGACGATGACATGATTGAGAATACATTGGTAATCGTAGAGGGTAATGACGTTGATATTGGCAGTATGAAAGTAAACAATGTATTATTTGGTGTGATATTTTTAAATTAAAAATATATGTAACATATTGAATATAAATATCTACAAGAGATCATTACATACTTGGCTAAATGAAAAGAAATGCATAAACAAAATAAATACTTGTAATTTCTCAATCTTAGGTGAATAAATATAACTGGTTTTTATATAATTAATTTCAAAAAGGAATGGCGTATATCTAATATTTACTCTAGACAAGTAAACATTTATAGTGGTAATTTACGTGATCGTAATAGTTTAATGAATCGAATTTCCAATTTTCAATCGTTCAAATAAAAATATTTTTTCTATTGGTTTTTACTAATAATAAATTATAACACCCAATAAAATATCGATACAATAAAACAATTTATTGTGCCGTTATAGCGAATAATTAACTTTATATTATTTCCGGTGCATATCTACATTATGTTCGGATTTGTATGCGCGCACGCTTCGGGTAAAACCGAGGGGAGAGAGGGCTTCAAAGTTATAAATAATTAATGTGAAAGATAACTGTTCCCGCGACGCGTGCCTGTGGTACGTATAGTAAACGCCCAAAGCAAGTGTGCTGATGGAAAATCAATAAATACTTAACGATGAATATTCAACATTCCTTCTTGCGTGTCGTACTATACGGCTCTCATTAATAAAAAATAAATCTTTGAGAGATATTTACCACATTCAAATGTTATGTATATTATATAGCAACTGATTAACAAAATGTAAATATTTAGTATTTCAAAATTAGATTGATGTAGGTGATAATATTTAACATATGTACATATTATATATTGTACTGGCATCGTCCCTATTATTTTTACTTTACTAGCTGTCTGCCCGCGTTGCGCCCGTATTTCATATATTCTTCATTGCGTTTTAATTTTTGTTATACGGAACCCTAATAATTTTTCTAAAAATTTATTATTATTATTTTATTTTATTTCAAAAAAAAATCAGTACTAAGATAAAGTAAAAATATTTCTAATAAATTCAAGCACTTGCCCGTAAAACGTATCGGGTTTTATTAAAATATTTATGAGTTTTATTTTTTTACCCGGAATAACTTCAGCTATCTACCAAAATTAAGTCCGGTCCAAATCGGTCCAGCCGTACCGGAGATTGCCTATTACAAACAGACAGACAGATTTTTTTTTTCTAAGTTGGATTTTTGGTATAGGTATCTTATATACATTCATATCTATTTAGTAACAAAAATTAATTTTGACATTACAAACAGACACTCCACTTTTATTAATATTGTAGATTAACTTTCTAATTAGAATGTTTTTTTTTTTTTCTAATTAAGTAGGTATTACAGAAATCTATTGCTATCGCGTTGCGCCTCAAAAAAAGAATTATAAAACACTAAAGGGGCAATTGCAGCTCAGTCTGATTTTACCGTACGCAAAATAGACGAAAACATCACTTCGTAGTACCCTGTTTCCTCCTCCAAAACTGAACCGATTTTTAATCTTCTTTCCTTTTAGAATAATAAAGACTTTTACTATGCCTGTTCGTTTTGCTTTTTTTAAATTTTGTCCACCACATTTGTTTGACGAACGTCTGTAAATGACGGTAAAAGTCGAGCATTTTCTACATTTTCAAAGGCTCCTAGTTTCTACAATAACTAATTTATAGAAAAAAAATACGTACTTGCAAGGCGGTAGTAGATATATATTATTTGGTATTATATATATACCATAATAACCAAAATAACAGGGGGCTACAATTGTTTGGATTAAAGGCAGCTAGGATATTCTCGTAATAAGTTTTTGAAGGCAAAACTTTTTTTAGCGGCATTGAGCTAGTCTCGGTAGGGGAAAATCTTATAGATCCGTGTTACCAATACTATGTCGTCAACCGTCAACATGCTATAAATATATCAAGTATAATGAGATGGCGTTTACATGCTGGCACTAAGAGATGAATGATAAAATTTATACTTACGCAGCCTATCGTGCGTATTGCTCGAAACGCCGCAAGATGTAATAACCAAACAATTGTTAAATGTTAGGAAAGGTAAATAACAAATTATGAAATTTGAACATTAAAAAAACAGTTTTCACTTCTCTCGTCAGACCTTCATAAGGCTCAATGTTCTTGAGAGATTTTTGCAAATATATATTTTTACCTCTGTGAACTTGGCAGCCGACTTTCGACTTTTTTTTTATTTCATTACCGTTGGATTCTACGTCGTTTGTTCCCGTTTGTACCACCTTCGTTTTTCATTTTTTTCAAACCCCAAAATAGATACGGCAATTTGAAAATTTCGAAAAACTAACTTTTCCAATTTCGAAAATCTGTGAACGGCAATCGACGCAGAATCGTTTGTACTCGCGGGAATCACTTTCAATTTCGTTTGTACTTCAAACCAAAAAAAAATTAAGAGCCTTTTTCGATTTTGAAAAACAAAGTTCACTTAGCGTCCAAAATTATTGAGATATCTCAATTCTGTCAACGGGGTCCAGTTAGCGACGGTGCCGTGAGGTTTGTACCGCTTTGCGTTTCGTTTGTACCTCAAACGGAAAAAAAAAATACGAGTATTTTAAAAATGTCAAAAAATCAACTTCGACAATTTTAGGAACTTCGAAAATCTGTGAACTGGGATCGACGCAGAATCGTTTTGTACCCGCGGGAATCACTTTCATTTTCGTTTGTACCCCAAACAAAAAACATTTTTTTTTTTAAATTTCAAATTGCAAATATCTTTTTTAGGTATTGAAAAAAATGAAAAACGAAGGTGGTACAAACGGGTACAACGACCCCGAATCAGATCCCGTTGCAAAATTTTCGATTTTCCAAAGTCGGTTACGGGTCAAATTTTCAAAACGCTATAACTTTTTTTTGTTTGAGGTACAAACCAAAATGAATGTGGTTCAAACGGGTACAAACGACGTAGAATCCAACGGTAATCAAATAAAAAAAAGCCGAAAGTCGGCTGCCAAGTTCACAGAGGTTATATTTTTTGTAAAACAATTACTGTAACGATTAAAAGAAATTCAAAAATACACAGATACGAATTTTGGTCATATTCTAAATTTTTGAGATTCTTTGACGACTCTTAAAATAACTCTTGCTTGTAATTTATAATTTCATTTTAGAGGGTTCCTCTATAAAAAGGAACAAGCTCATTTTTAAGCAACGTTTATGAAAATATGTATCGAACTTTATTTTTCCTTAAACTTTTTATTGAATATTTAATAAAATTAACATTTTAAATGAAAAGTTATTAATAAAAAATAATTTATAGGTTTTTCTCACTTGACAAAACCCTCTAGACTTAATGTGTTTACCATCCTGGACCACATGTTTACTTAAAATCAGGTGAGATTGTGGTCAAAGCACTGAGCATATATTGTGTAAAAAAAACTACAAACTACTACATTTTCTAAAGTCCTCTTGTATGATATACCTACATCCATTATGATTTATTATAATAATAACTGCGGATCTATAAACAATATGGCTTTTTATTTATGAGATAACTCTTTAGTTTGTTGAACTTCATAGTGATGATAGTAACACATTGAAATAGGGGCGTTTAAACTCCACTGACTTTATCTACATTATCCGACACGATAATATCAACATTATATGTGTACGTGTATCTGTACGCGTTTTGCAGGTTGACTCCTTACTGTGGTGCAATTTTACTCCTACTTGAAATCGATAAAACAGTACTCCTTGGCAATGATACTTCAACGTTATACACATATATTTATAAGAAACAGAATCCTCTGGCTGATCGTGTGCGGCTGGTAATTTTTCGCAGCCGGATACCGTGTTACTTTCAACTACTAGGAATGCGGCCACTGGCCAGCTTCTCATGCGCCCCGCTACACCCGACGTCTGTGCAGATTCTGCATTTAGGCTCACTCCGAATGTTGTAGTCACCGTAGCGGCACAAAAAGCATGACAAAAAACTAGACAGCCATAGGGACTGTCGGACAAAAGTGAAGAAAACTCGAAACTTTGTAAAAACTGTTTTTTAAAGTTTATATTTCATAATTTCATTGGCATTTAAAGTAACTTTTATATTATAACCTTTGTCTGGTTTTTACATCTATTGGTACTCAGAGCAACAATTATGTACATTTTCACATAGTTTATTCATAATCAAAACATACGATAGGCAGTTTTATTATTTATCTCTGAACGCCATCTTATACTTGACGTATCGCGAATCTATAATTTTTTTCCTTACCGAGAATTGCTCAACGCCGCTAAAGAAGTTTATACTTCAGGAAGCATTCATATTACTTGTAATAATTTTTATATCTATAAATCTTCTGTGCGTGTGTATGTGACTAAACTCCTCCTAAACGGCTGAACTGATTTTAATGAAATTTGTTGTGTCTATTCCTAAGGATTCGAAAATGGTTTAGATTCACAATTTGGTCCAATCGATAATGTTTATATAAAACGCGAACGAAGTCCTTCTTCATTTCTTTTTCTTCTTCGAATCCTTACGATTCGTAAAATCAAGAAATCTTTCCAATTTTTATCTCCGCTACGTTACGAAAACATATACTTGAATACATTGTAAATCTTTACTGAATGTGACAGATAATCTTAAAGGATTCATCCACATAGATTACGTATTTCAAGATTTTACGGGTTTCAATTTTCATGTTTTTATAGCCTTTGACTACACGTGTCAAATTCAAGTAATTGTATAAACGAAATTGTTTTTTTAATTCTAAAATTTCTCTATTTCTTATCGCGCAACAGAACCTGACGACACAGTTGCTCTATAAAACGCGACATTCAAATAGAGTTGTTATTATTTACTATCATTTGATTGCGTTTATGTAAGGAGCAACTGTATATACATTCGAGTGCAATATGAGAGAGCATCGAACGATAAGAGATATGCCAGATGGACAATACAAAAAATCTTTATGAAATCATACTTTTTTTCGAAGTTACTAGACTACCTGTTATTATTAAAACTGCGTATTTTTAGAATATAACAAATTGCAATTAAATAGATATGATCTATAAATGGAATTATTTATGATTACATTTATATTTAATAACAATGTTTTGAAATATTGTAACATGATAAATATACATAGCACATACAGAAAAGTATATGGTCTCTAACAAACTCCCAGTACACTGATATTGATTTTTAGGATTTTATAAAAACACTCAATACGCTTTCTCTGACACACAAACTCTCATAATATGCGCGCACAACCTCTCCTTACGTAAATAAAACTTAAAGAACACGCATACGCAGCACGCCTTACGGCACAGACGAAATATTTTATTCACAAAATAAGATATGTAGACCACATTTACTCCCTCATAAGGCAATCATAGTTTAGCATGAAGATCACTAGTAATCTCTTATTCCTTACCCACATGCGGACTATGATAATTTATTTTAAAAAAAGTAAAGAAAAAACACTTCAGTAACGTTACTATATGCAATCGATTATTTTGATTTAAAACAGCTATTGTTCAAATCTTAACATGTTGATTAAAATATTTTCTTGTCTTTTTATTGTTATATGTACCTTTAGAAAAGATTTTTTAAATTTGGTATTCCTGATCGTTCAGTGCGCTATAAGTTGTTTCTGGTTTCTTGTTGTTTATGTTCAAATATGCAGAAGCAGCAAAAATGCAGCGTCTATTGCAAGTTTCCAAATACATCGCAGAGCGTTGCTAAATACATTTTTTTGCAAATTTAACCATTATTTTTTTTAATATACAACACTAACTATATTTACGTTACAGAGGCGTAGTCTCCGTAACACGTTAACATTTATCTAGCTATCGATAAATCATGTCGAATGTTTTGTGTGAAGACATCTGACAGACAAGTATTTATTTCCTTTACGCACGAAATTATTGCATGTACATAATTCAATACTGGCATTTCTATATACATTAATAGCGCTTTCAGTCAATTTATTACGATCAACATTCACGTTGTTGGCGATAAGAACGCATTCATTGTTAGATAACGTGAAGATACGTTAAGTAAATTAATAAATGTAGAAATAATATGACGATTATGTTTTATTTAAAATCTGGTGTGATGTTATTTGCCTTGTCAAGCAAAAAGCTACCACTGACAATTCCTTCCTATTTATAGTTTAGTCGTAGAATATTTATTTATAACAATAATTGCAGTCATTTAAATGAACATTTAAGTAGTTTTTAATAATTAATAAATACACAATAATATTTTGTTACTTTGGTTCTTCTGCGGATCTCCTCATTCCAGATTCGATCACGCAGGGAAACTCCAAACTTAGCACTCTTGCCCTTTAAGCAACTTTGAGCTCGTTAAATAACGTTTGACGTTAAATAAAATTTACATAAGCATACCTATTGCCAATTCACGTATGTCGACGTAAAAAGGCATTGTGGACGGACCCTGATGTAACCTCGGAAGCTCTGTACCCAGTCTTGGGTTCGCGTCAATAATCTTTGAAAAACTTTAAAGTTTTATCACTTCGAAATTACAAAAATCTCATTCTACAATTATTTTTTTTACTTTCTAACATCTTTAAAATAAGGACTTTGATTCATAGTTTTGCCTAATACAGTTAGTTAATTTCAAACGAAAAAATTAACATAGTATTCATAACAAAGTATCGCTTTATATTATATGTAATTTCAATCGTAATAATGTCATACAACATACAAAATATTTCAGTACTAACACTGGAAAAGCAAGATATGATAGAAATGTTCCAACATCTTTAAGTAATAGAATCTAATTTTTACGTCAATACTTTTTATACCTTTTTTTTTTTTTTTTTTTTTTTTGACGTGGGGAAATGCATTTAATACTTTTTATACCTAATAAAAATATACAAGCCTCTTCGGTTTTAAAATTGGTTGATGTGATTTATTATTAGGTCAACAACCATCTTTTAGTCATACAATATATTTGATGTGCTATTTAAGTTTTTTTTACCCGAAGCTTACACATAACAAAACTAAAGGACCACCGCTTATCTATTCACCTACTTCAGTCGGCTTACCCACTGCTTTATTTTATCTACATTAACTATTTAAATTAAACATTGTTTTTGCTTTTACTTATAACTTAGTACATCCAAATAACGGAATGTCCAAAGATGTAGCGGTGGCACACCTTGCAAATCAAGCAAATATCTTTCACATACCAGACCAGTTTAGTTTGCGGATAGCATACAAGTAATAGCGCTTTGTCGAAATTCGCAATGCTAATAATATAGTAGTTAGTAGTCAGACGCACCTCTTCAACTGCATCCGTCAATTAGAGACAATTAAAGAGAAAACCTTACGGGCTTGCGACAAGCGTTTATTTACATTGAACAGGAGGCTAGACACATAACTCAGAATTCGCCTTTAAGCCGGTTCAACGATCGTAATGCTATATTCGCGTGGTGGACGCGCCGGGGCGTTTGTAGGCTGGTCCGCCGCGGGTAACTTTCGAGAGTCATTGAATGGAGAGTTCGTTGACCCGACACCGAAGCGGTGTTCGAATTTGCATGTGTCAATGACATGATCTGCAGGCACGACGCACGGCGGCCTACTCGTGTATACTTTTCCTTTCAGCCGTCGTCCGCCGAGAAATACTTCAGATTGACCTCGTGACACAGCCACGCAATCGTCTCGGTATTTCGTTTTTTTTTTATTACAATCAGAGAAATCTGTTCATTTTGTTCATGATCTATTTGACGTCGTCGCTATGTTGTATATTTCAAACAATTGTAAGAACATTTTTTTTTAAATTATTTTTATCTTTTTTCTCCAGAATAATAATCGTTTCGTTTTGTTAATTTCCTAGATCTGTCTCAACTCAGAGAACTAATAACAGTCAAAGTTGAAACATAATTCTGAGGAGGATTTAATAGCTAGGGCAAAGAGTTGAACAAGAATCTTCCGAGCATCAAACACGTCAAGCCGGAACGTGCGAAAAATCCAATAAAGAACTCGCCGCACCTGCGCCTTATTACATTCTTTTGGTGGTACTCAGTCTTACCGGCATCGTACTCCTGAATTCCCACAACTTTCAATGCCAGGAGATTGGTTCTTGTGCAACTTTCACTTTGAAAATAACTTTCATTAACATTAGAGAACATTCTCGAAGCGCACAAGTTTCAATAATTTTTTTTTCCTAATCCCGATTTTACATTCTTATTAATCTTATCACACACATTAAGAGTCTCGTGTGATTATGACACGAGACTATGATTATAATTGATAGTTGACAACTTTATAAATACTTCTTATTAAATATTGAAGGTATTAACGATATCACTGAGCTTCCTCTAGTAAAACATGATAATATAAAATCGTATTTAAAACTTTGATTTCCTTGGTCACATGGGTCGACTATAATAAATTAATATCATGTAATTGTAAATGTTTCATTAGTAGAAACTCGCATTAAATAAAGTAAAGTGTGAAACAATGGCCGGCATCCCTCGGCCAGCGCCGCAATTTTAATTGCAAATATGTTATTAATATACAGGCTTTGTCACTTATTGAATGATGTGGATCCAAGGTAACACGATATACTTGCAAGTAACAGATTGATGTCAACATCACGCCAGAGTTTTATCACATTCCATAATGCGTGGACATTATTCACGCTAATATTTTGTTGAATGACACAAAAATAAAAATTATCCATTTTATTTATTCGAATTAAACCCACAATAAGACAATTTATACATATTTGATTACATTATTATTATGATAATAATGTACCGTAATTCACTAACTGTCTGTAAGTATCTATATTATAATGTTTCAGAGGATCATAAGTCGAGGCTTCGTTATCCGCAATCTATAATTTACTTTATAAAAAGGCTTTAACCAAATACAATTTGTTTAAACTTATTTTTTAAATAACCACATTATAAACATTGAGATTTGTTTTATTAAGTTAGCCCTTGTCAATCATAAAATTTCGTTTTTTATTTATAGGAGATTTTGACAAGTCTCATACCGGTCCCATCATAACTAAATACTACTAAAATTAAAAGTTTTCATTCACACATCATCTTTTAATCAATTCACATAACATTTTATCTAACTCATTAGTAGAATTTACTAAAATATTATGGAATATTCCCACATCTATTTTATTTCAATTAAATTTGTCAAAAAATATTATTGTTTTTAACATATTCAAACAAAACCAGATACACTTCGGTCGACGGTCAAACTTTCTGCATAAGAAATTTAGAATTTTTTGATGAAATGTGCCCCGATCGTAACATATTAATGTTTGTTAAACTAATCTTTTAATTATATTCTAAGAAATTTAACGTAATTCATAATATCACATACATAAGATAATTTACTTGTGTCTATAGCCGTACAAATGTAATTATAAAATCAACAAAATAATTTAAAGTCAAAAAGTAACTGTGTTTAACGCAGCGTGTTTAGCTACTAATTAATAAATAGAGCACTCTAAACATAGTTTTCCGAATGGCAGCGCCGAGGAAATTATAATTAGTAACTGTATGAAATAATTGGTTTGCATCCATTTCATTATCATTACGTCGGTACCGGGCTAATATACCTGACTCATAGTCACTCGATTCATACTGTAAAATAAATAAATAAGTTGTAATAATTATATCAACAGGAAGGCTGTTCATAAAAACAACATTCCATCAGTAGAGGAAGATTATCTTTAACAGTCGATAGACCACATCTGATATTAAAACATGCGCTGATTTATTTCATTTAATTGGAAAATTTCAAGCTTAGTTGATACTGATATACAAATGTTTGTATTTATAATACAATTATAAAGGAATCCTAAATATGACTAGTTAATAAGACAATATCACTATATACAATGCATCTATATTATTATCATTATATTCGTTGCATTTACATTATTATTTGCATCAATAAAATACTGATTTATATATTTTCTACAATATTAATTCTATCATATAATAGAAAATAAAAAAACGTTCAGCTACCAAAGAACGTGTAAATATTTGTAACTTCTATATAATTTACATAAGAATTACATAAATACTGTAACTAAGAAATTGTGCAGTTTTGCTGTGTTATAAAATCGAAAGCGTGGTTTAATCGATTTCAATGAAACTCTAAATTGGCCTGCTTCGATGATAAAAAATCTTATGGTGGGTAAATTAATTTAATCTCAGTTGTTTTTTTACTATTTGATGTAAGGAATTTATATATCTGTCTGCGGCAACTGTGTTGGTATGGGCATGAAATGCGCAGGAAGGAAGAGGATATTGATTGAAAGGTATTGAATATGAATGTGGAAATGTGAGAGGAAAAGGAATACCAAAGAAAAGATGGATGGACTGTGTGAAAGATTATATGCTTAGAAAGATAGTGATTGTAGATGTGATCTTAAACAGAGATGAATGGAAGAGTAAGACATGTTGCGCCGACCCCAAATAAAAATGGGATAAGGGTAGGGAGATAATGTTCGGAATTTATACAATGTGAGATTTATATCATGAATAAACACATTAAATTAATTAAATAAATAGACTTTAGAAACTTAGTTACGTCGTACAAACCCTGTGAGACATCAAACAATAAGCGCTTGATTATTCTCATTGCCCAAAGGAAGATTTATACGTACCCAAATATAGGGTATTTTAACTTTACTGTTGTTTATTTAATGAAATGTTGGAATATGTATAATCTCTAATACCAGGTAGAAAAAATATTAAAATGTCTGAAATTAGCACCTTAATTTATTGATGATAATGTATAATACATTTTTTTTTTTAATTTAAAATTTGAGATTCAAATAACTTGATAACTATTAATATACTATCGAGTATCCTGATTGATTGGTTAATTAATATGTTTACCATTCATCAGATGAATGTTTAATGACTTTCAATTTATTTTTTTTTCGTCATGTTATATGCTAACTAACAGGTGTACAATATTCTCTATATAAATAACTAAATATGCGAAAAATTCAATCTAATTAAAAGAAATAAAGAAAATTTATCAAAGTATAATATTTGACTTTAATATGTTACTAGTATTGAATATTTTACATTTGAAATTTAATTTAATTTGCTTCAACATGTGTCGTTTTACTTGATTGAAATAATAAAATGTATGCATTATTGTTTAATTGAAATGTAAGTCTGCGAATTATATTTTTTTTGTACATTGTGGTAATTCAAAGTTTTTATTTACAGGTACGTGTCTGGCTGATTAATATTCTGGAAACGCGACAGCTATAAACTACGGTCACGATTTCACTTGAGTCAGTATAAAGTATTCGTTTTATTTATTAAAGACTAGGTGTGTGTCCGCGGCTGCGCCGCCGTTTCAATATGTTCTTCACTGTTTTTTTAATTTTGTATACAGAACCCTAATTCTTTTTTTAGTACTAAGATAAAGTAAAAATATTTCTCATAAATTCAAGCACTAAGCCCGTAAAACTGTGCTTTGAGTTGGATTTTATTATATTTTTTATGACTTTTATTTTTTTACGTAGAACCCTAATTATTTTAGAAAATTAAAAGTACTCTAAATTACTCAGAGTAACTTCAGCTATCTACCAAAAAAATCCCGTCAAAATCTGTCCAGCCGTTCTGGAGATTACCCGGAACAAACAGACAGACTTACAAAAATTTTAAAAATTGTATTTTTGGTATCGTATAGACATTCATACCTATTTTGGAAAAAAATAATTTTGACATAACAAACAGACACTCCAATTTTATTTATTGGTATAGATTATAAAGAACGTATGCTGGTGCATATCACCAACATAGTCTTTGTAAGCAGTTATTAATCTAGCATGCAATATTTTTGATAATAGTGTGTTACATGAATTTCGTAAAAACACTCGATTCGAGCTTCGTTTAAAATTTCTGCTTTTTCTTAATTACACAGAAAAAAAAATTGTTTGTACATTTAACCAGACTAACCTACGGACATGTATTTCGACCCGCTGGATCCGAATATGAGGTCAATTGGGCCCGGTCACGTCTTCGATTTGAGTAAAATGCCCCAAAAAAAGGTAAAAATTACGAAAAACTGCAATTATAGCGATGAGAAAAATTTTGTGAACTCGAATCAAGACTTTTTTTATTAGTTTTTATGTATTTTAATTCACTGAATCTGTCTGTAGGTAAATTTTACCGATGAGCAGTCAAAAAATTTGAAATTTTTTCGAAAAAAAGCGATAAAAATCATGAAGTTTTTTTTTTCAAATTTTTTTTCATCTCGATAATTTGGGTAATTCTTCATAATTTTTAATCGCTTTAATTGCAGTTTTTCGCAGTTTTTGCTTTTTTTTTAGTTTTATGCATTTTACTCAAATCGAGAACGTGACCGGGCCGAACGGACCTGTTTGCTGGTGTTATATTTCATTTCCTCTGTATTGATTGTTCCATACGTTTAATTTGTTTTGAAAGTTTTGTCAATTATACCAAACATTTGTATTGCATATGAACTATCAAACTTTATATGAGACGCACAAACAAACATGCACGTTATTAAAATCTTTCAAACTAAATTCTCTTTACCTATACCGGCAGAAGTATTGGTCGATAGTATGCCAGTTATCTAAATAGAACAGAATATTATCGAAAACGGTAGAACTAGTTTCACGTATACTGGTCAAAGTTTATAGTCCTACAAGACGCTTTGCAAAGATTTTCAGAATCTAAGTGACGTCGGATACATACATACATACATACAATTCTATGCGTTGCGGCATGAGCGCAACAATTCTCTTGAAGTCGTACATCGTACGTGCTACAAGCTGTAATTGGACCCAACAGTGCATGTCCTATTGTTTTTACAAATATCATACCTAACTGCTACGTTAATCTGTACCACGAAATAAATTCGTGCGAATAATTTTTATTATAATTTCAATGCTTCGGCATCGATTTAAGTTAAATGCATAGCTAATATTATGTCTTTACGTGAACAGTACTAACATATGAGATATAAATTTTATACTTTTTTATAATAGAATTTGTTTTGAGCAGAATCATGTCATTGAATTATAAATAATCGATACTATATAAGAAAACTTTGTACGTATACTTAATATTCAAGTCATCAAATTGTAAAGTAACAAAATATATCTAAATAATGCAATAAATAAATAAGTTTGGCGGCGTGACTACTGTTTTTTTAACTGCAAGTAAACACTCTGTTATAAACGAAAATAAATAGTTACCAAAAATTATTACAATAGAGCAACCAAAGTATGAGTTAAAAACAAAAATTAAATATGTTTCATACGGCGAATATTGTTTAAAACGACGGTAGGTAACTGTTGGTTGGTGACGTTTCACATAAAGGAAATCACACTCTGCAAACAACTTTTGACAGCTCTATAAATAACTTTAAATATATATGTACAAGTATGGATGATTTAATAATATATTGCATTAGGTACTGATACGAACGAACATTTCCGCACGGAAATTGAAGCAACCGCGTCGGAACACTCATGAAACATTGATTCATTTCTATTTACTGTATAAAACACTTTTCAAACAAACATGCGTTGAATTAAAGAAATTTAAAAGTCGTTTTAACATTAATCGTTGGAAGAAAGCATTGAAATATTCTTCACTCGAAATCAAAAGAAAAACAACGGGATTTAGCGGTATTGCAACATTTTACGGCGGTATTGTGAACCACACATAAAATTTATAGACGTTAACGTCTGTAGGCCGGCAGTAAACAGTTAGTCCGGCGACTAAGCCACAGAGGCGCCGCGAGACGGTTTAATATTTTCTTTTTATTATATATATCGACAGCAGATTTTCGGCGGCGGTGTACCGCGAACGGAACAATTCACAATTAAGGGCCAGACAAAATGCCGACGACGGCTAGTAAACGAACGCTTCATCAAATATTAAGTCCGGACTCTACTATATCCGAGTTTCTACACGAGCAAATCCTACACAGCGTATTTAATATTTCACTTAAAACGGTCTGCGGTTTTCTCCGTGGAACTTTTCTCACGGGATTTCCGTGGCGATTTGAAGTTTTTTTATTTAGCTCTTTAGAGCATTTACACGTTAATACTTTATAAAGTCCCTATGATTACCGTTTCTTCACTTCCTCTGATTATGATAACGACGATGGCGCAGTGTATAGTGCGGCCCGATCCCGCGTCAATGGACGCGGGTGCGAGCCCACATATCCAACTCTAAAATCAGCCAGAGCTTCGGTGAAGGTAAACGTCGTGAGGAAACCATAGCATGGGGGTAAGGAGTTTTCTAATAATGCCCGCCTGGGGGTAGCTACCAACATCAAGTTTGAAAACTTGTCGCCAAATAGTAATAGGTGTGTTCCGGCAGCATCACTTGAGAACCAGTACCTCCAGGCTTAGTATGTTTACTATCCTGGAGCACATCGTCACTTAACATCAGGTGAAATTGTGGTCAAAGCACAGACTAACGGGTAAAAAAACATTTTTATGAGTCGTATTACATTCCTATGTAAAGTTTTTAAAAGCATGTTCCGAGTGTTACCCACGCGGCCATGTCATTAATCTTTTAACACTTAACAAAACACACGTAGCGTGTTTAATGCTTCGTTGAAATTAATTTTGTAAAACTCACGAGAGAAAGCCATTCGAAACTCCTCAACTGTACACTAGCGATGGAGTAAAATTGTTGCTAATGTGTCCACCAAAAACAAAACGTTAAATCGAATAAAGTTACTGGTAAAGTTATCGAAACAAGGAAAAGAAAATTATATTAACATTAATCGAATACTCAGCTGATGAATATTCAGGTTTAAGAAGACACCAGTTTTATTAAATTTGCAAGAAAAAACTTGCATCCGACGTGTAATACATTCCTCAATATCGAACCGTATTGAGATCAACAATTATATAATTTATACTAATAATAAATAAAGTCGAAGTGTCTGTTTGTAATATCAAAATAATTTGTATTCAATGTAGTCAAAATTGTATTTAATGAGACTAAAAAAAACTGGAATAAGAAATGTTATTAATAGCCATAACTAAAATAAGAATTTAAAATAAAATTAAGCTAGCAATAAGGAACGGAAACAAGATCTCTGATCTATGTCTGAGGATAGGAGCTTAAATAAAAAAAAAATCAAAGTAACAACTTTTTACTTTTGTTTTTCAATTACGGATATTTCGGTTTCGCGTAAAAAAATTAAAACTCATGATATTTCGAATAAAACCCGATTCAACGCACAGTTTCACTGGCAAGTGTTTGAATTTGTGATAAGTATCTTTTCTTTTTACTAGTACCGAAAATAATTTCCGGAAATTTTTCGGGATCCGCATAAAAAAGGCAAAAAGTTTCGAAAAAAAGACGATTCAATGGTCAGTTTTAAGGGCAAGTGTCTTAGTTTATTAGAAATATTTTTTACTTTATCTTAGTACCGAAAAATGCGTATAAAAATCAAACACAATGAAGTTCATACGAAACACAGACACAGCCGCGGCGGCGCAACTAGTATTTAATAATAATGTTTATTTTCCGATTAACATTTTACCATTTACATAGTGAATGATACGATACACACTCATACCTAATTTCATAAATCTTTTGTCGCATCAATGAGACAATGATGTAAAAAAATGTAATAGCCATCCGCAAAGAAATTGTGTAGGTATTTGAAAATGGTCATTTTAATTTTGTAAATAATTTATATACAGCTCGCTGGAAATACTACTTATATATTACTGTACAAAAATTTATAAATGTATAATGTTTTAATTGCGCCTGTCAATTTTCTAAATCTTTTTCTACATTACTATATAAAGAAATTATTCTTAATATATATAATTACAATAATTGCTATAAATGTTTTATAGCTTCTCTTATTCTATTAGCAAATAAGAAATCTAGTCGACTTAAACCAATCCACTTAAAGATTACTGTTTCGCGTCATTTCAAAAGAAGGTTTCCAGGTGTCACCGAATTTAGATAAATAACAATTGTAAATAGGTTACAATTAAATTATAAAATATTCCAAAAGTGTGACATATAAAATTTAAGAAAGATATTTTGTAAATTATAATTAGAAACACCTCATTATACCGGCGAGAGGTACAATGACATTGTATTCTTTTATAGAGATTATTCATCCTTGTGAATAATATATGCAGTACGTTCCAGAGACGTAAAGCACGCTTTATAAAGCCGACCCGGAATCCACTTTGTCGTGTTTGTCCCTTTACTCCTTATATTATACCTACGCATCATGTATTTCGTAATTTAAAATTCTTTTTGCTCTAAAATGAAATACATTTCGTATACAGATAATATTATGTTATATCTATATAGAAGAAATATTATGATTTATTCATTGAAAACTTATTTATAAAATAAATTTCATAAGATCTTTTTTTTATTTTTTTTATTTCAACTAGCACTGTGCCAGCGTTTTTATATTTTTCACTGCGTTTATAGTTTTTTATTTATATTATACAGAACCCATATTATTTTCCAAAAAATTTTTTGGTGCTAACATTAAGCAAAAACATTCCTCACAAATTCAAATACTTGCCAGTAAAACTGTGCATTGAATTGGATTGTATTCAAATTAACATCTTTTAATTTTTTTCGTCTTAATTATTTTTGAAAAACAAAAGTACCCTAAGTTACTCGGAGTAAGTTCAGCTATCTACCAATAAAAGTCCCGTTAAAATCGATCTAGCCGTTCCGGAGATTATTCGAAGCAAACAGACAGAATTTTTTTTAATTCTATTTTTGGTATAGGTATCGGTATATTATATACATTCTCATCTATTTAGTAAAAAAATATTTTGACATTTCAAACAGACACTTCAATTTTATTTATTCTTATAGATGAATTTCACGATTTCACATTTTTTTTAATGGATATATTCCTTAAACCTAACGCATTTTAACGTATAAATTGACATTATCCTATTTACTATATATTGGATTTATAAGCAGGCAGAGCCACGTTTGAGTCAATGTTATTGACGGACCTTGTGGCGCGGTAATACCTTACTTTAAAACTGATCGAATTTATTGCCCGTAAAGGAAATGCTTTTGTGTTGTTGTCAATTCTATTACTTTTATACAATAATATTATATCAGTTTGATTGTCGTAGTTAGCTTAGACTAGAATATATACCTATATATGTAAACGTAAATAATTTAAAAAGTAGTAATCGCTTCAAAAATATAACATCGGACAATAGTGTTTAACAGATCTATTAATTATTTCGTTAAACCCATTTTCAGAAAAAAGAAACTAAAAATGAAGTCAATTGAGAGAACAACACAATAACCCAGTATGTAAATAAGTCGGCTTATTTTTATTTTTAAGTGTATTATTCGATTTTTTTTTTCATTTACGAAAATGACATCGTGTGACAGATAGACGTATTTGTTTTCCTTTAACACAGCCGGTGTTTGAAATTCCTCCGTCAATTAAATACTTGTTTGTAAACATTAAAGACTTACGAACGGTGAATGTGCTCATTTTCACAGAACACGTTTTGCCACGGTTACAACGATAATATTGAGTTACATTGTTAAATAATTAATTAATTAATGCAACGACCCTTTGAAAAAGTACAATAACCGGATGTGTTATCTTATATAACCTCATTTCGACTTTATTTCTATGTCTCTCGATATTGGAAATATATCAAAGAGTTTGAAATGAAATCCTAAGAGGGAACATCACCGGATCGTCAGGTGAACGGGTGGTGGTAGTGGCTTTACGAATGTCCAACGTGCATCAAAAACGCTCAGTGACAGAAGTTAATAAAAGAATAATTATATTTATTTACTTTATAATCAGATCACTGTAATAATTTTTATCTAAAAAGACGAGAGATACTCAGTAGGGACGAAGTTTCTATAGCTATAAAAATCATGTATTATTTAATAACAATCACAATGGAGGAATGGTAATTAAATTGTATTTCATTTAAAATAAGATTTTGTTAATAGAGCTATGAAAGTAAAGATTACTACAACTAGCTGTGCCCGCGGCTTCGTTCGCATTTCATATATAACAAATTAAATTGGACTAAATTGTGAATCTAAACCATTCTCGAATCCTCAAGAATAGACACAAAAAATTTGATTAAAATCGTTTCAGCCATTTAGGAGGAGTTTAGTCACATACACACGCACAGAAGATTTATATATTACTAGCTGTGCGCCCCCGGCTGCGCCCGTGTTTCATATATTCTTCACTGCATTTTAATTTTTATACGGAACCCTAAAATATTTTTTACTACTAAGATAAAGTAAAAATATTTCTCATAAACTGAAGTACTTGCCCGTAAAACTGTGGATTGAATCGGATTTTATTCAATGTTTTATAAGTTTTTTTTTTACGCGGAACCCTAATTATTTTCGAAAATCAAAAGTACCCTAAGTTATCGGAGTTACATTAGCTATCTACCCAAAAAGCCCCGTCAAAATCGGTTCATATATATTCGTATGTATTTAGTAAAAATAAATAGACGCATCAATTTTATATATTAACGTCAACAAAAATTGATTTTCTTTGAAAGATTCTACATCGCGCTATGGTTGTGTTGTCTTCCATTATACATAACAATCACAATTTTTGAAATTGGTGTACTCAAGTAAAGGCCAAGCCGAGATTCAAACCCTTGTGCTAGTTACCTTTTGCAGCAAGTGCCTTTTGCACTCGCCCACACAGTTACGGTGAATCTGTTAAGAAGACCCTTCCAGTCAAATTATTAGCTAGGTTTAAAAAAAATTGTTGTCTGTCTGGCCGTCAGCCTATTTGATGCGGCTAAACTCCGGAATGACTGTAGCGATTATGACGGGACTTCTTCTGGCTGAAAAGCTGAAAGAACTTAGGCTACTTTCATTTAAAGTAAAGGAATTAGGGTTCACGAAATTGTCAATAAAATCCATCCAGCCGTTCCGGAGACTACCTGGAACAAACAGACAGACAAAAATTTAAAAATTGCATTTTTGTTATAGGAATCTTTATAATCTTTCTATTTATTAAAAAAAAAATCACATTACAAACAGACACTTTAATTTTATTTATTAGTATATAATTATAAAAGTATGAAAGAATCAAAAACATAATCAATACGTTAAATTGTACCTTGTATTTCTTTTTCGTCTCTCTGGCTCGTTGTAATCTATAATTACACTACATCATCATCGTTATGTAAACCGAAAGACGTACACTGCTGGTCATTGTTCTCCCCCAAATACTTCCACACCGACCAGTCTTTCAGCAGTCGCATTCAGCGGATTCCCACAACCTTCACCTTGTTAGAGGCATACACTACTAATAGCATAAGAGTCAGTGGAATACTCTTTCCCATGTAGCTCCCTACCGCCAAACGCACGATAAGGAACTTTGATTCAAAAATCCATCTAAATAACTCAAATATTATTATGAAAACGAAATCCGTTTTTAACCTTTAAGGTCTAAAAATAAAAGTCCAAGTTACTTTACTTATCAAAAACCCAACCGGCGCGTCGGGACAATATTAATTTATTGTTGTACAGTACAAAGAGTTCAGGAAGTCCGCTGTCAATCTATCTACGCGTTCAACACTGGAAAAGCGGCTTCCTTCTGCCAGTGACATTTGCGGTGAACCTGACTGCTCTCTATTCACATTACAAATACCAAATAAAATCAATACATTGTCTTTATAAAATTTTCAAAAAATCTTTTAGAAATGTAATTTTATATGTCAGATTTTCTTTTTTATTCATTAAAATCAATGAAAATGTAATATTAGTTTTTTAGATAGATTATAGATAAGTTTTTTTTTTTTTTTTAAATTAGAAGCAGTCTTACATATTTTTAAAGGACTTCAAAAAGGAGGAGGTTATCAATTCGTCTGTATTTTTATTTTTTTTGTATGTTGATTACTCGATTTCTCCGTCATATGTGGACCGATTAGCAAATTTTTTTAAATAAAAGAGTACACTTCCTAGTTAGTCCCATTTCCACCAGAACTAGAGCTGATCAGTGGAAATTGAGAAATACCTCGTATATTATAGACACTTACACGTGTTTCATATATTCGTTTCTAAAGCTATGAAGTAGGTTTCAGTTATACCTAAAAGTACATATTTAAACTAAAAAATAGAAAAAAAATTAAATTAAAAACAAAAGCGACTTCAAAAGAAGACACTATAATAAAAATGCACTAAAAAGCCAATAAATAATAATTACTTTATTAATCTATGTATGTAATTCACAATTACATATAAGCTTAATAAAGGTATGGGGGTGATTTTAAAGAACAACTGAATCAAAATTAAATATAATTAGCGACGTACATTTACACCACTTTACAACCTGGCTCCGATTTCAAAATCGAGTAGCATTCTACACGATTTGATGTTTTTTTTTTTAAATCGTAGATATTATAGCTGACAAAATTATGAAGATAAAACTGAACTTAATCAAGAAACTACCACCAACACATTCTTTTGGTAAATCAATCCAATGAATATTTGTAAGTGGTATAAATATATATTAATTATACGCGAGCGGAACCACGAGCTCAACTAGTTTATCGTACTAATATTTGTAATGGAATTCTAATTAGGTACCTACTAAAATTAAAATTGAAGTACGTATATAACGTATTATTTATTTTGATAACAAACATCGTTTGAAATAAATATCGGTTTGCATTACATATGACTTTATTTACAGCGCTCCAAACACTAGGAACTTCTGCAAGAAAGACGTCTGCGAAAATCGCATCGTTATCGTTTCGCTAATGTGTATTTATTTATAGAGAGACAAGGGCGGCTACGGCGTGCCAACGACCGGCGCGTCGAGCTGTCGCAAAAATTCATTCTGCCCAAACCGTTACCTTCCCTTTCAAAGTAAATCACTAAAAGTCGACTCATCTACTACTGTTTTCAATGTATTCACAATATTTTTTTAACATTATAATATTTATTGCGCATCATACTTTTTATAAAATCTATACTCTATACTGATAAATAAAATTGAAGTGTCTTTTTATGTCAAAATAACATTTTTTTACTAAATATGTATCAATGTATGTTTGATACCTATACCAAAAATACAATTTTTAACTTTTTTGTGTGTCTGTACATCTGTCTGTTTCTTCCGAATAATCTCCAGAACGGCGGCACCTATTTTGACGAGATTTTTTTTGGTAGGCAGCTGAAGTTACTCCGGGTAACTTAGGTAAATTTCTTTTAAAAATAAATTAAAATTCATGAAACTGTGAATAAAATCCGATTCAATGGTCAGTTTCGCGGACAATGGCTTGAATTTATGACAAATATTTTTTACTTCATCTTAGTACCAAAAAAATTTTAGGAAAATAATTAGGGTTCCATGTAAAAAAATTAAAACTCATTGAAGAATATACGAAACGCGGACGCAGCCGCGGGCACACGTCTAGTATCAAATAACTTACTCCGCTTAGTTAGCGACCGAGAATATGTAATGAGTTCCACAACTATAGATCGTTATTGTCCTATATACACAAATAGTCGATTACATTTCTAAATCACGCGAATTATTAATTACACTCGTACAGATCCCTTTTCTTTTTTATCTGACTAACGCTGTTGATCGGAAGGGCTTTAACAGCTTCACCGAGTTTTAGGCTAGCGCTTAAGGCGCTCAGCCTAGGAATGGTAGCCAACACAAGACCACCAAAATGGCAAGAACCTCAGCTTGAGCTGCTACCCGTGCTAAAAGTTCGGCGAAAATTTCCTTAGTTAACCGAACGGTTAGTAAACCTGTAAACTAATAAAGATCCCTTACAGAACCTATGTATCTTGCGTGTAGTGCGCAAGTATATGTGTGCAGTATGATGCGTGGATTGCTAGTGCTGGTAGTGTTAGTGTTTTGCGCTGACAGCGGCTACAAGACCTTCTTCAGGTGGGGGTCGAAGCAAGTCTTCGTACACATCCTTCTTTACCACTTTATTATAGCGACTGGTCATTCATTCATATTTTCATTTAATCACTCTCCCTCTATTATTTAAAAATAACTCAGCCTACGAATTTAAAGTGGAGATAAATTTTACATACCACATTTTACGTTTTACCTCATATATAGCATAACATACGAAATATTTTCATAAAGTATTTATGAATTAAGTATTAAAAAAAAATGTTTTCTACAATCAGATTTTTTTAATTATGATTTTTTTAATACGTTACTGTTAGTGGCATATAGAATATATAACAAATAAAATGTTCATTGTGTTTCATCATTACCGATAGTGAGGATACTCACAGTCACAAGTCTCACAAAATCAATCCACGATAACGTATTAAAAATCTTTATTTCGTTTTAAATTTACACCTATTAAATTATACAAGTCATCAACAGTTTTGTCAGAACGATCATAAAAGCAGAATGAATACTTTTTTTTGAGCAATCAGCGGCAGCGTTGTTAGTAAATTAAAAAGTCGTAAAATGTTAATATCTCGCTATAATCGGTAATCAAGAATCATTACGTGGGACGAACACTGGGTTTGTATATTGAAATGCTTTTTTTAAATATTAATAATTCATTTCAATGACAGATATTTCGCGATTCTATAAATACCTAATATAATCTCGCTAAATACGTATTTTCTGAATAACTATTATATTCATATACTAATTATTGCAGATTTACTATAATTATTTTTAATCTGCAAAAGCAAATAACGTAAATAAATGTATTTATCAAAAAGGAATTATAAACTGTAAAACATTATTTATCGTCCTACAGTTATACCTACTATTTTTTTTCAAAAGGAAATTGTTTAAAATTATCATCTCATTCGCTAAATGTCGCTTCTTTGAATTAAGAATTATGTATAAACTAGATGACAGCGCAACCGCTACGCCTACGTATATTGTAAGTAATTAATTATTAAATGTTATACGATAATATGAAAATCGTTTAATGAGTTCAATGTTATTAGGTTTTTTTTCTTAATAAATTATTCGTTTATTCCTAATACACTTAATATATTTATTTATTTTACGAATTAACGGGCATAATCTAAGAAATTGATTCCTAGAATCTCTTTAAGTTTAGGTGGTTATTATTTTTCAAATATACATACATAACGTCACGCCTCTCTCCTATAAGGGTAGGCAGAGACCACATCCTTCCACTTGCTACGATCCTGACACACGTATTTCGCTTCTTCTACTTTCATAAGCATGTATGAAGGATACATGCTCTTCGGTTACGGATACTTTTAACCTGGCCTTTTTCCAGAACGTCCTCAATCTGGTCGAGGTGCGTTCGCCTATGACGACCCTTACCAGCTCGCTCAGTCACACTCGCCTTGTAAATTTATTTCGTCAATCTTCTTTCATACATCCTCTCTACGTGTCCATACCAATTTAAATATTTAAAAACCAACCATTTTAAATACACAGAGATAAAACATAGGTTAAAGATAAATTATTTTGTTTAAAACCAAAGGGAAACGATATTTTTAATTCAACACCGACTTGGTTTCCGGAATAGAAATTGACAACACATAAAGCGCTTAATTGTGACGATGTCAGTATCTTGGGTAAGAAGCAGAGAGCCGTATTGCAGACTAAACATCCGTGTAATTAGAACATATCCCCAGAATCAGATAATCGGTATTTGCAGTTATTCGCATTCGACGAAGATAACATTACTTTATGACGTCACGCCGACTTAATCAGTTTATATTATAAACCTCCTTATATAATTTATTAGAACATTTAAACATCTTTTTTTATTTGTTTTTAAAAACACTCTTGATTTTAAATATACTTCAATTCCAATATTACGTACCTAATGCATAATATCATCACATAAAAATATATGCAACCAGAATTTTCGAATCTATACTTAATAAATAAAATTGTAATGTCAGTTTGTAATGTCAAAATTATTATTTTTTACTAAAGAGGTATGAATGTATTTACGATAACTGTACCAAAAAGACAATTTTTAAAATTGTTGTCTCTCTCTGTCTGTTTGTTCCGGGTAATCTCCGAAACGGCTAGACGAATTCTGACGGGACTTTTTTTGGTAGATAGTTGAAATTACTCTGGGTAACTAAGGGTATTTTAAATTTTTGAAAATAATAAGGGTTTTGCGTAAAAAAATTAAAACTCCTAAGAAATAATAAAATCCGATTCAATGCATAGTTTCACGGGTAAGTAGTAGAATTTATGAGAAATATTTGTACTTTATCTTAGTAGTACAAAAATATTAGGATTCCGTATAAAAATATTAAAACGCAGTGAAAAACATATACAACGCGGGCGCAGCCGCGGGCATACAGCTAGTTGCAAATAAAATCATTCTTCAGTTGTTACAAATTTACAAAAACCGGGTATGAAACAAACGAAATGTTTTGTGTAACTTATTTAATTAAAGACAAAATTCATATTCTAGTGGCGAATTCATTTGGAGTGTTAGTATAAAAAGTTTCGAATTTCACCACAGACAAATTAATTATAACGGGTACAGGTAGGCTTAGCTCGCTATGGTCTCGTTAGTTATAGTACAGTTATACATACTAAACAAAATAATTATCATATTGCCAACCGATATAGAGTAGATCTGCTGTACTGCTATTATGCTGTAACATTTCAAGGAAATGATTTTGTTTAAATTTTCGATACTTTGATCAATTAAGGGAAACATCTTTTCAAAACAAAACTTATTACGGTCATGAATACGTGGTTTATTGACCCAATGTTGTACTTTATATATGAATTCTTCCGTGCTCGAACAAAACCGTGAGCATTTTAAAAGTTTTCCTTAAGATTTTTCTTTTTTCTGGTAAACAGCCATAGACGAGGTCTGTACCAATAAGGTACCTTTGTGTTAGCTAACAACCACTCTTTCGTGTACGGTCAACAGCGTAATTCGAAAAATAAACCAGTAGACGTCTATGAACAATGTTTTTTTAAAATCCGAGCGTGATTAAAGGATAAACATACTTTAATATTTATGATATTAGTAACTAGCTGTGTACCCGCGACTGCGCCCGCATTTCAAATATTCTTTATTTTTTTTATACGGAACCCCAATTATTTTCTTACAAAATTTTACTACTAAGTTAAAGAATTTTTTTATTTTTTTTTTTATTATAATGGACAGCACAGTGACTGCACTGGAACTGATGGTAAGCACAGTGCAATCCAAAACAGCGATGACTGACACTGAACAGAGTTCACTGCCAGTCACCGCTGTCATGCTGGCCTGCTTAAATACCTCTTCACGCCTCTTTTGAAGGACCCAATATCATATGAAGGAGGGAACACGCTGACAGGAAGACGGTTCCATAACCTCACAGTGCGACAAAAGTAAAGAACTTGCCCGTAAAACTGTGCATTGAATCGGATTTTATTCAAATTTTTATGAGTTTTATTTTTTGACGCGAAACCCTAATTATTTTTGATAAATAAAATTACTCTATGTTACGCTGAGTAACTTCAGCTGTCTACCAAAAAAGTCTCGTCAAAATCCGTCCAGCCGTTCCGGAGATTACCCAGACAAAAATGAAAAAAATTATTATTTTTGATATACATAGGTATCGTATATACATTCATATGTATTTAGTAAAAAATTGATATTTTGATATTACAACCAGACACTTAAATTTTATTTATAAGTATAGATGTTTTGAATGTTTACTAGTGAAAAGTTGCAATGGGGTTTGTTCAGACCAGTCACGCAACGACCCTAACATAAACTTTTGACAGCCGACTGACTACATACGAAGCGAATAATAAAAATCATTACAGAACTTTTTACTTGTAGATGCCTACATAGCGATACAAATACAAAAATAACATATAAATACAAAAATCAAGTTGTGAAGATTATTCTCGAAAACCAATAACTTCGTTACGAACGAATAACGACATTCCATTATGATTAATTGCATTTTTTTATATATGTATTAAACTGTTACCAAATAAAATTCTTAATTAATAAACTAGTTTATATAATGAGTTTCTAACTTTAGGCGATAAAATTCAGTAATTTTCATGATAAGTTAACTAACGGTTGTTTCTTATTGCATTTGGAATTTGTTAAATTAATGAAGAAAAAAAAACCCCACATGTGAACCTAGAATAATTAATGTTTCAGTTCTATGTACAAATAGTTAAAAATTTACCGTATAAGTTATATAGAGTTTTAGATATGTAAAAGTGCATTTACCTGTAATATAAGGGTAAATCAAAATGGGGAGTGCGGATTGGTATGGGGTAGAAAGGCCGTGTGGGCGAATACGACTTTGATTGATGACTCGTAATTCACATTGTACGTATGTTTGCCCATTGTCCGAACGTCGAGATTCGAAATAACTAGACGAATCACAAATGAGCTCTTTTATTATTCACCACAATTCCTCACATTTGTAGTTTTTTGTAGTTTTGCTAAAATACAAAATTGAACACCAATTTTAGAAAAACTACTGAAATAAATAAAATCATACGTAGGTATGTTAAATCTCAAGAGATAAAACCACAGAGTACATAGTATATATACAAAGATAAAGCTCGCCAATTTAATTTCAGTGGCGCTAACTTGTGGGTGTTTTAAGTAACTTTCTGTATTTGACATGTCTATATATAGATATTACCAGAGTTTTTTGACCTGTATAGACATTTTTAATTCGGAATTTATATTACACAGTAGAACTAAAAAAAACTGAATTATGAGAAGCGTATGGGTATATAAAACAGCAACGAACTTTTTTAAAACCTAAATTCAATGTTATTAATCCAAACACTATAGTTTTCAAAGCGGTTGGACGTACACTTTAATGCGGTTTGCCATTTATACCTAAACAATTCTTAATAACTAACTTAATGATAAATATAAATGATCGAGTATAACTAGCTTATATTTGCATTAAGATTGTAAATAGTAAATTTGATAACGTGTATGAACCTATTGTAGGGAAATTTATAACAACTATACAATAAAGTCTAAAAATAAATGTTCTTAATTATCAGACAAAGATAGTACCATGATCTTAAATTGTATGAATAATTACGCAATCTTCCATAAAGTGTAAATATTTATGCAGACGAGTCCACTTAATTTCGAGATAAGACCGATCATTATAGCTGAAATCATTTTTTATATAGAGCAATACGTTATATAAAGCAATTTTCGTTTAAGCATAAGTTATATACAAGAAAATATGAATGTTTTGCGCGATTGTCTCCAAACAAATAAATGAACCGTAAGAAATTTCTCGAGAGAGAGAGTAGGACAAACACGAAACGTTAGCGAGTGCACACGTCGACGGACTGTCGATCGTTCTGATGTAGTATGAAATAGGTTGGAAAATAACTCCATTCCCGCGGGCGCGACTACGATTCAATCAAGTCTTATTCAGAGTTTTTAGAGTTGTTCGTTCACTATATCGACAACGTATACACGCTGAGCTAAGCACACGTAGAAACTGACGCACGATCACGACAGTTGTTCTGTTGTTAATTCACTGTAACATCAATTACTTTTACACTTATTTGATTGATGAAGGCAATACTTTGCGGAAATCCGTCATAAATAATATGGTTGATTTTTTGCTAAGTAAAAAATTGATTTTTGAAGTAATATGATTGACTATATTACTTTTACATACATAGATTCATACAAATACTTTTTTATAATTGCATTGTTTGTTTTAACATTTCCCCGTTAATCTTGAAACAGAGGAATAGTAATAAGTGTACAATGTTGTATTTTAAATATGTTTAACAAGTATTAGAAGTGCAGTCTATTACTTACAAAACACTACCGACCCACCCGGCTTCTGACGAATAGCAGAGAATATTACAAAAATATTTATCTAACCCTTTCCCGTGAATCAATGTGTATTGGTGAAAACTGTATTATAATCCGTTCAGTAGTTTTTTAATCTATCGCGTTCTGACTTCACACAAGAAACGCTGCAAGGAGATTTTATTTAATAATATGTAGATATATCAATAGTTATTGCAAAAAAGATTGAAGTAAGTAAATATATATATACAATTTTATTTTTTATGAGGTCACTTAGCTACTGCTCATAATTACTATGAAATTGTAAAATGAAGTATTTTATAAGTTATATACGTTGTTTTTCAATATAAAGTGAGAAAAAGTGTTCTTATATATCCTACGAATGTCAAGAAACTGTAATCTAGAATGTTAAATAATGTTAATACAAACTATACTTTGAATTTTACTATAAAGCTCGACAATAGTTAACTACTAAACAAAAAAAAAATTGGTTGGCAATCAGAGGAGAAAAAGATACTGAACTAAACTGTTATCTTTAACTATCTGTACATAAACGTTAAAAATCAATATTATTTTTACACGAATAAATCCAAACATCATTTCTGCATTTACAGTTGGAATAGAAACTTATCAGCTTGAATTTAAACTTTTCGTATACCTGCATCCTCTACACAAAAATACGATAACTATCTACCTTCGAAACTCTGCGCTTTCATGCGACGAAAAGTGCACTACGCTGTAATCTTTTTCGTAATAAAACTGCAACGAATCTGAAAGACACGCTTTTATCTAATCGTATATGTGCAGGTATTGATGACATGGTTTATGGTGTACATAAAATCTGTCTTTACATAAACAAGTTAATAGGAAGGCAACGAACATTTACAGTTTAAGTAATTCTAATGGGTTTTTTATTAAATTCTGTTATGGAAGTTGTAGGCATTTTAAATTGTTTGTGGGTATTTCGATGAAAAAAACTTGCGTCCACGCTTCAGTGCAACGAAATTTAGAAAGAATAATATGTTCACTAAAGCTTTGCATTAAGTCTTACGCAGTGATTACAGTCAATTACAGTGACATTTCCTCCTTAATAAAGACCTTTATGCGACCCTCTAGGATTCAGTACCAATCAACGGGTACAGGTTTTTTACATAAACGTATTCGCATCGCATTTGGAATTGGCTCAAAAATATTTTTTATGATTTTAGGACATAAGAAACACGTCATAAGAATCGTCCCTTACTTAGTATAAATATATTTATTGCCTCGTTCTCTGTAAATTTAAAATAATAACCATACGTAATACTGAATACTATATGATTGCAATTGCGTTGCATTTGTACCGAAAATTCCCAAACCATTCCCAACTGCCTAGTAAAGGCAGTATAACGTTATCAACAATTAGGACCTTGGCTTAAATAAGCGACGGATCAAATATTGTGAGAAAGGTCAGACCACTTCATGTGATGATTAACAACATATTTTCATACTGTTGTTTAAGTCTTCTATTTGCAAAATAAAATATCAGTGATCGTAAAAGAGTTTTTGAAGCAGTGAATACACACAGCATCAAGAATATTATGCTGTATACTTAGTTATTGTAATATTTATAGCCTTTAAGTTTTAAGTCTAAACTAAACAAAGCTGATAGTTCTAAATGGATAAATGCATATTTCAATCCTAATCACTATTTATTTTTTTATTCGAGCATAGCATATAAATAATGAAGTTCATAAAATAAGATATTTAAAATATAAAATGCACTATCTTTAAATCTTTTTAGATTCTTGAAATTGTGATATTGTTACGATAATATCTAAATCTAAAATCACACTTAGCAGCTATTATGATTAATAATAATTGTCTAAAATACTCGTGATGTTAAATACTACAAGGACTTCTGAACCTAATTTTAACTTCCTACGAGTCTAATATTACTTTGAATTTCCATTGTACTTAACTGAAAAGTAGTACAAAAGTGTATTCTGTTTATTGTCGGTGTTTTAATTACTATACATTGTAATTATTTGAAAATGACCCATATACATTACTTTGCGTTTTTTTTTTTAAGGAAAATCTTCTTTAGCGGCTTTGAATGATTTTCTGTAGAAAAAGAACTTATAGATTCGCATTACCAATGCTTACACGTCAGCCGTCAACAAGTTACAGTTTATCAAGTATAAGATGGCGTTTAAGGCTGGCGTGCATCATCTAAGCTTATATTTGACAAAAGTCAAATCCTTAGTTAAATCTACAGTTAGGCAAAAACGTGTTGCACCATCCGAGTTTAGCTTAAATTACGTCATAATTTAACTGTAACCATAAACCACGAAATTTGGGCGTTTAAAATTTAAACCGAGTTTATTTCGATTGTCATGTCATCTGCCAACGATATTTAAGAGATCCTATTATTTATATTGTACAAAAATATGTCTCTATTGTAAGATATTTCGTGGGAATTGTCTTCTAGCGATGTTTTCTCTTTTTGTTTCAAGCTAATAACATCATTTTTTTTACATAAAATGTAAAATGTTTTTATGTTTATCAATAAGTGTTTGAAGACTTAATATTTCAGATTTTGTAAAGCTACTAATTTTATCCCTAAAACATAAACACGAATGAATAAGTAATAATACTCGGCAACAATAATAATTAAAATGTCTTTCATTAGGTTCATTCATATTACAGTAATAAATGTAAGACATATACTATCTTTTTTTAATTCTTGATAAACTTACTTGGTTTTTTACAGTTAGTAGAATTTGATCCATAACGAAATATATCCAAAATTTTCGCTTTAGTCCAAACTGACAACAATAACAACACGTTTGTTTTCTGTTTGTCAATATTGTTTTTGACATTTTTAACGATGTTACCATACATAAAATATTCTCCTTAATATTTATTAGGAGATTGATGTATCTTTCAACTGACAACCCTTTTAACTTTTAACCCTTACTAAAAGTTGGGTTGTGCACTCGAAACTTTGCTACTGCTATGGTTAAAGATATAATAAAGATTAAGTTTAAATTTAATCTTACCTATAACCGGAGATTTCGTGCACTCCACCCTAAGTGCTGCAGAGATAAACAATAAAATGTATACTTACGCAGCAGCAGTATGTTTTGATTATGAATATACTGTATGAAAATGTACTTAATTATTGCTCGGAGCGCTAAAATATGTAAAATGCCAAACCAGACAAATGTTATATGTAACATTAATAATTTCAATAAACATATTATGAAATTCAAACATTTAAAAACAGTTACTCCAAAGTTTCGAGTTTTCAGTTCTGTCAGCAGTGCCCATGGTTGACTAGTTTTTTTTTATAGGCAAACGTTTTAGGACTACCTAAATCATTTTATGCTATTAGACAATATTTATAATAATATGCTAACCCAAAAATCTGAATTTTAAAAGTCAACTGTCGCCTTACATTACGTACGTACATATACATGTACGTATTTACTGTAGGTAACGGATTGGAAACGATTTTCATGTTAAGATAAAACAAAAGATAACATAATAATAAGATACACAAGTCACAAATAATTAAATTACGAAAACAAAACTTGCGTATTGTTAAATAGATCTTAGATACACGGAAAACATTCCAAGTATTGTGCTACAGAGCCCAATACAATCAAATATTAATATGTCGATTACCCATAAAAATGAGACAATAGGAAAACAATAGAAAGCTGGCGTAAACGTCAGGTTAGTACTAAAGGGGTAGCGAGTTCACAATCAATGATTGTTATGCTTTATTTCATGAAATCCCAAACCATTTTATTCAGTTATATGTTATTTGAAGTTTTATCTTATCGGTGATCATTCGATTTAAATATTTAAAAACATAAATTCAATTAATTTCAAAATATTCGAATTTACTAGTCATATATCTTAATTATAAAATTACATGATTAATTCTATTACTTGATTTCTAGTTTCAATTTAATTTAATTTAAAATTGTGTAACATTTATTTTATTTTTGCTTGGAATGGTTACGCATGAAAATGGTAAAATATAATTATATACGCTGGTTCGCAAAGAAATGGAGTCGGCTAGAAAATATTTAGTAGCTTTAAAATTACCTGACCTAGCTTTAGGAAATAGTGACTTAATTGAATAATATTAAACGCCAAATAAAATAATTTATAAATCCTTTTTATTTGTTTTTGATAATTATATAAAGAACTGAACCTATAAAATATTGGTCGTTTTTTTTAATTCAATACCAAAAAATTCAAATCAATTGTTTCGCGTTCGTTTTAGTTTTGCAATAAAAAAGTTATAAATATGGTGTGTCTCTGCCTTATTAATTTTATTATTCTGAAGTCATAATGTCGTAAACCCCTGATAATGCTTGAAGATGAGCACAGTTAGCAAAATACAGCGAGAACTGTTGGTGTTACTCTTTCTATAGTTCAGCGAGTACTCCAACGTTTCCATAAAACTGGATCCAATCTTCGAAGACCAGGAACAGGTCGAACAAGGTAGACGACGGCGTAGGAGGATCGCTATATGGTGTCAACAATTTGGAGATTTACTTACGACTATTGAAGTAAAGAATCATTATTTACAAGCAGGAGGAAACAACCTGAGTACAGATACAGTAAGGCGGTGTCTGGCTGAATCAATTTTAAAGCCATTAAGATCTGCAAATGGCCCAAAACTAGAAAGACACTACAGAACCTCTAGGTTGAGTTATGGTGGAGAACACGAGAATTGGACTCTGAATGACTGGACAAGAGTTATGTTTTCAGACGAGTCTAGATTCTGTTTATGCAAGCACGACGGAAGGAAAAAAAGTGTACAGAAGGCCAGGAGATCGCTATAACCAAGCCTGTACAGAAGAAAAAGTCCACAAACTACTAAATTGCGTGAAAACGGCACATCATTAACCAATCTACATATACGAAAATACTGGAAAAGCTACACATTTATATTTATTAAAAACAAAAAGCTTAAATTCATTTTTTTTTTATTTAAGCACAATAAAATTTTCTTTAATTTAGTCTTTATTTGATAAAGTTAGGTCAGGAATTTTTGAAGATATTGAAGATTTTCTAACCTACCCCTTTTCTTTGCGGTTCAGTGTAGTAAATGTTATAGGTATTTAAACAGTCTCAGTTTATTATACGTGTGGTTGAACGACACCATTATTGCATTTTGCCCACGAATAAGCAATAAATCACTACTGCAATCTATTCTGCATATATAAAGTATACCCTCACTTCCTAGCATGGTAATTACTAGTCTCCCGATGTAATGTAATGGTTAATTTAATGACTTCAGCTTTAGTTGCGAGACACATACTATTACAAAGATCACATAAAATAAAACAAAAATCTACTTACTTTTTGGATTATATTTACAGTTAGTAGTTAAAATGTTTTTAAATATTGATATTCGATTGATGAAGCCATTTTCTTCATATTCATATAACTTATATAATATGTTACTGTTTTTATTTTACTAATTCCGCTTCATTAAGCTAGTTTTTATTCGAAAATGAAATTAGCAAAGTAAGATCAGCATCTAATTAAGTATATTTAAAAATTAAGTTGTACATGTGTAAATCTATAGTAATAAATAAAATATGTCTGTTTTTAATATCATAATATTTTTTTTTTACGAGATACATATGAATGTATATACAATACCTATACTAAAAATACAATTTTTAATATTTTTGTGTGTATTTGTTCCGGGTGACCTCCGTAGCCGTTACGGACCGATTTTGACTGGACATTTGGTAGATAGCTGAAGTTACTATTTTTGATTTTCGTAAATAATTAGGATAGTGCGTAAAAAATTAAAACTCATAAAAAATTGAATAGAATCCGATACATTGCACAGTGTTTCGAGCAAGTGTTTGAATCTATGAGAAATATGTTTACTTTACCTTAGTACAACGAAATTTCTAAGAAAATAATTAGGGTTCCGTAAAAAAAGATGCAGTGAAGAATATATTAAACGCGGGCGCAGCTGCAGGCACACAGCTAGTCTTATATAAAATTATGCAAAGATAAAAAGTTCAATTTGTTATCCGATTTTCGTTTTCTTTAGTAGATACGAACTTTAGTGTTCGCAATAAAATAAATTTTAACAGTTTTGTTCCTCAAATTGTGGTCCGATTTCAATCACTAGGCATCACGAAAACTAGTAGTATTTATTATACGTAACAATAAAATATGATGATTAAAATGAAATTACGAGAAATTCTCATGTTTAATAAGCAAAACAATTATTTCCATACCTAACATATAATACTTTAAACAAATAGCAGAATATATAGGTATCGTATTAACATCACTACCAACACGTATCTCTTGTCATACTTTTCATAGCCAGTTAACTCGCAATAAGCTTATAAAAATGAATAAAATACCACCGCAGTTAAAGTAATTTGCATTAAATCTAATGCTGCAACTAGTGAATATGCAAAAATTGATCGAAGAAACAAATAGTTAAATAATAGGAGATCCAGAAAAATTGTATCCAACTAAGCAATAATAATTGAGGGAGTAATAAATGTCTGCCTGGATTGGATAGGAGTTGCGTCGCGACGTACGCCGAAGGACGCGGCCGCATTCCGCACCGCACAACTACATCCGAGATGACACACATACCGACACGTACTCCCACTATATGTGTGTGTGTGCAACAACATTAAAACCGACGTACATAAGGCACTATTGCATTGGCACTATACAGAGTGTTGTTGTACCGCTACAACGCTGGAATTCCTTATTGCGGCGCAACACGTTGCATTCACAAAATTGTTTCAAAGCACTCATATGTATCTAGGTATTCACAGAACCGTTAACGCTCTACATTGGTTCGTTATAAATAATCGTATTAGATGATGATAGCACGTATGTTATCGGAGCTGCGATTTCGTCCAAATTCGACAATAATAGTAATAATAATAATGAAACGCGAAACAGTGTGCCGTTTCAAAGTAGAAAAACAGTTTAATCACTCGCCGGTATACAGACAGGCGCTAATCTCGCGGGGGGTAGCCGTCGGCGGAGCGAATCGCATACAAATGTCCCGGCAGCTATAGCAAAAACTGCTGAATAATATCCTCTCACTGTTTTAATTCGTACGTACGAGCTTTAAACCGCAAATAACACAGTCACGGCATAATGTGTTGTACATTTTACTGTTATATGTATATAACACATTGCGATGTGTTTTAATATCGCTATTTTGAATAGTGCAGCTTTGGATTAGGAATGTTCATGTACAAAAAATATCGATATTTTCGATAAATCAACTCAAGTCCACTAGCAACCCTAAATGACTAAAAATGGTATACTAAAATTTTTTACACCCGGGGCGGAATACAAAATATATTCAGAGTAACTCTCATCAAAGTAAAGTAGAAATAGTGTATTTTATATGTATATCGGATGAAATATATCGATATCAGATGATTCGATATATATACTGCTTTGGATTGCCATGTTTGAAAGTGACAATAGACGGAAAAATATTCCGAATCGCATTACTGACATGTGCCAACTGCGTCAAGCGTCAGCGTCGCTGATCGTCTGACATCACGCGATGGCCAAAACTGAAATGGTACGTTTACCGACCTCGAGATTATACGAGTACAATGCATTCGCAATTTTGTCGTAGCTCTGTTAGCATTACATTGACTCGCATACAATGAAGGAAGTTTTTTTCAAATACATGCTTTTATTTAACTTTAACTTCGATGTGCAAAGCTTTTATAGAATATACTTTCCTCTATTTATTATTATAGTTAGATTATTTCCTTTTATTGCAGATGCCTTGCATCCATTTAGTTTTAATAAATATTATGTCCATACATTATGATAAATTAATTACAAAAGGCACATTTAAAAAGTATTAATTAGGTACAATGAAATTGACGCTACAATTAAGGTTGATATTCAAGTCATTTGGTTTTTGTACATATAATAAAAAGAACATTTGATAATAAATATCCTCATTTCATAATAAAAATAATAATTAATAAAAACAAGATACAAGATTTGTGATTGAGATTTATAAGTGTAGCAAATATATATTTGTAAAGTACTGTATTTTGAATAATATAGTATTATATTTAATAGCATATCTGTGCGTCAACGTCATTCAAACAAAGAAATAAACAACGAGAGATATAACAGAAAAATATTCCTGCGGTCGGATTCATATGCATATGCAACAATGGTATTTTTTAATGTTATTTACAAATACATATTTGTTTAGCATAAAGGAAACTGACCTACGCAAGGTAATATTTTCTGCGCACGGTGTGACTAATACAGTTCTTTTAATTATTGTTATTACTTATTTTCCGTTCGACGAAATGTTTCACACGTCATAGTCATTCACGACTAATATACTCTTTCCTTTGTGTATTTCGTTTCATTTTAATTGTTTGCAACGTTCTACTTTGTTTCTATAAATTTTATTTAATTTTTGAAAATAACCTGTATATATAAATTTGTGTGATAATTTAGAGCGGATTATTAATTCACTATATAATCTTATTATTTGGTAGATATGGCCATGGCCGTTACGGGTATTTTTAAGAAATAGTTATTATATAATTCCTTTCGTTAGTTCTTCGTAATAAAAAATATAACTATACAGATCCTAACTCATGTCGGTGTAATCTTTTCATTATATTAATTCAATTTTCAATTTAATTGTTCAAATAAAGTAACGGATATAATAATAAAAAATATGACATCACTTTTATAATGAATACCAAGGTGGATTTTTGATTTTATATATATAAGTTTTGTTAAGATTACAATGCCGTAATTGTATCTACTTTAATGTGGAAATAGTAGTTAATGTTTCTTGTTACGGTCAAATAATTTTAATTTGACGTTGGTATTCGGTATTCCGAGAAGATAACAAGTGCTCGTCATCGTAGCTTTGTTTGCGGCATACTATGACCTGCTGGTAATCAACCGAGGGAACAACAAGGGGCCTTAGGAGGCGAATAGAAAGGGGAGTGAGTCAGTCACTACGACTAGTTGAAATGTCTGAGCCAGCTTCTAATTTGTAAAGCCGTCTCTACTAAGGATTAACCTCGCTACGATCGCCCAAATCGCTAGGATTTTATTTATTATTGACAGCGATGACATTTCAAAAGACTGTCTATCCATTTAATGACATTGTCTAATGATAATCACTTACTTTAAATTGTTTTAAAACGTGTTTAAAATAGAATTTAACAAGCGTAAAAATATACGTAATGTATAATATTATGTTATTTAAGTATTTGAAGCTAATTTTCGAATCACATTTCTTTTAATCGCCAGGATATTCGTCTGTTTTATGACCTGTCTCCGCGTCCGATCTTAGCTTTTATGAGTATAACTGTTTAAATCAATAATTGTGCGAAAATCTTTACAAACATTTACATATTGAAACGAAGCAAAGAGAAATCTCCAAAGTATTTATTCTTATCATATATACACTATAATAAAATAGGCGAACGCTTTCTGGTTTTAGGTTTAACTATATCTTTACTTAAAGTTGTACGGGCAGACGAGAGTAATGGCTCTTGGGACCGATTTTTATTACCCCTTATTGGCTAGCTTTTAGCGTAACCTGACGACAATACATTTATCCAATAAAAGAGTCTATATATATATATATATAAGAGAACAAAATGTTGAACTGTTAACCTTAATATCTATTAACTGATCGCAATAGCCATTGAAATCACAATAGTCAAAGTTTAGCTTATATAAACGAAATAAAATACAAGGTACGTAAAGTAAGGGGCTTAAACTTATCTTGTTCGGAATCGAATTTGTTTTTGATTCGCGCTAATATCAAGTTTATGTCATTCGAAGCTTAAATGGGATACTAACTTTGTTGGAAATAAGAAGCGTAAAGATTTATTGCTTAGTTCGCCATTTCCACTTAATAAGCACCACAAATTATACATCAATAAATATATAAGTATCTAGGTACTTTGTTTTAATGGACAGGCAGATAGCAATGGATTACTATGTAAGTTTTTAAGTATATATTCACCGTTGAGGCGTGTACTTACTCGTATAATTATAAACTGGTTACCTAATCATTCATCCTTTTCCTTCTTTTTTTTTCTTTACCATTACCAAAATGGTTTACCATTACCTTCTTTCGTCAACAACGCAGCGCATCTCGAATAAAAATGTATTCTTACGTTTTTAATATTTATTTAATATAACCTCGCTTATTCATAATGCAAACTGCCAAAACAGAAAATTGTGTTTCTCCCGTCCAACGTAATTCATAGTAAGCAAGTTAGAAGTGAATTATTTTTTATTAAACGAGCATGCTACGTCATCTGCCCCACATAAACTTTCCAACACGAACGATTGTCGTCACGAGTTAATTTCTTTAATACTAAATATCAATGAATTGCATAAATTAATGTCATATCGTATCTTCATAGATATTGATACGTCTCATTCGGATAGATTAAATTTCATCAGTCGGAGGGGGGGGGGGGGGCAGCAACAAGCTGTGACAGAGGAGTGTGGAGCGGCGCGGCATAGCGTCGAGACGGTACGGGCGCGACCCGACGACGCCAAGAAACCACTCGACATAAAACTAAATCACCCAACACTACCGACGAGAAAACGTAATAGCTCTCAACAGAAGACGTGAAGGCTAGCTCGAGTATCAATTCACGGCTTTGTCAGTCTCGTTTACATTTTGTCGGACGAAATTGTAATCTATACATACAAATAAGTAAAATTGAAAAGCCTGTTCATAATATGGAAATAACATTTTTTTTACTAAATACATATGAATATACATACGATATACGATACTATAGTTATAACAAAAACATAATTTTTATAATTTTTCTCTGGTTGTCTGTTTGTTCCGGCTAATCTTCGTAACGACTGGACTGAGTTTAATCGGGAATTTTTCGGGCAGATGGCTTAAGGGGCTTTACTTAGGCTACATTTATTTTTCCAAAATAAGAAAAATTAAAACTCATGATGAAGCTATGAACAAATTCCAATTCAATGGTCAGTTTTACTGGCAAGTGTTTGAATTTGTGAAAATATCTTTACTTTATCTTTGCTTAGTAATTTTGAGTCTATACACAAAATATAGGGTTCATTATTTTCCAATGACTACTTAAAAACTATATTACGCAGTGAATAATTGTGCGAAATAGAAAAAAATTATAAGCGCGCGGAGCCGCTGGAGTAGCTAGTAATAAATAAAACAAAACCAAAAGTATTGATGTAACCGTTTTTAAAGGGATATAGGTTTTCGTTATTCAAATTGTAAGCGTGCTTATCCTTTGAATTATAAAAAGGACAAATTTTAAAGAATTCATTTAATAAGCATGATATAATAAATAGGGATTTAATTTTTAGGTAGGATACCCGTAACGGCGCGGTGGTATTGTTCTGACTTACGTATATTTTAGTCTAATTCTTTCCTTGGACTCTCCCACGCATACTAAGCGGATTGTCAGCTTATCGACTTAAAGGCATACTCACCTATTTTTGTCTGAATAGCGAAAAATAAATACTTATAAAAGCATATACGCTGGTCACCGGAAAGAAAAAACAACAACAAAACCATTGGTCCCACAAGCTTTCTTAGTGAGTTTTTCGAATTTCGTGACTCAAATAATTAAGTATAAAGATGAGGGTCGCCCAGTAGAATTATACATTGTTATTGCCACTATAAATCTCATTTTTGGTGAACGCACTCCCTCAGAATAACAAGCAGACATTTAAAAAAATCGTAATTACTTCAACTATGTACAGAACAAAAATGTAAATGTATACTAATAGATAAAATTGAAGTGTCTGTTTGTAATAAATATGAATATGAATACAGAACCTATACCAAAAATACAATTTTCCACCGATTTCAAAATTATTAATGGTATTAATTTAAGGGACATATCGAAGTTAGCTGAAGTGGGCTAATAAAGTAATTATTTATTTACTATTTAGTGCATTTTTATGGTATATTCTTTTGAAGTCGGTTTGGTTTTTAATTTAAAAAGTTTTTAGTAATTAGCTTTAGTACTATTAATAAACATTTAGTATAGATGTGTTAACCTACAACAGAAACAAATTTACTACAAAATATAGCTAATGATTTTTATGTTATTTGTTTTATTCTGTAGGTTTTTACCACAACTCACACTATATTAAGTGATGATGAGACCGCAGGTCGTTATATTTTAAGCCTAGGGTAAAAACCGTTTGCTTAGTAGTTCTCAAGTAATACTACTGGAATTGATTTAAATCTATTTTCTGATATATTTTCAACTTGAGAGGTGTCCGCCAAGTAGTCATCATAAAATATCCTTCGATTTCATCATAATGTTTTTCTTCATACAAAGTTCGGGGTCATTATTAAATTGAAGTTTGTTTTAATCGTTGCGGTGTATTTACTATTACCCTAGTCAATCATAGATTTGAAGCGAAGTTACGACTCTTTACGGTAATTAATGTATGATGTATAATTGCTTGCAGCACACTGGTGGTTGTCGTTCAGCGAGTGGTGCGAGCGTGGGCGCAGTGACGGTCGCAAGTGCGGGCGCGGTCGCGGGCGCAGGTGCGTGCGCGGCGCGCATGGCGAGCGCGGGCGCGCAGTACCGCGGCAGCGCGCAGCAGTGGGCCGCGGCATACGCGCCGCCGCCCTGCCGCTATCCGGCGCCGCAACCCCAGCCCTACGCAGCGGCACCCAGCCCTTATACACCGCACCAAGTAAATCTATATTATATTTACTTATTTACATCACCATTTCTACTTTTTTTTTCAAACTAGCTAACGCTGTTGGCCGGAAGAGTCATTACACCTTCACCATAACTTTCGGAGCGAGTGCTGAAGCCACTCAGCCGCAAAAGGTAACTAGCACAAGAGCATCAAAGTGATACGCAAATAAAATATCAAAACAGAACTACACATTACCTCTTCATACTTGTTTTACTTGGGTAAAAATGCATTTACGCTCTAGCTCGTATGGTGCGGGGGCACGAAGAGGAAACAACTTCTTCATACTTAACTTAATTTTTAAATAAAATTAACAGGCACTCAACAAAGCTTTAAAGATTCAAAAAAGTGCATATGAAACGTGACAAATACGAGATAATTAGCTATATTTCTCAAACTTTTATCCTAAACTTGCTTTCATTATTATCATCCTTTATTTTTCCTTCTCCTCTTTGTCCTGGGCATCTATCTTCCTAATACTCGCTATTGTACTAATTGCTAGCAAAATAAGCCACCCAATCCATTATTACCACAACTTACTACTGTGTGTGCACTTGAACGAATTCCTAGATTCATAACCGCCACCGACGCTATGGTCTCTCCTGTCGTCGTTTTAATTGTAATTAATACTCATAACAAATATTTCGTTTCAAATAGTTCATTATTTACGTCCGCAGTAACAATTTCAACGTTGTTATCCTTTTCGATTACCATCGCACTTTCAATATCATATCATCTTCAGACTTGATATTAATTTACTGAGTTACCACAATGTTTACTTACGAAAAGATAAAATATGTCAAGAATAAAACAGGAAAGGCAAAATTGTTAGCATTCTTTACATTAACTGTTGCTCTTTCTTAAGAGAAACCAAATAATTTAATGAATTACATTAGTAGTAAAATCACTGAATTAGTAACATAGTAATACACAAATATCACAGAAGAATAACTTCATTTATTTAATTTTTACCCTAAAGTTCAGGTGGTTTTTATGTTACAACAAGTAGGGTCTACTCGACTACTCGAGAAGTTTTTGTTTTACTTCAAAATAGTCTATTATTAAAATCATTATCGTGATCCAGAACCAACGTAAAGTTACTTATTATCTGTTAACCAACGGGCGACTAGACGACGATTACAAGAGACCCGTAATGCCTACCGCTGGCGTTCACGGCCCGACTAGATAATTAACTGCTAAGTCAGCTCGTTGACATGGTTCCATCAATTTCAGCGGGCGCCAGCAACTATACTCACTCGCCCTGTTCGTTATGCACCCGCACACAATATTATGTGATTAATGTCTTCTTGTGGCATTAACAATAACACTATCAAACCGTGATTTGCATAAAACTTCTTAATGCATAAATTCACTTTATTAAATACTATAGTTATCTCGGCTAGGAAGTACGGAGTTCCGTACCGCCTCAGAATAAATAAACGTTGTAGTGTTAGCTAAATTAAATGTAGTTTTTCTTCCAACGCGCGAGGAAACTTCTCGAGAGACGAAAATAAATATCGAAATCTGTTTATCCGTTCTCAATCAAAAATACCATCGCATAAAAGCTGTATGAAAAAATTAATTTTCTTAATATATTTTTTATGTTTTATTAGTTATTCTGCTATTCGGAGTGGAAACGAAGCCAAGAAATCAAACATCATAAATCGCTCCAGCCGTTCTTGATTTATAAATGGTGCTACTTATCTGACTCTGGTCTAACCAATTTGATAAATGGTTTGATAATTCGATCAATTGTAGTTTTAAAGAGAGTTCATTGCTCATGCAAGCTTCATTCACGTAATTAAAAATAGATAACGCGTCCTATTTTGTAACATATTACTGTTGTAAAATAATATCTATTATGTTGTACTGCTGCACCGAAAAGTAACATGTTTAAAGAATAAACGGAGCATGAGTCAAGCTGAAAATCCGCGCGATGTGATAAAGCCGTATAGAACCATATGAGTTTGTCCCATTGCTAGAATATGTGTGTGTAACGTAAAGTCGTCTGATTTTTTTAGCTAATGAATAACTTTATTATTATTATTTTGTCATGTCAGTGCCTTCTTATTGTATATATATATATATTATTTTAATTATAAATGAGTTAGTTACTAAATATTAGGTATTTAATACATAACTGTTCCTCTTACTATCAACCACGGAAGCTCGATTATCTGCAACGACCGCTTTACTCTGAAAATCTGAATACAAATGCGCCATATGATATAAAAAACATTATAATAAACTTCAGAATTTCTTACATTTAACTTAACAATAAAATATATATTATTACATTTTTTTAAAACATATCTTGTCGTTAAAAAAAACTTTAAACGGGATCATTTTTAGTTAAATAAGTTTAAACTCCTTCAATAACTATTATTCTTTTAAAATTTGATATCATTTCAAAAAGGCGGATTTAATTCAACAGCAATAAATGAACAGGAAATACTCTTAATATTATTTATCAGGTATTAATAATAATCAATTTTTATGAAATAAAAGCCTAATAAAAGCCTCTAATAAAACAGTCTAAAAAAGCGTTACACAATAAGAATAAAATGATCGACGTAAATGAAGGTAAATCTAAATATATCAGATTTCAAATATAAAGTTTTCCAGTAAGTAATACTATGCATTTACTTAACATGAAATAGATATTGTTAAAGCATTATATTTAATAGACTATTTTTCTGTGCTTATCGTCCATCGCGGTCGCTTGTATCGATCTTAAGTATCGCTAGGTCTGCTGTTACGTCCTCGATCAGTTTACGATGCGGAGTGAAACCAGATGTTGCACAGAGATCGTGTTCACTCCGCATCTAAGCCACCCCGGTCCACAAGCCTCTCGTAAAAGGAATTTCTCGCGCCCTTAAAATAAAATGTAACCTCGTGCACGTGTTTTATTACAACGTATCTCGTTCAGGACTTATCTCTACGGGTCTCCTGTGAACGCGATGTCTAAAGTCATTATTTTATACTATTTTAAAGTTAGGATTTTGATTTATTATTTTTCATGCATATATCTTCCTACACATATCTAAACCTTGCATTCGATTGTGATGAATCTTTGTTGAGTTTATCTGCGTAAGTACAAGAAGGTTCCTAGCTCAAAAGAAAATTCCTTGGTAATCGCTTAAATCGTTCGCTTTTCACATCAAATAATTCATTGTTAACGTAATACTGTTAATGTTAACGCTATTATCCCTTTCTTTACGATTACCAATACATTTTCACTCATATGTTTATGTCAGATTGCGTAGACAGAATTTTTACTTTCGCAAAGAACGTCAAGTAATTGAAAATACGAAAGAAACAAAATTGTTAACATTTTATGAATGCATAATTAGTCTTTTATAAAAGTGACTAAATAATTTATTGAAGCACGTTCAATTTACAACCATTGGGCGATTAATAAATATATTATTTATTTCTTTTGAGTGTTAACATTAAAGTCATCAAGAAAGCAAAGCCGGCCAATTAGAACCGTATTAAATGCATGATATTGAATTATTCATATTTTTCATTGATCAATATCGACACTTACTGGTAGTCATTTTAAATACAAACAATAGTACAATGACTCTTAACTATAGTTATAATGTTCTGTTGTAACTATCTGTTAAAATTGTTTGCTTTTCCGTTTTTTATGTCGGCACGCTCGTGTCTGACGCTGAGCAGCCGTTAATACACTATTCAAATAAACAATTTGTTCTGCACTCAACTGACGTTGGAATAGGGACAGGTAGGCATTTGTTTTATTTTGTGTATAGTATAATAGAGCTATATAAATAAAAATCAATGCAAGTATGTTTGTCCTCTGTTCACTCCTAAACTATTATCCCGATTATGATGAAACTTTAATCAGTTGTTCTGCATACGGGTATATGTATAGGCGAAAAAATCCTTTTTTAATATTTTATATAGATAGTAGCTGTGTGCCCCCGTCTCCACTCGCGTTTCATACATTCTTCACTGCGTAATATAGTTTTTAAATATTTTATACCTAACCTAAAAAAAACTAATGAATGATGAAAAATGGGTGCATTTGTTTTATTAGCGAAAAAAAAAAATGTACATAAGAGTAAATAGGAAAAAAATGAGAAAGGGTTTATGGAATAAATGGATTTATAGTAATTATTAGTTGAATAGGGAAAGATAAAATAAAAAAAAAAACATATAAACATTAAAACATTGAAATCCGGTGAATAATTGTCCTGCACAGCCCTTTTATAACCTTTATAGCAGGAGTATAAAAAGAAATTAAAAATCACCTAAAATAACAATTCAAGTTTACATAAAGAGAGGCCCTGAAATAAAAGCATATATTTCAAAAAGTAACCTTTACCGTTACTAAAAAAGGATAAAAATTATGTTATACTTCACGTGAGCAAAGTCGCAAGCACAGCTAGTGTTATACATCCTCAAGTTAAAACGTGACGCTTATCATGTTCACAGTCCCCAATTTTTAGTTGCAGCTTGTACCTCTGACCGACTGATTAATGACCGGAATATGTCAGCTGTCAGGGCTGTCACAACTCTGCAGCTTGTTAGAACCATCATGCGCCCCTTCCGGATTGAGGCAGCCCTAAATAAGGATATGTTTTTAGTAAAGTGCTTAATATTTTTTAACGTAAAGGGTGTCATAAGTATCTCTCGGGCACCGTTAATGTAAGTAAAAAATAAATACGCTACACATTTTATAGCCTGAGAAAAACATGTTTCAATAATAGAGTTTATGTTTTAAACTAGCTGTGTGTCCGCGACTGCGCCCGCGTTATATATATTCTTCACTGCGTTTTAATTTTTTAGACGGACCCCTAACATTTTTAGTACTAAGATAAAGTAAAGATATTTCTCATAAATTTAAACCCTTGCCCGTAAAACTGTGCATTGAATTGAATAAGATTTTATAAAAAAAATTTAGGAGTTTTAATTTTCTACGCGGAACCCTGATTATTTTCGATAATTAAAAGTACCCTAAGTTACCCCGAGTAACTTCAGCTATCTACCAAAAAAAGTCCCGTCCCAATTCAACCAGCCGTTCCGGAGATTACCCGGAAAATACAGACAGATACAAAAATTTTAAAAATTGTATTTTTGCTATAGGTTTTTTGTATTTTGACATTACAAACAGACACTGCAATTTTATTTACTAGTATAGATATTATTGAATTCATAAACCAATCGAGTAATTGTTAAAGTAATTTTGTGATGGTCGATTTCTGAGAGCAGCTCTTTTGAAGTTAATACTTTTACGTATATATAAAGATTATGCTGATGTATTTAAATGTATACGACACGAAAACCATTTTTTCATTCAATGAAATTATGCGATTTATTTTTGAGAGGGTTACGCTTTGCCCGCATTATTTATATTTCGAGTGGTCTTTTTTTCAATGTCGCTCCAGTTAATAGCCTTAGGTAGACGTGCATACCTGTCTCATAAATTTGTAAAGTTCAATTTTCTTAATTTATTTTATGAAGGCGTTATTTTTACACTTACGAACGCTTATCCAAAAAAAACTACAAATTCAAATAGTTAAAGTTATATTTCAAGAAACAGACTAGACAGACTACAGATTCAAAACCCTAATAATTTTCATAATTATTTTTTTGTACTAAAGACAAAGATATTTCTAACAAATTAATACGAGTATGTCGATTACCCATAAAAATGAGATAATAGAAAAACAATGCAAAGCTGACGTAAACGCCAGGTTAGTGCTCAAGGGGATAAAACACTTGCCAGTAAGTTTTACCTATGAAAACGTGATGAGTTAGTTAACTCATCACCTTTTCATAGGTATATTAATATTTTTACACGGAATTATTTTCGAAGAATGAAGATAGCCTAAGTTACGTCGCTTAATTGCCAGAAAAAGAAACCGTTAAAATCAGTCTCAATTGCTCCAGAGATAAGGCAGAACAAACAGATTTAATTTTAGATATTAGTATAGTATATAGGTATAGATAAATAATTTAAAAAAGAAACAGTTTAAAACAATGAATATATTTTATGAGTTAAAAGTACTCAACCGAAGCTGATAATCATATTTTTATCCAAATCAAAGGATTCTTTTAAGGACAAGATCACAACCGATCCGTATTAAGTTTTTGTAAATAATAATAGTTTACTTTTAGCCAAAAGTACAATCCAGATGTGCAACCCTCGTACGAGCTGGAGTGAAATTATAAATAAACGAGCTTTACTGATATCTGTCATCCATAAGAGTTAGATTTATTTCGGTTTTAGCGGAAGGTGAAAGACCCAACCCCTAAAGACACTGGCGCACATTTACCAACGCTACAGCATCACTCCCATAATAATAATGTAGTTAAAGTCATGACTATTTAAGCCCTTTTACGGTAATATTGATTTTAGTTAATTTTGTTACAATTGGATTTGTACCCAATAAATTTATTAATACCTATTTCTTTATCTTATATCGAAGGCTGTTAACTTTTCGAATTAATAATTTAATTTAATTATTTTCGTAGATTTAAAAGCTGCATTTTTCATTTTCATATGTTTACTAATAAATTAAAATTCCATATAATGTAAACTCGATTGAAAAACAAAAACATATTCTCTAATAATTTGAATTCAAATATACTACTACAAAATTAAAATACGAGTATATTTGAAAGCTCCCAAATACCCAGAAATTATGTTAAGAGTAATTTTACTATTACTACATATTATATCGTACTGATCGAGTTGAGCGTTCACGGAGAGTGAAGAAAAAGTACACAACCCACTGTGTGGCCTCAGTACTGTCTCAATCTCAATGTTGATCCACCTGATATCGTTAAAACTCAAACTTTATGCACTCCTAGAATGTTGGATTGATCCACAATCACTATCACCAAGCAAAGCACTGAAAAGTATTAGGCATGCACTATAGTCGCAGTATGAGCGTTGACAACCACGCGCACGACACAAGCACTCACTCGATCCTACCAGTGAAGAAGTTAAAAAACTATGCTGTTCCCTGAGACGCAACGCGAAGGACGAGAGAGTGTTATTCCATTATAATGGGCATGGTGCCCAAAAACCAACGTCACAGGGAGAGATACGTGTTCTCAACAGGACTTATACCCAGTACATACCATTGTCGATGTACAACTTGCAGACATGGATGGGAGCACCCTCGCTTTATGTTTACGATTGTTTAAATGCTGGTGTTATTCTCGAGATTTTCAAACTATCATATATATGTGTAACTTATATTTGACGAAGTTTATAAATTCACTTCTAAAACATTCAAACTATGTTTCCTTTAAATATCGGAGACAGTAGTTATTTAAACGAATTATGTCCAGTATGTTGGAACTACAAAAACCGGTTGAAAGATTACTAAAAAGGGAGCATTTTTTTTTTTTTTCTTTGCAAGGGTATGTATGTAGGTAGTTCTTTTTCGTTGAATTATGCTAATGTCCGAATGACGCAGACCAAGCAAGCACCCTACCGATATTTAAATTCGGTCAAATATGGTAAACGATATTTTTTGCATTACGTTCGATCTTATCCATTCCTAAAAGAAAAGGGTTGACTGTTTTCGTAGAATGTTTTTATCTTATAAATGTTCTTGTAAAGTCGCCAATACACCTATATGAACAAATTATTTTAACTTGATTCATGTTTCTTTAGTTTTGTTCTATGTTTTTATTTGATATTAGCTGTGTGCCTGCAGCTGCACCCGCGTTTCATATATTCTTCACTGCGTTGATTTTTTTTTCAAATCGGAACCCTACTTATATTCCTAAAGAAATGTTAGTACTAAGATAAGTAAAAATATTTCTCATAAATTCAATTATACCCCATAAAACTGTACATTGAATCAAATTTTATTAATTTTTTTACGCGGAATTATTTTCCAAAAATAAAATTACCCTAATGTTACACGGAGTAACTTCAGCTATCTACCAAAAAAATGTCCCGTCATAATCCATCCGGCCGTTCCGGTGACTACTCCAAACTCACAGGCAGACAAAAATTTTAAAAACTATTTTTTTTTATCGTATATACATTAATATCTATTTAGTAAAAAAAGTTAAGTTTGACTTTACAAACAGACACATCAATTTTATTTATTAGTATAGATGATTTGGAAATAAACTCAGGTCGGTAATAACTGTACCAACAGTTTTTTGGTTCGTTTGAAATGCATTAAGGAAGAGCCAAGAAGCGAAACGTATAATCATGTCTGCAGATTCAATAATTTTCTGCAGGACAAAAAACCGTTTTTCTCTTTTTATCAGTGCATATTTCGTTCTCCTAAAAATTACTTTCATATTTCGTGTTCTTATAAGATACTTGAATGTATTTGACATTTTGCCTATCAATTTTAACAATACCTATTACTGTGCAGTACAGTAATATTTCATATCAAATTAATTACAAATTGATTAATAACTACTAACTTTATAACGTCAATTTACAATTACTTATAGATTTTATAATAACTCCGTATTAAACCGTAATACGCCATGTAATCAATTTTTGTTTCTTTTTTCATGATTTCAGAAATTCGGACTAAAACTTTTAATAATAAATGAATTAACTTTAAGCTTTATTTTATTTTAATGTATAAAGATTTTGAATTCGACTATGATAAAAACAAAACAAATATATATTTTTTAAAGTATCCACTTATGCCAAAGTAATTTCTAAACATTTTTCAATTTCAGCTTTGGAATATTCTTAACCGTCCCACTATACATATCCAATGAAATTAATCAATTCTCTGATCGAAACGACGAAACACAAATCCTAACATCTCCGCAGTTTTACCGGACGCGGATGATCTAGAATTTCAAATTTATTAAACTCATAATATAATTCCTAAGAAGCGAGTTCGCGCGAATTTCACTAGCCTAATTAAGTTTAAACATCGTGCGCTGTGGTTATTGAACGGACAGTTCGGATGCAGTTATAGAATGTTATGTACAGTTTGGGTTTTCGCCTGGCCATGTGACGTGGGTCTGAGGGGAGGGGAGCGCACGCACGCGCTAAGCCATCGAGCCAGGACCAACTGTTGAGTGCTATCTCCCACCCCTCACGCCATTCTTTCTCCCCTCTTACGTTTGTGACGTCATCGCCGCCTGTCACTAGATCTTTTCAGTGTGTACGATGATGTTATCGTGAATTTAACTCTGAACGAAGTTATAAATAACTTCGGAGTCCTTCATACGCTGCGAGACGCAGTACAATAATTGAATATAACCACCATATTGAGGGATACAATTGCTATTTTAAGATATTGTTTAAAAAACCCCTTGTGGAATATCTGTATTACTTCACTTTCAAAGTATAATTAAATATTAAAATTTATATAATATATTTTTCAAAGGAATATAGGTAGCTTCTCTTAAATTTAACTAATGTTTTCCTTTGTTTGTTTTACTTTCGTTTTTGTTTCTTACTTTTCGTTTCTGGTTACTTTGTAATAATCAATTCCTGTTAATAAACTGTATTAGTTTATTTTTCTAAACAGTAAGTTTCTGTTGATATTTCTAAACAGTAAATTAAACTAAATTTACATATCTTTGATATTTAATACATAGGTATTGATTAAAGGTCTAATCCTATTGTATACTTCATCGCTTCGCTTGAGGTAAATGAAAGTTTGAAATAATTCGGTGGAGCTATTCAGACTTATAAAAGGTATCCCTATGTATTTTTTTTTTCAAAATATAACTTTCATTTAAATCAGTTCAACGTCCGATCAAACATTCACAATTACAAAGATAAAAACTGTTCAGAACATTTATCTCCTTTGTAGGTAGCACTAGTTATACTCGTATTACCTATATACTGTACAGCAATTAATTTTCAAATACATTATAAAACCCGAGAACTGATTTAATACGCAGATGTCTTATATACGAATACCGATTGAGGTATGTTTTTACGATTTATTATCTTTATTTTAAATCTATAAATATGCCAAATACATATTTATATCAGAAATACCTACTGTTCTTACAAGAAATATAATATAATATGTCGCTTGTTCTGAAAGCATGTATTCCACGTACCGTATTGATTGACGTGTGAAAGTTTGGTGCAAGTTTGGGACACAATGATTATTCGTCGAGGAGTTTCGCGCTTCCCGTTTTCTTCTTCAAGTTTTGACACCTGTCGAGAAGCTGAGCCAGACTGATTGGAACGCTTCGAATCACTCTTATTGCGGATTCCGTAAAGTACCTTGTAACGTATGTATATATATTTGCATAAGAGCAGGTGATTTTTTTATGTTGAAACTAGCTGTGTTTACACGGCTCTGCTCGCATTTATTATGTTGTTCACTGTATTTTATTGACAATTTCGTGAACCCTAATTCCTTTACTTTAAATGCAAGTAGCCTAAGTTCTTTCAGCTTTTCAGCCAGAAGAAGTCCCGTCATAATCGCTACAGTCATTCCGGAGTTTAGCCGCATCAAATAGGCTGACGGCCAGACAGACAACATTTTTTTTTAAACCTAGCTAATAATTTAACTGGAAGGGTCTTAACAGATTCACCGTAACTGTGTAGGCGAGTGCAAAAGGCACTTGCTGCAAAAGGTAACTAGCACAAGGGTTTGAACCTCGGCTTGGACTTTACTTGAGTACACCAATTTAAAAAATTGTGATTGTTATGTATAATGGAAGACAACACAACCATAGCGCGATGTAGAATCTTTCAAAGAAAATCAATTTTTGTTGACGTTAATAATAAAAAATTGAAGCGTCTATTTATTTTTACTAAATACATACGAATGTATATGAACCGATTTTGACGGGACTTTTTGTTAGAAAGCTCAAGTTACTTTGGCTACTTTATTTTTTCAAAAATAATTAGGGTTCCGCGTACAAAAATTAAAACTCATAAAAATTGGAATAAAATCCGATTTCAAGCACAGTTTTACTGGAATTGAATTTATGAGAAGTATCTTTGCTTAAGTTAGTAGCAAAAAAAAGTTTGGAAAACAATTAGGGTGTGTATAAAAAAATTAAAAACTATATTACGGAGTGAAAAATATATGAAAAGCGGGCGCAGCCGCGGGCACGCAGCTAGAGTATGAATAAATATTAATAGGTTATTTTTATTTTACAACTCATGGTGAGTTGTACATAATAAGTAAATATAATAATTATTAGCTGTGCACGCAGCTTCGCTCGCATGGAATTCAGACAATTTGCAGCATATATTCTCCCTCTGATCTAATCTCATTTCCAAATTTTATCGAAATCTATTCAATGGTTTAGGTGTGAAAAGGTTACATATAGACAGACAGAGCTAGCTGGTTCTTGCGACTTAGTCTGTGTAGAATTAGTAGTTAAGTACCCTATTATTTACTCCAAGCTTTCATTAATCTCCATACCAATTAAATACATAAAATCATCGTTCGTCTTGAACATTTTCAAATAAACCTTGCATTGAGATCTAACGGTGATAAAAAACAATTGATCAATTCCTACTATCTGACAGTCGTGCCTAATTTATACTTTTAGGGATAAAATTTTACGGTTCTATCCTGAATATAACAAATGCCAACATTTCAAGTTTTTAGTCCCGGGGGTAAACCGCTGAAAGCTTTAATGATGCCTTGCGTTGATGCATCAATCATGATTCAGGCCATATATATGTATACATGTCGAACTTTTCATATAAACTTGCAACCCTTAATTCACCCTCTTAGGTGTATGATTTTGAAAAACGCATTCAAACGTGTTCATTTATTTCTATCCAAATTCAAGTATATGAAATTTTAAGCTTCTTGCTTGCAACCCCCAATTCAGCCTGTTACAGGTAATATTTCGAAAAACGGCTATATACTTGTTTATTTATTTCTAACCAGAAGCAAGTATATGAAATTTAATTCTTCTTAGTTTGAAAATGACAAGACTTTCACGCAACGGTTTATATCTTATCTTGTGCCTTTAGGCGTGAAATTTCAAAAATCCTTTCGTAGTGGATGCTTACATCACAAAATTGCTTATATTTCAAGTTATATATATATATATATGTTTTTATGATCAAATAAACCAAATAAGTTTATAAAGTTGAATACATGAATAGTAACAATGAACCGTTTTACCTCACACCCGTCTGTAAAAGTTATTAATTTATAATAGAATTCGTTATGCTCTTTAAATGTGTCAATTACTAAAATAATGGTATAATAACCGTTAACGTTGTTTGAAGGTTACCTACGTTACAGATTCGGTAATTACACTGGTCTACAGTGGTTTTGTTGCCCTAGAAATAAGATTAATTTTGGATATATTTATGCTCGCAATTCATAAAACTATCAATGATTTTGTAAGAATTGCTCTCGTTGTCTTTTAAATCTTTATTTTAACGTTTTTACGTTACAAAAATCGGAAAAAAAAGAAACAAAATAACAGATTAGTTGTGTACCCGCGGCTGCATCGGCGATTCATATATTTTTCACTGCGTTATAATTTTTTCCATACGGAACCTTAATTATTTTCCTAAAATAAATGTAGTATTAAAATAAAGTAAAAACATTTCTCATAAATTATAGTACTTGACCTAAAAACTGTGCATTGAATCGGATTTTATATAAATTTTTATGAATTAAATTTTTTTTACGCGGAACCTTAATTATTTTCGGAAATTAAAAGTACCCTAAGTTACTCGGGGTAACGTCAGCTACCTACCAAAAATAGTCGCGCCCAAATCGGTCCAGCCGTTCCGGAGATTACCCATTACAAACAGACAGACAGAGAAAAAATTTAAAAATTGTGTTTTTGGTATCGGTATCGTATATTATATATTCATATCTATTTAGTAAAGTATTTAGTAACTATTTAGTAGTAAGTATACTATTTAGTAAAGTAGTATTAGTATATATCTATTTAGTAAAAGTTTTTGTTTTCGAGTCTTCTTGAAACCAAACGACGCAATAAATAGATAGTCTCTATCCATTCATTACAAACGTTCGAATTAGTTTTATCATGGTTAATATGTAATTAGTAGTTATATAAGTTTTATTTAATTAGCAATAATGACTTAGTCACGATATAACTTGTAAAAATTACTTTAAAAAAATTTAAAATTGGAGGATAGACGAATACGGTTACCTGATGAGTTTCCTTAAATGACCATTTTACTACAATTGGTACATATATAATTGAATGTAGTTACACACTCAATCAATCAAAATTAATTGAAAACCCAACAACATTAATAATGCTAAAATTGCTCAATACTGTTATCCGTTGAGTTTCCTTTTAAATACCAACTTCCGATATATATATATACTTTATGATAATCATAATAATATATAATTAATTTGACCATTATCTTTAATATTATCAAAAATAGAGCGGAATCCCTGTCCTTATCCAATAACATTCTTAACGCTAGAATTACCCGATACCGTTATCCTTTGTGTTTATTTTTAAATCCAACTTCCGCTTTCTGAATTGTAATTCTATTATGCCCAAACTATATAGTAAATGTCTATAAATTAAAATAAAGTAAAATCATTATAAAGTTCGTTTGTCAGTTACTTGGTTTTTAAATCGACAGCTAACGAACCGATGTGAATGATTTTTTTATCATATGTATATTATCTCATTAGGTTTCAGTATATATTTTGTTATATGTAAATGCTAAGTTAAGGAAAAGAAATTGAGGATAATACTGAATGAAATGAACAAAAATAAAATACTACCATAGTAGGTTATTTTTCAATATTATTTATACCTAATTAATTTGATAATAATTGACATTATTTGTAAAATAAAATGAATTAGTTTTTTTGCGATTGTATCCGCGTGGCAATACAGTTGATTCAATGTTGATGATTATTACGGTATGATTCACTGTTTGTAGTGCAAATAAAAAAAATAATTTTCTTATAATATTATCATGTCTGAATATCTGTAATGTACTCTTGTGTACTCTCTCACATTTTTAACCGACTTCAAAAAGTAGGAGGTTATCAGTTCGTCTGTATGTTTTTTTTTTTATTTGTTCGTCACGCAATTTCTCCGTCAGTTGTGGACCAATTTGCAGATTCGAAAGAGTACACTCCCGAGATGGTACCATTGTCACCAAGTCTGGATCTGATCAGTGGATCTTAGGGAAATCGAGAACAAACCTTGAATATTATAGACAGTTAGTGTTTCATATGTTTGTTTCCGAAGCTATTCAAGTTTTTGCGTATTGCAGTCATCATCTTATTTTGCTGATCTGATTTTTGTGGCTTCAAAACTATACATAAAAGTACGTACTTAAACTAAAAAGTACACAATTTTTATAAAATTAAAAACCGACTTCGAATGAGTATACTGCAAAGAAGCACTAAAAGTAATAAACCAATACTTTTTATGAATTATCTATAATTAAATAATTATAAATTATTTAATTAGTAATTCTTTATTTACTTTTATAGTATATTAATTTAAAGTCGACTATGGCTTTAATTTAAAAAAATTTATAAGTAAAATTTTTATGTAAGCATACAGAAAGGCTTAGTATATATTCAAGATTTAATGTAACCAATATTCGTTCAGTTTCCTAATTTTTTATGGGTGGACAACCAAACCATAAAAAAGAGTCGGTTAACCTCTGCTTGTTAAACCAGAGGAGAAAAGACACTGAACTATTTTATTTTAGATGTATAAAATATCGCCTTAATGTTTGCTCATACTTAATACGTATTATAAGATGACCGCCTGAGTAGCTACCACCCTCAAGTTTGTAAACCTGTTGCCAAATACCAATAGGTATATTATGGCACCATCACTTGAGAACTAGTATCTCTAGGCTTATCGTGTTTACCATCCACATCTTCACTTAACTACATGTGAGATTGTGGTCAAAGCACTGAGCCTATACAGCATAAAAAAAGCACATGCCAATATATTTTGAAATATTTGTTTGCATTATTTATATCCACAGATATGTTTTTTTTTTCGTAGTAACCAACACTGTTAACTAATAACAGCTTCACACGGGTTTTCTAGCGAGTGTAAAAAAACTTGTAAAGCATAACATGAAACTGTTATATTAAAAATAAGCAATTAATTACCGCGTTAATAATTGTGAATTATAATAAGCGGTGATCAGTAAATACAGTTAAAAAAGTACTAGTAATCTTATGTTAACCATCAACTCATAATAGATTCTTATGATAGAAAGACGTTGTCTTCCCCTTGTGACGAATGTATTCGACGTAGCTGCGTAGGAATGTCTTCATTATGTCTCCTATACGTTATTCCTCCTATTAGTTTGCATCGTAATTCCATCACATACATACCAGTTACGTTGAACGTGAGCGTGCAAAGCTCTACGTTTTACACCAATTTATTCAACTTCTACTTAATGGAAACGCACTTATTAACACTAAATTTACATGGAAAGTGTTATTTCTCATCCTAATATCACATTCCACCAAGTCGAAGCAGATAATTGTTTGACAACCTGAAACGTATTTATAAATCCATACTGTGTATATTAGATACATTTTGCAGGTAAAATTTTTATTACAAAATATAGTCTTTTTTTTAATTAAAACAGTATATAGCCGTAGCAATGAAGTATTCTATTGTAATAATTCTAACTTAATTCTTTCTTAAACGTTATATGAAACCAGGATGTAGGTATTAAATTTATTAAAAGTATGGTATCACCAGATCTATATGCGTAATAAAAAAAGTAAGATTAGTTACACCATCTATAACTCTGGAACCGGAACGGAATTGTTGGTTTTCTTTCCACCTTGAATAAATTGAAATAATGGAAAAATTAAGTCAAAACATGTTATAAGAAAAAAAAATTTTTTTTATTAAGTTTGCAGGTACCGGATTTTTTGAGAACGAGAACGTATTGACTGATTTTTTTTTTTGTTTGTCTCTCGATTTCGAGAAGTTTCTTCGCACGCGATGCAAGAAAAACTAAATTTAATTCAACTAATATTACACAATATTTATTTATTCTGAGGCGGCACGAAGTTCGCCGGAGTAGCTAGTAAGGAATAAGTGACAATATTAAAAGGAAACGCACTTAAAAAACAGTTATTCATAAATCTTTTCACTGCCATAAAATAGACATAAAACATGAAAGGGACACCGGCAGTTCTGCCTGATTATAATAGACGAAATCATCACTTCGTATTCCTCTCTTTTCTCCTCCAAAACTATGCTGATTTTCTCCTTCTGAATTTTCTTACAATTATACAATAATGATGATTTTGGCTATGTGTCTACGTTTTCCTTTTTTGCTTTTTTTTCTAATTGGTTTGACTTACGTCTGAAAAGGACAGTTAAAAGCCTCGTAGTTTCTACAATCATAATTTTATGGAAAAAATCAAAACGATATATTTTATGGTTTAGGAATATTTAATGCGATGACTTTATCCAGGGAATATGTTTGTATGGAAAAAAATGCCGCTCGCAGTTCCTCTAAAGGAAACGCTTATTTTGTCGCACGCATGACGTAAAGCGTAATGTAGGGTATGTATTTGCAGTACAGCGGTGCGACTATGGGTGGCGGGTGCGGCGCGACGGGCGCCCGGGTACCAACGGCGGCATCGCCCGCCAACACGGCGTCGTCGTCGTCGTCCAACACCGGGTCGGCGGGGGGCACCCGCTCCACGAGCCTGAGCACCGCGCCGCCGCCCCCCGCCTCGTCCGCTTCCACCATTGGCGTTGGGGGGGAACAGCTCAGCCGCACCAACTTATACATCCGAGGCCTTAACCAGAACACCACCGATAAGGACCTCGTCCAAATGTGCCAGATGTAAGTATTATCGCGAACGTCATTCAATACTGTTTCTAGCATATAGCTTCTATTAATTGTTAAGTAAGCATGAATTCTATGCTTTCAAAATCACAATCAAAAATTTTAAATTCAATTTGATCCCTGAGAAAGCCAAAAAACTACCACCGATACGGAAATTAACTCAGTAAATCTAATAATATAACTCAGTAAGTAGTAGAGAAAAGAAACACATAGAGAAAGCACAGAGAGGGGTGTTTTTTTTTGTTTTTCTTTTTAATGAATGTATTTTAAGGAAGGTGATTATATGAGGAATGTTTATATATTTAGTTATCATTTTTTTTTTCAAAATTACGCCAATGCTTACTTTTTAATTGGGAGGTAATATCTTAACTTACTATTGTTGGCAAAGGGGAGGGAGTCAAAATGCGTAATACTGGAACAATCTCTTACCACTCGCAACCGCTAATTTAATTCATTTACTCATTTCAGGTATGGCAACATTATATCAACAAAAGCAATCTTGGACAAAAATACTAATAAATGTAAAGGTAAACAACATTAATAAGATGCACGTCCCCTCCCTTACACTATCACTTAATTTATGATTTTAATATTTTATATCTGTACGTAGTTATGTTAAATGTATATCGTGTACGTATATATATAAATACCCATTATTTTCAATTTTATATTCTTAATTTAGAATTGATATTAAAAAAAAAACTATATAAAGTAAACGATTTATTTAAAATAATGTTAATATTTTCTAGAATACCATATTCTACCTATCTTCATTAAACTAACCCATTTATGGTGAGACTTTTTCCAATATATGCACGAAAACTAGTTTAAAAATTGACTTTTTTCGTATTACTATTATAAATGTTTATTTTATTTATATAATTCAACCTTATTTTTATCGTAGATATATTAGATCATCGTCATTTATTTTGCACTAAAGCACAAATTATATGTTAATTACAATATTTTTTTTTTACATTTTGCACCTTTAAAGAACTGTCTATCACTATTTGTATGATATGTCTATCATAATATATCATTAATATCATATCAATCATGCTACTTTCGAATAGGCATTGTTTATGCTCGTGCTCGCTATAGTTACATGTTCCAAACATATCACATTATTTAATTATATTAAATTCAATTGAAATGTTTATTATAAAAGCATGAATCATCGAGAATACGAACGCGGTGGCATCGAGTAAAGCGGTAACCCTATGCAAGTTATTATAATAGAATATAATTCTTTTTTTATTTTCACAGGTTACGGTTTTGTAGATTTTGAAACGATCGCATCAGCGGAGGCAGCTGTTAAAGGATTACAAGCGAAAGGTGTTCAGGCCCAGATGGCTAAAGTGGGTATCTGGTTCCTGCGTAGACTGAACCGTGTACGTTGTGCATGCAAGTAATACTATTATGACTAACAGCCTGCTCCTGGTCCGCTCTATTACTCTATCCTTATCTTCTACTTACAATCCTTAATTCTTAACCATAACAACTTCCCTTAATAGCGATGATAAGTCCCGAACTTTGTTAATATTGTTTAAATATCCAAATAAACTAACCCTTTACATTTTAATCCATATTAAAAATTTAACTTTAAATTTACTTCCAAAATATTTGTATTTAAGTATTCTAGTATAAGTAACTTACATTTATGGACCTTCTACAGGTTTAAAATACATAATAAAAAGGCATCTTAATCGTTTTAAATTTCCTTGTAAGTAAGTAACTTTACAGATTATTTTTATTTATATAACATAATTTCCATTTTTCCTTCTAAATCCTGCATCCCATTAAATACCTAACCATATCTTCCGTCTAGCCTTAATTATTAGGTATAGCTTTAGTATTCTACCCTGTTGTCTGTCGAAGTGGTGCTGTAATAAATTTTCACCCGTTGAGCATTTAAACTCTTATGGCCCGACTTAAAACTTGCTAGACATGGTCTCACCATAGCACAAGCAGCTTCTGCTATGTTCTATTTCTAATAAAATTATAAAACGAAGAGCAGCACAATTTTTATGTTTAACTGATTCAGTAAATTTTGAATTTGCCTAAATAACGTAGGTCTCGTTGTGTTTAGTTTTATCAACGTTAAAAAATCCGATAATCGTTTTCAAATGTGACAGTGATAACTATAGAAAATAACTACCGTTCACAGCCCGTTATCATTAGATATTGGGAAATAACTCGAATGCTAATTTGGGTAAATCAGCGTATAGATGAAAAGTGTACCCCCAATGTGACAATGTTTTGTAAGTATTTGCTCCCAACATTATTGGTACGCAAATCCGACTCAAATATATAACGCTTTCTTGATACTGTATTTATATACTTCAGGCATCGTTTCATCCTGTAAATTCTATACTATTGGCGTTTGCTTCAGCGTTATAACAATGTATAATTGTAATCGCTACTGGGCTCGGGTTTTCTATGCTTTCGATATTAAATTAGTGTGTATGCGAATTTTGACTAGCTTTATAATCTCTATGCTGATGTATGCCCATGTCGTTGATAACACCTACTTAATATTAATTAGTATCTTAGATCAATCTGCTGATTTCCGTCAGAGCTGGCTTCAGTGTCTAGATATTCTATGCGGGCTTAAAGCTAATTTTAACAATATCAAAAACAACCTCAATGTTATTCAAATGTGAGTCTCGTAAATAAAACGTTTAAAAATATACAATACAATATTTCAAAGCAAAAATGATAACATAAACTGAACATACATATTACTTTGTACAGTGAATGTTGTTCTATTCATTCTAAATGACATTACCTGGATAATATCATAAATAACTCCGTTTCTTTAGTTTGGAAACAGGCATGAATAAGGTAAATAGTTATTGTAATTAATAGTCTAAAATGCATTGTTTTTTTTATAATGATTATGAAATTCATAAATGTATGGAAAATTTCTCTTAAACTACTAGCAGTGGTGGCGCATAATACTTAATTGATTACAACCCAATTTCTTTTAAATTAAAAAAAAAAATTGTCAAATTCTTTAAACAGTAAAACCAATACTAATAATTTAAATTTTATATTATAGATATACCAATTACAAAAAAAAATCGATTTAAATAGTTTATTTTGTTGTTAATGATTTAAAATTTAACATAATTAGCAATAACCACTTATATAGATTTGACTATAGAATTGTCATTAATAATTTACGCAGCAACTTGTTCACCAATAGCTCGTGGGCGTTTTACAGCAACAGGAACAGGACCCTACCAACTTATATATGGCGAATCTACCACCTCATTTTAAGGAAAACGATGTGGATCAGTTGCTCGCGAAGTTTGGCCAGGTTGTCTCTACAAGAATCCTGCGTGATACCCATGGACAAAGCAAAGGCGTCGGTTTTGCGCGGATGGAGTCCAGAGAGAAATGCGAGCAGATCATTCAAGTATGTATTTACATAGATCATTAGTAAAAAAATATGAAACATCTCCGACATCATTACATTTCCATAAATTGTCATTAGTTAGAAAAAAAACACTATTAATAGAAAAAGTAACTATGAAAATCAATAAGTTAGCCGGAGGTTTATATTGCTAAATCACAACCACCACGCATAAGTTTAGACTTATCGTGTTTCATACTTAGCTTATCAAATGGAACGGGTACTGATCTAGATGCTGAAAAACTACACATATCAGCATAACAGTGACAACTGGGGATGGATTGTTCATTCAACGTTTTATCATTTATTCGTATCGTATTATCGTTTTATGTTTTTTATGGTCGCCAAGTTTTAAAATTATTTTAAGCTTAATATTAGGTACAGCGAAATATACGTAGTTGATGCAAAACGAATATCGATAAAACTGTAGGTATCAGTTTATAACCGCATCGTTCTCCTAGTATGTTTTTACAGACACAGAATAGCTAATCCTTTGTATTTTTTTTATAATCGTTGTAATTCTATTTAAATCTAAATACGCTGATATTGGCATTGACCGAAGAACTGCTAAACTTAAGTGGCAGTAGGCTGGGGATATTGCTCGCAGAACCGATGCCCGATGGGGTCAATGGATTCTCGAATGGCTACCACGCACCGGAAGACGTAGTGTGAGTGGACAAGGTAGACCGAAGACCCGGTGAAGTTCGTGGGAATCCGTTGGATGCGGGTGGCTCAAGACCGCTCGTTGTGTAGAACTTTCGGGGAGACCTATGTCCAGCAGTGGACGTCTTTCGGTTGAATGGACGGACGCTGATAAATATAAATCTTACAATACATTATTACATCACTGTAAAAAAAAGCGTAGTCGAATATTTCATATTTCTATTTGCAGATGTTCAATGGTAACTCAATACCTGGAGCCAAGGAACCTCTGCTAGTGAAATTTGCCGATGGGGGCAATAAGAAAAAGTTATATAACAAACAAAACGATAACAACGGTCGAGCGTGGAGGGACAATAACGAATCCATTACACAGGTAGTTACTAATAATCCTTAATGATGGGTTTTTTTTTTGTTATATTTAGGGATGTCGCGAACGCTGATTTTTGTTTATATTTTAAAAGTTTCCATTTGATCGTCGTATTGTATGTTATCCCATGGACGTAATTTATTTATTTTATTAAATTATTGTATTGAATTAATGATGATATACGACACTGATATTTGATTACTTGTAACTTATATATAATTATAGAAATATAGACTCGGCCTTATTCTTGGATACGTCAATTTATAGACCTATATCCTGCTGGATATATATACGTCTATTGCTATAGACGTGTTTCGTTTGCCGTGATGCAATCTGTACGATGGCACTAGCCCAGTTTATTTATGTTTGGTGATATAATTTGGTGATTGTGCACAAATGTGTAATCATAATAATAAATAATAACATGGAACGTGTATTCTAAGGCGCCAGTATACCTCTGTGGAATTTTCCACACCAGAATGGCCATTGTTTTACGATAGCATTGAATCATTGATATAAAGTTGTAAAACTTGAACTGAAAGAGTTATGTGTATGTGACTCACAAATTCCTATTAATTAATAAGAAGAATTTTAACGTATTATCTCATTTAATAAATTCCCCGAGTAAGTACCGGTCAACATAACATTATAGTACGCAATGTTCCAGGCGGCAATGGCCGTTAGCGGTGTGTATGGGAGTGGGGTAGGCGGTGGTGGTGCTGGTAGCGATTGCGCTGGCGTATATCGCAGCAGCGCCAGTGTGTACGGCATGGCGGCGTTCCACCACCACCCGCAGCTGCATCACCACCACCACGCAGCGCACCCGGCCGCCTGGCTCGCCCCCTACGCGGCCCTCATCCCACCAGCTCACCACGCAGCGCATCCGGCTCATCCCGCGCACATACCCATTGACACCGTGCCCAGCCAATACGTAAGTACTCTTTTACACACATACAAAGACTTTTCTTCCAGCACTAATCTACGAAGACATCCATAACCTTGTTAAGAGGATATGCGATCGGGAACAAATTTGAAAAAACAAGCATTTTAGAAATCGCAATCGTGTTGCTTCCTAGAGGAATAGTTATAAAACGCGTAAATGATTCCTCCCAAAGTGCACCGATTTTAATTTTAATTTCAATTATGAAATAATAATTTGAATTTGGCTAGGCCTCTACGTTTTGATTTTTTTTTTTTTGTTTTTTTTTTTTTCGTCACATTTATTTGACCCGTCTAAAATCGACGGTAAAAATCGATTATTTTTCTAATTTCCGAAGACACCTAGTTTCTATAATCATTAGTTTATGGAATAAAAACGTATGGGCATTTCGGTGGTGGATATACATTATATGATATAAAATATTTATTATAATGTCATTATTCAGAGAGGAAACACGTATGTATGGAATAAATGCCGCCCGCATTGCCAACACAACGCTACGTGACGCGCGTTTAGTCGGATCAAATTGTAATAACTTCTCTTGCCAGAAACACACTATTAACACACGACACGACGTCGCATCTGATCTTAATACTGTGTTTTGGCAATAGACAATAGTACGATTGGATAAAATTTTAAATTTTTTTGTTATTAGTACGGAAAACAATTACATATATTTTTTATTGCACAAGTCTAGATTTCAATTAAGTGTGTTGGCTACAATCATAGCCAGTTTAAAATATTACAGAGAATCACAGAACATTCAGTCAAAATTTGAAAACAAAAATTTATGACTGATGGTTTTCTGCATTTTGCAGGTAAACTGGGACAGCTTAAGGCCGGAAAATGAGTTATATGTGAGTGCTGCTGAATAACAGAATATTCCTAACATGTTTAAAGTTCGCTTGGAACTCATACTCTTCATTGCTTGCGCTTCTAATATAATACATTTACTGTCACCATTTGTTCAATACTCATAGTTATTCGATTGATGAATGTTATACTTTGCGGAAACCCATTATAACAAATATGGCTGATGTTACTTCGCTAATTCCGCATCAAATGATGACGTGACAGCTGAAAATCATTTGAAGCGGAATAAGTAAAATAACACCCACCATATTATTAATACTCATCTCTACCATATTTTACCCAATTCGTAGGTACCATTTACATTGTACATGTTAATTAGTTAATGCTTGATTTCAATTATTGCTAAACAGACGCTACGTTGATTAATGAGGTCAATGGTTGAACAAGTATCCATCACGAAATATACTTATAATCATTGTGTACTTTATAATGATAAACGCACGGTGCATATTACCGGCTCATATTTAGGTACATATATAGCATGTTCTAGAAATCGTGTATGTAATTCAACTTGCACTATTTTGTTTTATTATGTACCGCATTTGACCAATCAATAACTGGTCGAATATGGCAGCATGACTATGTCGAAACACACAAGTGTACACTATGGCCGACGAATGTTGGCCGGATTGAAATTCGTACAGGTTCATGTGCAGAAGAAATTTACTTATTTTAAAAAGTTTATTCGCTAAGTTATATTTCTTTATATTGATTACTATTTTTCTTTCTGAGAATACATGCACGAAAGTTCGCAGAAGCTAACTTCAAAGCGGCCAATATAATATGTCGGCTGCACTGCACTGTACATTGTATAAGCGGTATTAGAGAGGGGACGCAGTTTATAGGTGACGTATTTATGTTACAGTACTTCGCATCGCACCCGTACCAATATTTCGCGGGTCCGACGCCTCCGATCATCCAGATGCCGATGGAGAGCGAGCACGCATCGACGGCTGCGTCCCCGGACGAGGCGTACCAGCCGTACCAGCCCAAGTAGACCGTAAGCGATACGATACAACATATACGTGCTGTACACGAGCCAAAAATCAAAGCAACTGTGACTTTTTACAATGTTAATTTGTTTTAGTTTATAATTTTCGACCGTTATACGACTTCATCGAAAGGTTCCGTTCCGTCGCCGACTCCTAACTACTTGTTAGGCCCCTACTACACTGCTCGTGAAGTTGCTTCGACGAAGTACTTTTGGAATTTGACCGAAGTGCGAAATATGTACCACAACCACACATTCGTGCAATCTCGCGAGGATATTTTTCAACGATGCTCGTTCGCTGTGCATTCTGGATAATGTTCTAGTTATAGCTACCATTGCAATAAGTACTCCGCGCCTTTTAATGATGTGCGTATTTCGTTCATCTCGAAGCAAACCGAAGTGAGCCGATTAGTGTTGTCAGACGCTTAGAATCCTTTGAACACAGACACCAATCGACAAGGCGCGGTTTAACAAAGCGAAGCGAATTACTCCTTCCACGCTATTGTATTCGCTTAACTTCGTCCAACTTCGCAAGTAGTGTGGAGGCTACATTAAGCTGATCTAATAATGTATGCGTCGGTAATGTATGTCGATTTCGTGCTGATCGTTCGATACGCTGTGAAGTTTTGATGAGGTCTTCTGACGGTTCGATGAAACGATTTCATGTATAGATGATATAGTTGCAATTTTAAATGTGTTTTTACATTATAATTTTATTATTGTTTTATGAAGAGAAATAAATTTAAGAAGATTTTAGGCGCAGGTTATGAACACGTTGATGAGTTATTTAAGATAGTTAGGTATTTATTTTAGCATAGTATAATTTCACTGTTTTAAATTTAAATTTGTAAACGTTTTCCACTCGAGACGGAAACGGTCGGTAAAATTTTATTTTTGTTTCAGTGTCATATTTTTTAAATGTCATAAGCAAATTGATTTATTTAAAAAAAAACGAATAGTAAATATATATATATTATTATATATTTCTAAATAAACATTTATAGAGAACAAAATGTGCAATCCTACATATGAACAGTTTATTTAAAATCTACCATCACGGGTAGATATTTTGTGTTTTTTTAAGCATATTTATATTTATTTTATAAAACTTTTATCATGGGAGAGCTATTTCTGAATTTGTCGGTTAGGAATGTTAAGTAGTTAATGGTCATATCATGTGAAGAATCAAAAAGTATTTATACTGACACTTATATGAGGTAATGAGATGGCTTAGTACTGGTTAGGAAGGGTGGTTTTAACACTCAATGTAGGCATATATCGGGTATGATAAAATACGCTGAAGATTTAGAATCTTTCATGAATTACCGCGTATTTTTAAAATACATAAAATATTCAGTAACTCTGATTAATTAACGTGTTGTAATTAAATTTGGGAAACGGTTTCAGACAAGTTTACTATTTGTATGTTGTAGGGTAGGTTGATGTTCGATAGTCGATAGAAACGTTTTACGGATTCGGTGACAGATATAGTATGTTCAAGGCACATACAGGTTTAACAAAAACGGTTTTTTAAATTGCTTGTGTCGTTTTATTCATAAAGTGTGGCGGCATATCAACAAGCTGTGTAGTATTTTGAAATCCGTAACCATATTTTTTACTGGTTTATGATATCGTTTAATTTAAAATGATTTAATAAAATTAAAACATTAAGTGTATAAACGGTCAAAATTATTATAATGATGATGATTATAAATTCTGAGGCAAAATTATTTTAATATCAGTATGAAGGAATTTTTGTAAAATGATGTTTTTAGTTTAAATTTGTTAACGGTAAACTATAGCTACATTAAAGTTTTTTTTTTTTTTTTTTTAATATAAAAAACAAAACAATAATGTCGTTGCCAAACTCAAATACAGACTGAATTTATGTATACCTACTGTTAACTTCCATATTATAATTAATCACTTGCACACAATAATTATTTGTCGTGAAGTCGATAGGATGGAACACACACACACAACACATACACATATACGCACGCACACGCACAGGCGAGTGTGTACGTACGACTTCCAATGGGTATTAGTAGCAAACTGCGACATTTAATAATAAGCGGTTGTATGTAAAGTTCTATATTTATACAACAATTTACGAGTCTATACAAGTTTTTGTACGTTGAAAACTCACGTTTGAATAATCGAAGAGTGATACTTTTTTGAGAATCATGTACTGAAATCAAGTGTAGAGATATTCGATTGATGAAGGCGATACTTTGCGGAAATCCATCTTAAATCTTAAGATGTGGTTGATTTTTTTTTTACTTTACTAACTCCGCTTCATACGATTTTCAGCTGTCACGTCTTGTAAATCAGGTCTCAGAAGACGTTACAGCTGAAAATCGTTTGAAGCGGAGTTAGCAAAGCAAAAAAATCGACCATATTATCCAAGTGTAGATGTTATTTTGTAGACGATCGGCACATTCCACTAGAGAAAACTTCAAACAACACAATTCCACGATTGATTTCCACATTATAAAAAAAAATTAATAACATTAACGTAAAGGATTTGAATCTAAAACGTGAACACCGTTTTGGTGTAGTTATATTATTATTATTATTGAAAACACTTTTTGTACCATCAAGGTAGGTTTTGGGTACACTTTATATGAAATTTGATATTTTTTATATTGAATATATATATATATAAAAAACTATTATACATGGATATGTATACATACATGTATATATACATTGTTGATTGGTAAAAACCTACTAACTACTATATCGCAACTGTTTAATTCTATTTTGGCACGTCAAGAGGTACATCAGAACCAAAGTATACAAAAATCATAAAAATCGATTAAGAAGTAGGGAAATATTTATACAACCCAGGGACTGAAGACTAGTTAAATGTTTGATATATTAACTGTATTTTATCTGACGTTTAAGCGGTATAACCACTTTGTTCAAAACCTGTAAAAACCCGACTTAAATTGAAACTTATTAAAGGAACTGATATTATTACTAGCGACGAACGACAGGTTTTGAATGAACAAAATGTAGTTTCGAAAGTAGATCTGTATTTTCTTTTCTGTTTTTTTTTTTCTTTTCATTTATAATTTCGTATGATTATCCAGAGGAAAGGCTGAATTCATACACGTTTTTTTTTTTTTTTCGTATTATCTTACCGAAATATTTTTGAAAGTGTGTACATACGTTAGATTGTGAATTTTCACTCGTTACTTACACAACTTGATGCTAAATTTGTTTTTTGTAACAGTATGCTTAGCTAGGTTCAAAATTCCGTGAAATTTTATACACTCAGGTAAGGGCCAAGGCGAGGTTTGTACCGCTTTGGTGACCCTTATGCTAGTTAACTTTTTGCGGCTGAGTGCCTTCAGCACTCGCCCCCAGTCACGATGAAGCTATAAAGGCCCTTCCGGTCAATAGCGTTAGCAAGTTAGAAAAAAAAAGTTCTAACAGTATGATAATCAGTACTTAATCTAGAAGGTCGATCTAAAACGTCATGGCTTGAAATAGTTATGCAGTTGATTGCCTGGTTTTTTTTTAAATTCTGCGCTCACAAAAGCTGACATCATGAAGGCTAACGAAAAGTGAGATTTTTAATAGTGTATGTAAGATTCGTATGAAATATACGAATACCATAATACTCTTTAGATCAGTATTATGCTCACAAAGCAAAGCAAAGCAATTTGACTTTCTAATTTTTTTTTTCAAATTGAACTGAGAAAAACCGCCTTTTATTCTTGTGAAAGATTATTATTAAAACCTTCAAATGTAATATATATATATATATATATATATATATATATATATATATATATATATATATATATATATATATATATATATATATATATATATATATATGATACCAAGACGTACTTTAATGCTTGGTACGTTAGTTTAATAATTTGAAAGTGTAGTGTTCACGTACACAGTGGCTTCCTGTAAATGTAGTCTTCCGATAAATGTTTCCGCTAAAACAGTGCATTTAAATATCAACGTATTTAACACAAATTATGTACATGTACAATAGCGCAGTTAATGTTACACTGTACAGACAGACACGACAGAAAATTCTTAAACGTCCTTGATATCTTATATTTGTAATTCTTCCCATAGATACCCCTATATATTGAATTTATAATAAAAGTAAACATAGATGATAAAGACATACAGAATATACACCAATTCAACTTAAGTGACTTAATAACTACGGCATACATAGTATGAAAAATAATAGCGTCAAAGAAGAAAATATTTTAGCGTGAAATTATTTTTCTAAAGCTTTCTTCCAAGTTAAGCAATAATATTTATTAATTTCGATGGTAGTAGTGCCTTCAGCTTGTTTTAAAAGTAATGAACAGATGTGTGAATACATTAGTTATAGCAGTTGCATGATGTGCTTTACACAATATTTTTACAGGTAATAGGGAACTTACCGTATTCATAAATGTAGTGTTAATGTAATAATGTTTAAAATAATTTGAACAAATGAAAGTTGTGGCTGTCAAATCGTTGCATTTCTCACACATGCAAGTAATAAGGAAACTAACGAGTTAAATCATAAGTGTTCCTAATTAGATTCTCTATTACAAAAAAACATTCTTGTGTGTTTATTGATGACACCACTTTGGTTTGAGATTATCAACATAATTCGACGTACTACATAATATATAGTGAGAACTTATTATGTATATTTATATATAATAAGCACAGATATGCATGATTCCGAGTACCAACTAAACCTAAAGTATGATGTTTCAATAGACAAAAAAATTAAAAAAAAAAACATTTAGTTGAATAGAATTGAAATGTAATGAAAATGATTATGAAGTAAGTCGTTTAGTGTAAGTGAACGCTCGGCGCGTTTTTAAAGGGAGCAGAGGAAGTTGTCGGTGTGAAGACGAATTGATGGCTAGTTTATATTATAGTATATAGGTTTAACTATAGATAGGATAGAATAATAAAAAAATTTCGAAGTTAAGATAGATAGTTTAGGACCGTAGATTAATATATATTTCCAACGAGGACGCGGGGCGAGTGTGTTTACATGCCGACTCTAGCGTAGTTTCCTTTGTTAGTTTATTAAATAATTTAATTTGAATGGACTGAAGTCGGCACCAGACGTTCCCGCGCCGCGACCTCTTAGTTATTTAAGATGAATTAAGAAAATTAGTAAACACATTCTCGCTGTAAGTTTCAGTTGAACAAGTTTGCTTTCTCACCTCTTTTGTTATGTAGTTGAATAAGTGTAAAGAAACGGAAAGTAAATGGTAAAAAAAAAATCAGTCGGAAAAAATGTCGATACGAATGTATTTGTCCAATGTGTATTTATATAGTGTGGTGTTCTACCCAGCAAAAACTAGTCTAGATTGTAGAATAGTTTAGATAAAAATTTAGTTAGGTAGCCTAGACATACGAAATGCAAAAAAAAAAAACTTCATAAAATGTAAAAAAAAAAACGAAATGAAATTGTTGGTAAGAAAAATATTTTTAAGGGACATGTTGCTTCGTTGTGTTATGATGTGAGGTTTGGCATAACTATGATAATAGTGTTTAAAAGCATTTCTCGCAGAGAAAAGAATGGGGGGGGGGGGGGAGGAAAGTTATGTATCTATTTTGTTACAAAGTGTTTGCAAGTGTTTCTATATTGTGCTATGAGCATTTTATGTGACCCGCATTATTTATAGTTATGCTGAATGGAAACTAAAATAATATATTAATAAATTAAAATGGTACTAAGAAGCATGTTTTATTGTGACGAGTCATGTTCCTTTGCATTGAACATATTTTGTAAGAGCAAATGATTGAAATAAAACAAGCGAAACCAAAGTCTATTGCGTTATTTATTTCTTATTATAGAACATTATAATTAATAACCAGCTACATCCTTATTATCTTTGAAAATCAATTTACCTTATTATTTCAACCTATAACATTTCCCAAACATAATAATCAAATTTGAGTACTAAGCTCAAGTGGTATCCTAACACTTCTAAAGAGACAACTTCTGTTACTGAGCTTATATTATCCAAAATCCATTGAATAAGTTTTTTTTTAACAAAAACCTATGATTTTTAAATTTTGATGAAGTATCAAATACTTCCTATGTTGAAATGTATAATCTATGTCATATTGTAAGGGAATTTTTGATGATAAAAAAGCTGATAACAAATATGGTTTCAACACCTAAAAATATGAAGTACTCGAATTATCAGGGTGTTATAGACTTTGGTTTATAGTTGGTGGCTTATTATTACTTTTTACACTATATAGGCTCAGTGCTTTAACCACAATTTCACCTGATGTTAAGTGACTGTGTTCCAGGATGGTAAAGCCTAGATGTACTGATTCTCAGTGATGCTGCCGAAACACACCTATTGGTATTTAGCGACAGGTTTTCAGACTTGAGGGTGGTAGCTATCCAGGCGGGCATTAGGAAATACCCTACCACCATGCTATCGTCTCTTCACGATGTTTTTCCTTCACCGAAAGCTCTGGCTGATTTTGGACTTGGATAGGTGGACTCGATCCCGCGTCCATTGACGCAGAATCAGACCGCGCAAAGCGCAACGATACGCTTTTTGATATTTAGATATACAAAAGAATCGTGTTAGTTACATATAAGTGAAGAACGGCTTGACCGAATTTTATGATGTTGGATTGGTTTCCGCCCAAATACCAGAATAAACTTTGATATTGAAAAAAAACCACAATATTGATAAAATTCATCTTCTCATACATTTTGTATTACATACAATACTCAATATAGTAGGTACAAAGTTCACCTAGTTTAAAATAAATAAAAATCTTGTAAGAAGAGCATGTTTTTTATTCTTTTATACATTTGTTAACGTCACGCGTTACCGATTGCATGCTTCGATTTGAAAATTCTGAGCGTGTTATCACTCGAACCGCTGATGAGCAAACTTGGGTTCGACCAATCGCAGCAGAGCACTTTATCTTCATGCCCAGATAAATCATACAAGGGAGTCCGCGGACTGAAACAAATTGGTAATGTAATAAAAGTATGTACCTATATAAACTTTAAGTTAGGTTTAGTCTTCATATTCTTAGACTAGCTGTGTGCCCGCGGCTGCGCCCCCGTTTCATATATTCTCTCACTGCATTTTTTTTTTATACGGAACCCTAATATTTCATAACGCCAAGATAAAGTAAAAACATTTCTCATAAATTTAAATACTTGCCCGTAAAACTGCATTGAATCGGATTTTATTCAATTTTTTATGACTTTTAATTTTTGTATGCGAAACCCTAATTATTTTTTCGAAAAATAAAAGTACCCTAAGTTACCGGAGTAACTTCAGCTATCTACAAGAAAAATCCGTCCAGACGTTCCGGAGATTACCCAGAACAAACAGACTGACAGACAAAAAAATTAAAAATTGCATTGGTATCGTGTATACATTCATATTATTCAGTAAAAAAAGTAATTTTGTCATTACTAACAGACACTTCAATTTTATTTATTAGTATAGAGAATGGCAATTTGTGCCAGTGTTATGTAGGTAAGGTGTACACAACAACCAAGAATTAATGACATACGAGTCAAATACACAAGTGTATTGAATGAAATAAAACAACCGCCGCATGACAGACTGAGTTCCCGCCAAAAACTCCAGTCAGGTTAGTCATTTTGACCAGTTTTGACATCTGTCATAGCGACGTCACTAAAGGTGTGACGTCACTAAACAAATCAATAACGAGAAATCGATTATATGAATGAGTTCATAATTAGTCTGATTATTACGTTAAAAAATAGAACGTTTATTTACCGTACAAAAAGTAAAAGGATTTTATTAATGTATGCTTTTTTCTCAGTTCAATACCTAAACAAATTTAACTTAGATTGCCGTTTTTGTTTAATAATATTTTTTACTTGTTATCAAGACTAATAAAATACTATCGGTAATTTTAAGTTTCCATAACGTATATTAAGCTATTTTGGTTGATTGATAAATTTAGGTTGAATTGAAGCCATCGCAGCTCTATGGCCACATTGACAACTATAGTGTAACATTGTTCTGCTGTATTGTTGGTTGCAAGATACAATTGTTTTGTAGAGACATTTGATTTAAAAAAAAATATCTACTTATGCTCTATACTTGCCCTGGCGTATAGACAAATGCATATTAATTTTTTTAAATACATATATATGTTAGTTTATTGATACTGGTTCATACGCAGTTTATCAATAATCTTAATAAACAATGACAATATGGACGTTTACTTTTCTGACAATTAAAGGCTAGGTTTAGGTACATGTTAGGTTAGTTTTTACAAACGTACTATGTTTCCAATATACTCGCTTTAAAATGTAACCCTTTATAAACATTTATTTTTGTACAATACAAACCTTCTGGTTTCCCATACTTTAACTTGGTTATCATAACCCGCGGATAGGAACAAGGTGTCATGAGTTTTAGACCACCGTACAGATTGTACCCAACCAGTGTGTGATGTGAATGTGGTCTTTACAATACTATCTGGAAATCAAAATAAACATCATAACTATACATCAGTATAATTTTACACGAAAAATAAGTTTCTTAAACACATTGTGACAAACAAAATAAAAAAAAAGTGTGTGTGTACTTGTGTACGCACGTAAGAAGTTATATTTCTTTGACGTAATAATAGAAAAAAAAATTGAATATAAGGTTGGTCATTTTTTAAATATTTTTTATTGATTTCTTAATTTAATATTCACTTTTCATTTTTATCAAAAAAATTTCATTAAATTTATTTAGTTATTTTTATAAATATTTATTATTTTTATTCAATTTAATAGCAAATATTAAAAATTAATATTATAATTTGATGTTCAATTTTAATTTTTATCACAAACTTTTTATTAAATTTATTTCTTTATTTTGTAAATATTAAATAACCAATAATAAGTATTTAACATTAATAATTTAATAATATTTAGTGTTAATTATATAAATACAAGTATTTTAATTTATATCAATAAATAATACATACGGATAGTTAACCTCAATTATATTGGAGCACTTGAAAAAGTATATAAGCACAATTTTTTTCACTAATATTCACAAATAGTAAGTGATATCAATCAAAATATTCAATTTAAATCACTACTGAATATAATTTATTAGCACATATATAATTCGCACTTGTATGAAACTAAAACACGTGTTGTGAATGTATAAACTAGAAACATGTTGATAAATATTATAAATATGAAAACAGTGATCAGAGGTGACGAGCGTACCAACATGCGCGACTAATATCGAGGTTCAATTTCTATTTTGTTGGTAGCTTTTTTTTCGAGACTTAATAAGCGGTTAAGCAGACAACTTCATACTGTTAATTTTGTGTCACAGATGCGCGCGCATCTTAAAATTTCACTCTCATCATTTTTTCATAACGCGCCTAAAGAAGTATAACTTCAAAATATTATGCCAATTCATATAAAAATAATTATGTCCGTTACCTGTTGATCTAGGATCGTACAACCGTATATGCCTATCTGCGGAAGCTGTAATTATATTGTTATTTAATGGTGACCAATCCACATCGAAGAATGCTTTGTTACCTGCCAAATAAAAACTTATATGAAATTGTTAATATCCATCAAAACAAAGTGAGAAAAACCAACAAATTATTATTGACATTTATTTAACAAGCAAACATTTCAAATGTTAAGAATTCATGCCAAATATAAAATTTTAGGCGCTTACCCACAATTTCCTGCTTAATCCCACCGAGTTCACAATCCCACAGTTTCAATAAATGATCCCACCCACTTGACAAAAACTGTGTTGAAATCCATCCACTTTACTCCTGATACAGCTTCTCTATGACCTTTGAGTCTAGTGAGTGGTTCCTAGAATTAAATATGCTAAATATGCAAACACTCTTTATAATTCCCACTATGGATAAATTGTAAATGAATGAGATATAACATACTCTGGTATTTCCATGATCTGGTTTACTTCTTTTCTTTGCCGGAACATTATCTTCATCTGATAAACCTTAATAAAAACAATATTATACAAACAGTATTATGAAATTGTTAAATTACTTTAAAAAACAATTATTGTGTTTAACCTGATTTGTCATTTCGATTTGCAATAATTATTGTAATAATGTAGGAATTTAATGAGACTAACTTACTTGTGCTCCACAAAAGGACATTATTGTCCCAACTGCCTGTAGCAAAACGATTACCATCCGCAGACACAGCTATACACTCCACTCCTTTGTCATGACCACGGCAAGTGACAACACAATCAACAGAGTTTCTCGAAACACTCCAAACCCATAACATAGCCGACTGATCATGTGATCCACTAGAATTTAGAATTTCTCTAATAAATATATATTTTTTTAATAACAAAAGTAAACTTATTTATAATGAAAGATTTTAATGAATAGACTGAGAATGTATTTGAACATGTAGTAAAAAAATACAATTCTAATAATAATAATATGCATATTAATCTAAAACCATTAAGCATATAATTCCAAATACAAACAGTGTTTTTTGTAATAATTATTAAAAATCATAACAAATTTTAAACTCTTTAAATTTGTTTCCTAAACAACTAGAAGTCAGCCATGAGAAAATGAAAGTTTTATTACTTTAAAAATTTTCAGTATAACCTTACTTTCTTATAGTCATCTATATTTACAAATAACAAAATTGTAAATTTCATGTACCTGTACATGTTCGATTTTTGTTAAAAGAATTATTACATGGGGCTAAAAGTAAGTAATTAAACACATGTATAGAAATATTATATCTTTCTGCCTGTTTGTCTGTGCAGGTTTGAAATAGGTATATTTTGAAAATTAATATATTCCAGGGTAACATTTAAATTTATTTCATCAAAATCGGTCCACTCTATCAAAAGTTATAGTAATTTGAATGACACGCGGCGACTTTAGTATGAAAGAAGAGTTTATAAATAAATGAGTCTTAGTCGGAAACAAAAAATTGATTGAAATTGAACAAAATGACATAATATACAATATATGTATAGTAAATAAATAATATATATCTAATACATAGTAAATGAGAAAACAATATTTTTTACTATCTAGGCATTTTATTAAGGAGCCATTTGAGTTTTTGGCGGGATCTCAGTCTGACATGTAGCAATTGTTTTCTTTAATTCATTAAACTTGTGTACTTGACTCTATATCATGTAATCTTGGTGGCGTTTTGTGTGAAATAGTTTAGTTATTGTGATCAAGTTAAGTTTATTATAGAAGACAATGCGTAGCATACATTCTGAGGTGCCGACAAAGCTCCATGGAAAGTTCGAGCAGGATAGGCCACCGTTCTGTTGGAGCTTGGTAACGCTGATACAAGATTGAAAATCTTACCCACATGACATTGGCACAAATTGTGTGTACACACAGATTGCCATTAACTAAGAAGAAGAAGAAGGAGCCATTTTATGGAAGTAGTTTCAATTATAATATCAATAGGTAAATATGGCAGTGAACACAATATAATTTAATTCTAATTATAATAAGATGGTTCACGTTTTCTTTATTTTTCATGACATGAGTGACGAATATTTCTGACGATTATTCATAGATGGCGCTATACTAAGTTTTTAATAATTTGGAATATTCTAAAATATTACTATGTAGGACTTCAGAATCTACTACAGGACGCATTTCGACAGTTTTTAAAAAACTATTTGGTGTGTTTATTAATTTGTTTGTTTGATTTCAATGAAATTTGGTATGTTAGTTGTTTATACTTTATTGTAATTACTTTACATATATAATGTATGTATTACGTTTTACTTAGATTCATTAAAACACCGTAATAGTGAAGTGTATTCGTAAGAACATATATACTATTATTATAAAGAGGTAATGTTTGTGAGTTTGGATGTTCAGGGTAAGCTCCAGTACCACTGATCTGATTTTGGAATCTCTTTTACTGTTAGAGAGCTATTATGTATAGGGTACTTTTTATGGGACGGGATGCCTGAAATCCACGTGAGCGAAGTCGCAGACGCAGCTAGTAGATGAAAAAAAAAAATTAATACAAAACACAAGTCATACAAAACATTGTATAAATTTAATACCTAAAACATAAATGTATTCAGTCAAAACTAAGTAAGTAATCAATAAATCCTATAAAATACAAATGTCAATACTGTTTACCTGACAAACACTGACTGATCACCAATGAATGAGACCCATGATACAGCTTTAACTGGTGATGTGTGACCAGGTATGGCAAGTTTGTGTTGTCCTTTTGTACTCCAAATGTGAATACTGTTGTCATAACAGCCTGAAAGAATCCTATGAAAATAAATAAACAAAAAATTATTTACTAAAATTATGAAAAATTCACGAAAAATATAACTTTCTTTAAATGGTTATATTGATCAATACAATGTTTTGTATGTATTTACTATTTACTATTTACATCAAAATTTATAAAGACTAATAATAAACACACTCAGAAATATAAGAACTAAAATTTGTATTTTATTATGGATCTCTTACTATACAACAAGTAGCTACTGCATTAAAATAGAAAAACTTTTACAGCATTTAATATAATAAGAAATAAAGAAATTCAATTCATGTAAACTTTTCAAGAAAACTATTATGATTTTATTATAGAGTATAATATTTATAAAAGTATTGCAAAAATGTGTTATGTTAAGAAGTGTGATAACCTATAAACAGTATAATAAAATTTTAATTCAAATATATAAATCTAATAATTATTTGAAATATTTTTCAAATTATTTTACATACCAGTTATTGTGAGTATGGACAGCTGATACCCAATCATCATGCATCAAACAATCCTGTGGTGTTGGTGCAGGAAACCTCACCAGATACTCTATTTCTATAGTATCTTCAGTTGATACACCTTTCTCTTGCAAATGTTCTGATAGTGACGAGCACAACAGTTCCCCACATACCAGAAAGTCGAATTCAATGGCCTTTTCAACTGTTGGTGCAGTCTCTTTTAACAATGCATTGATTAAGGAATTAAGTTCCGATGATTCTATATTACTTTGGATTGCATATGGACTATCTGAAACAGCATATCTAAACAAGAAAATTTAGTATTAGTAGTTAGTCGTTTGGAAACCACGCTACACAACATAAGAATACTCACTGTTCTTGTTTTGTTACAAATCTCACTTGCAATTGCGCTTCAGAGGTTAACACAGACATGGCGAAGTAATTGTTTGTAGTGATCTCGAATCCCGATGACTAAAACTTATTATAATTTTTGAAACTATTAATACCTAAGTTATACCCAACCATACCAAATCCACCATGCCGACAATAAACACAAGTGTATAAATGTCACTGTCAAGAAACTAAGAAAACAAAATGATTTAAGGAAAAGACAAAGATACTAAACCATGCAGCCAAGTTTAATGTTGGAACAATTTTCATAAACGTAGTAACAGAATGGCAGCTTTGTATTGCGCCTATCTCAAGGGAGTAGTAGGAAGACCTCAGAACTCACGCTCCGTAATTTAAATTTACTAAATAGTGTAAGTTAATAAATCAAAAATAAGAACGACTCAATGAAATCTCGCCAAGCACTAGCCAAAGTTACTTTTTTTGGATCTATTTATTCCTTTCTCTATGACACTTTCCATACACAGCTCTAACAACTTGAAGCGATGATAGCTCAGTTAATAGTGTGATCACACGCACTCTATCTACGGATGAACAGCCTAGGCAATTTCGCTAGCAGCCTCGCAACAATATGTTTCTAAAGGGTTAACACGTTGACGCATGTTTACTTCCAAATTACTGCGCCGCTACCCGCCATGCCTCTCAACAGAGAGATGTCGATCCAGGTGGAAGCTGATCCAGCAGAAATCCGAAAGTGCGGGACCTCTCTCTTTATAATTCGTATGGTTCGGACGCATCTTCTTTATCCCTCAGAGATCCAATGTACACAAAGAATACCCAAAGAATACTCAGAAGAACGCACATGTGCATCTTATCTCAGTGACTATCTGTCGTTGCCGACAGAGAAGCCACTGTCATAGAGAAAAGCTCGAAAACGGTAACCCTGCTCGTTCCCGCTTAGATCTATTTCAGTTAGTGTTAGTTTGGATTTAGGTTTTTATCTAACTATATTAATAATAAATTAACCTATATATAAAAGTTTATAAATAATAATAATAGTTATTATTAATATAATAAAACTGTAATTAGGGCAACTCTGTTGATTAAATATTTTTGAAAATTATAATCGGGGTGGACTTTGTTATCGATATAGATAGCCAAAAATCTTTTATTTAGAATTTTTGTCTTTCTGCCCGTCTGTCTTTCTCTGTGTACGCGTATCACTCTGAAAGTACCGAACCAATTTTGACGAAACTTGACACAACTATAACTAATTTTATAGAGTAACACCTAGGATACTTTTTGTCCCATAAAACGTAAAGGGGTTTTCCAAGATAACGGACAAAAGTCAAAAATTTGTAATAAATGACATTCATGACAGATTTTTATGAAATTTTATTTGTTCTATAGCAAACAAATTAGCTAAAATTTAAACTATATTTAATACTAGCTGTGCCCACAACTTCGTCCGCGTGGAATAGTGACTTTGGGCAGCATTTTTTTGATGTATCTTTTGGTTTATTTTGGATTATAATCACCGTCGTTACATCGTATAGCCATTAGGGAACATAGCATAGAGGCTGCTAGGATTATTAACATGTGACAAAGCCACATAAAGCTGACCGTGCGAAAAACAGCTAATACTTACATCCACATCCACAACTTTTAGCGTCTGACCATGGGCTTTATTAATTGTCTTCGCGAAACTGGTCATAAACTCACTGGCAACTGGACTCGTTTAAAACTAAACGGAAAATTGTTTGGAATGAGAGGAACCCGAGGAATAAATATACTATCACCTGTTAAAATCTCTGCTTCTATCAGGTTTCGCAGGATCAGAAATTTAAAAGTGAAAATTTCACTTAATGTATGTTTCACTCATGTATGTATGTATGTTTCACTCATCTATTATTTAATCGCAAATTACTAAATAATTTTTTAAACATAAAATTTAAATATAAATATTAAGAACTTGTATAAACTAGTATTTACAGTTTAACTAATAAGACGTGTTTACGTCGACTAACATGAAAACAAATTAACCTATACTATATACAATATGTATTTACAGACCCTAAAATATAAATAAATGAAATATGCAAACAGTCAGTGTTATTGAATGCAACGAAGAGCGGCCCGGCTCTCGGCGTACTTTATTTACATATATAAACAACCCACAAATGCCAGCCTAACCTGAACCCTATTTTATATGAATGATGATATAAATCTGAGGTCAAATTAAATTGGTATTTTAAAATTTCCGAAACTGATCATTTTTAACTTCTATTTATTATTATATTATTATTATTATATAATCATACTTTTATATAGACCATTACTATGGAGTTTAGTAAAGTTTCAGTCAATGCATCTGAACAGAGAAAGAATTTAGATAGAATAAATGTTCGACGCGATTCTTTAAATTGACATAACTTTTTTATTTATTTACCGATTGACATAAAACAAACACTAAATGTTAAGTGAAGCTTACTACAATATAGTAGTGAAAACTACATCTATATCGGATAAGCCGTTTCTGAGATTAGCGTGCACAAACGCACAGACAAACAGACAAAAATTTTAAGAATCATTGTTTTGGGTGCTATTTACGTTTATAAAGGTCCTAATAATATTTTTTCTCATATATCTTCCATGTACAGACAGCGATCCGCTACATTTTTATTATATGTATAGATATCGATTACCTTAAACCTTACCTTACCTTACCTTACCTTACCTTAAACCTAGAACTACTTTCTCATATTATAAATATTACTTATCGTATGAATTGATCAAAATTAGCTGGACCATAGAAAATACATTATACGTCAGTTAATTAATGTATCAATGATAAAAACAATCGAGGCGCTTCTATAGTAGGTTATTTTATTACTGTGATAATGTTGCATATGATTTAAAAAAATTACAAATTGTAGTTTTTGAGTTATACTTTTGACGCGTCAGGGAAAAATTATGAGAGTAAATTTTTTCGATGCGCGCGCAACCGCCACGAAGAACCAACACCCTGAAGTTATCTGTCAACGTTTTAGTTTTTTGTATTATCACGTCAAAGAAGTATAACTTCTTACGTACGCACATAAGTACACACACACACACACACACTGTTTTTAAATTATGGTTATAGTATTGTAAAGGATATTTTGTGAATTTTTTTAATTAGCTATGGGGCGATAGCAGATACTATTTATCTCTGCTATTAAAATATAGATACTTACAGGACTTCCCTGACTCTGCGATGCCACTAGTCCTGGCCTTTGATTAGATCGATAATCTTTAGTTATATTCGGTTAAGATTCGGAGTAAAAAAGTACTTCTGTGAACTATGATGATTGTTAGGAGACAAGAAATTAGAATCAACTACGGAAATAAAAATGAAGTAGTCCTTTGAAGACACACATTTAAATTATCTACATGCTTTAAATAAGCTGTAGTATTGTACAGTCTAACGAAACTAGGAACAAAAAACATTTCTATGGACTTTACGTGGCAAGTAATGGTGCATATTGCTATAACACTCCCTCAGTGCGGTTTCTCTTTCTTGCAATACCTCTGTTAAGCATCATCCATGTTGTTTGTTAAAACTTCATTTCGTGATATGTCTTTTGAATGTAAATACTTGTTTGATTCTGGATTTTAATTGCTTAAAGTGTAATTTATCATCAAAATTAATGACGGATGATCAGAGGTGTACTTTGAATCAAAATGCCACCGAAAAGACGGTTTAACTTGTGAAATTTGTGGAAATCAAGCAAGTCGATCGTATCATGAGAAAAGGATGTTTATGGCGAGATTTATTTTAGATTAAGCCCGGTAAGCACTTAAATGTGATACTGTACAGTCATATGTAAGTAGAGTAGTCTAGGATAAAATAAAATTAACAAATTTATCTCATTTAAATTGTGTGCTAGTGATGTATTGCAACTGTAATATCCAAATATCGACAACAACGTTATTGTATATCATTGAAAAAAATTAAGAAATATAAAGTTGCTTGAAAGAATTGTGGCAAAATGTTTTACATATTTTAATGGCATGTCTACATTTATGTGCAAGGATCGTAATAGGTTATTCAGTTTTGCAGGATGTAGAAACATACTCTTTATAATATTGATATGGCACACAATTGATTTCGTGTGCCGAGTACGAAAAGCTTCGTAAACTCTACGCAAACCTAGTCATTATGTATTTGTGCCTAACACTCCAGATACCAATAAAGGGGCGATAATAAGCCCACAAGAATGGTTTGATCTGGACTTTTGGGCAGAGCAAAGGTGCATCTATAAGTTTTATAGTATTATTCATGTTTATGGTCACTCACCACTAAATATACTTATCTACTTTGATCTTCAGTTTCAATATTTATGATTTTAACAAAAAAAAAAACATTGATTTAATTTTAATTAAAAACAATTTCAAATGCAATCAATGGGACGAGTTTGTGGGCAAAGAAGATTTAATATATGTTCCTATTGAAATGTTGCATACATTAAAATATGTATATAGAAAACACTTTCATAACAGAGCATTTAATAACAAAAACGCCTTAAAAATTGTGCCATACCATCAAAAAATTTGAAAGGTGATCCACTTCCTGATGAAATGTTACTTGAATTTCCTTGTCATATTTATTCAAACATGGACGTTTCAACGACAAATACCTCTCAAGGGACAAACAACAATGAAGCTTTATTATTCCAGGCTGGACCATTATTAGCTTAATTATTTGTTGTGTGATAACCACAAAGATCGTCTGATCCATATGTTACTGGTTTGTCTGAGTAATCTTTTGATATGGAATGAATGCCATCATACATATCTTTCGTTTGTTAAAGCTGAAGATTCAACTGCCGACATTAGTAAAAGATCACAGCAACAGGGTTTCACAAAGAAGTTTAGAAGAAAATTGGCTGTGACAGACGGACAGATATACAGACAGACACGAGTGAGCCTATGAGGGTTCCTTTTTTCGTTTTGAGGAAAGGAACTTAAAAATGTATTAGGATTCTAAGGATGCAACTATGGAGCCCTATACTACGCGTGCTCTGCTATGAACTATAGAATACTACAACATATTTCTGCAAACTTTTCAGGACTGCTTGAATAAACTGACCTCTATTATTTAAATTTATCCTGTCACTTAGATTATTTGTAGAGCGAGAGGCTAAACAGAAATCTTATTTTTTTCCTTAGCTCTATAAATCTGCATTCTCAACTGTTTACAATTGATTGTTTCATATTCGTTTCGCTGAATAAGTAATTTCATTTCAGTAATAAAATTTTAATTAAATTAGCAGAAACAGTTTTTTATTTTATTTCGGGTCCACATTTAACTTCAATCTTGTAATTCTACCAAAAGTCCCCTCATCAAATTGGACTCATAAATACGGATTTGATATATACCTAAAATTAATAAAAGATATTATTAAGTAATAACCTCTATTATTACTCTGCATATTTTATCTGCCTAACTGCCTCGGTGGCGCAGTTGTATTACTGTGCGACTGCCGTTCTGAGGTCTCGGGTTCCATCCCCGGGTCAGGTCAAGTGGTATTGGGTTTTTCTACTCAGTATAATCCCGGAGTTTGGAATTTATGCCTGATATGGCGACAGGCTCGCCCCCTGTCATATCTGGGAAGGAACTAAGCTCGGCGAAATGTGGGTGATGTAGTTCACTATTTCACCTTGCCTAACCCTTCGGGGATAACAGGCGTGAGCTTATGTTATGTCATGTATTTTATCGATATCGATAAAAGCTATTTTTAAGCACTATTTGGTTTGTTATGTTGGTACTCCTGTTGTTTAACATCTTTGTGGTATCTGTTGGGATTGGAATGCGACGTAAATTGATTTTATTGGGTAGTATGGAAGTCCCATCTCTTAAACGTAGTGATTATATTCTCTCTGGCATTGTGTAGATTATTTGTGGTAAAAAGTATGATACTTGGAGGTGTGCGTGAGTTTTAGGTGGTGTCTTGGTCTGCTATTTAGTAGTTCTTGTTTTTACTTTGTCAACTTGCAGTATTTGACTCTATATTATTCCATTTTGGTGGCGTTTTTTAACGTAGTTTGGTTCTTGTGTATTAGAAAAATGTTTCAAAATAATGACATGGAGCGTGTTGTCCAAGATTCCGCAAACAATTGTCTGAAAGTTTTAACAACGGGTCGCCATTTTATTAGATCGGTCTGTTCAGTGGCGTAACTATGGCATCTGAGGCCCGTGGCAAATTTGTTGTATGGGGCCCCCGTAAAAATGGTCACGTTGTAATTTGATTTTAATAAATTATTAAAGTAATCACTAAAGCGTTTAAATCTTTAGTTGTGTCTAACAATAATTGTATTTATAATGGATATTAAATTTTGTGCAAATTGTTAGGATACTTCTGAGTTCGCCACTTCGCGGGTCAGGGCCCCATAGGACTGGGGCCCGTGGCATTTTGCCAGCTCTGTCACCCTAAAGTTTCGTCACTGGCTCTGTTTGTATGTTCCTATTACTTTTATATATCTGATTTCTAACGCATGTTGTGACTTGGTTGAACGATCATTCATACCTTCCCCTTTTTCTTAGAAACTAATAAATATATATTTGTGTTTATGACACTGGCCTAAACTGTGTGTACACATATTGCCACTACCTAAGAGAAGAAGAAATACATCTGTGGAATAAATGGAAACAAAAAGTTTGAAGGCTGAAGTGTGCTTTGAGGTTATTTCATATGATTTCAAGTTTTAGGCTCTGATAAACAATATTTTGAAAAATATAAAACATTGTAGAAATTTTCGATAATAATTCTAGATATACAATTATGCAAAATGGTAGTTAAAATTAACAATAGTAATGATTCTATAAAATATTGTTTACATAAAATAGCTGGCAGAAATATTATTGAACGATGTCCCGTATTTTCTCCAGACGGCGAGTAAGTGAAATAAATTAATTTATTATATAGTCATATTTCTAAACATATTCTTATGGAGAATATAATAAATATTTTTTTAATACTTTAAGTAATAAAACTTATTTGCGTTTGATGTTGTTATTGATATTTTTATACTATTGCTTGTTATTACAGATCTCTTGCACTGATCGTAGAAAACATCGTTCGAGTTTACAATGTACGTACAGGAGAAATAGTTAGAACTCTTGAAACAGAGAACTATGTTGAGGAATTAATTGCCATAGAATTTCCTCAGAATGAAGATTATAACTTAGTAGGTTGTTCTACCGATGGACGAATAACAACTTGGACATGGGAGAATGGTGCAGTTCTTCGTGAGACTGTAAGTGTTATCAACAATACAATACTTTAAAGAATAGTATCATTGCTTCCATGCTTATTTTTACTGGAAACAACCTAGCTAGCATACTGGCATAGTATGCAGTCTATGATTAAAACTAGGGGCAGAACAATCTATAAGTGAGTGACCTTAGGTAATTTAGTTTGTTATAGATAGATATCAGTAATATCAGTATATGACAATGACTAAATCAGATAAACAATATGCACATTATTGCCTTCCTATAAAATAATTGAAAAAGATACATCTAATGTTAGAAATCTAATCACATGTTAGACACATCTAATTCTCTTCCATAGAATACAATGTTAAAGTAATTATAGACTAATACTTTATAAGTGTGAAAACTATACTTTGCAAGGATATCTAACACATTGTTTTTTTCCAGAATGTAAAAGATATATTAACATTTTGTATTTCCTTCCAGAATCTTCATATTCCACCTGAAACCAAAATAATAACGTTTAATTTGATAAATAATAATGAATGTTTCATCACAGCTAATGGTGGACCACACTATACTAAAAATATTCATATAGGCGCATTCTCAATTAAAACTGGACATTTGTTACATGAATATCATGGATATAAAATATACAATACAAGTATGATCAAGGTAGCAATGGGTTGGTGCAATAATGATAGATATGCAGCTATAATTAATGGAACAAAGATATTATATATTCAGAGTGTATACCAGCCCCATACTTTAAATGTGTAAGGAAGTTTGTTTATCTTAACTTTTTTTTAAAATTTTAATTAGATCCTGATTAGTAACTAGTTTTCTGGTTTCTTTAACCCACAATCTTTAACTTAAATCTTAAAACTTAGATAAATATATGTCATTTAATTTGCTTTTACAAGTTTTTTTTAACATTGATTTTACATGAAGTGCAGTTCATCTCTGCAGGTTATAAATAAATACAAATACTGAAGGGGATGGCTTTCTTCACTGGTGAAACCCCAACTCTTCTCTATATAATGTGGACTGTATTTATTTATCTTGGAATTACATGTATTTAGAAACTATATCTTGCCGGTACAACTTTGCCGGCAGTCGACACGGGTTCTTATACATTTTTAATCTTACAACTAGCACATAGTTACTCTTAGTCTAAAAACTTATTATCTATTACTTTTACAGACATGAGGTACATATCTTATATCTCTCTCTCGTGTTTCTAGGTGTGTGTGTTGTAAGGCTTGTGAATCGCGATGTTATTCTCGTAATTGAATGTATTAGATGCAAAAGGTTCATTTGTCCTCAACAAATACTATAAACGGTTGTGGCTTTAGCAGCACACAGATATCATACTTTAGACCTGATTAGTCTGCACCACATAGGAAATTATCATATTGATTGTGTGACCTACAGTCCATTCATATTAATGTTCAAGATCTATGTCTCTATTTGTATATCTATTCTTATGATGATAATTAAATAGTTGAGTGATCTTAAATTCTACTGTAATCATAATTTGAATGTTTAGATATTACTGCTGTTGAAATTGAAAACACATAATTGTTATGTTTTAGAATAACATAAAAAAAAATTGAATTAATTTCCCTAACAATTATTTAATTTTGTAGAATATTAAATGCAGGTGACTTTCGTGTAACAAGTGTAGCGGCACATCAAAATTACAATGCTATAGCTATAACAGATACTCTGGGTCGTGTCACTATTATCAGAGGCAATTTATATGATAGAACATCTGTGGCTAAAGAAGTCTTACATTGGCATTTCTTACCACCACTTGCGGTTTGCTTTTCCGTACAAGGTAATGTAATATATTATATTTTAATTATTTAATTTAAAGGATATTAATTAAACAGTAATTATAATATAATTAAACAATAAGAAATTCATTAAACTTATTTATTATTGAACATTATAAAAGTTTTTTGTAACATTTTCGAAACAAATTGAGATTTCCCATGTATTTTATATTCTACTGTCAAGCAGATTGTGTCTATCTATTGCAGATGATATACAGATTCCCAATAAAATTAATTCGTAATAATAATAATAATAATACTATATTAATAGTTACACTTGTATTTTCAGGCAACTATTTGTATACTGGAGGAATGGAAGCAGTACTCGTGAAATGGACTCTTGGTAATTTAGCGTATAAAGCTAACGAGAAAGCTTTTATTCCGCGACTTCCCGGACTAGTCAGATATGTCACAACAAACAACACTCATATAGCAATCACTCTTTCAAATAACTGTAAGTGTGAATATTTTCCTCAATTTTTTTTTTGCTTGTTTTTGATCCCCTTTGCCTTGACAGCAATGATCCCATTAAATAAAATATGCAAATTTCGCCTACATAATCACCATTCATATCAACAAAAATAAATAAAGTCTTGAACATTGGTTCTGACGTCATTCCTGCACAGCCTCTGATGTAATATTTGAACCGTCTCTCATGTTAATATGATGCAGTAGGAACGGGGGTGATGCTAAGAAATATAACTTAAAAAAAAAACAATGTCACAAAAGTATATACCATATGAGTATAATAGTACCACGCAGGCGGACCGCGGTCCATTTACGGACCGCGAAAGGTCGAACCTCGGACCGCCAAATATTATAATGTATAAATTAATAAGTAGGATACCTTTATTTTACAAGTACCTACAACTGATAGGTTTTGATTAATTTCCTATCTATCCTGTGTGTGTGTGTGTTTTGTGCGCATCAGTTACAACTATAACTGATGTGATTTAAATATTTATTGTTGTATTTTTTTGGACCTCGTTAAAATTTTCCCACAGTGTCCGGATCCCACTTTTTTTTTTTTTTTGACTGGGGGAAATGCTTTTACCGACTACCCTTACCTATTGCATTAGTGAGACCGGAGTTCCCCAATGCAATAGGTAAGGGGGCACGGAGGGACGAACTCCGTGCCAGTGTGAGACTCGCCCGGGCGTGAAGCGCCCGGAAATACCCACTAAAACCCCCCGGGGCCGTCCGCTGCCTTTGGGAAGGGGGCGACACGGGGAGGCTTTCGCAAGCACCGCGTCGCCCCCTGCGGCGAACCCACTGGGCCTCGTCCGTGCAATGGCCCAATAGGGATGGGGGAGAATACTTCTCCACCCCACCTCTTCGCCTGCTTCTCGAAAGAGGCATGACCGAAATTGGTCATCCATCCAGGGGACAGGATATACTTCCTGCCCCCCGTCCGGATCCCACCTAAAACTACTCGAGAATGTTAAATAATAAGTGTCTTTCTGATTAAAAGTTTTTTAAACTAATTATATTTTAGCTGTGGTGCTGGCAAATGCTCAGATGCGTATAATTTCTACAATCCTGGAGTGTGGCGGAGTTTCTCCCGTAGTTCGTGCCATAGGTTCTACCTTCCTGTACCATCACCAGTTCGGTGCACTTCTGATGCACACTCGGTCTGGACACCTGCAGCTGTATTCAACTACGAGCAATAAAGTCCTATACAGCGTACGATTAAATATACTTTATTTATTTACATCACTCTCACTCATTTATGCCATATTGAAAACGAGAAATAAAAAAAAAACAAAAATTTAATAATAAAACTTGCCTGCACAGGCAGTCCGTACGCACTTAAGCAAGTTAAAAAAACCATATATTTACAAATAAAACTCAGGTTTTCTAAGGACTATGGATGTAGGCTGAACTTCCATAGAAAACCCCCCATAGAAAGTCCCCGCAACTAACTAATGCCTAATAATGTGGTATTATTTATTTACAAATATAACATTTAAAAAAAAAAATCCTTCAACTGTCACAGAACTATCAAAGTGGCCAAAATTAACCAGCGTATTCAATCTAAAACTATCAAAGTCTAAATCATCTAATTGCTTTTTGATCATTCTTTTATATTTCTTGTTTTATTTGTTTAGTTTCTCGTGACGGTTGAAACCCATAAATGCCGTTAACCTAGGTCCCGAAAAACCATGATCCGTTTATAAATAAACAGGATTTAATACAAAAAAAAATGCTTTACTGTTATTACAAAAATTTTTCTTTCTTCAATTCTCTATTAAAAAAAAAAAAATTACAATCAACTTAAACACGATAACAATTAAATAAAGCGTCCGTCTGTGTTCCTCTCAGCAAGGGGATTCCCCTAAAATGTAAACAGAAACAATCGACGTATCTTTGACGAATACTGTCAAAATTATATTAGTTAAGTTATATTAAAAACAACTTTAACTGGAGCACTGCTTGTAATCGATTGCAGGCATCACTTATATTTGGTTATACTCTCCTAATCCTGATTTCGTTAATGTTTCGATAAACAATCCACAGATAGATATAACGAGAACGAACGCAATGCAGCCGGAGAGATGGAATCTTTTACCATTGGAAACGGAGGTTACCTGCGCGAATATCAGTCGGAACGGAACCGTTCTAGTCACGTCCGAATACAGGAACGACGGGATCACGTATCCGGAGGAGAAGCTTAAATTCTGGTCCGTGCAACAGACGAACCAGAAGACACCATTTAAATTGAACACATGCGTGAACCTATCACACGGCGGCTGCAGGGTCGTTTCAATAGCGCTGAACAGTAACGGTGATATGTGCGTATCGGCTGGGAAGGACCAAAAGTTCCGGATATGGAGACTGGAAAAGGCACAGAAGAACTCGTCATGGTTTTGCCTGACCGCGTGCTACTATTCGTCCGGATCGTTGCAGGCTCTAAATCAGAAGACGTTGAACGATTACAAGTTAAGCGAATCCGGGTACCAATACACGTTGCCGTATATGAAAGAATACATTAGGGGTGACGATGTTTTGACGAAAGTTTTCAACATGCACAAGGATAATAGCATAGCGGATGTGGAATCGTTGAATTGCGGTGTGGTTTCATGTGAGAATGAGCTGGAAGGTGCCGCTATATCGCAGGACGGTTCGTTGGTGGCCGCTTGGTTCGGTTGCAAGCTCACGTTATGGGATACTAATATATGTAACATAAGGGCAACTCTATCTCACCCGGCGTTGCGGCCTAAAGGTTTGCATTTGGAGTTTGGGAATCAAGATGCGGCTCATTATGTAAGTAGAGAGGTCAAAAAAAAAATTATCGGCTTATAACAAACTAGTTGTCTTAAGCGGTTAACACACGTACGGACCTGACCGCGGACATGGTCCGGCGGACGGTCGAACTTATCAGCCGCCTATAACTATGGATGGAATCCTTTTCGAAAAAGATCGATTTATAAATCGATTCACAAATCATCTAGCTCCAAAAGATCAATATTTCAAACGAATAAAAGTAGATATCGATTACAGTAATACCCCGCTTTACGCGAGGGATACGTTCCGAAAAAAATCGCGTTAACTGAAATTCGCGTATATCGGGGTTTATGATTAAACATAGTCAAAATTTAATACAAAAAAAATACAAATCATTTTAATCAATCACTTTAATTCTAAGAACACTTTATGCAATACATACTCTTATTTTTACGGAAAAAAACATACATCTATTGTCTTTACATTATGTTTATACGCACTCTTTCGCGTAATGCGAGGCATTTGAGCGCGAAATTTGAAATTCGCGTTATAGTGAAACCGCGCGTAACGGGGTCGCGCTAAGCGGGGTATTACTGTATTAGAATATCCTGTTTCTTTTCTATAATATGATGATTATTTGTAAATGGGCAGAAATAAAACAGTTCAGTGTCGTCTTTCCTGAGTAGGTTAGGCGTTTTTCTTTTTTTGTTTATTTGCAATTGATCCAAAGTTGCAAAGAGATGTACCTACTGTGAATAGATTTAAACAAAACTTTTTTTGTAAAACTTATTGCCGACTACTTACTTAGGCGACTTAGGGATCCATAAATCGATCTTTTTCGAAAAGGATTTTCATCCCTAATCAGGCTCGCCATACCATGTCCTCGATCCGGTCCTTACGTGTATTAACAGCTTTAAAAGGCTTTGTCCGGATTAAAAAAAAAAAAAAAAAAAAGTGAAAAATATTGTAGATATTATTTATAGACTTATTCGCCTACAACAACGTAGTTAGCGTCTATTTTTTTTAATAAAATTCTAATTTTAACACATAAAAAATAACCTATGTGCTTCGCATTGTAATAAAGAATATAACAAAAAAAACAATGTGATAAAAATACGGTTCACGTTTCGCTACAATCGATTCTGACTGGACAAGGGTGTTATTGTTTAAAATAACATCGTAAATAACCCATTATTTTTAGTAAAATGTAAAAAATAAAAATCGTTACTTTGAATTATTCTTAGAAGTTAACAAAAACCATTACGGATTTTCTGTTAATAGTTTGTTTTGTTGTCCTGGTATGGACATGTGATGCGCAAGGAGAAAGAGGATGTTGTAAGAAAGGTATTGGATATGAATGAGGACGGTTACATGGGAAGGGGAAGACCAAAGAAAAGATGGATGGACTGTGTGAAATATGATATGCTTAGGAAAGGAGTGAATGCGGAGATGACAACAAATAGAGAGGAATGGAAGAGGAAGACATTTTGCGCCGAACCCAAATAAAAATGCGAAAAGGGTAGGGAGATGATGATGATGATGATTTTGTTCTACCTCGTAATATTTAACGAACGTTAGCAATGTTAGCAGCGTCCAGAAATATGTTTTACGACATCATTACAAATGTTTTTCTCTACTGTAATATGCATCAATTCTTCGAAAAAAAAAAAAAAATAGTAACTATATCAGAATCCCTTCCATGGTTTAGAAGAAGTATGCGAAGGAATAGAGTGACGACGATTTCAACGACTTTATATTATTAGAGAAGGCAGAGTTACCTTCCATTCAACCTTAAGACGTCCGTTGCTTGGCATAGGTATCCCCCAATAAGTGGGGGGGAGCATTGTCATATATCGCCACGCTTGGCAGGCGGGTTGGCGATCGCACTAGGCGTTTGTGGTACTCAGAGGGTGCTGCTGTCCATCCCCTGGTTTATCCCATAGTCGCCCACTGGAAGATATGGGGTGGTACTACTCTTAGCCGACACCACACGACATAAATATAAATAAGATAAAATATACAATGAATGAATAATTAATTATAGAATAGGATAGGTTGATTCGAACCTGCGTACATAAATCGATAACCACATCCGACTATACTATTACTTAGTTATCTATACGCAATGTCTAAGCAATGTTCTAAATGAGATTTTATTTATTATATTGAATATGTCGGTTACCCATAAAAATGAGACAATAGGAAAACAATGGAAAGCTGGCTTAAACGCCAGGTTAGTGCTCAAGGGGTTAACCCCTTGTTATGTTATTTTCAGTTAGTTTGTACAACAGAGAATTGTTTAGCTGTCTGGAGTCTGTTATCTCTCACGATAAAATGGCTAGTACAAATAGAGCCAGTGAGCCTCGCGACCGATGGACTTTCTAATAAAATGGGGGGCGAAAATGCGGTCGTCACTAAAAATAACGATGGTAAGTTATTTTTTTTTTTACAACAAAACTACAATGCGCAGTTAAAAATAAAAATACACTTTATAAAAAACTAGCGACCCGTCCCCGCCTTCGTACGTGTGTACAGAAATATCTAATTTTAACAAATAAATAATAATAATGTATGGCTTATTTTATTCAGAATTGTTAAAATCAATTCATTAGTTTCAGACTTTATCGATTATAAAGAAATCAATCTTTCCTTATGATAATATTAGTATAGACTTTAACTTTTTTTTTTTACTAAGTGTTCGGTATTTTTTTTTTTACATTTTTGATAGTTTATGAGAAAAGTTGTGAAAATAGTACTGATGAAGTTGTCATCAAATTGAATCACTATTTTTTTTAGATTCAGTTTATATGTTGGAAATAAATAAAACTGATATACCGTTAATGTAATGTAAATGAAGACGGTGATATATTTTGCATGCACTTTTGCTTAGATACGCCCGCGGCTTCGCTCGCTTGAACGTTACAATAATAAAGCAAGTGGCTTTTTTTTTTAAACTTTATATAATGGAAGGATAAGGATGTAAAAAAGGACCTTATGACGGTCATTTTATGAAGTATTTTTTGTTTTATTCTTATGTTAGTAAGTTCATAAAACAAACTGTTCAAATTGTTTTAAACAAGTGTTTGTTTTTTCTTTTTAGTTTAGACCGTTAATATCAAGTCAAATAGACATATATTAATTCATTTCTAGATTAGGCATTTTCAAATTGGCCATAGTAAATTAAATATTTACAAAAATCGATCAATGGATAAAAACATTTATTTTATGCTGCGTGCGCGTTATCTATCTCTAATCCGTACTAAATGCTTTACATCATTGTTTTAATCGTTGTTTTTAAACACGTGATAAAAAAAAAATTAAACAAGTGTTTTAAAACGACTTGTTTTAATCATGCCAACCCTGGCAGGTACTGTTTACGCAACCGAATTAAATATATACTAAAAAAAAACCTGGCCACATAACATATGTACGATTTAACAGAGTAATAATGTAAATCGGTTAAGTGGCTCTTGAGTTATAAGCTAACTAACGAACATACAGACAGACAGACAGAGAAACGTCGAGTTTTACATGATGTGTTTCTTCGATTTATTTCAGTATATGTTTTCACACCGCACAGTTCCGTGCCGATATTAATGCAAAAGAACATTCTAGACACTAAGAAAGGTGTATTCAAACAATGCACTTTCGGTTCGTCACCTGCAAATACTACAAGATTGTATCTAATGCGGAACGATACTGTTAGTATAAATCACATTAAAATACATTATTTGACTCCTTGAGCACTTAGCTGGCGTTTACGCCAGCTTTCCATTATTTTCCTATTGTCTTATTTTTATGGGTACTCGACACATTAATCTGATATGACTGAAGTGATGATGGCGCAGTAGGTAGTGCGGCCCGGATTCCACGACAATCGACGCGGGTTCGATCCCCACCCATCCGACTCTAAAATCGGCCTGAGCTTTCGGTGAAGGAAAACATCGTGAGGAAACTATAGCATGGTGGTAGGGGATTTCCTAATGACGCCCGCCTGGGTAGCTACCACCCTCAAGTTTGAAAACCTGTCGCCAAATACCAATAGGTGTGTTCCGGCAGCATCAATTGAGAACCAGTACCTCCAGGCTTAGTGTGTTCACTATCCTGGACCATATCGTTACTTAACATCAGGTGGGATTGTGGTCAAAGCACTGAGCCTATACCCTATACTTTTACTTCTGTGCCTGTTGTCTTGCAATAAATAAGTGCTTTAATGAATGTCGACCCTTAAAGGGGAGGGGAGGGTACAACTTTAGTGAAAAAACACAATTTTATAGAAGCATTACATTTTCTTACACTCGTCCTACAATTTATAAAATACGAGTAACACCAACCTAAAACACTTTATCTATACTAATAATTAAAATTGAAGTGTCTGTTTGCATACAGCTGAAGTTACTCCGAGTAATTTGGGGTATTTTTAATTTTCGAAAATAATTATGGTTACGCGTAAAAAATAATAATAAAATCTTATTCAATTCACAGTTTTACGGGACTTGAATTTGTGAGAAATATATTTACTTTATTTTAATAATATAAAAAAAAATAGTGTTTCGTATAAAAAAATGAAAACGCAGAAAGGAATATATGAACCGCGGGCACACAGCTATAATATAATTTTGTTATTTTATGAATTCTTTCAAAAATATAAAAAAAAAACAAAAATGGGGCCTAATTACTAGACGTCACTTACGCGTGCCCGCGCTCACGGCTAACCACCAAACCACCATAAAGTTTGCAAGTTTGGATGTTCCAGTGTACATCCCAGAACTACATTTCTTTTGAGTTCATATACGCATAACATATAAATTTTAATTAGGTTTTAATATGTCAATTACACATAAAAATGAGACAATAGGAAAACAATGGAAAAACTGGCGTAAACGCCAGGTTAGTGCTCAAGGGGTTATTGAATTAATAATCTATAAGCAAAATACGACAATCATTTAAAAGTTTAATATTACTGTTACGAGTAGAGACCGGATTATATGCAACATAAAAAGTTTGTAAATATGTACACAAATATGCACAAAAATTGACAGAATATGCAAAATTAAACGAAAACTTTTAAAAACCCAAAAAAATAGGAAAAAGTAAGTTGTCGTTTTAGTTTTATTTTAAAGTTAGTAAATTATCTTTTAATAGGTACAGTAACATTACATGACATTAAATTTTTTTAATATTTTTGTAAACGTAAACAATCTTGTACTGTTCCAAATGTTCAGTGGTAAGATTGTGTCTTCGATTATTTAGAAATGCAGTAAAAAGGATAATATCGAATTTCGAAGCGCAGGGTGAGTGCACTGCACTCGGAAAATTATTGTAAATGTACCGATAATATGCATCATAACTAGATCTTAGGTAAAATATGCTATTACCGCTGAGAATGGCTTAAATATGCAAATGCATATAATCAGCTCCCCTATGTATGTGAAATAAAACATTTTTTATCTGTATCTAGTGTCGATTTTAGTGTATTCTTCACGATTCTGTTTAATAAAATCATTCAGCGAGCGAATAATTCAATGTTTTCAAATACTGTGTACAGGAAATTTACAGTTTGAAACCGGAACGAACAGAGGAGGTTCGGCTCGAGATAATATCACATAGAAACGCACCCGTTTCTAAATTCAGCGCTTTAGTGGCGGAACAACATCTGTCCGAGGTGCGACCAACTGTACCGGGTGTTGTCCGGTTGCCCTTGTCCGGGACAGAGGCTTCAGCGAGCGCCGCTATAGCACAAGTCAGTATTTCTATACACACTATTTTAACAGGTTATCCTAGCGCCATTTATTCCATACAAACATAGTCCCTCTATTCACACTCTTTTAACAGGATATCCTAGCGCCATTTACTCCATACAAACGAAGTCCCTTTATACACACTCTTTTAACAGGATATCCTAGCGCCATTTACTCCATACAAACGAAGTCCCTTTATACACACTCTTTTAACAGGATATCCTAGCGCCATTTACTCCATACAAACTAAGTCCCTTTATACACACTCTTTTAACAGGATATCCTAGCGCCATTTACTCCATACAAACTAAGTCCCTTTATACACACTCTTTTAACAGGATATCCTAGCGCCATTTACTCCATACAAACGAAGTCCCTTTATACACACTCTTTTAACAGGATATCCTAGCGCCATTTACTCCATACAAACTAAGTCCCTTTATACACACTCTTTTAACAGGATATCCTAGCGCCATTTACTCCATACAAACGAAGTCCCTTTATACACACTCTTTTAACAGGATATCCTAGCGCCATTTACTCCATACAAACTAAGTCCCTTTATACACACTCTTTTAACAGGATATCCTAGCGCCATTTACTCCATACAAACGAGGTCCCTTTATACACACTCTTTTAACAGGATATCCTAGCGCCATTTACTCCATACAAACGAAGTCCCTTTATACACACTCTTTTAACAGGATATCCTAGCGCCATTTACTCCATACAAACGAAGTCCCTTTATACACACTCTTTTAACAGGATATCCTAGCGCCATTTATTCCATACAAACATAGTCCCTCTATTCACACTCTTTTAACAGGATATCCTAGCGCCATTTACTCCATACAAACGAAGTCCCTTTATACACACTCTTTTAACAGGATATCCTAGCGCCATTTACTCCATACAAACGAAGTCCCTTTATACACACTCTTTTAACAGGATATCCTAGCGCCATTTACTCCATACAAACGAAGCCCCTTTATACACACTCTTTTAACAGGATATCCTAGCGCCATTTATTCCATACAAACATAGTCCCTCTATTCACACTCTTTTAACAGGATATCCTAGCGCCATTTATTCCATACAAACATAGTCCCTCTATTCACACTCTTTTAACAGGATATTCTAGCGCCATTTATTTCATACAAACGTAGTCCCTTTATATACACACTCTTTTACTTCACTTATAGATTTTTTTTTTTTTTTTTTTACTCGAAATAGGCTCAGTACTTTGACCACAATCTCACCTGACGTTAAGTGACAATGTGTTTCAGGATGGCAAACACACTAAGCATATCACCATGTTAAGATTTCCTCATGATGTTTTCCTTCACCGAAAGCTCAGGCTGCATTTTAGAGTCGGATAGGTGGAGATCGAACCCGCGTCGATTGACGCGGATACCGGGCGCACTACCCGCTGCACCATCATCGCTCCAAATTGATTCGATTCAATACGCATCACGTCGCACAGGTGCTGTGACGTGTTTAAAGTGTGTTTCCATCATAACAGAGAACTTGTAAATCCAGATATGACTAGAGACCTCAGAAATGTTATGGTTTCAACACACAGCGAGCGGGTCAGGACGCCAGCGTGATTTTACTAGAGAAGTCGCGCTCGGTTGGCGTCGACGGGACGTCTTGGATAGAAACATCGTGTTAGCGTCCCGACCCGCCAGTTGTATGTTGCATTCATTAGGTATAGCCGGCATGATGATGTCGACTGTCTGTCTATAGATTATAGCAGATTTTTAAGATGAATTGCCGTATTTTTGCATGTCTCGAATAAAAAACACCCAATGTTTGAATTTCAAACGAATTATTTACAGAAAAATTAGTACCTATTTGAATTTAAAATTTTTCAAATGTTTTGTTTCCATACTCATTTCAGAATGTAAAATGTTGTAAAGTTAAAAAAAAAGTATTAAGCTATTTACATGAATTTATTTTCTGAGTTTTATCTACATACTTCCTTACATTTGGCAATATATAGAAAAAGTTTTAAGGATAATATAACAATGGATGGAATCGTTATACAAAAATCAAAAATCACTATCGCAATCACTATAATTTAACTAAATTATCTTATACTTATATATATATATTATATAAATATAATGTCAAAATCAAAATCAAAATTTATTTATTCAATTTAGGCCCTAAGAAGGCGCTTATGAACGTCTAAAACACTACCACCGGTTCGGAAAACAACCCATTCGAGAAGAGCCGGCAAGAAACTCGATCTGGTTCTTTTTTTTAATAAATATAATATATATCATTTTTTTTGTCATATAAAAAAACTATACAAATCGTAGTTTTAATAATGTCAGCGGAAGCACAGAGATGTGGGTTAATTCCAGACATCACTATCGTTCTCGTAATGATCCACCCTGTGGTTTACCACCTTTTGAGATTAAAACTTGCTTGACATAATACTTGAACTTATTGTCCGGTAAATCGGTAATGTTACTTGGGATCTTATTGTAAAACCGAATACTATTACCTATAAAGCTTTTATTACACTTACTTAACCTAAAGCGTGGGACGGCCAACTTGTATTTACTTCTAATATTAAAATTATGACGATCATTCACTAGATCTAGCTTGTCTAAATTTTTACGAATATGCATTAAATTATCGAAGATGTATTGGGAGGGCAAAGTGTAAAAAATTTAGTAAATAATTATAAAATAAATCGTAGCTGTTAGAGCGAGCGAAGACGCTGGCATATCTTATGTTTAATAAATACATATAGTGTCGCCTACACATATAGACATGTAATATATATAGAGTAACATTCCGCTGGGTGTGTTGATCTTACAATATTTATCAATGATAATTTAATATACATATATAAATTTAATTTATTGTCCTATTCTGCGATTATGAACGCGTATTTATTTAATGATAATACCTGTTTGCTGTTTGAAAATAACAGACTGCAGAAATATTAATATTTGATAGAACGGTTCCGTAGTATATATTAAACTTATTTAGTTATTAAAAAGTACAAAATTATCTGGTTGATATAAGATACAAATTTTGTATAGTTTATATGAATAATAAAATCGTTTATTGTGTAAGTTTTACATATAAAATATGAAAAGCGGTAAATCCTGAACTTTCGGTAAATAAAAGTCGCTTGAAAGACAATACCTGTCTGTAGGTTTACCGTGTTTATAATCTCGGACCACGTCGTCACATAACATCAATTGTGATTTAGGTCAAAGCACTGAATCTATAGGTATAGTATTAAAAAAGATGAGTAGCATAGATTATATATAAGAGTTTAACACTTTTCTATCTAATAATACATGCGTGTAATTAGGTACTAATATGCGGTAATAATTGCGGGTTAAGATTGTTGAATGATTGTTACAGATCTCTCAAGCTCCCCCACACATGTTGCCGCCTATCAGTCTTCTCAGTACATCGTTTTTACAAGAACTATCGGGTCAACTGCAACCAGAAGAACAGGAAGACACTTTCCAAGAAGAGTCAACTGAACATATTCAGGATTCTAGTGACGAAGATGAAGCAGATGATACAGAAACAAACGGCCCTTACACACAGAAGATTACCGAATTGTGGACCCCTAACTATGACGCGGTTAAAGAAAAGAAATTGAAACGAATAATTAATGAACCGTTTTTAGATTTGCACGCGTGTGGTTTTCTGTTTGGCGTTCAGTAATTCTTTGTAATAAATAAATTGTATACTTTTTAATACAGTCTATTTGGTTTTATTTTGAAAAATTCATGTTTTCTTTTATTACATAACTCCACTGCTGCTTAAATTAATATGCTTCTATTAACTGAATAAAAGAGGCATTTAAAAAAAGATTTAGCTGAAATTAAACAATTTTCAACTTCACGCACTACCAGATTATTAACAAATAATATACGGTTAATTCAAATAATATTAATGATTACTTTAATTAAAAATCATAAAAACTTTTAAACACCGATTAAAAATAGGTTGTTATAGTTACTTTATCGATTGACAAAAATGATTAGGGCTTGTTCTGAAATTTTTTATTTGAATGGAAAATACAGGCCCTTAAATAATTTAATCACAAGTTGTATCTTAGAACCCTAAAATATGAATAAGTTTGATTACTGTATACCATATGATTCTATTTGAAATATAACTTTTGTAATTACATTTTTTTTAGTTGAGAATGCATTTTGTTCTGACGGTACTGTGGCATATCAACGCAATCTCTGTACTTGCACAAACAGAGACATTGTTTTCTATATCATCATCTTTATCAGTATCTTAGATAGTTTCATATTGAGTTGTCGACCGTGTACAGTAGCAACATTGAGAGGTTTGACAAAATAAAATGGAATTGTTAAGTGAAATTGATATACAATCAATAGCCAAACAGTATGGGGTAGAAAATGTATTAAGCTGGAGGACACAAGAGTTCGAAGAAAAGGTTATTGGGTACTTAGGGGATCATTTAAAACTTAGTATTGAAGTTGAAACAAACGGAGCGAAATCCTTGATTATTTTGTTCGTTAAATGTATGCCGAGACTTGATAAGTGGAAAGCGCAGTATCTAAGAGAAGTTGGATTTTTTGAAAAGGAATATATCATGCTCAGTACACTTTTCAAGGAATTTCGAAATTACGAAGGTAATGTTTTACACTTCTTTATATTGTATGTAGTAATTAGTTATATTGAAATAATATGAGAATGTGAAAATAATACATAGTTTAGTCGATAATTCCAGGGTCAAGAAAGTGGCGTCCCAATTTGTTGTTAATAAGGGATAACATATTCGTATTCGAGAACATCGCTGAAATGGGATACGTTATGCCCTATCATAGACAGACCATGCAGTTCGATGTCTTGAAAGCAGCAGTCGAAACTTTGGGAAGGTTTCACGCTCAATCTTATATATATGAAGAAAATAAAAGTAAACAACTCGGTAGGCCATACCGGATTTGGGAAGATTATAGCGAATATTTACAAGAACCTATAAAGGGCCTAGACTGGCGTGACACGGGACGGAATGCTGTTATAGAGTTTCTAAAATCTTATTCAAGGTTTAGAGCCGAACCAAGCTTTTCAAGTCATTTGGAACTGGTTATCCCAATGCTATATGATGGAGCAATGGCTCTCATGAAACCTAGTACGGAATATCGAAATGTAGTTGTACATCGGGATCTTTGGACAAATAATATATTCTTAAGCAAAAATGAAAATTCATACCATGCCCTATTTATAGACTTTCAAACAGTCATATACTGCTCTCCCATGTTGGATCTTTCATCGCTCATATTTTTTAATACTACACGAACTAACAGATATCTTTATACGGATGATTTGATTAACGTTTATTACAGCACATTGTGTGAAGAATTGCGTCTTGAAGGTATTGATATAGACGGTATAACTGACAAAGCTACTCTTATAAAATCGTACAAAGAAAGCGTCATGTTTGGTATAACTCAAGCCGCTCTAATAGTGCCAATGATAGCCATGGATAGTAAAACGCGGCAAGAGATATTTGGTAATCCTGAAACATCTAAATATGCTAATGTAGTCTCTCGTAGTGAATGCTTTATAAAAATAGCAAAGGACGACAGTGAATATCGTAAACGGATTACAGAACTGTTTGATGAAATTGTCGAAAGGTATATTTATCCAAATGAAAGTAATCAGCACCTTGGAGATAAATATTAGTTATCATTTATTAATTTGTAAGATGTTATTTTCCAAACTCAGATTGGAAGATTAGAGCATCACTTTTCCATACTTTATCAATATCTAATCTTCACGTTTCCCTAATCCCTAATACTTTGTCCTACCTATTTATTTGTTTTACGTTATTTTTTTATCTTTGTTCATCAATCTCGTTAATTGTTCACATTCTGTTTCATATATCTAAATCGATGACATGTCTCTTCTAATGTGTTCGTTACACTCAAACTTTTATGCTCTTTAGATAAATTATGTTTCATTCTTTTCGTTCTTAGAAAGGTAACAGCAGACATTATCACAATTACTTTTCATCTTAACCCCTTGAGCACTAACTTGGCGTTTATGCCAGCTTTCCATTGTTTTCCTATTGTCTCATTTTTATGGGTAATCGACATATTAAATAAGACAAAATTCGTTTATCAATTAAAAAGAATCAATTACCATTTTCAACCACATCGTCACCTATATGTCTCCATCAGCAATTCTCTCAGATTGCTACTAGATACATCACATATACGAAGCATTTATTTTCATCTTATATAAATAAAATATAATATATTTGTATCCCTTTATAAATAAGCTAACTAAATATTGAATATATTATCATGTGTTTGTACTGTATAATAATTATATGACAGGAGTTTATGTTTGTTTTAAGATTTAAAGAAGTTGATAACCTATCAGAATCTATGTGAAGTTTACTTAGTCTATCAATTTTAAGCAAACGTCTCCTGTTAACTTATTAATATATAATTTCTGTCACTGCGTACGTTTTCTTTAACAAGGTAACACAATTTCCTTCAAAGAAAATATGAATTCTGATTCAGAACAATCTCCTATAAATTGTTACATAACTGAGAAAGACGTAACTCTCATTTTGACAAATTATTTAAACACAAAGTGAGTTCGTAATAAAAAAATATTCAGTTGATAACGATAATGCAAAAATGTTAGGCTTCCTATCAGACTATTGGAAACTACAAGTGGAGGTCGAACCAAATTATAAAAAGCTTTTCTTTTTTATAAAAGCCGTCTCCGAATTGAATTTAGCAAAAGCGGAAAAATGGTAAAAGAAGCAAAAATGTTTGAGAGGGAATTATGTTATTATAACATAATCAAGAAATTAGTTGAATTACCAGGTGAGATAGTTTTTTGTAGATAAATGTATAATTTGAGTTCAATTCATTCTTTTCTTTCTAGATTAATGTTATTTTGGACGGCCGTTTTACATCATCTAGGTTTTGCTAATTTTACATTTATTACGGTGGTTTTTTCTATCAATGACACTTTTAACTTATCCTATTTTAATCAATTTATTGTTCTTTTTATTATATTAACTACTTTTATTAAAATATAAATCATCTTATTTCAGATATAAAATCTTGGAGCCCCAGGTTAGTTGCCGTTCTGAACAATGCAATGGTTTTTGAAGACTTGAATGCTTACAGATATAAACTACGTTGCAAATTTAAAAGGTTTGACTTGGCTCATAGTTTACAAGCATTAGATGCTCTTGGAAGATTTCACGTCTCTTCTATTCTCTACGAAGAAAATAAAAGCAAAGTTTTGCAACGTAATTACAGATTAGATGAAGATTTTAAATCATATTTAGATGAGGCAGGATACACCGAAACCTGTCCATGGTTTATACAATGCATGAATGCCGCATTAAAGTGCATAAAAACGTTTTCTGAATATGAAACGAAAGAAATGGAATTAATTGAGTCTCGATGGAACAACGTCTGGTTTACAGCTTTACGTTTGAGTTCTTACTCTTTTAAGTATAGAAATGTTATTTGTCATAGAGATTTATGGAATAATAATATATTGTTTAAGTACAATGAAGCAAATGAACCGGATGATTGCGTTTTTGTTGATTATCAAGCTATTAGATATCAACCGCCTGCTGGCGATGTTATGTTACTGCTTTGCTGTAATTTAGACCCGAAATTCCGTGAAGAGAACTTAGAAATCTTCCTTAACTTTTATTATGAAAAAGTAAAGCAACTATCACTAGAACATGGTATAGAAATTGGTAATATTATAAAAAGGGATGACTTTTTAAGATCCTGCGATGAGCAAAGGTTGTGGGGCTTGATTGTGTGTGCTTGCCTTTTACCGCAATTTTGGATAAGCGAAAAATTGACCAAAGAATATTTTTACGAAGCTGAGCAATTCGACGAAATACTTTCGAAGAACAAAGCAGATTTCATATTAAATATGATGAAAGATAATCAAAATTACAAAGAAACGGTAATGGAGATTTTTGAAGAAATCGCCGAGAGGTATTGTTTGAATCTTAATCATTGATATGTGCTTACTATCATTAGTATACATACGGTGAAAAGCCCATCAATGTGATTTATTTCCGCAATCACAATATGACTGGATCAGCCAATGTATAAGAAGCTACTTATTATAAGAATACGTTTAAACGTAATCGTGGTGCTTTTAATAATATAATCCTAGAGTTAGCATGACGTATCCAAATATTTATCTACTTTTATCTATTTAACCCCTTGAGCACTAACCTGGCGTTTACTCCAGCTTTCCATTGTTTTCCTATTGTCTCATTTTATGGGTAATCGACACATTAAATATATAGGTATATACTTTGATGTATAATTCGTTCAGTTTTGCTTCAGTAAATTAGAGAATATGTAGGTACGTAAATACCTATTTTGTATTTAAATAATAATAATAAAAAAAAAAAAAAAAATCGTTGTCGCTTGAATGTTGTCATTTATTTTTCAAACACTTGATATTTCCTCATTTTATTATCCACTTGGATTTCAACGACCAAGAAAAAGGAAAGAAAAAAACAAGTTTTTCTAGTGCTTATTATAATATTTCAATAACTTTGATTACATTTCAGAAATCAACTAATAAATGCATAAGATAAAATTTAGAAATTTTGAACACATTACACTAAAAGTAAGAACAATATTTAGTATTCGACACTCTTTGAAAATTATGTGTTATGTGTTCTGTCCGTGCAAAAAAATAAACAAACCACGATAAAAACAATTATTTAGTTATGATTAATTCACTTTTACAGAAGAAAACAATTATCTTACGTAAAGGTAAAAAAGTTTTAATTTTTTACATGGAACCCTAATTATTTTCCTTAAATATTTTGGTACTAAAAAAAAGTAAAAATATTTATCATAAGATCACACAGCTGCCAGTGAAGCTGTACGTTGAGCCGGATTTCATTCGAAATTACATGAGTTTTAATGTTTTTGTGCAGAACCCTAATTGTTTTCGACAAACAAAAGTACCTTAAGTCCTATCAGAATCGGTCCAGTCTTTCCGGAGATTTCCCGGAACAAACAGACAAAAATTTAAAAATTGTCTTTTCGGTGTAGGTGCTTTGTGTTATGTATTTAGGAAAAATAGTATTCGGATTTACAATAAAATCCCAAGTAACATTACCGATTTACCTGACAATAAGTTCAAGTATTATGTCAAGCAAGTTTTAATCTCAAAAGGTTATTACAGGGTGGATCGTTACGTGAACGATAGTGATGTCTGGAACTAACCCACATCTCTGTGCTTCCGCTAACATTAGTTAAGACTATGATTTGTATAATTTTTGTATGAAACAAAATGATATATATTATATTTATAAAAAAAAAGAACCAGATCGAGTTTCTTGCCAGCTTTTCTCGGCTGGGTTGTTTTCCGAACCGGTGGTAGTGTTTTAGACCTTCATAAGCGCCTTCTTAGGGCCTAAATTGAATGCCTCCTACGGGAGGCGGGCGAAGAGGTGGGGTTGAGTAGTGTGTACACTCCCCCATCCCCACTGGGCCATTGCACGACGAGGCCCGGCGGGTTCGCTGCAGGGGGCGACGAGGTGCTTGCGAAAGCCACCCCGTGTCGCCCCCATCCCAAATGCAACGGACGGCCCCGGGGGGTTTTAGTGGGTATTTCCGGGCGCTTCACGCCCGGGTGAGTCCCACACTGCACGGAGCTCGTCACTCCGTGCCCCTTATCTATTGTATTGGGGGACTTTGATCCCCTAAATACAATAGATAAGGGTAGTGCGTAAATGCATTTCCCCCCGTCAAAAAAAAAAAAAAAGGCCTAAATTGAATAATGAATTTTTTTTTTGAGTCTGTATAACCGAAAGAAGCATTACATCTAATCCTAGAGGTCTTTTATATATATGTATGCTTCAAAATGTATTCAACTATGACTTATAAACAGCCATAGCTCAAGTCATAAAATACAAGAAGTATTTTCTAAATAAAATTGAAAATTTTGAATTGGCAAAATATATGTTACAAATGCTATATATAGGTAAGCTTTCTACGTTAGGTTATCTACGTCAGTGCTGTATACTCATGCCGTGAGGGCAAGGACGTAATAAGGAACATAATAATGGTGATTTTTGTTTACCATAGACCTGATCACTTTTTCTATATATCCTCTAAAGTATCTACTAAAACCTGACCAGATGATATATATATGATTTTAAAAAAAAATCATGTAAATCGATTCAGTGTTAACAGATATATAGACGTTCCTTTTGTATAAAGTAAGAATTAGTACTAAATAGACTGAACTATCATTTGGAGATTGTCTCGACATTAACCGGTCTAACTCTGAAATAAGACCAGTTCCAGTTACGAGTGAATTTGTTGTCTTGAAGACGTCGCACACCGAATTTCCTGTGCCACGGATCATCGTCTCGCTGGTTGTACATGTCGCAGAACGGTCTGATCATTAATATGTAGAATAATTCCACGAAACTGAGGATACTGGCTCCAAGAAATAGTCCTCCCGTACCGCCCGTAGATACTAAAAAAAAAGATGAATCTCTACATAAATACGTAGGTAGAGAAAACAGTTCAACACATTCATCACTCAGTAAAGGATGTACAATGTTGGCATGACGATGGCATAATAATTGTCTATGTAGGTACATCTAAATTTTCAACCAGGCTTCCGTATGCTAGGCGCTGTGAGGAGCAAATATATTTTAATCGTATTATATTATAATTTTGGCACCCACTGAAGCTGCCACACTGACCGGGTGCCCAGGTTTTCCCAACAGCCCTCTTCCCCCACCTAGATTTGAGGCTGTCTCCTCTCTTTATTAACCGATTTTTTAAATAAAAACTTAATAATTACAGACTAATAAAATTGGGCCAAAAACTCTGATGCTTTAGTACGCACATTTTTACTGTGCTGTTCTGAAGTATGCTACTAATTATTGCGCAGTAGATTATTATGTGTGACTAAAACTGTATTGCGCATGCATTTTGCTTTCTCAGTCACTCCTTTATGTTTAATGCATATTTACATCTCGTTCACACTATGTCTTACGACAGTTGTTCTGCACCACCACCGTACCGCCTAGGTTTCAGAGCGGCACAGTTAAAATAGGCGTTCTATATCAACAATTCATTCGACACTGTGAAGATAATTAAATACATATATTTTTGTATAGAAAGTAAAACTTGTTAAAGAACAGAATTTGTACCAAAATGACTTACCAACTAAATCAAGTACACCGCGGACTACATTTCGTCTGTATCGTTCACTGGGTAACATTGCCAGAGCTATCTGAACTGTAGCGTAATAATCCGTTATCGGATCATTGAAATCATTCACTATAGAAATTTCCGACTCGGTACAGGATGGAAGGCAATTACAAGATAGACCCGTTCTCGAGGACCACGGAGCTCTCAAAACCTGAAGAATTTCACATTTAGTTTAAAGTTTTTGAAGTCAAAACTTCTTTATCGGCGTTGAAATTTATACATTCAGGTTACCAATGCTATGACATCAGCCGCCATCATGCTACAGCATGTCAAGTATAAGATGGTGTTTTAAGTGCTGGTGCTCATAGATTAGATAATAATAGGATGTATACTTAGGCAGCCTATCGTATGTTTTTATTATGAACAAACTACATGAAAATGGGCATAATTATTGCTTGGAGTGCCAATACTTGTAAAAGCCAAACAAATGTTAATTGTCAGGTAATGTTAACATTATTAATTAACAAATCATGAAACTTAAACATTAAAAAAGTCATTTTTTTAAGCTTCAAATTTTCAATTATGTCTGCAGTCCCCTGTTGTTACTCCCTAGTTTTTTTTTTTTATAAATCCATTATTATAAGCAAATTAAGTTTTAAATATTATGTCGTTATATGTTGAGGGTAATAAATAAAAAAGTCAGTCTTGCACGAACATGCATTTTATTTACAACATGTCGAATGGATTTTTTGGCGGATCTTAATCTGTCATTTAACAGTTCTTGTCTTTAATTAATTGACTTACATCTGTGACCCTATATTTTGTCGTTTGACTTGATGTAGTTTATTTATTGTTCAAAAGTGTATTGGATATAACAACGCGGAATGTTTATATTGTCATGCCACAAAATCTTCGTAACTTCTAGTAAGATAACAAGTTTTATTAAAAGCGTTGAAACATTGAATACTTAAAACATTTTTAGCCGACAAAATAGTGTATGTAACTTAAAGATTGCCATATATTAAAATGAAGAAGTAGAGTATACAAACCGAAAGTATTTTTTCATAATTGTTCAAGCAGATAATACCGCTAACGTTGCATTTGAGATATTCCGGTACATTAGGCATGAAATAATTGGAACAATTGCAAAGACGTATTTGGGCATCTCTCCTGCATTGCACAGTACACGCTGTGTACGAGTAGTACCGATAAACCTCCAGGAAATTCTCATCAATATAACGACATTTACGCTTCTCCGGAGAAATCACTCGAGCGCCCACGTCATTTTCTATATCGCGTTTTGTAATGAAACGTCTGCAAAATTTAAAATTAAACTTTGTTCAAGTGCATTAGGAAATAATTATAATAACTGCCTCGGTGACGCAGTTGTATTTCGGTACGACTGTCGTTCTGAGGTCTCGGGTTCGATCCCCGGGTCGCGTTAAGTGATATTGGGTTTTTCTACTCAGTATCATCTCGGAGTCTGAAATTTGTGCCTGATATGGCAACAGGCTTGCCTCCTGTCACATCTGAGACAGTACTAAGCTCGGCGAAATGTGGGTGGTGTAGTTCGCTATTTCACCTCTGCCTAACCCTTCAGGGATAACAAGCGTGAGCTTATGTTTTTGTAATAATTACAATATTATTAAATACTTTGTTAAAAAAATAATTATAAATTTTATTACAAGGCAAGCTAAGTCACTGCTATCCATGGTATTGTCATCCTTCTTATGCCCTGTTTCCAACTCATTTGTGGTCGGTACAGTATGTTTTTCCTCTTCTGTACGTCCCTATCAGCCTTCGTCTCTTCATTTACTCCTTTATCTTTCATATCATTTAAATAAAGGCCAGGTAAAAAGTACCCATAACCGACGAGCATGTATGAAAGCGCTCATGAAAGTAGAGGAAGCGAAAGTATGCCAAGATCGTAGCAAGTGGAAGGACGTAATCTCTGCCTACCCCCACGAGAGAAAGGCGTGATGATATGTATGTATGTATGTATCATTTCTTACACACTTCATCCACACTTTTTCTGGTCTTCCTCTACTTTTCCATCCTTCCACGTTCATATTCATTACTATTTTACCCACATGCGCTTTCTCCCTTCTCATAACATGTCCATACCAGGACAAACGAGAATCTTTCAACTTTTCTACCACTGACGCAACTTTCAAACTCCCTCTAATATATTCATTCCATATTTTATATATTTTTATGACACCACAATCCAACTTAACATTCGCATCTCATCGCATGTAGCTCATGCAATCGTTTTCTCATCCATCTTCTTACTAGTCCTAGTATCATATATAATGTAATGAAAAGTAACAATATACTTACTTATAAGATATTTCTGGTCCGACTGTTAGGACATCAGACCCTAATGTTGTTACCGCAGGCACTTCTTCTTCATTTAAAATGTAAACATTTCCTGACACTAAAACGTTAAATTTGATCGCGCCAGGACCCGTTGTTCTGTTGCTTACCATTGGTAACTTTGGAGAATTAGCTTCCCTAAAAAGGTTAATACCGAAAAAGACAAGCGGCATTTGAATTTTTATAGCGAATTTCGTTGGCCCTTTATCTTGGTTTATGTTTTCTTCCACAATATTGACTATATTTTTAACGTTACATTTTGAGTATATCGCATGCCAAATGCAAAAAGATTGCACAATTGAAGTAAAACTTCTTTAGCGGTGTTGAGCGATTATCGGTAGGGTAAAAACTTATAGATTCCAATGCTATGACGTCAACCCTCAACATGCTACAGTATGTCAAGTATAAAATAGGGATCAGTGGTGGTAGTTTTATGTTGGCAAAAATCATTTTACTTTTAAATTTATTGATTTTTATTCATTTTAAGTTTGATTTAATTTTTGTGATATTTAATTTAATTAAATCTAATATTTTATAGATGTATAAGTGTGAACTATTTTTATATAAATATGAGGGGGAAATTATGCGACTTTTTAGTATAAGAGCTTTTTGCATTTGGCACACGGTATAGGCAAAGTGAGTGATATTACTTTCTTATTTCCGTCTGAAACTTTCAGCTAAACACACATCAAATATTATTTTGTTTAGATAGCTATCTACTTCATTTATACTTAGATTATTCTTTATAATATCAAAGATAACAGCGAATAATGCAGTCTTCACTTTTGTACCCAACTTTAATAGGCCCAAGAAAGCGCTTCACCTGATTAAAGTAAACCAGTTACAGATATGATTTACAGAGATCAGTACAGATTTGTTATAACTAAAATTTTACCGATAGTAACCATTATGATAAAGACATATACATTCATTCATCTATTCAACCGAAAGACGTCCATTGCTGGTCATAGGTCTCCCCTAAAGATCTCCACGACGACCGGCCTTGCACCGTCCAGCGGATTCCTGCGACCTTCACTAGGTCGTTAGTACACCTTGTGGGTGGCCTACCTACGCTACGTCTTCCGGTGCGTGGTCGCCATTCGAAAACTCGCTGGCCCCTTGGACATCGGTTCTGCGAGCGATGTGCCCAGCCCACTGCCACTTAAGTTTAGCAATTCTTCGGGCAATGTCGGTTACTTTGGTTCTTCTGCTGACCTCCTCATTTCTGATTTGATCACGCAGTGAAACTCCAAGCATAGACCTCTCCATTGTCCTTTGAGCAACTTTGAGCTTAATATATAAGCTTAGCATATAACATTAAGCTTAAGATATATACATAACTGGATATATATATCGATCAAGGAGTCAAACATAATTTCGAAGGAAGATATTATGTTGAATATTTTACAAAATGTCTATTGTCGTGGTGTCTTGCTCTTACTTCATCTCAGAAATATAAACACTATTATCAATATACCTTCCTTGGATCGAGTTAATAGCGTAACATGTTCCCAATTCGGTATCCATCGGTCTGAAATAATCGCAACATTCAAATGGAACACCGTTCCATGAACAATCGGCGAGGCTGTCTTCACAAGTACTTCGAACCTTTAAAAGCGACAAATTATTATCCGGATATTAATCCGGATTAACTATTAAGTTAAAAACATCTCATCGGTGTATGTTAATTTAATAGGTATCTCTCGATGACGATTTGACGATATCATTATAGTAATCATGTGTCGTCACTCTTCAAAGACTACCTACTTATTTTCTACAAATATTTGATAATGGTTATCCTACCATTTTTTTTCTACCGTATTAAAAAAAAGTATTTACCTCACCGGCTGACTTGTCGTCTACAAATTCAATTAATGTTACTATATTATTATTTTTTTAGTATTACTTTTCGTTTTCCGTTACATCTCGTAGTTTGGTATTTGATTAACAAACGTGGTTGTTACAATAACCTGCTCCACGGTTATTTCTCCATCAGTTTATTACTAAATAGCTTTCTATAATTACATTAAATAGGAAATTAGACCATAATCGTCTACGACACCATCGAACTGATTTAATATAAAAATTCATAATTATTTACACATTAAATTTGACGCAGTTATACTAATAATCTCGAGCAGTGGAATTGTTTGCTAAAATTTGTCTACGTATTATTTTTATTTTTACTTACTAGTTTCGCATAATACGTAAGATTTGAAGAGAAGCAATCTGGTGAGGGATCCTCTATCTTGCAAAACTCCGATGTATAATAAGTTACACCTTTGAAATATGCAATTTCCTTTAAAACCTCTTCTAAATTGAAATCGTGGTCTTGACCCCATAACCTACAAGAAATAGGACATGTATTCGTTTCTTACGAAGTAGATATTTATTTGTGGTGTAAAATGTATTTCATGTACTCAAACTATCACAGTAATTTAAAATGCATATCATCGTTAGAATCGTAATTAGTCAATTTGTTTTTCGGCTGAATGGATGGATGGATGGATGATTAATATTAAATGGATATTGTAGCATTGTAAAATATTATATAATCTAGTTTGTATTTAGGTACATTAGTCTAAATTTCGAATGTATATTTGTTGTCAATTAGTTACTAAGGTACATAATGTCCTAAATGCATTCTTTAAAACGAAAAATTAACCCATAAAAACAACACACTCAGAACAGCAATAGTCACACGTACAGTGTAGCCATTAGAAGTTAGCCTTTAAAGGCTTTTCGTTACGTTCCGGTGATTACATAAATCCAGGTTGCTTATACCACACATTTATTTTTTGGCTTTAATGTTTAGCGAGTTTTTGTATGGAATTATCACTCTTAGCGTTATTGCTCTATGTATTTACCATTGACTTGACACGTAACTTTACTATTTTACGTTTATGCTAATTATCTTACCGGTCAGATATTTCTTCAACTCGTTTCGGATTATCATATTCACACAAAACAATTGATGGAAAGTATGTATTCCAATCCTTGTATGTGGTTTCAACGACGAAGGATATGGGGTTGTTTTGAAATGCATCATACTGAGCCGCTATCAACAGGGAGGAAGCGTACCAAGATAACGCGACGAATAATACCCAAAATATTCTGAAATTGTGTAATTTTATCGAGTATCTTAATATAACACAAAAAAGCTTTAAAAATTACGTAACTTAGAATTTTTTTCAATATATTATTTGACTGTAATAAAAATCGCCATTTAAAATATAACACAAGTGTGCATACTAGTCCAGAATAATAATGTAAACAGTTTGACAACAAAATATTTTACTTACACATTGATTTTAATGCTTTCCAAATTTAAAACTAACGACATAAGCCCTTAATAAAAATATCCATCACTCTCTATAAGAACAAAAAAAATGATTTAAATTTTACCTCTCTACCCAGTGCTTATTAGAATCGGCGATAAATTTAAAACCATGAATGGATGTCGTATAAGGTAACTTTTTTATTCCATTCCACCATATTTCAAAATATCTTTTACGTGACTCGTTTGAATCCATGTTACCGTTGCCTTAGATAGATAATGAAATTAAATTTGTTTATTTCGTGTGTACTTTTATATATTATATCTATGCATATATCACCAATAACTATTTAATCGACAAGACATTACAATAAGTGGTAGATAATAATTGTCTCTTAGATTACAATCACTATGGGAACTAATCCAGCTGTATGAACCGACCGAACTACAATGCGTAGTCTAATCTACAATGCCTATCTTGATTGTCATTAGTTCATTTTTCATATAAAGCAAATTATAGCAGCATTAATCCATTTTTTTTTGTTCTCATCAGACCTCAGATTTCTAAAGATTTCAGGGTCTAAACCCTTTGTAAAAAATATATTATTTTCAATGCGTGTAAACAAATAATTGAGTTTATATGAAAACACCAAAATAATTATGAATTTAGTTATGTCTGTCTACATCAATCGCTTCTATTTCATACTGTTCGATAATAAACATAATAAAATATCTATGTTTACTCATATTAAAGGTTTCTCTTAATTCAGCATTCTAATTAGATGCTTAAAATTCAACACTAATTTGAAAAACAATGAAACCAAAAATCACTTACCGCCCGACATAACTGTTTCCAAATTTTCGACGAATTCTTGCAATCGTGCTATTGTAATGATTAAACTTTGTGATAAATTCTAATGGATCATCTGTACTTTATAATATTAAATTTCGAACATATACGGTAAACAGTTGAAGGTATTAAATAAACACATGACTGCGTAACGATGAACTAAAAGCGTTCTTTCCAAACACTTGAATACTGTGTAGTTATTTTTAAAACTTATACTCTGCGTGGTTGCAACAACCCTTAAATCATATTGTAAGTCTTTTCTATTCTTTCGCGCTGGTAAGATCTTAGTTCTTCTTTCGTACTTTCTTTTTTATACAATAGCACTATCGGCAACGCGTATGTGCTACCACTCACTTTGCAGGCAACCCACCCTAGGCTATAGTGACCGCTTACCATCGACTAAACTATATTCCTGTTTGTCACCTTCATCACCATTATCGTCCAGCTCCCAATTTGTTATTTGGGTCAGTATGTCTTCTTCTTCCGTACATCTCTATCAACTACCATAACTTTATTCGCCCCTTTTACTTCCATATCTTCCTTCCATCCATCAAACTTCATAGTCATCTATTTATTCGTAACATCCGTTTCGTCTCTTCTTAAAATCCTTGCATCTCTTCGCATCATTGCTGCATGCAGTCTTTTATCATCCATCTTCTTACTAGCCCAACACTCCGATCCATAATTCTTATAACCTTCGTTATAAAAAAATATCTGACTTTTTAATTGCATAAAAAAATTAAAACATTAAGGAATGAACTAACATTATTTATTATTTACTAAGCATTTATTTCTTCTAACACAACAACTAAGAATTGAATACAATTGCTTATGAATTAATTATAGGGTGAATTGTGACTGTATTTCGCGGCTCCGGTAAACTCGTTCCAATACAACGAAGGGTAACGCTTAATATGTTCAAAATAATTTGAATGATGCCACACATTAACGTAAGCTTTGGTATGCTTCTGTCGTTTCCTTTTATTCAACTCTCGAATTAACTTTATTGTAAAAAAAAATATATGAACTCTAGCACAGAGACGAAGCTAAATCCAGTGACAAAACCGCACGTCGATCCAATGTTACCTAAAACAAAGAATAATTTAATTTTGTTGTACTTATTTGAATTTTCAACAAAAGTGTGTTAATTCTTGAAGATTTATCTAAATGATTATTTTTTTATCTCGATTAATTCGCAATCATGATCTCGCCGAAATCTATTAGTGAAATGTACTGCATAACGAGTTTACTTACAAAACTTACATGTTTACATTTTATGTAATATTATAATATTTACTCAATACTGGACCAGTAGTAAATGACCTTCTGTTACATAATTACAATTAAAAACTATTTTAGATATTACATATAGCTTACTGATCAAGTCGAACCATTTCATAATAACGTTCTGCCCGTAGCATTCGGCTACCTCCCTCGCATATTTCACGTGGACAATAGAAGTTCCGCTAAAATTTGCTCCTCGTCTAAAACACAAATTTCTGTAAATTTTAATTATTTTTGTGTATTTTGTACTTACAAATTTCTGTGTCTAACTACAAAATGGTTAAGTTTATTCTAAGTGAAATGACTATTAGACTATAAGCAAGTGTACCAAATAATAGTCTTTTAAACCAAAAAAAAATCAAACTCTAGGTTTTAAATGGATGTACTCCCCAATGTTGGCTTCACTTTCATTTCCCACCAAGAATTATTCTAAGTGTAGGTAATGAAAATATATTAAATTGAATTTTGTTATCAAATTGTAAACCAAACTGTAAGGACCAATACCGACATAGTAGATAAATAAGTTAATTACCATGACAACCTATATGCTTTCAAAATTACTGGTTGTAAACAAGTTACATGAGACGTTTTGTATCCCGAGCGACGAAAACAAACAATGGAAATGAAATAAGAGAAATATATCTTTCAGTGCAGTTGTTGTATTTAACATGAGAAATACTTATAGTACAACGTATAACAAACAGATTATTGTCGATAGTTATTAAAATGGCCACTAATAAAAAAGCCGGTTTAACTACAACGGATTTCGAAGTCTTTGGTCAAGTTCAAGGTGTATATTTTAGGAAACACACCCAAAAGAAAGCCATCGAACTTGGTCTTAAAGGCTGGGTAATGAATACTGCCCAGGGGACAGTAATAGGGCAGTTGCAGGGCCAACTGGGCGCTATAGAGGATATGAAGATTTGGCTTCAGAAGGTCGGAAGTCCAAAATCGAAAATTGAAAAAGCTGCTTTTAGAAACGAAGGACCTATCAACAACTGTGCTTTTAGAAATTTTGAAGTACGTCGTTAATATATTGTTTATTTTATAAATATATTATTCTTAAAACGTGTAGTTTTATAATAATAATAAAAGTTTATTGAAACCATATTAACAGTTTTACAAACAAGAGTACACGAAATTTTGGATCTAGTGTATAACTGTCTCGCAGCCAATAGTGCACATTATTAACAAAAATGTATAACAAAATTAAACTAATTATAAAATAGCAGTTTTTTAAAGCCCTGTGCGAAATAGAGGAAGTAATGCTAACAACGTATGTATGTGTGTTTTTATTGTGTCTTTATGTGTGTATGTGTCTTTATGTGTGCATTTAAAGATAAATTAAAGTTGGATTTCGAAAAGGAACTTTAACAAATTTTTAAATGTTTATTAAAATTGGATTCTAAGCACTTTTATGTTATAAATAAAACAAGTTAATCTCACAGCCAATCTTCCCTGTCGTTATCAGGAATTGCATTTAGGTACTCAGGGTAAATGATGACATTGTTGAAATCAAAGTTGTAAGCAGTCTTCGAACATGTTGGGTAACACATCGGACAGGGGATGCCTCCATCGACCAAATCCAGTTCCAACTCCGCTGATATCTGGTCGACGTCCGGCCGAACCGTAATTGACTGAGCTATAACAAACACGTTTTAATTGTCTTAAATTACTGCATGTTTTTAATTGATGATTTCAACAAAAAAACAATTTCGTGGGTAACGTTTAGCGAATGAATTCCGAGTCGCAACTTATTTCATTCAGTTTGTTCTTCACAATTCATTTAAGTTCAAGATGTTTATTTATAAGTATTATGAAAATATAAAAATGATAATTATTAAGTTACGTATTAGATGAAAATATATTTAAACTCTGATATCCAAATAAATTTTAGCCGTACAGTTCGTATGTTTCAGTTATACAAATTTCATATTACAGTTTAAAATAATGTATTTGTAATTAACAATTGACAGTTTTTGATTTCTTTAAACAGTTTTAAAAATCGACCATAATTTTTATTGAAAAAACCAATACCTACTCGATTTTTTTAAACATTAACACTTCTAAAATAAACAAAAAATCGATTGACAAACAGGAGAGAAAGGTATCCACTGAACTGTTGTGACTTTGGCTATTATAAAATTAAGTTTATAATGAACTTCTTGGAAGTTACTAAAAGTTTATTGTTTATTTATACGTTTATTGTTAGTAAAACAATATCATCTCGTATGAGATAGTTACTAAACTCTATACTACCTACTATATATACCTAATACCTATACCTATACCTATACCTAATATTATACATAGAATCAAACGATAAACTCGTAAAAGATAAATATAGTAATTGTGTCTAATTAAAGATCCAGTTTCACAACGATCAATTGATTAAAATACATTTTAACATACATACATACATATCATCACGCCTTTCTCCCGTGGGGGTAGGCAGAGATTACGTCCTTCCACTTGCTACGATCTTGACACACCTCTTTCGCTTCCTCTACTCTCATGAGCGCTTTCATACATGCTCGACGGTTATAAGTACTTTTTACTTGGCCTTTATTTAACACGTGATCGATTTGGTTATTGGTATATACGTTCGCCTAGGTCGACCCTTACCGACTTGCCCATTCACCCTCGCCTTATAAATTTGTTTCGTTAATCTTCTCTCATTCATCCTCTCTACATGACCAAACCAACTAAGCATACCTTTCTCTATTTTGGTCACCACATTCTCTACCACACCACAGCGTTCCCTTATCATTGCTGACTTTGTCAATAATCTTCACTCCAGCTATACTTCAGCTACATTTTAACAACTTACAAATTTACTTACCATAATAAATTCTCAGACAGGGCACATCCCTCATGTCACACGTCCTTGTGTTAGTCATTTTTGGCATATTAAAAGGTGTACAATTACATTTATCGAGCAAAAAGGACATTCTGCATTTAAGCATACAGTCGCTGTAAGTATAAAATGGTAGGTACGTGGATTCATCATAGAATCTACACTTCCTAAGTTTTATAGGAACGTGCTGAATATCTCTAGAAGCTTCAGTGAAACTTGCTGCTACCATCACGGTCATCTAGAAAGTAAGTATAAAAATGTAAAAAGGTATGTAATGAATCCAATGTGAATAATGAAAATATACAAGGCAAATCAATTTGTCTTTCCGTTTGTTGGCTTATAACTCGAGAACTACTGAACCGATTTACATGATTCCTTTTTTAAATCGTGTATATATTATCTGTTCAGATTTTAATATATATGGTAGCATACATGAATGAAACAGATCTGGTACTGTCAGTAATGTTGTTACTCCTGTTTTGTTTATTTATAGTTTATTTAAATTGAGATAGTACATATATTTTGGTCTTATAAATTTGTATTACAAAGGCGTTCTAAATAATAAAAGAGAAAATACTACACCAATATGAATGAACGTCTCGTTAACTAACATTAATGGTCATTGAAGGAAACATTAAAATATAATAGACTAAAAATCTTTATTTAGCCTGTAAGTAGTTGTAACTATGTGTGGTAATATAGATGTATTTTCCTTCTTTCTCAATAAAACCTACGACCGAGCAGCATTTATTTTTTTTATACTAACCTTTTTTATTAAATTGTAATCAAATGGAACGAAACGGTAGCTAAAAACGAATTTTATTCAATCATGTACGTGTGTAGTGAGTACCTATCAATATTTACATATTATTAAAACTTAAAAAGATATTTAAAAATTCATTGAATCCGAAAGCCATCTTGTACACGTCATAAAGCATTAGCGCTAAATATATTTTCTCGGTATTTACCTGTACATTAGGGTTTATGATCTGCACAGAGAAACTGCCACTGGGCGCATCGGGAAAATCATAAGCATCCGAAAATTGTAACTGAAATATGGAGTAATGAGAGTTACTTTATCATCTTCACCAAGAACTTGTACGAGTATCTAAAACTTCAAAATACGAATTAGAAATTAATATCCTTACATTTATCGACACCTTAAATTTAGTTTAGAGGTAAATTAAAACAAAATTAATACCTCCCAAAAGGCGTTTAATAATATATGTTATCAAAGACCCATTATTCATAGTGATAATTAAAAGATAATACACACTTGAGCACCACGCATTGGCATGTTATAGAAGAAATCGTCAGATTCATTTATCCTTAGCAGTACTTTCAGTCCTTGGTCGTAGTCAAAAGTGGATTTATTACCAAACTTGTACATATCTATGTTCATAGTTTTACTGTCCTTACTGAAAATTAAATATTTAATACTAACTTCGTAGGTTCGTGCTTATTTCACGTGCAATCATTTTATTTTCATTGATTAACCCCTTATAAATAATGAAATATGTCTAGACTACAATTTATTTTATGTTTTTTTTCTTGCTTCTTCTTCTTCTTCTTTTTTTAACTTGGCAACTCAGTCCTCTTTAGAGTCTATTACTGCCATTTTCAAGTAGTGAGTATATGTAATTTTGGGCAGATGGCGGGAATAAGTGGGTAAATGTTGAAGTGGCAATATATAAATATACATAAAATGTGAAATTTACAATGATAATTTATGATAATTAAGGAATTTAACTAATGATTTAACATAAATTTTGTTATTAAGAGATAGTATAGATGACAAGTCACAAGGAAGAATAGCCTTATAATTACATAAAATATCATACAGTGGTAAAGAGTTATATAGAGAACAGTTAAAAAGAATATGCATGATGTTACCCTCTTCCAGACCACACTCACAGATAGATCTATCTCTAATTCTTAATTTGTTCAGGTGGACTGGCGAAGAGCAGTGGCCAAGCCGTAACCTCGAAATAATAGTTGTAATTTTCTTGCTTAATCTCCATTTGGAGAACCACGGTTTTAGAGAAATTTTAGGTTGATGTCTTTTATAAAATTGACTTTTATTAGACTGATTCCAGTCTAAATTCCATTTTTCCACCAAGTCTTGACGAGGTAGAAAAGAAACTAAATCCTGACTATATAAAGAATTATCAGTAGCACCTTGAAAAGCAGCCAGTTTTGCCAATTCATCAGCATTTACATTACCCTGGATACCTGCATGCCCAGGTATCCATATCAAGGAAACTTGTAAACCTAGTTGAGAACAAAATAATAGTTTATTTTTAATTTCAAGAGAGATCGGAGACCAATTCGATTTTTTAAAAGGATTATGCAGAAGAGATTGTAGACAACTTAAGGAATCCGTGAATATTACAGCTCTTGCTATTTTTTTCCTCTACAATATAGCTGATACATTTCAAAATAGCCAAACATTCCCCCGAAAAGTTAGATATTCGAGAAGAATATTTAAAAAGTTTAAAATATCCAGAAGAAATTCGATAAAAAGCTGCCCCCACTCCTCGACACTTATTATTTTTAAAAACCAGAAACATTACCATAAAAATCTGAATAGCTTTCCATAATAGATTCAACTGATTTAGAGGCATCAGTAAAAAAGACTTCCGCATTAGGAGCGTTTTTTTCCATAAAATTCCAAAGTTTAGAATCCGGATTTGAAACACCTTTTGTTATACTTATTGATAAACGTACATCAGGTTGGAAAATAAGAACATTATAATCAAAAAAGAAAAGAGGATTACATGGAAAATGTTTAATGACGCAATCATGCTCATTAATATTCCTGAGACTATGGATTAAATACGGGAGAGGCCTTCGATGCCAGTAATTATTACTCTTTATAATCAGGCTGTCAAGATAATTTAACTTTTGATGAAGAGGATGGTGCAGAAATTGTAAAGATTTATAAAAATATCGATCTGATAAAAACTGTCTTCTAATGTGAAGGGGTGCATCCGCGCATTCTATTTGTAGTGCATTAATAGGAGTACTTTTCATAGCTCCAATGATAATACGAAGGCTCTTAGATTGAATAAGGTTGAATTTATGCATTACAGATTTATTAACAGGGCAAAGTGTGAAAGAGCCATAATCTAAAAGACTTCTTATCATTGCATTATAAATTAATTTTAATGTAAAAGGATGAGCACCCCACCAAACCCCAGAAAGTGCTCTCATAATGTTAACGTTTCTTTCACACTTACCAACTATATAATTAACATGCGGAACACCAGTACATTTGCTATCAAATATTCTACCTAGGAAAGTAATTTCGTTGCATAAAGGTAACGGCGACTGATTCAAAGACACAATAATATTAGGATTTGATTTTTTACGAGAAAAAACAACTATTTTACTTTTAGAAACAGAAAATGAAAGATAATGATCAGACATCCATTGCGATAATCTATCCAATGACTGTTCCACAATTATTGCAGCCTGTCCTATTGATCTGTTAGAGGAATATATTAATAAATCATCAGCATACTGAAGAACCGAACACTGAGATAAAACTACAGAATCTAAATCACTTGTGTACACATCGTACAAAATAGGACTGAGTACAGATCCCTGCGGGACACCATTCCATAGTACTCTACTGTGATTATTCACTCCTAGAGCCCTTAAGACTATGGTTCTACCTGTAAAAAGATTAAAAATGAAATCTATAAACTTTAAAGGAACCTTAAGGATCTGCAGTTTGTATTTTAATAATCTCAAGTCAACCTTGTCATAAGCAGCTTCAACATCAAGAAATGCAGCTACCAGAGTTTCATCTCTAGTCAACGCAATTTGAATATCTGTCGATAAAATTGAATGACTATCAGAAACACTGCGTCCTTTCCTAAATCCAAACTGAGACACACTTAAAAGATTATGATGCTCTAAAAACCATTCTAACCTATTTTTAATTAGATGTTCTGCCAATTTAGAAAGAACGGATGACAACGCCACAGGCCTAAAGGAATTAGGGTCTAAAGGGTCTTTATTAGGTTTTTAAAATAGGAATTACAATTTGTTGTTTCCAAGATTCTGGAATGCGACCAGTTTCAACAATAATATTTATTAAATTTAAAACAAATGATAATGTATCAGGTTTTGCATTAACAACAAATGCATACGGAATGCCATCAATCCCAGGTGAAGAATCAGAAACACGGTTCAAGACTAGTTTTAATTCCTTTATTGAAAAAGGAGCCTCTAAGGACTCAAAATCGCTATTAATATCAGAAATGTAATTGTAAGGCATTTGATCAAAATTAGGAACATAACTTGGGGCCAGTTTATTCAAAAAGGGTTCAACCCACTCAAGCGAGAAGGAAGTACAATTATTACTTTTTGTGGACGACCTAAAACGACGAATGTTTCTCCATACTACAGATGGAGAAGTTTCAGGGGACAGTGACAAACAAAAACGAAGCCAACCATCGCGTTTTTTCTTTTTTAGAAGTCTTTTAGTTGCTGCTAAAGTATTTTTGTATTGAAGAAAAGAATTTAAATCTAACACCAAGTTACAATTTTTTTCAGATATATTACGTCTATGAATCGCCTGAGTACATTCCTTGTCCCACCAAGGTGGAGACATAATATTACTCCTAGCAACAGTTTTACAAGAAAAAATTTCATCAGCTGTTAACGTCAAGCTAACAATTAGGTTATTGTATGATTGTTCTATATTGTATAAAGAAACTTCAGGTTGTGATGTAATTTTATCATCCAGAACAGAACCATATAACTCCCAGTTACAATTTGTTAGTTTATACTTCAGTAACGGAGGTAGTGGTGTTAAGCAAGAATCTGAGATAGACTTCCAAATAATTATTGGAAAGTGATCACTACCGTATGATAATTCAAGGCACTTCCACATTAAACAAGAAGAGATGGATGATGAACAAAGAGAAACATCTAAAAAACTTTTAGATTGCCCCGGAATACCTCGACGAGTCACCGAGCCATCATTTAAGACACATAAATTCAAATCATCTAATAAACTAGCTAGTTCAATTCCTAACCTATCATCATTTGGAGCACCCCACAGGGAGTGATGCGCATTAAAGTCACCTAAAATAATAACCGGAGGAGGAATAGAATCAATAATAAACTTAAGTACAGGAACAACTGAAACATCTTTATGTGGAATATAAATAGAAAGAAATGAAACATTTTCAATCCTAGCTGCCACTGCATTTAATTTTCCTTTATTAAAATAGGGCAGTGATAAAGATTTGAATAAAATATTTTTCTAATAAGAAGAGCAGATCCTCCGAAACCATCATCTCTGTCATCTCTCAGAATTAAATAACCTGGTACTTTAAATAAAGTACCTGGTTTCAACCAAGTCTCACATAGAGCTAAAATGGGTGTTTTTATATCTATTAATCAAATAATATAAATCACTTCGTTTTGATAATATGCTCCTACAATTCCACTGAAGAATGTAGTCCATGTTTAAATGAATTAAATAGTGTAACTGATATGTTTTGAATCAAGGTGATAGCCACGTGGTCCGGTAAACAAGAATTGGAAATAATATTCATCAAGGAAAGAATCAAGGCATTTATATCTACATTTTCATCATTGAAATCCTTATTATTATTTAAGGCACAACCATTACTTGAAAGAGGAATATCATAATTTTTAATTAAATCTTTGTGTTCTTTAATATCATACCCCTTGGATAAAGGAGCATGTGTTTTTGGTTTCAATAAAATAGTTTTTTTTTATATGAAAGAGTATTTCTTTTTGAATTATCTAATGGAGTGTTCATTAAGGGTTTTTCCTTATTAGGAGTGGATGTTAAAACCTCAACAAATGATTTTTTGGTAGATAAGAATTTTTTCTCAGCCTCTTGGTAGGAAACTGAATGATTGGACATATAGTGCTTTATGTTTTTTTGTCGCACAAACTCTGAACAACATTTATCTGTAGCCTTGTGATGTCCAGAACAATTAATACAGTTATATTCCCCATCGAAATCACATGATGAACCATCATGATTATCACCACATTTATAACACCGAGATAAACTTCTGCATTGTACACGTGTGTGACCAAAGCGACAACAATTGAAACATTGAACTACAGGATAGATATATTGTTCGACAGGAAGAGAAGAGTAACAACAAAATACCCGAGAAGGCATAGCTTGACCATCAAAGGTTAGCACCACTGTCTGTGTAGGGATCCAAGTAGAACCCTCAGGGCTACTGACCTTCCTACTGAGCCTACGCGAACGTATTATTGACCCAAAGCCAACCGGAATTCTCAAATTACTTACAATGTCATTATGAGACCACTCTATAGGAATCTCCCGAACGATTCCTAACTTGCATATATTATATGTTGGAATAAAAGTTTTATAATTATTGCTAACTAATATAGAGTTGTTCAAAAACAAATTGGCAGCCAAAGCCGACTTAAATGTTACCATCACACGATTTCTACCAATTTTTTTGATGCCATCTTCTAGTATATTCTTCATATTGTTTTTTTGTAGAAAATAGCCAAATTTAAGAGGATGCAGAGTTGTCCCAGCTTTTGGATCCTCTGATACCAATTCCACTGACACAACATATGGACCAGGATCTGTGTCTTTATATAGTTGTCTAGTTGAAAAATAGCCATCTGAACCTGTATTAAGGATTTTATCAGAATTAAAATCATTTTCCACCTCAGAAGCCTTAGTGGATAAAGGAAGACTGGTTCGAGAAATCTTATTATTAGCTAACGCCCACTTATCAACGCGAATAGGTTTTTTCTTTCATTGGTTTAAATGACTGTGTTAGTTTACGTCTTATTTTTTTCATACCATCGCTACTGGAATCTAAGTCCAGCGTGTTAGAATCAGTAGAAATATATTTATCTGCATCTAAAAGCGTTAGTAAAGGATGCTTCTCAGGAGGGGGGTCAGGCTCAGGTTCTATATCCATGTTTTAAAAAACGGAACAACAAAAAAAAAAACAAAACTTACCACTGTATATTATAAAAAATACACAAATTAAATAAACTATGTACAATTATGAATAAAAAGTTTTGATAGTAAGAAGAAAGGAGAGAATAAACTAAAACATTGAATATATTACGCCACAAATTATTAACACCAAAAAAAAAATCGTCCGCCCAATACGAAGTTTCCCCTTCAGCCAAAAAAAAAACTTTTTCTTGCTTAAAATTATTATTATTTATAAATAAACAGGCAAAGATAAAAACAGTTCGGTAAACTTTTCTCCTCGCGTTTGTCAATCAATTTTGTTTTTCTATATTTGTTTCTAATATTTGTTTTCATTTACGATTTTCGATTGTCGATCTTTAATCTTTTTCCTCAAATTTTCAATAGGGATTATTATTGAATTTCGAAGTTTAGTACCAAAAAGTAATAGTATTGTTATAGTAAAACACTTTTCTTTTAAATTCCATGTGAAAAACTATGCCAAATTAAAACATAGAAATATAATAATACTGTTACCGACAAATAAATGACGAATGAAGATGTTATAAATTTAAAGAAAGTAAAGCAAAGAAATACGGTATTTAATTGTATAATAAATTTAAGTTTAAAAAATAGAACAGTGGTTCAGTAAGGTAAATAAAACCTCCATAAAGCTCACTTTCGTTCCATAAATATAAAACGTTAAAATATATCTTAAAATTAATTGGTATAATATGTAGTGATTATATTCTCTTTGATAATACTTTTATAAATAATAATTTAATATACTTACGGGTGCAAAATAATTAAATACTAATACTTTACTAAAAGCGTAAAAATAAAAAATAAACCTATTATTAGGCGTAATAGTTATGCCAATTACAGAAATAATTATACGAATTCTTGTTTTTCCAAAAAATCTAAAAGTATAGGACCTCCGATAAAATTAGATAGTGACGTTATTACAAAAAGCGTGCGAGATTCTAGTAGGTAGATCTACTTTTGGGATAAATCTTTATTAATCTTTAAAAAATCATACTCTGTGAATTTACTGTCATATACGCGTAGATAATTGAAGGTGCAACAGTAGCCGTTCATAGTTAGCCGAAAGTCGAATAGTTCTAAACAGTCTTTGGGTTCCGAGTTCCAACAGCATGTTAGCAGAATATCACGACATGTAGGTGTCAACTGTAAACGATATAGTTTCGTTATGAATTATTTACATTTCGTCTTTATTTATAGTAGTGGTTCCTAACATTTTCTTAACGTGGGACCACTTCGATTTCTTTATTGATAGCAAAGACCAGGATAAATAACAAAAATAAATTGTGTCAATACTATAAATAGATATATTTATTTTTAAATTCCATTTCATTAACATTTTTAGTTCAATAGAAAACATTTTCACTACAAAGTTATCTTTTGAATGAATATGACTGTTCACGCTCAAAGTCTATACGGCGCGAAAGCTGGAACGTGAACGCATTCTCAACGAACCAATCATAGATTTAAATAAAAGACGTTAAAAAGCACTTGTAAATTAGAAACGAGATTAAACGCACAATCAATAAAAAACCGCATAATATTTTATTTCTCAAGCCGTTCATGTAGCTTTAAAAAGCCTATACAATGACTTTTGAGATTGCATCTTTTTTACGAGTTTGGTAATTCTGCAACTAATATCATTGCTCAAAGCTATGCACCTTCCCCGAAATTAGCAATCTTTTGTGAACCATATTTTGGATTCTGCTTATCATAGGTTAGGGACCAATGATTTATAGGTATTGATTTTAACTCCTCGTTGATACAGTACGTTGGAAATTACATGTACAGTAACTGTGTCCTATTTATATTATATAGGACTTTTCTAGATTCAACTAACTTCCTTACAAAATCACTTATGATAATAATATCAATGAATAAATTGGACATATTAATCTTGTATTTTTAATTTGTTGTGAATAATAATCTAGATAATTATACTAGCAATAATACATCTTTCATATTCATGTTTAATTTTTAAATAATATTTATTAAAAATATAAATATACAGTACTAACACAAAAAGCACAATTTACACCTATAACTAAATCGCTCAAAAAAAAATTGAACTTTAATGAATTTTGAGGATATTATGAATTTAAAAATTAATGATAAAATTAGAAAGCGAGAAAATTAGAAACGCCAAAAAAATCTACCAAAACTGTTCAAAAAAACTTAATCATACAAACCTCAAAGAAATGAGATTATTTTTTTAATTGTACACTTACACTTTGCATAAGATCATTGACGTCATAGTTTCCCAAAATATGATGTAGAATCGTATAAGACGAAGTTGTCCCATTCGAGGGGTTGTAATCATATAAACGCCCCAAATCAATGAGATATGACATAACTTGTTCTTCGCTGTATTTTGCATTTCGTTCTGCCGTTATCCTGCCATACAAAAGGGAAGCTGTTTGGTTAATTAATTTAGTAATTCAATGAAAATTGTAATTAACTTTGACGTTATTTAGGTAAGAATAGTAACGCTTACTCTCTAGGACAAAATTAAAATGCTTTAACTTCCTAATTTTTGATCAGATTTTAATTATCGTTTCATTGGTTTATTAAAGTATGTGTTTTTGATGAGTCAATAAAAATTATCGGGCAACATCCCAATTCATACTTGTTTACTACTTTAATTCCTTGTTCTTGGTTTTTTAATTGATTTAATTCAACAAATATTTTAATTTAAGGGCTTTGTTCTTAAATTGTTTTTTCTATACCAAAAAATTAATTAAAATAAGTTCTATGTGATGAAGCTATTTAAAAAAACTACTTCTTTTGTTTATTTTTATATATTGAGTTCACGGATAAATTATTCATTATTATCAATATAGGCATTATTATGCCTATAATATACATTGTTTATAAATCAGAATTATAGATATAAAAATTAATGAAATATTACAACTGTTTGGCAAGCCGAATCACTGCATGCCTGCTTATGCGGTTGTTGGAACAAATGCCTAAAGCTGGGAAAATAATCTTGCTGACGGACACGCCTTCCGGCATTTGTGTGGTCACCAACGGAGCACTGTAGTATTTCGTAAAAGTAATCCATACCAAAGATATTGAACAACCGAGCCCCATGATTAAGATTACTATCCAGATGACTCTGTTAGACAGAAAAAAAATATATAGTTTGAATGTGCCCAATAACAGTGTGTGCAAAAACTATGGTAGACCTTAGACAGATAAAACCTCAGTGACAATTATAATTATCTTAGACTAAATTGAATAACGGCCAATATGAAAATTGTTTCAATGTTTCTTATAATTAAATAGGCAATATTTAATATTGCCTTCTATACTATAAATCAAACGTAATAAAAACCCAAACAAATAGGTAATGTTGCGCTCGTCTAATCAACTTTATTTTTATTAATTTAGTTAATCTGTAAATACAATAGCTACTATTTTTGGTAAAAATATTGAAGTCATATAACTGCAGTTTAATTACTAGAATAAATAAAATTACTGGGTCCATTATATCCCTAACAATTGCAACATAATTTTTTTAAACTCATTTCACAAAATGTATATTGAGATATCTTATTACAAACTTACATAATATTACGTAACGCTCCTATAAAATATAAGAAGAAATTGCGACAAAACAAGCTCAAGCCAACAACTAACTAAACAAGTTCACATCGAGTTGAATGGTAAATAGCTTAAAGGGGACGGTTACACAAATTCAAAAATAACTGTAGACTGAGAATTAAATAACTTGTACTGAGATATAATTTTATAGTTTTAAAGTTTCTCCTTTTATATCAACACAAAACAAATGTGCTACAAATGTAACACTATTATACGTTTTGGAGTATAATTAGGATCCGGTCGAATATCACTTAAGAGGATATCCTAGCGGCATTCATTCCATACAAACATAGTCCCCTGTTTCCTCCCTACATAATAGCATTATCGTAAATATTTTAATTCCAAATAATATATATCCACCACTGCCATGCCCGTACGTTTTGATATTATCCAGAAAATAGTTATTGTAGAAACTAGGATCCTTTGAAAATGGAAAAAAATGCTCGATTTTTTTCGTCATTATCAGACGTTCGTCAAATAAGTTTGATGGATAAAATTAAAAAAAAAAAAAAAAACGTTAAAAGGCATAGCCGAAGTCTTAATTCTTCTTAAACTGAAAGAAACTAAAAATCGTTTCACTTTTGGAGGAGGAAAGAAGGTACAACGAAGTGATGTTTTCGACTATTTTGAATAGGTAAAATCAGACCGAGCTGCAGTTGTGCCTTTCGTGTTTTATAATTCTTTATTTGGCGCACAACGCGATAGCAAAATATTTCTGAAATACCTCCTTTTCCGACCGCATGTCCCCTTAAACATCACATTGGGGGTGGGTTTTGTTTGTTTTGTTTTGTTTATTGTTGGTGGCATAGGGGTTGGGGGCTGTGGATAGTGTTTACGTAAGCAACATATACTTATTAATTTTGTTTTCTTTTTCTTCAAAATTATGCCAATGCTTAAGTAATCACAGGGTTGGGGGGTGGGAGGTTTGATCTTTGATTATTATTGCTAGGTAATAAGAAGGAATGGTGTCAAAAATGACCAAAATTTTGCTTACGCAATTCTTGAAAGTCCCCTATAATACTTCGAAAGTATCGCACTGAACAATCCCCAATTAACTTGTGGGAGATAGTTGTTGACGTCATGCAGCGACGTTGGCCCAACAATTACAAGCGCAACGTAATTATTACGCCACAAACACTATATTAAGATAGTTATATGTAAAAGCAACCGATTAAATTAAAAATAGATACTTAAAACGTTTGTACGTACTTTTCAAACACCGAACTGTTTTTATCAACAAGATGTTTCAGTCCACATATTGATGATTCGGCGCAATATTCCCTTGAAACAACTTTGAAACTTTGTTTTAATCTCTCAGACTTGTCTGGCTCCCTAAAAGTCACATTTTTGTGGTAGCGAGAGCGATATTTAATACTATAAGGGTTTTTGTAATAAATATCCATCTTTCAATTACTTTAATAATAATAAGTAAATACGAGTTAATAAAAATATATTTTTTAAATTAATTAATAACATTTACAATAGAAGTGATGAACAAGTACGATATCCAGGGACGAAACTCAATGGGCTACAGTTTGTGTTTCAAACCTTTTATAATAGCTAACAAACAGTGGTTGTTAAATATTCTATGTTGCGATAACATCTAACTTGATGTGTTGATAATTACAGTGATTTATCGATTCCCTCTCCATATTAAACTTTATTGATTTTGAATATTTTTTTATTTGATATCACGAAATACGGTCAAACGATGAGTAGACAACAGTACATTTAATTCTTGTTTATTTTGTATCTGGCGTTTTAACATGATAATCTGTAGTATTATAACATTATTTTAACTAGACTAGACTAGTGTGGGGAATAGGAAAATAATGATTATTAACAATTCGAAAAAAAAAATCTTTTTACTAAACTAATGTTTTTTTCAATAGCTACAAAAATACATTAAAGAAAAACGGTAGATAAACAGTGGAGAAAAATGTCTTGTATTGTTTTATCTTTGCCTATTTATATTATGAATATGATTATATTCATCATTATAATATATTATGTGTGAATATTGTAATTTGATGGACTTAAAAGTATACAACAAAATATTAATATTAAGACAGATCTCAACGTACTAAAGATAATTACAATTGATGCCGTGATTCATGCGATGATGTTATAGACAGTCTCCTTGGTGAGCACAGTGTCCCACATTATATTCAGTAAGGACACGCACGACTGCAGACTGCGTAGAGAGCCATAATTTTTTTTTGGCCTCTCTAATGCTGTTGACCGGAAGGACCTTTACATCTTCACAGCATTCGTTGCTTATATGCCCGAGGCAGACTGGTTGGCGATTGCAGTAGGTGTTTGTAATACACAGAGAATGCTGCTTGCTCATCCCTTGGTTTCTTCCTTAGTCGCCTTTAACGGTACCCACAGAAAGATATGGGGTGATACTATTCTTAGCAGTCACAAACAGCACAAAAGAAAGAGAATGATAAATAAAAGATTATTGGCATTTACTGCTAATACAATTTTATTACGTACTATGCAAGCTCGTCAAAACATAAATTGCGCTCGCTGGTCTATTCGCAAAAGAAACATTTCCAAAAATATGTTATTTTCTTTAATCTAAATCTTCTAATAGTACTAAAGAACTTAATGTGTGTAAATGTAATAATAGGTACAAATATACTACTAAATCGCTTAGTGCATTAGAAAATGATATAATCATTGACAACTCATATATGTACAGAACTGGCAATCAAACCTTCCTTATTCCGATATTACCCAAGTTGAGTCAGAGCTTACATAACGCATCACCTAGAACTGGAAATCTAGCGATACCAAGTCACCTGACGGTACAAACTGGTATTTATTAATCGCTTCAACAACATAATCACATTCGGCAGACATGTTGAGACATTGATCGATCAAAGTTTGAATATGGCTGCAAACGTTCACATTCACCTATGATTATCATTTTATGTGTGAAATTATATGCAAGCGTCCCTAACGCAAGCGTTTTAGTCATTCAGGAGAATTCTTATGTCGACATAACTTAATTTCGTTCTGATCAACAAAAAAGAAGCCGGCAGTCTTGCCGCTAAAACAGACTATTAAGAGGAAACGAGGTTGGCAACAAATTTCAAGAATAGGTAGGTATCCCAGATATCTACTACTATCGCATAAAACTGAACTAATTTTATTCTTTCTACCAATCATACAATCTAAAACTTTGGCTTTGCCTCTACGTCTTGCTTTTTATTGTTATAATTAAAAAAAAAAAATTGACGGACTTTTGTATACGACGGTAAATCCGGGATTTATTTCTCGTACTTGAGTGCTCCTAATTAGAAATATAAAATTTACGGAACAGATCAGATCTAGCTAAGGACATGACCATGTTGTATGTATATATATTACATACATTTATTTATTATAATGGCTATGTAGATTTTAGGTTAAGTTAAAATACATATGTGTTTCTAAATTAATGATTCAGTTTATCAACAAGTCATTAAATATCCATTAATTGCATAATATTGCATAAACAATTACATCGATTATGAACATACAGGTAGTACACAAACTTACGTGTACTCGGTAATGTAGATTGTGGGCAAGCTGTGACCGATACCATCTCGGCTTGTCCTTTCCCCATCTCGCCAAGTAGAATGGATTACTGTCGGTCACGCGCCTTTACATAACATAATCTGCATTATAAAACAATCAAAATTTAGGAAATATTTACACCTAACTCTCCGTCCTTCGATTACCATATCGATATGGTTTTTACAAAACTATTCGCATATGCATAAGTTTTCCCTTTGACCTCAATTAAGTGGCGATGGCGTTAGAAGAATTTCGACCTAGATATAGGTTCTTGCATCATATTATGTCGTTATATTAAAATAATATGTAGAGTTAACACCGTTGGTTTCAACTGATAGCCAGTTACTTCAAGCTTAACATCATCTGTCACGTCGTCACTTCAAGTTACTTTACTTCAAGTGAAATTATGTAAATCTATCCAGAATCTATGGTAATTAAATAAGAATAGTTAAAGACAAAACATAATAAAAAGAGTAGTACTTAATAAAAATGATTAAACATATTGATAAAAACACACATGTTTAAAAATATATGACACAATAAAAATGAGTATATTTAAAAATAGAACATATAACAGTATAATTCGAATTTTGAAAAAATAAAAGTACGCCATAGACAAATATATAATAGTCTTTGTAGACATAAATGCACACACAAAATTTTTACGTTTGTAAAAATTAAATAGCAAGGTTTATCTTAAAAATATGATTTACATAACCTTATATACGGATTTTTTTGCACGGTGTAATGTAATTCTGCTTTTATTATAATACTCGTATAACGTTATTTACGAGAAAGCTTACTACAAAACCCTTACTAAATTCACATAATTAATTTGGTCTTTCATAGAAGTTACATTTATAAACCTATCTTTAATATACAAAATAGTTTAATTGCGTATTTTAATACGATTAGTACGTTTATGCACTGTAATTATTGGAAGAATAGGTCTCGTAAAACACATCTTTAAAGTATTCAAATTTTTAACTGATGTAATAATTTATATTAAAAGTATTTATACACTTTGTTAATTATAAAAATATACAGAAAAAGAACTGAAAGAAGGCTGTTTATTTATTTCATACAAATAATATGAAAATACAACTGAATTCAATATCATATTCTCCTTTATATCCTATGTATATATTTTATGTATAGTGTCGTTGGGAGATGTTCCATATTTCGAAATGTATATATCCCACAAATTTTATTCACTCTATCGTTCAATGGAAGAAATTAGCTAATACACCAATGTACTCATGTGGGTGCAAGAATTTTCAAATAAATAAACAATAAATAATGTAAAATGTTTACATATAGAAAAATTAATACTGAAAAGTGGCGTACTATTGCAGTTAGCAATTCGAAGTTTTCGAATTTTATGTAACTGTCCATTAAAATAAGAGCTTATGTTAAAAACACAACTCTAATTTAAATAAAGCTAACAAAACATCTTATCATTTTTGTATTTTTAAATTAATTAAGATATCGCGAGATCATATTCTATTTGTGAAAAAACACAAAACTAAAAAAAAAGCCTTACCTAAATATAAAAACACATCCAAATTGTTAATTCCGTTTTTGAGAAATCACTTACTACCTACAATTATATAGAACGATTTATCAATTTTAGTATCGTTACTATTACATTACAATCATAGAGAACTTTTTCATCCTTGATTACAATAAAACATGTACGGGTAATTAAATAGCAATAAACTAGTAGTTAAAAACCAAACTGACTGTAGATAAAGCTTAGAATGTAAACATAACACTTGATTTAACCAAGAATCGTGTTGTTTGTTTATCATAACGATTACTGCAAGACATATGATGTTAGTGGAGGTGGATCAAGGCGCGCCGATCATCCATTCTCTTGAAACCGGCGTTCTTACAAATGATAATCAGCCACTCTCGACTCTACCAGTTTACTACACAGTAAATTCACAATTTGATACATATATAATAATAAATTATCGTGCTATAATCTAAGTGTCTGTGATCAGTGAAGTGAGGTTAAGAAATTGAATGCATCTCTATTATTAAGCAGTAACAGGTAAACATTGCAGATTTTTTCTTATTTATATGCAACTGTTTGATATAGATTATTTTCATATCGATTTTTTATTTATGTTTATAATCTATAATATATGTATGTAAAAAATATAATATAGCAAATATTTGATGTCGCTTCTAGATATACGCTGTTACCCAAGTTTTTTCAAATTTTAAATTACAAAAGCAGTTACCTAATAAAATATCGATGGTACTAATACTCAAATGGTATTCTTAGTTCCCCTTTATAACCCATTAATCAGTTATGAAGTAGATTTATGCGTAAGAACTCGAGTCAATGGGTTTCTATTGAAAGTTATCGCTACGTTATTACGAGAATCATTGATCTCAGCGTCTCAAATATCAATGCTTTCTACCTACGAAGAAAATCCTACACCTCCACAAAATTGTGTATCTGATTTTATTACTTCTGAGAATATATTTTATTAATAAACTATCAAAACTGTGACCAAAGAAATTTAAAAAATACATCATAATTTTAATAAATGTAAATTACTTACTTTATATTAGTTTTAATGTTAAATAATAATAATCTATGGCCATATCCATTTATGTTTTCGACTAAAGTTTAGAAAAAAGACGATATTGAAATTTTGAGCCCGGTAAGATAGAAACCGAACGCTGGTGCATTTTTTGAAATTTGAATAAGGTTGCTTTATTGGCGAATTTCAAAAAGTCATATTTTAGAACCTATATTAGGCAATCAAAGGTTTGATTAGGCCGGTGTTTGACTCTGTCAACTTAATTTTTTCAAGAAAACAATATCCAAACTCAAGTTTGACTTGGCTCGAGGCTTGGAAGGGACTCGCTGTTTAAGCAAAATTTTACATATTTTCATAATGCAAAATTTCAATTCAATTTGACAATAATTTTTGAACGTCTATAATTATTTCTACATAACAAACATTATTATTATTCGAAATCTTATGGTAAATAAGATGAAAAATTAAAATATTGAAAAGAAAATGTTGTTTTTTTAGCACTGAATTATTTAAAAATGTATCTTTTTTCATTAATCTCCAAGTACATAATATTAAAAACAAGTTATTCACACATTCAAAGATTATTATATCATGGTTTACTATATATAGTTGCATATCAAAACACCGACTTAACCAAATCGCTGAGTTATATAATATACCAGCTGTGTGCCCGCGGCTGCACCCGCGTTTCATATATTCTTAACTGCATTTTTTTTGTAATAAAAACGAATACGTAACCCTAATTTTTTAGTTGTTAGATAAAGTACAAAACATTTCTCATAATTTCAAGCACTTGCCCGTAAAACTGTGCATTGAATCGGATTTTATTCAATTATATGAGTTTTCATTTTTTACGTGGAACTTATTTTCCAAAATTAAAAGCACCATAAGTTACCCAGAGTAATTTCATCTATCTACCAAAAAAGTCCCGTCAAAATACGTCCAGCCGTTCCGGAGATTACCGGAACAAACAGAGAGACAGAGAAAAATTTTAAAAACTGTATTTTTGGTATAGGTATCTATTTAGCAAAAAAAATTTTTTTGGCATTACAAACGGACACTTCAATTTTATTTATTAGTATAGATAAGCTGAGATATAATTTTTGCGAAATATAATAAATTGCCTGGAAATCGACTTTTTTTAATTAAAAAAAAGTGGTCGGATTTTATCTTATTGCGAACAAATTTTCAAAATCTTATTTTAGGTCTAACCTAATTTTGAATAAAAATCTACATATAAATAAGTGGCCGAGGACTTTCGTCGAAAAGTAATTGATATGCCGCTATACATACAATCTATATGTAAATAGCTTTTGAAGAGTTCATAAAAATAAGATTTAACTATAATATAATAAGAAATTCATTAATACACAATAAGTTTTTTGTTTTTATCTATTATCTATTCAAAGTTTATACATCTTATTTCACATAACGTTTTTCGTCCTTACTAAAGACTACCTTACTAAAGCCACACTATCCTTGGTATTTTTCAACAGATTACTTTGTGACTTGTGAGTACTAATATCCTAGCGTTAAATGAACAATAAATGTTATTAAAAATTCGACACGTCTCTTGAAATGTTGGTGGAAACATCTTAAAACGATTGTTCATTTATTTACATAAATATAAATTTTAAAATAATTACTTATCAGTACACAATTAGACGTCATCTTTATTTATGATGATGAAATGATTGTGAGAACAATCTTATAGAGTTTTGTACATTCTCGAACATTGAACAACATATTTACTGACCCACCGGTGAATGGCGAGAGTGAATTCTGTTTGTCTATCTCGACCTTGCAAGTCATCGTCCGCCAACGTTGCGAACATGCATTAGCCTTCGCGTTGTTAACAAATTATTATCATTTTAGACTTACCTTTCCAATAAATAAGGAAAATTATGTATGAAACGTTAATGGGCAACTTAGAACACGTGAATAGGCGTCGTGTTCCCGATATCCGTATATCCGAACCTATCGGATTTTGTTTATAATTTTATGAGTTTTAATTTTTTATGTGGAATCCTAATTATTTTTTGGTGTTAACAGATTGCAAAGATTTTTCTCACAAATTCGAACATTTTTCAGTAAAATTCTGCATTGGATCGGTGATTTGTTCATCACTTCATGAGTTATTATTTTATTTTCTATCCATCCATCCATTCAACCGAAAGACGTCCATTGCTGGACATAGGTCTCCACCAAACGGGGGCATTGCCATAATCGCCACGCTTGGCAGGCGGGTTAGCGATCGCAGTCAAGAGATTGTGGTACTCAGAGGATGCCTTTGCCCATCCCCTGGTTTATTCCTTAGTCGCCTTTTACGACACCCACAGGAAGATATGAGATGGTACTATTTTTAGCTGGCTTTATTTTGTTTTATATATTTAATATTTATCATGTTTGTTCACAGTTTACGGCAATATGACATCCCTATTTCTACTGGTAGTTACTGCTCTCCACTTAGGAAGTTGTTTACCACCGCCGCATCCAGATGTAGAGGCGGTCCGCCTGGAAGAAGAACAACTACCTTTCAATTTGCGAAGTCCAGCACTACATAATCCAAATCTGCAGGAAGTTCTACCTCTATCTAGTCTTTTACATAATGGTGAAAAATTGGTTAGTCATCACAGGACAATATTCTCGGGACCTATTATAATGTTTTCACTTTAAAAATGGATTTACATATTGCATATATTTACATATTTGGTATTACTAATGTGACATATATATAATTGGTTCTTCTCCAGTCTATTTATTTGTTTACTACCTGTGTACCAGCGAGTCCGCGTTTTAACATTATGCACTGCATAATATAGTTCTTAACCCCTTGAGCAACTTCCCGACGTTTACGCCAGCTTTCCATTGTTTTCCTATTGTCTTTCTATTGTTTCATTTTCATGGGTACTCGACACATTAATAATAATTATTGGAAAATAGTATTATGACGGTGCTGTCTATGGAATCGTATTTTGTCCACAATTTAATATTTTTTTAAATTAATTTCCTAAATTATTTTTGTATTAAGAGAAAGCAAAAATATTTCTCGTAAATTCAAGCACTTCCTAGTAAAACTGACTATTCAATCGTTTTTTCACAATTTCTTGTGTTACAATTATTTTACGCATAACTCGTAATATTTTTTCTGAAATTTTTATTGTTACTAACCGATACTTCTCGCCAAACGCCTGGAAACTGTGGAATCTTTTTTTTTACAATTTCTTATGTTTTAATTTTTTAACAATGAACATTAATTATTTGCGAAAAATAAAAGTAGCCTAATTTACGTGGAGTAACTATAGCTATCAACCAAAAATCCGTAAAAATCGGTCCCACCGTTCTCGAGATTAGCCACAACAAACAGATAGGCAAAAATTTTAAAAATGTATGTTTTATAGTTGTTGGATATACATTAATATGTATTTAGTAAAATATTGTTATTTTGATATCACAAACAGACACTTGAATTTTATTTATTAGTATAGATAAAAGTGACATTAAATACACACACAAAACAAAACAGACACACAACAAAAACAGTTCACATATTGTAGTACAAACAATATATTAATTCGATTATACAAATAACTACTTATTATCTATTAATAAACAAAATTGACGTGCCTGTTGTAAAATAAAATTATTTATTTTTAGTAAAAAGATATGAATGTATAGTATACGATACCTATAGCAAAAATCAATATGTAACATTTTTGTCTGTTTGTTCCGGGTAATCACCGGCACGGCTGGACCGGCTTTCACGTGACTTTTCTTGGTAGATAGCTGAAGTTACTCCGCGTTACATTTGTTTTTCGAAAATAAATAGGGTTCCGCCTTAAAAAATTAAAACTCATAGAAATTTGAGTTAAATTCAATGGACAATTTTACAGGCAAGTGCTTGAATTTATGAGAAATGTTGTTACTTTATCTTAGAAACAAAAAAATGAAGGAAAAATAATCTGGATTCCGTATAAAAAAATTAAATATTACCCATTGGAAAATATATTAAACGTAAGCGCAGCCGCGGTCACGCAGCTAGTTAAAGTAATATAATTATAGGATTTTCTCTTCGCTAATAATTTAGAAATATGGATTGACAGAAACTATCTTTCTCTGTCTTCTTCTTCTCTATATAAGAATATAAACCAATTCACATTTACCACTTACAAATTTCTCGTAACTTCTATAATAATATGGACGTTTACTGATTTCTTTTTATGAGCCAATTCATCTAAAAATAGTATCTAAATAAGTAACCACTGAAATAAACATTTAAATCTGATCAAAAATAAGGAACTTCTAAGCATGTTAGTTTCATCTTAAAGAGAAGGCAAGCTATGCTATCATAATTGTTACAATATTTACTACATTATGATATCATATCGATAAATATTTATTGTTATAAAAATACTCACACTGTTATCTATTTCATATGCAGGTCTATGAGAGAGAAGCGAACAAAGTGCCTCGTAAGGAAATTTACAACATTTTAACACACGCAGGATTAATTTCGCGGAAAAAACAAAGGAAACCAATTCATAACGACCAATCGATTTCAGTAATTCCTGAAGAATTTTTAAATCAACCAAATTTCTACGATTCACCTACCTTCCCTGCGCATGATTACTTACAATATTTGTAAGAGTTTATATATATTTATCAATAAAATATTGTAATATTTGCGTGTACAGTATAACCTCAACAAGTCAAACTTAGAGATGCAATTTTTGTTCTTACCAATTTTGACTTAAACAAATGAAATAAATAAGAGTTCAATTCATAGAATTGATAATCCTATTTATTGTTTACTTTTGCATTGTTTTCTGTAAAAAATGACATACATTGTTGGCAAATTCTTAAATTAAGGTAAATGTTGTAAAATGAAACATTGCTATTTTCGAGATAAATAGGTAAAATTTATTTTTTGTAATTATGAAGGGAAAGAGAGCAATTTAATATTTTAGATTCTTTGAGGTTTTCGAGATATCGAGATTCGACTTAAAGAGGTTCTACTATAATTCATGATGATGAGAATTCGTACGTGAAATATATTATCGCTAAATTCAACCTATTCAATTGTAATGTTTTGTTTATTGTACTTCATTAATCTACTTTTTTTTTTAAGTTTATTTTCTTATAAATCATTAGAATTTTATGTTCATTATATTGTTACTATTGACTTAGAAATTTAAAACTAAAAGTAGGTAATGGAAAGAAGAGTTTTCGACGAGAAACATTTTAATATCGTTTCATCAGATAACATTAGAACACGAACAATCACTACATCGCAACAATAAAAATATAACCCACTAATATAAATCATACCATAAATTGAAAATTATCAATATCATTTAATTAAAAATTTGTATATTTATTAATTTCAAATAAAATTACCTTTAGATAAATTAAAACCTAACAACAATTCTTAAAATTTTCCTGATCAGCACATTGTGAATCAGAAATTTCTAAAACTACAGAAATCTTTTGTTTTGTTTTTTTTTAATACCACTATAGTGGCAAACATGCATACGATCCACCTGATGGTAAGCGATCACCGTAGCCTATGCACGCCTGTAACACCAGAGGTATCACGTGACGATGCCAACTCTTTGAATGTCCTAATTATATTAAATATTGTATTACGTTATTCTCTTTTCATAATTTTAAATGTAACGATACTATGAATTAAAAGCAATGAGGTGGTTCAGTCTGACCGTCATTTATTTTTATTTCTTGAAGGAATTATTTATTAAGAAATTATTAAAATAACGCTATGATTTTATCGTTGCCCTATAAATGTTTACATATATAGGTACTATATCTTGTAACATAAATTATGATCGTTTATGTGTATTATTTCTATGATCTTCACACTTATTGTAACGATTGTTATTGTCAAAGTGTTTTTAAAATGATTTTATAAGGTTAAGGTGTAAGAATGTATAGATATACATAAAAAAGAAATTATCAATTACATCTGTAACATGTATTTTATATGTTTTTAAACGTACGAGTAAAATATAAAATGTTATAATTTTAAAGCATATTATACATATTATTTTGTAAATAAAAAAGTGTAAATAGACTTTAATAGTTACGTTTAGTTTAAAGTCTTTTGTACATACCTAATTAATAAAGCGAACTTTTATGTAACTAATATATTTACATATTATGTAAATATTTTAAATATATTTGCATTGATATCGATTTGAGAATCGTGACCGGTCGTACCAAATAAACAAACTATTAAGCATACAAGGTTGTTTTTACTAAATGAGTTTGAAACCTTGAATGTTGCATTCTCACTATATGTAATTTCATCATGTCATTACACAATGCATCATAATTTTCACATTAAATATTCAAACATTTGCACAATACACGATACTGTTTTCAATATTATTGTCAGCATTAAATGGCATGATTATATAAGAACTCTATTTCACACAATAATACTTATCATGTTTCCACGATGTCTAAAACTACTTGTAAAACCCTTATAAAAGATTACTGCCAGAGTTCTACTTTCGCTGGAATTCGTTTTATAGCTGATGACACTAAACACTCTTCTGAAAGGTAAAAACATTATATACTAGCTGTGTGTGTGCGGCTCCGCCCGCATTTAATATAAACTTCACTGCGTAATTTTTTTTTAAATAATCAGTGGAAAATAATGTTTTAATGATACTATCCATGGAATCGTATTTTGTTTACAATTTCATGATCTTTAATTTTTTATACGGAACCCTAATTACTATCCTAAAATTTATTTGGTACTAACTGAACATAAAGATATTTCTCATAAATTCAAGCTTTTATACTGACCCTTGAATCGTTTTTTAAAATAAACTCTTCGGTTTCAATTGTTTTACACGGAACCCTAATTATTTTCCTAAATCTTGTTTGGTACTAACAGAAAACAACGGTATTTCTCACTGGCCAGTAAAATTGAACATTTAATCGGATTTTATTCACAACTTAATGAGTTTTATTTTTTTAAGAGGAAAATAACGGAGTAACTTCAACTATCACCCAGAAAAAGTTCCATCATAATAGGTCCAGCCATTCCAAAGATTAGTCGAAACAAACAGACAGACAAAAATTTTATAAGTTATATTTTTGGTATAGAGATTGTATATACGAATTCATATGTATTTAGTAAAAGGTTCTCATTTTAATATTACAAATAGTCTCTTCAATTTTGTTTATTAGTATAGATTATTTTTAATGTTTGCAACATTGCTAATCATCTTTGTTTTAATATAATAGTCGAAAAGTGTATTGATTCAACGTTTGCAGCTCGTCAAATGTAACGCTATTCCTTCTTACCTTATCAGTCTTTCTGTAAATGCCAATTAAATAAACACCTATTACATATCTAACTCTTAACTATCATCTAAAAAGGTTTAAATATTATATTATTACGTTATCGCACAGTTTATGAATATATTATAACGATTAACAGATTGTTGTGGCTCGCTCTCGTAATACTGTCGTGGTACGGCTCAGCTTTGTTGATTATTGCAGCGTGGGAATCCTTTGTTCAGAGCCCTATTAGTTTCGGCTTGGAAACAACTTACACAGAATGGGACACAAAGTTACCGAGCGTTTCAATTTGTGAAACTTCTAATGAGGACAAGATCTTCAATATTTCAGATACGTGAGTAAAACCATTAATAGAAATCACATGTTACTTTTCCCGGTTTCTATATCAAATCTTAACTTTTGGTTTGAGATCAAACCCAAAAAATATATCAGTTTTTTCTGACTGATCGCTGAACCAAAAGACTATTATATACTGATATGACATTTTAAAGAAAAATGGACTTAAATTTTGTATTTCAATACGTAATAGTCAAGTCTCATTAATGGAAATATATCTTCACTTATTCATATACATTTAATTATATAAATAAATGAAATCTTAAAACAAAAATTAACACACGATTCATATAGGATATTTTGTTAATAACTTTTAAAAGAATAATACACGATTATATAATAATTTAATTAGTAAGTCCTGGAATTTCAGCATTTGGCCACCGGATCATCTTATAGACCTTGAAGATGCGCTCAAAGATATTGCATATTTTCGAGGCATAAGCTACAATCTCGTTGAAGTGTGTCATCAAACGGAGAACCCTGATCCACTATGCCCAATGTCTAATTACTCGTACTATACAGACTTAATTCGGAGCGACTGCAGACTTATCATAAGAAATTGTTCTTATAATGACGAGTTATTCGAATGTTGCGAATACTTTCAACCGATTGATACCGATATGGGAAAATGTTTTATTATTAATTCTATACAAACGAAGTAAGTTGTTTTAAATGCAGATAAATTATATTGACCGTGTGGTTTTTAATATTTTAATTTATAAATTCCAAAGCAGAGTGTTTGGGAAATAATTAAATGCATTACAGCCTATATGTGAATTTATATTTAACATGAGTTTGAATTCGTTTTGTTGACTACTAGTGGCTCCTACTTATTTATTTTATTATAGAATTCAGGACTTTCATTAACAAAACACATAATACATAGTAGGTTTTTTATCGATTTTTTTCGTTAACTAATATAATTTAAAGATATATTATTTAACCCCTTGAGCACCTTCCTGGCGTTTACGCCGGCTTTCCATTGCTTTCCTATTGTCTTTCTATTGTTTCATTTTTATGGGTACTCGACACATTAAACAAGATTCATAATACTTGTTGCTTAATTCTTAATGCAGGTCCTCAATGTAGTACCAAATGTAATAAAGATATTATCCTTCCAGATATTCAAAACCTTATCCTATGATTGTCAATATAAAACAAAAAAGGGGTGTTTTGAAGTTTGACGTATACTTGCCATCAACGGTAGGTATGATTCCAAATTTGTTACACTAATAATCGGTTTTACTGAGCACGACATTAAGAAAAAAATATATCCATTAAATAATTTTTTTTTTTATTTATTCTCTTGCTGACATCTTATAATATAGGTTACTAACCCACAAAACTGAACGTTTAGTTTGACTGCAGGTCATGGTATTACAATTTCTAATGTAATATAATTATAATATATACTGTTTAGAGTACCTCAAGATTATCTCAAACAATACTATGTTTATGGTAAAATATGTATAAAATAATTATTCATCTTAATTTAAACTTAACTATGTTTTTTTTTCTTCTCTGATGTCTGTAGGTAAACTATTCAATATATATGGCATTCTCTTTTTGAGAGTTTTGTCTCCATACACATTGGTAACTCTCGGTACCACATATTTACCCGCAGTCATCGCTCTTGTACTATATTTATTAATAACATTTACCATTGGTATATACTCCTTATTACTATGGTTTATATGGTTATTATAGTACAACTTACTACTTAATTATTTCTCTCCTATTCAAAATTATTAGGCGCCATAATTATAAACCTTTTGATCTTACTCGTATATAAACAATTGGTAAAATATAATCATAACTCTTTTTTTAATTAGCTAAAATATAAATAATACCAATTACACATTATATTTGTTTCCTAGGTGTATACATTAGGCGAAGATGAAGTACCAAGTATAACTACATTACAATCGTCTACTTTAAGGATTAAACTTGGAAATAACTACAGGTACGTAGTGAATTGTTTTGTTATTTTCTAGAAATGATTAAGGGTTCTAAATTTACATGTACCAATGTTGGCCGAGTGGTCTAAATTAAATATAATTATTTTATTGATAGCACTAAGGGCCTCACGTTGGTATATAACGAGTGTAATTTTCTTTGTTATGAGTAGCGTATTTTACGTTATTGGGTGATTTATTAACACAGACTTATGAAACCGAATGCAACGTAGATTACACGACGCAAAAAACCTGTCTCACAATTTACAAAATTAAACCCGTTAAATATGAAAGAAACATGTCTTGAATTATTTTATCTTTGTCTATTCATAAATACCTATAGCCCGTCAAAACATGACAACTATGTTACCTATTTATTATCTAGAAACTCAACAAAACTAATATCAAGTTTCATATCTTGGCTTCCGTTTAGCCGTCAATTGACAGTTCGAAACATCGAGAACGATCCCCTTGTTGTGGAAACGACGCCGGAACAGCGCGCCTGCCGCTTCCACTACGAGAATGAAGATGGCTTGTACCCACACTACTCGTACAGCGCCTGTACAGTACTTTGCAGGAAACGGGGGCAAATGAATACTTGTAAATGTAATGATCATTTAATGCTTGGCTGTAGTAAGTATATCTATTTATTTAGTATCTTAATACAGGTTAAAATAAATGGTGACAGATCTCTGGAGTGATTTGTGACGGCAGGTGTCCTTATATTAATGACCAATATATATAAGTCTATTATATTACCTGCCATATTATATGGATCAGAATGCAGAAGATGGATGAGAAATGATTGCATGTAGCTGAGATGCGAATATCGAGATAGATGTGTGGTATGACAACAATGGATAAGGTCAGTAATTATTGAATGAATATATCAGTGGGAGTTTGAAAGAGACGCCAATGGTACAAAAATTGAGAGGGAATCGTCCGTCGTGATATGGACGGATGATTTTTAAGGAATAATATGAAAGAAAAAGGAAGGTAAATGAAGAGATACCGGTTGATAGGAACGTATGGAAGAAGAAAACACACTATCGACGTCCATGTACATCCGGTATTCGTAAAAATATTTAGTTTTAGCCTGTTCAGATTAATTAATATAAGAAATTTGCCAGCGATAATGACATTCGTTAAAATTCCATAATGTCTTAAAAGGTTTAACCAGCGCAATCAACCCCATATACTGTGTATCTATGACACATAAATTAAAAATATGTTAGTTGTTCTTCTTTTTGAACTCCAGTCTCCACTCTTGACTGACATCAGACCTAATATAAATTGACTTTAAGGATCTTATGATTATTATAGGTTAGAGTATAGTTTATAATATACCGATAGCAATATTACACTCAAGTTTTGATACTATAGTTCCAGCTGTATTAAATCCATACTTTAATATTGCGTACAGACCGAATATTTGAATACATTGTACACACGGCGTTAACGAGATTATACGAGCTTGATAAGTTTTCCATAATGATCAATGGCTTTTTCCCCAATCACATTCGGGTTACACATGTGCAACTTTGATTGCAATTTGCTCTCCGTATCGCTCTCCTTACTTTCCGTGAATTGGTTTATTTTGATACATCATAAAAAGTTTTACAGAAGAATCGGAGCGCTGCAATATTTCAGGAATGGCGTGTCTTCATACACACTCAAGCTTACTGACAACGCTAAAGCCGCATTGGGCTTCTCGACCAGGACTTGCATGCGCCTGTCTACCCTCGTGTGACGAAACAGAGATTACTGTTATCAAAGACGTGTCGTTAGTATTAACAAAGCCTTATCTGTTTTGATTGAATTAAAAATAGAGCAAATTTACACTAAAAACAATTTTAGCATCGAAACGCTATGTCCTACATACAACGTAATTAACATTGAACATATTATATTATTAAAATATGAAAATTTTATACGTATTATTTAATTTACAGGAACATTTCAACATATTATAGTATATCCTAGCCTAGAGCAGAATTTACAAATTACACGCATACATATCATTAATTAGATTTTTTAAACTTAAGTAAATCAGTAGTAACTTACATAGGATCTTTATGAAAAGAAATAAAAAGTACAATTAAAAATCTTTGATGGTACAAATATATTTCTGACATTGATTGATATGGAATCATATTAAATTGAGTCAAGAAGTCTTGATTGTAAGCTGTCGACCGATCGACGTTAATCTTTTGTATTCCCGAACAGAAAAACTGACCGCTTCCCGCATTTTTAGTGCAATACGATTATTCGATAATATTATTCCCTTGTCACTAGTAGACATATTCGTCCCATGGGACAGGGAGACGTTTTTGTCCATACCGCCTATTCTGAAGTTCAAACTTGTATCAACACCATAGCAAGACAATGGCAATCCCTCTACAATATTCCATGGATTCTCTCAACGCCTCAGAACAAACGCTTCGTGCCCATTATCTTCAATTTAGTTCACTTGTACACTAGAACAAAAAAAAAAACTATACTAGGTATGCAAACGCCAGAAAAATCACGCAATATAGGATCCTATAACACAAGTTATTGAACTAAAGATAACAGCTACTGCCGACAGGTTGACTGTCGACATAGGCCTTTTTTTTCTTCTTTTTTTTTTGACGGGGGGAAATGCATTTACATTAGTGAGACCTATTGCATTAGTGAGACCGGAGTCCCCCAATGCAATAGGTAAGGGGGCACGGAGGGACGAACTCCGTGCCAGTGTGGGACTCACCCGGGCGTGGTCGACATAGGCCTGACCAAAGTGGTTGGTAATAAATGTATTATTTTTTTTGCTATGTAAATTAGATTTAAATAAATGTAAGTTAAAAAGATCAGCGAATAAAGGCTTTTATTATTATTATTATAATAGCTACTGCATGACAGACTGAGGTGTCGCCGAAAAAAACCAACCCCTTGTCAGCAACAATAAACAAATCTTTTATCCCCCGCCCCTTAATTACGTAAGAATTGGCATAATTTGAAAAAAAAAACAAAAATTACCATGTACCACCACTCATTGATGCTTACGTAATACGTGAAGCGCCCCTTTTTAGTGCTCGAATAAATGTTACTGGTTTAGAAATATGTAGATTTCAACCATTTATTATATTTTTGACAGTTCTACTCGAACAGGCCCGAATCCAATAAATGCGGGGCCCGAATGATTTTTTTTTGCTGGGCCCTTTATATCTACACTAATAAATAAAATTGAAGTGTCTTTTTGCAACGTCAAAATTAACCATTTTACTAAATAGATATGAATGTATATACGATCACTATGCCAAAAAAAAACAATTTTAAATTTTTTTTGTCTGTCTGTTTGTAATGGGTAATCTACGAAACGGCTGGACCGATTTTACGGGACTTTCTTGGTAGATATCTGGAGTTACTCCGGGTAAGTGAGAAATTTTAAACTCTGATTCAATGCACAGTTCTACGGCCAAGTGTTTAATTTATGAGAAATATTTTTACTTAGTACAATTTTTTTTTAATATGAAAAGGGGGCGCAACCGCGGGTACACAGTTAGTTGAATATAAATTTACGTAATTGAATATATGAATATACATATTTCTAAGTAATATGGTTGATTTTTTACTTTGCTAAATCCGCTTCAAATGAACTATACTATTTATGATGGATTTCCGCACAGTATCGCCTCCATCAATCGAATGTAAATCTGTCTGTAAATTATTCTTTCTTTACTTCGTAGTTTGAAAATCCAAATTTCCTTCTTTTAACTTAACTTCTAATCGACATAATTGATAAATCTATTGCTATTTAATCTACAGATAGTTTTTTATCAGTTTTAGCCTAGAAAATGATCTCTCTCCAGAATCAACGCTCACTGAAATTGTTAAATATATTCGGAGAGCAATAAACGAATTTGGAAATGCTGATGCTCTTTTATTTTCTCATCATTATTTTCTTGAACACAAAAAATAGAATTTCTCTTGTGCTGCTCTCTATATGTATAAATTTGATATATTTCTTCTATATAAGTATATACGAGCCTGGTAATGTTCTAATCGAAACATCTCATGCTATGAGAGATTCGCTATCGTTGCTCGAACATTATTCCCGTTCTTTATGCCCTTTTACGAGCGTGTGTTTCATATCTAGTCAAAAACGACACTTATCCCTGTTCTCATCCGTTTTCTCTGTTATTATGTGCATACATTATAATAAGCACAATAATAATTCTTATCCATCAAAGCGAACTTAAAATAGATATATTTTTGATTATTTAAATAATATATAAATTATCGATTATCGTCTGAAGTAACTTCCTTTCAATTCCGAAAAATATCTTTTAAGTGATTCGTTGCAAGTAATTTTATGTTTGCTCAAATTTTTTATTTTGTAAACATACCGTATTAGGCGTTTAAATGACTAATATTTTATATATTCAAATAAACCATTTATAATACCTACGACAAATGTACCTATTTATTATTTGGCAACATAAATCAAGTAAGACATAGGGAACACTACATAATACTACAATAATAAGTAATTAATATTGTATACATTTCATTAAATGAAAATTGGACTCGATAAATATTCGATGATAAATACCGGAACTAAAAAGTTATAAATTTATATTACAATGACTCTAGGTATATTTTATTACCTAAATTATCCTTTCTGCAGGCACAAAACAAAAGCTAGAAAAAAAAGCACAAGTCGAAATTGTTCTAGCGCATCTACCGACTGAGAGATTTAAAAGAAACGTTGTTAGGAGCCGCCTGGATTTAGTGGGTGAGATTCTTTTGTAATACGTAATTACGTTATTTATACATTGCAGTTTCAACCGAAAGAGTCCACTGACTCTGAAACTGACTGACTGAAAAGGGGGGGAATTGCCATAATCGCCACGCTAGGCAGGCGGGTTGGTGATCGCAGTCAGGTGTTTGTGGTCCTCAGAAGATGCTGCTGCCCATGCCCTCGTTTATGCCTTAGTTATATCTTCCAGATATCTCCTAGGTAATTGTAAAATTGAAGTATCTTCTTCGGTACAGATGTGTGAAGAAGAATTTATTGATATAGGTAATCTTACTCAAAATAATGTAGTCTTTGCTAAAACATACTTTACAAGGATGGAGTACGTTACGTACCGACAGAAAGCTAGATAAGTTAAATTTACTTAATTATTTAGGTCAATAAAATCATGTATTTTCTCTATTATTTCAGTATCTCTGGGCGGAACTACAAGTTTATTCGTTGGAGCTAGTTTGCTGAGTTTTGTTGAACTTATATTCTATTTTACTGTCCGTTTCGTCACCAATTATTGGATAGATAAAAAACAAAGTAGAAACAAGGGTTCCTTTTCTTTCCATAATAGTAATTTAAACAAACGTAAGTTCGTGACAAAGTAGTACGAAATTTTATAAATAACTTACTAAATTAAAAAGTGGAAGATCCACACCCACGTAAACGCCGTTCCCGCTGCCACGGTCGCGCGGCTAACTTTGCTCCCGCACACACTTAGAGTCCCCCTCCAGTGGCGGCCCATGACTTGCTTCGTTCCCCAGCTGTGGAAGATCTTGACGTCGCTGCCAACGCAATACAGTGACACTAAACATGCATTAAGCATTACATGCACAACACACAGATACATAAGTCCTATAAGTAACCTTTTTTTTAGTATTATATAAAACATGTACGGCTTAGCTATGTTTAAACTTCCGCGGAATTTTTCACACGCAGGTAACGGCCAAACTGAGGTTCGTACCGCTTTGGTAACTCTTGTACTAGTTACCTTTTTGCAGCTGAGTGCCTTCAGCACTCGCCCACAAAGCCACGGTGAAGCTGTAAAGGCCCTTCCTGTCAACAGCATTAGCTAGTTATAAAAAAAAAAGAAAAGTGGAAGATGTTTTAATTATATAAATCAAGAGTTCAACGTCTTTTCAAATCATGAACTTCTTAATAAACCACATTGGAATGACGGTGCTTGTGCGAGAAAATGGACTTACATTTATCTAACAAACATTAAGCCGCTGTGATCCTGAGTACCTGATATTATAAAAATTGAAAACATAAAGATTTGAATTCCAACATGCTTAAAAATCAAAAACTTATATTTTCAATTTTAAAAAAGTTTTTTTTTAGTTTGATTGATTCAGCCGATACACACACACAAAAAAAGGGAAGATTGCCATAAATGACGTGCTTGGCAGGCGGGTTGGCGATCGCAGTCTTTTTTTTTTACATGGAATAGGCTCAGTACTTTGTTCACAATCTCACCTGATGTTAAGTAATGATGTGGTCGAGGATAGTACGCACACTAAGCCTAGCGGTAATGGTTCTCAAGCGATGCTGCCGGAACACACCTATTGGTATTTGGAGACATGTTTTCAAACTTGAGAGTGGTAGCTACCCAGGCGGGCATCATTAGAAAACCACCATGCAAGTCAGGTGTTTGTGGTACTAAAAAGATGCTGCTGCCCATGCCCTGGTTTATCCGTTAGTCGCCTTTTACGACACCCACGGGAAGATATGGAGTGGTATTATTCTTAGCCGTCTCGGTTTTTTAGTTACACGGTATTTTTAGTTTAATTGCTATAAAATACCTATAAATCAATACGTAGTTGTAAACGACGCTCTTATTATTTTAGTAAATAATTCGAAATCGAACCAAAATGTTTGAAACTTTCCAATTTTATGGCATAACAATGTGTTAACGCGATGTAGACACAGAATAATCTTTACGAAATACCCCATCATAGTTCAAACGGGTATTTTATAACTTATGGGTCAATCTTAAAACTCGTTGGTAAAAGTGTCATAACTATTTATCTACTTAGTGTTTTATTTTTTTGCCTCCATTTTGAATCAAGATTAGTGAATATTTAGCATCAATAATTACCTGCCTACCTATTATTTGTAAACATTAAACACTTCATGTGATATCCCAACTTTGGTTTCAAATAATAAATAATTTACCTTCAATAAGAATAATCTTCTATAATTACTTCTATTTATCTTTGTGAGACATTTTAGAAATTACAATTTTAATCTTCATAGTTTTATTTTTAATTTAATCCGCTACATGGCACCTATATTTTTATACGAGGTATATTTATTTTTACCGATTTTCTGTTTAATTAACCGATAGTCTGAATTGGCCCAATACACGAAATTTAACTGTTGGAACAGGGCTCTCTATTTTGCGGGAAATCTTAAATATTTCTCCTACTTTAAACCGCTTTAAGGTTCTGAATAAAATCCCTAATATATGCTTAATTCCTATGTACCTACCTATATACCTTTTTTTTTCAAGGAATAGGCTCAGTGCTTTGACCACAATCTCACCTGATGTTAAGTGATGATGTGGTCCAGGGTGGTAAACACACTAACCTTTATATTACAAAAATAAATAAATAATTCAGAATGCGTTTATAATATAAGATAGCATTTCACTAATTTGTCATTGAACTTTATATACTTGCTAGTATTCATCCGATAGTCGAAATTCAACGGTACGTAATTCATCGTTTTTAGAACTATCCGGAAATAAATAATGTTTCTATTTTTTTTAATTCATAACATTAAAACTTATAGTCAACTGCTAAACAAAAAAAGTAAATCAGTTGATAAACGGATTTATCCTTACTTATTTTATATACAAATTTTAAATAATCATTGGAAAATAATGTTCTCATTCAGCTGTTAATTGAATCGAATTTCAATCACAATTTTCATCAGTTTTTTTTAAACAGAACCCTAATTATATTTCAAAAATAAAAGTACCCACCCTAACTTGCGCGGAGTAACTTAGTTATCTGCCAGAAGAAGTCCGTCAAAATCGGTCCAGCCATTCCTATGATTAGCCAGAACAAACAGGCGTACAAAACTTGTATTTTTTATTTACACGGAAGAGGTCAGTGCTTTGACCACAATCTCACCAGTGACCAGTGACGATGTGGTCCAGGATGGTAAACAAACGTAAACAAAAAAAAAAGGTACTCGTTCCCAAGTGATGGTGCCGGAACACACGTATTGGTATTTGGCGACAGGTTTTCAAACTTGAGGGTGGTAGCTACCCAGGCGGGCATTGTTAGAAAATGCTCTATCACCATGCTATGGTTTCCTCAGGATGTTTTCTTTCACTGAAAGCTCAGACCGATTTTAGAGTCGGATAAGTGGGGATCGAACTCGCGTCGATTGACGCGGAATCTTGCCGCACTTCCCGCTGCGTCATTATCGTTTCATTGTACGCTACGCTACGCAAAATTGTATTTTTGGTATAGGTATCGTATATACATTCATAGATGCTTAGTGAAAATTCGTTATTTTGACCTTACAAACAGATATTTTCATCTTATTTATTAGTATAGATTAATAATACGTTCTAGCACGTACCTTCTTACATTACAAAGCTGATGTAAGGGATTTGAATTAATGGCCCTATAAATGTCTTATACCAACATTCATAAACTGTTAATAATAATTTCCCGTAATTTGCAGTATCATCAAAAATGGCTTATATCCTAGATACAAGCTCCAAGCATGATTGCTAATATAATATTTATTAAATACATTAATAAAATAAATGTAAAGAGTTTTTTCATAAATTTTATTTCAACATACCCTAAACTCTAATACAGAGAAGGTAAAGAAGACCTATTCTACAAACTTTTAAATTCTGTGAACCATAAAAATAGTGATATAAGTACAAAAGTTAACATCATAGGTACACGATAACTTATAAACCGCAAGTTACAATATAATATTAAACAAATATAAGTTATTTCAATTAATATTAATACTTAATCACAAACATTTAAAGGTATATTTTCTTGAGATTTAATTAAATGATACATCTTTATTTGAGCTATTTATACCTGTTAATGTCCATTTTATATTTTTGTTGAAATAACAATCAAATCATATTTTAATAAAAATTAAATTACGAAAATGAAATTCGGTAAAGAAATTTTAAAACCAAATTCATTGAAATACTGTTTTCATAAATATTACACATATATCCACAATATGATAAAATAAGTTTGTAATAAATACTACTCGATTAGTATTTAATAAACAAATTCATTTTTAAGTTTTAGTTAAAATCTTTTACCTATAATGATATTCAGCTCTTTACTTTAATTTCTACTTTTTTTTGTAATCGTGATATAACTTACGAGCGTCAAGATATTAGAATTAGATCGATTGACGTAAAGTTTTCTTTTTACAATAAAATTATTTCGCTATATAAATACGTCGAATTGTATACAATTAGAAACATTTTCGGTAATTAAAAAAGTATAATACATATTTTGAGGAAAAACTAATCATTTATGCGATTGATGGTAAACGTTTCACAGCCTCCAGGGTTTACCAGGTTGGTATCAGGTTCGTCTCATTGGTAGCCAGCGACTGCAATGTCCATGCACGTGGAACCTGCGGTATCTCAGACAATGCCATTGAGGGATTTGCTGCATCCGACGTAGAGCCTCCAACTATAACGATTTTTGAAGTAAATAATTTGATACGCGATATTCTCGAATATTCAATAAAATATAATACCGAAATATTTTTTTCTATAAATAATATTATATTTTATCTTTAAAGTTTTAAGAAATACTAAAACTATGCAAGAGAATATTATTTCTATTCAATGTTTTTTTTATCGCATAAATATATCTCTTACAAAAAAAAATTTGACTACAAATAATTTATATCATATTTATATTTTAGAATTTAGCTTGCCCTTTCGAAAGATAAACAATACTGTATAATTCAGTTTAACTATTGTTACAGTTTTATGATTTTATAAAACGGATAATAAATTATTATTATTTGTAGTCAAAAGTACAAATAAATATTATTAGCGGGAATCTAATATATTGCTCGAGTCTAAAACCAACCTTCTTGCCAGAAACATTACACAGATTACAATAATATGTATAAAAATAGCAATTATATAATTATTTGTGAAATGAAAGGAATAAATGTGATAAAATTAGTTATAGATAACAGAAATCTACGAAATGCAACGTAAGAAAAAAAAAAAAACAAAAAAAAGAATCAATAGACTACATACATTTCGACAAATAAATTAAAATACTTTATCTATAATGATTTATAGAATGCAATACTACTCACATAGTCGATGTGTTCAACAGGAACGGGATTAGCTTCAGAAATAATTATAATAGAACAGAGCATAATTGCAAAAATTAAACATACAACTTTTAACTTCATTTTTGTCAACGGAACACAGTTGATACGACACAGTCGTGTAAACTATGAGAGCTCCCGTGACGTCTGCCTGTTACAATGGGGCTGTGAATTATGTCTGGATGGAGTTATATCTCGTCACTTATAAAGACAACACCCACGCGCTTTCTTCGGAATGCCCCATCCAGACAAGCAATGTAAACAAATTAATTGATGCCCGGTATAATTAATTCTCATTTGTTTCATTTGTTGTAGCTCGTGTTTTCATCTCAATGATTATCATGAAGTGGATATAGACTAGGATATATGTATGCATAGCGCCTTGTAAGTACCACCGTCATTTATCACCATTTGTTTTTGGAATGACTTGATGAATTGACTTCCGTGTGTGAATTCCGTGATGAATTTACTACAGTGAAAATCCAACAAACATTGTTATCATTAATTAAAAATAACAATAAACGATCGCCAAAACCAAAACGCCGCCATTTATAATAAACTACGTAAGAAAAACATAATCTATACTAATAAATAAAATTGAAGTGTCTGTTTGTAATATCAAAATTATTATTTTGTCTAAATAGATATAATGTATACACGAAACCTATACTAAAAATGCAATTTTAAAATGTTTTGTCTGTCTGTCTGTTTGTTCCGGGTAATCTCCGGAACGGCTGGACGGATTTTGACGGGACTTTTTTTGGTAGATAGCTGAAGTTACTCCTGGTAACTTGGGGTACTTTTAATTTTCGAAAATGAGTACCGCGTAAAGAAACAATTTCATAAAATATTGCATAAAATTCGATTCAATGCAGAGTTTTACGGGCAAGTGCTTGAATTTATGAGAAATATATTTACTTTATCTTAGTACAAATTTTTTTTAAGGAAAATAATTAGGGTTCCGCATAAAAAATTATAAAATACGCGTATTTGCAACGTTGAGAAAATAAGAATGAAGTAGTCTTCGAAATAAGTGTTATTATATAAGTTATTATAATTATTATCCGTTATTAATATAAACTATGTCAGTCACTATTGTAATTTTAAAATATTATTTTTTTATTACAAAATAAATTTATTATACGTATAACATAAAGATTTTGACTTCTAATGAAAAAAAAAAGTATTCACAAAGAACTGTAGATTTTTGTCACACAATAATTCCACAGATGCGTTGATAATAAAATAATTAGATAGTACGCTAAACATTTCTTTGAATTTAATCAATTATAATGAAAGTAATATTTGATGTAACTAATTAACTATATCACGTAACATGTACAAATGTTTCTCATCTCATTCAGTTGCTTCGGTAAGCGTGTTCTATTCTCAATATCAAAGCGAGTGTTCTAAAAAAACTATTCAAATTAGTTATTTTTTCTTTCTAAACAGATCCAAACATGCTTAACTTCGAAACCACAGCTTTAGGGTACACACCCTTATATCACAAAACAAGAAATTTGCATTACTATTTTTGTCGTGCTGTGAAACTGTCTCTCATGCAATATATTCTCTCTATCCTTGAACACGGCTCCTTCTAGCGTAATGTGAACATTCATTTACACAGGCTGGCATCACAGTGACAACTCACAATGAAAATTTAAACTCTTGATGATAGGCGATGTTTTTAAACTATACTGAACTTACCATCTCATTTGTTGGGCTTTGCTATGCTTCATTGCGAGAACTGTTCAATATAAATTATATTCCTACTATACAAAATAAACATGAATTAAAAGAAATTAAATGAAAATTAAAAGCAGGTTTACAAATTACGGCAGATAGCTGTTTATTTATTTCATATCTTTAACATTCACAACTCAAGACAGCCGTCCGCAACGTTTATTGTGAGCAAAGAAAGCAGATATTAACAAAGAATTATGAGTTTATTATTATAGAACATTCAGTGACTTTTATGTACTTATGACTTATAATTATTAATTAATCTAAGTTCTGCATTTAAACAGATCAGTGATTCATAATATACTATTTTGTTTTACTGAGCAAAACAAACGTATTTGAACTACACGATAGATAATATATTAGTATTAACATATATTGTTTGATTTTCACATATTTATACGACAAGCTAAACATGTAAAAACGAACGCCGTGGACAGGTTTATGTGTTTTTTTTGCATTCTGAAGTTAAACAAATAGTCAAATCCAAAAGTAAATGTCTTTTTAAATATTTATTAATTTATTGGGAATTTCAATTTTACAATTAACTGTTTTTTGTACTATAATGGATCTAGACAATAAGATAAAAAAAGAAAAAAATATTACATACCACTATAAAAATATTACATACTACATTGACTGCAATGTAGGTCGGTCATTCCCGGCCAGAGAAATCATGTACTATATTAACATGTATACCAATACTATGCTACCATATTATACAACACAAATATGTAATTGTGATTATTAATTAAATAAAAAAAGTGTAAAACGGAGTATCGTAACACAAATTGGCTCCCTGACTCTCTAATAATATATTTATTACCTACATGAAAAAAGTTGTCAAATGTTAATCGAATTCATATACGAGTGCGAAGTGCCCAGGTGCCCAGAACTTAAGCGTGTGGACAAAATCGTGAAGCATGCTTGCGCGACCCTGACCGTAACCCTGTTCCACATACACACCGATGCGGCTGTGGTATTTTAGTAGGTATTCCCAGGGCTTCAAGCCGGGCGAGTCCCCACGTATCCTGTCCAGCTCACGTGGGAGGGAGGCTGTACGTAAATGTATTTCAAATTTCTCAAACGTATACCTCATTGTCAAATATTATAAGGATGTATAGATACTGATTGTAAATAACAATACTAACCTTGTAATTATTCAGTCTTTATAGCATTTTACATAAAGAAATATTATATACCTATATACGGAATAGTTTCCGTGTTAACATCATTTAGTTCAATCAATTTGAAACTCAATATCGGTCAGCGTAGAATGTTCTTGTGAATCAACAATTCTTCCGCTAACTGCAATGAATAGCATTATGTCAGATAATAATTGGATTAACTGCTTTTGTTTATTAGTACCTATCAACGAGCCTAATCTGTCTCGCATTCAACAGTTAACTCGTTACTACTATTTTCCAGAAGCATCTTCAGATGAATGATTTATCTACCTACCTACTACAAATTATAACGAAATAAGTTTTAGTCTTCATTTAATAAAGACCTCCATACTATTTTATACTTTTAATAGAACTATGTCTTTATAAATGATAGTTATAGTTTATATCTGAAATTTTGAATCAAATTCGTCATATCATTTTAAAGTTAAAACATCTTATTAATAGTATTATTTATAAAATTAACTTTAAACAATAATAGACTTGTGATAAAACTTTTGAGTCTTGCAATAAAACTGTATAATTATATTAGTATTGAACATAATGTTTGTTTTATACACCTTGTAAGATTGTAAGTTACATTTGACGAAGTATATACTTCTCACAAAGCAATTTTATCGTGTTGCAAACCATTTAGCAGGAAACCTTAGAACAGTACTCTACATATATGTAGTAGTAACTAGACTTAATCTATGAGGAGGTAACTAAAAAGCCTTTAAAAGGTGGCAATATTATCAAATTTTTAATACTTATTGAAATTATTGTATACGAAATTGGAATATGCTAAATAAAAAAGGTGAGGAAATCTAAAGTGTTTTTCGAACTAACTGAAGTCTGTTGACCGGAATTTCTCTTCATTTTTTTCTGAGTTCTGAATTTCCCACGGTAAATAAAAAAGTAACAACATGGTCCCATACAAGACTCATTGTAGCTGCGTGTAATATGCAAGAACGTGATAAGCAATGTGATGCTAGTGCATGCGATGTCACTGTATAGCACAGGCGGCGGCGGTTATGGCTTCCCCTATTGGGGATCAGAACAGAAATAAGGCCGCTACCGCTACTGCCAGGGGTATGCATAAAGGCAAAGTTAGCCGTCCATTCCCTGCAACGGAAAGGGTGGTTAGGAGGATGTGGGTGCTAGCATTTATGAATTTTTGGCCACGGAGGAAATATACGATTTCCAAGCATTGTCTCGTGATCAGTCAGTTTAATACAAATATTTTCTTTCTCCAGGCGTCCGGATATGGGGCATATAATGCGGCGGCTACCACCAGAGGATTAGGGTGTATTTCTGCTAAATAACTATTGATGAGCGACATAAGAAAGGATTCGATAAAGGGTCTTGAACTCTGGCTATATCCACATTCCTTTGGAACGTTAAACATCTACAACTTTCCTAACAAACGATTTTATATCTCTTGCAAGAGGCGGATCTGTGATTTCGCCATGAATATTGGCGAAATAAACCTAAAATACACGCCTATATGTGCCTAACGATATACTATTAATATGAGAGTGATAGCGTAGTCACTAGGCGAGCATTAGAAAATAGCACCTCATCATGCAAATATCCCAGTAAATCTTAACACAAAATGTATTCTAAATGGATTATTGTGATGTATCAAAAAGGGTAGAATTATTTTCCCGTGATATTTCACATTTCTCTACGAATGGTCACCCTAAACGGATAGTTATCGATCGAGGAAAAACAGAGTCGTAGCTATAACGTCCCGCCACTCGTATTTGTCGCATAAATATCAAAATACCACATCATTTACCAACGAATTAATGTAGAAATTGTATATTATAGTGATAGAAATACGTTATTAATAGACAAATCAGATAAACGCTTTTAAAAATGTAGTTTTATATAAAATTTAAAAAAGATTGTGATTAAATTTTACCCTACACTTCGAAATCAATCGAAATATGGTAAGTACTTGGAATTATCTACATTCTCGAGTACAATTTGTTTTCTATACCTAAATATATATTTTATGCGTATATTTTTGTTCTTAAAAATAATATTTGAATTGTACAGAACTGTTAATTTCAGTTTTTAAATTGTATTTTAGACTTTGGAGATTATAATTGAATTAGACTAGCTCATACATCATTTTTTTCAAGTGGACCTTAAAATACAGGTTTCTGAAAAAAATAGAGACCTTGGGGAACTTTTATTTCTTTATTTTGAATATTTATCACAGTCATTCATATTCACTAAACTGAACAGTTACACATAACATTCAAAGAAAAATGTGAATAATACATTACCACATGGTAATTTTGCAAACACATCGATTTAGTAAATTACAGTAATTTTCTTATCCGACATTAGTGTATTATTGCGTCATTTTATTCCCCGTACTGTTGTAGATTTACGAAGATGTCAAGTGAACAACGAGATCATAAAATGATCAGCACGCTGCGAATGCTGGGAGGAAGCGAGGCTTGTGGAGCGAGATGGACCTTGGGTGCATTATTGCTGGCTCCTCTTTCTGCTGCAAATTCCAGTTATTGCGCAGTTCCAGCTGTCATGTTACTAGCGGCCTTTGCTCTTATAGCAAGTAATGTATTTTATTTATCCCCAAATACGTACTAGCTGTACAAAAGGCACAGTATGAACATACCACCTTGTTAAAAATATTTATGCTTATTTGGGCATGATATCATATAAAGATGGAAGTAGTAGTGTTATAAACCGTAATAAATTTAATACATTATAAGATTTTTTATATCTACTGTAATAGGCTCAGCGTTTTGATGCAGTCTTTCCTGACGTTAAGTGACAATGTGGTCCAGAATTGTTTAATGTACTCAGTCTCAAGTGAAACTGCGGTATATATAGCTGCTTATTGAGAGATTTTTAGACTTGGCAGTGGTAGCTAGGCTAAAGTTAAGTGATTACTAGAAAATGCCATAACACCATACTATGGCTTCCTCACGATGTTTTTTTAAACGATAGTTTAAGCTCATTATTTAATAGAATAGATAGATTCGACAATATCAATCAACGTGAAATCCGACCACAATACCATTAAGCCATCATCATTTCAACTATTAATGTATTTATCTATATGTAATAAATGTACGTGCTGAGAAACATAGAACCTTTTGTTAAAAAAAAAAGGAAAAGAGTGCAGTGCAGTACTCTCCATTTATCACCAGAAACATAAAACCGATTAAAAATTGTTTGGATCTACTTACGTTTTCGAATTGAAATTTTTCGTCAATAAACTACTCAGAGAATGTTTATAGAAACAAACATACAGAGAAAAAAGGGTGAGCATGACTGATACAATTCAATTTGTGATATTTTTTCAAATCTGTCAACATTGTTTTATGTTGCCCATCAGAAACGATCACTGATTCGAGACTTTTCTCAAAATGTCTCTGTTTATAATTTTGATTTTATTTGATTGAGAAGCTTTAATATTAAACTCGGGGGGAAATGATTATTTAACGAACTACATTACAAAATGTTGCAGCCTTTACATGCAAGGATTTGAAAAAACTTGCCGAGATTCTACCACCACCGAAAACACCTAGGGGTCGCCGCGAAAGAAATCTGAGGTCTTTTGCCGACTTCATGGCTATGTGGATGACATTCCTAGCTCATTTAGTGGCAGTAGCTATATGCGCGAGGATTTTGAGCGCTACCACTGACCATGTTACCGGAGGACGTACCAGGAGGTGGTTATTTGGTTACGAAACTAGAGCCTTAGGTGAACCGTGGCCAGACGTTCTGGGCGTCACTGTTGTGATGATTGTTTGCGCGATGTTCATGTGTGGTTTGGAGGTATGTAGAATATAATAATTACATATGCATAAATATATAACTCACAAGTTAACATAACCATAGAATACGAAGTGGCTTAAACTTTACACTAAAATAATAAGCTCAAAGTTACTTTGCCAATTCCGCTTCAGATGTAATATTTATTAAAGTAAAATCGACCTTAAAATTTACAATGGATTTCCACAATGTAATGCTTTCATCAATAGTATTTACACTACGATTAGTATCAGATACTTTATTACTTATTTCTCTGGAATTTAGAAAGAATATCTATACTAATAAATACAATAGAAGTGTCTGTTTGTAATGTCAACATTCTTTTTTTACTAAATTGATATGAATATTTACGCGATACATATACGAAAAATGCAATTTTTGAAATTTGTATCTGTCTGTTAGTTCCGGGTAATCTCCAGAACGGCTGGACAGATTTAGAAGGGATTTTTTTTTTTTGAAGATAACTGATGTTACTCCGGGTAACTTTTAATTTTCGAAAATAATTAGGGTTCCGCATAAAAAAATTAAAACTCATAAAAGAATTAATAAAATCCGATTCAATGCACAGTTTTAGTAAATATTAAATTAAATATAAGAAATATTTTTACTAAAAAAAATTGGCTTCCGTACAAAAAAATAAAATGCAGTGAAGAATAAATAAAACGCTGGCGCGGCTGCGGGCACACAGCTAGTATATAATAAAAAATTATAATTATGTACCTAGTTTAATTACCTATTGAAATATTAGTGATTATAATTAAGACATTATACCATTTTCAGGAAAGCATTATGTTTACATTTATGCTACTGGCTGTATTATACATATTTAGTCAATTATTTGCTATATTCGGATTAATAAATTTGGATATTACAAATATTAATATGCCTATACCAATTACCATATACGAGGTAAGTGTTTTTAAAACTTTATATTTACATATGATCACGCCTTACTCCCATAAGTATATGCAGAGACTGCACACACTTCCATTTACTAAGACCGTACCACATATGTATCATTTCTTAACTAACCTTACTTCAGCACGTCTATGTTTTAGTCGAGATACGTGCAACTAGATCGATTCTTACCAACTTGCTCAGTTAACCTCGCCGGTCTTCTTTCATCAACCTTCTCCTAGTCCCCAAGCCAGCTAAGCATCGAATTCTATATAATATCTTAATTGATCAACTTAACAATAAAATCTAACGAGATTTTTTCAGCTCTTTGCCGCTGGTGCTCCTGTATCGTATGCCTTTAGTGTAGTGGTACCTACAAAAGAAAATGTCTCATTCAAGAAAACCGTGATTTTAACGATTGGAATGCCAACAATCGTATTATGTAGCCTGTGTTTCCTATATACGAATATGCTTAAAGGGTATGATTTGTTTTTTTAATTACTAAATATTTGATCACTCAGTCGTCCTAATTTTATTTAGTAATATGCATATGTGTGTAAATTTGATTTTGATTTAGTTCATTGAATTTCTTCAATCCACTTAAAAGCAGTTTTAAAAAAATATAACCTCATTTGATTTGCAACCAAATATTCGTCAATATCGTACCGTACATGATTCTAGAAACAGTATTGATGCTGCTTTGCCTGTGACTACGTTACTAGAAGCAAGAGCAACGGGATGGGTTTGCCCTGTGTTAGCCGCGGTGACAGTAGCCGGAGTATGTCTCGCGTTAACTGAACTTTGCCCTTTACTCTTCACTGTTCTTGTGGATTTAGCGTCACCAGAATGGAAGGTATTGACTAGATCGATGACCTACGAGAGTACTACTACTGGGAGTCCTGTATTAGCTGTTTTTACCGCTGGTAAATAAAGCTATGTTTTAATACATCGAATATTAACGCTAGCTGAGTGTTTGATCATAAATCAAATTACTCTTACAGGGAGTTTGGCAGCGATTTTGGCATTTGCATGTCCGTTATCGCACATGATAACGCTTATGAATGCAAGTCACTTATTGAGTATCTCAATACAGGCGTTCCATTTTATAATCATGCGTTGTGTTCCTACAGCGGAACAAATAGAAATCGGAGGTAAGCCGTCCTGCATAATAAAGAAATTCTAATATTATGTTAGCGTGGTTATGATACGTTAGGTGTTTATGCTTTGCTTATTACTGATGCTTATTTTTGCTGATGTATGAGTTCTGAATGGTGATTACATAACAATATTTACCGATTAATCTTCATTTTTTTTGTTAAAACTTACGCCAATGCTTACGTAATCATGAGCTTTGCTATTGCTGACAAGGGTAGGGGGGGTCAAAATTTTGCTTACCCAATTACTTGAACGGCCCCAATAGTAAACATATACCTACTTACTAAAACTCAAAAAGCTTTGAGTTTAAAAATTTAATGATTCGGCTCGAGAAATTTGCTATTTACATACTTTTTTGTTACGTTTGAAATGAAAACCATTTCTAATTTTAATAATGCTTAAATAAACCTATTAATATTACATACCAACAAATACCAAAAATAGTTTTGTTGCAGATATCGAATACAAACGCTTAGGAAAGGACACGTTACCCCGAGGTTCAAAGTCATCTGGAAGTAAAAACAAACGCGGCCTTTGGTTCATACCATCTATACGTCATACTAAAACTCTCGAAAGTATTAAATCTAAAGTAATAACAAAAGGTAAAAATAATTTACAAAATGAGATGATTTTTTTAGAAGTATCACTACTTAATTAACTTACTGTTTTATTACAACCATTAGAAGTTAATAGTCTTCGACCAGTGTATGTTGCCAGTGATGACTTACGGCACTGAGACGTGGTCGCTTACTACGGGCCTAATATGAAAGCTTAAAGTTACCCAAAGAGCAATAGAGAGGCTATGCTCGGAGTTTCACTGAGTGGTCGAAACAGAAATGAGGAGATCCGCAGAAGAACCAGATTAATCGTCATAGTGGCAATGACCTGGCCATTACCGATGGGAACAACGGGTTCTCGAATGTCTACCACGTACCGGAAGACGCAGAGTGGGTAGGTCCGCACAAGGTGGACCGATGACCTGGTGAAGGTGGTGGGAATCTGCTGGGTGCGGGAGGAGCATGTCAAATCGTTGTGGAGATCTTTGGGGGAGACCTATGTCCAGCAGTGGACGACTTTCGGTTAAATGGATTAATGGAGAAGATAATAACTTTTTTTTTCAAGTAATAAAAAAAATTCACACATCAATATAGTAGTATCAATGTATTTCATTAATAAATATAGAATATTCTAATCTAATAACATCATTTATAATTTTCGTAGAGTTTTTATCATATAAAATCTGAAATAGTATATAATAGTATATAACTAGATCTAGTATAAGTATTGAGAATTTTTCATCTCAAAGGGAGAAAACTAAAATGACGAATGAAACTAGAAATTTATAAAAGATGGTATATACATATAAAAAGGTTTTAAAATATGAATACACAAAAACTGTTTACAGAGACTGAAGAAAGAGAATGCCTGTTACTTGATGAATATGCAGGTTGTCCCACAGAAGAGCCAATCCTGTCCAATGCATGTAGCGGTAGTACCACTCGTGAAATAATTATAGTCGACCCTACGGACATAGGCTCTGATATAGAACATACCGATGGGGAATTATCTTCAGGAGATGACTCAACAGACATCGATGCTGTTGTTAAAGAATACAAAGATAGAATACAGGTATTTACAAACTTCCTTTATTAAGCCAAATGATTTCAAAATATTTAATAATCAGCGATTTAGCCAAAACGTGATGTGAAGTGTAAGTGTAAGTAAAATAGTGGAATCTATACCTACTAATAAAATTGATTTTATAATCTGCTGTACTGTACTTTTTATTTTTGTTTTCTTCAATTTTATTATAATTTTTAAAATATGTTTAAATAAATGAATACATTACAAAACTTAAGAGAACTATAACTATACCATACTTACATACTTTTATTTCAAAGATACACTACACAGTATATCAGCACAGTTATACGTTAATTTGATAAATTACCTATTTTCCTAATGGGTGTAAGTAATGTTCAAATCTATTATCTACTATTTTAAGAAATAGTGTAATCAAAACATTCCACATTCAATAAGTGCAATGTTTCTTAATTAGAGTTCATCTAAAATACCTAATTGAGAATAATTTAAAGCGATTCAGTTGTCGTCTATCATTAAGATATCGAATACGTACCTCATATTTAAATTTATACAAATTCGATTTTTGAGTATAAAATACATTTATGTATAAATAGGTTGTTACATCGATTCCTGAAGCCAGCGCACCCTCTTCTCCTTGCGTGCGAGGTGCCCGCTGGGCGGCAGTCGGAGCCATAGTTCAAATAATTGCTGACACTATGATTGCAATTGCATTTTTTAATGAAAACTTGAGACTGCCGATGGCAACTACAGGAATACCTAGTAAGTAAAATAAAAATTGCCGGATAATAGCATCATCGTCTCCCCTACCTTTAATCCATTTTCATTTACGGTCGGTGTATGTCTTTCTCTTCCATTCCTCTCCATTTGATTTTAATTTCCGCATTCACTCGAATTCTAAATATATCATCTTTCACACATTTACATTTCACACATAAACGTCCAAATTTATATCCAATACTTTCTAGGCAACATCCTATTCCTCCTTGCGGATCACATGCCTATCATACCAGGACAGACGACTGCTCCTTAACTTCTTTGTCACTGGTGCACTTTCAATTTTCCTCTAATAATGATCAAAATTTGCCGAATAATAGCGATATCATGATATCAAACAATTATTCAGGATAGTAGACTTTTAGCCTAGCATTTTGCAATGTATATATACCAATTAAGGCATTTGTTTTTGGTATCTTCTGCAATTTTACATAATTATTATTAAAGATTATACTTGATTATCTAGCTAAGTTCAAATATATGTATAATAATAGAATAATAAATCTCACTTGAATCTGCAAATATTAGATACCCATGTAACAGTTTGTATGTATTAACAGAAAAATTGTTTTCAGTGTGGATATGTGGTGCTTTGATTTGCGCATGGCAGCCATCACATAACCTCGGATTGAGAAAATCAAAAAGCATACAAGGCCCTATAACTTTATTGATGGCATTACTTTTCCTGACACCTTTATTGATAGATTCCTGGCCAGCGATTAGTCTGTTTGCAGCAGCGGGTAAATGATGTTCATTTATTTTTTTATTTTTTAAAAAAAATCAAATATATAACGGTAAAGTGGAAGTTTTTGTTGTAAACTGTTGTAGTGTTGTTTTTACTAATATAATTAGAGTAATAATTTAGTGAGATAGATACCTGTATGTACTATGTACCTTTCATACATATATGATCTTTAAGTAATTTGTTAAGTACCACTCAGTTTGAAACTCTCACCAAGCATATTACAAAGGTGTGCGCCGACAGCAACATTTGAGAACCAGTACCTCCAGATTTAGTGTGTTTAACGCATACTTGTCGTTTATTTACATATTTCCGCTAATGACATAGTGTCTTAGCATCAACAAGTTGCAAAGAGAAGCAGTGGGGTAGAAATATTTTCTAATTTGTAAAAAAAAGTTACTTTGTTCACAACTTTTGAACCAATATAAGCATAATTGTGCTTTGACAGACTAAACAAATCTCACAAGCTATGACTCCGTACAAGAGGCATAAGGAGCGTGGTAACTTAAGCCTAATTTTCAACCTTTGCTTGCAGTGGAGATTATAAAAAATAAAGGTTATCTTACGTAGATAGCTTTTTCTGTTTTATTGCGGAATAACTCATTAAATGTAACATAGTAACCATTGTAATTTGGTTATTAATTCAAAATCATCTTCGTCCTACTCCCAATTTGTTATTTAGGGCCGGCGCAGTATGTCTTCATCTTCAATACGTCTCTATTAGCCACCATATCTTCATTCACTCCTTTCGCCTTCCCTCACACACTTCATCTTTTCCTTGGACCTCCTCTCACCCTCCATCCATCAACTTTTATAGTAATTTGGTTATTCATTGATAATAATCAATTGTTGAATCCTAGGAGTAGTCATTTACGCGCGCTGCGAACGATGGTGCGGAGATTTAGCTGTGCAGCAAGCACGTAGCGCTATGGAAAGACGTAAATTACATCACGCTGCGTCTGCTGCAGTGGTCTCTGGTTCCCGTCTCACTCACATTGATACTGTTTATATAACAAGGTACGAATAAAAGTTACAACGGAATTGTCAGAGTATTAGTAAAGAATTGCTGCATTTGAATTCTTTTTATTCAGATGACACGAAGATGACTCTGATACGAGTCTGGATAATTTACTGGAAGCCGATGAAGATGAACGGGATCCTGACGACGAATGACAACGACTTGAGACCATTGTTATCATTACCACATAAACTCCTTCTCCTATAACACGAATGTTGGCAGTTGTATAAAGAAAAATAGTCAATTAACTATTGTTTTGTTTATTTTAAACCATTTAAAGGTTATTTTAGACAGTTAAAATTTGATAGGAGTTACTTAAAACACTAACTATTCAATTTTTATTACAATTGTTATTACTTAAGAAAAGTGTAAAGAAGTTGTGATTGAATTTTGTCTATTACCAGCTCCGCCTGCAACTTGGCTCACTCGTAACTTGTTCTGTATATTAGTTATGTGTTATCTATCAAAATATTTACTAGGTAAAACCTGAACAGCGAATGCGTCTATATAATTGAAAATAGAATCATGAAAACAGTTTCGAAAATTCTCCAGTTAGAAACGCGACGAACAGATAGACGGAAATACGTTGCTTTTGAGGTTAGCAGACTAATTGAGGTTAGAAATGTAGTATTCTTAATTTCTAATAGACTTAATTTCTTAATAAATGTAATTTCTAATGGAACGCAAAAATATCGTTGCAATTATTTTGTTTTTAACGTATATCTGTATATTCTTATTAAATTTTCCTATTATTAAATTATAGGAGTTTAAAAATTGATAACATTATTTTACGCGAAAGAATGTTAATTTTTAGGAATAAATTTTGAATATAAATAAGCAAACTCATAAGATTAATGCGTGCTGCTTTGAAATGATATGGTTCCGTCCATTACATGGCATTTTTAGGCTACATTTCTTGAAAAATATAGGTATGTATTATGTATAATACAAATGCTTAGTATAAATTAAGCAATAATGTATATTAGGGCATAGTGAATATTTTTCTAGATCAATCTCAGCCTTTATCTTTGCCTTTTGAAACTGCAAAAAATTAGAGATTTTTCATAAATAAAATATTTTAATATCCTAATTTGATATCAGAGAATCGCCTAAAGTAAGCTTCAATTGTAAGAAATGTATGTAACGTATCTAAAATTAAAAGCATGTAAAATTCTATAACTATTATTTTAACAACTTATAATATCGACAGTAATATACAATCATAAAGTTCAATGTTCAACAAAAGTAAAAGAAAACCTAAATAGACATTTAAAAATCCAAATGCATTTTTTTTGTTAGTAAATTATTTTATGATTTCATACCGAGCAATTTATACTGATCTTCTGGCAACTATAAAGATCGTCCAATCACTTACATTACATTGGTAATTTTTTCGAAGACTCATTTCATTGACTGTCAATTTTATTTTTGAATCAATTTGTAATTTATTGCTTTTTATATAAGTAAATTGTAAAAAGATTTAAAAGTTGAGTATTTTTGCGTATGAAATATTATCTCGGTAGACAAATGTAAATAATGGAATCTACAATGATGTAATTTAGCTATGAATAAGTGCTTATAATAGTATAATTAAATAGATTTTTATTCATATGCGTAAACAACCAAAATGCGACATCATATCATACTATTTACATTCCTGGCTACACTAGTATTTTACGGATGTTTTTGTTCTTGTATATCATTTCTATCTTTAGCTTCGTTCTTAAAATCAGCGACTTACGAAAGATTTTTGACACTGGCAATTCCCTTTGCGAGGCCAAAAAGAACTCTGTTTTTATTATAACTAAACAGGTCGGAGTTTTTGGCGGGATCTCAGTCTGACATGTAGCAATTGTTTTCTTTAATTCATTAAACTTGTGTACTTGACTCTATATCATGTAATCTTGGTGGCGTTTTGTGTGAAATAGTTTAGTTATTGTGTTCAAGTTAAGTTTATTATAGAAGACAACGCGTAGCATACATTCTGAGGTGCCGACAAAGCTCCATGGAAAGTTCGAGCAGGATAGGCCACCGTTCTGTTGGAGCTTGGTAACGCTGATACAAGATTGAAAATCTTACCTACATGACATTGGCACAAATTGTGTGTACACACAGATTGCCATTAACTAAGAAGAAGAAGAAGAACTAAACAGGTCTACTAAATCATAAAAATTACATGTCCATCATGCAATAAAAAACTTGCCGTCTTTTATTATTGTTTTATTTATAAAAGCTGATTTTTTTTTTTTTTCTAACAAATGCATAGTGTAAATCTTTTTTGTCTCTTCATTATCAAAACAAGGATTAAACTTAACCTCAATCACTTCTTTGAATCCTTCATTTGTGGTGGGTTCGGTGAATTTATTTCTGGAAAAAAAACAGTATTAATAAATCAAACAAATATTTATGACAATTATTTTATAGTGAACAAAAAGACATTCGAAATCTGCAATAACAACTTAAAATCAAATGAACTCCATTGAGGTTTGTTACTCGATATCACAAAAAATCGATATGTGTAATGGATAGACAAAGTTAAAATACGTCTCAGTCAATACCTATTCTCCTCTGTTTGTACTTGTAAACCGAAATTGTTTTTTTTATTTAGTAATTATTGGCGAACTTTACTATTATAAGAAAAAAATTGATATAACTTTTTTTTCTTAAATTTTCCATAAAGAATATGATAGAATTTCGACAACCAGGAGAACGCTAGCTAATATTATTGAAACATTTTTTATTTTATTTTTTACAAAATTCTACATACACGCTTTTGCCCGCGACTTTGCTCGTATTCATTTACATTTTATTGAATTAATTTATGAACGACAAATAACCTACATCCCTTTACTGTACACAAAATTTATTGATCGGTTGAGTAGGTACCTAGTTAAAGTGCGAAAGGTACTTGAAAAATGTTTATAGTTGGGATAGTTTTATATGTATAATAAGCCATATTGTATTTATATACCCAGTCATGTTATATTATAGAAATATAATAAGCCACATTATATTTTTATTAGGTACTAGCTGTGTGCCCGCGGCTGCACCCGCGTTTCATTTATTCTTCACTGCATTTTTTTTTTTAATTCGAAACCCTAATTTAATTTAGTACTAAGATAAAGTAAAAATATTTCTCATAAGTTCAAGCACTTGCCCGTAAAACTGTGCATTGAATTGGATTTTATTCAATTTTTTTATGAGTTTTAATTTTTTTATGCGTAAATCTCTTTATTTATTTTCGAAAATTAAAAGTACCCGAAGTTACCCGAAATAACTACATCTTTCTATAAAAAAAAATATTTCAAAATCCGTCCAGCCTTTCTGTAGATTACTCAGATCAAACATACGGACAGACAAAAATTTTAAAAATTGCATTTTTAGTACCTGTTAGTATCATGTATACATTCATATCTATTTAGTAAAAAAAAAATTCACATTATAAAGAGACACTTCAATTTTATTTATTAGTATAGATTTCTCCTAATTCGGTAAACATAAAAGAACATAGTATTCAAACCCCAATCTATAAATGGTGAATGTGTAATTCAATTTTAACCCCTTGAGCACTAACCTGGCGTTTACGCCAACTTTCCATTGTTATCCTATTGTCTCATCTTTATGGGTAATCGACATATTAAACAAACAAAAAAAAGAAAAAAAATGATATATATTATATTTATAAAAAAAAGAACCAGATCGAGTTTCTCGCCTGCGCTCTTCTCGACTGAGTTGTTTTCCGAACCGGTGGTAGTGTTTTAGACCTTTTTAAGCGCTTTCTTAGGGCCTAAATTGAATAAATAATTTTTTTTTATTTTGATTTTGATTTTGATTAAAGATATATTCGAATACACAAAACGACACAATAGTCTTACTTGAAAGTATGAAAGATGATATCGTTGACGGGTACGTGGTTAGTCTTCATTAGCTGCCTGAACTTGTTGTTGTGCTTAGCGTGGGACATGCTGGTACACATTTTGCCACATCGACACTCCACCTTCATTTTCCGTGCCAGCAAAGTCCACCGAGCTCGTGACTCCATGTCAGGATTCGTACTATCCACTATAACACTTTTACCTTGCTAAAATTATATCGCTTGTATATAACCTTTAGCCTCCTAACCAGTACATACCATAGACTGTCCGGATCAAATAATGTGAAAAATAAATTAGGCAGTCATGGGCATTGCCCTTTGAAGAAAAAACTTGAAATGTTGGAAAACTGTTTGTTTTACTATTTATATTAGCTTGATGTCTTAAGGACCTGTACTTAAAATGAAATAAATTTACAGTAAGTATAAAGTTTGAAATAAATTTAAAATTACTTTAAAAGCATTTATAGGAAAATATTTTATATATGGCAACACAAAAGTTATCACCACCTTAGGGCCATCTTATACTTACTGTAGCATTGGTAACACTTTCACTAAAACATTTATTTTAAGAATTTCAACATACGCTTTAAATTAAAAATCTTTATAAATATATTTGAGAATAGACTTGAATAAAAAAAAAAATTTTTAAAATTAATCATACTTTTTCAATTTAGTGCTTATAAATTGATTACCTGAAGGAATGTGGTGGCTTCGGCGGCACATTTCTGCCACGAACCTAATTCATCCCTACACACAGCAACATATCTATGATTGGATTTTTTTTCAATTTGCTTAGCCAAAAACGATTTACCACTACCCGGGAAACCAACTAGAACAAGTAGCTGAAAATAAAATTAATCATTTAATCCTAAATATAACATTTAAATCTATGCTAATAAAAGAAATTGAAGAGTGTCTGTTTGTAATATCAAAATAAAAACTTTTTACATAAATACATATGAATGTATATAAGAAACCTCTACATAAAATACAATATTTTCAATTTTTGTCTGTCTGTCTGGTTACTGGGTCTGATTTTCACGCCTCTTTCTTTGAGCAGATAGCTGAAGGCAGTCCGCTTAACTTAAGCTACTTTTATTTATCGATAATAATTAAAGATCCACATTAGAAAAAAATTCCTGATATTGTGAATTAAATCCGATTTAATGCAGGGTTTCACTGGTAAGTGTTTGAATTTGTGAGAAATTTATTAGGGTTCTGCATAAAAAAAATTATGCATAAAACTCATGAAATTGTGAACAAAATATGATTGAATGGACACCATCACCACATTAATTTCCTATGATTATTTAAAAACTATATGAAGCAGTTAAGAATGTATGAAATGCAGGCGGAGCCGCGGGTACACAGATAGTTCAAAATAAAAATGTAATTTAATCCAAACCTCTTGTTCTTTGCTTATCAATCTGTCATTGAAAGGTTCTGAAATCACTTCTTTCGGAATAAACTCGGGTTTACTCATTGGCACATTGGATATAGAATGACCTAAGAAAAATTGTTCAGGCGTATAAAATTTAAGGTTTAAATTCTCAGCCATGAGTTTATCCGCCATAGAGTGATCTTTCTTTTTCCCGGGAGCCCAGTTAGCGGTCCTGCCTGCTGCATCACCACAGTAAAAACTATTATTCATATCAACAGGTATACCATTATTTTTCTGTAAATAGATTAAATAAAGAATTCTAACATTTTCATAAATTTCTAAAAACCTAGTCCTAGTTTGAAATAAAGGTTGTTAAAATATTTTTGTAAGTTATCAACAAAATCTATATTATCCATGGAATAAAAATTTATATATATAATAATACACCAAACAAAATGCAGATAACAATTATTTAAAAAAAAATTGGATAAGATAAACAAAATTGTTTTTTACCTGCTCAATCAATACTTTCCACATACCAGTTGTGGGTTTTCTATAAAATCCTTTGCCAGTTGCTATGTAAACTTGTATTGGAATATCTAATTTCTCTATAATATTCTCAATTTTCCTTTTAAAATCTTCAATTTTCACTCTACCATTACCAATTGGGGCTTGGTTGCTCAATATTACAATTTTATATCCTTTGTCTAAATATTCCCTTAATTTTTTTGGTACTTGAGGAAATGCTATTTGCCAATCATTTGTATCTACTGGATGTACTTTACCAGATTTTGTTTTAATCAATGTACCATCCATATCAAAAGCAGCTATTTTATTGCTAGACTTTACTCCTTTTGAAGTGAATATATAAAGTTCACCCATGTCTATTTCATCCCATATATCATTATCATTTATAGTATTAGTTGTTGGTACCACTTCATATTCATTCATTTCTGTTTTCATATTTTTCCGCTTCTGTGGAGTAATCTCATTATCTTCTAATTTTCTTTTAGTATTAACTATGGCTGAATCAACATCATCAGGTGGTGGTTCAAACTCAAGTACATGTATGTAATGATTCATCAATATTTCTATGCGTGAGCCATGCTTCACTTTGTATACTTCATTTCTTTTTAAAGCAAATCCATCTAAACCTGATGGGTTTACACCCAGTGATTTAATTTCGATAAGACATTCTTCACAATCAGCTTTAAAACTAACTGGAATTTATGGGAAAAAAATCAAACTATAATAATTAAAAAGCACAGTTTTTACAACAAATTACACATTTCATTCTAAATCACACCTTTTTTTCACTTTACCTCTAACAAGAGATTTTTATTAAATAAAAAGAGATTATATTTGTAATAACACTGAATATGAAAAAATAATAACTTATATTAATAAATAAAAGTAAATATTTTACTTTGTCATCATCATAACACCATTTCAGTAATTCTAACATAAACCTACAATAAATCTAAAACTTTTGGTGAAGCTTTTTCTAATGATCAATTAGCCAGCTACCACCCTCAAATAAACCATCTGTCACTAAGCACATGTATAATAAGTGAGAATTGGTAGCGTGACTCAGTGTGTCTAGATTCACCATATCTTCAGCCATATTCTCACTCAACATCAGCAAAAACCTTGATGAACCAATAAACTGATACAGATAACAAGAAAACTTTATGAGGCAAGACTTTTATTTTGATGCACTGTTATAAATACTTTTAGAAACAAAACAAATATAAATATTTTATTAACAGTGAACATACTTACTTTGTTGACGAGAACATGACTGATCTTTAATTTTCGTTATTTTACTCCTGCCTATTAGAGTTTCAACATTATGTGGTAAGCTTATTGGAGGGTGTGTATCTAACAAACAGCGTAAAAAGCAAAGCCGCGGCATTTCTACAATTTTATTATACGATTATAAAAAATTTAGTATGATCTGTGTTAAAATATTTTTTTACAACTTCCTACATACTTTAATGAACTTAATTTTAACATGTTTCATAGCAAACATAAAAAATGAAAAGTACAAAATTAAAACAAATCAAATGACATTTTTTTTATATTGGTTTATTCCTTTTTCAGGAAAAGGCAAAGGTACTAGTAGACCATCCAGCCAAGTCAAACGTAAGGAACATTATCAATAAATGAATGGCGGTAACAAAAAGGTGGCCTGCCGTTACGAACATAACAGGAATGATTAGGATATTTCAGAATTCACGCTCCGTGTCATTATATTCACTTCAATATACTTGTGCATTATAACTACACTATATTACGTAAAATGCCACCAAAATTACATAATATGTAGTCAAATACTGCAAAATAATGAATTAAAAAAAAAGGATGTCAACATGACAGAACAAAATTGCGCCAAGTACCCCATAAACATAAATTATATAATGAAATTTATTAGTTTTTAATGAAAAGGTATATAACCTTGAAGCTAAGTCTGACATGAGCACTTTTCATACAACGATTTATCAAAACAGCGGCACTTTGTTAGAACTATATTGTAACTCAAAAATAAAACCAATTAAATCTAAATAAAGTAGCACAGCTAACTTCAGCTCGAACTCTAAAATCCCTTCAATTGCCTAGGAAGCGAGGTGGACAAGTATAATGACAGGTTTATGGCAGTTATCTGTACGGTCGGGGTCTAAGTATTTTTCGTTAGAGGTTCGGCTATTGGGCATAGCTTTTTGACCCAGTTGAAGACGGAAGATGGTAGAATTATCTTCTCCAAACCTGAGAGAAGTCAAGAAGTTCTACGAACAGCTATACACATTGAAACGAAACCCCAGTAGAAATCTAGCTAATGACCATAGAGCTACATATATTAACCCGATACTTTACATAATAAATCCCTTACGTCAGTTTGTACGAAATTAGAATGGCTCTCAAGCAGCTCAAAAACAATAAAGCCTCGGATGATGATGGAATAACAGCCAAACTCTTTAATTCCGTCATACTCGAGCAAAAACGCCACAGACGTAGGGCAGAAGTGTGGTGATGTACTTTTTCAAAACAAACTATTCTTTTGAAGAATTACCTGACTTCTTAGTCAAGTCTATAAGTTGTTTTCGAGAATCCTCACGATCAGATACTGCGTTGGCTTGACAACTTCCTGTCTCACAAAACAAGCCGGCTTTTGAAAAGGCTTTAACACCGTAGACCACATACATACGCTGCGGCAGATTATACAGAAAACTGAAGAGTATATAACCTACCTCTTTGTTTAGCGTTTTTGGACTACGAAAAAGCCTTCGATTCGATTGAGACATAGGCTTTACTGCAATCTCTCCAGCGGTGCCAAGTAGACCACCGGTACATCAAAAGTGACAATGATTTGTACGAAAACGCCACCATGTCAGTCCGATCTCGAAACCTATACATTTACGACCTTGCCTTAGAGAAGGAGATGATATCTCTCCGAAACTATTCAACGCTGCGCTTCAAGAGATTTCAAGGTTTAGGATTGGAAAGGACTTGGCTTCTACATATATGGCGATCACATAACACACCTGAGACCGCAGAAAACCTAAGTACAAGACTAAAATCATTGCTAATATCCATGTTGTGCCAACTACTATAAAACTCTGTGAATCTAAGCTCGAAGTTCTAACTGTTCAGTTAGATAAATACAACTTCGAAATGAGTTTATGAGAACTTTAAGGGCTAGCGCCACTCTGGTGACTTTTGGTTCGACGTTTGTGTAGAAAATAAAACGACCAATCAGAAGGTTGAATATGAAGTACATATATTATTCTTAATAAGTGTGATTACCCTAAAATGTGGATCTGTGCGAGTGAGAAATCCGATCGCTTGGTCTTCTATTGCATTGCACCAATGTGGTTCATGGTCAACAGATGTTGTGAAGGGTTGGCGTGCTCGTCTTGGCACCATCCGGCGGCGAGCTTCATACGCTAGGAGTAATGTTGTTCTGCGTGACGAGCTGCCGGTCGCGTTCTGTGGAGAGCTTCTGTTCTTTTTTGAGACGACACGTACCTCATTGTTTGTAGACGATCTTGGTAAATACGTAATGATGATGGTATTTACATAATTATTAATATGTAGCTATAGAGCAGCTACAGAAGATTTATCATATAATACAATTCAACTGGGTCACGTTTGGGAAGCTACACAGAAATTTGTTGTTCGAAATACCGGAGTATCTCAACATAAAAGTCTTTAGCCAGTGTATGTTGCCAGTAATCACTTATGGCACTGAAACGTGGTCGCTTACAATGTTCCTAAATAGAAAGCTCAAAGTTACCCAAAGGATAATGTAGAGGGCGATACTCAAAGTTTCACTGCGTGATCGAATCAGAGATTAGGAGATCGGCAGAAAAACCAAAGTAACTGCCATTGCCTTAAGAATTACCAAACTTAAGCGGCAATAGGCTGGGGACATTGCTTGTTAAACCGATGCCCGGTGGGACTAACGGTTTCTACTGTCACGTAACAGAAGATGCAGCGTGGGTAGACTTCCCACAAGGTGGACTGACAACCTTATATAGGTTGCGGGAATCCGCTGAATGCAAATGATGCAAGTCCGGTCTTTGTGAAAATGTTAGGGGAAGACCTATGTCCAGCAGTGGACGTCTTTTGCTTGAGTGGATGGCAGAAACTCTGTAAACTGAATAGCAAACAGTAACTTTGCCTTTTGTAGAGTGAACAAGTGTTGTTTTTAACCATTAATTCTGAAGTGGCACGAAACTCTCGGGATTCGAGAAAAACTTCTATCAAAATGGTCGCCGTTTTGTTAAGTAATGAAATGTTGAATTAAGATTGGAATAATATTATTTATCTCTGGTTGGAACATTTGACTTGGCTGTATGATCTAGGTACCTTGACTTTATTCTTAGAAATGAAAAAAAACTGGAAGAAAAAAATAGTACACAAATGTGGATTTGATGGACGTGTATAGCTGTTTTGTGGTTTTTGCAATAAATTTGTTCAGTATTCTCGCATATATATAAAGTTATTAATGAAGTAGATATGTTCTATTGTATTTAAACAATATTTTACATTTCATTTTCTTCCTTATCAAAAATTAAGGTTGGCATTACAAGGCTCAATTTACTGACGTGTATTTGTAGAATTGGTATATAAATGTGAGATCAATGTGGCTTTGATTCTAAATATTATATAAAATATTTTCAGGCCTTAAAAGCAATTATTATGACTCTAACTAAACGTAAGCAGTTGCCGGAACAGGAGGAATTGATCGAGAATGGAGAACCTACAGAGAGCCGCAGTAACATAAAAGGCGATGAAATAAATATTGCCACGTTATTATTTTTATATACATTACAGGGTATACCCCTGGGCCTTGCCGGAGCAATTCCCATGCTCCTTCAAAATCGGGGAATAACTTATACTCAGCAAGTGAGTATGATTTTGTGTTATTTTCCAATTATTTACAATTATTGCTTAGGGAATTTTGTATAAAATATCGAATGATAGAACCTAGATAGCTTTACTTATACATATCTCATTAAATCAAGTAAAGACTAAAGTTGCATACATTTGTGTTGCCACTGCATAAAGCATTTTTGACTCTGACTCTTAAGCTAGTTTAACAGTGATCAAATTTTAATTACTCTGTTTCATTAAATAACTTTTTAAATATGTTAGGTCCAGGTAAGACATTATCAGATCTGTGTACAAATACTGAAAAACACTATCATGCACAAGTAAGAACTATAATAAAATCAAACAATTGATTTTCACAAAATAACATATTCATCAATTAGAAATAAAATCCTTAATTACTTTCTTTTTCATGTTTTATTAATAACATTATTTATGTTTTGTTACAGGCAGAGTTTAGTTTAGTCAATTGGCCGTTTAGTGTTAAATTATTATGGGCACCAATAGTAGATGCATTGTTTTGGCCAGAGTTTGGACGAAGGAAAACTTGGCTTGTACCTGTTCAGTATTTAATTGGTTTAGTGATGATAGCTATGTCTACCAGTGTCACAGATTGGCTTGGATCTGATGATAAACCTCCAGCAATGATGATACTTACTATATCATTTATGTTTTTAAATTTCTTAGCGGCAACACAAGATATTGCTGTTGATGGATGGGCCTTGACTATGTTAAAGAGGTAATCTAATAATAACATTCAGTTTCTTAAAATAATTTAATTAAATGTAAATTAATACAGCCTTCTGAGATATTTAAATTTTAAAGAAATACTCGTAAATTTGTTTTGGATGTATTACTGCAACACACAAGTTATAATTTCAACTTCATATACTGATGTGGTCCCTTATTAAACAATACTTCTATATAGTAGTAAGATAGTGTACATATGCATTCACAAATTTTATAGTTGTAGCTAACTGGCATAGTCAGGGGTTAAATTTAAATAATAGACTTCTGTTTGTGCAGCCTTGGTCTAAACAGCAAATAAAGTCATAAGATTCTAAATGATTTAATATTTTCCTTAGATATTTTTAATAATACACATATATAATTTTAAATACTAGTTTTGTTATTGCATATTAATTCCACTCTATATGAAATAAAAATTAACTATTCATTAATTATAAATTCACATTGAATAACTATTAGTTTTAATGAAACAAATGAATGACTGTCATATGGTGCTAACACACGTATGGACCGGACCGCGGACATAGTACGGCGGGTGGCCATTATTATTAGTCCCCCAAGTAGGGATGAGAATCCTTTCCGAATAAGATCGATTTTTGAATGGATTCGAATCTAAGTTTGATGAATCTATTTACAAAAGATTGAGGCTCAAAAGATTGATCTTTCAAACTAATAAAATATCTACTACTGCGAGTGTCCTTTTTGTTTTCTATGATATAATGATCATCTGCAAATTAGGCAATAATAGAACAGTTCAATGTAATTTTTCCTTAGTAGGTTAGCCGTTTTTCTTTTTTTGTTTAATTGCTACTGATGACTTTTAGTGCTGTTATTAAAATTTATAGTATAATTTCGACCACTGCAAGAATACTATTTACGAATAAAAAGTCAAATAAAACATGTAGAAAAAATATTGAGCTCGATGTTTTGTAAATAAATTCTAAAAAATCGTTTTTTTTTTTTTTTTTTTTTAATCTTATTCCTCATCCCTACTTAGGCTAATGATGACCTCGGCCGTTTGACATATCATGTCCCCGGTCCGTACGTGTATTAACAGCAATAATTTCAACTTGTAAATAATATTTAGTTTTAAATACTATAATTATACCTATAGGTAAACTGCCTCGGTGGCGCAGTTGTATTACGGTGCGACTGCCGTTCTGACGTCTCGGGTTCGATCCCCGGGTCGGGTCAACTGGTATTGGGTTTTTCTACTCAGTATCATCCCGGAGTTTGGAATTTGTGCCCGATATGGCGACAGGCTCGCCCCCTGTCACATCTGGGACGGAACTAAGCTCGGCGAAATGTGGGTGGTGTAGTTCTCTGCATCACCTCTGCCTAACCCTTCGGGGATAACAGGCGTGAGCTTATGTTATGTTATGTACCTATAGGTTATTGTAATTTCATTATAAGATAATTTTCTAATACATTATTTTTTTTATTACTTTCAGGTGTAATGTTGGACATGCCTCAACTTGTAATACAGTTGGCCAAACAGCTGGCTTCTTTCTTGGATATGTACTATTTCTTGCTCTCGAATCTCCATACTTTTGCAATAAATACTTACGTTCAGAACCTCAGGACGTAGGTCTTGTGACGCTCGCAAGCTTTTTACTATTTTGGGGATGGATTTTTTTAATAACAACAACATTAATAGCGATCTTCAAACATGAAGCGAATGAAACAAATAGAAATGAGAGTCAAGTGAAGGGTGTTAATGATATTATGAATGCCTACAAACAATTGTATACAATTATTAAACTGCCTACAGTGAGGACATTAGTCCTTGTACTTTTTACTGCCAAGGTAATAATTAATTAAATGACAATGTTTATTTATATTGTGCTCTGTTGTGCTAATCGGATATTTCGTAGCTTCAGTGCTTATTGGTTCAACTTCCACATCAAAATAAACACATAATGCATATCTATAAATAGTTTTTATCTATGTATAAAATTATAATTACTGATTCACAAATTATTCATATATTATAAAAAGGTTTTTAGAATAATATTTTGTTTTTTAAACTTTGTATTGTAAAAGGTAACCAATAGTAAATTAAACAAATAAGCACTGAGGTGATTTTAGTTAATCTGATAATCATCAATTAAATTCAAGTAAAGTTATGTTTTCAGTTAAGGTTAAATTGCAGTTTTGTATTTAATTACTCAAATGATATGTTTTATATGAGTGTTTACGCAGTGATGATATTAATATATTTTTAAAATACTTAAAATTAAATATTAATAATCAAATTATAATTATGTATAAAAATATTCACCATATTTTTATATTATTTAATGAATATATCTCATTAAAGTAAGGAATTCTTTCAGCTTGGTTTCTGTGCTGCGGATGCCGTTTCTGGACTTAAACTAATTGAAGCTGGAGTACCTAGAGAAGATTTAGCCCTATTAGCCATTCCATTAGTGCCGGTTCAAATAATTATGCCAGTGGTAATTATATCTGTTTTCTACATCTATTCTCTTGAAAGTTTGTTATTTCAGAAACTAGGAACCCTTACTTTACGAAATAAAAGCTATGTCATCATTCCCTATTGTATTACGCATTCTAGTTTTATCTACATTAATAATATAAAGAAGAAAGATTTGTATTTTTGTATGTAACAAATAAAACTTAAAACTACTGGACCGATTTGGATGAAATTTGGTATGGAGTTAGTTTGAAATCCTGGGAGTGAGTTCAGTTTCTGTTCCAAAAATCCCACAGGAACTGGAACTATGCTGGTAAAACCGTAGAGAGCAGCTAGTATATTACAAAATAACTTTAAGATATTTAAGTAGTTGTTGTTTATCATTTATTATGGCCATGCATACATGTTCTTTAGCACTAACTTCATATTATTTTTCATACCTTCCAATGAAATGGTATCCCTATTGTAGGGATATAGGTAGGTATATTCCAAGATTTTTTTTTCCACCTTAGAATCTAGAATTCTACTATTATTTTTAATTTCACTTGTGCACACTAAAAGTCAATAACCAAACTATATCGTGTAAAACTCCACTAAAATTACAAATGCCCACTGAAAATTAATGAATTAAAAACAAGGTTTACTATACTCATGACAAATGAAAAACTCTTTGGTAGTTTTTTTATAAAATGAATGAACTTTTACTATAACTATGTTTATAATCTAGCTTATTTAATTACAGATATTAGCTAAATATACAACAGGTCCAGCTCCACTTTCGTTGTGGCTTAAGGCGTACCCACTGCGACTACTTGTGGGGCCACTTGCAGCTGCATTAGTCGCTATTACTCCGACACTTCTCGGTGACTCTGGACCCTCATACTTCTATATATTCATTCTATTGATGTTATATGTGTTCCATCAGGTCAGTATTTTAGATACAGAAAAATAAGGTATTCGGTTCATTCCAATTCAAATCGACCAATAGTTGGAATCAACCCGTTTCGATTTGGACAAATTTTGTTGAGAAGCTTTCTTTAATCATAAAACGAAGGTATGCTAAAGGAAAAATATTTTTTTTTATAGCTCCCAAGTATCCTCTTTAAAATAATTTGTGGCCCATTTCTGGAACTATACTAATTTTTGAGATATGCAAAAAAAATTATATTGAAGATCTTGAAAAATGGCGAAATTTTGAATATCGCATCGGTCGATCTCAGGTGGAATGACCCATTCGTTTTGTGTGAGCGTTTTATTTATGTTACAATCCCATTTGATGGTTTAGCAAACTAAGTGTACATCTTCAGATAGTTCACTCTGTACATTTTCCACTCGTCATCTACTTAAGTCACAATCAATCTGTATTATTACTTTACGGACAAAGTTTTTGAACTTTATACTGTCTCTTCTTAAAATATTTCTTATTGGATAGAATACTAACCTATTTTTCATGTACTGAAAAAACTCTATTTAAATATATCCAAAATTACATATTCATATTTGATTAATGTTTTCGGAAGGTGTAATTAGATTGAATAACAAAAAAAATATTAAGCCATCTACGAATGAGACTGTTTCTATTGGTATATTTATGTATATTCGTTCTGATATTATTTCTTCTTAACATAAAAAAATAATAATAATAAATTTCTTCTATTTTAGTAAATATAATAAATAGTCTATTTTAATATGACAATAAAACATATAAAAATATTATTTTATTTTAATTTTCAAAGCAAGTTTGAGGTTAACATTTATATTGTTTACCAGATATTGTTTTGTATCTAGTGACGTCATGAGCTAAAAGGTAGCGTTTTCGCGCGGGAATTAACAACTTAAATATCTTATCCACTTGAGCACTAACCTGGCGTTTACGCCAGCTTTCCATTGTTTTCCTATTGTCTCATTTTTATGGAATTTTTTGGTCACTTATTATTGTCATTTAAAAAGAATCGATTAGTATTATTATCATTGAAGGAACAAAATAAAGTCAACGATTTTTTTTATAGTAAAATACCTTATTATGAAAGAATGTATAAGTGTTTATGCGAGTGAAGCCCAGCGGCAGTGCCAGCGCACCTCTTGTATATCTGTAAGTGGTATAATGTTTCCAGACATGTCTGTATTGTATGTTCGTGGCTGTCATGGCGTTTTTCGCCAAAGTATCGGATCCAACAGTCGGCGGTACATATATGACGTTACTGAACACGGTATCGAACCTTGGCACTAACTGGCCCAACACTCTGGCACTCTGGGCCATAGACCATTTGACATACAAGAGCTGTTCCCTCGCCGAGTTGAGCGATAACAGATGCTCTACACAACTCGAAGCTGATGTAAGTATTATCCTTATGTTATACTAGCTGATCTCTGCGGTTTCACCCGCGTAGTTCCCGTTCCCGTGGGATTTTCGGAATAAAAATTGTATGACCTACGTCACTGTCTCTGGATTTCAAATTATCTACATGAGAAATTTCATCGAAATCGGTCCAGTAGTTTTTAAGTTTATTCATTACATATAAAAATACAAATCTTTCCTCTTTTTAATATTAATGTAGACTAGCTATGTGCTCGCGGCTGCGTCCGCCTTTCATAATGTATATTCTACGCTTGTATAATTTTATACAAAAAAAAAGCCGTCCATATCTGTCCAGCCTTACCGATTACCGATTATAAACAGACAAAAAAAGAAAAAGACAAAAATTTTATTTTTGGTATAGCTGTCGTATATAAGATCATATCTAATTACTAAAAAAAAAAAAAAAAAACATTACAAACGGACACTTCAGTTTTATTTATTAGTATATAGATGTTATTTTCTTTTACAGCTGTGTAAATCGAATGGCGGTGTATGCGACACGCGTGTCGACGGATACTACGTGGAGACCGTTCTGTGCCTTGTTATAGGTTGCCTGTGGGTCCGATGGGGCCGGCCCACCATAAACCGTTTACAGCGGATGCCCGGCTCCGCCTGGCAGATAGACCGGTTCAATAGATAATACTGAATCTCGATATCGCGTGTATTATTAATTTAAATCAATCATTACGTGTTGTGAAAATGTTTACAGACGGCCGGCTCAATGGCGAAGAATATAACATTAAATTTCCTTAATATTTATTTCAACAAAAAAACTTTCAGGTCGATGCTTTTGAATTAAATAAATTTATTTATATCTTCCAGCGATCACGAAACCTAAGAATGGTCGTTTAAATTAATTAATCTCTTTAAAAATTTCTTATTATTTTTAAATATAATATGATTATACGATTACTGTTAATTACTTCCGTAAATGAAACTTACACTCCTAACTTATATTTTTGCACCTTGAAATTTGAGTTTTGAAAAAACTTAATAAATACGAGTGAAAAAAAACAAGTATTATTAATTAATTAATTACTTAAAATGATCGTATCGTATAATAAATAAAGTTTATTATTTTACAGACGTCATTATGAAATGTTTGAAATTTGGAAATTTAATATTTAATTACCTAATTCACTCATCATACTTTTCAAACGTACAATTTAATTGACTGTTACGTGGGTCAAGGTTATTTTAAGTTCAAGTTTAGGTTAAGGTCAGCACACGTAACGGGAAAGCCGTAAGATGAATATGTTGATAAAATCAACTATGTGGTTGTGCACCACATAATTTTATGCTTAAAGCAGTTTTAAAATGTTTTTTTTTTAATTATTCTACTTCTACTTGACTGGAATATTTTTAATTGAAATTTTAATTTTGTTAACTGAAAATATGATTATTTTTTTGACTTTTTGTTATTATTATAATGTAAAATCCCTCGTAATTATTAAAAAAAAAAAAAAAAAAAAAAAAAAAAAAAGCAAATAAGTAGACATTGTTTGCGTAATCAAAAATAAGCAAAGCGTAAATAAACAACCGAACACTCCCCCGCTCCCCTCCTGTTATGGTTTCGCCACACAACGGGCGCGTAGAGACCCTAGTGGGCTTTTATTATAGAAGGGGTAGCGCACGGCTCACGTCGCTGCGATGTCTTCTATAGAAACATTGCGCTGGTGTTCCGACCAGTTCGCTCTGTGGCAAAACCATTAATGCTTACGTAATACAGAATGGACGATTGAATTCAGTTGTAAAAAAAAACAAATGAACAGTCGGTGATAGGTATTCGAATTAAATTATTATATAACTTGTATAATTGAAATAGGATTAGGACATTGCATCACGTTTGATGAAATTGTACTGTACAAAAATAGTTTAAACTTAATACTTTCAAATATAAATACTTAATATTTTAAAATAAAACTCATTAAAACCGCATATACTAGAATTTTTCCTTTAATTTTCGGGGCAAAATTAGCCCTCAATTCTTGAGACTTCATTGTATTACTCATGCTGTAGTTATATGTATGTACCTTATTACTATTACGAATTATAATTTATCTTAAATATACAATTAGAAGATTATTAAAGTTTATTTTTATTCCACACATATAACTATAAACTGGTTGGAACTTTGACATAAATATAATGAGATCCACGCGGTTAAAATACGGTTCATAATCATTTACAATAAGAAATGACAATTGACAACAAGAAATACACTGAATACTATAACTTAAAATTCCATATTAATACACTTTATTTATGATTTTGATTTTGTACGTCATTACTTGTTGTTTTAATGAAACTCCATGTAGCGATGCTTGACACACCAACATTATTGATATATTTACTATGCGATGCCTAATTTACCAGCTTTCGATATTAAAAGATGCATCGATATAGGTATGTAGTTCAAAGCATCAAAATAACGTGTTCTTGCGATTCGATAGGATTAGTTTTAAAACAAAAAAAAAAAAAAGAAAAGATAATTGTACCGATAGGGGTAGTATATGATATTTTCACTATGTACGTAAATCAGATAAGGTTTTTTCCTTAAACTAGGATAAAAGAAATTAAATTACAATTTACCTACATTCAAATCCCCCACCACAAAGACGGACTTCAATGACATTTAACACAAGATTTAAAAATTTAAATCGCCCCAAAATATTTTTATTTAATACTAAACATTCCTATATCTTAGTTTTATTCTTTCCTTACATCGATGTATTAGAACAAATCGGCAAAACACGGCACCGTTTAAATGTATCACAGTCGACACAAGTAAAATCTTGAATCTTCTGTATGAAGATCCCAGACAATGTTCATAATAACGTACTTTACATAAATACCAGTCTACACACGGAAAAAATGGATAAGAGATATCGTTTTTACGTCCTAAAATTGGACGGTAAACCATTATTGTGGATCACATAAACCGATTTCTTTATATCCGCTCTGTGGTAATTTTGAAACACGACGGTAGGAGTAATATTATTCTGTGAACACGACTGTGTGCGAGCGCGGAGAGTTCCCCATAATTATAGTTACGTCCCACTTACTCTATTCCGTGATTCTACACATAAATGTTGCCTGTTTAATGTTTTATTCTGTTATATCTACGATTGTAACTTGTAACCTAAGTCATAATATAGAATTTAAAGCGGTATTACTTTAAGAGTCCTAAAATGTGTAATAACTCTGTGTCTAATATTCAGTATTTCCAGTATTATATTATAGTCTTTGCCTCAGTGTATACTTTCTGCATGTCATATTATTGTTATAGAAATAAAATATTGTATATGATTCCTCAATGAAGTCCGTTCTTAAATAAATTAATACACAAACATTTATTTTAATTCTCTTGTAATTTTACACTATCAGTCATATATATAAATATATATTACATGTTATAATCTCAGTGCTTTGACCACAATCTCACCTGATGTTAAGTGATGATATAGTCCAAGATAGTAAACACACAAAGCCTAGAGGTACACTATTTTTCAAGTGATTTTCAAACTTGAGGGTGGTAGCTACCCAGGCGAGCATAGAAAATCACCTACCACTATGCTATTGTTTCCTCACGATGTTTTCCTTCACCGAAAGTTCAGGCTAATTTTAAAGTTGAAGAGGTGGGCTCGAACCGGCATCCATTGACGTGAAATCCGGGCGCACTACACGCTGCGCGCCTTCATCGCTATAAATGTAAATATATATTATGGTAACACTTATGAGTGGATACGGTTGTTTGTGATAATACAAAGTAATTTGTAAAGCTACAACATACAGGGAAATAATATTAAGGTTTTTTATTTAGATTTTATTTTTAGTACACATCGGATGTACTCAATAACACTTAAATTAATATTGGTGTAATAACAATGCTATATGATGAAATTCGCTATAATTTTACAATATATTTCTTTACAATAAAACGATAAATATAATATGTATTTCAATAACACACTTAAAACTATGTATAATTTTTCAAAAATGCAGGGTTTCCTCAAATTATAATCCCTCAAAATTCTCTAGATGTTCCCCAAAAAAATAAGGTAATTAAAATCTTATTTTATATGACTTAGGAGTATATCCTGTGAAAATAGTTGCAAAACGAACCGACAGGCGTTGTTCTAATTTCCTTAAATTAAATTTTGAGATTATGTGATTTTTATCTATTTTTATTTATATTAATTAGGAATTTATGTTTTTTTTTCTGTTTCTGAAATGTCGTTCTTATCGAATGAATAAATAATTTTTTGTCATTGAACAACAGCAACAACAATAAAATATTTGTTTTCGTAAAAATCCATTATTCAAAAAATTGAGGAAACCCTGGAATGTCTGTCGGAAAGGTCTGTTTGTATTACTAAGATCATAAATTCTTACACGTTTATATCAGTTGTCATATATCATATATAATTACATTAATATTACAGGGTTACCATCAGAGATAAATAATAAATTACCGTTAAAATTACATTATAACCGCGACGTACAGATAAAAAATATTCTGTTAATTATTTATTTTATTGTTTTTTGCAAAATGGTATTTTAATTCCGTTACGCCCTAAGAATCATCTAACAAACTGGAGATAGCTCACTTTGTTGTGGTTCAACTTTGAGTCATTTAATGTATTGACTTTTGTCAGTAAAGCCCGATGAAGCTGTCAAGATTTACAGGTCAACAACATTAGTAACTTAGGAATAAACATAAATATCCGTCATATGTGAAGACAGCGATTATCGTATCTTCGCCATTCAAGGATTGTTGTTTTTAATAGAATGTACTTGGTATCAGATACAACGCAGTTATTTTTCAGGACCACATTTTCATGCACTAACATATAACACGCATTACAGTGCATCCCACACCCCTGCACACTACATGCAGGTACATGGGTTCTGTAATTGGACCTTGAGATCCGTAGTTTCCCGCAACAACCATAGGTATAGTTAGCTAGGGAAAATTTCCACGGAATTTACGTCTCTAGTAAGAAGCCTAAACCGAAGTCCTGGTTGAACGCCCTAAACGCTCAACTCAAAAGTTCGTTGAGGCCATTTAGCAATTATTCACACACACACAATATTCCGAGAAATTAATTATATAAATAATGTCATTTCATTCAAGGTCGCTTTTAGATCATTATTTAAATGGCGTTTATAGTGATGTCCTATTTTTAAATACAATATTGAATAATCCCTCAAGGTTTATAGAAATAGTATTCATCATATTACTACAAGTAAAAATGGGCTTCTTGTTAAATATGGTAACCATGTAAACGTTATTTTATAGTTATTAATTAAAGAAATTCGTAAGCATACTTTTAATAATATAGCTAATGTGACATATCTCATTTTTTTGTAAGTACATAGTTTAAAATATATTTTATCTAAGTGGTATTTTAGCACTTACGAAATTTTAGTATATGAAGTTGTAAAACAATTGAATTTTATTAGTATGTGACATATTTTATTTTTTGTTATACTTAATAAAAATAATTAAATAATTTAAATATTTTTTTACTCTTTATGTATAACATAGAACACGTTTACTTTTGCTTATGCAGTTATAAGAATATCAAAAATATATCTAGGTACTTAATAAATAATATAAAAAAATAAATAAAAAAAGAACACCTATAGAGGTTCTATGAAATAGCGATTTTTTAATTTAATAAAAATCAGTATAATATTCTATTCTGGTATGTAAATTTTTTTTATATATCCCATAATCTCACCTGGTGTAAACACACTAAACCTGGAGGTACTAGTTCTCAAATGATGCTGCCGGAACTCACCTATTGGTGTTTGGCCTGTCGGCTTGACAGTGGTAGCTACACAGGCGGGCATGATTATAAAATGCTCTACCACCATATTATGGTTTTTATCAAGATGTCTTCCTGCACCTAAAACTCAGGCTCATAATAGAGTTTGTTAATTAGGTTCGAACCTGTATCCATTGTCACGGAATCCGAGCGCTCTACCAACTGCGCCATCATAATTATATTATAATAAATAATTTCAATGAAAGAAAGTAAATTAGGCAAGTAAATGTAAATTAAAAATATGAGTATCCGCTGGTTATTATGATTCTCTATTGCTTTAAATTTAGTATACGAAAATACAAGAAATTCACGATGTAAAATTGTTGCGTTTCGATTAATTTAATGTATGGCACAAACATGTTATGATTATAGGTAAAATAATTAATTATTTAAGAGGAAAAGTTTGTCCCTAAATAAACACTCAAGTTTACATGCAAATGACTCAATAATTATTCTAACGTGTAATAAGTATAATAATTAAAAAAAACCCTCCTGTGGATTGTATTAATATTTCCTCAACATTAAATAAAAGTGAATTTACATGACATGCATGTCGAAAATAATTATTAGTATGAGATAAATGTATGACTTCGGTTTTCAACCTATATGAAACACAAAAAACTTTGTTCTTCATTCTGAATACTTTGAACTGAAAAACGAAACGAAAACTCCGCTATGTTTTAAACTATTTCATATCAATCTCCGTCACGCTGCAAAAATCATAGTTTCAACACAAAGCGCCAGGACGCAAGCACGAGTTTACTGTAGAAGAGATCGCGCTCGGCTCGCGTTAGTATCCCGATCCGCCCGCTGTATGTCGAAACCATAAAACCTTTCAAATCTGGCGCGATTTGATTTTATACAACACAAATTACATTAATTAAATTTAAGTTTTTTTGAGTAGCAGAAAAAAAAAATCAGTAATAAGGTTTAGAACAGAATCACGGTTCGCGCCTCGAGAGTTCTTCGTCGCAGATGATTGGTTTTCTGTCGTCGCTTTTGCTTCCGCGACCGAAGCGTGTCACACGTCGCGCGATGGCGTTTGTTTTCTCTACTGCCCCCCAACCACCGTTATTACCGCCACCGCTTCCTGATCGCGACAGGAGTCCAGCTACACCCTCACCCAATTTACTATGATGAATACCGTACAGGAAGTAAAGCAGGAGTCCTGAAATTTGTTTACGTCATCATCAAAAGAAAACGTAAGTAATATTGGTATCCGATGTTAATACCAATTATAAACGTGTAACAATTATAAAGTTTAAATTATTCTTATTGAAACAAAGATGAAAACAAAACTAGATTCTCAGTAGGTAGCTAGGCTACTACTACTAATACACTAAATATATTAATAATTACCATACATATCTGAATAGTCATATGCCTTTACAAAATCGTACACAGATTAAACCTTAACAATAAAATATTAAGTAAAGCTATAGTTTTTTCTTACAAACAAGATAAAATATGATAATTTAGTAACATGAAATAAGTAGGTTTTCAATACGTTTTATGATGACGTAAGTTTTTATCGATACGTACCAATTGTCATCCAGATGGCAAAACGTGCCCAAGTTAAAGCGTTAAGATTGATCATCAGTTCAACGTTTAGCATCACACTGGCGGCGGGTAACAGCGGGACCCACGGCACGCGGAATGGCAATCGAGCCGGACTTTGTTGATGGGCTCGGATTATCACCAAGCCTAAGCATAAAAACATGGAAAAAAATCATTATCAATTCTATACAATTGTTATTCAGTTATACTATAACTGTCTAAATAAATAAAATTAAAGTGTCTGTTAATAATATCAAAATATTTTTTTTTTTACTAAATTGATACCTATACCAAAAATACAATTTCTAAAATTTTTGTCTGTATATTTGTAATCGGTAATCTACGGAACTGTTCGATCGATTTTGACGGGACTTTTTTGGTAGATCTAAAGTTACTCCGGGTAAGTTAGGGTACTTTTAATTTTCGAAAATAATAAGGGTTCCACGTAAAAAAATAAAACTCATAAAATTTTAATAAAAATACGATTCAATGCACAGTTTCACAGGCAAGTGCTATAATTTATGAAAAATATTTTTACTTTATCTAAGCACTAAAATTTTTTCAAGTAAATAATTAGGGTTCTGTATAAAAAAAATTAAAACGCAGTGAAAAATGTATGAAACGCGGGCGCAGCCGCTGGCACGCAGCTAGTATATAGTACATATAAACAAAGTCGAGTTAGTTATACTATTTAGAACTCAAGAAGGGCAGGACCGATTTTTATGATAGGTATTTGATTAGTTGGATTGGTCTCCGCCCCGAAATAAAATTAAGAAATTTTGTATGAGCTTTATGATTCTGAGGAGGTACGAAGATTGCGGATTAAGTTAGTGATTTTTTTTAAAAATAAAATTGTAAATTAACTAACATGTATGTAAATTGAATTCAAGGCAATACGAAAAACGCTCGTTCAACTAACACGCTAATATTATAAAGCTGAGTACAAAATCCGGTAATAGTGCCCACAAGCCAGCCGGTTCCGCCAGGAAGTGGTTGTGAGCGCACAGTGCCGCCGCAGCAGCCGTGAAAGTGTACACACAGCTGGTCACGACAGCACCCGGTGCTCTGCCCCCGACTAGAGGTTCCAGCCAAGCGTATTGAGCACGCAAGCGACCTACGGTCAAAGCTTCGAACATCTGGAAGTTAATTGATAATGTACGTTATTAAAAATTGGTGCATTTGGTAGTGGGGTCATATTACGCGTCTATAAGCAGTTTCGAACCCATCTATCCAACTATATAATAAACCTCAGCTTTCGGTGAAAGAAAACATCGCAAGGAAACCATAGAATGGTGGTAAAGCATTATATAATAAGGCCGAATTGGGTAACTCAAATTTCAAAACCTGTCACCAAGCATCAGTGGTGTTCAATAGGTGTATTTTTGTAGCATCACTTGAGAGCCACCATCTAGGCTGTGTTTACCATCCTGAATCACATTTGTCACTTAACATCAGTTGAGATTGAGATCAAAGCACTGAGCTTACACAGTAAAAAAAAGATGTTGTAAATACATACATAGGAGTGAGTATTTAACATATACATTAAGTCCTCATACAAGTTACGTTTATATTTACGAGTATTAATATGGAGATGATACGAAGATCACACGAGTTTTTTGCTTATTCTATTATCAAATTAGCATGTACGAGACCTATAGGCAATCTTCGTCCATATTTGACTAATTACTGTTAGTGACCAATTAGTTATTCTGGATCGAAATCAAGTTACGGTACTGTCGTCATGAACAGACTATTCAAAGATACACTAAAATCTAAGTAGATTGGCAAGACTACAGTGATAAATAATGCGTACAATTATGTATGGAATAATCACCTCGGAAGAAGATGAACCTCCGTCAGTAGCAGGAGTTCCAGAAGCGGAACTATCTTCTCGATCACCAGGCGAGTCCAAATGAGGTATTCCGAAATTCTTATCTTCCATCGTTGGTAAAGGACGGTATCTCAATATGATTACAGCAGCACTCACAATCGTATAGGCCAGTAAAGTTCCAATTGACATAAATTCCACAAGCTTTTCCAAATCAAAAAATAAAGCTATTAGCGCTGAGGATAAACCCGAGATAAAGAGATTAGCTATAGGTATTTGCGACTTGTTATTCACATCGCTTAGAAAACCGAACAGCAAACCATCTGCTGACATAGCATATAAACAACGAGGTAAAGAAAACAGAGATCCTAATAGAGTTGTTGTCATACCACATACAGCACCTACTGCTACAGCGTATTTTGCCCAATCAGCATGTACAGCCCCTAGGGCCGCAGGAAGAGCAGCTTCTGGATTAATGCTCTTATATGGTACCATTAAAGTCAACGCTAAAGCGACCAGTATATAAACAAATGCTACCATCGCCATTGACAAAATAGTAGCAATAGGTATAGAACGTGAAGGATCCTTAGCTTCTTCACTCGAAGCTGATATACTGTCAAAACCTACGAAGGCATAAAAACAGGTCGCCGCTCCAGCTAAAACACCGGAAAAGTGATACGGCATGAAACCACCGTTACTTTCTGACCAATTACTTATATCAGCGTAATAAAAACCCAAGAATATTACCAAAGAAATAACCAACAGATTGAGAATTGTTAGGCCGTTGTTAATATATGCCGAGGTTTTGACACCCACGGCAAGTATTAGGGAGGCAACTAAACAAATCAGGAAAGCCAATAGATCTGGGTAAGTCCCGAGAAGAGTTTCATGGAGTTCACCCGTTAATGATTTTGTTGCATTACTAATTGCTCCATCTAACATTGCGTCTAAATATCCGGACCAAGCTCTGGCTACTGATGCCGCTCCTAAAAATATTATTTTCTCGTTAATTTCATTATTTTGATAGCCCGAAGAACAATGTTATGCATGTTACACAAGCAACTTACCTATAATATATTCTAGTACAATATTCCAACCAATTATAAACGCCCAGAATTCTCCGATACTGACATAGGTGTAAGCGTAAGCACTACCAGCCCTCGGTATTCTAGTTCCAAACTCCGCATAACATAACGCGGCTAGTGTCGATGTTATCCCAGCTAGAAGGAAACTCAAGGCAGTAGCTGGTCCAGCCATATACCTTGCCACGGTTCCCGTTAGAACATAAATACCAGCCCCAACCATATGCCCGACGCCTAAAACGAATATTATAAAATGAAAACATATTTAATACTCTCTGGCCGTTTGTGTTAAAATTTGACTTACCAAGTAAAGTTATATCCAACGTAGTGAGACACCTATTTAACGGTGTATCCAAAGAGTCACCATATATAGGCTTGCGGCGATTCATTTTATGACAAAATCCCGAAAGGACATGGCCCAATATTTTATGCCTGGCGCCCGGCATGGTTGCTATCTAGGAAAGTAAACGAGTATTAAGAACATAAATGTATGTTTAATCATTCATTTTTATAGCGTTCTATAAATTATTCAAATGAAGAACTTGCAAAGCTTAGATAACGTTAAAGTAAACATGCAAGTCTAAAGTTAACCGACATTCCGTCTGAAATAGGAATCAATGAAAACTTTACTTCTCCTTTTGCAAACGATTTTTCTTAAAAAATCTTCTTAAATTCTAAAATACATTTATAATTATAGAGATAAACTCACCCTGATACTTACTTTGGGTCCAGCTGACGACTTTTGCAACAGCCTATGTCAAACTGTTTAAAGAAACAGTAAAACGGCGCGCGCATCTAATCGATTTCTAGATTCAACATAGATGACTTACAATGCATTGTATGCAAATATTTATTTATATTCGACGAGTATATTTAGAACATTTAAGTTTAAGTTTGTTTTCTGTTATATGAATATCCAAGTAATCTTTTATAAAGCTGAAATAGATACAAAAGTTATTTTTGGGGATCACCCACCATGACCTATATTATTATTATCTGTGTATTGACCTGATTTAGAAACTATAAAGTGGCTATTACCTTGAGCCAAGAACCCGATCCCTGTAAAACGAATAAACAAAATAGTTCGTCTGACGAACTATCCAATTGAATTTGTAAAAATATTGAACATTTATTTACTACTTTTACTATATTTTGTTAGTGGAATGAAGCTAGATTATCCATGTTTTGTAGGTTTCAAATGTTCATACTTACATTTTTTAGCTTTCTATTATTTCATTAATATTCATATATATTTATTTTTATTCGGTATCACTTTTCGTCTTGTGGGACTTCATTTCGTCTATTTCTAATCTAATTGGATTTGCCTGTACAGGTTTTGAATGAAAAATATTATCTACTAGCTGTGTGGCCGCGCCTGCGCTCGTGTTTCATATATTCTTCGCTGTGTTTTATTTTATACGGAACCCTAATAATTCTTTAACCCTAATTATTATCGACAAAATAAAAGTTCCCTAAGTTAAGCGGATTAACTTCAGCTATCTACCAAAAAAAAGTCCCGTGGAAATCGTTCCAGCCGTTCCGGAGATTACCCGGAACAAACAGACAGACAAAATTAAAAAAATATATATTTTGGTAAAGGTATCGTACATACATTCATATCTATTTAGTAAAAAAAAAATATTTTGTTATTACAGACACTTCAATTTTATTTATTAGTATAGATTACCCACAGTTACATTATATAATAGGAAAACTTCTTCTCGCATTTTATCCGTTAGTGCTATTGAAAAATCAAGAAGTAGTGATTAAAGGTGAAAGAGAATGTTTTTTTTTCTCTTTATTTTTTTAAGGGACTTTTGTCTTAAAAGACATTCCAGTCCCATCATAACTAATCTTAATTTATTCATAAATAATTTAAAAAACAACTGGAAAAAAATTAAATTTCTATAAATTATAAACTAAATTTAAAAGAACACAGGATTCTGGCAGACTCTGGTGTTGGATCTGCCAGAATTGTATGCACCAACATTCCAGATAGTAATACTAAACTTAGTAACATGTGTCATCCTATTGTTATAAATAATTGAACATTCCATCAAGAAATGATGGACATCATCCTGTTATACTTGTTACATAAAGGAGAATCTGTAGTTTTCATGAGATATCCAAACTTTCATGACGTAATGCAGATCTTAATCTTAACATTGTAACGAAAGAATTACGGTCCATGTTGATTTATTTAAACCTGGGAATAGGTGGAGGCTGACACTGAATGATTGGATACCAAATTCCCTTCTCCTTAGATACTAAATCAAAATATTCTGTCCACATGTCACTACAAATACCCTTACATTGCGACAAATACTCTTACTCGAATGTTGTAAGAAATGTATTGAATATGAAGGTGGACAGAGTTATTGACGGGTTATTGAATATAGGAGAAGAGTAAGACCAAAGAAAAGATGGATAGATTATGTGAAAAATAATAAGGTTAGAAAGGAGTGAATGTGGATATGAACTCAAATAAAGTTGAATGGATGAAGAAGACATGTTGCGCCGAACCCAAATGAAAATGGGATAAGGACAGGGAGATGGCGATAAGAATTCTCTATTTCGGATTTAATGCAGGGGTCAGCTAATGGCAGACCGTACTCCTGCTTGTATAGATACGAGTTACAACAATAAACTCTTATATAAAGATATAAAAAAATAACTATTTTTTACTAAATACATATGAATGTATATAAAATAACTATATAAAAAATACAGTTTTTAAAACTTTTGACTGTCTGTTCCGGCTAATCTCTGGAACAGCTGAAACTATTTTGACGGGACTTTTTCTGGCAGATAGCTGAAGTTACTCCGTGTAACTTAGGTTACTTTTATTTTTCGGAATTAATTAGGGTTCCACGTAAAAAAAAATCAACTCATGACAGTATGAACAAAATACGATTCAATGGACATCAGCATCAAAACATTATTTTTCAATTATTATTTAAGAGGATGTGCTAGCGGCATTTTTTCCATACAAACATAGTCCCCTGTTTCCTCCCTGGATAATGTCAATAGTATAGATTATGGTCAATAGTCTTATATCAAATAATATATATTCACCACCGCCATGACCGTGCGTTTTAATTTTCTCCATAAACTAATTATTGAAGAAACTGGGAGCCTATGAATATGAAAAAAAAATGCTCGTTTTGGCGTAATTTTCAGACGTTCGTCAAACACATTTGATAAATAAAATTAATAAAGAGCAAAACGTAGAGACGTAGTCTTTCTTATTCCATAACTGAAAGGAAATTAAAAATCGGTTCAGTTTTGGAGTAAGTGATGTTTTCGTCTATTTTGCATAGATAAAATCAGCCTGAGCTGCAGTTGTCTCTTTCGTGTTTTATATATAACTCTTACTTTGGAGCGCAACGCGGTAGCTTTAGATTTCTCAAATACCTTCTTTCCAAATTTGACGCTGACCGCATTACCTCTTAAGAGTATCATCTTTTCAGCATTGATCAGTTGCGGTCGAGTCACATTCTAGTTCCTTGTCGGCTCTTCTTAATGCCAGACATGTATTCAGTACACTATTGGGAGTATTTTTGATATTTCTTACTTAAAGAAACTTTCACTAAAAACTATTCGATACAAAAAAATTGTCACCCAAACATACATTTTTCTAATACTCAAGTAGTCACTTGTATTTACGCTTGTAACATAGTTATAATTAACTAACAAAGGGGTTCAACAGCGATACGTGATTGTAATAGAAAAAAAAAAAACGATTATTATACTGTAGTGTTTTTTTTTTCATCCAATCCAGTCTACTATCGAACCGGATGAAACTGCGAGTTTGTGATTACTGCGACCTTGTCAGAGTACTCACGCCACGGTTAGGTAATAAACGAAAAATTCAAAAACTTATAATAAAACCGTTGACATTTTATAAGGAATGAAATAAACAAATATAAACTAAGTAGCTACAGTTTACTTGTGTAGTTTTTTATATTTATTTATAACTAATTGTGTGTCCCGTTACTTATATTCTTCACTGCCCTTTAATTTTTTTACTCGGAACCCTAATTATTTTCACAATAAATAAAGTAGCCTAAGTTAAACGCAGAGTAAATACAGCTATCTATCAAAAAAGTTCCGTCCAAATCGGTCCAGCCGTTCTGGAGATTAGCCGATACAAACAGACAAAAATGTACATAATTGCATTTTTGGTATATGTAGGTATCATATGTTCATATGTATTTAGAAAAAAAAAATACACTTCAATTTTATAAATCAACGGCAACAAAAATTGATTTCCTTTGAACATCGCGCTATGGTTGTATTGTCTTCAATTATACATGTGTTTCGAAACAGTCTACGCTTCATCACGCACACACTTCTGGTCCCCCTCCAGTGGCGGTCCAAGACGTGCTCCGTTTCCCAACTGGGCTGGTCCTTGACGCCGCTACCAGGGCAATACAGTGATACTGACCAAGCATTACACGCACAACATAGGTCCTGTAAGGAACCTTTTTTTCAAATTAATAAATAAAAAATGTAGGGATTAGCTAGGATTAAAATTCCGCAGGTGTTTTTTACACACAGGTAACGGCCAAGCTGAGGTTAGTAAACCCATGGTTTCAGTGCAGCAATAATGAGGCAGGGCCTATTTATTCCCGCACAGAATTCGGATTTTTATGTATAATTTTTACAAAATTAGTGCCGAAATATTTTTTTTTTGTGTTTTTTACTGTATTATGTTGTGTGGCACAAATAAATACATTCTTCCTTACTACTTTCAACATTCTTTACTTAATTCCTTAATGGTGGTACGTTTAACAGTCCAACCATTCAACCAAAAGACGTCCACTGTTGGACATAGGTCTCCCCAAAGATCTCCACGACGACCGGTCTTGCGCCACCCGCATCCAGCGGATTCCTTCACCAAGTAGTCGGTTCGCCTTGTGGGGGGCCTACCCACGCTACGACTTTCGGTGCGTGGTACCCATTCGAGAACTCGTTGGCCCTATCGGGCATCGGTTCTGCGAGCAATATGCGCAGCCCACTGCCACTTAAGTTTAACAATTCTTCGGGCAATTTCGGTTACTTGGTTCTTCTGCGGACCTCCTCATTTCCGATTCGATCACGCAGTGAAATTCCAAGTATAGCCCTCTCCATTGCCCTTTGAGCAACTTTGAGCTTCCTTATTAGGCCCATTGTAAGCGACCACGTCTCAGTGCCGTATGTCATCACTGACAACACACTGGTCGAAGACTTTCATCTTGAGACACGTTTAAAAGTAAATAAAATAAACTATGTAAATAAAATACCTTTATTATTGTTACTAAAATAATTAGTTTAGAGGTACAAATTGTGTAATTTGTATTGTACTACGTCCTGACATGTGAAAATAACGCGTAAATTTTATTACCTTCCTATGTTCCGAACTCATAACTCTATATTTATTATAAATGAGTGTGATCACGTCGAAACGTTATCGTAAACTTTGAATAATCATTTTTGAGGTATATGATATGGGTAGGTAGAAGTAAATAAAAAAATTATAAATTGGCGAACATTTTTAAGAATATTTGTCTATGACTCTAAATTCTTCAGTACTCTAAACTATGTAGTAATTGTCTACTTGTTATTTCTATTCAGGAATTTGTACCTATAATCCATTAGGTTATTTTCATGAAACCAAATATATTTGTAGTCCCTGTTATTGTGATGACATTATTTAAAATAGAGAGCAATTTCACTTTGCATTGATCTTTGCATTACATTATAATTAACATATTAAATATTACCTTTGAAACTGTATATTAATCATATTAAATTATGCACGTATATATTATTAAAATCTTTCAAATTATTTGGCATTATTACCAGACTTATTTTTATATTGTAAAGAATATCTTTATGGAACTGACAAATACAATTAAGCTGGCAGTAAAAATAAGTCTTATTATCAATCAGTTTATAATTTATTACATGAAATTAATTCGAGAATTTCATAACCTATATTAAACATTATCACCATCATTTATAAACATTATGATGTATATATAGATACGAATCAGTGGATTTGGCATGCACCCAAACAATAAAAATATTGAATTAAAATTTAAAACTAAGTAAATACTTAGATGTCATTGTTTAAAAAATACATTATAAATTTAAAAGTAGAGATTTGTAAATAAATAGTTATCAAATGGTGTTTTGTTATAAGACAGACATTTAAATTTCCAATTAATTTATCATTTCATTTCCGCTTAGTTACATGATAGGCATCTTATAGATAAAAAATAGTATCACATAAGATTATAAAAATATAGATTATACATTGCAAGCTTTTACTCAAGATGTTATGTTTATAAAACACTAAAAAGTACATTGTGATACAAGACATTGTAGTATACCTGTCCAGTTAATAGTAATATTAAATTAATGATTTATTATTATTAGTTTCATAAATTACATTTTACCCTTCAAGATACTAAGTAACTGTATAAATAACCTACTTCTGGACAGATCAGAAATTTAAATAGCATAAAATTAGAAATCTTATTCAATCCTCAATTATTATATAAAGACAATAATTTATACCAATAGTTTGAATGAACAACATAGTTGTTACAAGTCGTACTTAATAAGTACTTACATTAAAATCCTTAACACTTATTCCATGTATTTCCATTATGTTTAAAAAAGAAAACAAATATTCAATCATTTCCAATTTGTTTCAATGAAATAAATTATAAAATACTCAACATGTTATATCTTCTTGGATAAATTACAACAATAAAATTTATTTCCTAGCACCTTAATTTTTCTACATTTAACTTCTGATTAATTACTATTACATTATTTATATCACATTTAGGTAAATTGCACATTCAAAGAATAAATGAAGAGCAATGAAGTTTGTACACTGTTATTGTTCAATATATTGAATTATTTCATATGAAAGGTTTATAGAAATAACACTATCCACCTGTACCATTAAAGTACTGTGCATGTTTTGTATATGGAGCAGCAATATGGTAAGGAGGAGGTTGCCCTCTTCCATATATTGATTCTGATATACTATTAGGACTATGCCTATGGCTAATTACACTAGGAGGGTTTGATGAAGCAGGTATGGCATCATATAAATCGTATATGTTTTGACTAGAAGGTGATTGAACATGGCTGTAACTGCCATCATCAGATATAAGTGGTGTATTTGTCATTCGATATGGATTAGTTTCATTGGTGTGACCTGTAGGAGAGTATAATTCTGGGGATTGAGATGCAATATATGTTGGACTACCTGCTGATATGCCATAAATATTAGCATTTGGTGTATGTGTTTGATGAACAGAAGTCTGATAATCATGACTTTCTACAACTGGACCTTGATATATATTATTATAATTACTTAAATTTGGCATTGTTGTAGAGCTAACAACATGACTCACTGTATGAACTCTGGAGTTAGGTAGATCTCTAGTACCATGAGAATGATATCCATAATCATAATTACGTTGACCAAATATTTTTTCTTTGGCACATGCATAGGTTTCACCATCATATCCCCTTTCATGATAATTAATTTCAGGTACAGTGTGACATACATGATCTTTTCTAGTATAATAAGATTCAAAGGTAGGTGTATTGTTCATGACCTGCCTAGTATTGTAAGTTTTATCATTGAAATGTGGTGACAATATAGTTTCACTATGTGCCATTCTACCTTGAGAGTTCAAACTTGGTCTTTGTGCATGATTGCGAGTGTCATCTAAACTGCTTCTGTAATTAGTGTCATTTGTATTTTGATAATTGTTGTAATCCATTTGTGTACCATAGACATTCTGAGGTGTAGGAGCACTTGATCTGTCTATATTTTGTCTTGATGTATACTTTTCATTTTGTTGAGTGTTGTATTGATTTTGTGGCAACATGCAAGGGCCAACATTTTCACTTTTATGATGTTCAGTTGTATTTGTAGTATTTTCAGTATACAGTGCATGATCAACACTTTTATACGTCATATCTTGCTCATGTGCAAGATCCAGTGGTTTATCATATGCATTTTCAAGGGACACATTATCATAGACAGACATTTTCATTATATCTTGTGTAACTTCTAAATTTTCTTTACTTCCATTTTTTGATTCCTTTTTGTTATCAGATGCAAATCTTTGTTGTAATGTTGGTGTTATTTTAGCTGCTTTAATATGTACAGCATTTTGCATTGGTGGTGTAACATCTTGCGTACCATCTTTATGAATGTTCCTGGCATGTTTAGCTAAAGCTCTTAATTCTTTTGGGTATGGTGTTGGAGCTCTGCGTAACTGTCCTGGTTTTTCTGGTATCTTTGGAGCAGCTTTCATGTCTTCAAAGCTTATATGGCGAGCAGAGGTCTGAATTTCACCATTATCAGACTTCTCATTATCAGGTTTTTTCTCAATGGTATTTAAAGGCACTTGAGGGAAGAGAAAACAAGTCAAAACTTGTTCATAGGTGTGAGGGTCAACTTCAGAATGCATAGGCACTAAAGGTTTACTTTGATTTTCTGACAGCCAAAGGGCCACTAAATTATCACAATTTAACAAAGTTTGTGGAAGGCAACTTAGTGAGTTTCTCACTAAGTTTAAAACTCTTAATGAGGATAAATGGCCAATTTCGGAAGGGATCTTAATTAATTTATTTGCTCGAAGTGATAAAACTGATAACTTTATACAACTTCCTATTTCTGGAGGGATTGATCGGAGCATGTTGTCATCAATATTAAGATATTGTAATTTTCTAAGCAGTCCTATAGAAGAGGGGATTGTATCCAAATAATTACACATAAGCATCAATTCTTCAAGGTTTGTCAGTTGACCTATACTTTCTGGTATATTATACAGTCTATTATTATCTAATTTGAGAGTAGTGAGATTACTTAGCTGCCCAATAGTATCAGGCAGTTGTGTTAAATGATTCAAAGATAAACTTAAATCTTGCAAATGTTTACAATTTCCAATTTCAGGAGCAAGTTCTTCTATCATATTATTACTAGCTTCTAAATGTATCAGATTTTCCAGTGGTTTCACTACACCAGAAATACATGTCAAACTATTACTGTCAATCCATAATTCTCTTAACTTCAAGAACCTTCCTATTACTTCAGGGAATTGTTGAAAGTCATTTTGTCCAATATCCAATCTTAATAACTCTGTAGAACGAGATAGTGATTTAGGCAAAATCATGAGATAGTTATCTCTTAATTCTAGAATCCGTAAACTTGCTAATCTTCCAAAGTTTCCCGGTAAATACTCAAGGTACGTGTCATTTAAATATAATTCCTGTAGTGAAATAAGATTTGTGATTGCGTCTGGAAGTTTTTCTAATGGATTAACACTGAGATCTAAAAAAGTTAGATATTTCAATGCTTTCATATTCTCTGGGATAGATGCAAGAGTGTTTTTGCTAATGTTTAGATGCTGCAGATTTACCAAGGACGAAACAGCAGCAGGTATAGCAGCTACTTCATTGTCACTCACATCAAGGTACTTCAATCCATGACACATGAATAGTTGTCGCGGTAATTCTGTGATACGATTACACTGACACAGTAAAGTTTCAAGTGTCCTTTCATAAACAAACACTTCAGTGGGAAAGTCCACCAACGATTGGTGTGAATAGTCCAGTTCCACCACATCATCCACGCCAGGACGAACACAACACAAAAAGTCGAAAGGCATGTTAGAGAATTGTTTTATCCATACATAAAAAATTACACAATTTTTTTGAAATGAGATGCATCACTCGTGCTCCATTGAGGTTGTTTTATGTAATTTACCCCTGTCCAATAGCAACTAGGTTTATATAAAATATCAGATAAATAGAAATATACAATACAAAATAACAGAATAATGAATCACTAAAACAAAATAATGATAACCTTCCCCACCCAATCCCAATACGATTTCGTTTATAATTTATTAGGGGTATGAACAAATGTGATTTAAGTAATTAGGTCTGATTTTGTTTTAAGAAAATGTCATGTAGTTAGGTATATTAAAACAATAAGTAGACCTATTAGAATTTATACTCCGTGACCATTGAGGTGGAGAAATAGCAGCTGGTTCAAGGGCTAGTTCTCCCCTTCCCGGAAGGAAGACAAGGGAAGGGATTCGGGCCTACCACCGGGATAACGTGGAGTGTGCTTGATCAATCCCGTGTCGCTTCAGGAAGACGGCGATAGGTGGTGTGGGTTATAGCGGGTAATCCCAGCGCTTCACGCCGTGCAAGTCCTACATACCCCCCTGGCATCACTAATCCGGGATGCTCGCTCGCAGGGAAGATGCGTAAAGGCATTTCCCACTAAGTATTTAAAAAAGGTGCGGTAAGAGCGGTTTTGTAATACAATTTATTAAACACTCACTTTTCTGTGGAGGTGAAAAACACTACAAAGTTTATCCACTTTATATCAAACACGTCACCGGATTTTATTTTTAAAGCACGAATTTTAGGTTTGTTACTATTTAAAGTCGAAACAGTTATTGGGCAACAGTTCCTAGTTTTGTTTTTCTATCGTACAATTTAAATTTTGACAACAGATGCAATCAATATACATACGTTCAATATTTAAATGTGTCCTTTGAACTCATACTAGTTGTTACTTCGTTATTGCTATCTATCAAACGGTTCTATGATAAAAACAAACCATATTTCTATGCAATACTGTAGATTTATAATGATCTTTAAGTGGTTGCTTTGTGGGATTTTTAATTTATTAACTTGCAGTATTTAACTGAATATTGTGCAATGTTGGTGATATTTCCGTTCATCAGAGATAAGTAATAAAAGTCCTCATGAAAAATGAATTGAAAATAATGACACCGAGTGTGAATTCTTGAAATAGCTTCAACAAAAAGCCGTCATTGTATGAAAAGTTTTCCAACGTCATACTTGGCTGCATGGTTTAGTCCCTTTGCCTTACACACAATAAATGGAAACAAAAACAGTAGTAGGTACTTAGTCAAAACTCAGTAATCTCAATTTAGCTTTTTAAAAAGTTTTAATTTAAAAATATGTGCGATACATTGGAGAGATCTCTATGAACTAACTTAAAATTATAATCAATGAATGAATATAGAGCGCTATGCAGCCCGGACGACCACCCAGCTATTAAACACTACTCAGCGGTTCTTTATCTCATACGCGCAAAGCTATCGTCTCACTTTGAATACCGGGATGCATAACTCCTCCCCCTGTAGTTTCGAGACTATCGGGCGTTCGTTTCTGAGACCGATAGTTTCGACATATCATATAATTTTGATATACATATTTCATACAGATTATAAAAATAACTATTACTAAAAATATATATAAAATTAATGTACCAATACTCATACTTTGAAACTTAATGACACTTTCAATCACTGCATCTTTATCACTAACACTAAATCTTTTCGTTAACACCTGCGAGAGACGCTGGAGGTCCGCTAAGTTCATTTCATCCAGGTTCACAGGTTTGGGTTCGAGCGGTGATGTCATCGACTGCAGCGGTATTTCAGGTAAGCTTATGATGGGTAGAGCAGGCGAACGTAATATTTGCATGTAATTTTTATGCCTTTTCAGGACTACTTCTTTAATTTTAGCTTCGCAGTTATCATCGGCTGTAATTATGTAAGTTCCATAGATGTGGTGATATGTAATTTCATTATCGCAATTTTTGGTAAGTATTACGGCAGATTTAGTGTACAGTAGCCATCTATCGGTTTGTATCTTTTCAATTTTAACTTCATTAAACTCGACCAGGATTGGTTGACATTGATTAGTATTAGTGGTGAACTTCATTAAGTTATCAACGCAGGCATCCTTAATTAACAGGGGTGAGTTGTCTTCACATAAGAACAGCAGTTCGTCGATTTCTTGACAGGGGTTTAGAAGCGGTAACGTTTTTAACCCTTTCATCAAAAGGTAAGGATACTTTGGTAACAGAAGGGAAGTCTGATTTAAATGATTAGTAATAGGTAAGGGAAGAATTTTATAGTAATTAAATGTATCAATTTCAACAAGAGGTATATGTAGGATAAACGTTATTTGATTTTCCTTTGCGTAGACCTTTAATTCTATACATTTTCTAACTTTAAAATGTTTTCTGCTTTAACAGGGAATGCAAGTCTATTCTTCAACTCTATAGATTTTAGTAACGATAACAATTCATTAGTGTCAATAATTGACTGATGTAACGATCCTAACTTACTAAGAGCTATAGCCGTTTCAATTTCATCCAATCTCACATAAAGGGTTTGAAAGTTATGCAAAAATAGGTTGTATATATTAATGGCATTAGGTCCATTTTTATAGTTCTTCGTGTCGTTTATTTGCTTTCTAATTTCCCAGATTGCTTTATCTAATTGGAGGAAATTGTTTTTAGTAATATTCGAATTTTTTATGAGTGATTCCATCATTTCGGCGACTACTGTCATTTTCTTATTTAACCCGTTCTGATTTGACTTTACTTCATTTATTAACATATCGAATTTGATTGCGTCATCATTATCTAAATTACCTGTTACTAGTTTAATAAAGGAGCCAAGAGGATTCAGAATTCCACGCTTGTATCTTTTTAATGGTAGATTTGATTTAGCTTCTCTATAGTAATATTCCTAATAAAGTCTGTTTGTCTCTTTAGATCATTAATATCTGAGTTTAATGGTTTACCCCCATAATAACGTACTATATGCGAATTAAGATTAGAATATCTATTTAAATTAAATTCTAAATCCTCATGAACTAAACTGAAATCTAGAATCTTAACAATAGTCCACTTATCGTTACTAATAAGAGCTTGTCCTTCCTTTATAGGAAGTATTCCTGGGTTATGATCAATTGCTTGAAGTAGAAGGGCCGGGCTTCTGGTTATCTGCACCAGGACCAGTATATACCTGCGAAGGGCGTTTTATATCCTTAATAGGGGCTCTCGTATCTCTACCATGAAATTTAATTGGAACTATATTTCTAATTATTTCATCAGTAACTTCTGCCTTTACATAACGTGGCTTATCCTTGCTTCTCCTTGCATTCGCTCCTTTCATAAAAACCGTATCTCCTTTCTTAACATTAAACTCTTTCTCTCGCCCCCATGCTTTTCTTTTATATTTACCTTTTTATTTATAATTTTATCTGTTAAATATTCGTATAAGAATTTTGTACGTCTCTTGTGATCTTGTAAAAGATGTTGTGTATAATTTTTGTTAAATTCCACGTCGAATGTACTCGTTAAATCAGTATGACCAAAAACTACCTCAAAGGGCGTGAGACCCGTTGTTGAATGTATTGTTTGATTGTAAGACATAATTGCGTATGTTATAACAGATGCCGCGTCAGTAAATTTCTGTTCATATTTTGCTAGGCGGTATATTTCTAACAGGGTTGAGTGAAAACGTTCAATGAGACCCATGGAATTTGGATTATGTGGGGTTCCGATGTGTAAATGGATTTTATAAAAACTTAGAGTTTCTTTTAGTAACGCATTATTAAACTCGGTACCAGAGTCGGCACTTATTTTTCTCGGTACACCGTATATAGAGAAATATTTTATAAGAGCTTTTATTACTTCCGGGGTTGTTTTACTACTACTAATCTCTATTGCTTGTCCAAGTTTGCTGAACGCATCGATGATAGTTAAATAGGAATTTCCTTCTACACTAAAGGTATCAATAAAGATCTCCTGGAATGGCCGATTTTGTGTCTGGGTCAATTGTAGCTCCGGTTTTATTGGTTTTCTGTCATATTTCATAGTTTTACAGCCTACACAAGAGTTTATAACGGTGGCCACAATTACATCCATGTTATTCCAAAAATATGTTCGTTTTAGATGTATTAAAGTTTCCTTTATTCCGCGGTGACATGTTTTTCCTATGTGATATTTTAATACTAACTCCCGTTGTTCATTTTCATTATCTACATAAACGACCCTTCGTTTACATTCAAATATTTTAACTGAATTTTTCTTAAATAAGCTAATGACCGCGTCTGCAAACTGTTTCCGATGTGTATCTTGCTCGTAATAGATGAAATATTTAATCTTAGGGTTAATATATTCTTTTAGGAATTGTTTTACTAAGTCAGGTCTGTCCAAGGGCATGTGAACTTCTAATACTTTTTGTTTTAGTCTTGATATATTCTTTACAGCTATTTCTTGCCTAAACCAACTGTATATAAGTAGTTGGTTTGGCTTTGTGTCTATTGCTTCATCTAAAATAGGTATACCAACAGTGTCTGTCTCAAGTGCGGAGTGTTCAGTAAATGTATGTGAAAGTTCAGGTACCTCAGACGCTGAGATGGTACTACTAGTTGGAGATGGCAAAGAAAACGGGGATCTACGATATTTAGGAGGCGTTACTGATAAAGTTCTCTCTGAATCTGATGATATTTCAATAGGGCTTTCCGTTCTTTCGTGCGTTTCTGACCTTCTTCCATCACTCTGCAGCCGTACAATTTCTCTTATCACTTCATCCATGTGTTCTTGTAATCTTTCATTTTTATCTATATTAACCTTTAATGAATCTTTATCGCTGTTTCCTAACGCATTTATCTTAATTCGGGAAAGAGCATCTGCTACGCAATTTTGCTTACCACTCTTGTAAACTATATCATAGTCAAATTCAGATAAACGTAATTTCCATCTAGTAAGTTTGCTGTTGGGTTCATTAATAGAGTTTAACCACCTTAAGGGTCTATGGTCGGTATATATAATGAATTTTCTGCCGTAAAGGTATGGTCTAAAATATTTTACGGCCCATACTATTGAAAGTAGTTCCTTTTCAATAGTGCTGTATCTACCTTCCGCATCATTTAATGTTCTACTCGCATATGCTATTGGTTGATCCGCCCCAATCGGTCCTTGTGAAAGTACAGCTCCTAGGGCGTAGTTTGATGCGTCCGTAGTGAGAATGAAAGTTTTAGAAAAGTCCGGAAATTGTAAAACAGGGGCATTTACTAAAAGTTCCTTGCATAGTTCAAAAGCTTTTACATATTGATCCGTTATTTCGATTTTATTCCTTTTCTTTAGACAATTTGTAAGTGGTTGAGTTATCCTAGCAAAATCTTTTATAAATTTGCGGTAATAACCTACCAACCCTAAAAAGCTTTTTATTTGAGTAGGTGTTTTTGGAACGGGGAAATTTAAAACTGCTCGGATTTTTTCGTCGTTTGGTTTTAACCCTTCTTTAGTGATAATATGGCCTAAATATAATACCTCTTTCCTGAAAAATTCACATTTATCTAATGTTACTTTTAGATTAGTTTCCCTAAGGCGATCAAAAACTAAACGTAATTTTTCTAAATGTTCCTGCAAGCTGGTAGAAAAGACTATAATATCATCGAGATAGACAAGGCAATGCACGCCTTGAAGCCCTCTTAACACACTGTCCATAGCCCTTTGGAACGTAGCTGGGGCAGTTTTAAGTCCAAAGGGTAACCTTTTAAATTCATAATGACCGGATTGTGTTGTAAATGCTGTTTTATGTCTATCCTGCTCCTCAACTTCGATCTGATGATATCCACTTGCCAGATCTATGGTGCTAAAGTACATTGATTTACCTAATTTATCAAAAATGTCAGAAATATTTGGCAACGGATATTTGTCGTCAGTTGTAACTTCATTTAGGCGTCTATAGTCAATTACCATCCGAAATTTTCTATCGCCAGAGGCGTCAAGTTTTTTGGGGACCAAATGTACTGGGGCACTCCAAGGAGAGAGTGATTCTTTTATAATGTCATTACTTAGAAGTTTATCAACCTGTCTGTTTATTTCATCATTTTGTGCAGGCGGATGCCTATAAGGTCTTATGTATATGGGATCTTCATTTTTAGTCCTAATTTGATGTTTAACACGATTAGTAAAAGTTAGTGGTATATCATCACAATGAAATATATCACGATATTCGTAACACAGTTTGTTAATACATTCACGCTCCTCTTTATTCGTGTGATCCAAACGTAGCTTAGATAAATTTTGTTTTAACATTTCATCCATCTCATAATCGTTCAGTGTTACATTCACATCACATTCTTCACTTTCATATTTCATGACTTTTATGGGTTCTGAAAACGTCATAGTTACTCTATCGTCGGATGCATTTTGAATAACTGTATATGCAAATGAGTCGATACATTTAATTATAGCACTTGGTGTCCGAACACCCTGACCAAAATCTATATAATTTGTAATAGCATCTCCGTTTCTTAAATCCGTAGGTATTTTAACTCGCGTTTCCGTTCTAGGTTCCAATGATATCTCGTGTGGAGGATTATATATTATCGGTATACACGTGTCTCGCGTATATAATAATTGGTTCTTCATGTCAATTGAAGCATCAAGCTGTTTTAAAAGATCTGAGCCTATAAGACCATCGTACCGACTATCAACATCATAAACATAAAATTTATGACTTTTTAAACTTTTAAAGGTTTTCAGAAGTGGTATATATATGGCTTCCGTGTGTTGACTACGAGCGTGCGTACTTATTACTTCAAAAGGTTCGTACCATTTAAAATTTCTAAAATATTTGTTAGCTATCACGGGACTTATAAATGATCGTGTGCTGCCTGTATCTATCATAAATTTAGCCTGAATTTCGGGAATTTCTATATGTGGTAACTTCAATATGGTGTCACAGTTGATATTTATTATTTCGGTTGCATGTGTGAGGCCTGTGCATGAAAATTTTCAGTATCGTTTGAAGCCGTTTCCGGATAATAATTTTCAGAAGTTTCTATATATGGTTCGGACTGAATTTGGGGTATATCTGAATGATGTGTGTAATAATTATTACAGTATGAATCCTCTTGACCTTCATCCTGTAGGGAGACTTCAACTTCGTTGCTATAAAATATTTGATCATTATTGTCATACGATGCTTCTAGGGTGTTTTGTCTTAATGGGCGAGCCGTACGCATAGATACATCGGTATCCACATTAGGTTTTTGATTTTGTAAATTTTGTTGTGGTATACCGAATTTAAAATTATTTTGAGGTTGAGTGAGACCCAGTGTTGGCCTTGTAAAGTTATTCATAGGTGGTCTAAAAGATTGATTTTGTTGCGGAACACCAAATTTGTACTGTGGTTGTGGGTTTGGAATATTAAACCTATTATAATTTTGGGGAACCAAATTTGGCCTGAATGTGTTTTGTTGATTTGTAACCCCAAACTTAAATCCATGTTGAGGTTGATGTGGGATTCCAAACTTAAAATTTTGGTTTGGCACTAGAAATTTATTTTGACTCGGTTGTGGAATTCCAAATTTATAACCCGAATTAAATAAATTGACAGGTTGTGTAGTTTGTTGCGGTTTATAATTTTGATTCATTGCATTTTGTTTTATTTTATTTTTGGCATGATACTGGTTCATAAAATTTATTTCCTCGGTTACTATAGCTAATGCATTTTCTAAGTTAGTACACTGTTTGAGTCTCACTATACGGATTAAATCCTCGGGCAAATTATATAAAAAATACATTGAGCGCCATATTATTATACACGATCATCTTAGCTGCTTTAACGCCCTCGTCGGTTAATAAATTTACTTTAGCGAATAAAGTACAACGCGTATGCTGAATCCTATGGCAAAAATCGATTATAGGATTCTCCCGATTTTAATTTCATTTGCTCTAATTCTATAGCAATACATTCCTCGGATCTTGGGTCGCCAAAATGTTGGATCAAAACAGACTTTAAAGTTTCCCAGGAATTTATATCCTCTCTTTCACTGAGTAGAGTCGCAGCTCTACCTGTTAACCTACTAGTAATCGCATGAAATACATACAAAGTTTGTGCTACATTACTATTATCGGAAAATGCTCTATAAATATATTGAGCTTTTCTTATAAATAAGTTTAATAACCCTTCCTCTCCTTCAAATTTAGGTATTAGACAAAGTAGGTCTTTCGGTATTACACGTACGTGTTCCATATTTTCTAAACTTACAATTATAAAGCGTTAGATATTATAACACATAAAATATTTATAAAAAGAAAATCAAATAACGATTTGTCTAACCAGTAAAAATAGATGGGATTAAAGATTGACGTGAAAGGGTTTACTCACAGTACGCTTCCCATCCTCTCACTGTAGTTAGTTCAGCCCGCTTCGATTTTCCACTGAATTTTCGCTTAGAGTTCACCTGAAGTTGACGAATTTATTTGGTTGTTCGTAGTTTCCGCGCAAGTGCAAATGGCACAGTAATATTATCACGTAACTGATTTTTAAGTTCGCGATAAACTTTACGCACGGAATCCTACCGGCTGCGCCAGTCAAAACTCAGTAATCTCAATTTAGCTTTTTAAAAAGTTTTAATTTAAAAATATGTGCGATACATTGGAGAGATCTCTATGAACTAACTTAAAATTATAATCAATGAATGAATATAGAGCGCTATGCAGCCCGGACGACCACCCAGCTATTAAACACTACTCAGCGGTTCTTTATCTCATACGCGCAAAGCTATCGTCTCACTTTGAATACCGGGATGCATAACTACTTTGTTTTAGGTGTTTGGCGCAATTTTGGTCTGTCATGTTGTCACCCTTGTTTGTAATTCATTATTTTTACTATACATTATGCAATTTTGGTAGCATTTTACGTGATATCGTGTAGTTGTGATACGCAAGTGTAGTAAAGTGAAAATAATCACACTGAGGTGAATTCTGAAATGTCCCAATCATTCCCGTTGTGGTCGTAACAGAAGGCCACCATTTTGTTACCGCCATTATTTATTGATAGTGTTCCTAACGTCTGACTTGGCTGCGTGGTCAATTAGTACCTTTGCCTTTTCCTTAATAAAGGAATAAATGGAACCAAAAAAAGTTGGTATTTTTAGCCTTTTATTATGTTTATAAGAGTCTATATTTTCAAATAAGTTTATTTATTGATAGAGTTGTTTTTCGTGTTACTAAATTATACTAACTATGTATAATATTACGACTGGGTAAACTATTTCAAAATTTCATTGTGAACAATATCGATAAAAAAAATGTTCATAATATTAATTATTTGAGAAATCTGAATAAAAGAGACCAATAATAAAAATATAACAAATTTATTACAATTGTATATAATTGAATATGACATATTTATACGAAAAACAAAATATGTTAAGGAAAATACGCAGACACTGGTGTTCTCCGATAATTATTATTATTATTAGTTCTTGCTGATTTATTTTCTCTATAATTGACTTTTGGTAAATTTATATTAATATTTTCTTTTCCCCTTTGTGTTTGCATGTCACCGGTGTTTGAATTCCTGTCTGAAATAATAAAAAAAAAACAATAATTTCTGTAAGGGGTCTGATTTTTTGCCAACTTTTTAATACACCCCTACCCTTGGTCATACGTTGTGAGGTTATATATTAAACTACTAGAAAATATATATTTTTCGGAATATTATCTTGAAATACATATACAATCTAATTTGATTTTGGAAATTGTTATAATGTTTTTTCGGTCTAAATCTGAGTCTAATTGTTTTATTGGGGAAATATTACTAATTTTGATAGATGCCTTGCTAAAAACTGATCTAAACGTAATAATGGTCATTCTTTCAATTCCGTATGATGGGCATAGATAGGTTCATTAATGTGTGAAAAAGTGTTAAAACCTGCATACTCGCTTCAAGGCACCATTTAAAACATGTAATCAGTCCGAACTCAATAGTTGTAAAGAACAACTTAATCAGAGCTTTTTTTTTCTTTCACATACTGCAGACTCTTGGTCTGCTCTTTTTTTTTTGTTCATTTTACTTGATACTGCGGGTACACCCACCTTTCATATAATCTTCGATGCGTTTTCAATTTTTTTTACGGAACCATAATTATTTTCCTAAAAATATTTAGTACTAATAAAGTAAAAGTATTTCTCATGAATTATAGCACTTGCACGTAAAACTGTGTGTAACGGACGGACACACGAGTAAGAGCGGACACCCGTACGAACGTCCGTGTATAATAATACGTAGACTGCTCTGCCACGCCCTATCGGCATAGAAACAGGATGGTATAAGTTTTGACAGTTTGACTTTATAGAACTGTATGCCGAAAGGTACGCAGTAGAGCACGTGGACCGGGTCGTTGGCGGGAAAAATGCAACAACGCAATACTTTCTATTGTATACACGCTGTCTATTCACTCACTAAACTATTACAAAGAAATCACTTGTCTTGAACTTAACTTTCACTTTGACGATCGCGACGAGACTACCCTTTCTCGGCCCATATGGCCTATTCTTATTGTGCCGGCTAGTTCGGCACTCCGTACGCGAGAAGCTCTTTCATTGGCGTTCGATGCGCCTACCCCTACTGTAGCGCGCTGTATGGTCAAATATTATTATTATGCATGTATTTATTTATTTATTTATCTCAATAATTATTATCTTAATAATACAGCGCACTACATTATACATTGAATTACTACTCTATCTACTTCGCTACCTAACTAGGAAATCAATATCTTTATTTAACATCTTACACATAATTTACACATCGCATAGTTCTTATTTTATTTACAATTAATTCTATTCTATTTTAAGTTCTTGAAGCATCGCCAGCACTGTGAATTAAATAGGGTTTATTCAAATAGTATGAATGAATATTATTATTTTTACGCGGAACCGTAATTAATTTCGAAAATTGAAAGTACCCGGAGCAACTTCAGCTATCTACCAAAAAAGGCCCCGTCAAAATTCGTCCAGCCGTTCCGGAGATTACCCGGAAAAACAGACAGCAAAAATTTTAAAAATTGTATTTTTGGTATAGGTATCGTATATACACTCTATGTCTACTAGAAAAAAAAAAAAAAATTTCACATTACAAACAGATACTTCAGATTTATTTATAGAAGATACATTATACAGATTATTTATTTTATTTACTTAATCTTTTTTGTACACCATTATACACATATAACATAATACATTTGAAATGTGAAATTGGTACAAAGGGCAGCCTTATTGCTAATTGCAATCTCTTCCAGGCAACCTTTGGATGGATATGTGCCATGGAGAAGAATCAGTGGTGTTTTGGGTACATAAATAGGTAAATCTAACCTAATAAATACGACTTAATTTGAAATAATGTGAACTATAACATACATATAAAAATATACTATAAAATACAAATAATAGAGATACATAACCAGAATAAATGAGAACTTCACAGAGCTTTGTAGTAAGTACTTAGCGATCATTGAGCCGGTAAATAGTAACCAGTATAAAGGCATAATAATTGTACCGAGTGGGCGATCAAATTTCACGTAAGCATCTCTTTGTTATGCTTTGTTTATTTTTGATGATATGAGTGACAGAGGAGTCTGAATGGTTTACTCAGTAATCTTCAAAATGATGTTAGTATTTACGTAATCAATTGGGAAGGGGGGGGGGGGGTAAGAGCTCTGCTTATAATTGCTGACAAGGGGGAAGCGGAGTACCATATTTTTTTCTAGTATTATAGTTCGTATTTTTTTTTCGTAGCTGCGTATAAAGATGACGACCGTTGACAGATTAGAATCTATATACAGTCGTTATAATCACGTCGAACTACATCTACCACGCCTAATGTCTCTAGTTTGCTCTGGATATATGCTTGCTAATTTGTGAACATGACACGCCTTATCGTGTTAATATAATGGATTTCTCACAAGTGTATTCCTACAATTGCCCCAAGTGCCGCCACAAATTGTATTGCAAGTGTTGTTAGTATAAAAAGAGTCACTTTACTGCGTTCGTTTCTAGCTGCTGGATGGTTGTGGATCAAGGTGTTATATTGCTTACCGTAGACGCAGATGGACACGCAGCATTATAAACATAACCTAAATTTTTTTTATAAATAATTCAACTCACATTTAGGAACTTGTTTATCACTTGCTGCTGGCTTGAGATACTTTGAATCTAATCCAACTTTGTCATTAGTTTCTTTATTAATCTGTTCATCACGACTGTCCTCCACGTTCGAACTAAATGAAAATTAAATTCATTTTATTTAACCATATATAAATACGCCTTTTAAATGGAAACTGATATTCAACAAACGTACAGTTTTGAAGTTGCATAAAAATCGATGGATTCATCAGACACGGCATTAGTGGAATCGGTGTGATTATTTTTTTCTCAAGGAAATATGGCGTCGAACTACTAGCCGCTTGCATTCCAGATCTTTTACTTAGTTCCATACCGTTAGGAGAAATATCTTCTAACTTCTTATGGAGCCATTGTATAACTGAAATCAGTTGATAATATCTACTCATAAATAAACATGCTCAATAAATAACGATCAGTAATTCTTAAAATACCATTGCATAATCCAAATAATTACTTGGGTTAATATTAACTCTAAGGGTGGAGTGCACGAAATCTCCAGTTATAATAAAGATTAAATTTAAACTTAACCTTTACTATATCTTTAACCAAGCAGTAACAAATTTTCGAGTGCAAAACCCAAGTTTGAGTTAGGGTTAAAGTTAAAAGAGTTGTCAGTTGAAAGAGACATCAACCTCCTAATAAATATTAAGGAAAATATTTGATATATGGTAACATCGTAAAAAATGTCAATGTCAATAGACACCAAACGTGTTGTTATTGTTGTCAATTTTACTAAAACGATGATTTTGGATATACATAATTCGTTTTGGATCAAATCCTACTAACTGTAAAAACCAAGTGAGTTTATCAAGAATAAAAAACAAATAGTATTTGTCTTAAATTAAGATTCATATTACTGTAATATATATACTAATGAAAGACACGTTAATTATTATTGTTGCTGAGTATTATTACTTATTTATTCGTATTTATGTTTTGGGGATAAAAGTTGTAATTTTACAAAATCTGAAATATTAAGTCTTCAAACACTTATTGGTAAACATACGGATACTATTTTATGTCAAAAAAACTGATGGTATTAGCTTGAAACAAAAAGAGAAAAAACATCGCTAGAAGACGTTTCGTACAAAATATCTTACAATAAGAGACCTTTTTTTTGTACAATGTAAATAATAGGTTCTCTTAAATATCGTTGGCAGATGTCAAGACAATCGAAATAAACTTCGTTTAAATTTTAAACGCCCAAATTTCGTAGGTTATGGTTACAGTTAAATTATGACGTCATTTTAAACTAAACTCGAATGGTGCAACACGTTTTTGCCTAACTGTAGATTTAACTACGGTTTGATTTTTGTTAAATATAAACGTAGATGATGCATGCCAGCCTAAGAGTTATAATGTATTTTTAAACATACACTACGGTATATATCAATTGATATTCAAAGATAAATTAAATCAATTTGATCTTATCTTGAGAAGGATATGAATAAAAACACTTTAGTAATTGGAAATAGAAAAAAAATACATCGATATCGAAGCTATAATCTGAGGTAGAAAGTTGAAAATATATGGACTTCGGAATCACATCCAATAATTATGCTTTTGCGATAAACAATACTAACCCATGTTATTGTTCTTTATTATCTCGTTACGTTCTTTTTGAGAATATTTTCACTACTTTCATATTTATCTTTGAGAGTGTCCAACTCTTTATTCAGTTTCTCAATGTTCTCATTTCTTGAGTTCAGTTCTGATTTTAAATCCTCTATTTCTTTAGCATTACTTTCTATAACTTTTTCTTGTTCTAGAGCAATGGCAGTTCGACACAAAAGCTGAAATTATAAATCTTTATAATGTTGTAAATATATATATACAACAATAATGTAGTATAAGGTTTTTACTATTTTTATGCAAATTAAAATATGCGTCTTAATAAAGAATTCAAGTGGTTAACCTTTTGTATAAGTACTTGACATTTCATTAGTTCAGCTTAGTCTAAGTCAACAAGTGTTGACTAGACTTTTAGGTTAAAATATTTTCGCCGGCTCCTAAAAATATGGTTGAGGTGTCATTCGATTCGGAATCGCATTTAGAAATTTATAGCAAAAATTTAAATAGTCATAAACAATAAACTGAAAAAAGAAGTGATTTGGTTTTTTGGTTATATCTCAAAAAACTATTTGAGATATTTCAAATCTATAAAAAGATTCAAAAAGAGAAGGAAATCTTGCTAAAAAAAGTCTAGTTTTATCAAGGGCTAAAAACACGTCCGAAAACGAGATGGGTTTGCGCAAGCCACGCCCCGTTCGAGCACTAGAGCAAAAATATTATTTCATATGAATATTATATTATAAATCAGGAACTTACAGGATAGATCAACGAATGATAAACCAGCGGCGAAAAAAAATTTATCGTGATTTTTCAATAAGTTATACATTAGTTATTTACCAATTTCATGTAGCTTGAATGTTAATATTACAAGTGCGATTGTTGTTAACTTACAAATCTCAGATTTGTTTCCGTTCATTCTTAAATTTCCTTCTCTTTTTGAATCTTTTTATAGATTTGAAATATCTCAAATACATGCGCTTCCGAATCGAATGACACCTCAACCATATTTTTAGGAGCCGGCAAAAAAATTTTGACCTAAAAGGCACGTGTTGACCAGACTAACTGTGTTTTATGATTACCAACAAATTTTAGAAATTCTTCTTCAATAAATTTGTGAAATCGATATATTTGATAATTAAATAGATACATGTAATAAATGAAATTACTCAAAATCAAGTTAGTAAATTATTAAGTCATTGATTTACCTTGCGACCCCGAGGTCTAGCCTGTCTAGGTCTAGGTATGGGGGTTGATTATAGTGGATTTTATGACTGATGGTAACGGATTTAAATAAACTTGTGAAAGTCAAGGTAACCTTTAATTTGCCATCAAATTCCACACGTATATCCAAACCTTTTTTTTTTTTTTTTTTTTGACGGGGGGAAATGCATTTACGCACTAACCTTACCCATTGCATTAGTGAGACCGAAGTCCCCCAATGCAATGGATAAGGGGGCACGGAGGGACGTCTCCGTGCCAGTGTGGGACTCACCCGGGCGAGAGTCGCCCGGAAATACTTACTAAAACCCCCCCGGGGCCGTCCGCCGCATTTGGGATGGGGGCGATACGGGATGGCTTTCGCAAGCACAACGTCGCCCCCTGCGGCGAACCCACCGGGCCTCGTCCGTGACGTATATCCAAACCTACCTAGATGCTTTAGCCGTAGTGTTATGTAGTATAATGATGGTGACGATTCTCATCTGTCGACGGTCGTCTTCGTTTTCGGGCTGTACTTTATTTAACCCCTTGAGCACTAACCTTTTTTTTTTTTTTTTCGAGGGGAATGCATTTACGCACTTGCTGTCCAGCCAGACCTGAAAGGGACGTACCCTTCCAGGTCTGGCTGAAGCGCGACTGATGATCTGTCACACAGAATTAGTGTGGGACTCGCGGCGAGAAGCGCCGTTGACCAGTACCCACTAAGCCCCTCGGTACCTCCCGCCACCTAGTTGGAGCAACACGGAAAAACTCCTGGCGTTTACGCCAGCTGTCCATTGTTTTCCTATTGTCTCATTTTTATGGGTAATCGACATACTAATACTAGCTATGTGCCCGTGGCTGCGCTCGCGTTTTATATGTTCATCACTGCGTTTTAATTTTTTTTATACGGAAACCTATTTATTTTCCTAAATATTTTTAGTACTATGATAAAGTAAATATATTTCTCATAAATTCAAGCACTTCCCCCGTAAAACTGTGCATTTAATCGGATTTTATTCATTATTTTATGAGTTTTAATTTTTTACGCGGAACCCTAATTATTTTCGAAACTTAAAAGTACCCAAGTTACCCGGAGCAATTTCAGCTATCTTTCAAAAAAGTCCTGTGACAATCCGTCCTGCCGTTCCGGAGTTAACCCGGAACAAACAGACAGACAAAAATTTTACAAATTGTATTTTTGATATAGGTATTTGATACATTCATATCTATTTAGTTAAAAATAATAATTTTGACATTACAAACAGACACTCCAATTTTATGTATTAGTATAGATCAGAAACATAAACATTGATTCTGGATAATTTATTCTTTACGGGGCTATATGTACTATCTATGAGAAATTAAAAACATAAAATTGTACTGAATTTTCATGAATATTTTACTATTATAGGATAACCCAAATCTCATTTGATATTAAATGTTCAATTTAATATTTGATCATTTGAAACCATAAAAATATCATCCGCTATTAAAACAACGAAGTTGTTAATTATAATGATGATTTTAAATAACTATTACAAATGTGTAAAAGTTTTATTTAATGTACTTATCTAACCTTTTCCTTCATTTCTAAAAGGTCCGCATTCTGTTTAGTTATTATTTGATTAGCTTTCAAAAGTTGTTCAGAAGTTGCGTGCACTGCATCATTGTTTTTTATTTATACGTGACTCAGTTATGGCTAAACGTTCCTTTAAGTTTGCCTAAAATATAAAAAAATTGCTAAAAATCATACAAATCATGCAAGTATCATAAAAGGATAAAATATTTTTGCATTATTTTTAACAATTAATTGGCTTATAACTGGACAAACCCTATTATATGGTTCTTGTTTTAAATCATATAAATGTCTTCTTTTGCCAGATTATGGTATACATAACGTGACCCCATATGTCTCGTTTTGAACGAGACCGTCCCTTATTTCTGTCATCTGTCCCGTTATCCCCATAAAAAGCTCGTAAAATTGTCCCGTTTTTCAAAACCGCGTGAAAATTTACCAAATCTATTATCGAAAATTCACCATATAATTAGTAAACGTTTTTGAAAATCTCAGTACTGTTGAATAACTAATTTAAAAAAAATCCAAGAACGTTATTCTTACTTAAAATCATCACCAGCCGTATGAAAGCAAATTGTTTTTTCTTACAAATATAAATATAACTAAACGTACCTATTATGACCTACAATACTTTTAGTGTGTCAGTTAACCCCTTGAGCACTAACCTGGCGTTTACGCCAGCTTTCCATTGTTTTATTATTGTCTTCCTATTGTCACATTTTTATGGGTAATCGACATAAACTTTTTTTAAATGAAGAACATTGAAAATGTGTTTTTTTCATTGAAAACATTGACGCAAATATATCGGTGTCCCGTTTTTAGTAAACAATAAATGGTCACATTAGGTAATTACACTACACTAGCTGTGTTCCCGCGGCTCTGCTCGACAAACAAACAGATAGACGTAGCCTTTTATATTATGCAAGGGTAAGGATATAATAAGCAACATGATAACGGTTTATGAAGGTTTTTTTTTAATTTCTATTACTTTTGTTTTAAACTCATACATGTTATTTAACGTAATAAAATAAATATTAAAGTCTGACCAAATAACATATTTATAATTATAAAAGAGAATCATGTAAATCGGTTGAGTAGGTCTCGAGTTATAAGCCAACTAATTTATAGTTGCATTATATATAATGTAACGTGAAGGAAAGAAGGTAACACAAAAATGACCATCATCACATTCCTTGAAACAGGAGTGTTCTGGTAACATCAATTGAGAGCCAGTACCTCTAGGATTAGTGTGATTACCATCCTGGGCCACATCGCCACTTACTTAAGAACAGATTGTAGTCAAAACACTTATACATTATTAAAAAACACACTTACCTTATCTTTCTTAATCATCTGTAAATTATTACTTAGTTCTTTAATTGTGTCAGAATTTTCCTTTGACACCTGAAATACATAATCAGATATCAGATAAAATTGTACGCTTATTTTTTTAGGAACAAGTAGTTATTGGAAATGAAGTAAAAATATTGCTTAATATGTCGATTACACATAAAAATGAGACAATAAGAAAAACAATGGAAAGCTGGCGTAAAAGCCAGGTTAGTGCTCAAGGGGTTAAAATAATGCAAGTATTTTAAATTAATTACATATACCTTTTCTAAATAAACACATCTAGAGTTTAATTGATTACACTGTTTTTCCTTTTCGTTAACGTCTTGTTCCAATGTCGCATTCTTGGCTTTTAAAGTAGCCACCTCAATATGAGATTTTTGAACTTCTTTCTCTAATACATTTAATCTTTGATTCTTTTCACTATAAAAGTAAATAATAATAATTTATTATCTGACTAACAAAATGATGTTCATAGGATAATTTAAAAAAATAAAAGTGTTTGGAACCTATTACATAATGTTTTTAATCAATTTGGACAGTTTTTGGAGGGTTCATAGTCAGTTTTCAGATTAAATTTAATAATTTGCACTTTTTACCTTCTGTATACATAATGAGTATTACTGGTATTTATTGATATTGTTTGTTAATATTGGCAACTGCTCTAGAAGGGGGGGGGGGGGGGGGGGAGGGGGGAAGCGCGTACAAATAAAAAGAAAAATTATAATATCATCTAGTCGTTTGTTAAAAATTTCCGGCAATCGTTTATTTGTGGATTTTTACATCATGAAAGGTATTTATTGGCAAAATTTCAAATTTGTAGCTTGAGCAGTTTGATATCTGCGTTGAAGAATCAGGACAAGTAATTTTATATATACACTTTATAAAACATTTTTAATATATTAAACAACCTTTAAAACTATAATACTTTAAACAGAATGTTTATTTTTTAATAAAATATCAACCTTTACTTTCACAAGTAATATTTGAAAGGTGACAATTTTCTTTTTGTCTGCGACGACGTAATAGTTAAAGCGGGCACTGGCATAAGTTAAGTATTTTTGAAATAATGACAACACACACCATGAATTCCTTAATGCTAGGAAAATCTCTCAAAGGGGCACTTTTATGTTAGAATAAAGTAAAGCATAGAAGATTAAAAAAATTAAATGAAAACAGGCCGAATGAACTTAATTATTAACTTAAAAATTAATGAACTGAAAAAAGTAAAAGTTGTCTGCAAGGTGAAGAAGAAATTAAGCTCAATTAAAAAACAAAAACAATGACAGACCGGTACATAATTGAAAAAATATAAAATACCTTAATTGTATATCTAATTGTGACAATTTATCTTTTAATTGTTTACATATAGAATTTAATTCTTCTATTTGTTTGTCTTTTTGTTTAAAAGGTCTTGAGAAAGTGCTGTTTGCATTTTTACATTTGCATCCATATTTTTTTGTAGTTGTAATTTCTCCTAGAAGAGCATAAACTTTAATTTATATATAAAATTGGATTCTCTCAAGAGGCTGTATCAATTTGGATGAAATGTTGTATTTATATAAAAAGTTTTAATTTTAAAGTCTTTTTTGCATTTACAGATTAGATTTTTATAATAGTAATATTTCATTTATTTATTTACTCAATAACATATGTCGTAACATTGAATTGTTAATGACTTATTTCCAAAATGAGTTTTGTAATCAATTGATTTATATTCATATTTACTATGCAAAAAGAGATGGCTCTATATGATAGCAACACTTGGTCACCCATTTAGTATTGATATTAAATCACATATAATACAAGTTAGAGATAAAATTTAATAATTACTTTCTAGATTATATTGTAAGTATGTTATTTATTCTATCTAACTTCTATATTACCTGAGCTAATTGCTCTTTTTCTTGTTCTAAAGCTTTATGGAACTCTGTCTCTCTTCTGCATTTGTCTTCTTCCATCTTTGACACAATATGTGTTAAGTCATGTATTTTATGCTCCATGTCTGTACATTTTTCCTTCCAAATAGCTTCATTGTTCATAGTGGAACTTTTTAGAGCACTCAATGTATTCTGGTAATAGTTATTTATATCATGATTTAGACATGAATATTAATAAGTAACGTAATTAAACAGAACAATATTAAATTAATAAGGCTATAATAGTACTCCTGTATATAACATTTCTTAATAGGTATATAAAATAATTGGGAATAGAGAGAATGTATTCAACCCCATAATCAAACCTAGACAATTATAAAAATAACAGCACAATGAATCCCATATCTGCAAAATATACTATAGAGTATAGCAATGTAACTAAATACTGTAGTAATGTAATTAAAAACGTGTTTATAGCTCTTCAAATATTTTGGGTAGTAGTTTAAGCATCCATATCTAGTTTCCTTTTGTAAAAATAAATACAATAAAACCAATCATATTCAAATAAATAAACTGTGCATTCTAGCTAAATTTGAATAAATTACTATACTTAAATAGAATACACTTACTTTTAAATTATTTATAGTATCTGCCATGTGCTGTTTTATATCACTATCTGTGGCAGGTCCAGTTTTTAATGATAAATGTACAAGACGTTTGAACTCATTGTGCTCTATGATTTCCAAAAAATATTGTAATGGATTTGTATGATTAATTATGAGAAACCTGCAAATAGATTAATAAAAAATTTTAATAATAAAAAACAAACCTTTAAAGAATTGTCATCATTACAAGGCTTTGATCAGTTATTACAATTAATATTATTCACAACTATTTACTGAATTGCATTTCTTAAATACACAAAGGTTTAGACAGGTATAGCAAAAAAAATGGACTTTTTTGTAGATTCATTAATTATTATTCTTATAGTTTGTTTTATATATTTCCGAACATAAAAAACATATAATAATTGCATTAAACACCACATTATATCTATGATTTATTATATAATATATTTTTATGTAAATTATTCAGTTTCTTGAGTAATAAATGCACTCATAGACCTTTTTTTTTTTTTTTTGACGAGGGGAATGCATTTACGCACTACCCGTACCCATTGCATTAGTGAGACCGAGGTCCCCCAATGCAATGGGTAAGGGGGTGCGGAGGGACGTCTCCGCACCAGTGTGGGACTCATCCGGGCGTGAAGCGCCCGGAAATACCCACTAAACCCCCCGGGGCCGTACGCCGCATTTGGGATGGGAACGATACGGAATGGCTCTCGCAGGCACCGCGTCGTCCCCTGCGGCAGACCCAACAGGACCACGTCCATAACTTGGCCCATTGGAGATGGGGGGGAGAATGCCGATGCCTGACCCACAGGCTTTCTCCCCACCCACCTTTTCGCCCACCTCTACAAGGAGAGGCATGACCAAGCGGTCAACAGTCCAGGGGCAAGTGATTACACCCTTGCCCCCATTACACCCCTACCCCCATTACAGAGAGAGAAGCATCTGTCCGAAATATGGCTAGCACTGTGGGTTAGAGTGGGAGGGGAGGAGCCTGCCTACCGTATGGGTGAGAAAAAGGGAAGCCAGAGAGACTGGCGCAGTAACGGGTTACGTAAGAAAGCGAATTCACCCTCCCATACCGTTATCACTTCAAAAAAAAAAAACTATAAATAAGTAAACTATTATATATAAAAACTCATATATTTTGCTTTTAGTCGAGTCAACAAGTGCCTTTTAGGTCAACATTTTGCGCCGGGGGGTCCTAAAAATATGCTTGATGTGTCATTCGATGCGGAATTGCATGCAAAAAGTTTTTGAAAAAATTCAAGATGCACTTGCAAAAAACTACTTCAGTTGTAAACAATTAACTGAAAAAAAGAAGTTTGGTTTTTTGCTTATATCTTAAAAACAATTTGAGATATTTCAAATATGTAAAAAGATTCAAAAAAAGAAAGAAATTTCCTAATAAAAAGTCTCAACACCCGAAACTGTAGGACACCAATAGTTATAATTTTTACCAAGGGTTAAAAATACGTCCGAAAAAGGGTACTCGGGTTTGCGCACGCCATGCTACCTTCGAGCATTACAATAAAAAATATTATTTAAACATATTAAATATTAAAATTTTAATTTGAAGAAATTCAGGTACTTACAGGATTGATCAGCGAATCCACCTGAATAATAATCCACTGGGGAAATTTGTTTATAGTGATTTTTCAATAAGTTGTACATTAGTTAATTAGCAATTTCATGTAGCTTGAATGATAATATTGCAAGGGCAATTATTGTTAAATTACAAATCTCAGATTTTTTTCAGTTCGTAGAGCCATTCTTCCAAGGCTTAGAATTGACTCCAATCAGCAGAATTAAAAAATTGTTAATTTTTACATTGTTATTAAGAATTTACATCAGTGACAAATTAAGTTAAATAAATCATAAAAAAATACTTTTTTTTATATTAGATTTTTTCTTAACGAAAGCTACCTGAAAATGATTTTTTTATTAATTTTTATCATTTACTGTTTAAAATATTGTTATAAACAAATGTGTTATTTATATGTTAATTAAAAAACTCTTTATTTAATTTTATCATTTTCGTGTATAAGTAGCCAGTCTGGTATTAAAGAACAGAACAGGGAACAATTTTTGTTGCCATATTTAAGCAAAATATTTTCAATATTTCTACTAAATAACTCACATATTGTTTGAAGTGCATTGTTGTAATAATCTTACAACTTGTGAAGGAAAGTTGTCAAAATCGACTAGCAAACCTTGCTGTTTCTTCAAATCTTCATAATCAATGCGGTTAATACAAACAACACATAAGAATGTAGGGTCTTCATCATCTGACATGCACAATCTCTGTAATTAAAAAATAAAACCAATTATTTGTACACGTTTTACAAGTAATGTTGAAATGTTTTTCAGTTAGAAGAAGTAAAAAAAAGTCGTTCAGTTTATACAATCTATAGTTTTACAACAATAATGCATACCAAACCGTCACTCTCAAAAACTTTATACATTGTTAAAGTAAGGTCTCTTTTGAAATCATCAAAGCCGCGTTTGAGTGTCACATAATATTTTCCTTTGTGAAAAATTTTAGAAGACATTTTATTCAGTTTATCGTTATAAATTTATAAGCGTGTATTTAGAATTATTATAGTGCACTGTTACAATAACGATTCTGACAGTTCTGACATATGTTATATTTAGAGATACCCAACTGAATTTGATTTATGAAGTATCGTTTTTTTTTTAAGAATTATTATGGGCAAATAATTTTATTATTTATCTCTGGACTAAAATTAGAAAGCGAATCATTCTTTAATCCAAGAAACTCGATGTGATTTATCTGTATTAATAAAAAAAACTGACATGGTTGTATGGTCAGTGTCATTTAGCTCTTTTTGTGATTAACAGTGTCTTTTATATACTAAGATGGCTAAAATTGTTGTAGCAGTAAGTAGACACTACAATCTACTATGCTTATGACATCAGAATCAGAAGTATTACGAGCGTCTGTCCAACTCCACAATCTCTTCATTTTTACGTTTAATTTTAATATGTATGTAACAATCTCTCCCTATTTTGAAATAATAAAATAACGATTATTATTGCGCTAATAAGAAAAGGTAAAACAGTTATTTACTTTTCTCATCTGTTTATCATTTTTGTTATTTAGTTACTAGTAACGATCTGTAGTATTAAAAATACTAAATAAGTGAAACGTCTTTTCCCTAAAATTTTCAATACTAAATACGAATCAAAAGTAGAAAAAAAAAACAATTTAATCAATTTTTTTTGGATATCAATTGATAAGGCTCAATTTAAATTTTAGTTGGAAATAATCATCATCATCCCTAGTCCCATTTATCTTTGTGAGCTCACGTTACCACTTTATTTATATATATGGCATACAACCATAAAACCTACCTACGGTAAAATGTACATATTTTTTTTCGTGAACCTTCGTAATCCCTGGCGACGTGCTGGTAGTAAAAAATACCTAATACAATAAAAATGTCTCCATCTCTAATTACTTTCATAGAGAATAGTATCTTAAGAGTCATCTCTTTATACAAATCAAAATTACGTTACGAAATGACACAACACACTAGAATTCGTCATCACAGAAAAGAGAGATTATGTCATTCATTCTTGTCACTAAAGATTTCAAGATAGGCGTCAGTATTAGTAAAGTTTTGTCTACGCGAGCATTATGTCCTATGTTAATGTTCATTCGACAAACTGTATCAAAAGGAGGTCACCTTGTTCTTCCTTTATTTTCTTTTATTCAGTTTATTCCACTTTATTTTCTAAAAAGGAGATTGAAACTGGGGTTCCAAATAAAATTGAAGCCGGTAAGATAACAATATTTATAATTATTAGATGTTAGGTTATGTTTATATTCATATTCTAGGCTTAGAGTGTTTACCATCTTGGACCACAACGTCACTTAACATTAAGTGAGAATATAGTCATAGCACTGAGCCTATTACGTGTTAAAAAAGTAACAAATTATAGACTGTCAATAATCTAACTTTAGTTTTTTGATATAAATATATTTTTTTTACAAGAGCTTACAATACTAAATAGTTCACATGATAATTTACAGGGGTGATTTTTGTTTTTATTCATTCATTTTTTTTAATTGCACTTAATTTTTTATACCCGTAAGACGTAAATACAATATAATATACGTGCTAAAGTATATGTAAATTCATTATTAACATTGCATTTTAGCAGCATCTTTCTCTGTCAATATTCCTATGTTATTAGTCTTCATTATTAAATAATTAATACAAGTAATATATTTGTTTTAAGTTACCAATATAATAGTAAGCCTTCATAAAAAACTATATATCAATGAAATAAAGCACTTCATTAATTAATTGGTCATAGATTATTTAAATTACAGAATGTTTCATCTTAATTATTGTCATTATGTTTAATTGAATAGTCTTAGTTGTAAAAATCTTGCTTGGCATAATTTTATTAAACCTATATTTTTACACATTGTTTAAAAATGTCTTTTTGTAACAACCATAAAACGCTTTTTTGTAATTTAACTTTATTTTAAGTATATGTTCAACACGTGCTTGATGTTGTTGTAACAAGATGGTTTCATTTTTTGTAAAAATCAGTTGGTCCATAACGTGTTCAATATTTTGTTTATTTTACTTTTAAAAGTACCATGGCTATATATTGTATAATACGATTTCTGCTAACCTAGCGTTTCCAACATATATCTGTATTATAACTTTGTCAGTAATAGGTATTTTTCTAGATTTTCCAGTTGTTACTATTAATTATTTCCAAGTCTTTTTGTTAATGTCGTCCTCAACTATTTTACTGTACTCTATACCTTTAATAACATTTTAAGCAAAGTTCATCTCTTTTCAGGGAGTGGTATTAATTATAGTTCATGTATACCTTTACACCTTTATGATATACTACACTACTACTACAACTCATTGTTAGAAATATCAAGGTTTACAGGAATTCACTCCATAGAATTGAATATACTATCTCAGGTTTATATCAAATTTTTTGTATAAAATTCGTGGCTTTCTCAGTATTTTGTGTAATGTTTATGAATACAGGTCTATGTTATTACGTCTTAGTAAAACAAAAAGTAAAATTATTCCTGAATTTATTTTATTGTTCTCATATACATGCATTTCAAACTTTTCAGTAGCACATCAAATCCTAACAAAATAGAGATATACTATAATACTAATAGACATATACTTTAAGTTTATAGGAGAAAAGTAATTTCAAACAATTCATTTAAATGAAATCAATGTTTTAGTAACCACATATTTTCACCAATATAATGGTCATAACTAGTGCTACGCAATCTTATGTTCATTGTATTTATGATCGTTGCTGGGTTGTATAAATTTATGTTTACTAGTTCAATACAGCCATGACGAAATTGTATTAATTACATAATAGGTGAAATGTTTATATTTAAAAATAATGTTTCTTGTTGATTTATTTATGTTGTTGTAATTTATGTTAATACAATATTGCAAATTATATTTGCTTTTCATTTCGCTGGATACTTTTACCTTTTTTTTAATTTCCTCATCTTTGAACTCATTGTATGTATACGCGAGAACACTATTTTATATAGGAAAACGTTTAAATTACACCATTTTTAATTACTACAAAACTAGTGTGGCTAGACTTTAATAAGTAACTTTTTATCAATTTACTTTAATGTGGGTTCGTCTTGAAGTTTTAACAACGTTGTTGCCAGCTTATAAAATTACTTTTTTTTCGGTTGGTATCAATAAATATGGCGCTGTTTAGTGTTTCAGCCCTTTCCCGTACCACAACCCTAACGTTATACCCCTTTTCATCAAGAGTCGTGTCTGAACTTGTATATTATTAGTCTGTGTCCTCTATTATTCTGTGTCTGTGTCTATATGTTGCTCTATGGATAGGCCCAAGGAGCTTTAGCATCTCTAGTAAGTCTGTGAAGGCGGTTATGCGTTTTAAGAAAGTATTTTCAGTTTTGCAAATTTCGCAATTGGGTGTTTGTTACAGGTGTTTTAATCAGGGTAGGAAATTAGATCGTTTATTTAGCTGTTTACAGTTATCATAATTAAAATAAAGCATATATCTATTTCGTCTAATAGTTTTTTAAAATGTGGAACGGTGAGTATACAAACTCTGCTGTTATTATTTTCGTGTTTGGTTTTATTTTAAACAACACGAACTTTTAAAAACTCACAGATCAGTCTGCAATTGGTGGAGGATTTTTTAATTCCCCGAGTCAGTTTGGAAATGCTAACACAACAAATCAACCCCAAAAGAACGAGGTAAAGTTTGTTTCTAAATTATTACTTTGATTTCGATTTGTTTTTAAAAATAAAAAATAATCTTGGCTTTTAGGGAAGACGAGCATCACGTACTGCGCCAATAGTGATCAAACAAGCATTACACAGTGGTGATGATGGAATAAAAATCTGGGGAACAGAAATTCAAATTATATCCATAGTAGCAAGAGTACGGAATATCAAAATACAGAGCATAAAAATAGTTTACACAATACAAGATATCACAGGCAGAATGAAAGCTGTCATGTGGTTAGATCAAGAAGCAATGGATGAAGATGTAAGAATTAATTTTTGTATTCATATGTATAAATATATTTTTTGGAAAATATATATTACTATATACTCTATTAAAACATTTCACTATTAACAACCAATTATATCAGTAAAAGTTTGCTTTCAAAAATAGATTGTTAAACAATATGTCATAAGAGAAGATAATAAACTACTGGAGATTAAGTATTTGTCTTGATGAAATGAAATAACATTTGAATTGATTGTTTTCATTCGATTTTTGATTAGGTTCTAGATGAAAGACTTGTTATAAGAACAAGCAGATGTAAAACCAAATTGCTTACTGTACAAATAGTCTTATTTTTCAACTAGTTAATACATAATGTTACTGATAATTAGCAATATACATGTTGAGTTTCCAGATATTTCAAAATTAATTTCCTTATTTTATTTTCTTAACTTTTAAATTTTGTAATATAATATTAGCATTGGTATATGACATGAGTTCTGAAGCCAGTATTAGTTTATGATTTTTATATGTAGATAAGAGATATAGGTATTACTTGGGAGTAAAAGATGGTTTTTATTTATGTCATATTAATCATGAACAGTTAATGAAACATTTTTGCGGGTATAAGCAAACCTTTTTGAAATATGGTTTTTTATTACTACAAATTTATTGATTTTTAGAAATTGTAAAAGATTTATTTTTAATATTCCTTATCAATTAGTTGAAAATCTATGATCCTTAGATATGATATAGTGATTAAACTTTAGAGAAAGCTGATTATGAAAATGAAAGGATTTAATAGTTTTTCAATTTTAGGAAAAAGCTATACCGAAATTGCAAGTGAATGATTATGTAGAAATATATGGTAATATAAAAACAAACAAGGGAAAGAAAGTGTTAATGGCTTTTAAAATAATGCCAGTTACAAATGTAAATGCTATAACATTTCATTACTTGCAATGCATCAAAAATAAAGTTAAAATGGAGGCTGATTCTAAAAAGGTGTGTTTTTTACATAAAATTATTTTATTGAAATAATGGGCAGTTAGTTCTTTTAATAACTAAACTAAGTTTAATGTTCTTATTGCTTCAAGAAAATAGTTTAACATTTTTTAGTTTTACTTATTTTATTCATTACTTATGCCAGTGGCTTCACTTGCAATTGATAATTTTTATTTTTTATCTCAGGATACCTGTATTCCCTTTCAATATGATATAGAATTTAGGAATTCCTTTATATTATAACATAACAATTATTGTCTGTCAGAAAAAAAGATACTATTATATTCTATTAGAAGCATTAAAAAAACTGTTTAACATTACTATTCATATTATAAAGTTTAAAAATCTTATTATGTATATTGTATACTAGCTGTTTGCCCATGTTTCATATATTTTTCACTGCGAAATATATTTTTTAATTTTTTATATGGAACCCTATATAATTCCCAATTTTTTTTTTGCTACTAACATTCAGGAAAGGTATTTCTCACAAATTCAAATAACTGCTAGTAAAACCATGCATTAAATCAGATGTTATTTACAATTTCATGAGTTTTAATTTGTTTTAAAAAAAGTGCTATGCTTATTGGTTATCCAAGTTTATTATATTAAACCAGTACAACATTTTTATATATTATATCTTTGTTCTTAATATGTAATGGCTCTTATTAGTATGTAAAAAATAATAGTAGAACTTCATATATATACTTTCTCATATGTGGGTGTCTTTTTTTTTTAACTCTTTAGCGACTACTGAAACATGTTAAATAATTTACCATGATTAACCATACTTAACTTGAAGTGAAAATAAAAGACAGAATTTTAATTTATAAAGAGTTGTTTATTAACTATGTTGCAATTTCCAAGTTTGTGACCGCCTCCATCCTGGTGATATGTGAAGAGGTTTTTAAACTACTCTCACCCCCACCTAAAATAATGTGTATTTTTTTATAAAAAAATTATACATATTTTCAGAACTAAAACAATTCTTTAAGTACAGTTGTAACTAAGTTTGTCAAGGTTACATTCAGCTTTCGGTTTAGTCATTATTTCTTTGCTCCCCCTACATCCTTGAAAGGGACCCTTTGATCCTCACATGATTAATGGACTATATCTAAGCTCATATGTGTTACATGTTTTAAATTTGTTTTCAGAAGTGTATATTTGTTGCAAGATACTTTTAATATTAACAGTAATTACACTTTTTGAACTTTTTAATTTTGAATTCATTGTTGGATTCTGTTGACAGGAGAAAGTACAGAATAACAACCCAACTTTCAACAGTGGACTGCCTGCAAATTCAATGGTTGGAATGATTGAAAATTCATCAGTGAATGGTTTAAATCCTCGGCAAATGATGGTGTTCAATCTAATTCGCGCTTCCACTTTAGAGCAGGGTATCAGTAAACAAGATATGTATACTGCATTGAAGGACCGAATGGCTGAAGTAGAATTTAAGTTAGTACACTTTTGAAATAGAACATTTTTGTGTTTATTGTACTGAAAATATGTTTACTTTTTTTTTGTTTATGCTTTTCAGTAATATTCTTGAATGGATGTGTGGGGAAGGTCATATCTACTCAACCATTGATGAAGAACATTTCCGAGCAACTGATGCTTTTTAATTTCAATATGTAAAAATCGAATATTGATTTGTTACTCTTCATTTTCACTTTAATATTAACTTTATAATAATAATAAAACTATATGAAACATATTTACATTTTTTATTCATCTGTAAATTAAAAACAAAAATGTCACGTAGTGGTAGTATTACCAATTTCAGTACCTTTTTTATAGTAAAAATTATATTAATATTAACAAGCATAATTCAATCTAGATATTTCATGATTTAAAAGTTACCCAATCTATAAGAGACTAAATTATATTTATTAACCTCTTTAAATATTCCACATAGAAAATACAAAGAAATAATTAATAAAATAACTATAGTTATTTTAAAAAAATATTTTAAATCATGGAATGTACATTTTTCCTTATAAAATTGTGTAATTAGGGTTTGTAAACATAATCCTGAAAACTATTCATCAGATCCATAATCTTACAACTCATCTCTGAGAGCTTTATTTTTAGTATCAGGTTTTTTTCCCCGTATATGTTTGACTTTCTAATTGTACATCTTTCAATTCCTCTTGCTCTAATAAAAATTCCTTTGCAGTCCATGCTTGAGATCCATCTTTAAACATAAATATTGCTCTATCATCATCAATGAGATATCTGAAACATATAATAAAATTGTGATATCTTGTGTCATCATTTACTAAATATTGAATAATAATTATGTAGCAAATCATATCATCATAATCAAGTAATGTTTATCAACAATGAAATATTTCATTTCATCTATTTTTAAAGTAATATAACTCCATCAAATTTTTTTTAATCACAATAAAAGTGAAAATGTGTTATTTCATAATTGTTTTACAATATGATAACTCTTAAAATATATATTATAAAAATTTGCCTAATTTATCTATAAATAGAGAATAAAGATACTTTTACCACACTTTGTGAATTAGCCTTTACATGTTAAAGGAAAAGTAATCTGATTATAAATAATATATATAGTTACCTTTCAGCTTGAATATGATTGCTCCAAAGGGAACTTTGCCATATTTTTGTAAGCTCCTCAGTTCTTGCTCTTGAAGGCTTATTGGCTACAGAAACAAACATCATCAAAGTTTGACCTTTTTTAGTAGCTTGTATTATAGCTTCTGGGTTAGACATATCCATTTTTGATATATCAATAGAAGGAGGTTTTCTTAAGTGTTCTGGAAGCTCATCCTCTGGCAAAGGTTCCTCATCCTCTTCCCACTGATCAAAAAGTCTAAAAAATGATATTTATTTAATGTACATTTTATAAATATTTACAAAGAAGTAATTCCAAATGTTAACTATATATATATTATTCAAATCTTAGATCGGATCATAAAATAACAATAATTATAACCTTTCCATATCGGCATCTGAGAAATCTCGAATATCTTTGTTAGCCCATGTCGGTTTTTTCTTCAGCTTTATATTTTTTTTTTTTTTTCCCTAAATTACTTGTAAAACATAGAAATATCAGTAGACACACAATTCGAATCATTATAATAAGTTATTATGCACATACAGTATTTAACTATTTAGTAGACGTGATCCATATTTATCGTATTAGGTATGTGTATTAGGTATTTTTTGATACCAATACGTATACTACATATTTTTCGCATTCTACCAGTGTTATTGGTTCGATCATATTTTACATTTTAACCTTTTTTTCACAGACAAAATTGTTTCATATGTATAAGCGAACATACGCACATTTTCTACGAAGTGAATATAACAAACTTCATCCTAATATTATTAGCAAACAGAAACGAAACTGCAATACCTAAGCCCTGAGTATTCGATATTGACAATAATTCAAATAACGGAAGGAATCCAAATATTTATTCAATTCAAAATATCCGATCAAAAATTTTAGGAACAGGTATTTGGCCTTTATCGAAATATTGAGACATGTTTCAATTTAAATTCATTAGATGCCGTTGTAACATTTTTTATGAAGAGAGTAACTAATAGAAAATATACTAAATTAAATTTTCATCTATATAAAAAATGCATCAATTATTTTATATTATGGATAGAATTTTAAAGTATAGTTACTAATTTGTGTCAAATAAAAATTGAACAGGATCTGAGATAAGTTCATGGATTCTTTTATAATTTTGTAGATGGCGAGGTAAAGTTGTTTATTAAAGAACTATTTATAAAATTATTAAAATTAATTAAGTAATCGCATTTAATTTTTAAATAAATTTAGTGCTAAAATTTGATATACATAACATTGATACAGAGGACTTCTTACGTTTAATAGTACTTAAATAGAAGGAAACATTTTGCGTGACACAAATATTTACTTGACGTAATATGCTTCAAATCAGAAAAGTGTATCTTCGGAATTAATCCTCGTATATTCGATATTATGGATAACAGAACGAATCCAAATATTTCGAATAAACATTAGAAACAGGTGTTTGGAACAGTGTCTTTAAATATTCGTATTAGGTGGAACAGTCTCAATAAATCTTAAATTTTAAAATAAGTGAAATAAATTTCAGAACTAAATGAAAAAAAAAATTGAACATAATTATCGCACTAAATAATATTTTCGTGTACTATTCTTTTATTGTATTTAAATCTAGCCGCGACTTCGCTTGCGTGGAATTAAGACAATTATATTCTAATATACGTCCTATATTTTCCTTTTAGATGCAATCTATCTATGTTGCTTCCCGTCCCGTACCTTCCAGGCCTCTACCCGCGGAGTAGGTCACCCCAGCCAGACCACACCACTTCTCAGACAGCTTTCCCAGAGCAATGGAAGATCAGGGCCCCGTCCCTTCCCCCCTTGGTTTAGTAATGCAGCAGAGATCAGACCCTGCCGGTGCAGTGCACGGATAGAGCCACAGTCTGTGCTTAGACCTCGCGGGACCCATGAGTGGAAACTATGCACCCGGCTATTCTTACCATAATAGGCCCGAATGGCACCCTGCACAGCATACTACTACCCATATGGTAATGAGTGCCACCTCCCACCTCAGCCCTAAAATCAACGATTTTATGGCCCTACTCCCTACACCTAAAACATTGATCTCTCTGTTCTACTACCCTCTTTATAATATAATACAGATTGTATGAAAATTGAATATCAAAATATTGTTTTGTCATTTACTATATCTTAGATATTTTTAATTTATATACAATAAACATATATTATGTCATTTTGTTCAATTTCAATCAATCCATCAATTTTTTGTTCTCGAATAAGACACATTTACTTACATTGATAAGCAAAAAAGTATCGCCGCGTGTCATTCAAATTACTATAACTTTTGATAGAGTTCTGATTTAAATGAAATAAAGAATTGATGCTATTTCAGAATATGCTTTATAATTATCTTTTTGAATTTTTAAAATATACTTAGTACTTTATAATTGATGCTTGCACAACCAAACATACAGTCAGACAGACCGACAGACAGACAGATATTTATAAAAATGATATAAATTTATGTAATTACCTATTTTAAGTCCCTTGTAATGATTCTTTTCACAAAAATTGTAAATGTACAGAGACGTGAAATTTACAATTTTATTATTTCTATAGAAGATTATGTGTAATTGAATAACAATACCATATATACATAATGGTTTAAAAAATCTGTGGTCCACGGAAAGAAGATTGATATATGTAATAACATGGCCTTTTTAAATTTTGTTCTTTTATCAAAAAATATGTCACAAGTTTTGTGTAATGTATTACATGATCTTGATTAGCTATTAACAGGCGAATAAAACGTAATTTTGTAGAGGAATGAGGGGTGTTGAATGGCACGTATTTAATATATCTGAGGAGATTTACAGGAATATTAATTTTGCATTTACCTGAACAATCAATTTCACCTACAATTTTTGTAGATGGTAGTACTGATGTATGGTTAAAGGTTTCTGTAGTATAGTTTTTAGGATTCACAATCTGGAGACACCCGCGGCGGACCTCTCCTCCCTCCTTTTTTTTTTTTTTTGACGGGGGGAAACCTCTCCTCCCTCCTAGCTATGCCTCTGCATACGCATGCTTCTTAAGAACGAATGTACCACAAAAAAAGAAGATATCATAATGCTACAGTAAAAAATTTAGGCGTGTTTATTATTATTGTCTCGTTCTCTATTACTACGTACTTTAATAACATTCAAAATAAAAATAAAAACAATATTTTATTCTCATTGGACGTTTCACTTGAAAAATGTAAAAAAAATATATCAGATAGATTGTGACGAGTGACGACTGACGATATACGTTAATTTACACATAGAATATTGTACATTTTTAATAATTAAACTATTTTACGTACGTAGTGTGACTTTTATGCTATATGAAACATCGTTTGTCTGATAAGTAGAAACTTAGTACAATTGTCAAATGTTTTAGTAGTTTTTGGTGATTCTTTTAGTAGTTTTGTCGATACTTTTAGTAGATTTTCAGAAAAAAAGTTGTCACGCTGACCGGAATGACGGCGGTTGAGTCTCCGGTAGGAGTAATATTGTTCTGTGGGTTGAGTTGTCATTAGTTGTCGAGCTAGGTCACTCGTGTAAATTATGATTAGAGTTATATTTATTATATTATTTATATGATTAGCTTTTATTCATTTATAATTTTATTTTTGTATATTCTTATGTTACACTACAACTTTGTATAAAAGTGTTGTATTCTAATATCTGTGAATTGTATATTTTGAAATTCAAAAGTTCTCAAAGTGGTCGGTAACTCGTGGAAATATAACTGTTGTGTGAACTGAGCACCATGGACCAGAGTGGTATAACCCCAAATACTTCTAATCAGAAGCTTGTTATAAATAGTGATAATGATTCTGCAACGGCATTGCTGCAAGAGAAGCAGGGGAGGAGACGTGATACTCTGAGAGATGTCACATTCAGAGAGTTCATGACTGTGGGAATTTTGTGTTTCGTCAACCTTATTAATTACATGGACAGATTTACCTTAGCCGGTAAGTATTTTAATAGTGTTAAGTTATTCAAAAGGCTAATAATTCTGTTAGATTCTTGTTAGTCTTATAAAATTTCAGCATCTGGTGAAGATCCTTAACTTATATGATTACTTGTATAGTATTGTTTAGTTGATCTTGTTGATACTGTTATCGTTTAACCAGATTAGATTATATTGTTATTATTATTTTTCATTAATATGGTCTTTGGAGATGCATTATAAATAATGCAAGGCAATTCTTATAGGTATAATTTTATAAGAACTTAAATATGCCAAAGTAGAAAAGTCGAAATATTATAGTTATAATTGTATAATTTATTTACATAGAAATGTTATAAAATAATGATTGGTATGTTATATAATAATAAAAGTAATTACCTAAATCTATCTGTGAATATGTAGATGGTATTCTATCACTTCTAAAAAAATAATTGAAATACAATTATTTGAGAATGTTTTTCTTAATGTTTTAGTTCAAATAGTAGCTCATCAGTTGAATGTGTTTGTGTAAATGTTGTTTACTGTAAAATCCACTAAATAACAAATAGAGCTGTTATCAAAACTGTCAATCACTTCAACTGTTTAGAAACTATTTTATAATAAAAATAAAAAAATGAAGCACAGTGACCAATACTCTATCTCTAAAATAACATGAACTTTTTAACTGATTATTTAACAATGTATGCTGCTGGAATCTAAGTTATGAGTGATTATTTTATTGAAAAAAAACTCTTTCATTACTTTAAAGCTTAAATTTATGAAAAAAAAAAATCTAGTTTCAAAAAGCTTTTTACAGACAAAATAATAAAATTCATGTAAAGAAACCATACAAAAGTTTATTTTCATTGACCATTAATTTTTTTAAGCATTTTGCATGATGGTAGGGCCTAATGATGCCTGCCTGGGTAGCTACCACCCTCAAGTTTGGAAACCTGTCACCAAATACCGATAGGTGTGTCCTGGCAGCATCACTTGAGAACCAGTACCTCTAGGCTTAGTGTGTTTTTACCATCCTGGACCACATTGTCGCTTAACATCAGGTGCGATTGTGGTCAAAGCACTGAGCCAATATCATGTAAAAAAGAAAAGAAAACAGTATATTATAATTTTAACTGATATCTGTTCAAGATGCAGCCCAAAAATAATAGAAAATATAATCATTTAAACTGTAAATTTCTTTTATCATTTATAATACTAAGCACTTATATAATACAAGAAAGGGTTTTGGAAAATACAATTGGTGATTGAAAGAAAAATATGTAAATAGTATAAAACATCCAGATTTAATTTATCATACAGAGATCGATTTGAGAATCATAATTTTTGATAACTCTTAATTTAGGATAAAAGTTACAATCAAAATGAAATTTATTATGAAAACCTGTGTAATTTCTCAATGACAGTTTGCATATATAAATTATTTATTTTTCTCCCAAACAAAACTCTGGAAAATTCTTTGATCTCATAAAGAGGATATGAATGTTAATATTTGACTAATACTAATGTATGATTTATGTTTTAACTTGAAATATTTATACTAATAAATAAAATTGAAGTATCTTTTTGTAATGTAAAAATATTTTTTTTTTAATAGTAAATAGATATTAATGTATATACAATACCTTATTGATATGTTATCTTAGTACCAAAAATTTAGGGTAGCATATAAAAAATTAAAACACAGTAAAGAATAAATTAATCATGGATGCAGCCCCCGTAAGCACATAGCTAGTATATAATAAAACTAAAACAATATCAAGGACATCAATCATTGTAATTAATTTTTTATACATAGATTAATTTAAAACAATCATGCCTAACAGCTTTAATTTTAATAGATATAAATACAACTAACATTATGATCCTTGCTTATTAATATTTATAACCAACCTCAAAGTGATCAAGACTTGGAATTAATAAATGTTTATTGTATATTAGGAGCAAATCATATTTTCCATCATGTTATTGCTGCTGCGATTTGGAAACAACACTGATAGATAAATGTTAATGTAGCTGAATGTAAATTTTTGCCCTTATTCAAAAACATGGAAAATGCAATTTTGTAAAAAAAATTGCTTCACCCCTTTTTCCTTATAACTGTCGTATAAGTACGTACATAACTGTCGCGATAATATCGATCGGTATTGTAATGGTTACATACACATTTTTAATTTCAATCCTGTTTGACAAAAGCGCAGTTATTTTTATACTATGAAATTATAAGCAAGGCCAGAAAATTTATCATCTTAAGCACTCCGGCAGGGGCCTAAGACGTGGGCCATTGCACGACGAGGCCCGGTGGGTTCGCTGCAGGGGGCGACGCGGCGACATGCCTTGGCAACCCCCGTATCGCCCCCATCCCAAATGCAGCGGACGGCCCCGGGCGGTTTTAGTGGGTATTTCCGTGCGACTCTCGCCCGGGTGAGTCCCACACTGGCACGGAGCTCGTCACTCCGTGCCCCCCTATCTATTGTATTTGGGGGACTTTGATCCTCCAAATACAATAGATAAGGGTAGTGCGTAAATGCATTTCCCCCCGTCAAAAAAAAAAAAAAAGGGGCCTAAGACGTGCTTCCCCAACTGGAAGCTACTAGTTCAATACAGTGACGCTTTATGCAATACCAAAACAATACACTACACTTTACATACTTGCATACTACATGCAAGGTATATAGGTTCTGTAAGGGACCCTATATCTTTAGAGATTCCATTAGGTGTGATGAATTCCGCTTAATTTGCGTACCGGTAAGAGCTTTTTAATTAGCAACCAATTACCGGCTGAGTGCCTTAAGAGTTCGCCATTAAGCCCATTGGATCGATCAAAACTCCTCAGTTCCTTAAAAAGGACATGCGGTCGGAAAAGTAAGTGTTTTAGTAATCTATTGCTATCGCGTGGCGACCCAAAGAAATAACTATAAAACACTATAGGGACAACTACAACTCAGGCTGATTTTACCTTTGCAAAATAGACGAAAACATCAATCACTTCATAGTACCCTGTGTAAATATTTACCATAAAGCTATTCCATATACCATATATCCAGGGAGGAAGCAGAGGACTATGTTTGTATGAAATAAATGCGCTAGGATATCCTCTAAAAAATAAAAAATATTACGCTAAGAAAATGTATTAATAAAACCAATATTAATGATCATATAGACATGACATATCAATATTGTTTCTGTCACTAAATATAGATTGCGGTAAAAAGCATTCGATTTAATGCTATAGATCTTTTAGCACAGTTAATCGAAAGTAATTAAAGTTAAACAGTTCAATTCCATTTTCAAAATTTTCTTTTGTTTTCAGCTTGTCTTTCTTATGTATTATACAATTCTGAAATTCGTTTGATATACAATCGGACGTAACGTTTTTTTTTTAACTATAAAAATATTTTTGCTCTTAATTCTTGTTCGTGATTGTTGTCAGTAGCTTTTTTATTCGTTTTCTTTTGGGTGGCAATAAATCTTTTAGATAGTTGGGATCTTTGTTGCATCATCCATCCTTGATTTAACACTAATCTTTGCTTGGTGTGGTAATAAAATACCTCTCGCAACTATGCCCGGTACAGTTATTTTGGAGGATCAAAACAGATTACCTAATAATCCTTTTTATCTTAGACGGTTCCATCTATGTAGTGCTTTGTACGGAAAAAAGAATTTACGAAATATTTGGAAGTCGGCTCATGTTTACAATTTAGATTAACTTTAAAACCACAGAAAGTGTCGTTGACTCTTTAATGCATCCAGGAAAATGTAAATAAAGAAAAAAATGTCCTATGCTATTATTATACCTCACATTAGGGATAGAACACCATCCTATATTTATGTCGTTACAATAAATAATGGTAATTTGTCTTATATAGTATGTATTATGTAAGTAAATCCGTATACAAATAATTATATAACACATTTAAATTATGAAAAGCCTGATTCACGCGTGAGAACATGTTCAATACTAACCTATTATTCGATGCTAAGCTGTAAGTTACAACCAACGTCACGTATTTAGAGAAGTAGGCTGTTCTAATGCGTGCTCACGCATGTGGGTTTCTTGCTTATTAGTTAACTAGCTGTGTCCCGCGGCTAGGCCAGCGTTTCAGATGTTCTTCACTGCATTTTTTTTATATGGAACCCTATTTTTTTAATACTAAGATAAAGTAATAATATTTCTCATAAATTCAAGCTAAAACTATGCATTGAATCGGATTTTATTACATTTTTTTTTTTATGATTTTTTTTTTACGCGTAACCCTATTTGGATTATTAAAAGTACCCTAACTTACTCGGAGTAAATTTAGCTATCTAGTAAAAAAGTCCCGTCAAAATCCGTCCAGACGTTCCGGAGATAACCTGGAACAAACAGACAGACAGACAAACATTTTAAATTTTTGGTATAGGTATCGTATTCATATCTATTTAGTGAAAAAACAAATTTTGACGTTACAGATATATACTTCATTTATATTTCTTAGTATAGATGATAAAGTACATACAAGTCGCCTTTGATAATTAAAATATAATAATGAATATAAATAATTCATTGTTCTGAAGGTACACATATTCTCATAATTGTATATGTCATAAGAAAACATATGTATAGAATTTATTGCTTAACTACTAGCTTTTGCCGCGACATAGTCCGGGTTGACTTTAAATTTGGTTCAGAGAGAAAAATGTGTTGTCGCGAGTAAACCGTAGAAGATAGAAATATGCCATTGGGAAATTTTCTCTAGGATTTTGCTCTAATCTTTAATAGATCATTTTGTTAATTTTTTTATGATTTATCCTACGTAAAGCAATGAGAAATTGTTTTTTGGCGGCTTAGTTACAAAATATTGTTGTATTTTCTATGTATAATTTCTAATTAAAAAAAAAGTTTATTGAATATATATTATATATAAACTGAAATGAGTATAAATTATAAAAATCTATCTGAAGGTGAAAACCGCAACAGAATCCATTTCGTGGTTTAGGTTAAGTTAGCGGATACACACAGACATACGCAGAAACTTACTTTGTGTATTACTATGTATATGTACGTAGATTGGTATACCTTTGAAGCACCGATTTGATTCTGATCGCTCGTAACTGTTCTTGACACTTTCGTGATTGGAGTGTCGAGGAGAAAGTATAATACTGACTGGTTTTGTAATCTTTGTCCACGTGATGAAAAGTGTGGGGATTACGCGTGTAGAAGAGTCATTGAGGGGAGATTTCCCCGGGGTACGATCTACAAAGTTGCCACCGCAATAACATACCCTCCGATTACCGTTATCGTAATTACAATCTCAAAGCAATCAACCCTCTCGACTGTAAAGCTGCAGTACAGCTGCATAAAAATACATTATTATCGCAAGGAAGTTGCAGGTGCATATTTTAAAATCATTATTATTATCGAATTGACGTTTTTGGTGTGTATTTGAAGTGAAAACTTCTTTAGAACGATTCTCGGTAGGGGAAAAAAACTTATAAATTCGCCTCAACAATGCTATGGGTATGACGTCAGCCGTCACTATGCTACAACCTATCGTATCTTTTGATTTTGAATAAACTATGTGAAAATGTACATAATAATTACTCGGTGCGTCAATAGATGTTAAAAAGAGACAAATCTTATGTGTTAAAAGTTAGATTATGTTAATAATTTCAAGTAACAAATTATTTCATTTCTAGTCTCCAGTTCTTACTTGTCTCCTTAGCTGCCTAGTTTCTTTTTTAATTCTACAGTTAACAAACCTTCGGAATCTTAAATAGACAAACGTACAAGAATGTTCGTCCATCATGGTTTATGATTAATTACAAAAGTTTTACCTTGAAACTTTTTTTTTACATTCGACAATAACCGGTAAAAAACCATTCAAGTGTCGTTAAGAGATAAAATTGTTAAGTACTTTAGAAATGTTTATAAAATAGATGATAATACATAAATACTTTGAATAGAGTTGTTGTTCGTTGACTTGACAGTTAATTGCTATGTTGATAAATATCTTATCAGTGTATTGTTTTGTTTTTTTTATTACATTTTTATGTTTATCTTATACTTAGTCACTATACAGTAGAACGGAGGTCAGGTCATGTGATGATTCATTCCTGTTTGTTGATGTATTATATTATTCGATTTTTCAGTTATTATCAATGACTTGTTAATAGAGAATATAGATATAACAGAATCTCTTTCTTGTAAGGTATATTAAAGTGAGTATTTGAAGTGGAGATAATTAGTTAATTAATAAATTATTACTCGCAACGGCGCTCAATCTTTTACTCTGTAAATTCTTAAGGCAAAATGTGTGAGTTTTCTTCAAACGATTTTACACACATTTTCTATCGTCACTAACTATAATTCATACAATATATCTATTCACCTTTTGCTTTTGTCTTTAATATTTTTACATATGTAATTAAGATTTTATTACTAGTTGAGTGAAAAAAAACTTTTAAACGTTTAAGTTAAGATTATTTTATTAATATACTTACTACAAAGTTCAAATATTACAGTCATAATAAAAAGGGAGGATTTAATAAAAGGGGTGCGTGGCCTCGTTTAAAACTAAGTTATACGGCCCCGGTGTACATTGTTAAATTAATAAAATATGTGAAGGCTTATGCATCGGTTTATACTGTCACAGTAAGGGGTTGAAATATGCTGCTAGTATACGGAAAATAAAATGCTCTGTTAGATGACAAAATTTATATACGAATTTCATTTCCCTAGCGAACATACGTATTTCTGTGTTATTTTAACTATAAGTATAACTTTAATATTTTATAGTTTTTTACTTGAATTAATATTTTTTACCCGACTACGACGAAGCCAAAAGGATGGAAGGAATTCTAGCAGTCTTTGTATGTATTTATGTATGTTTGTTTGTATTTACGTATGTTCCCCCCCCGTACTGCCTAAACTATTCATTCGATTTTGATGAGTAAGGTATCAATCGATTCCTTATTATGGCCTTATTCCTTATACATATACAATTTTAAGTACTTTTTACTATTATTATTACGAGAAATGAAAGCGCACGAATTTTTTGTAAAGTTACAAAAATTAAATATTTGCGGGGATCAGTATAAATTTTAGGGGATACATATGATTTTATATAAAACTAGATTTGGCTTCGGCTCTGTTTTATATTTAATTAACACTGTTGTTTTCGCAATTATTCATTACATTTTACTATATTTAACATATGCCTTAAATATATAACGATTTAGGTAAAGTATTGATTGGTATGCTTATCGACTTATACAATATTGTCCGCATATTTTTTTCCATAATAACATTCCTAATGTAACAAAATATATAATAAACCGTATATATATTCTAGGGAATAAATGTATCTGTCATTATAAAAATAGAATAAAAGTTGTGAGTTCACGAATTTAAAGTATTGTGATTAAACCTTAATCATATACAGAGTATACATATCTTTTTTAGAATTTCGTAAGTACAGTAATAATTAGTTAACGCTTAAAATTTCTATCATGCCCGTTGTTATATTGGTATGTCTATGTTTTTATAACTTTATAAAGACTTTATTTTTTGATATAGAATTTAATCTGGGTGAGGTGATTTGCCGCTAAGACGACGCGTCGCCTTGGATCAAAACAAATAATAAAAAAACGAAGTGCTTACGACTTACGATGAACCAATGAATCGATGGAATTTTAAAATATACTTCTATTCATAGTCAAGCTTCCCATGATGTTATCTGTGAAATAAAATCACCATGACTGGCACAGTTTTCTATTTACTTCGTAGGACTCTTGACAACGACCGATAAAACGCTCGTACTTCTCGCGGGTGGTCCACGCTTTTGAATCGTATATGTTTTTTAACATAACCCTTTTCTATTTGTTTTACGTGATCAGACAGGAAGACTTTGTTTACGTTAGATAAATAATTATATTTTTAAATTGCGCATATGTTGTGAAATACAAAGTAATGAAAAAATCTTTGCAAAGAAATATTAAAGTATTAACATTTCCATAAAAGTAATTTCTAGATATGAGGTGAAAATTCGTTTAATTTTTTTTTTTGTGTTTAAAAGAAGTAAGAACATTTTATTATTCAAGAAGATAGTTACACTTGAGCGACCTTTTTTACTTTTATAAATCGAAATTGTTAATTTTTACATTTAACAGTTACCGCTGTTTCTCATTAAAACAATTTATTAAACTGAGACGGTAACTGGTCAGATAAAGATGTATTGATGGCAACACAACAAGAGCTTTAATGTAATTCGTAGCAGATGTGTACTTCGTGTATTATATACATAGTTCAAAGTTATTAACAAACTTTTAAGAGGTATTTGTGTGTTATAATATTTCAGAAGTTTAAAAAATAAACAAACAAAAAAGATAAAGTTTTAATTTACTTAATTTTTTGTAACTGAACGAATATATATGTGTAAAGTTAGATTTAGAAATGTATTTCCTGGGTCACTTCGAAATGTTTCATTGTGTTTCGTGTTTTAGTAATAAAGGTAGGATTCAATTTCTGGATACTAAATGATTTCGATTCAATTTAAAATTTTCTTTAGTTTAAATTCAACTTATGGTCTTGCTAGTGCTAGAGAGTTAAACATTAATATCGATTTTTAAAATAGTCAATAATAAATTGACTATTTCGTTATTTTATAAGATCATTTTATTTTCATGTATTTAACATCTGATTAGAAAGCACTGCTTGTTTTACCTAAGTACTTACAATGGAAATATTTTCGTGCAAAATAAAATACTACTTCAATTGATATGGAGTTATTTTCTAATGACATTTTATTACAAATATCTGTTGAAAAATCAGTCATTTTTTAAATGAAATAATCATCAAGATTTTGGAATACCGCTCTATACGTTTGTATGCTCCCTGGGAAATACTTTACTAAACTCGAGTGGATTCTCCACTTGGGATCAATTAGTTCCACCTCTACAGATAATTACAATTCTCCTTCAAGTACAGAGGGGAGTAAAAATAAATCTATTTAACCCTAAGTGATTTTTATAAACTATTTTGACACGATAGCATTTATATTCACATTTGTTAGGTGTTTTATAAAGATTTATTTTTTTAATTCGAAGGTTATGAGAACTTGTTTAAACGTTTAAAATATGTTAGGGATGTTTCAAGAGGCTGCAGTGTATGAAATTATGGAGCCACCATTACCAAGTTACATTATATTTTTAACAAAAAAACCCTAATGGCATAGATAGTTCTAATATCATGAATGTTCTATCGTTTAACAATAACGCATAGGTCTGTTATTACGGTATGTAACCTAGATACTTTTTTGGGTTGACTTTTGTATTAACTTGAAAATGACACTGAAATCGGATAAGTAGTTTTCAACTTACACACGCTCATGCGAAAACGAATAATTTACGATTTCATTGTATTTTAAATGTTATATTGCATTGTATGTATTGTATATAGATTCGGAATTTAAAATAGAATTAGACTGACCAAATATTTATTGAAATGATTGCTGCAGTCGAATAGTCATATTGCGTAATTAATGAAATGCGTTTCAGCTAATGTTATTCTGCAATATTATTATTCCCTAAAAATTATAAACGAATTTCTCAACATTGATTAGCCTTATAGTTTGTTATACCACAATTTTTACCCAATTTTGTACAGTATAAACTGCAAAAATCATTATGATATAGGAATGTAGTAGAATTGCTAACAATTGCATCATACAAAGTCAAAACAGTTTGTCGCCAAGTCACCTTCATCGCGTCGTAAGTAACTGTAGATAGTGTAGATACGATAAGGGTAATAGTGATAATAAACACTCGTGTCAATTGGTATATCAATAAAAACGATGCTGCTACCGTACAAAAAAGGGTCGACGTACGCATACAACGTTCTTTGGGAAACAGATAAATTTCCATTGCATTAACCAAGGCATCAAGTACTAGGTTTATTTTGCACGGTGTAAATGATGTTAAAGGTACCTTTGCTACCAAACGTGGTATTATAATTTTGTGGGTAATAACCCGTAATAGTTGCTCTTGCAAATGATTTAATACGCTCTAATGCAATGTTAGAATGCTCGATGTAAACTTTCTAGTGAGTTTTCGAGCGAGCTGACTAGTCGACTGACAGGGAGCCCGACTTTTTATTTTGTTCTCTTTGATGTTCCTAAATTATCATTAGTAGAAGAGATCATTATGCAAGTACCTACAGTAATACCCCGCTTTACGCGAGGGATACGTTCCGAAAAAAAAATCGCGTTAACTGAAATTCGCGTATATCGAGGTTTATGATTAAACATAGTCAAAATTTAATACAAAAAAATACAAATCATTTTAATCAATCACTTTAATTCTAAGAACACTTTATGCAATACATACTCTTATTTTTTACGGAAAAATACATCCATTGTCTTTACATTATGTTTATACGCACTCTTTCGCGTAATGCGAGGCATTTGAGCGCGAAATTTGAAATTCGCGTTATAGTGAAACCGCGCGTAACTTGGTCGCGCTAAGCGGGGTATTACTGTATTAGTATAATCATTCATACAAATATTGTAATGTTAACTCGAATAATATAAAGATACATATGTGCCTAATAATAAAAAAAAAATCGCAAATAATTCAATTCAATAATTGTTTAATATTCAAAAGTAATTGAGCTCGGAATTTTTACATGCATAAGATGTATTCTCATAGTGATTGTTTATATATTACCTGTCTAGTTCACTATTATGTCGAAGATTACAACTGATTTGGATATTATAATTAAGTTAAAAAACAAATACATGATGACATTAAAGTAAATTGTAATTTCAAAGAGATTATCTTCTGCATATATCTTTTTTTAGTTTATAAATGTAAAAAAAAATGCCTTTATCTATTTATACTAACCAAGTACGTCTCATTTAGTATTCTATGCGGATTCAAAAACTGAGTGATACGCTATGTTCTCTCATATATTTCATTTTACTTTGTGATAGCCATCTTTCTACACCCGCATGACTTGTGCTGGAAACACGATTCATACAGATTAGAGGAACCGCAAACTTTTTATATGAGTTGTAAAATTTATCTGCCGCACTCACTGACTATAAAATATCTGTGAACAAACTATTGCGTTTATTTATTTAGATTCATTTGCTGCTTACACAATTTCATGCAATTTTGAATAGGTACAATGTAATAATATTTTTTATCTACTGTAATATTTAATCTATGAAGGAAAGATTTTTCTTGTTTATATTTAATTGTCGTTTACTTGAAAAGTAAACACTTTAAAATGATAAACTATTATTACTAATAGGCTTTTTGTGGTGTTTTAATATGTATATGGGTTTCAGTATGTGTAGAAAAAATACTCCGATAAAGTATTCCGTTTGAAATCCGTAAGTAATTTCAAGGGTAAACTTTACAAAAACAAAACATACAGTAAAATGAAATAATTTAGTTTGTACTAAAATTTGAACACCGTTATATAAATATACGTAGTATCGATTTTTTAAAAGAAAGTAAACATATTTCAAAACGGCGTGGGGAAAAAATGGTGATATAAGTTACTTTCCATTTCATGGGGTCGCTGCGAGGGTGAAAACACCCTAATGTTTTTATACCATTCATAATTTCTATGCTACCTTTTAATAACATATTGTTCGGGAAACATTACTTTGTATCAAATACCACTATTACCTTCGTCTTTTTTTTAGTTAATAGTGACGTGTGAATTGAAAATAGTATTAAAGTGTATAGAATATTTTTTTCAAACTTATTTCAACGCTCAGGCAAAAAGTTTTTGTGGCAACTCACAAGAAACGTTTGGCGCTAATATTTTCAATAAACTTATTTCATTTGCGCCTAATAATCATATATTACGTGATATATCACGCAAAACGCCACCAAAATTACATACTAAGAGGTTAAAGTATGCAATTTAATGGTGTTAACACACATTACGGACCGGATTGCGGACACAGAACGACGGGCGGCCGATGTTATCAGTACCCTAAGTATGAATGAAAATCCTTTCTGAAAAGGATCGATATTTAAATCGATTCGAATCTAAGTTTTATAAATCGATTCACAAAATATCGAGTCCAAAAAGATTGATCATTCAAACTAATAAAGTATCGATTATTAGAGTGTTCTTTTTGTTTATTATGATATGATGATTGATATCTGTAAATAGGCATAAATAAAAACAGTTCAGTGTCATTTTTCCTTAGAAGGTTAGCCATTCTTCTTTATTTATTTAGTAGCTACTGATGACCTTTAGTGCTGTTCGTAAAAAAATTGGAAACAGGTTTTGCAATAAATGATGATTATAGTCTAATTTCGACCACTGAAAGAATACGAGTTACGAATAAAAAGTCAAATAAAACAAGTAGATAAAAGATTGATCTCCTGAACGATATTTTGTGAATCGATGAAAAAAATTGATCTTTTTGAAAAATCTTATTCCCCTACTTAGGCGTCTGATGATCTAGGCCCGTCGATATGTTATGTCCGCGGTCCGGTCCGTGTGTGTATTAACACCACAATGAAAAATGCTATTGTCATACTGAGACCCCGTCAAATATTGCACACAACTGTATACGTCTTGATCGTACACTTCATTTCAAAGCATATTCATTCTCATTATTATTATTATTACTGTTCGACATATCACGATGATTTACAATAAGTGAAGAGACGAGAGAAGTCGAAATTAAAAAAATAATTATTAGAATAAGCATTATAGTGGGGTCTGTTTATATTTTGATCGAAGATGTTTATCCATTTTGCCGACATTATCCATGAAAGTTTTTCTACTCAAATAATTATCGCCTTTAATCTATTTTAAACGAATTCCTAATTATATTGGAAATATTAATATTTATATACAGTGTTAAGCTTGGTAAAAATAAGTATTGCAGTATCCTTTGAAACTAACATGTTGCTTTTTTATTGACGTGACATAAGACATCAAAATACCAATCTCCGGATGCACTTTGCTAAAGACAGCAATAAAAATCTTTAACTTTTGTGTTAGTGTATTTCTTTGTATTTATATAAATACTCTAGCCGTTGCCCGCGATATCGTTGTCAATAAGTAGATAGTTATTATTCACATTTATTAAAATTATGGTTATTCATTAAATTTATAAATCAATTGAGATTTCTATTCAAATTATATTAGCGTTGTGTATCGATCTTATAAAAACATAAATTACATTTGACTTGATATGTTGTGAGGTTTTATGAAAACTATCCGCTTTAATAAATAATAATTATAGATTATAAATATTTGAACTTCGCTGAAAATATTCGTTGATAATCGAGACGATTTTCACATAGTTTTAAGTCGTTTAAAAGAATACGATTCTTTAGTAATTGGTTTCTTGTTATAAGAAGGTTATTTAGAACTAGTTTGTACTAATTTAAGATTTTAATATATACATGAAGTTGTAGAAATATAGACTTTAGACTTTATTCAAAGATAATTAATTTGCCTTGACTATATTTAAGAATTATTAAAAATTCTCAAGTTGCGTACAAATATTCATACGCCTATAATATATATTTTTGTAATGTTTTTTACTTTTAACGTTTTTAAAGTTATTTGTTTTATATACCTAAGTAAATGTAACACTTATTTGTATTAAAACAAAATAGTGGTGAATTGAGTTTGAGATATAAATTTACGAGTCTGAAAAGGTTTTGTAGGACGTTATTTTACAAAAATATAATGTTATTTGTTGCATACCTGGGTTAAACATTACAACATCTACTGTATTTCAGTTAATGTTCAATTAATAATAATTACCTTTTCAAAAATTGACTTTTTTTTTTCTCTTTTTTACACGATATAGGCTCAGTGCTTTGAGCACAATCTTATCTGATGTTAAGTGACGATGTGATCCAGGGTGGTAAACAAAGTAAACCTAGGTACTGGTTCTCAAGTGATGCTGCCGGAACACACCTATTGCTGTTTGGCGACAGGTTTTCAAACTTGAGGGTGGCAACTATCCAGGCGGGCAGTATTAGAAAATACCATACCTCCATGCTATGGCTTCCTCACGATGTTTTCCTTCATCGAAAGTTCAGGCCGATTTCAGTTTTGGATAGGTGGGATCGAACCCGCGTCGATTGACGCGGAATCCGGCCGCATTAACCACTGCGCCATCATTGCTTCAAACATTTTCTTATTTTGGGACCCCTTGCAACTGGTGCTAAGAGCGGCTGCATCACTGACTCGTACCCTAGGACCGCCATGGATAATAATTGATCTAAATTGTATTTGATTCTCTTTTTAACCCCTTGAGCACTAACTTGGCGTATGAGACAGCTTTCCAGAGTTTTCCTATTCTCTCATTTTTATGGGTAATCGATATATTAATTAAATTTAATTTTCTACTTTACGTCACAGTCAACATCTTACTTTAGATTGAAGATGATATAAAGGCTTCTAAAATCTATATAGCCTATCAATAGATTCTTGTGACATAGAATTTAAGCGTACAAATTGACATGAAAATCGGGCATGCCGTTTTCGAGTCAAATCCGGACATCACACACATAGACAAAAAAAAAATGAAAAACAAAATATGCATCTGTCATAAAATTTCTAAAAAGAAATTTACATTCATGTGCTATTTTATTTCTGTTTACGTTTTAAACTAAAAGACCACATAAGTAAAAGTTTATCTATGACATGGCTTTTGAACATAACATAAGTTTAAAAGGCTAGATAAGTACTTTACCGAAATAAAATTCATGTTATATAGTTTGAAAGCATGGAATCATTCATTATAAGCATAACATCGATATGGTAAGACGAATCGTGAAAGTAGATACGTCTAGTTCTCGGTATTCGCAGTGAGTGCACTTGTTTCTTCGTATTAGTCGTTGTACATTTCCGCGACTCCATGGAACACCTGTACAGGTGTCTTACATATAGTACAGATATTGTAAAATTCAACATAAAGGCTTGAGTTATCTCAAAACAATAGACCAGCCTTAACCTGATTCGTGCATATGGGTATGCTTTTTTTTTTTTTTTTGACCTAGCTAATGCTGTTGACCGGAAGGGCCTTTACAGCTTCACCGAACTTTGGGGGCGAGTGCTGAAGGCACTCAGCCGCAATAAGGTGACTAGCTCAAGGGCTACCAAAGTGGTACGAACCTCGGCTTGGCCGTCACCTGAGTACTCAAGACTCACTCGCGAGTTGCATCCTAGCTATCCCTACATTTTTTATATTAATAAAAAAAAAAAAAAAAAAAAAGGTTCCTTACAGGACCTATGTACCTTGCATGTTATGCATGAGTGTGTATGGAGTGTTGTGCGTGTAATTGCTCAATGCGTGGGCAGTGTTACTGTATCGCGCTGGCGGCGACGTCAAGAGCCTCCCCAGTTGGGGAACGAGACACGTCTTGGGTCGCCGCCTGAGGGGGACCCGGAGTGTGTGCGGGAGCAAAGTTAGCCGCCTGTCCCCGGCGGCGGGAACGGCGGTTTCGCGGGCGTGGGCGCTGGCACGCATTTGTACGAGGTAAAGGAGGAAAGATCCTATTACTACGAGTTATGGTATCGTCGCGACACGATAAGATCCTTTGCGGCCGACGTATACGACGCGCCTTACGTCCTGGCAAGTACGAGACGGCTCGCACGATGAGGGGGTTCGAGTGTGTCTCTGCGCGTTCGAAGAATGCGCGACACTGGGTCTTAAAAACGGACCTAATGGAGGGCAGATATGGGTATGCATTTAAAAATACTAGGTAGCGAATATAATACGTATCGTATTTTGTTATCTCTTTGAAATTGATATTAATCTGTTTTTATTTAAGTTAGATTGTAAAGATATATGGACTGTAGTAGTATATTTCAATTTACAGTTATTATATTTAAATTAAAATCTAGGTAAGGCTTTAATCAAGTTAAAATTGAAATTATTGTGTTTCATAAATAATACACTTTAATAAATAATAGAAAAACATATTTATCATTAAAATAATAAAAAGTTCAACGTCAACTAACCCCACTATGTATTTAAGAAATGTAAAAAATAATATTTACATGTTTTAAATAATAATGTCTTATTTTAAAAAAATATTAAAAATCATATAAACGTTTTTTTATTATAAAGTATAAGGCGCCTTCGTGTCTACTCGGGGTGTTTTCGTCTGGGAGGTTGAAAACGATGGGTATAAAGTTAAAAACGGTCAATTACATTAAACAGATTTTTAGTAAATTCCTGCCACTAATTTAACTAGATATTTATAGTTCGTCGATATTTTCAGTGCCAAGTTGTTAGCCGAAAACTAGTTCACTGAGATTGACCACCGCTATTACATAATACCGTTCAACTATGAAAGAATCGATTATGTAACCTCTTATTATAAACTTACATTATATTTTTTGTAAAGTATTATATATAGCAAAGTTTAGTTATTATTAACCTATAATGACCTGCTAAACGCTTGCTTGCACGTTTATTACAAATAGCCCTTCGAGAGTAATTAACAGGTTTACGCAATACTTTAATTATATATCTCATTTTAATTTTTTAATTGTGTTATAATCATTAGAAAGGTATGTAATTAAGAATTACTTAGTTATATATTCTATGTTTCAATTGTATTTTATATGATTATAATTAATAGTGATGTTACGTAACTTGCAGAAGTTTAACTACAAACAAAGTAAGTATAGTAATTAAAATCAACGGTAATAATAAAATAAACACTAATTCACATGGTTTAAGCATCGTGTTGATTTTTATTTCATTTGGTTCTATTGTTATAACAAATTACTGGCGAGTTAAACGGAAGGAAATCGACATCTGCCGGGAATAAATTTCAGAGAAAACGTGTAGAATTTTTTTAATCGTCAATCAATTGTCGAAATCACATTAAGAATTCGATATGCGTGCGAAATATAATTTTGTAATTTTTTCCATAGGTTACTCATGTAACGTGGTGTTTTATATATAACTAGTTAGGCTCGTGGCTTCGGTCGCTTGTAAATTGTGCTATATATATTGTCGTATGTAAATAAATATATATACTAAAACCTGTCTAGAAAATACATATCTAATTATAAATATACATATCTATAAATAACGTTGTAAGTTAATAAAAATTTAGTTTAAAGTACATTGAACTAGCAGCGATGATATTCATCATTGAATAGCAATGAATTTCATTTAGCACGTTATTTTCGCGTTTGTACATATTATAGCAGAATAGCGATCGTGCAAAATATTCAAAATAACGACGTTAGGTTAGAACACAAAGCGAGATTATACAAGTCGCAACAATATTATAGCAATCGAAATATTATAAATATTTTGGTTATAAAGGGTTGAGCGACAGAATTTTCTATGAATAGCCTAATCACAAACTAATTTATGAGTCTCGTTTTAAAGTTATAAATCGTGTTAGTAATTTATTTAATAAATAGATGTGTCTGGTGACTCCAATCACAAGTTTTTATTCTTGACTACATTATTTATCTATTTCATATTATTTATTTATCTTTTGAACGTTTTTTATTTAATTATATATTCATTATATGTACTGCCGAAGCAAATACAGAAATATTATATGTAAAAAGAAATAATAATACACACATAATCTAGTACATGTATGTACCTACCTAAATAAAAAAAAAATGATACAAAATTTGAAAATGTCTTATGGTAGGTAATTAGACCGTGGAAATAATTTAAGATAGTTAATACGACCGGACCGTAGGTCAGAAACAATATTATTGTACTAAATGGTATAAATAATTTATCGATTTCGTCATTGACAGCATGACCGAGACAAACTGTCGCGCCGCGTCGTGATGTTAACGGCACCGTCACGAGCTGCCGTACAATGTTCGCGCCACAAATTCAACGCCTCGGATTGGTTTACGCGAATGGCGTGATGCGCAATGTAGGCACAGCGTTAGTTTTTTAGTATAAATTTACTCTAATACCGCTCTAGTGCTGCCGCCACGTTATGTTAATATCTGTTGGTGACGTAGCCAACAGTCGAGAGACGCGCTACGTAACAGTTACGCCTACTAAATACAATTGAAGGTCATAGAACTAATCCTGATGATGGAAGCTATGATATCAGTACGTGAATAATAAGTATTAACTGTATATGGTACACGCGGTGAGTGTACCACATGAGTAATTATGTCTTTATTACATTCTGACTAAAGATGAGAGTAAATGAAGGATTCTAACTTTGTTGAGATTATTTTTAGTCATTTTTATTTGCTGGTTTAAATCACATTAATTATCATAAAAAGTTAATTGAATATTCAGAAGAAAAGTTGTAGATTAATGAGCGAATGATTGTGATGAATAATCTACAAAATTTTAGAAAATCTCTCTTCGAATTATAATCTATACTAATAAATAAAATTGAAGTGTCTATTTGTAATATCAAAATAACAACTTTATACTAAATACATACATATGAATGTATAATGCTAACCTATATCAAAATCTGTGGAAAGTCTGCACTGATTTTAATGGAATCTTTTTTGGTAGATTGCTGAAGTTACTGCGCGTGACTTAGGCTACTTCACTTGGCTTATCTGCTTTTTATTAGTTTTTTTACTTTTGTACCTAACAAAAACAAAATGACAGTTTTTTCTTTTTGTTTTTTCAGTAAAGCAAAAGTTGTGTTGATATAAAAGGAAAAAATATTTATAATATGAACAAATCGGGACAGCAACAACTCGATATCTTCATGAACTTTCTATTATAAAACAATGGTCGTGATGTTCAGAATTCCAAGAGAGATAAGCGGTTGAATTAGAAAATAATTATATTGCGATACTAAATATAAGTAGTGGTACATTTTATTAGTATATTTTAATTATCATCCTTAGATATTAGAAAAAGGTAATGTCAACTATATTTCCAATCTGTCCATAAAGTGGTTGGTTTAAGACGAGACGTCCCTGAACCGAGTTAAATAGTCCTATTTTAAAATCATAAATGTACATCTAGATCGGATAATTTATTACAGTAGGTGATATGTAGATAATTAAATACTAATAATAACTGAATAAAATGTTATATGAAGAGTGAGAGTACAGAGGTACGGCTAGTATAAAAATATAACCTTAAACCGTTTTAAAATTCAATCGAGTTTACTGAGATTCGTTTCTTTTATAGATACGGCCATCTATAACTGCAGTTAAAATTAGATTGTCTCCCATTTCAAAGTGAAGATCCAACAAATCCTGCGCTTTAGTAACCATAATAATCTTGAAGTAATTTCAAGAATGTCCGCTTCTTGAATTTCAATCGGTAGCGTTTTTGGAAGTTTTTACTTTGTTAAAATATTATGTTGTATTCTATGTTGATACTATTAACTAGTATGAAACAAAATGAACAACAGCTTTTTTTACCTTGGTCATTGCTAATAATGACATTGTGGGTGGTGATTGCGTACTGCGCGGTAAAATCGTTGTTTTTTTTTTTAATCATATTTCCTTTCACTGAATATCTGAAAACCTTTTTATTAAATGGGAGCGGGTCCGGTCAGCTATGTTTATCGCTATATGGCTTTTGAGTATCCCGTTTGATCATAGTATTGTTGAGCGTCAGATAAGTGGTAAATATTATATCTGTACTGTTAATAATGTTGACTATATCCCTGACTACATTTTTGATTACGTCTATATTATTAACTAGCTGCTCTTCGCAATTTTACCCGCGCAATTCCCGTTCCGGTGGGTTTTTTTCGGAATAAAAAGTCACTGCCTGGATTTTAAACTATCTCCATACCAAATTTCATCTAAATCGGTCTAGTAGTTTTTAAGTTTATTCGTTACAACAAAAATACAAATATTTCCTCTTTATAATATTAGTATTGATTATTAGAGTCGTTCTATTTTTTTCCATCAATTAATATGTCGATTACCCATAAAAATGAGACAATAGGAAGATAAAAGAAAAACAATGAAAAGCTGGCGTAAACGCCTGGTTAGTTTTGTAGCTCAAGGGGTTAATATTGTATTTAGAATTGTAGACTGAAAATATTTTTATAATGCTGTGCGTCTATGAGGCTTAAAAACTAAAGAAATAACCAGATGTTTTTCTTTCACCAAACTATATACTTATTACAATTATTAATTATTCAGTTAATATTTATCTATACTAATAAATAGAACTGAAGTGTCTGTTTGTAATGTCAAAATAACATTTTTTAAATAAATGCATATGAATGTATATACGACTGTATATGTGACTAAACACCTCGTAAACGGTTGAACCGGTTTTAGTGATTTTTTTTTATGTCAGGAAAGCCTGAGGATTCGTGAATGGTTTAGATTTACAATTTGGTCCAATGGATAATGTTTATTTATTTATTTTTTGCGAACGAAGTCGCGGGCACAGCTAGTTTTAATAAAATTTTATTTTACCATTAATTTTAATATTATAATATGTATTTAAAAACGTAGGTTTCTTGTTGTTTTAGTTAATAACAGTTAATTAATATTAATAATAAATGAAATGTTATACTATGACGCGTTCACATCACGCCACTCGTCTGATATTGGTTTATTGGCTCTTATAACTTATTACGGAAACTCCGTAATGTAACATCAATACATGTATTATTTACCGCATTTCTGGAAAAGGTTTGAATAAAATATGTGTTTGTCTAAACTAAACTAAAATTGAAGTGTCTGTTTGTAATTTCAAAATAACATTTTTTTAATAAATACATATATATATATGGATGTATATGCGATAACTATATCGAAATAGAATTGTTAAAAAAAATTCTGTCCGTTTGTTCCGGAACGGCTGAATTTATTTTGTCGGGACTCTTTTTATTGGATAGCTGAAGTTACTCCGCGTAACTTAAGGTACTTTTGTTTTTGGAAAATTATTAGGTTTCGGGTAAAAATTAAATCTTATAAAATCCGATTCAACGAATAGTTTCACTGGCAAGTGTTTGAATTTGTGAGAAATAGTGTATTTAATCTTACTATCGAAAAAAATAAAAGAAAATAATTATGGTTCCGTATAAAAAAATTAAAACGCAGTGAAAAACATAAAAAAACGCGAGCTAACTAGTTATTCATAAAATGCAACCATACTTTAAAAAAATTTTTATACAAATGTTTGTGTTGAACCAGAAAAAGTTAAACGACTCATTTATTAAACACTATGAAATAAAAAAAATAAAAGGCTTTATTGTTGTACATAAGGGAACGTATCCATACTACGTGAACTATTTTTTAAGATTTTTCGACCCCTCCCCTCGTTGAACACTCGTAGTAGGTATATGCCAAGACTGGAACCCTCCCCCCCTTAAAGTTTCTACGTTGTATTGAGAAGTATCATTTTTAATCATTTTACATGCAGAAAGTGAAACAAACGAAAATAAAAAAAAGTCCCGTCAAAATTCGTTCAGCCATTCCGGAGATTACCCGGAACAAACAGACACATAGACAAACATTTTAGAGATAATTTTTGGTATACTGTAGTATTTAATAAAAAAATGTATTTTGACATTACAAACAGACATTTCCATTTTAATTTTTAGTATAGATGCTTTCTTTACAAGTTTAGTTTTATTCCAATCCAAGTATTCGGTTATGTTAAAGATTTTTTTTTAATTTCTTTAACTTGTCCCTGTTGGATTAACGATACTGTTTTATATGAATATGACATGTATTTTTTATTGTCGTTTTCTTGTTTTTTTTTTAACCTGGTTTGGTCTATTTTGTTTTGTAATTTTATTATAAAGCTAACTTGGATGGGTCAAAATTTTAAATATGTGAAAATTTTCCTTCGTTGCATAATGATACGAAATAAAAAATTGATATCAGGAAAATTGTATCAATCCTTAAGCGGATCATTTATAATATTGTGTTTGTTTGCTATTTTAGGATATTTATTATACATGATTATTTAGATATACCACAATAATTAAAAGCAGCTAGAAAAAAATGAAAACCTAATCTTTACACGAATAAGCCCACCAACTTAATGTGGTTATACTAAAAGGTAGGCAGACGATGATGACGTTGATGATAAAAAATAAAAGCACTTAAACGTAGAGTGGTTAAATGCTGGGGTGGGGTGGGAACTTTGACAAATAAAGAGTGGAGCACACAATAGGTTCAAAAAAATAATAAAAGACATGATTTATTGTATTGTCATAATGAACTCGATTTTGTAGGGAATGGATTCTGTTATATTTTTCATACGTATTAACCGGAGTGTAAATAGTAATATTGTTTAGATTTTTTCGTTTCATTGCCACCTGGTGGTATTCTTTTATGAATCGATCGATGCTTTATGTATTTTGATGATTTCGTTTTTTTATTATATATATATCAAATATTTTATTTGTGTAAACGTGTCTACTGTTCTAGTATAGTGTTATTACGATATTATTTTACAGAAGTAAATGAATTTCATACGAAACAGTATATACATTTTTAGATTGAAGGTTGTTACGTTAAATTTATTGACTAAGTTTCATGTTAAAAATTTGTTTAAAATAAAGATGAGTTGTATTTGCAAATTTAACATTTTTGTTATTTTTTACAGTAAATGATTACTTACTGGTTTAGTAAGAAAATCTTCTGTAAGTTTACTTATCTGATAATCTTATTTATCGGACATTGCCGAAACGTGTTTCGTGACATGAATTTGCAAACCACACACGAATGCTACGAGTCCGTTCAAAAATATTGTTGATAGATTATTTCTTTGCTAAAATGATTTTGTTTCGTTTAGAAATACGATATTATCGATGCTTTCTATATACATCTCATTTTATTTAACCATTAAATTATTGCATTAAAATGAATAGTCGTTGTGGAAATATCAAAAGTAGGTAGTTCAAAATACCATTTGTATTTACGGTATTCATACATATTTTGCTGATGCAATATTTAAGAAAGAGTGTAACTATGGAAATTAGATTTCATTAGGTTAGGATAACTGCAAGAGAGTTAAAGAAACTAGACCTAAATACAAAGACGTCCAAGAAAATTTTGAAGTTGTTTAACTGAAAAATAGGCATAAATTCGCATCTAGCGAATCTGTAAAAAGAACTTCAGGAAAGGTAACGATTTGATTTAGATCTCAAATGGATGCATAAAGCTAAAAGATTGATTTAATTATTAGTTCTATAATGTATTCTAAACGTCTAAACATAAAACTCCAGATATAGGAAATATTTTAGATGTCACAAATAGTCAAGAGATGAGCAGCATTATGACAGATGCATAATAAAATGTTGTTTATATTTTATTAATTATTGAGTTAATGTTAATTTTTTTATTCAAGAAATTTTATATATAAAGCAATATGTATCCCAGGGTTCCGGTTGCTTTTGTACGTAAGCAAATGTATGAGCATTCGCCTTCGCAAGGCCAAACTAAAATACGCTTACAATCGATACAAACTATCAAATTTTAAAAGAGATTATTAGACTGAATCATACACCGGCATTCAAATTAAGAACATATTAATTTTATTGTTATTACTTCTCTTCCTGCCATTTGTTTGTTAATAAAAACGATAAAAAATATGACAATTACATATCATAATATGAGAACCAATTATGTTCATATAGGAAATTTAAATTAAAAGACTGAGCAAGTAACTGAAGGTCTCTGTTGACGTCATTTTTATTTTACCGTCATGTCGTGATCGTAATTTATAAAGATCAAAGTATTATACATCAGGGTTGTAAACTATTTTTGTTGTTTACCGACTTCTGCTAGGGAGAGTTGTAAAAGTAGGGGCATTTTTTTTACAATATTTTACATTCACTTGTTACAGATTATGACTCTCATAGCAGTATTCGAGCAATTTGTTTTTTAGTTTTGCTGAAAGTTAGGGATAACGAATTTTATATAGTTCTAAATGTGAACTCTTATTATAATATAGTTTTATGGTGCATGTACGATAGTATTATATATGAATTAAAATACGAAATAATTCAATTGATTAGTTAAAAATAATGTTCAAGCTATATATGGTAAAAGAACACTTAAAAAGGACATCGACAATTATAGCTCATTAAACGAAATGACATAGTTCTCCATACCGCATAATATGGAGAATCTTATTTTTAATGCGCCAGTTACGTTTGACTAATAGGACTCTTAAATAATACATAATTTAAAACCCACATTTTAAAATTGATTTAATTATAAAACATAAACGCACATTCCCCTTTATTATACAAAAACGTGTTTTTAAACTGATTTTGTAAAATTACTTTTGCGAACACTGATTGTCGTAAACACTGATTACCTATTTACTTTATAAAGACTTAGCAGCAATTTAAACGATAGCATCTGTGTAGTTTTCCCTCTTTTTTTTTAACTTCACAGCCGTTGTTACTTTATAATATGACATTTGGTCAATCTGCGAATGTCAACCTTTTCGATAGACATCTATTCCAGTTTTACGATGGTTGTTGCGTTCAGTTAAATCCATATTTGTTTCGTTTTATTCATCATATATATAAACATGTAAAACTACAGGCAGGCTTATTCTTAAAATATATTATGTTCGTACTGATAATAATCCATTTATTACTCGTGCATTTGGTGATTTTTTGTAAATAGTTTTGTAACATATTATACAAATAGATATACAATTTTCAAAGCTCTATAATCTCATTCAAACACTAATTATGATATATTTCACTTAAATTAATGTATTTATAATATTTTTGCCTTTCACATTAAGGTAATGTTTAACAAAACTGTTCTAAAATAAAGTTTTATTACGAAACATATCGTGCTATGAATTAAAAAGCCGAGATTAGTGACTCGTTGCACTTAAGCATAGGCTTAATGCAGGATGTTTAAGCCTTAGGGCGACTTTTTATTGTGTTACGACTTTAAACCCTTTGCTCCAGCAACAGTATATGTTGCATCAAAATTTATGACACTTTTAAATTACTTTTGTATGGCTTTCTTATGTAAATACATATTTAGTTACGCATAGATTATATTATCTACATCAAGATGTAGTTTAACCTCACTCTACATGTGTATCAAGCACAAAATATATTTGGAAATTGATAGTAACGGTCATTGGTAATATTTATATTGCAGGAGTACTAGGCGATGTCAAAAAAAGAGTTCAAAATTGGTGATGACAGTGCCGGTCTTCTACAGACGGTATTTGTGGTTGCGTACATGGTGTTTGCACCGATATTCGGTTACCTTGGTGACAGGCACTCGAGAAGATTAATTATGGCTTTTGGAGTTGCGTTATGGAGTCTAACAACGTTATGTGGATCATTTGTAGCGGTAAGATTGTTTGCTATATTTTTCCTAATTTTTTTGCACTGCATCAGACTTTAGATAAAATACAGTCCAATAATGATAATAAAATCTATTGATTGTTGACATGATTATACCGGCTTGCATCTAAACTGCGAAAGTTTCCATTTAGGTCTGGATTTATCACGATACACATTTAAAAACAAGTAATAAGGTTTTTTTTTTTTTTTTCGAATTATTTGCAGTATGTCGCTGGTATTAGGACGAAGAGGTTAAAAAGTTTCCATAACTATAGCCTTTATTGTCAGATTAGACCTCATCGTAAATAACTTATCAGTACATACAGATAACTAATGCAATGCATGATAAAAGTATTCACTGATTTATAGAATAATGATAATTATAAAGTGTACTATTTTGATAAGTATGTTACATATATAGAAAGATACTGCCTTTTTTTCAAAATTACTTTGAGTGATCATCTACTGTATGATACGCGCTCGGCTCGCGTCGACGTAATGTCTTCTATAGAAACATCGCACAGGCGTCCCACCCTTCTCGCAGTGTGTTGGAACCATTATAATTTTATCTGTACTAATAAATAATATTAAAGAGTAGACTGTTGCGAAACCAATATGTATGATGGAAGACAACACTACCATAGCGTGATGTAGAATCGTTCAAAGTACATAAGTTTTTGTTGTTGTTAATATATAAAATTGTAGTCTCGGATTATTTTTATTAAATACATATGAATGTATTAACGATAACTAAAATAAAAATGCAATTTTTACAATTTTTGTCTGCTTGTCTGTTTTTTCCAGCTAATCTCCGGAACGGTTGGACTGAATTGGACGTGACTTTTTTAAATAGTTGAATAGTTAATTAGTGAAAGTTACTTCGCGTAACTTAGGATTTATATTTATAAAAAGAATTAGGGTTCCGCGTAAATAAAAGACTCATAAAAATTGGAATAAAATCCGTGATAAATTTATGAAACGCGGGTGCTGCTGCGGACTCATAGCTAGTTATATCTATATCTATATAGGCAAAGATAAAACAGATGAATACATATTTCTCCTTTTTTTATTAACCGTTTGTTAAAATGTTGTTTAGAAGCATTAATATAAACCAGTACCAATAAAAAGAAACAAAATCTTTTCTTTAAATTTTCATTAATCGTCGAATTTTAAAGCTTTTTTATAATTGTTAAAATCGCTAATGTCAATATTAAAAAGTAACTATAAATCTATATTCATTTCTTCAAAAGATTATCACTGAATGTATTCTTATGTTTCAGAACTTCGGTCTATTTGCATTTTTCCGTGGTCTAGTGGGAATAGGTGAAGCTTCATATTCAACAATAGCTCCGACAATTATCAGCGATTTGTTCGTGGGAAATGTGCGATCTAAAATGCTGGCCTTCTTCTATTTCGCTATACCTGTGGGCAGGTAAATATTAATAATGATAAATAGTAAAAAACGTGTTTATGTAATTTTATTATTACCATTTTTTTTTCTTTTAGATACATATTTTAATAACAGTAAAATATTATATATATGTATGTTCGTTACCATTGTGATATTTTATTCAATTCCTTTTTTATTGGTATCCTTTCTTTCGTATTCCTTATCATAGTGTTATATATTTTGCTGTATTGATATTACCAGAAACAAGATTTTTTTTATTAGAAAAAATTTGGCGGTTAACTTGTTTTTATTGTCTTGATGGTGGGGTTATGATTTCTAGTACACTATGAATAATTCTAGGCTAACTATATTCCGATTTAAATCTTTATCGATAGTTGTGAAAAACAAAGCAAATCGTTTTAGTCATAGCTTTCTTAGAGACCGCCTCCCGAAGAAATATAATTATATGTGATATTAAAGGAATCATTATTTGGCATAGTTCCTTCAGACGCGTTGCATTTGGCGTATTGTCAAGTAAATGTCATATTTTTTCTATGTCAGTTAAAAACCCTCAGTCTCTGATAAACGTAACGATACGCCAGTTTTGTGGATATTGTATAGAGCAACAAAAAAAAAAATGTAATAAAAAATAAACGTAATTTATTAAATCACTATGCCTACCTTATAGAAGCAATAAAACAATTTGCAATGGCCAATTGGCACGACTTTAGCAATAAGCACCAATGTTGAATTAATAAAAGATACTGGTAAATTGCCACGTTGAATGTTTCGTAGATCAACTGTTTGTTGTATAATAAATAATATCTGCTATAATTAATATTTGAAAATCAGAATTATTTTTGTACCAATATTCATTCAAGAAACTTAGAACTATGTATATGCCCCACTCCCTAGTAAAGAGTAAATGATAAAACTATTTATCTATAAATGGGCAAAAGTTAGTTCGTTTTCTCTTCCGTTTGTTAACAGACTTTCTTTTTAGTTTTTTGTTATTATTTAGTAGCTGCTATTGATGCGTTTCAGTGTTATCAATAAAAAAATAGAAAAAGTTGTTTTCTCATATTATCAATAATGATTATGGCCGAATTTCAAGCACTAATTATATTTTGTTGTTTCAAGAAAGCTAGCTATGGTGATGAAAATATTTAAATCCTTCAAATCTTTTTTTTGTAAGAATGTTTAACAATTCAAACGTATAGTTAATACAATACAAAAAAAATAGTTCGTACATAAAAGATGAATTTAGGTATTCGTGCAATAATAATGTAAAAAGTAAATACAGTTATTTGTCCAATTACAGAAGTTCAAATGATATATATTATAATTACTGTTATCGTTCTGCACGCAATGACACATGCCGCGGGCTATGTTATATATAAAATTAAAGCCGAGTGTGAAAGTCATATGTTTAAAATTAAAATCATGTCATTCAATTTTTTTTTTTTTGTTTTCATCTATGATTTATCTTGTCGTACTTTTACGTCTTTTGTGTTGTACTTTTTACGTAGTTTGGACGACTTAAATGACGAGTAAATTATATTTTTAATTTTTTTACGATGTGCACCCTAATTACTAATTCGTATTTTGTTATTGGATTTGTATCTTTTTATTTAATTTTCTTCTATCTGTTGGATTTTTTTACACTTACTATTATCGTTTATGTAGAGAACAGTAATTAGGACTTTAAATTTGTAATTATAAATAATGGTCTTAATACATTTCATTGAAATATCTATATATTTTGTATACTCTGTAGGAATGTTCTAATGTAGTGTAATTCATAGTTTGATTTACTACTGTTCTAAATATTATGATTGAAAATCGTAAGTCCGTTTTTCAATCACCTTAATTAGTTCAAATGAAATCTGTTTAACTTTAAAGGAATTAATGGCGTGATAAGTAATTAAAAAAAGCTTGGTGAATCTCATATCTTTCTTCTGGTGGCTCCCGTTATTATAGGTTTTAGAATACAATCTATTTGTTCCAGTGGTCTGGGTTATATAGTGGGTTCTGTAACTGGCGCTGCGGCTGGCAACTGGCGCTGGGGTCTCAGGGTTACGCCATTCTTGGGTGCTATAGCTGTAGTGCTCATAGCTTGGGCCATGCAAGATCCCGAGCGGGGACAAGCTGAGGAAAGTAACATGAAGGCCACCTCTTACAGAAAGGATTTGAGAGCACTTGTTAGAAAGTGAGTAAACATTATTACCATTTAAATACATTTTTTTTTTGCATATAATGATCATCACATTATTGATATATATTTAAGGAAAATGGAGTTCCTTTGACGCACCTTCACCTTAAAACTACTAATCATATCGGGATGGGACTACTACCATTCGACGCAGAATTTATCTCATTTCCCTTTCTTCAATTTACTCTTTGTACATTTTTTTGCACTAATATTAAGCAAAAGACTCAGTTTTCTTCATTCGTTTGTTTTTTTCACTCACACGTAAAGAATATATAAACCATGGGCAGAACCGCGGGTACCAGCTATATATATATATATATATAGATTAATATTTGTAGATCAGAGTTATGTTTTTACCAACAAACATTTTGCGATTTTATCATATAAAGCCATATTAGGAGATAAGCCGGAAAGCGTCTCATCTTGATTCATGTAGGCGGCAACAGTGCCGGGGGGCGGAAACGATATACAGTAATACCCCGCTTTACGCGAGGGATACGTTCCGAAAAAAATCGCGTTAACTGAAATTCGCGTATATCGAGGTTTATGATTAAACATAGTCAAAATTTAATACAAAAAAATAAAAATCATTTTAATCAATCACTTTAATTCTAAGAACACTTTATGCAATAGTATTCTTATTTCTATTCTTATTTTTTTTACGGAAAAATACATCTATTGTCTTTACATTATGTTTATACGCACTCTTTCGCGTAATGCGAGGCATTTGAGCGCGAAATTTGAAATTCGCGTTACAGTGAAAATGCGCGTAACGGGGTCGCGCTAAGCGGGGTATTATTGTACATATAAAATAAGTGTAGGAATATTTTTGAATTAAAAAAACTCTACACACTATTCGCACGTAATTTGAGTGACAATTTTGTTTTATTCCAGTCCATCGTTCATGCTGTCCACGCTCGCTTTTACATGTGTAGCGTTTGTGACAGGAGCGTTAGCGTGGTGGGGACCACAGTTCATCTACCTGGGACTCACCATGCAGCCAGACGTTAACATCACTATTGAGAGGTAAATATGTATATAGCATAGAAATACTTGGTCTTGTAAATTTCGTTCGAATTTTCGCTGTGTAAAAATCAAAATAACTTGTTCGTTGCATCATTTTAGCAAGGCTCATACAATAATTATTACGCCTCCTTCATTTTTATTCTTTGATAAAGATGTCACTATTTAAAAACTGACCGGAGAAGTTACATATGTATTGTAAAATTGAACTTTCTCCTTGCAATTGAATTGTGGAATTTACTACCATTTTATAATTACACTAGCTGTTTGCCCGCGACTGCGCTCGTGTTTCATATACTCTTGACTTCGTTTTATTTCTTTTAACCCTATTTTTTAGTAGTTAGATAAACTAAAAATATTTCTCATAAATTCAAGCACATGCCCGTAAAACCGTGCATTAAACCAAATTTTATTAAATTTTTTATGACTTTTGTGTTTTCCTGTGGACCCGTAATTATTTTCGAAAATTAAACGTAGGTAGCCTAAGTTACCCGTAACTTCAGCTATCTATCAAAAAAAGTCCTGTCAAAATCCGTCCAACTGTTCCGGAGATTAACCGGAACAAACAAACAAACAGACAGACAAAAAGTTTAGAAATTGTGTACGTATCGTATTTACATTCATAACAATTTAGTAAAAAAAAAATATTTTGACATTACAAATGGACACTACAATTTTATTTATTAGTATAGATAAATTTAAACATGACTTCATTCTGACAAAAAAGAAACAATAGATATTATTTTGCAATACATTACACTGAACACTTTTATAAATAACTACACATACACGTGAAAATAATCGGATCTATATTTGCAGCGATGATGGTTTAGTGAAATTACTTACTTCCATAGAACTAGATTCAAATCCTATAACGAGGTAGGGTATTCTCGGAAAGTAAACACTGTAGTTAAATCATAGTGTGGTGGTAAAATTTAAAGTTTATGTTTGACTTCTGCCGAGAGTCCCGTGACGGCCAACTTTCTTTTTTTAAATTGACAAGTTGCATTTTAGATTTATTTAACAACAACAACTAGTTTCATAGTGTTCTCTAATAAAACGCAAAAAAAACCCCTCAACAATTAGGGGAATTACAAAACAGAGTGATAACATTATAATTTTATATACATAGGTAGGTGTATCATTGATATATCATCTATATTAATCATTGTGTTTCGGTATTATCGTTCAGTTTTGTTATTGTTATATTCAGATAAATATAAATAAATTAAAAAAAATACACAATCAATAAATTACGTTAACAAAGTATTGTATAATTAGCGGGGTCACCAGTTGTCATTGAAACAATATAGTATAATTGAAATGATAAGATTACATTCACAAAGAAGAGATATTGTAATTTGCTCATTGTTATCCAAAATCATATATATATATATATATAGCCAATATATGAACCGACACGTGATAATATGTATTTTTGAATTGAAAAAACTTCTTTAGCCGCGTTGAGTGATTCTCGGTAGGGGAACTTACAGATTTACGTTACCAAACCTATAACGTCAGCCGTCAACTTGCTACAGAATGCCAAGTATAAAATGGGGTTTAAGTGCTGGCGCTTTATAAGTTTTTTAATTTCAATTTAAACATTAAAAAAGAGTTTGATTTCAAAGTTTCGAATTTTCACTTCTGTCGGAAGTTCCCATGGCTGCATAGTTTTTTTTTTGTGTATTTGACTAATAACTTGTTCCAATTTAGTTTTTATTGGATTTTATTCTAAACTTTATTAAATTTCTTCGATCAATCGTTTTTTTTTTATAAAATTATAAAATTGGAGGAAAAATAAAATATAATACGCTTGTTCTGATGTCGGTGGTACTTATAGATCTTATACTATTGTCAGCTATAAATACTATTTCATCTGAAGTATTAAAAACTAACAAATAAATCTTTTTAAATTCTACATTTATAACTGAAAGAAGTAAAGAAGACACAACACTGTATTGTATAATATAAAACTATACAATCATTATGAACATTATTTTATTTAGTTTTTCTCATATGATAATTACTTTAGTGGCTTCATAACGATTTTATTTATAGGACGAAGAATGATGCAGGTACTTCAATATAGCTTGTGACTTTTTATGACATGTTTATTTATTGTTAAAAGTAGGATTTAGTAATGATTATACCTTGACATGATACGTGACTTGATGTACAGAACTTGGTACAATCTTTCTCATATAGCTTGCCGCTGGAACCGACCAGGAAATAATATGATGGTACGGTAGTTTTTATGATATTAGCGTATAAAAAGAACGTTACAAATATGTTTGTAAATGGCAGTTAGTATGTAACCAGTACCTATAGGTATAATCTTCGCAAATTGCTAATGCACTGGAACCTTACCACATTAACATCTACGTGACGTCATCCACAGCAAAAAGTTTGTTATTGTCAATAAGTTAAGGTTAAAAGTATTGTATAGTAATTTTATAAATGTTATCCTTTTAACATATTTATAAAGCCGGAAAACACTATTAATACGCCATGCCACCTGATGCGACGTGACGCGTGTTGAACCAAATCAAATAGTACATCTTTGCAGATTTGCGTATGATCGATAGTGTGGGTAACATGCCACACAACCAGTAGGATGTAGTGTGTTTCTAGACAACACCCGACGCCACGCGTCAGGGATCAGTGTTTTTTACATGTTTTGGAAATTTAATTAAAATTGTCAAGAGAACAATTAATTGAGTTTGATAAATAACCTGTTTTAGATGGCATAAATTTATTGCAATACAGTGTACAAATATGTACATAAAATTTATCTGATTTGATGGAATAATTTTTTTTTTATCAATCTTACTTCAACTGCTGTTAGGAAAATGACTACTGAAATTGACTTTGTGTCGTGGTCTAGCGTGTTAAAAATGTGCACAGTCCACATGTCGCGTCGCGTTGCGTTTCAGCAGTATGTTTTTGCCTTAATACTAACGTTATTGAGCGTTCAATGTTAGGAGATTACGTCACCAAAATGGTGGTCAGGCGCATCAGCAAATTGTGGGGCGTAAGTTGAGAGTAAAAGTGAGAATTGGGGAATCGGCAGCGTGTCGTACAAGTTCGGTCTGGTGGGGATGTTCGCGGGTGCGTTGGGAGTGCCGCTCGGCGCGGCGCTAGCTCAGCGATTGCGCAGCCGCGTGCCTGACTGCGACCCGCTAATCTGCGGGTTCGCGTTGCTGGCGTCCGCGCCACTCGTGTACTGCGCTCTAGTGTCCGTGAGCTCGCACCTCGCGCTCACTTACCTACTCATGTTTCTCGGCATGGCCACGCTCAACCTTACCTGGTCGATCGTCGCCGACATCGTTCTGGTGAGCGCTTTCTGCCTTACGCCGCAATCTATTAGGGATGACCGATATTCTTTCATATCTCTGGAGAAATATCGATAACTCATAAAATTATCTAAGTAAAACGTGAAAACATAGGTGTATTATCGATATTTCTTAAATAACGTTCATCTCTAAATCATACATTCCTCGACGCTTTAAAATAAATGAGGGGTTAACACAAATTACGTAAAGCAGAAATCGTCAACCGGCTCGAATTGTTTCGATATCAAAAAATATTCCAATGAGATATACTCACCGTATCTACGTCACTCGTACAGTCTAATATCATTTTGCTATTTATAGTGAATGCTGCTTTAATATTATCGTTTAATACACTTATGCGCATATAAACACGGCATCAATCGTACCAACCACATCCGACTAATATGTTTATTTATGTATCGCCATAGCATCTTCGCATGAACGGAAACTCCTCGAGTATAAAAATTTATTTATATTGATAGCATAAAGTTTCATTTCACAACTCTGGAGAGCATGTTACGAAAATTTAAATTGGCTGAAGTTGATCTGATGTTTTTATTTTTTATAACAAGGGATTAGATTACTAATGCAAAGAAATGTTTTAATACGTGTTTTGGTAACTGATAATAGCGAGTGAGTAATTAATATGTGTAAAAATTAGATTTCATACATATTAAGATAGTAATTAAAGTACCTATTACTTATGTCTAGGTATCAAAATACCAATTGCTGCGAATAAATCTTGCATTGTACGTGATGTAAGTTGCATGAATTGGGAATAATTTAATATTTAATTTTAATTCATAAGATAGATAACGTTGTCACATCATATAATGACATTTAAGATATGGTAAGATTCCGTAAAATTTGGTAAAGATTACCAAATATTATAAATATTTTTGCTTATAAAATATATTTAATAATAAAAATAATATATTATGCTACTTAAAATTATATAAAAACATGCGACTAGTGTTGCGATACATTATCACTCGGGTAACGGCCAAACCGAGGTTTGTACCATTTTGGTAACCCTTGTGCTAGTTACCTTTTTGCGGCTGAGTGCCTTCAGCACTCGCCCCCAAAATCACGGTGAAGCTGTAAAGGCCCTTCCGGTCAACAGCGTTAGCTAGGTTCGAAAAAAAAAAGCGAAACATTATTATGAAACAAGTATTTCTTTAGAATGAATTAACGATTGCTTATTATCAGTTAGTGAATTACGATTATTCTTTTTTTGCAATAGTAATTAAGAAACCTTAGATGTTGTGTCGATTTTAAGAATGGAGTTTTTGGCTGGACCTCAGTCTCATGTAGCAAATCTTGTCTAAAATATTCATTAACTTGCGTATTTGACTCTATATTAAATGTAATTTCTTCTACGTTTTTCATGCTATAGTTCATGTTTGCAAGTGAAATGATTGTAAATGATAACGCGAAACCGTTATACTGAGTTGCCAGCAAAAACTCCACGGAAATATTCGAAAAACTATCTGTGTATGTAACTCACAGATTGGGGGTCGTTCAAGTTTTACGCAAGCAAAATGTTGGTCTTTTTAACCCCCTTCCCCCTTATGATTACGTAAGCATTGATATAATTTAGAACATAAAAAAATAAGATTAATAAGTAATTGCTTACGTGATCACTATTCAGACGCCTCCTTACCCATGCCATCAAAAATAGCACATACCTCGTCCCTCATTGATGCTTACGTATCATTTGGACCGCGTCTTGCCATTAACTAATATTTAAAAAAAAATATCGATAAAAATTGTGCCGCGTGTGGTAGAGAGAGAGAGAGAGAGAAGAGGGATAGAGATGTTGACGTGTAGTGTGATGTTGCACGAAGGGTTTCGCTAATCTTCGGTGGGATCACGATGATATCCGGGCTGGTGGGCGTGCCGGCGGGCGTGTGGCTCGGCGCGGCGCTGGTGAAGCGGTACCCACGCGCACACCCGCTGCTCTGCGGCACCGGGCTGCTCGTGTCCGCGCCCGCGATGGCGCTCGCTATATTTCTAGTACAACGCAATCCCTTCGCGACCCTCGTCCTTATGTTTATCGCCGAAGTCGCTTTGAATCTCAACTGGGCAATAGTGGCCGATATGTCGCTGGTAAGAACGCTCTACCCCGGGCTCGCTTCTTATGTACAACAACGCATTTGAAATGCATTGACATCAAAATGGAAATTCCCAAAATATTAATAATACAGAGAAGATTTGGCCAACGGGAGTTTTTGGCGGAATCTTATGGTTTCAGTACACAGCGGGTAGGTCGAGACGGCCAGCGCGATTTTACTATAAAAGAGTTCGCGCTCGGCTAGTGTTGACGTGAAGTCTTCTTTAACATCCCGCTCGCTGTGTGCCGAAAACATTAGTCTTTCATGTTTCTTTTTTTTTTTAATCATATATGATGATGACACGTTATAGTTTGGTGATTGGTTCGCACATTAATTATATTCGAAATATGAACACGGATTGTAAATTGTGAGATGTGTAACAAAGACTAGTTCCTGGAGAATAGTCGTTATTTTTCTAAAACATTGTATGAAAACTAGACGGATATAATTCTATCTATGTGACATTGGACGAATTACATAATTCGTAAAATCGTAATCGTTTTGATTTAAAAAAAGAATGTAGTAATTTTTGGGAATTTTCACATTAAAAGCTGTTTTTTTTTCTTATTTTCCGTTGAAGTAGTTTCTGGTAGTTGTTGTGTATCGATTGTTTTCTGTGTAGTTTTGGTGGCGTTACTTACTTTGCATGAATTAATTGCATGTTGTTAATTTTTAATTCATTTGCGCTTCTTTGAATGTTGCATAGTAATGGAATCAGTCACTCATTATTTAGCATATAACGGCTCACTATTGCCCGGTTGTATAATAATGTACATTGACGGTTATTATTTTCCCCCCCCTCATTGGAATATTTTTTTAAATGATTCAAGCTATGTGGACTGATTTCAATTATGCATTTTTTATAAGCGCCATCTCTTGATTCATTGTTTTATCACAACGCTACTTACTCTATTACGTTTTTGCTTGGGTATAATGTTTAGAACTGTTTCAAACAGATGGCGCTAAATGATGTAAAATTAAAGTACTAGATTAAACTTTTGGTAATTTTGTAATTTGGTAATTATTTTTCATTAATAAAATCGTATTAGGATTAGAATAATATACTAGATAGATAGAACTGCATGCTACTGTCAATATGATAATATATGAAAGTCAAACTTGTTAAACATTTTAGCTGGTTACTGATGATGATGAGAATAGGGTCAATTTCCGTTTCCGGTTTTAATTGATTCATTGAATTAAAATATCTTTTGATTAAAAATGAAAATAGTAGACATCATGTGGTATTCAATGTTAAACACTACGTTATGTTTTATGTGGGTGGATTATTATTTTTAAATATAATATTCTTAATTTCAAGAAATGGGCAAGTTTGGTCACTTAAAAAGATGTTTGGCAACAATAGCTTCAGTACACTTCTATTTGGTACATTGATAATATATTATAAAGTTTAATTGAAAATAAAACTATAATATATTTCTAGATGGGATAATGTGTAGACGTATTGTGACAATATTTATATAATTTCAGTACGTAGTAGTTCCACCAAGACGCTCGACCGCCGAAGCGTTCCAGATTTTAATATCACACATGTTTGGAGATGCTGGCAGTCCTTATTTAGTTGGAGTTGTAAGTGTACAGAATATATTTACGTTACCTATTTTGTATTGTATTGCATTCACGTATTCATATTATAAATGTTTTGATAACAAACTAAAGAGTGAATTAACTAATTTTACTTCGTTCTATCTACAAAGATAGTATTGTTTTAACAATTTTTTTCATTGGTTTTAAAATATTTATTGTAACTGTACATACTGGAAAAGTTTATAATTTATTTACGGTTGAAAAACACTTCACTCGTGGGTACTCTAATTTTATTATGATGTTCTTAATATTAGAAATGTAATTTTTTTGTTTTTATTGTTTTTGACTTTTGAATATTATAAAATGGTCTACTCATTTTTTTTTTCGAAATGTTAGGAACATCAACAGTTTCACGTCTTTTGATTGCAATTATTATATTTAATTGTAATTTATAGAACTAATCATTCTGAACGTTTATAATTAGTAATCATATTTTAAAATAAACGACCCCGTAAAAATACAAAGAAAAATAAACCAGGGTACAATTTTAGTTACTATAAATACATTGATTTTAAAAGTAGAAAAGGCCATATAAAAATATACAATTTTATGGTTTGTTTATCTTGTATGTAATTAGCAGGTATGTTTATTTTATGTAACTAATTTGTCTTTTTTTAGATATCTGAAAGTTTGAAGAGGTCGTTATCGCCCATGGAAATGCCGAGTCAAAGCGTACAATTTAGATCATTACAATATGCTCTATTTATGACGTGTTTCGTCGAAGTCATCGGAGGGATATTCTTCTTGTTGACAGCTATTTATATTGTTAAAGATAAACTAAAAGTGGACAGAGCTATTGCTGGTATGTGTTTTCAATAAATCATATATTCTGCTTACAAGCTTTTTAAAACTTACTGCAAGAAACAGTAAATCAAATCATATTCTAAAATTATTTACTAATTGCTGACTTTAATTTAAGATTCATATAAACTGAAAATGTAATGTTTCTTATAATCCAGATGCCATTATTATTTATGGACGTTGTTTGAATCTGACGAGGTGCAAAAATATTATTAACTAGTTATTTTTGACATTAAAACAGCACAATTTGGATTTTAAAATATACACATTTATTTTATAATTAATGTTATATTGTTATACTTTAAAAGTTACTTAGATTTGTATGAGAAAAGCAAAAAAAGTTACGTCTTGGATCAGGGTCTTAGCTTGAGTTGAATTTAAAGTAGGGCTGTTATGGTTTCAGGCAGGGCAGAAGTAAAAATATTGCTTCATATTTAATGATAGCATTTTGTTAAGGTAGAGCATTGGCCTATGAAGGTAGGGCAGTGGGTATATGAAGGTAGGGCAGTGGGTATATGAAGGTAGGGCAGTGGGCATATGAAGGTAGGGCAGTGGGTATATGAAGGTAGGGCAGTGGGCATATGAAGGTAGGGCAGTGGGTATATGAAGGTAGGTCAGTGGGTATATGAAGGTAGGGCAGTGGGCATATGAAGGTAGGGCAGTGGGTATATGAAGGTAGGGCAGTGAGCATATGAAGGTAGGGCAGTGGGCATATGAAGATAGGGCAGTGGGCATATGAAGGTAGGGCAGTGGGTATATGAAGGTAGGGCAGTGGGCATATGAAGGTAGGGCAGTGGGTATATGAAGGTAGGGCAGTGGGCATATGAAGGTAGGGCAGTGGGTGTATGAAGGTAGGGCAGTGGGCATATGAAGGTAGGGCAGTGGGCATATGAAGGTAAGGCAGTGGGCATATGAAGGTAGGGCAGTGGGCATATGAAGGTAGGGCAGTGGGTTTATGAAGGTAGGGCAGTGGGCATATGAAGGTAAGGCAGTGGGTATATGAAGGTAGGGCAGTGGGTATATGAAGGTAGGGCAGTGGGCATATGAAGGTAGGGCAGTGGGCATATGAAGGTAGGGCAGTGGGTGTATGAAGGTAGGGCAGTGGGCATATGAAGGTAGGGCAGTGGGCATATGAAGGTAGGGCAGTGGGCATATGAAGGTAGGGCAGTGGGTATATGAAGGTAGGGCAGTGGGCATATGAAGGTAGGGCAGTGGGCATATGAAGGTAGGGCAGTGGGTGTATGAAGGTAGGGCAGTGGGCATATGAAGGTAGGGCAGTGGGCATATGAAGGTAGGGCAGTGGGCATATGAAGGTAGGGCAGTGGGTATATGAAGGTAGGGCAGTGGGCATATGAAGGTAGGGCCCTCCCTATATACATACTCATAAAGTGCTTGTTTTTACCATAACTCTACATGTTACTTGCATATTACCCGACTTTCAAAACTGCTTTTTTTTTTCAAAGTCTTATTTTTTTCCACATATCACATTATTACTGTTTTAAATTTCAATTAAATAATACATTTATAAATGTAAATATAAATGTCGTTATAATTCTAAATAATAATTTAAATTTATAATATTATTTAATGAACATGAGAGTGATTGTAGTGGAAATTTAGTTCTTCCTAGATTTAAATATAGAAGACAAAATTAAGCGAACCTAAAGAGTCTATAATTATAGAGATTTGATTGAGAAATATTTTGCCCGTTTCAGCATTAATACTAACCTACAAAATATCTCAAAGATTTAGGTTAGTTTACCGAGAATGTTGTAACTGTTGCCCACTGCCCTTAGTGCGCGTATGAAAGTAGAGCATTGGTATACGAAGGTAGGGGCATTGGCATATGAAGGTAGGGCTTTGGCATATGAAGGTAGGGCATTGGAATTTGAAGGTAAGGTATTGCCCCACAATGCGGTGGGCATTGTCTTGCTACAGCCATGTCTTGGATGGGACCACAAATTGTCAGAAACACATTGTCTCGACGGTCGCGCTATAGTGGTGACACAAGTATAACTCTGCAATATAAACCAATACTAAATTAACTTTTTAATTGAAAAGATACTATTTATTTATTATTGTCCATTTACATACCTTATTAACTCTGCGATTATCACAGTCTTACATTTGAAACTGTTCGTCTTCACATTGTTTCAGTTACTTCAAAAGTTATTTAGTTTACCTTAGGTGAGTTAACAGCTTGTAGAATTGCTAGCTTATTTATGTAATAACCTTGCTGTGTTAAAACATGTGGTTGGTTTTTGGGGAACTAATTTTAAAACGAATTATAATATAAATACGTTTTTATATTTATTTATTTGCAGAAGCGGAAGCACAAAACGCTGAGCCGTCACATAGTGCAGCACAAGACATCGCAGCGGGTGAATAAATTTCTCCGAGTACATAAATTGGTTACAACATTCTCGATGAAATAACCTAAATCTTGAGATGTTTTGTAGGTTAGTATTAATGCTGAAACGGGCAAAAGATTTCTCAATTAAATCTCTATAATTATAGACGTTTTTAGGTTTGCTTAATTTTGTCTTCTATATTTAAATCAAGGAAGAACTAAATATCCACTACAATCACTCTCATGTTCATTGAATAATATTTAAATTATAATTTAGAATTATAACGACAATTATATTTACATTTATATCTAATTTACATTTATAACAATATTATTTAATTTAGAACATTAATAATGTGATAATTGGTAAAAAAAAAAAAACACTTATCGTTGGAAAAAAACCTCAGTTTTGAAGGTTGGGTGATATGCAAGTAACGTGTAGAGTTATAGTAAAAAGAAGCGCTTTATGAGTATGTATATATTAGCATGCATATTATATTTTTTCTTACTTTAACCGGTTAAGCACCAACCTGGCGTGTACGCCAGCTTCGAATTGTTTTCCTATTGACAAATTTTTATTGGTATTTGAACGATTAAAATAAATCAATAACGATTATAGTGATTTAATTGTTAAATAAACGCTTTAAAGACTGAACCGTAAAGTTGTATGTTCATAGCACGAACATGTTTGTACTTTTTGATGAGAAAGGGTTTGTGTGTAATAAATTTTATGTAAGTTAGAAACAGGGCATCACTAGCTGTTGTTACCTACTTAATTAATTAAGGAGATGTGCCTAATAAATAGAACGATTATATATATACAAAAAAAATATTATAACCGGTGTTACATTATAACGTTATATATAGCAGTGTTATATTATAACATCTTATGTGGATACTGATAGATACAGTGTCAAACTACGCTATCACCATTTTTACAAAATGGCATTTATAGATTTAGAACATGTTTTTAAATAATATAAAAAAAAGTATAAGGCATTATAGAAAGGTTTTTATTTTTTTATAGAAGTAATCGACGTATAATTTTTTTTTAAATATTGATTGTCTATATAGAATGAAACAATAATGTAAATGTATGTAACATGCAAGTACGAAATGTTTTTTTCTTTATTTTAAATAGACACATTACGTCAAACAACACTAATAGTAAAATGTACATTATTATGTAATCTTGCGTTTGAGACCATTTTTTTTAGGTTTGACACTGTGTTGTTTTATTAGTATCCTTATAGCAGTATTCTATTGTACGGATGAAATTGAAATTAATGACAATAATTAAATGGGAGCTTGTAATTATATTCAGAAATATTTTAACCCTTTGAGCACTAACCTGGCGTTTACGCCAGCTTTCTATTGTTTGCCTATTGTCTCATTTTTATGGATAATCAACACATTGAAATAAGTTTAGTGAAAAAAATATATGAAATAAAACATGCATTATAAAATATCAAAATCGCGTGGGTTAAAATTATCAAAATTATCAAAATGTCAAAATTATCAGTGAGCGCGAGTGGGCTCATCGCCCGCCGAATACACGTCACATGGTTTTTTATATTTTTTATTGAAGTATTTTTTTTTACAATATTTTGAACATTGTACTTATTCAGAATCATAATTATAAGCTGCCATTTATTAATTATTGATTTCAAATGGCTCAGTGGTGTTTTGTTTGGATCTAGTTCGAATCCTATGCTACAATAAGCTTGAGCGAAGCCTATTGAAGCCATACCATAGTTGTGGCGTCGAGTTAATTAGGACCCTTGACATGAAAAACCTGTCATCAAACAGCTATGCTGCAACCCTTGAGAGCCAGGCACTCTAGGTTTCATGTGTTACCATCTTAGACCATATCGTCACACGTCATATTATTACTACTACTATTAAATTCTCGGCCCCCGTATAAAAGTACAGAGAATATAGGATTTATAACGAATATCGTATACCATTACCTCAGTTGTTTTGTTACATATAATAATTCATTTTATTTATTTTCATTGTTAATTTAGTAATAATTTTCAATTATGATGTATATTTGATATTACGTGAAATGTTTTACATTAAATATTTCTTTATAATTTCACACGGTCTGTTACAAACAATATTCATACAGTTTCAACTTTATAATTATATATTTATTATATAACTAAAAGATTATAAAATATTTGTTCGTCATAGTTCCTAAATGGGTAAGATATGAAAAAAATATCCAAGTTTGGTTTTCTATAACAAATCATGATAGTTCCTTATTATTTTCCTTAAATTATTATTTTTTTTATTCTAAATAGTTATAATTTATATCATTAAAAAAGTTGAACTGTACTGAATATTTACAAAGACTGAATTGATTTAACGTTTGTCCAAATTAATTTCTATTTAATTATAATTGTGTTTTGTACATATTGTGTACTATGAGTCAATATGGAATTTGGAGAAAAAAAAACATTAAATAAATAAAACAATGTATTTTTCATCATGGCAGTTTTATTTGCAATAAAACATAATAATCTTAATCAATATTAAAAAAAAATCCTTATTAAAAGTAATCAAACATTTATTTATATTCGGTGGTATAAAATATATATTCATTGTAACATATATACTATAGAGTTTTATAAATCATATAACGATATTTGAGATAGTTTCTTAATTAAAAGTAAAGCACATTTACAATATTAATATTCCAACATTGAGGTATTAAAATTATCAGGTCCTAAGTATTTATTGAACAAATATAAAAATCAACGAAGAGTAAGTAATATTATATATTTTTTATAATATAACTGTTTCTTATGAATTATTTGTGAAATTTCACAGTCACTGAAACATACAACTATCAGACTTTTACGGGTTAAGAAATATAATTTCAAAAGAACCACAATATGAAGAGGTAAAATGTATTCTTCGCTTCTTAGGTTTAAACTCAAAAAAACTACTAAAACAATTTTAAAAATCCTGTCATCTGTAGAAAGTTACATTATCAGTGAGTACATAAGCTATATTTTATTATTTTTAAATTACAGAGATAGAAATATACACCCCGTGCAAAGTCGGCGCGAAACGCTAGTAGAAATAGAATTGAATTTAGTATTTTATATAAAACTTAACATTTTTTTAATAAAATTGAGAATGTAAACAAAATCATTGTCATTACAGATTACATCAACAATTATTTACTATGATTCGTGGAATGTTTATTATTTATTACATAAGGCACAGTTTCATATGGAAATTTCTTATAGTGAAATTATTTGCGATTACATGGAACCGCCATTTATGTCATATATATATTTTTTTTTACAAAAAGTTAAAATTAACATGTTTTCTAATTAAAATTGAGAATATAACGTTGTCCCTAATTGTAGTTTACAAACAACAATAATTTCGTTGACTATAAAAGCATGTAAAATTTGTCACAGAGAACCTATATTTTGCTTTATAGCAACACTGGGTGGTCCTTAGTGTTAGTGTAATTATCCTATTACCTAATTAATTAAAACTACGTAAAATCACATTCTCAAATTGTAGCAATAATTTTAACGTCATAGATTAATTATCTCCAGATATGTCATGTCATAATCATCTATACTAATATTATAAAGGGGAAAGATTTGTATGTAACGAATAAAGTTAAAAACTACTGGACCGATTTCGATGACATTTGGTATGGAGATAGTTTGAAATCCAGGGAGTGACATAGGATTTTATTAGGAGCTACGCGGGTAAAACCGCTAAATATAACAGGAAATAAGTATTATTTTGTTTGCGAATCTCGTATTTTCTAGTCACATTAATGAAGTGTGTATCAGCAGTATTTAAATTGATGCTATTATGAAATTATTGAGACATATTTTGGAAAGAAAACGTACTTATCATAATAATTAACACTTACATTTTTTTAAAGGGAACATTTTAATACGTTTTTTACACATTATAATGGCATACATATGACACAGTAAGTCACTAAAAACGTAAATTAATCAGAACAATAGCTGTTTGTAGAATTCGTGTTGTTGTCGTTAACGAGGCCGACACAAAACTTCTTGGGCACCGGTTCACAAGAGTTGCAGCTGTCACTGAAACTCCTCTTGCCCGTCTCTGACACTTCTACGGTTACTTCGTTCGGACAGTTCTCCACGTCTTCTGATATCGTCAATCGGCTCATGTTCTTCACTTCTGTGGTGTATGAAAGCAGTTTCTCCACTCTTGTTATCACGTCCCTATCCTGTAGAAATTCTATTCTATAGCCAAGTGTAGAGAGCAAAGATTAAGGCTCGTTCCATTGTTATGTAGGCAAAGTTTTGGTTACTTCTGACCAACGTCTCCCTTGTTAGTAATACTAAGAGGACATGCGGTCGGAAATGGAGGTATTTCAAAAATCTATTGATATCGCGTTACGGCCCAAATGCGAAAGGGACAACTGCAGCTCGGGTTGATTTTACCGTATACAAAATAGACGAAAATATCACTTTGAAGTGACCTGTTTGGTTTTTAATTTTCTTTCAGTTTTAGAATAATAAAGACTTTGGCTATGCCTGTAAGTTTTGATTTTTTTCTTATCAATCAAATTTGTTTGGGGAACGTTTGATAATGATGGTCAAAATCGAGCATTTCTTTTCATTTTCAAATGCTTATAGTTTCTACAATAACTAATTTATGGAAAAAATGATAACGTACGGGCATGGCGATTTTGAATATATATTATTTGGTATAAAAATATTTACCATAATGCTATTATCCAAGGAGGAAACAGGGTAATACGTTTGTATGGAACAAATGCCGCTAGGATATCCTCTCAAGCAAACCTCTTTACCTTAATAAGCATTAGCAGAATTTTGAACAAATCAAAGATTATTAAATAAATATTGCTTACGTAATTACCGTTCAGATACCCCCTTCCCCGATTTTATCAAAAATAAGCAAACCATCGATGCACAAGTGCGTAATATATCAACAACCTCATAGTATATAGTGGTAATGTGTTAATTAAAAACACTAATTGTATTCATTAATATACATTATATTTGCAGGTTTATATTGGGTGCGGTAAAATAAGTTTAATAAATACAAATAAATAATATTGAAGAAGTGTCTGTTTGTACGGCACGACACATATACCAAAAACAGTTTTTGAAATTTTTATCTATTTGTTCCGGTTAATCTCCGGAACGGCTGAACCGATTCTGACGTAACTTTTTTTTTATGCAGAAAACTGAAGTTATATGAACACCGCGTAACTTTTATTTTTCGAAAATTAATTCCGCGTAAAACAAAAAACCATGCTCATGGGATTGTAAATAAAATCCTATTCAATGGTGTTTTCACAATCGAGTGCTTGAATTTATGAGAAATATTTTACATTACCTAAATACAAAAAAAAAAAAAAAATTATTAGGGAATCTTTTATACTGCCTCGGTGGCGCAGTTGTATTACGGTGCGACTGCCGTTCTGAGGTCTCGGGTTCGATTCCCGGGTCGGGTCAAGTGGGTTTTGGTATTGGGTTTTTCTACTCAGTATCATCCCGGAGTCTGGAATTTGTGCCCGATATGGCGACAGGCTCGCCCCCTGTTACATCTGGGACGGAACTAAGCTCGGCGAAATGTGCGTAGTGTAGTTCGCTAATTCACCTCTGCCTAACCCTTCGGGGATAACAGGCGTGAGCATATGACGATGATCTTTTAAAACATACTTAGTACTTTCTTATTGATACCGGCACAACCCAACACACAGAGATTTCGAAAAATCGGAAATGTACAATTTTATTATTAACATAGAGTATAGAGCAGTGATTCTCAACCTTTTTTTTGTTGCGGAACATATTTAACAATTTCAAAATATGGCGGCACACAAAGAAAAAGATAAAAATTATTTACTTACACACATTTACAACACACTGCATAAATATTTTTTTTTAAATGATATAATTTAATAATATTAACATTATTATATATTTGCAAATTTGGCGGCACGCTTTTGAAATTTGGCGGCACACAAAAGTGCCGCGGCACAGTGGTTGAGAATCACTGGTATAGAGTATCGAGAACGGAATTTTTGTTTAATTCACAATGTTACCTGCATCCAAGAGTCATTCAATATCTGTTCGAGGGTGATCCGCCTGCCGACTTGCACGGTGAGCATCCGCTTCGTCAACAGCTTGGCCTGCAAGCTGACGTCCTGCCAGTGGTATTGGGAGAATTTGAATTCCCCCCTCAGGATCTGCTCTTTAAGCGTTAACTCTTTGTAGTCCGTCGAGAACGGTAGGTAACCCACCAGGCTGGAATAATAACACGCAATCATCATGCAATGTTTAAAACAATCTGTTATTACACTTTAAAGTGAAATTAGTGTAAATTGTTTTTCTGTTTAAACTAAGCAGCCACGGAGACTGCGGATTGACTGTCAAGTCAGTTAACGGCTGAGAAGCGAAAACTAGATATTGGAAAAACTGTTTTTATAGTTAAATTTCCCATTTTCATTTGTGGTCGGCGCAATATGTCTTCCTCTCCATTTCTCTCTAATTTTTTTTTATAATTTATTTAATATTTCGATTGCCCATAAAAATGAGATAATAGGAAGACAATTAGTAAAAGTTAGGAAAACAATGGAGAGCTGGCGTAAACGCCAGGTTAGTGCTCAAGGGGTTAAACAGGGCGTTTACACATTAATGTATGTTGCCAGCCTTATCGGAGCATACCAAATATACCTTAGATAACAATAATAGAAATAACATAACTAAATTAAATTATCTCTTAACTTACTACAGTAATACCCCGCTTTACGCGAGGGATACGTTCCGAAAAAAATCGCGTTAACTGAAATTCACGTATATCGAGGTTTATGATTAAACATAGTGAAAATTTAATACAAAAAAATACAAATCATTTCAATCAATCACTTTAATTCTAAGAACACTTTATGCAATACATACTCTTATTTTTTACGGAAAAATACATCTATTGTCATTACATTATGTTTATACGCACTCTTTCGCGTAATGAGAGGCATTTGAGCGTGAAATTTGAAATTCGCGTTATATTGAAACCGCGCGTAACGGGGTCGCGCTAAGCGAGGTATTACTGTACTTGTAATAATAAAGTTCCGTAGCATACTAGCAGAATCGGACATCGGTTTTGCTAGAACACCATGGAACATGCCTATATTTATCTCTATTTGTTGTCACCCCGCATTCACTCTTTCCCTTTCATTATATTTGCGAGCTATAATTATAGCTATAATCAAAACATACGATAAGGCTGCGTAAGTATTAATTTTATTATTTATCTCTTCAGCGCCAACTCTTAAATGCGATATAATGACATACTAAAGCATGTTGACGGCTGACGTTATAGCATTGGTAACGTGAGTCTATGTTTATCCCCCACCCAGAATCGCTCAAGGCGGCTATAGAAGTTTTCACTTTAAAAACCCTATAATGTTGTTATTGCGCCTGGCCGCCATTTTGATGACGTAATCTCGTGTCATTGTTACACAATTTCAAAGAGACAAAAATAATTCAATAACTAACAAGTCAAACTAACTGAGAGGATAATGTGACAAGGTATCAATTTGTAAGAATCATATTAATGTGTCGAGTGTACCCATAAAAATGAAAGAATAGGAAGGCTGGCGTAAACGCCGGGAGGGTGCTAAAGGGGTTAAATTTATTGCAATTAATATTGAATTCGATTACCACACAAAGAATATGACACCTAAACTCCACACATCGACCTCAGGGCCGTAGCTTCTCTGTCCGTTTGATTTTAAAACCTCCGGCGCCGTGTAGAGCGGAGTCCCACACATTGTCTTCATGAAACTATCCTCGCCAACAAATTTGCTCAGTCCGAAATCAGTTATTTTCACTAACGTCTCGTCCTCCTGACTCCCCAACAAAACGTTCTCAGGCTGGAAACGTTTATTTATTTATTTCCAGGAAACCCAACAGCATACATAATTATATAGAATAACAGACATTGTTTAGTAATTAAAGCCAAGACAGGGTTCCACCATTAATTACTTCATAGTGGTATATAATTATAATATTAATACAAGTTAAAGAAAAAAGGCACCATTGTCTGACGCTGGAGCTGTGACGCTTGTATGTGTTGTGTGTGTGAGTGTCGTGTGTTTGAATGTCTAAGCGAGTGATTGTGTGTGAAGACTTGTCTTATGGTATATGACATATGTTAATAATTAATTTATATATTTTCGCGATTTAATTTTATTTATGTTATCAATAGTATTCTTTTTTTAAACGTATTATTTTATTCAATTTTTTCTTTGTTCAAATAACATCTTACTCATTCAATCTACAAACAAGAGATACCCATAGTTCCGCTCGTATTTTTTTCTGCACTATAGTTAAAGAAATTATAGCAAAAGACAAACCCGGGGATTACTTTTGTGCTAATTTACTATTTTTATACTAACAACTTTTTCTTTACACTACATCTATACTGATAAATAAAAATTGAAGTGTCTGTTTGTAATATCAAAATGACAACTTTCTATTAAACACATATAATATTTTTTTGTCTGTCTGTTGTGCAATGGTTGATTTCCGGAACGGCTGGACCGATTTTGAAGGAACTTTTTTTGGTAGATTTTAGATTTGGTACTTTCATATTTGTAAAAAATTAGATTCTTTCTTCTCTGTTTATCAATCAATCTTCTTTTTTTTCTTTTATACATATTTTCAATTTTTTTTGGGAGTTTTAAAATAAAACAACTAAATACGTGTTTGTTTTGATAGTTAAGTTGTTGATATGGGAGGATTTTGTGTATCAATTATTTATTACATTTAATTACATCACACATAAGAGAGTCTATTGTTCAATTTAATTTATATGTTCACTTCAAACACAAACTGAAAGGAGAGCATTTATAACTAGTTATTAATAAGCTTTAATGTTATCAATAAAAACATTTGGAAATAGTTATATTTCCTTTGAATTTTTGATAATAATTCAACCAGAATTCTGACAAGAATCTGGAGAAACACTAGTTTTGAAGACTTGATGTAACCTGATCAACTCACTTTAAGGTCTCTGTGAGTAATGCCCTGAGAGTGGAGGTACTTGACAGCTAGCACCATCTGTCTGAATAGAAATCGCAAGAGTGGCTCAGGTAGACGGCCATATTTAGTTATTCTGTCAAACAATTCTCCTCCTGGCATAAGTTCTAGAATTATGTATACGGCTTCGGGCGTGTCAAATACTTCCTCAGTCGAAATAATGCAGGGCTGGAAATATACAAGATGAGTAAAGGGGAGGGACCTATTTTCTTCTTCAGCAGTGGCGGGCTTCTTCCCCTTTTTCTTTGCCTGCCACTGCTCTGTCCCTTTTTCTGTTTTATCGGGGGCAGGAAGTATACCCTGCCCCCCGGACTGCTGACCTTTGGTCATACTTCTCTTTGAGAAGTGGGCGAAGAAGTGGGTGGGGAGATTCCCCCCCCCTCCCCCCGCAAACCCCAACGGGCTAAGTATGGACGTGGCCCTGTTGGGTCTGTCACAGGGGACGACGCGGTGCTTGCGAAAGCCATCCCGTGTCGTCCCCATCGCAAATGCGGCGGACGGCCCCGGGGGGTTTAGTGGGTATTTCCGGACGCTGCACGTCCGGGCGAGTCCCACACTGGCGCGGAGACGTCCCTCCGCGCACCCTTACCTATTGCATTGGGGGACTCCGGTCTCACTAATGCAATAGGTAAGGGTAGTGCGTAAATGCATTCCCCGCGTCAAAAAAAAGAAAAAATGGGCTGGAAATATAGTCGCTTATATATACATAATTTGCTTAGTACGATATCTTAAGCAAAATAATAGAAACTCATATTATTTCAACACTTTTGCTAATTCACTTTAATCAGCTGGCAAGTTAAGAAAAAGGGGTTAAGGTTGTAAAGAAACTATTATCTAAGTGCCATCACAGGATACTTTTGCTAAAAGTTTTAAGTTCTATTGACTCTTAAAACTATTAATTTCCTTATATAATTAATGACATGATGAATGTTCATATTTGTTCTTTTCATTCGATCTTTTAAATTGATCTTCTGTAAATCATACATTGCCATCCAGAAGATTGATACAAGACAATCAGATTGAGCATCATTACTATGACCTTTTTAGTATTTATTTTTTTAATGACTTTTTAAAATAAACTATTGAAACCAAATAACACAATCACGGGCAAAAAGAAGTTTATAAATCAATGGTTATTTTAGTTATATAATGGAGTATTCCCAAGAAAACTTAATACTTGTCACAAAAAAAGTGTTGTTTAATTTTAAATTACACCCTGTTATGTTTACTTACTTTATTTTTCAGATAAATAAAATGAACTCACATGTCTCAAGGCTTTCATAATGTTAATTTCATTCATAATTTTCTCTGGATTATTCATTTGCTGAATTTGTCCATTTGTTAATTTACACTTTTTAATAATTTTCATTGCATGCTTCGTGCATTTAATCTAAAATGAAACATGAAGATGTGAAAGATGCTATTAAGTATATTTTTTAAATTAGTTAAAATTGAATGCTCATACTTTGTCATAAACTAATTTAACTATTCCACAAGCGCCTTGGCCTAGTGTCCTAGATACATAATACTTCTTTGATATTTCTTTAAATAATTGATCTTGATCATTTTTCATTAAATCTTTAAAAACAAAAACTGCAAAAAAATTAAAAAAGTAAAATAAAAGTTACAATATTAGTATGAAGATAAATTCAAGTTTTATTATTATTAATATAACCTTATTTAAAATAAATAAGAGATTTTATTAGTATGAAATATGTTTCTTAATCTGATACATTATTTGATCTAATTACTAATTTCAATATATATAACAAAGTAAAATAATAATAACATACTTTTTACAACTGCATGGGTAACACCAATTACATCATTATTATCAAGCACTCGACTGTTCCCTTTTCCAATTTTCTTACCATTTATGAAAGTACCATTGTAGGAATAATCTGTTAAGATAGCTGGGCTATGGGCTTCCCTGGAATAAATACTTAATATCACATACATAACTTAAGTGGCAGTGGGCTGGGCACATTACTCGTAGAACCGATGCCCGATGGGGCCAACGGGTTCTCGAATGGCTACCACGTACTGGAAGACGTAGCGTGAGTAGGCCTCCACAGGGTGGACCGACGACCTGGCGAATGTCGCGGGAATCCGCTGGATGCGGGTGGAGCAAGATCGGTCTTTCGGTTGAATGGATGGATCACATACCCTGTACTTAGAGTATCTGGTGTTGTTATTGTATAAGATGCATATAATTTTTCTAAGGTAAAATAATCTCCACAACTGATAAACCAATAAAATTATTCTACTAACTTATTTTTATCCAATTAATAACAGTTGATAAATATTATTATTGCTGAATATTTATTTGAGTGTTACAAAATTACCATGGATTTAAAGTCATATTTATTGATTATTATTATTTAGTGATTATCAAGAAATTAAGAGTATTAAAAAAAAATTAAAATGTATTTTTTTTACACACACATTGTATTCATTATGATGACACTTACGTTAGATCTCTCCTTATAATAAACTGTAGTTTACTTATATTTTTAATAATATTAGGTTTTATGTTCTCTGTCTTCATAACAAATGTGCATGTTAGAGCCCTTCCTAGGCTGAACTCGGGCTTTGTGAGATCTGTGTAAGATTTTAACACATGATTAGAAAATACGAAAGTGATAAATATTCTATGTTTATAAAGAAAATATATGTAATAAACTTTTCATTTTATAAATCAATTACTTAGGGGAGGGTAGGGTTAATTCGTGCAAAATAATGTATATTTTTTTTTTTTTTTTTCAACCACACAGTTGAAATTTATGCATTACAGCCAATGATACATTAAAGTATAACATTTGAAGAATACTATGTTAAATTTTGATGAAGAAATATCAAAAATTTGGCAATGGCAGCAATTATTTAGAAAAGTCTAGGAAAAAGTTTGCAAATTGCGGTGCCCCTCATAACCCCCCGTTGGATCTGAAACAAAAAAATCAAAGTTCTTTCCTTACATTATTACTTTCTCGAAATTCCAATTTTTCGCTTTTCGAGAACACTTTGAAATAAGTAAGACCATTTTTGCAGTAAAAAATAGGCTAATTTGTTATTATAAAATAAAAAATATCAACAAATTTGAAAAAAAACTCCAGCATTACCTCGTAAATTATGTACAGAAATAGTGTTTTTAATTTCAAATGGATCAGTGCAGTAGTTTTGAAGTTATGAGAGACACTGACTTTGAAAACGTGAATTGAGTGAACCACTGGAAATTTTGAACATAAATTTTTTTTCAAATGAAATGTCCATAAGCAAGTTTTATCAGCTTACCTCACACTGAAACATAGATGTCTGCTTGGTAGAATGTTTACTGCTAAACTGAATTATATACTCTACACTGACTAAATAAACAGTAGAGATCAAATCCATGAAAAGCATTAGAAGTTTGTATGATGGCCACCACTATCCCATCCTTTTGGGCGAGACAAAGTGACACGATGTTGCTTAAACCGCTGTATAATGGTTAGTTTTGCTCTGATTCATCTCAAATTTTACACAATATTATTGAAATGTTTAGAAAATCAAATAAATGAAAATTCAAAAAACTTTAAAAACCATACCCTCTCCTTAAAATAACAATTAATTAATTGTATGTTAGAATTTTCTGACATTTCCTAGTTATATATTATCATATCAAATATATTATCCTCTAAATAAAACCTTGAAGGTAGGGAATAAGTAGAAAAAGTAGGAAATAAGAAGGTTAGAGTAATATAAGTGGACCAACCTTCGTAATATGTTACATATATGCTTACCGAAATATTCAGGACCCTGGTCATTTTTCCAGCAATGTTTTCCGTGTGATGATGCTTTTATAGAATACAATCTTCCCCAAATCGTCGGTATGAATGTTGGTGTGTTTTGCTGACTCCACTCAACTTGTGAATTTTGAGTTTGCGTTTGAGTATTTTCATTGTCAATCAAATATTCGTCACCCATATTGGGTAAAGTAATTTGAATACCGTTTGGAAATTAAAACTTGTACTGTTAGTTTAAATTTTCTGAAAAATCCGCGATTCATATCATAATAACACACCAAAGCCGGTTTCCAGTGTTACCAACAGATAAAAAAATTTCACCCCTAAAACTGAACTACAAAACCACTAAAACACCACTTTTTCCATGAAACACGCTAAAAAAAAAAACAACAAAACCAATTAACGTGTCGTATTTTTCTTCATATTTGAAACGTAATAAAGGTTTCTTTTGTTTCTAGCTATTTGAAATTGTATCAAGTATTTATAAATAACTTAAACTTTTTAATGGATGGATTAAATACCACGTTACATTTGAATACGACCGTCATTTTATATTGTAGCATTTCACTAAACGATCCGTTTTAATGGAACATTCTTGTTAATATTATACACAAAAAATGTATGTACAAAATTGAAATCCTTTATTTATAGTAGATTTCTTGTGTCATCAAATAAATATGCTGACAATGTTAATATGTTATTCCAACGCTAGCACTTGTACACTAATTTTATTATTTATCTCTGTTGTACATCTTTATATTTAATTTTAAACAAATATGTGAAGTAAAAAACCCAAAAAATACCCCTAAAGTAATAAAGCCACAAGAAAAACCTCAACCAACTTCTAATATTTATAGTCCGTTCAATATAACTTGTCCCTTGACTCCCTTTCCATTATGTTGGCACTACAGACCGTCACAGAAAGTCAAACGATTCTGTCAAATCCAAGTGCTGTGATTTTAGAGTAGAAATTAAGGTTTTTTTATTAATTTAATCCCGCTACAGAGGTTTAAAAGTAATGCAAGAGAAATTATATTGAATGTTCGTGCTTTTTGTAAAAGAGAAAAAGTAAAAGTATCTCTGATTATTACATTAAATCGAGGACGGTCTTGGGTATAGACATGACAAGCTAGTATAATCGAGTTGCCATACCTTATATTTAAACTCCGTATAATTTGACAAATATGTTTTATTTGTTTAGTATATATTTTGTATTAGGCTTATAAATACGTAAATTACTATTTATCCAGAAAGTAGTAAGAAAAGAAGTAGTAAGGGAAAAGAAACTTTAGAGATGATTATATTCCACTGGACAATACTTACCATATTTCAAATTAATATGCTACTTCTCACTATCTGTGCAATAATTACATTATGTAATATTTGTTTATTTTTTATTTATTTTGTGTGTAGCAGATATTTCCGATAAAGTCGTTATTAAAATCATGAAGGTAGCGGTCGTTGCTGCAGCTATTTCCCAATAAAATTAGAACTCAGGGCAAATACGCACTAAGAGAACAAAACTTCCAGAAAGATTCATCGAATTCAGATAAAAAAATGAAATGAAAGTTATTAATGCAGAGACACGATATTGTACTTTGGAGAAACAAATACAGAAAAATAAAGGTATCATGCTTGAACTTGACTAGTGATAGTGACGGTCCTTTAGATCATTCTGATTGTAAGATATTTTTATCGTAAAAATAAAGTATATTTGGAATAGATGTTTTTTTATGTGTTGCATTACTTTATTATGGCAGTTCACCTAATGTGTTAAGTTTAAATTTACCCTATTTAATTGACAAGGTAAAATTTTCTGGCATAATTCGTACAAAATGGCATTTTCTTTGACGAACACTAACGTAATATTATCGAAAATGTCTAGTGGTGTGTGAAATTTCCGTCAATAGTATTGTTATTTATATTTCGTTTTAATACTCGAACATCAAACTATAATTCACTTAAATTAAAAAATAATTTTAGTCACTCATAACTATTCTTTTGTCACAATTTATTCAACCTTCTCCATCTACCCTAATTTTTGGGAGCCACAAAATGAGAAACATGCAGCCCGATTAGTCAGAGCTACCAACTCCTGAACGGGGGACTTTTAATGTTGAATGGACTGTATCTCTGAACCAATCTAAATTTACCCTTACGGGGTTTAGATTTAGTGTGAAAACCATGGAGAATAAAGTTAAGAAGAATAATCTCATATGGGAGTAAAGTTGAAAAAGTTTCCAGCTGTGTGCTATAAGTAACAGTTCAAAAACCTTTCACAATCCCCCAACAACTCGGGAGTTTCTTGACGCCGCTACCAGCGTGAAACAGTGACAATGACAATGCATTAAGTATTATACGCACAACACTGCATACACACTTCTGCACATAACACGCAGGTACATAGGTCCTGTAAGGAATCTTATTTTTTATTAATAAATAAAAAAGAGGAAGGGATTACCTACGATCAAAAATTTCGCGGGAATTTTTACATACAGGTAACGGCCAAGCCAAGTTTCATACCAGTTTGGTGCCCTAGTGCTAGTTACCTTTTGCGGCGAGTGCCTACAGCAATCGCCCCCAAAGTTACGGTGAATCTGTAAAAGCCCTGCTGGACAACAATATTAGCTAGGTTAGGGAAGAAAACTTCCACAAACGCGTTGGTGTAGATTAAGGGTATGGCATAAATCAGAGAAAAATAATAAATAAATGTAGCCATTGTAGATGTATGCAGAGTTAAAAAATTTCATATCATAGTCTACTTTTTAAATGTCTTTGTTGACTAAAAATCATAATTATTAAAAATTTCAATGTACAAAATAATGTAGTAAATATATCATTAAAAAATTATTATAAGATAACGCGCATCTAGACTCTAGATTCTAGAGTGATTTTATTCCGTATACTGTAAATAGTACGCTTATTGATTTGGCGCTTCCTTTAAAATTTACATACCATAATATATATGTTACAACCTACGTTCATATTTTTCATCTGGCACACTAACCTACCCACTGAAAAAGAGAAAGTCTTATTTCCGTGGAACTACCGATGGGGAGAAAAACTACGGAAGCCGTCACAACAGTATTACCAACTTTTAAAGTTCAAATTATTGTGTTTTCTACACAATCAGAAGACGACCAATTGCTTATTGACTTAATTAATTTCAGTAATTAAGATATCACGATCATAAAAATCAACAGATTCTACTAATAAATGCTAGGTTTAATAAATTTATTTTTGACCAAATGTTAAAACATAAAACATTTGTTTATTTTGGTGTCCCGAGCAATAATTATGTAAAATTTCATATAGTTTATTAATAATCAAAATATACGATAGGCTGTGTAAGTATAAAAATATTATTTATCTCTGAGCACCAGCACTTAAACGTTATCTTATACTGGACATACTGTAGCATGTGGACGGCTAACGTCATAGTATTAGTAACGCGAATTTATAAGTTTATACTCTACCGGAAATCGTTCAACGCCGCTAAAAAAGTTTGTACTTCAAAAATTCAAGTCCTAGAAGCATTTACCTAAAGCATCAAAATTATCTGGGGTCTTAATTTCATCGTTGGCTCAAGACTAGATATGAGTGTTTTTGATATTTTTAATCATCGATCTCCATTGTCCACTAGTATCGTTTACGGTTTAAACGGCATTCGTTGTCGAAAACAACAGTAGCTACCAACTAAAGAGAGGCGTGAGCATCATATTGTTATGATTATGATTGGTTCAGCGCAACGTCTTTTAGTTTGTAATATTTGAGCTATTATTTACACATATTCATTTTCCTTTTGTCTTATGAGGTAGTTATAGGGCACTCTTGTTCTATCTGCTAGAATAAACATTTATATGAAACAATAAACTCTTTATTTTTTATACTTGAACATTGACGCGGCCCTATGGACCGATGCCCGAAGGGTGCAAATAGTTGTAACTTTGTAAGTCATTTTATAACTCGATATAGATAGTGTCGTTATCCGCGTTATCAAAAATCGAAATAAAAATACGGTCCCTGAAGAGACGATTATGGAAGTCAAAAATCTACCACCGATTCAGAAAATAACCCAAAGAGCAACTCTATCTGTTTTTATTATAAAAATGTTTTGCAAGTATAATATATGTATATTATACAATTCATAGTAATAAACGGTTTTAGCGGAATCATAGAAAGGAGTATCCATTCCATACATCGCCATCGTTCATGTAACGATCCAGCTTATAATAACCTTTGAACATTGTTAAAATAATTAGGCCCGTTTATTGTGTTCTTTATTTTTATTATTAACACACAAGTAAAACACAACTATGCTTTCGCCATCCTGATTGAAAAGCCAAAAAGTTACAATCAGTGTTGCCAATATAAATGTATATAATATAAATCAGCGAACATTAAAACCTTTTTTTTTTTTTTTTTTTGACGGAGGGAAATGCATTTACGCACTACCCTTATCTATTGTATTTAGGGGATCAAAGTCCCCCAATACAATAGATAAGGGGGCACGGAGTGACGAGCTCCGTGCCAGTGTGGGACACACCCGGGCGTGAAGCGCCCGGAAATACCCACTAAATCCCCCCGGGGCCGTCCGCTGCACTTGGGATGGGGGCGACACGGGGTGGCTTTCGCAAGCACCGCGTCGCCCCCTGCAGCGAACCCACCGGGCCTCGTCGTGCAATGGCCCAGCGGGGATGGGGGAGTGTATCACACTTCTCAACCCCACCTCTTCGCCCGCCTCCCGTAGGAAGCATGACCTAGATAGGTCTGTCAGCCGGGGGGCAGGATAAGTTTCCTGCCCCCCATAAAGATGGAAAGTTGTGCGAACATTAAAACCTGCTTGACATATTGCATGAACTTATTATTAGGTAAATTGGTAATGTGCTTTCGTGTATTAATTAATTATATTACATTCAATGTTCTATACATACGTCCGTAAATAGATTACGCGTCATGTATCTAATTTCTACTTGTAAGATTTAGATAATCTGATATTTTCTTTTATATAATAAGTAGTAAATAGGTACGTGTAGACACGCTTCATAACTTATTCCTTTTTTCTTTTATACTGTACAGATATTACCTGTGTGAGTCTTACTATGAAAATATAGTATATTCAGAGTAACAGTATGTCCGGTGGGATTTTCTATCGGCAATATCTTGGGAACCGTCTTATTTTTAATCCTCCATTCAATACACTTAGGAAACAAGTTCTCAAATATTATTTCTTTGTGCTCATGTTATATTCGTATAAGGAATTTCTGTGCAATATTTGGTTTCAGCTCAGGTTTAAGCTGTGTCAGCCAGTCTTATTAATTATTATAACCGATTGAAGTTGGTGTGAAATTTAAGATACCTGGCCACGTGTAAACAAATAAACACTGATATTGTTTAAGATAATTGCGAGCAGTGACATTTTCTTCCGGAATCCTAATTTGAAATGATTTTAAATTAAATTAAACTTGGCAATATATAACGCTGGCTAAGAATGGTATCATCTCTTATCATCATCATATTTTACCGCGGGTGTCGTAAAAGGCGACTAAAGAATAAAACCAGAGGATGGGCAGCAGCATCCCCTGAGTACCACAAACACCTGACTGCGATCGCCAACCCGTCTGCCAGGCGAGGCGATTATGGCAATCCCCTCTTATTGGGGGAGATCTATGTCTAGCAGTGGATGTGTTATGCTTGGATGAATGAATAAATGAAACGCATGAAATCAATGAATTTTTTTGGTGGCATTGAATTTTCAATTGAATTTTCCATTTGTCTACTTAAGGTAATTAATTAAATGGAAATAAATAAATAGTCATTACTTTTTAAGATTTGTAAAAAAATATGGATATTGAACAATAGATCCTGAAAATTGCATTACTTCATCCAAATAGGGTCCCATACTTGACGTCGTCTTACTCTTGTATGAAAATAATTTTGATGACACAAGTTTGAAAATAATCACTTTCACGTATCTATGATATACACACTTTATATGCATTGTCATTAAAATACATTAAAGTTATGTGTTTTGATTAAGTTTTTATATTATAAATCACCATGGAAATTTACCTTAACACATTAGTTCTCACCTGAATACATCGATAGTTGATCTTTGGGTGGCCGCTGCTGTTTTTGGATTGTTCTGTGCTTACCATCACGCGTCATCGTATCATCATGCGTGTCATTATGTCGGGTGGTCGCTGCTGTTTTTGGATTGTTCTGTGCTTACCATCACGCGTCATCGCATTATCATGCGTGTCATTATGTCGTGCTATTAAAAAAAAAACAATTTTCATAGCATACCGCGCGTGTAACGTTATTCAACTTTAGATATCAATTCTTTTTCCCCAATACATAAAGAAGATTCACTTCTTCTATATGTGTATAAAATACGATGTTATTATTAAGAGTTAAATATCTTCTTTTTATATTGCCTATTAAAATACTTTTCGTATATTATTTGTTTGTTAAATTGTCCTCCGAATTGCGTCATAAAGTTGTTGAATTATTAATAAATCAAGTTTCAGTTTGATCAACGTCTCTACGGTATATAAAGCACGTGTTTCGATTGTAATTAGTGAATTTTTCTAAGCTCGAAGGTTGGATACGACACGTGATTGTTTGCCCATGGGCTACGTTCATTAAAAGTTTGAAATCACAATTAGAGTAACATCCAAATCCATGATCAATTAAGAAGATAAAAAAATATTGTCATTGTATTTCATACCCTCATCGGGTTGCTACTGTTAATTAATAGATAGTATTTAGTGAAAATATATATGATAAAAACATATTATCATACGTTGTATATATCACATTCATATTATATATACTGTAATATTATTATAGATAATAAAATATTCATTCTAATAACTTTCTTTACAGTACTGAGACGTGTTCGCTTACAACGAGCCTAATTAGAAAGCTCAAAGTTAACAAAAAAAAAGAACAATAGAGAGTGCTATTTTCAGAGTTTCACTGTGTTATCGAATCAGAAATGAGGAGATCCGCAGAAGAACCAGAATTGCCTGAAGAATAGGGTAATTTACTATAATTTTTTTGTACCTTATTTTGATCGCTCGATGAAAATATATCTCTAGATTTTTTATTTATGTTTTTCGATTAACAGCCGAACGCGCTGCGGAGGCGATATCTATTTTGCTGAAATTTAATTACAGCTACAATAATCTTACGCTTTTTTTAAAGTTACGAACGTTTTTTGCTGGCTAGAGTACCCCTCCGCAACACCCCATATTTCGTCCCCAGGAAGTTCGTCCAAAAAACTTTGCTATGACTGCGCAAGACCGGTAGTTGTGGAGATTTTTGTGAGAGACATATTTTCAGCAGTGGACGCCTTTCGGTTGTTTGGAATAGGTTTATAAGAAGAACATCGATTCCATTACATATTAAGTTATTAAATGTTTTCCAAACATTTTTACGGAACATATTTTTTCTAAATGCTATCTCAAAACACCTTAGTCTCTTTTAATATGCACTTAATATTATTATAAAGTTATTGTTTATATGTTCTTTCTTAGTAAATAACATATCAATAAAATTTATTAAAACAATAGGAAGACATTAATAGTTCGTGGCATTTATGAAGAAAAATATTATTAACCTAGTCAAGTCAGTGGCGTAGTGATGCGTTATAAAAAAGACTTTCTTTTAAATTTAGACGTTTATTCAATTGAACAGTTTCCTTAAGACTAACTTATTAACTACTTATTCTTAATAAGAGAACAACAGGTTACCTGAGGCGGATGCTCTTATCGCTGCCGACTCAGCGCCAGATTTCGTTAAATATAGGATGCTGACTCTCCGGTCTGGTAGAGCCAGTTCTACTACCTGTTTGAACATTACTAAGTTTAGGCAATATTTTCATAACCTGAATAGCGTAGAACATAACCAACTAAATGATAGTTACCTACTTCTAATAGACTAATAAGTTCTTTTTACTTTAAAAAAACAATACCGTTCATAGTGAACTTCGTGCCAGTTACTAATTCAAAAATAAAATATTCTTACTTGAAAAATTATAACAATTTCCAATCAGCGTGCTTATATAATTTATATGAGTAGAAATTGTACGTATAAATCTAAATAAGCATTTAATTTTCTCGACGGGTAGTCACTGATTCAATACGCGTACGTAATCAAAAATTGTTCCAAATTACGCTGATTACTCAAAGCAGTAAACAAGATAATTTTGTTTTCATATCACAAGATTAGAATTTGTATCACCCTTGACAATGCAGAGTTGTTACACACATTGGCGAAGCTAGTTAACCAAAGGCCCTTGTCCAAAAAAACTAGGACCCTATGAAAATTAATTACATTTTGTCAAGTAAAAAAATAAACTTATATGAATATTTTAAAGGCGCAAAGCTACTCATCAGTTTTTTGTCGTGTTTTGTAGAATACAAGAAAGTAATATTACACACTTTCTACACTAAGGTATTTTTATAAGTGTAGATACGCGTTCTATTTTGGCAATTTTTCTTGTCAGGTAATTGCCTGACATTCTCTTGGTCACGTATTACCCTGTAGCACGTTCACACTAGGATGATAGTGATAGCTAGCCAAGAAGTATAACCTACTTTAGCGTCATGTAATAATATTACTGAAATTAGAAGCGATGGTGATGTCATGTCTGGAAATTACACTCTTCTTTATTTATGTATGCTTGCAACTTTGTAATCTATGAGTTGTATATTTTTTGTAATGAAATTGCGGACCTTGAACATATTGTTACGATTTGTCAAAAATACAACATGTGGAACGTTTTATTCTCGTGACATAACTAGAAACCATTTATGAATATAATTTAGTCCCAAATAAACAACAATTACTTTAAGCAAATTCATAATTGTTAGATCTATTTATAAATTTATATTAAATACTGTAGGAATATTATAAATTTTAAGAAAACTTGTATATTGAATGTAATATTCTAGACATTTCAAGTTAACAAAATTCTGTAAAAAGTTAAGCTTTAAGGACGTTTGTCCAGTGGCCGTAAAAAAAAAATGAGTTGTATATTTCCATAGAAATATTTAAAATAAAAAATAGATCTAGTTTCTTGTCGCCTCTTGTTGTTTTCCGAACCGATGGTAGGTATTTTAAGGTTCATGAAGGTGCTCATGGCATAAACTGAATAAAGTATTTTTGAATTAGAAATTTGACTAGACACATAAATTGAAGCTTGTTAAAAAACAGGAATAGATACACGTCCTTAAAACACCGAGCTAAGCTTATCTAAATTATTTGTTAAAACTTTTTAAACTTTTCATGTTCGCTAATATTCTCAAGAAATTTGGCCGACTTACAAGTACTAGTTCATATTAATCTTAAAAACGTAAAATGGAAATGTAAAACTTAAATGAATCATAGAAAAAGCTTTTAGTAAACTAATAACGACTACTATTAAATGCTATTTAAATATATTTACGGATATCAACTAATTATATAATTAACCGACTTCAAAAAGTAGGAGGTAATTAATTCGTCTGCATGTTTTTTTTTTTGTTGCTCGAGTTATCCGTCATCTGTGGACCGATTTGCAAATATTTATCCCTATATCGAAAGAGCATACTTCCGAGGTTAATTTTGTAGAATGGATGGAGAAGGAGATGAAAGTTTATTTAATTTATGCAGTTTCCTAAATCGAACAATATGGCCAGAATCGTCTTTCCCTATAGTTCAGGGTGTGCAGCGGACAGGGGCGCAGGGTTCTAGGGGCGCTGAGCGACCCTCGCGACATATCTAAAGATGCGTCGCCCGGGGCGCCAACGCTGTCAAAGACCCCGCGCCCGTGTTATGACCGACCCCGAGCGCAGTAATGGTTACTTTTTTTTTTTTCGAACCTAGCTAACGCTGTTGGCCGGAAGGGCCTTTACAGCTTCACCGTGACTTTGGGGGTGAGTGCAGAAGGCACTCAACCGCAAAAGGTGACTAGCACAAGGGTTACCAAAATGGTACGAACCTCGGCTTGGCCGTCACCTGAATCTTCAAACTCTCTCGCGAGTTGTATCCTAGCTATCCCTACATTTTTTTATTTAACATAAAAAAGGTACTCCTTACAGGACCTATGTACCTGCGTGTGTATGCAGTGTTGTGCGTGTAATGCTCAATGCATGGGCAGTGTCATTGTATTGCGCTGGCGGCGACGTCAAGAGCCTCCCCAGATGGGGAACGAGACACGTCTTGGGTCGCCGCCTGAGGGGGACCCGGAGAGTGTAATTGCTTCCCGACATTATATATTAAATCGTACCGAATTGTCGTTTGAAAACATAACTCTATGTATTCCATTTTGACTGTCCGCCTACAAGAGGGCGCCAGGATTGGCTGCATGCAGGCGCTATTATTTTTAATATAAGATTCTTGAATTTGCATAGCCCAAGTTTTTACCATTGTAGCATTTGTGGCGCACTTGTGCTAGTTACCGTTACCATTTTCCGATTGAGTACCTACTCTAATGGTTCGCTAAAATGCTCGAGTGAAGTTGTGAAGGTAGTTTTTAGGTTATCAGCGTCAAGAGCGTGGTTAGCCCGATAGAGCGTGGTTAGCCCGATAGAGCGTGGATAGTCCGATGGACTAATCCGCGTGTCTATTAGACGGTACGACTGAAAGGTCGGAGGTTCGAACTCAGGGTGGGTAACACATTTTTCCCGGTGGGTTCGCCGCAGGGGGCGACGCGGTGCTTGCGAAAACCAGCCCGTGTCGCCCCCATCCCAAATGCGGCGGACGGCCCCGGGAGGTTTTAGTGGGCATTTCCGGGCGCTTCACTCCCGGGTGAGTCTCACACTGGCACGGAGTTCCCCCTTACCTATTGCATTGGGGACTCCGGTCTCACTAATGCAATAAGTAAGGGTAGTGCGTAAATGCATTTCCCCTCGACAAAAAAAAAAAAAAAAGGTTATCTGCGTCAGGAACTTCGAACAAAAAGTTCGTCTTCTTAAGCACCACCGCTATGCCATACATACGTAGATAAAGGTGTGTCATGTTTTCTTGATATTGTATTATTCTATGGATACAAAGCTCATGTAAGGTCTTTCACATGTTTCATCAAGTTCCGAACTTAAGGTGATCTTTTATACATAATATACCGTTTTGTATGTTTTTTTTCTCAATACTTTGACCTTAATCTCACACCTGATGTTGAGTGACGATGTGATCCAGGATGGTAACACACTAAGCCTAGAGGTTCTGATTCTCAAGTGATGCTGCCGGAACACACCTATTGGTATTTGGCGACAGGATTTTCCATCTTAATCGACCGCGATGATACAATTACTCGTTAAAATAGGATCTTTCCTTATAAACCTCGCTCATTTGCGTGTCAGCGCCCACGCCCGCGAAACCGCTGTTCCCGCCGCTGGGAACAGACGGCTAACTTTGCTCCCGCACATTCTCCGGGTCCCCCTCCGGTGGCGGCCCAAGACGAGCTCCGTTCCTCAACTGCGGAGGCTCTTGACGCCGCTACCAGCGCGATACAATGACACTGCCTATGCATTGAGCATTACACGCACAACACTGCATACATACATAGGTCCTGTAAGGAACCTTTTTTTTATATAAAGAACTAAAAAATTGTAGGGTTTAGCTAGGTACAAATTCCGTGGGAATTTTATGTAATAGGTAGCGGCCAAGCCGGGGTTTGAACCCTTGTGCTACTTACCTTTTGCGGTGAGTGCCTTCAGCACTCGCCCCCAAAGTTACGGTGAAACTGTAAAAGCCCTTGCGGTCAACAGCATTAGCTAGTTTATAAAAAAAAAAGGTTTTTCTTACTTGAGGGTGGTAGCTACTCAGGTGGACATTATTAGAAAATGCCCTTTTTTTTTTTTTTTTTGACGGGGGGAAATGCATTTACGCACTACCATTAGAAAATGCCCTACCACCATGTCATGGTTTCCTCATGACGTTTTCCCTCAGGCTGATTTTAGAGTCGGATAGGTGGATTCGAACCCGCCTCGATTGGCGCGGAATCAGGCCGCACTATTCACTGCGCCATTATCGCTTCGCTTTTAATGGGCACCATTCTAAGCTAAGTCAAAGGAAATCTTTCATAATAGTTTTATTTATGGTATATTTACACGTATACACTGAATTGTCAAAGCTGTCAATAAAACGGACATCAGCAACATTAACAAAGGTTTCATATTTAAGAATTGTGTGTATATTGTAATAGTTGGGCGGTACTACGAAACATAATTATTAATTGTCTAGTTATTTTGATAACTCATTTTTTTTGTAAACAATAGTATATGAAATTTTAATATCTTGTAATGTGATCAACAAAGCGTGTTGAATAAAAACAAATTTCTTATTATTACATACACATTTTATTTAAACAGATTATGCACTTATTAGGTTATAAATGAAAATTACACGTATAGACAAACATTTTTTTTATTTCTTGACTAGTATTTGAATTTCAACTTATACTAAATTATTATACTTGTAACACTTATAATAGGTAATGTAAGATACAGGTTTATTTCGTATAATTAGTTACTCTTCCTACTGAATAATTTAAAACAATTTTAGAATTATTGATTATATTATACTAAATAAAATCATCTGTCAAAGTACATGTATATAGGGTATATAATATTCTATTAAGAATAATATTCTGAGTTGTAATGTTATTTTAAATGAGGACAATTCCCATATTGTGTATACCTATATTATAATGACTAGAGACACAAATCTATTCAATTTTATATTACGATTCTTAACAGTTACAAGACTGTTTGCATAATGAAATTAGAGCCCGGTTTCTACATTTGTAATTTGGTTCAAAGATATTTTTTGAACGAACGAAATAAAATGGTACATTTTAGCTTACTGAGATCAATTATGTATTAATAAGTAATGTAATATATTAAGATTTAACTTCTTATATTATTAATAATTGATGATAAACGATTGACCGTAATAAACTAAATCATTTTAGCAATAGGTACGTCGTTTTGGTGTTTCATGATCGATTCGACGAAATTTACTTGCGGAAGCAGGATATTGGGTTGAAGTAGCATTGACGGAATCGAACCTGTCTTTTGTCCGTTCGCCAGGGTCGTGCCAATCGTCCTTCGACGTCCCTGACACCCCAACCACGAGGTTCCGGCTGCGGCCAAGTGCGAGTAGCCCTGATCATCCTACATATTGAAATAAATAAATATTGTATTACTTATATTGACTCATGAGCAGGATATGTCCACAGTAGCGAATTGGATGTGATGTCTGGCTTTAAATGGTCGAAATCAACAAATTAACCCACATATACTCATACACACGCAACACGTGTATGTTACACACGAAAAGTGCGCTAAATTAAGCATTTTTACACTTTATAACAATAATATTTTAGAGTAAGGAATTATGTATATTGGGAAAACATTGACACTTGACGCGAAATTCGACCGCACTATCAACTGCGTCATCACATTTACAAACCAATATGTTACTTTATAGTAAAAAAGGAAAGTACAAAACAATTTTACTATAAACAATTATATTTAGAAATTCCCATTGCGCGGAACTGAATTTCATCTACAATAATGATAGAAAAATGCAAACATGTTAACTTCTCTTATAAGTAAAAATATGTACATACATTACTATGTACTAATTAAATTGAATTATTTATTGCGATAAAAAAAACAATAAACAACTGCCTCGGTAGCGCAGTTGTATTACGTACGACTGCCGTTCTGAGGTCTCGGGTTCGATCCCCGGGTCGGGTCAAGTGTTATTGGGTTTTTTCTACTCAGTATCATCCCGGAGTTTGGAATTTGTGCCCGATATGGCGACAGGCTCGCCCCCTGTCACATCTGGGACGGAACTAAGCTCGGCGAAATGTGGGTGGTTGTAGTTCGCTACTTCACCTCTGCCTAACCCTTCGGGGATACAGGCGTGAGCATATATGTATGTATGTATGTAAAAAAACAATTCACACGCAAATTGTTAAAAAGGAGACGGTACCTATTGACTTTTAATTGAGATATTTATGTTTATTAATAAGAAGTTTTCTTTCAACTTTCGACATATAGATATTATTATTTTTTTTATAAGGAATTTGCTTATTGAGGATTGTGAGGAACGGTGAGAGAAAACTGTACAGAATAAAAAAAACAGTTTGGAATCACCCGATTATACCGTATGTAGCATAAACACCTACTGTAATCACCAACCCGCCTACCAAGCGTGGCGATTATGGCATTTCCCCTGTTTTTGAGAGATATATTATATATGTCCAGAAATGGACTTCTTTCCATAAATCAACCAATGAGTGCACATAATTTGTTGGCATTTAGATGGCATTGTACGGAATAATAACATTAATATACCTAAGTAGGTGTCAAAATAAATTATGTAATATCTAAAAATATACCTATATAGTTCCAATTATTTCACTAACTCAACACAAAAATCCTCAGATTTGAGAAGTGTTATCCTCATTAAAAATGTATTATTCAATAAAATACTACATTTTGCTTAAAAGCATTTCTAAAAGTTACACAGCGAAGTAGATATTCTAAAATAATTTGAATCAATTGTATCCGAATAAATTAACAATAACAACATTTTAATCTTCAAGTTGTAAATAGAAATCATCGGAAAGTTTCACAAACTTGAGAGTACCCTTGTCGGCCTAAAAGCCATCGGTCATTTAAGCCAGAAACGTGACCACGTCTGGTAAGATTATGGGGTTTTACAATAATCGTAAAACAAAATGCTACCATAAATCAGTGGGGTATCGCTTTTAAGCGAGGTTTTAGATAAACTAAACGTGATTTCTAAATATAATGTAAATACTATATAAGGTAGTCGGTACATAAGTATATATTTTTTTAATTAATACCCTGGCTCTTTACATATTTGGGGTAAACCCTCCTGATACTTCTGCAGAACTCTTGGCGAATCTGCATCATTTCTAGCGTCCTCAGCATATAATTTTGGATTGGCCTTATCTTGGATATAGGTCTTTGCTTCTTTTACCTTCCCTTATGTGTTATGACTAAGGCCTGTCATATGGTCTTTACTTATGCGGATTACGTAACTAAGCCAAAGCAAGCAGGTTTCTCGCATTTTTTACTGCATTTCGAATATTTTAAATGTCTCTTTAAAAATATTTAGTTTGGATTTTGTCTACTCTCGTAACGAAAACTAATGTAAAATAGAAAATAGCAAATTATGCAATTATGAAGTAGCAAAAAATTATAGATTTTACTAGACGTGAAGAAATCACTGCTGTATACAAATAAGAATTTATAACAAACCTTAAATCTTTTAAAATAATCCCAGACAATAATAATTGGTGAAAACCCTTAAAAACTAAGATGGAACGCCTGATGACTATTTATGTGTTGTTGATGATGGTCGGAGTGTAATACAGTCCTCATATAGCAAAAGGACACTCATCTTTTATTTAAAACTAGCTGTGCCCGCGATTCCGCTCGCGTGAAATTCAGTTGTCCCGCTCCGTCACAACATTTGTTTTAAACTATCGAAATTTGTCCTGTTGTAAATTTTGAAACTCGACATAGTTTTTCTCAAATATCTTCAATATACAGATTTCGTCCCGTTAGCCTTTTATTATAAGTATAGATTATCATGTCCTTGTAACAGTCCAAAGAAAATAAGTATAGCGTCATCTATGAATAATTGTCAAAAATACGTATATCATTTTCTTACGTAATCACTATTCATAACACTTCTTTCCCCATGCCATCAAAAATAAACAAAACATGGATTACAGACAAACATTTTAAAAATTGTATTTTTGGTATTGCTATCGTATATCATATCTATATCTATCTATTTAGTAAAAAAACATAATTTTGACATTACAAACAGACACTTCAATGTTATTTATTAGTATAGATCGATGAAATAATATTGTGTTCTTTGCCATATTTATATCTACTGATATTATTATTGCAATTCAGTTCACTACTTCCATAAAATGGCTCCGTAATACAACACCTAAAATGCATCGAGATTGTGTGAAAATTGAATATTAAAATATTGTAATCTCACATACTATATCTTACATATTTATTATTTATATACTATAAACATTTATTATCTAATGTGATTTTGTCCAATTTTGATCAATCCATCAATTTTTTGTTCTCGAATAAGACTAAAACGCATTTACTTACCAACTCTTCCTTCATACTAATGTCGCCGCGTGTCATTCAAATTACTATAACTTTTGATAGAGTGGACCGATTTTAAAGAAATAAAATTTTGATTGATATACTTAGTACTTTCTAATTGACGCCGTCAAATATACAGACAGACATTTCTAAAAATGATAGAAATGTATTTAATTACCTATTTTTAGTTCCTTGCAATAATTCTTTTCTCAAAAATTGGAAAAATATACAAACACGTGAAATTTCCAATTTTATTATTAGTGTAGATAGATTTGCAATTGAATATTATTTTTATCATATACAGTATTTAAATATGAACAAATACATTAATTAATTCTCTAACCGAAACTTATTTACTTTTCTTGAGTACCAGACAGTATTTAGGCGGATTAAACGCTCGTGTATTAGTTTGTAATGTCAACGAATACGTAAACTTGTTTCTATAGAATTATGTTTAATGTTCCACAAACAGGAGGTGTTAAGGTTTACTTTAATAATGTGTTCTGTAAATACTACTATGTTATTTAATCTCAAAATTCATATAACTTCTTAGTTCTAGTTTAGTTTTTCAAAGAAGTGACATACAGACAGGGTTGTTATTACTAGTGATGGACCGAACGTAGGTTTCACTGAATATGACTATTTGGCTGAATGTTTGGCAAAATTTTAACCGAACCGAACATTTGGCATACTTGATTCCCATGCTGAAACTGTACTTCGTTCACGTAAACCGTGTAGATTGACTTTTAACCATCCCGTTCGCTACAACGATACACCTCAAACTTGTATTGCATCAAAAAGTAGAGACAAAAACTTAGCCACGGGCACGCTTTTGTTTTGGTAACTTTTTTTCGCATAGTTTGTTTACAGTTTGTAGTTACATTTAAATATTTGTAATAGTCTAATTAAAAACCTCAGAAAAACACCACATTTTGACTTTCCTAAATGTTGGATTTCTTAATAATGCTCATTTATATACAGTTTAAAAACAGTACAGCCTACAGTGGAAACTTTGATTACTACTTCGCCGAATATTCGGCCTAATATGGACGTTCGGTAAAGCTGGCGACAATGGCGAATACCGAATGTGAAATGAATATTTAGACCATCTCTAGTTATTATCTGTTCAAAGTATTCAATTTATCGTTATGTTACCAATTTTCTTTGTAACTAAAAACTAGATATTCATTTTCCGCGTAGTTTGTAAGATGAAGATGAATGTTTTCTGTTCATCCTGGTTTTATGTTACATAATGTTTTAATTAATAATTATTTGTTAATATATTGGTTAACAGACTATTCAATAGTCCTTGGAAATATTTGATAAAATAAATTTTTGAAATATTTTCAGGTTATATTTAATTGAAACTCTGTCGTCAAGCGCCTATTATTAATATCGTGTTTAGGCTTAGCGTTAATTAAATACATTATATTAAATCGTTTTACACAATATAAGTACAAGAAAAATACTTATAAAAAAGCTAGGCAGACTGCTGACAGAAATGAAATCTCGACAAGTAGGAAATAGTGTTTTTTTTATGTTAAATTTCATAATTTGTTAACTGTTATTATTAACACAACATAACCTTTAAAATATAACATTTTTACACCTATTGGTAGTGCTCCGAGCAATAATTATGTACATTTTCATATAGTCTATTCATAATCAAAACATACGATGGGCTGCGTAATTATACATTTTATTATTTATCTCTGAGCGCCATCTTATACATGACATCCTGTAGCATGTTGACGGCTGACGTCATAGCATTGGTAACCTTAATCTATAAGGTTTTTCCCTACCGTGAATCTTGGACAGAAAATATACGCAGAAGTTTATTTACATGTTTAATTAATATCGGTAAATAATTAAATTACTTGGCGATGAATACTAAGTAATGACATAATCTTAGACTATGTTAATTGTTTGATTAAACCACGTTACCTGTCTTCGTCGTCGAGCTTCTTTAGCAGTTTACGAAGAGCAGCGGTATCAATGGTTTCCCATTGAGTCGATAGATCGGGGTCGTTGTCCGGACGCACCAATGCGTTTTCTGACTGCTCATCGTCCAATTCCTAAAAGAAAATAGTTATTATCTAGTTCAATCAACGTAAAGGATTAATAACCTTTTTTAAGTGTAAGTTATACCAAAGATATTATATATACAACATTTATTACTATTAATGTGTCGAATACCCATAAAAATAAGACAATAGTAAAACAATGGAAAGCTGGCGTAAACGCCAGATAAGTGCTCAAGGGGTCAATGTTCTATTGTCTGATTATATTTTGATGTTGCAAAACCATTTGCATCACTTATTTATTTATTTAATATTTACACAGCGTAACAGTTAAACTTATAATAGCTAAGAAAACCAGACATTTTAATGTAAGAATAACTGAGATAAAAAAACTTTGTAATATATATCTTAACTTTATAAATTATAGTGTAATGTTTTTAAATGTAAATTGGGAATACTCTGCAAAGAATTAATGAATTATTGCAAAAGTAACAGCTATTCACAGATTATAATAAAATGTACGATTTATATGATGTTTCCATTGTTAAGAATGGTTAATAATAAATTACCACTGAAAATAAATCATTGAAAGTTATAATTACCATAGGTGCTGCATCCACTGTAACAAGTAACAACACGACGATACCCATCAAAACACCCATACCAACGTTGCAGTAAGTCGCTTTCATTGTCTTCCTTTTAACTGTAAATATATGTTAGATTCGTACTGGGAGTTAACACTGTCTTTGAATAGTTTTATGAACTATACTAAACTTAGGAAATTGTGACAGAAACATAAATTCAATACTGGTTGCAATTTATTTACAACGTATATTGAAAACGTTTCCATTTTATCAAAAAAATTACAACAAATATATTCGTGCAATCTAACAAAAATGCAATACATGTCTTGTACATATGCTTGTGTCACGAAATAAAATTTCTTTGATTTTATTGAGAAAGAACGCTGATCTTCACTTAAGATACGTTATGTACGATTATGTTCAGTTTACCTTGGTGTAATTATTTGTAATTGTGTAACGGCTATAAGCGTAATTTCTTGTTATAAGAATACAAGCTCTTGAATAATGTTGAGAAAGTTAATTCTTAAACATGTATTTTATTTATTAAGGCTATGCGATTTTAAGATAAAAATTATTCGTATGCAATTATTAATTTATCCGGCAGCTAGAAAACCTAGATGTTACCTAGGTACGTCCTTCCGCTTGCTATTATCTAGGTAAACCTCTTTTTGCTTCCTCTACTTTCATGAGAGCTGTCATAAATGCTCGGAGGTTATGGGTACTTTTCACCCGACTTTTGTTTAAGATGTGCTCAATTTGGTCGAAATACGTTCGTCTTGGCCGACCCTTACCGATGTGCCTAGTCATCCTCGCCTTGTAAATTAGTTTCGTTAATCTTCTGTCGTCCATCCTCTCTACATGCCGGAACCAATTAATCGGTCCTTTCTCCATCTATTATTATTTATTTATTAAATATGGATCATTAGCGTATTCGACATTCAAGTTTAATAAAAATTTAAACAATACAAATATTCTGAATGAAAAAAAAAATTCCGTAACAATTAAAACGGTCACGTCATACACATAACTTAAAAAACATGTTAATTACATAAATACCAAATTTAAAAACAGTGTAATGAGTTATAGAAATAAATTAAAAATAATTAAAATATTAAATAAAAACTATTAATTATTCCACTAAATAATACGATTGCACACAATCACACAAATTATTATTTAAAAAAAAAGTGTAATTTAATCAATACAATATAAACGTAACGGTTTTAATAAATCCGTGGTCCAAAAGAAGAAAACTGATAAAATAATATGGCCTTTTTAAATTTTGTTCTTTTATCACAAAATATGTCACAAGTTTTGTGTAATATATTATATGATCTCGATATTCTACTAACGGTGAATAATAACCTAAATTTGTAAGAATAAGAGATGTTGAAACGGGACGTATTTATTAGATCTGGGCAGCTTTACTGGAATAGTTTTTTTTAATTTACTTGTGATACCTGAACAATCCACCATACTATTAATTTGTTTATATAAAACATAAGATCCAGTAACTTTCTTCGGTTGAATAATGAGGATAGCATAAAGTGGTGAGGACGATCGCCATATTTTGTGATTTTCTTACTAAATTACAGCTTAACACAAGTGCCACAAAAATCTTTTCTGTACTCTTTCTATATTTTTTGTATATGTCATAATGGATTCCAAACTTAACTGCAATATTCTAAATTAGACCTTACTAAGGATTTATATAGGTGTAATTTAGTACTAGGATTTTAAAACGCTTGCAATGCCTCAAAACAAAGCCTATTATTTCAAAGGATTTTGTAATATTATCGTTAATGTGCTTATCAAAACTTTAGTTTTTGTCAAAAATTATACCTACAACTCTAATATAATCGAATTCTTGCAAAAGTGTATTCTGAATTGTATATATACAACGTGAAATAGACTTATCTCTTGTGAATCTTATGTAATTACATTTGTTAATATTAAGTTTCATTTTATTAGAGTCACACCACTACCTTCTTTTTAAGCCTTCTTGAAGTTTCATGTCTCCTGGGACATTAATTGATTTAGTTATTTTAAGATCACCAGCATAGGAGATAGAAATCAGAGTGCTGAAAACAAGCTGTAATATCGTTGATAAAGATATTAAACAAAGTTGGGCCTAAATGAGAACCCTGTGGAACTCCTGACTTAATAGAAAATAAGGAAGACGCAAAACCATTTGCTACTACTACTGTACAACGATTTTTCAAGTATGACTCGAACCAATTCAGTAAATTGCCAGCAATACCTACAGAGGATAATTTTTTATAAGTAAATCATGATCCACAGAATCGAATGCTTTCGAAAAATCTGTATATATAACATCCACAGGTATACGATTATCTACGAAATTAATCAAGCTATTTTGATAAAGAAAGAGGTAACGTTAACGTTGATCCGGATTTCATAAACCCATGCTGGTTCTTAGTTATGATTGATTTAACATTCCAGGAGATAGCGGGAAGTAATAGTGATTCAAACAGTTTACTTAAAACAGGCAATATGGATACTGGTCTATAATTATATACCTATTAGATTTGCTTTGCCAGGTTTAGGTATTGGTTATTATTAAGGATTGTTTCCATATCGAGGGAAATATACCAGACTGTAGAGATTGATTTAATATCATAGATAATGGTTGTGATAAGGGTTCTGCACATGTTTTTGCAAAATCTGCTGCAACTTCATCAGATCCAGCACCTTTAGAAGAATCTAGGTTTTTAAGTGTTTTGTATACATTACCTTTATTTATAGTTACTACATCGTCTACTACCAGAGCGTTCTCTTGTCATACTATTCCTAACTTTGTCAATCATCTTGACTCCAGCTATACTTCTCAGACTTTTTATCTCTACGGCGTTAATCTTACCTTTTTTATTTTTATGCCTAACCCACCACCATCACTACCATGCCTAAGTGTAACTTTGATGAACGGTTGAAGCGATGATTCTATTTCTATGAGCATATGCCGTGTAAAAAAAAAAAAAAAAAAGCTCCTTTTTAGTTACTTTCTGGTTGTGCAGGGCCCAAACAAAGCTCTTCGCTCAATATTCAATCTATAAAAGCTATTTTCTATGTAAGAATATTACTTATTAAAATATCAATTCTTTAAATATTCCTAGATTTCAAATATATCTAATAGTAAAGAAAGTAGTTTTTTTAACAATAATCATAAGAAATACGGGGGAAAATGCTTAATGAACAAAAAAAAACTTGAAATAGTACAAAAATAGGGTTAGAAAATCACAGTAACAAAAAAATGGACAACATTTTCTAACGGAAAAACATTTTTTTAGATTGATTACATTTTATATGAAAAGATATCTTCAACTCATACCTAAAGGGAAAATGTTTCATTCTGTAGGTTTTCAAATGTAATATAATATTTTTGCTTTCATGTTAAGCGTTAAGTAAATACAGTATGTATCAAAAACCTAATTCGAAGTAAGTTGATACGTAACGTTCAAGTTGTTAGATTTTAATTTCATAATTATTTTATACTAGCGGTGTGCCCGCGACTCCGCCCGCGTCCCTTATATTCTTCATTGCGTAATATAGTTTTTAAATAGTCATTGGAAAATAATGTTTTGATAACGATGCCCATTTAATCGTATTTTGTTCACAATATGATGACTTATTTTTTTTTGTACACAGAATCCTAATTATTTTCCTAAAAAAACTTTTTTACCTAATGAGAAAACAAAGATATTTTTTTAAAGTTCAAGCACTTGCCAGTAACACTAAGAATTGAATCTTTTTTTTAACAAATTCTTGTGTTTTATTTTTTTACACGGAACATTAATTATTTCCAAAAATCAAAAGTCCCGTCAAAATCGGTCCAGCCATTCCGGAGATTCTCGTAATTTTAATTTTCGAAAATAATTAAGGCTCCTCGTAAAAAATTTAAAACTCATAAAAAATGGAATAAAATCTGCTTAAATGCTCAGTTTTACGGCCAAGTTATAAAAAATATCTTTGTTTTCTTATAGGTATAAAAGTTATTTGGAAAAAAAAAAATATGGTTCCGTATATAAAATTAAAAAGTAGTGAAGAACATATGAAATGCGGACGTAGCTGCGGGCACACAGCTAGTTCACTATAAAGTTGCTTCTCATAGGTTTATAGGTATGACAAGCAACAAATTCAAATGTAAATAGCTGATGCCTTCATAATGTGTCGAGTACCCATAAAAATGAAACAATAGGAAAACAATGGAATGCTGGCGTAAACGCCATGAAGGTAAAGGGTTAATTATCGTTAGTTAATAAGTAATAGTTATTACATGTGATCTATCTTGAACCAATTAATATCGTGGTCCGTAAGATAAACAACGGTACGTAACCCACATGTTTGTTATGTGACATTTACGTGGGTTAGGGTGGCTGCCGGCTGGCTTCGAGAGGAAACGACACTAATGGCGTTGCCAACGTATTATTTTATTTCGTTTCCAGTACGTTCTTTACACGTGTCAACAGGTGTCATTAACACTCCGTAATAGTATATTCATATCATATAAATTAAATTATTTATTCACTCCCAAGACAGTGAGCTTATTTTTGACTGAAATTTGTTCTACAGTATAAAATGGATGTAATCTATCTATCTTTTATTTACATATATAAAAGGAAAATTCTTTGACGCACCATCACCTCACAACTACTAAACATATCAGGATGTGCTTACTACCATTCGACGCGGAATTTATAATTTACGGAAATATATTTAGTTTTTGGATTCCATCGATCCTTTCTCATTTTTTTCCCATTTACTCTGATGTACATTTTTTCCACTAGGAAAAACAAGATACTCTCATTTTTCTTCATTCATTTGTATTTTAGGTACGCAGTGAAGAATATTTGAAATGCGGGCGGAGCCGCGGACACCACCTAGATGCTATATAAAAGTTGGCATGAGGTTACATATACCTAAAATGTAAGCGTATTTATAATCTAAACACCATAATATCTTAGTAGTAGAAGATGATAGTAGTTAAATAAGACAGGCAAGGGATTTATCTATCCATACTGCCAATTCTGAAGTTCAATCATGAATATTGACACTATGGTAAAACGATGGCCATCCTGCTAGAACTTTCCATGGAGTTTTCGTAGCAACTCAGAATAAACATTCCGTCTTATAATTTCCAATATATAATACTTGTGCACAATAATCATATATCACGTAAATTGCGACCAAAATTATACAACATTGGTTCAATTAACACAAGTTGAATTAAAGATAACATCTACACATGACAGAGTGAGATCCCGCTGAAAATTCTTCAAAATATCTTATTAAATGCTTAATATACATACATACATAATACTTAATATACATTTAAATACTTGAAGATGAAAATTTTCATTAATTTAATTTAAACGTAAACTTTTTATTAAAAAAATATACATTTAAGATTATTGGACATTAAAAAAGTAAAATGTTTTGACTTGCTTAAAAATATTGTCATTGAATGGGTAAAATCTTTTCTATCCAGACTCATTCATAGTGAGGGTCTTGACAATACCAAAACCTCTCGGGAACTTATATCACAAAATCAAAATGGCATTTGCCCAGGGGACGTGGAATATCCTTGGCAAGTAATTGGAAATACGAATTGCGATTTATCAATACAATGACCCCGATATTTAAGAAATCAATATATATACAATATATATATATTGTATATTTATACAGAGTTAATTAAATGTCCATTACATAGAAACAATATGTAAAAAATCTAAACATATATTTTTAACAGGTTTCTATCGAAAACATTTCATTCAATGAAATACATGAATTTTAATGCCATTTTATTAATTATCTTGCGTGAAATCCTATTAATTTACAACTATAATAACTATTAAAACAATAATTATAATTTGGAACTATTATAAAATAAAAATAAACACACTATTGTTAACTATGCTATTATCAAACGATACGTTCCATTTTCAATTTGTTTTTTTTTAATTATAGATTTCAGTTTCGCAAAATAGAATGAGGGATGTCAAATACATTGTATAGTCCGTTCATAGTTATTTTACCTCTAGCCGTTAAGTTGTTGTTTGGAAGCTTGAGCTATCACAGCATAAAGAAACTCTGTAGCTACTGGCCACTTCAGTATGTTGGTGGGTCGGATGATCAAAATAATACACACAGTTGTGAGATAGATTTTCACTAAAAATTTATAGTTATACCTGAATAAAAACAATATAGTTTACATGTATTTTATTTCTGATACAATATCAATTAAAAATCTCTTTTTAGATAAGTATTTTTCTTAGAGTACTTCGTATTGAGACATAGAAACTGCAATTTATCTGTCTTTGCGGAGAAGTTAAAATATTATTTATTTATTTATTGCACTGTGATATAAATCAAGGCTTTCTATTTATTTCATAATAAACCGAGGTGACAAGATGATGATAAGATTTATTCTTAAAAAATTTAGAACGTTTTAATACACAGGCAACACTATTTTATATAAGAGTCATGGCGGCAAATCGTTCACGAATGGAATTAATGGAGCTTTACTTGATCTTTCTCATTCAGAGAATGTACGTATAGCTAGAAAAATATTTCTAGCACTACTTTGAATTCGTTTTGGCATGATTTACGATTTAAATGTACCATAAAAAGCAAAAATACAAAACGATTGAGAAAATATTTTGACTGCGTGACAACTGGTAATACCAAAATACCAAAATGAGACTTCAGAGGTAAACTAACTGTGAACGGACTATAGTGTTTATAATACAAGATCTCGTGTTCTGCTCGGATTCATTTGCCTGTGTCAATCTCCAAATATTAAGAAGTTTATTAATAGTTATATTAACATATTTAAAACGCATCCGTTCTAGTGGCGGTCTTATTCGTTGAAGCGTTACATTTTTTTTAATTCCCATTGTTTTAATACGTTTATAATTTATAAACTCACTATTAATCTATTTTTTTTTTGACCTAGCTAATGCTGTTGACCGGAAGGGCCTTCACAGCTTCACCGAACTTTGGCGGCGAGTGCTGAAGGCACTCAGCCGCAAAAAGGTGACTAGCACAAGGGCTACCAAAGTGGTAGGAACCTCGGCTTGGCCGTCACCTGAGTAATCAAATTCTCTCTCAAGTTGTGTCCTAGCTGACCTTACATTTTTTATTATTAAAAATAAAAAAAAAAAAAGGTTTCTATTTTACTACCTAATTTATTTATTTTTTAAGTTACTGTCGCGTACTGGAAGACGTGGCGTGGGTAGGTCCCCCACAAGATGGACCGACGACGTGGTGAATGTTATGGGAGTTCGCTGGACTCGGGTGGCGCAAGACCGGTCGTCGTGGATCTTTCGGATGCATGGAATGGAATGGAAGCTACTGTTGGATTTTTTTTTGTACTAACTCATATCTAAAATGCATAAGAGTTTTAAATATCTATTTGCTTATAGGAATACTATTGAATAATGTTCTGATGGAAATAGTCTGAAAAAATGAAGCGTGAGATTTCTATATTTGAATTTCACTAAATAGTTATAACGATACTCTTATATAAAGACTAATGGTTTTTTGTGAATATTACTGGATTAAACCAAATAAATTAGATGATTTAATAACATGCCATCAAACCTTTGTTATTTATTTAATATGTGTATTTGTTTAAACTAATCTCTTAAACATATTTTAATATATTCGTCGTAAAAGCATTTCGCTACAAATTCATCATGTTCGATATATAAACGACGTGACATCATATTAAGATGCAAATCCGATGAAGCACATCTAATGACTTACACGGAATAGGACATATAATATTACCCTATACATTATGTCGCGTCGTATGCAGTATTTAATTTTTAGAGTTTTAAAAATGTAACTTAGTATCGTATTATCATGAGTCTGTAATTTAGTTATCAAATAAAGAAAGTTAATAATTTATTTAATACAGGAGTAATTAATGATTAGGCAAATATGGGAACTTATTTACATACTAGCTGTGTGCCTGCGGTTCCGGTCGCGTTTTATATTTTTTTCTATACGCAATACAGTTAATCATCGGATTTTCGAAAATAATTAGGGTTACGAGAAAAAAAATTAATAAAATCCGATTCAGTGCGCAGTTTTACGGTCAAGTGTTTAAATTTATGAGAAATATTTTTACATTATCTTAGTACTAAAAAAAATTTAGGAAAGTAAATAGGGTTCCGTATAAAAAAATAATTAAAATGCAGTGAAGAATATATAAAACGCGAGCGCAGCCGCGGGCACACATTTAGTTTATAATATTAACATGAATATTATTATTTACATTTGATAACGATACATAGCGTAGACACCAAGAACTAGTACTCAGAAAACTAAAAAAACGTAGAAATAAACAGATGTACAAATTGAAATGAATAAAATATAAAATAAATCTGATATTTAGTAGCTAAGCTACGTAGTTAAATTTTAATCTGTTTATTTCACGTCGCTCGAAATGCAATTACGCGATTCTTCCTTGTCGATAACAATAGAGACTTCGTATTTTAACAATTAATATTCATGTAAATTCCCGTCGGATCACTTTGACGTAACAGATAATTCAAACGTCTCCTTGAAAATTGTTTATATTTAAACGAATAGCCAACAATAATAAATTTATTGCTATAGATTATCATTGCTATAGAAGTAAGTATTTATTATTTCATTGTAATTTTTTATATATCATAATGTATTTTCTTGGTGGCATTAAATGTATTCATAATTGTATAATCATCACTATTTCTTTCTGAACGCAATCACTTAAACGCCTTCTTATACTTAACATACTGTAGCATATTGACAGCTAACGTCATAGCATTAGTAACGTGAATCTACAGGTTGTTCCCCAACCGAGAATCGCTAGACACTTCACTTCAAATAGTTAATTTACATCGGACGTCTGATAGACGTAAAACATCAAAGTTGATGATAAATTATATAAAAAAGAAAATAAAGTAGGACAAAAAAAATTATTATCCAAGCGTTGAACGCATCAAGTATTCTATAGTCGAATAGATAGGCATGTATTGAAAAAGCGTCTAGAACGGACATAACAGCATCAAGGTTGTTTTGCCGTATGCCGTCAGTGTATACGAGTCGGTTTTACCGCCAAAACGCACATATAGATTATCAACAAGAAAAAATGTACAGACGAACTTATAAAAAATAAAGTAACTAATGAAATGAAAACATTTACATTTCAAATTGAAATTTAATATGAGGATTTTAGTTCACGATTTATTAAGTTAAACGTAGACGGACGGACAACAGGCAGGTATCAGATCTATAAACGGGATTTACATGTTAAACAGTTCTGTTAATTAAAATAGATGGCTACCATTGTAGCATACGGTTGAATCATTTTTAATATACCTGAGTAATAAAATACAGGGACGGCGAAAAACCTATCTGAACAGTCCCGTGAAGTATCAACAATCTCATTAAATCATTGACATCAGACATTAAAGTAATTAAAATGTTTTCAAAAATAAGTTATTAAAATATTTTATTTATTATAATTTGTTTATTAAAATTATAATTGATAAATAAATAGATTGTGTTCTTTAGTGGTGATTATGTACGGAGACTGGACAGAGACAAACCAATAATACAGTTTTGTGGGACTAAGAATTGCACATTAGAAATGTACTGTATCTATAAGCAAATAAAAAAAATATGTTTATTTTTTTATGATGGATAGAAAATTGTTTTTAGTTTACTTATTTGAATGTTATGCTTTAACATATTTATACATAAACAAATCGATTAAAAACTCTTATTTTGGATTTACCTTGTATATCTCACGCCATCGAAGAGTTTTATAAACGATTATTTTAGAGGAAAAGGTATAATTGACTCACGGCCAACACATGGATCTCACACTCGCACTGGTACCGCTGGGTATTTTTCTGACTGACTTTCTTGAATTTTTTATTTTCTTTCACGGAGTACTCGCGAGTTTCGGTTTTTTTGATATAACAGCATACACTACAGTTTTTATTGGATAGCGAGCGCCCAGATAGCACGCGTTGCCATTGGTACATTATAGCCGTGAGATTCAAATGGGTAAAGGAAGGGATGAAAGGAACGGTTAAGCTTGTCCACCTGGATTAACTCAAAAAGAACTGGGTTGATTTGAATGAAATTTAATGTACGTAAAGCATGTGTCGTTCAGAGACTGATATATGTACGATCCATTCAACCGAAAGACGTCCACTGCTAAACATAGGTCTCCCCTAAAGATCTCTACGACGGCCAGTCTTGCGCCACCCGCATCCAGCGAATTCCCATGACCTTCACCAGGTCGTCGGTCCACCTTGTGAGGGATCTATCTATGCTAAATTTTCCGGTCCGTGGTAGCCATTCGAGAACCCGTTAGCGCATCGGGTATCGGTTCTGCGAGCGATGTGCCCAGCCCACTGCTACTTAATTTTAGCAATTCTACGGGCAATGTCGATTACTTTGGTTCTTTGTGATTCTCCTCATTCTTGATTCGATCATGCAGTGAAATTCCAAGCATAGCCCTCTCCATTGCCCTTTGAGCAACTTTGAGCTTTTTTATTAGGCCCATTGTGAATGACCATGTTTCAGTGCCGCATGTCATTACTGGCAACAAACACTGGTCGAAGACTTTCGTGTTGAGACTGCGGTATTTCGGATGAGAGGATTCTGCGTAGCTTCCCGAACGCGGCCCAGCCGAGTTGGATTGCACGATTAATCTCTTCCTCGAAGTTAGATCTACTTAACTGGACGGTTTGTCTCTGGTATACATAACTGTCAACGACTTCGAGCATAGAGTCATCGATTTTTAAAGGAGTTGGCACAACATGGACATTAGACATGACTTTCGTCTTGTCTTGTCCATATATACAATGAAAACAATGAATAATAATTTTAATTTTTTTCTCATAATACAAAATCTTAAATTTGTATATCTTCTTAGTAGATCATATTGCATAGTTATACTAAACAAATGTCATTAATAAAATATAATTTCGTTGCAATAATTCGTGTGCCAATGCATTTGATAAATTATCAGCTTAGTTATAATATTTGCCAAACTCTACTATTTACAGTATAGATGAGACAACGCAAATGTTAAACGGAAATTGTTTAAGTAACTTAGTCAGGCGCTGAACGTGACATTCTACTGAACTCGGAAACTTGTTAGCACGTATTGTTCACGAGCCAATTCTCCTAAGCCATCCTTTGGTTCAAACAATCATAAGTTCTGTCAAATAATTTGATTTAAACTAATAACAAAAAGAAATACATTCAACCGAAAGACGTCCACTGCTGGACAGAAGTTTTCCCCAAAGATGTCCTCAGCGACCGGTCTTGGCCACCCGTATCCAACGGACTCCCGCAACCTTTCACCAGGTCGTCGGTCCACCTAGGCCCCCCAGCCTACCTACGTAGCCTCTTCAAGTATGCGGCAGCCATTCGAGAACTCATTTGTCCCATCGAGCATCGGTGCACGCACAATGTGAGAAATACTTAGAAACAAAAAGAAATACTTAACAAAAATATATATTCGATTCACATATTAAATTTAATTAAATACTTAGGATAAGCAGGACATGTTATGCTATGCAGTATATATTACCGATTGTATTATTTTTAGAAATAGGTATCAATTTAAATCTAAGTTTGCAATTAAATAGAGAAACTAAACGTAAACTTGCATCATTATTATACACACATCGCACACTCGTTAACTGTTTATAAACATCAAATGTGTAACTCACGTTGGTTAATTAAAATGAAATATTTCCACATTCTGCTAATTAGGTGGTAATTACTTTCGCACTTGTAGTATTTGAAAACAACATGTTTGTATTTCAAAATAATTTATATTTAATTTAAACATAATTAAATGTATTTTTATTACTATAACTATTCCTTATTTCACAGATACGTATATGTATTTTTATGTTCCGCGGGAACACAACTCTTTTACTACATTATAAGATGACCTATTATTTTTTTTTAATATAATTTACATGTTTAAGCCTGTCCTCATACATTCGGAATGGCTCTCTGGATTCATAATCCAAAATCCATAATCTAAATTCCGGCACCTTGCCACACACTAAAAATTCAGATTATTCAGTAGTCTTGTGATTCCCGTCACATACAAACGTCTTTATGGAAGCGGAAATAATATTAATAGTATTGCTTTTGGCTCAACATAATATAAAAAGAAATGCAAAAGCAAACACTGGATTCATCCTTTAAATGTGAACAGAGTATAGGAGAGTCAGTATCACATTACAGCGAGAAAATTACGACAATACCCTCATAGATTCTTCGAACAGTACAGAATGTCAGTAGCATCATTTGACGAATTTGTTTGCTGGGGTATAATTTTATTTTTCTTTCATCTTCACTTAATTTTTTCCAATTAGGAATTAAAATTTTATAAATTTCAAACCATGCGGTCTATTTTTCCCTGTCGTGATAATCATCAATGGAGGTGTCTCCATATGGAAGGGCGGCTTTCGACGCACGATAGAGCGACACATATATACTGGAATCAGATTGTGAATTATTTCAGTTGACACTGCAAGCGGTTAATGTCTGGACCTGTAGTGATGTCTGACACGGAAAATTTAATTTTGTGCATAGAAAGTCGCCCTTGTATATGGGAAACTTCTATTAAGGATTATCACGACAGATAAAAAGATACAGTAATTCATCAAATGATGCTACTGACATTCTGTAGTAATCGGAGAATCTGTCAGGATACTGTCGTAATTTTCTCGCCGTAATGTGATACGGACTCTCCTATACTCTGTTCACATTTAACCCCTTGAGCACTAACCTGGCGTTTACGCCAGCTTTCCATTGTTTTCCTATTGTCTCATTTTTATGGGTAATCGACATATTAAAGGATGAATCCAGTGTTTGCCTTTGCGTTTCTTTTTTTTTTTATTATGTAGAGCCATAAAAGCAATGCGATTAATATTAATTACTCTTCATAAAGACGTTTGGATGTGCCGGGAATCACAAGGCTACTGATCAATAAGAATTCTTAAGATATGTGTGAGGCAAGGTACCGGAGTTTAGATTATGAATCCAGAGAGCCATTGCGGATGTATGAGGCCAGCTTATACTCCGTGAAAAAGTGTGCTTATATGTAAGTTGTTTCTGTCAAAATGGAATGCGACTGATCATTAAATGTAAGACGGACGTATCCAATCTCAAAAATACTGTGATACTTTCTATTTGCTGGACAGCAGATTTAATTGCTTATGAGCGTTCCTCTAGTTAATTTTTTACTTGGCAGAACATAAGTAAATGAATAATGTTTTGATAGATGAGGTTGTCGAATGGTTAACAATGATAAAATAGGTCTGTTAGTGCAGAAATCAACGGCAATTTATTATTTTTAATTTGCGTATATGGACTGATTTTATTCTTATCAGTCACACAATCGAATGATGGTAAAAGAATTAAAGCCTGAATTATTCATATAATCATTGCATCCCACAAAGGTGATGAGACGACGAAGCGAGGTGACGACGGCGCCAGTTGATAGTGAAGTCGGATTTTGCGTAGATCTCTACGTAGGTTTGAAAAATTTTATAATACTTTTAATAGGTACTCGCTTTCTTTATATTTTTATTGTTGTTATAATTTTAATATATTTGAATACATCTGATGTATTATTATGAATAAGTAAATGTATAAAACTATTTTTATGATTTCTTGAGCTATTTTTACTATATTAGTAATGAGTAGATACAAACTTTATTAATTATATACTATAAAATATAATAAAGGCAAACATTATATCAGTAATACTTCCACTTTTTAAAACTTACAATAAGCTGAGGTAAGATGGAACAATATTTAATAAATTATTAATGCCTAATTTTTTTTTTGAGTAAACGGTTTTTGGGATTGATATATATAAATTGATTATAAGGAGATGTTTAAAATATGTTATAAATAATAAAATAATAATATAATAAAATACCTAAGTAAGTATTATAAGGTTGTTGTTGCAAGATGATTTTTATTTATTACATTGAAAAATAATTATTAAAATATCAGTGTAGAGTCCAAGCATCTAAATCTTTATGTTACTGGCGTGAGTGGCAATTGATAGACGTAAATATAATAAGATTTATATTACGTTTATATTAATGAAAGGATTATTATTTTGTCACTAATAATGTTTTTCAGTTATGTCGAACAACTAACAAAATTGTGCGAAATTTTCGAACCTAACTCATGCGTGTTTGAAAGGACACATTACATTAAACGTAAAGTTATCAACAACTAAAATATGTAATATTAATAAAGTTGCTCAATTACAAAGCCAATATTTAGAAGTTTCTTTTCAATATTATAAATGTAATTTCGTTTTTGGATTTAACTATGAGTTATACACGACGAATGGCTTATCTAGAAATTTTGTACAAATTTATCTTTGGATGCATGCCATTATATGTTCGTTTGTTGATCATATGAAAATAGATTTTAATGACGTCACGACGATATAGTGATAACAGCACACTTGTCATAAATTTGTAGCTCCGTTTGATATACTATCTGTTCCTTGTTTTTCTACTAAATACTTACACGACGAGGTGGTCTAAAATGGAAAACACTCCAAGCTTAGAACAACAAGGTTCTCAATTAATCCTGTAGAAGTACACCTCTAGATAGATGCCTGCCGACAGATTTTCAAATATGAAGGTAGCTAGTCCGGCGGGTATATTAGAAAATACCCTACCACTGTGGTATGGTTTCTTTATGAAATATTTCTCCATCGAAACTTCAGGCTTATCAACGAAATACAAAAAAAATAAGACTAAAGTCTCCCTTTGTAAGAATAAAAATAACATTTAAACACATACGAATGCATTTACGGAAACTATATACTATAAATATTTTTTAAATTTTTGTCTCTGCTTGTTCTGGTTAATCTCCAGTATTGCTGGAACGTTTTTTAAAGGACCTTTTTAGACAGATAGCTGAAATTATTTTCGTAAATTAATCAGGGTCTGTGGAAATAAATTAAAATTCCTGAAATTATGAACAAGATTCAAGTCAATGGACAATTTTACTCGAAACTGTTAGAATTTGTGACAAATATATTTTGCTTTTTACTACTTCCAAAAATAAAAAGTAGAGTTATATTTAAAAAGTATAACAATATTTACAAGAACGTAATACGACCTATCGTCTTGTATGGATCAGAATGTTACCCCATAAAGGTGACGGACGAAAGAAGATTACATGCAGCTGAAATGCGAATGTTGAGGTGGATGTGTGGGGTAACAAGAATGGACAGGATTAGGAATGAGTATATTAGAGGAAGTTTGAAAGTGGCGCCAATAACAGACAAGTTAAGAGGCGGTCGTTTGTCCTGGTATGGCCATGTGATGCGCAGGGAGAAAGAGGATGTTGTAAGAAAGGTATTGGATATGAATGTGGACGGTTACATGGGAAGGGGAAGACCAAAGAAAAGATGATATGCTTAGGAAAGTAGTGAATGCGGAGATGGCAACAAATAGAGAAGAAAGGAAAAGGAAGACATGTTGCGCCGACCCTAAATAAAAATGGGAAAAAGGTAGGGAGATGATGATCATTTAAAAACTATAACAGGCAATGAATAATTATGCGGAGTAGAAAATATGCAAGCGGAGCCGCGGGAACAGCTATTTTTATAATATAAAAGCTGTCTTCGTCTATCAACGTGATATTCGTTTAAGAAAAACATTAACTTGTAACTTGGAATTAATTTTCTAGTGTTTGTTCAATCTTTAAACAAACTAAATTTGAACTAAGCTATATTTGAGAGTAGTTTTAAGCAGATTACACATAAAATGATCGTAGTGAAGATTTAAAGAATTTTATTTAAGGATTTATGATGTAAAGTGGAAATGAGGTGTATTTATCTGTTAAGAAGTGAATAAATCTTTGCTTAAACTAATTTAGTCTCTAGTCAGAGGAAAACGTGTGTACGCTTTGCGTAATTTGATATGTATGTATAAATTGCAGAAAGGATTGCTATATTTATAAATATATGTTTTTGGCCTTATAGCTTATTGGACTTCATCTACTCGATATGTAGTTAGTTTTTAAAATCAATAATTATTTATGCGATAAAAAAAAACAGGTATGTTAATAAGCAAATTGTTATCTAGACAAAAAGAAGATGAACATAAATGTGCTTTAACATTTACATATTTGTGGAAATATTTAGTAGCTTTGTTACGACTTTAGACCCGAAGTATTTGCTATTGTTAGATTACAATATCGCCTGATCTTAAGTGTACCTAAATAATAAGAACAAACGAAGTGCAAAGAAAGATTTCAACTACGTGTACCGGTACAAGCTAGAAAGTTTTTTGTCAACAAATTATTAAGGCGATAATGGTAGTTAGTTGATCACTCTGAATATCATTCGAAATACTAACATACTAACATTGTTCCCTATTTTGTGCAATTAAAAGCATACTTATATTTTATAAAAAACGCAAAACTATTTTTTATTTGCTATGGATAAATAAAAAATCGATTGAACAGATTTAAAAAATTCACTATCGATTTGTGCAATAGGCTATATGTTATTTTAAATTAAGAGATTTTTATACACCTGTCCGAAGCCGGAGCGGGTTGCTAGTTGGAAAATAAAGACGCTTATAATTTGAATACTTAAATTAGGACCAATCATAGTTTTTTGATCAGTGATAGTGTATACCGACAACAGGTTGAAAGATACAAGTTTAAATCGTACTATCAACTTATACTTTCACTTAACAAAAACAATACCATGGAACCATAGTGTGATGGTATCTTACGGGAAATAAATATTTCCCGTTAAGTACCTCTAACTGCATTTCGATACTATTTTCCAAGGAAGGTAATTTTGTAATTGAACCCAATAAATTATATTGTACATAAAAAACGTTGAAACATAATTTTTATATAACATAAACAAATTTTAAAACAAAATAATAAAATATCAAAGCAGTACATAGTTAAAAAAATGATAGAAGTAAATCATTACTTACCGTTGGATGTGCGGTTTAAATAAAGAAATTCTTAATTTGAATTCAAGTTACTTGTGCACTTTACAAACCGTTGGGATATCGGAAGGAGCGGCTTCCTTAGTCTCTCTACTCTGATGGTTTTTGATAGCAAATGAACGAAGCGAGGTGTCGCGCGTACTTTATATAGGGCATGCGAAGCTTCTCTTGTGTCCCGCTTGCGTAGGTGATAACGACGTAGCACACTAAGCGCTACGTGCTACGCCTTTACAATGCTACAACATAATAATAATCTTATATTGTATATTTTTAAATATTGTTATACTTTGTTTTTAAAATAATATTATATTTGACATCTCCTTATTAAAGGAGAAGGTCAATATAACAACTCTTGATCGATATTTATTAAATTTAAATAGATATAATAAAATAATTTCAAATATAACAAAAAAAAACAAATATCTCTTATAACAAAATTTATGACATTTTTGAAGCTAAAACTTCTTTAGCCGCGTTGAGCGATTTTCGGCAGAGGAAAAATTTATCACGGTGGAAGCCATACGTCCGGTTCTGCCTGGAGGATTAAAAAGAGGGCACGGCACCCTCAAATTCCGGGTGACGCAGGTACTCTCAGGGCACAGCTGCTTTGGGAGCTACCTGCATCGGATAGGCTAGGAGCAGAGCGAAGGGTAGCACCACTGTAATGTTGTGAAGGACACTGCGCAGCACACAGTGGAGGAGTGTCCCGCATGGGAGGAACCACGTCGGGAGCTAGTTTTAGTTATCGGTCCCAATCTCTCTTTCCCGACAATCGTTGTCAAAATGCTTAATAGCGTATTGAGGTGGATCTCCGTAACCTCTTTCTGAGAGACAGTTATTCTTGCAAAAGAGGTGGCGGAGAGGGAGAAAGAGATCACGTCGCAGATCCCCTCCCGTGCAAGGAGAACTGGGCGGCGGCGGCGCGCCACGATCCCAATAACCTCAGACCACCCTGAATAGAGTCTGTCGCCCATAGAAGCGGGTTGTTACGCAGGCGGGGGTAGGCGTATTATGCCGATGCTGTTTTCCAAAGAAGGTTGAGAGGGGTCCACCAATTGGACCCTCAAACAACTGACGGTGTTCATAACCGGCCGGGTTGAGTAGTAGAAGTACAGGCTGCATTTTCCGCTCCCCAACCATAAGGTGTGAGAAGGCATCAAGGAGTTTCAGTGAGTATTCCCATCTCGAGCCGGGCGAGTCCCTCATACCCCTTCTCCGTATAAGGTTGAGAGGGGGATGCGTAAATGCATTTCTCCTTGTAAAAAAAGGGGAAAATATTAAAGAATCGCGTCACCAATGACGTCAGCTTTCAGCGATATGCCGCAGTCCGTCAAATATAAGATTGCCACATCTATGATAAAATGCCCCATTTTTTAATTTTCCCATAAATGCCCCAATAAAATGTTCGAGTCGAAACGATTCTACTCAATTATTCTTTTAGTTGTTTAAATATGGTCATGAGTGATCAGAAACAGAGATAAATCCGTGTATTTTTAATTTCACTTTTAAAAAACAGTTGTCACTTCTATCGGCAGTCTAACTAATAATATTTTAAGATTTGTTTAATAAACGGTTCAATGTTCTAAGAGAAGATTTTGGTTCGAATCTTCATCCGTGTATTTCTGGTGTTTGCGTATATATATTTAAACACGCTACTTAGTCCAGAAATAATATAACGTGTTTTTGGACTTCGGTATTAGGGTGTGGAATTGTTGTTTCATAAATTATTATTTATGTAGTTTTGTAATAATATGTGCTTTATTAAATTCTATTTTCGATACATGAAAGTTGCACGTTTTTTCTGGACAAATTCTCTGTACAATTAAATTTGTCAATCTTATTACTTGACGTTGTTTTTATGTTTCAACCTAAGATATTTTTTAGTTCGATTTCGGGTAATGAAATAAGCTCCTTGGTGAAAAAAACATATCTACAGTACTAAGTAAATGTACCATCATTGTAATATAATTCCTATCAACTTCCAACTAATGGACTAGCGAGCTATCAATCCATCATGTATCACGTCCAAATTATCGCTTGATAGTGTCAACACCAGCTTTAATAACAATTTGGGGTATGAATGAATGGCACGGATTATGCTAAAGCAAACAATATCAAGATAAAAATGACAAATATAGCTTCATTATTGTGCATAAACATTTAAGCGTATAAGGTGCTTACAAAGTCGTAATTTATTCACATAATAAGACTAGCTACGTTCGTGGCTCCGTACGCGTTTATGCACATACATTATTTAAAAGTAGAACCGCTATAGTCTTCTTCAATTATTATCAAAAAAGTTCCTTTTTTACACGGTATAGGCTCAGTGCTTTGACCACAATCTCACCTGATGTTTAAGTGACAATGTAATCCAGGATGGTAAACGCACTAAGCCTAGATACTGGTTCTCAAGTGATGCTGCCGGAACACACTTATTGGTATTTGGCGATAGGTTTTCGAGCTTGAGGGTGGTAGCCCAGGCGAGCGTTGTTAGAAAATGCCCTACCACCATGCATTATACGTCTACATAATTAATTTTGGTAAAAGACTTATAAAAGGAGCGATGTTGATTCAATACAAGTCTGGTCGGACACCACGTTGATGGATTTAGTTTCAAATCTACGAATCCTATTCATAATTAGCTATTCATGAAGGAAATCGTGGTAAATCTAAACTATGGTATAAGGTAGAGCGTTTTCTAATGCCCGCCTAACTAAGTTCTACCGCTAATTTTAAAAATCTATAGTCAAGCAGCTATAGGTACTTTTTGGCAGCATCACTTGAGGTTTACTCTGTCTGCCATATTGGACCACTTCGTCACTTAACATCAGGTGAGTTTGCGATGAAAGCGCTGAGCCTAAACACTAAAATAAATATGTAGAAGCTAAATAAAACATTTTTTTTAATTTATTGAAATGAACATTTTTATGCCTTTCACATAGCTATATTTATCAGTATAGGCAGCAAGAGTAATTTCTATGAAAGTAATTTTTTTAAACACGGCTTACCAATGTCTTCTCTACTTATTTCTTATGGTACAATAAGTTCTGTACAATATATAGTAGATAATATTTCTATGAATTAAAAAGAAACAGGTAAATTATATAAGTGATTCTTCACTAGATGTTGCTTTTTTATTATAATTCATAATATAACTTAATAACGCCAGCGACTTTGTTCACGTAAAATAGCTCCTTAACCCTTAATAAAAAGTGTAATCATATGCAGCCTAAATTCTCATTCTGGCTTATTTTCTTATTTTAATAAGTAAACTCATTTCAATTTTATTAAATTAGTTTTCTATTCATTCTTGTCCGAATGGAGAAATTATATTTTTATACTTACAAAATGCAAATTGTCTGTCTGTCAGTAAGTTTGTAGGCTTAAAACTCGAAATTTTTATGTTGTATGCTGTAAATAGGGTGTTAACTTTATTTTATTATATTGACTTATAAATATCGAAAAGGTTACAGAATAAAAATGAATGGATTCATTGGAATTACCATGCACATTCTGTAGCAATATTTAGGAAGTATCTATATATAAAAAAGCAAAAATAAAACAGTAGAAGACATTTATCTCGATCATTTATATCAACATTTTTTGTTTAGAAATCTATCAAAGTGCTTTAAGGGAATAAGCGGTCGACGGCAAATTTAAAAAGTAGGTATTTCAGAAATCTATTGCGCCCCAAAGAATAGTTATAAAATACGAAAGGGACAACTGCAGCTCGTGCTGATTTTACCTATGCAAAATAGACGAAAACTTCATGTTTTTTTTAAATCAAATTTGTTTGACGAAAGTCTAAAAATTACGGTAAAAATCGAGCATACGTTTAATTTTCATAAGCTCCTAGTTTCTATAATAAATATAATAAACACCACTCGCATATCCTCTTAAGTGTTGTTAATAAATTTTTTAAATAGTTGCTTATTGTTTTAAATTTTGAATAATGATATAACGGTCGAATTACAACCACCGGGTCCAGCCATCCATCCATTCAACCGAAAGACGTCCACTGCTGGACATATGTCTCCTTCAAAGATCTCCACGACGACCGGTCTTCCGCCACCCGCATCCTGGGGATTCTCATCAGGTCGTCGATCCACCTTGTAGGGGGCCTACCCACGCTACGTCTTTCGAGAACCCATTGGCCTCAACGGGCATCGGTTCTGCGAGCAATGAGCCCAGTCCACAGCCACTTAAGTTTAGCAATTATTGGGACAATGTCGGTTACTTACTTACTTTTCTTTCTACGACCGGCATGACGGTATAATTCGAATCTTGAATAGTGGGGATTTGTGGATCTTTCTTCTTCTTCTTCTTAGTTGATGGCTATCTGCGATTCACATGCAAAATTCTGCCAGTGTCTTGTGGTTAAGTTACATTATCAATTTCGTGTCAACTCTTATCAACTCCAGAAAACAGAAGACATTGGAGAAAAAAGAAAGAAAAATAATTTATTCAGATAAATATTAGTAAGTATTTACTTCGCTACTTAATCGGACCTGAATAATATTTTATTAGTAATTGCAAGGGTCGCACGTGATACTCATAATGGGAAAGTATAATATATAAATATTTTAAATGACAAAGTAATAAGGATCCAAACTATGCCAACAGAATTATAGAAGAGAATTCAAATTCTATTTTATGGTAAATATTTAATACATTCGTGTGACAACACGTCTCTATGTTGGAACTAAGAAATACTAAATTATAGAATCTTTTCATCGTTCGTAAGCTGTATGATAATAGACATATTCCGAGATTACGACGACAGGGAAAAGTTTTGCGACATTGATTACCCACCAGGAAATTGGGGATTTCAAACGTACAGAGTCGCGCGTCATAAAAGGTTGAACTGTATAAAAATCTTTTAGGGGGGAATGTTAAATACTTATCCCCGAAACAAGCAAAATGTTTATTTATTATTCATTGTTTTAGTTCTTTCAAGAAGCTCCTCTAATGTCAAGCTGCATTAAAAATACAGACTGAGTTATATTTACATGATAAACGGGATATTAAAAGTAATGTTAATATTTGAATAAACATTAGGTATATAAAAAGTCCCTAATTAGTTAATTACACATCGGTAAATAATCCAAGAGAATGTCAAGTAGGTTTTACTGTGTAAAGGTTATAATAATATAGTTTTATTTATAATTCTGGCACGAAACGAATATGTCAAGAGCAGAAGATTACCTAAAACTACTTCCTCTCTTTTTTTATTTGCCAATTATTCTTATAGGTCTATTACGTATTAGTGTATGACAACCCTATCGGAACACACTGTAATATATAAAATACAATAATAAAAATAAATAAAATATCTCTTCTTACTACTACTATTAAATAAAGTTCCATAGCATACAAGCAAAATTGGACATCGGCTCCGCTAGTATACCACGGAACGTGTCTATATCTAAATAGACCATATGCCAAAACCGAACAACTTCTAGGCCCCATATTTCTGGCTCATTCCATCAACAGATGCTGGTCTTTAACTATTCCACAACCTTCACAGTTAGTCAAAACGTTTTACTAAATACATGTGAATGTGTATACGATTTTGTTGTGACTTTATTTGATAGATAGCTGAAGTTACACGGCGTAACTTAGGATACATTTATGTTCTTACTAGTACTTTTATGTATGTATATGTGTGCGTGTATATTCAAATTTATAAAGTTATTGTTTCTTCACTTCGAATAGCACTACCTTTATTAACCCCTTGAGCACTAACCTGGCGTTTACACCAGCTTTCCATTGTCTTCCTATTGTTTCATTTTTATGGGTAATCAACACACGAATGAATTATTTTTCCATTATCGCTGGTTAGCTGGTAGAAAATGCCTTGTGCCATTAAGTTCGCCAGTGTACAAATTATTGGTACAATCAATAATGAATGAATTCATTCATTGATACTTTTATTTTTTGAAAATAATTATGGTTCCACGAAAAAAAAAAAAAAAACATAAAATTGCGAACAAAATACGACAGTCTTACTGACAAGTGTGTGAATTGTGAGAACTTTACTTTCAGTCAGTATGAAAAACAATTTAAGGACATAAAATAGTAACCGTCAAAAACACTATTTTCCAAGGGTTATTTAAAAAACCATATTGCGCAGTGAAGAATTGTGCGGAACCGAAAATATTATACGCGGGCAGAGCCGTGGGCATACATCTAGTTCTACATAAACTTCTTAAAACGGTAAACGAACCCAATTTAGTATTAATTATTATCAGTTTTTTAAGTCAATATTACAAATAAAATAACTAAAATGTGTGTGTTTTTTTTCCACGATATAGGCTTAGTGCTGTGACCACAATCTCACCTGATGTTATGTGACTATGTGGTTAAGGATGGTAAACACACTGAGCCTAGAGGTACTGGTTCTGGTGATGCTGCCGGAACACACTTATTGCTATTTGGCGACAGGTTTTTAAACTTAAGGGTGGTAGCTATTGGTAGCATTATTAGAAAATGACCTACCACCATGCTATAGTTTCGTCGCGATTGTTTCCTTTATCGAAAGCTCAGGCTAATTTTAGAGTTGGTTTGGTGGGGTTGAACCTGCGTCTATTGACGCTGAATCCGGCTACACTATCCACTGCGTCACCATCGCGTTTTAACTTTCTTCTTTATATTACTGGTACGGCAAAAATACTGCACTGTGTCTGATGTTTAACGCATAAATTTTAATACGGTAGATAATTACGTGAGCGACAGCGACGTCTGGAAATGACACCCCTCCCTGTGCTTCTGCTAAAACCGTTTATTATTATTAATTGTATTATTCACACATTTAAAAAAAAAAAACCAGATCGAGTTTCTTGCCGGCTCTTCTCGACTGGGTTTTTTTTCCGAATCGGTAATAGTTTTTTTTTTTTAGTTTCATAAGCGCCTTTTCATAGTCTAAATTGATTCTGATATTTATTTTGGTTTTAGATGACAAATAAAGTATCCACCATCCATACATTTAACTGAAAGACGTCCACTGCTGGACGTAGGTCTCCCCTAGAGATCTCCACAACTACCGGTCTTGCACCAACCGCTTCCAGCGGATTCCCGCGAAACCCACCAGGCCGTCGGTCCACCTTGTGCGGGGCCTATCTACGCTGCGTTTTCGGGTACACGGCAGCCATTCGAGAACCTGTTACACATTGGATCTACGAGCAATGTACCCAGACCATTGCCACTTAAGTTTGTCAACAAAGTAGAGTCAAAGAATAATTAAGACCACCGATATACGAGCATCTATTTACAGTCGACATCATAATGCCAACCTACATCTATCACAGCTAAAAAGACATTGGCAGTTCCCGGTACATGATACACCGAAACCTGTCACTATAGCTGATATTTCATCATGTAAATGGCGGTCTTGACCCAAGTGGGTACGAAAGTCCTAACACCCCTAGTAAATTTTACCTTTTACCTATTTTATTATCAATCAAACTGGGTTAAAGGTAGGTTTACATGAGCGACCTCATTCGTTTTTTTTTTCTTCTGAAATTAAAATTCCTTTTTTCTCAAAAGTTTCAGATCAGTCAGAAAACCCGATATATTTTAGGTTTGATCTCAGTTTTAACTTTTCAAGTTTGATATTGAGACTCGCCGTAATTTCGTTTATAATTTTGGGGATAGTTAAAAATTTATTTTCGCTCCAATGACATTTTACACATTCAAATAAGCCTTACCTGGATATGAGAATCAATCTACTTGTTAGAAATATTTCTACTCGCTTCTGTGTATCCCTAAGATCACCAGTATAAAAATATTTTTGACGTCTGCTTTTATGATTTGTTGTCTTTTTGACATAGGTTGTTGTTTTAGATACTCTCACTTCATAATGTTTGCTGACGACAAAAAAATTGCTTAAAAGTTAACTCAGTACAACAAAAACAAAACAACTATTAATTAAAGTGCGTACATATTACCTTTTTACGTAAAACTAAATTTATTAACTTCCAATATCTTATAAATAATACACCAATTAAAAAATTTACTAAGGTCAGAGAATTGGGAGCTATACTAGACCATAAACTAACTATGAATGATCATATAGATACAATAGTCAGCAAGGCATACAAGCAATTGGGTTTTTTAAAACGTTTATGTGAGCCATTCAAAAGCATAGAGTGTATTAAAATGCTATACTACGCCTATGTAAGAAGTATTTTAGAATATTCGTCAATTGTATGGTCGCCACAGTATAATGTGTATATTGATAAAATTAAAGCTAGTAAAAAAAATGCTATAATGATTTTAAACAATTCACAAACTAAAGTGATATATGCAGCTACTTCAAACTATATTGTTATGTATGCTGGTGGTTTCCTAGCAATAAATAAATAAACTGTATATAATTCTGTACATAATTATTTATTTAGGCTAGCTATCACTACTACGAAAAACTAATGATAACCACAAAAATTAAATTGTAACAATTACAAAAATCAAAACAATTCATTAATTAAAAAGTAAAGCATAAGCAGATTCTAGCCAATGTAACTCTTATTCGAAACGGATGAAGGTTAAACCGCTCACATAAATCTAAAAGATAAATAACATATAATTTTATAAAAGGTAATTTATCTCTACTCGTATAGAACACAAACATAAAAGTTCTTGCGAATTTACATTATTATTCTGATAAATTATGTGTGACCCTAGACTACATAATTTTGTGGAAAGCTAAAGATAAGATCTTCATTTCCACACCTCGTCTCTAATAATCTTATTCATATTACGTGGGAAGATATTCAGTAACTAGTTATAGAGAGGTAAGGATATTAAGAACACACTAATGTATAAAAAATCTCCTTATATATTTATGAAAATTTTTCGTTTAAAATAAAATTGAAAAATAATTATACAGTTTCAATCGTTTGGCTTACAGATGATAGAAGATTTCGGGTTTTATAAAATAATACGCTTGAGATTTTTCTCACATTATGGTAACTGATTAGCGTTGTCAACCTCAAACAATGTTTTTGAAGATTTTGTTGAAGCACCATATTTTGATGAAGAAAAATTTCAGAGGGTTTACATACTTTTTAGGTAGAGGTTTATAATTATCGTAAGCGGATAGATCTTTTATAAACCATTATTCCATAGGCGTTAACATAATACAACCTAATCTAAAGATTAGTTTTGATGGTTCGTATATCATGAATGTACTAAATTTCGATGGCTAAATAACTAATTTAAGGGTTGTTACTAAGCGGGCGGTCATTAGAATATGCGCTGGTTATAGCTAAGGCATTGCCATATTGTTTCCTGTCATAGGTAGCTCTGGCTCATTGTGGAATTCAAACTCAACTTTGAATCACTCTGTCACCATCATTGCTTTAAACTGATATTGTCTTTAGATTAACACAGATTATACTATTTCATAAGTAATAACAAATATTGATGAAATTGCAAGAAAAAAAGATAAAAGGACACCCCCATATTTATCAAGAAATATACGCTTAGATAAAATCACGAGCACCCGCTAGTCTATAATTTAATTTATAATCGCAAAGGAATAAAATACTTTATCACATTTTAACAGAACTGTCTTATCTTTGATTAAATGTTATTAATAGGTAAATTCAAGGTATTCGAAAGATTTATTTCGCATTTGAAGGTAAAGAAATCTCTCCTAGAGAGGTTCAACGTTAAATCCTTTGGGAAAGGAAAAAAAGTTGGTTTTAAATATTAAGTTACGTTTTATACTCTATTTATTATTCAACTTAGTGTGGTAATCACGTTGTGTCGCAAAATTGAAATAATATTCTCAGGTTTATTTAATATATTTTAACCAACTTGAAAAAGTCTTTTTTTTGTATGTTTGTTACTCGATTTCTCCGTTAATTATGGACCGAATTGCAAAATTTTTTTCAATCGAAAGAGTACACTCCCGAGGTGGTCCCATTGTCATCAAGTCTGCATCTGATCAGTGGATCTCAGGGAAATCAAGAGAAACCCTCTAATTCTATAGAATATTTATTCAAGTGTTATGTATTGCAGTCACCATTTTATTTTGTTGATCTGATGAGGGAAGGTGCGACATTTACGAGTACATTACGTTATGTTACATTAACGAGTAGGAGTAGAATATTTTTTTGTGTTTTTGTAATTCATTTATATATTATCACTAACAGTAAAACAAAGTATGTATCGAAGTCAGCAGAAATAGTTTAATAAAGTAATTATTTATTGACTTTTTAGTGCATTTTTATGGCATATTCTTTTAAAGTCGGTTTTGTTTTTAATTAAAATTTTAACATAACATAAAAAACCGGCTTATGAACTTTTACCAAACTTACATGAGCAGAACAACCATATTTTTTTCCGGTCACATCATTTATTTTTATCACGATCACATTCATTTTTTAAAAATGTAATAGGTATATACTACACACAGAGCGTAGAACTTACATAGTGTATACATATGATTTTTCTACATAAAATTGCTTCTTAATTGTCAAATAATTGTTATTGTGTCTTCGTTTATAATTTCTCAATTTTAATTTTTTTAACAAAACCTTAATCTCCCCTTAACTGGGCTTATTCTTCTTCTTTCTAGTTAATGGACAACGTGCAAGTTACGTATACAATTTTACTGATGTAATATAAAATGGTTCTTTTTCCAATGATATATGATCACTTCAAAGATCTAGCTAAACGGTGCTCATCTTGCTAGTATTCGCCAGGACGTATTTTGGCACTTGGCAATTCAAGTTTCTAATATACTTTACTTAAAATACCTATTAGCTTAACAATATCACATAAATGCTACCAATATTATATAACACAAAGTCAAATTTTCCGAGTAAATGAATTCAAAACTCGACTTACTTACTACATGATAAACTAAATATCGTTTAAACCCTATCATTATTCAACTACATTGTGTAACTATAAAACTATAGTGTTGCCTTCCATTATATATGTTTTGAAACAGTCGACGCTTCTCCCACACACTCTCCGGGTCCCCCTCCGTTGACGGCCCAAGACGTGCTCCAAGACAAAACAAATACACGAAATCACGGACACCCGCTAGTTTAAATTATAAAAGTGATATCATTATTTTTGACTTAAGAATAGAGTAAAACAGCTAAAACGTTACACGGATTTATTCTTACTTTGTAATTGCGGGACTTTTTTAAAATAAATAAACTGCTTTGAAACGAAAATTCCTTTATACAGAGAGGATCTGTATTTGAAATGAGAGGATTAGGTACGTAATGTTATTACATAAAAGAGTTCAGTTTTTATAAATAAGTGCAAATGATTTCTCTGAGAATTTTGTTGTGATTCCGTTTTAATGCTTACACGTTTTACATTACTATAAATGGGTATATTACATACATATTGCGTTTTTATACAAATCCAAAAAAAGTATCTCGTTGGCATATAATGTAAGTCTTTTAAAATTCCTTCAAAACAATATCGTAACTTACATTATTAAGTCGATCCTCTCAGGTTAGCGATTATACTTTTTGATGATTTTTTTGTGAAGCGAAACCGGTTTCTTGAATATTTTAATGGAAATTTGTAACGGTTTAACAAAAATGATGGATTTTATATACTGTGCTATTATAAAATAGATAAACATAATATAACCTAGTATTTTATATTTAAAAGTTGTAAAATTTGAGCCCGGTTTGTCTGTGAAAAATGCTACCGCCTCATATTTTTGCTCCTACTAGTATTAGCCTTAGACTTATGAAGGCTTTATGATTACTATAACCCTATGGTTATTATTATATGTCTTAATTCGAATAAAATTAAGTATATAATACGTAATTATTACTTTTGGTAACACTTTAGCTGCATCTTTTTATATTTATTTTCAGTAACTCCAGAAGTCATTATTATTTATATACTTGTTTATTCCTATATATTAATTCAATTAATAATCAATGAATATTCATAATATTTAATTGTTTATGGGATAATATTGTACGAAAATGTGATAATCTTTCTTGATTGCATTTACTATTCTATTTTATTACTATAACTTCTTAAACCTTTCTATATATTATCTAATGTAACAAACTATATATTGAAATTGAAAAAAAAATCTGTAAATCGCGGAATAAGTGTTTCTCCGAATTATGACAGACATGCAAACGAAGCGTATAGTCGCCTTTAACTAAGAATTTATAATATATGGACATGTTACAAGCGCGGGTTTTGTTAAAAGTTAAATTATTGGATGTTTATTATTGCTAACACAATATGTTTTACGTAATAAAAAAACATATTTAAAAAAAACGATAAATTGATAATTCAATATGAGTTTATTTCCTGAGCGAAAAATAGTTTTCATTTTTATTACCATCTTAAAATATTATAAAAGATTTTTTTCTTATCTGTCCGTATGTTGACTTATACCTCAAAAACCACTGATTTATGTGATTATTTTATAAAATACTAAATAAATATTCTTTTTCACCAATGATGATAGTAATAATTGCGGATTAAGTCAATAAAAAAATATCACAATGCCCGTTAATCCTACAAAACTTTAACCCAAAAAAGATTGAATATTTAAGATTACACTGAAATACATTATAATACACTGAAGAATGGTTACATCCGACTTAACCCGCAGGGTAAACCTAGTAATTATTGTATGAGATTCCCAAATATAATATGTTCGCAAACCTAATCGACGCAAAATGTTCGCACACACTTGAATGTCGTTAAAAGGTTCTTGTCAATTTAATTATCAGGGGATTAAGTAACTAAATATTGAGCTAAAACTATACTATACAATAACAGTGACAAAGTGTGATAGAATGTTATAAAACTCCCCACCGAAAATTTCTATAAGGTTTTCGTTAAATAATTAGAAACCTTGATTATATTATTACATAATATAAAACTATGATTTATCACACATTAACTGTGTTTCTGCGGCTTCGTTCGCGTATATTAACGGACAGGGAGACGGTTAGAGGTTACCTTTTATATAATATGAGGATATGGATGTAAGAAGAAACACGCTAATGATCATTTTTGTGACGTTTTTTTTCTATTATCCTGATTAATTTTACTACAAATAAATTCCTAAATATTATTTAAGTAATAAAATATATACCAAAACCTAAATAAACAAAGAATAGTGTAAATCGGTAAAGTGTTTCTCTAGTTATAAGCCAACTAACGGAAAGGCTAACTAGCAGACAGAGACGAAAGGCATCGTCAGTCTTTTATATAATTTAAGGATAAAATTAAATTCACGTTACGCATATGCCTACGCTTTCACTTTTAAAAATGAAAACGTTTTCATTTTGTATTATTTTATAATTTCGTCATAGCCCTTGGGGGTAAAAATAAGCAAATATTTTTCAAACGTGTTACTTAAACGTGAAGGACATGACGACGTTACGGTGAAGTTTATGGAGGCACTTCGTTGGAGAGTGAAAATTCTAATTTAGAATTGTTATTCGATCTCCACATAATATGGTAAGTTAAATTCCGTTAAAAACATTGGCGAATAAACGATTTATCATCGGTACATTTTTCTATCGGCTTATAAATACGGCGCGAAAATCACTCGAAACACATCACGCCTCTCTTCCATAACCGATGCGATCCACATAAAGCGATGATGGTGTAGTGGATAGTGCGAACGGAAACAGCGGCAATGGACGCGGGTTCGAGCCCACCTCTATCCAACTCTAAAAAAAAACCAGTTTGATCTTTCGGTGAAGGAAAACATCGTGAAGACACCATAGCATGGTGGTTGGGCATTGTCTAATAATGCCCGCCTGGGTAGCTACCACCCTCAAGTCTGAAAACCTATCGCTAAATACCAATAGGTGTGTTCCAGCAGCATCAATTGAGATCCAGTACCTCTAGGCTTAGTGTGTTTACCATCCTGGATCACATCGTCACTTAACATCTGGTGAGATTGTGGTCAAAGCACTAAGCCTATATCATGTAAAAAACGGTACTACCATTCTGACATATATCTTTCGTCTTCTATTATAATATTTTTATGAGCGCTATGACTTTTCTGTTTAATTGTTTGATAAGGTTTTTTTTTTTTTCACATTTCTATATAAAGAATCGTTTTTAATTATTAGATACATTATTCACATTTCAAGCTTTTAATACAATTAAACTGTATACTCGGCTCGATAATTATGTTGTCTGTATTGAGTCACAAACGAACGAAGACAGTTTTAAATATGCAAATAAAAAGCATGTATCTAACTAACCGACCCGATACAATTTCATTAAAACTATTTTATGGATTTCCCTCGGCTCTCTTCCTCCCTCGACCATATTGTATTTGCTTATAGCAGCAATAAAACTTAACATTAACAGTAACACTCGACCGCCCGCAATAATTTATAATGGATCGTGAGTGCTTTAAAAGGGTTGCTAAGGAATAGTTTGTTCCTATAACTACCTACCTATTACGGCACTTTAGTTACCATTGGACACTTGTTAAGATTTTAGATTTAGACAAATTAAGATCAATATGTTCCCATAAAGTTTTAAAATTTACGTTTTATCATAATTATATATTATATCAACTTTTACAAGTACATTTGTATTTGTAACACCAAAAGATATAATTTGAATAGTTCTCCAATTCTAATACAAGATAAGATTGAGACGAAAGTCGTAGATATTATCATTACGGAATTACGTTTTATTTCAAAAGTACTATATCCGAATATTTCGGAATTTATCACAGATTAACACTATGGCAAAGAATTGTATATACGAGTAGATATGTATATATATAAAAGGATCTAAAGTATTTATCGTAAATACTTAAATAGTCGACTTCTACTAATTTTGTATAAATAATATTTTATTGTTTTTTAAGATTTGATCACTTATGTTCTAATACTTTTTTTATGTTAATTACTTATGTTCAAAATGGTAGAATCCTCGTTGAATCCTGTGACAGTTTTTTTAACTAAAATACGTATGTAACTTCTCTTTACATTTATTTTCCATGGAATAAATCATAATTGTTAATGTAACCTCTACGTCCTAAATATCAATTAACCCCTTGATTAATTTGGCGTTTACGCCAGCTTTCTATTGTTTTCCTACTGTCTTATTTTTATGGGTAATCGACATAATGTATGTATGTATATTCTATTGCGTATATATTGTAGGTATTATGGAAATATAAACAAATATAATTTAATTAATTCAAATATTTATGAAAAATAAATTATATATTTTAATGAGGATTATTCTTTTATAGGTCAAAAGTTAACGTTAATAAAATATAAACTTTTTTAATTTCGTTATAAAACATAAAAGTTGTCTGTCATTAAGAGTTACAAGGAGATGTAGAGTTTTCATATATTTAATAGTACTGAGCTATGTTTTGGATTTTTTTATTATACAATTTTGTTTTATGTTTTGACAACTTATTGTAAGAGAACGAGTTAGTTGTAATTTTTATACGAATTTATATAACATTCTCATTACTTGCGTAACTAACAAAATATATGGTCAAATCTGGTCAAAGAATATATTAACTACAAATAAACATGATATAATTGTGGGTTCATATGTAGGCACAAAATTCACTATTTTTTAATGAAGGATATTGTTCAACGTAAAGAACTAATTAGCGAAATAATTGAGCCCATTACCACAATCCACTTAATATTTATGACTAGTAAAAACGATTGTGTGATAGCTCCGTAACTTCTCCGCGGTGGGTATCATTTAGCCTGCGGTCAACAAAATGGTTGTAATTGTAGCGAAATATGTATGGATTCATACTAATAATTATTACATTGGAGCATTTATTAGCATTTTTTATAATTATTATTCAACCAGCTGTATGCCCGTCGCTGCCCCTACATCTCATATATTCTTCACTCCGTAATATACGTTGTTTATAAATATTCATTGGAAAATAATGCTTAAACAATTATGAGGTTTACTTGTAATATTTTCAAGTATTGAGGACAAAAATAGATGCTCACACATCCTAACTATGATTTAGTTGTTGGTGTATCTCTTTCTGATTATATAATTTTTAAACAATTGACTATTTATTTAGTAGAGATAATAGTTCATATATCGATATTAAGTGGTCGCTGTACTTGTTATTAACGAATCATACATTTATTTTTCGGTTTACAGTCAAAAATAAAATCTCTAAATTTGTTGTACATTATTATGTTTCATTTGTCACTTGACGACTTATAACATCGCAATGATATGCGGGTGATATATAAAAATTGTAAATTCTAGTTAACACAGGTTTACAATTATTATCTCCGTGCCGTGGAGATTGGTTGCACACTTCCATGCAAAAATGTATCGCTGATTTTGGGGAGGCTCGCTCGAGACGAAATAACTGTACCAAGAGAGAAGGAAGTTCTGTAACTACCGGCACTACGTATGTGGCAAGATACCCTAGCCAATCTGACAACAGACCTCAGGGTGAAAGAAGCGATCCGCCCTGTTTTCAGCGAGTAGATAGAGAGGCGGCGCGCGGCATTCGCTTTCTGACTGGTACTTACCGGCTGCGGTACCAGATTGTCTATAAGGAATCCACATCTCGGTTTAAGCATTGTGCCGAATGTGACGTGGACACTGCCCAATATACATTGAAAGAGTGTAGTGCTTGGTCTGATGCTTGCAACGAAAGCAACAGTTGGTAGCTGTAATCGGAGGGTATATCTTACTACCGGGCTTGATTTAATCTATGGTTGACAGTGAATGAACACCATTCTCACTTTTTGTGATAAAGTAATGCTCAGAAAGTAAGACGACGAAAGAAGCAGAAAGAAAGTACCAGATGCCCCGATGATCCGATGCGGGAGAACAGGGCACGGAACAAGAATGAGAGGTAAAGGCATTTACCACAACCTACACCCATGATTACTCCCCAAGTGGTGGATGCCGCCCATTACCGCGTAGAAGATACCCGTGACCGGAAGCAGGGTATTATACCACCGCTTTACAAACCACATAAATATGGGAAGAAGCCCATCTTTCTCTCCGCGTCGAAGGTCCCCAGCGTAACATCTGCAGGAGACCTTAGTGCGTGAAAAGGGTCGCGGCGCATGCTTACCGTAAACCCCGTGACCCTGTTCATGTACGCTTTCTTGCGACCATTGGGTTTTCCCGGCGATTCTCCCCATTTAAGTCTAATACGGGATGCATATATGGATTTCCTCACTTAAATAAAAAGATTTAAAATTATTATAACAACAAGTCTTAACGCGTTACTTTTTCATTCCAACGTTTTGGTCGGGCCACACTAACCGTGGTCACGGGCTAACTCAACCCAACCGACCGACCAACCGAAACGTGGAGATATAAAATCTTAACATGTTAAGATCCGTTGTTTTAATAATTTTTAAATGATAATGGAACGCAAAAATTTACAAACTTACAGATTTAATATTTGTCCTAGCAAACATTTAAAATAAAATAAAAATGTAGTAAATCAAACAACTTATCTATTCAAAAGGATAACGGTTTATCATAAAACAATCTAACTGGACACTTTCTGTAACTAATCACTATATTATATTTAAAACAAAAATAATAAAATGCTAATGTAATAAATATTGTCTAGCAATGCCTCAAAATTACAAATAACATATAGTAAGTCAAGGTCCCGTCTTTGGGGATTTAAAAGCAATCATGTAACGAATGCTTTAGATAATTTGAATTTACAAAGCAATATAAGTTTTGGAAATTATTCTCCCAAAGGCTTCTGGTAATTATCGCCGAATTTATAGACCATAGTAAATGTAAAATAAATATGTCAATATATTTATTGGATTCAGTCATTTCTTTTAAATCAAATTTTATCATAAATAATAATCGAATTTTATAAACTAGCTGTGTGCCCACGGCTGCGCCTGCTTTTCATATATTCTTCACTGTATTTTTTTATACGAAGCCCTAATTTTTGTTTAGTAATAATTTAAAGTAAAAATATTTTTCATACATTAGCACTTGCCCATAAAATCGATTTTTATTTAATTTTGTATGAGTTTTAATTTTTTTATACGCGGAACCCTGATTATTTTTGAAAATTAAAAGTACCCTAAGTTACCCGGAGAAACTTCAGCTATCTAACGAAAGAGTTCCGTCAAAATCCGTTCATTCGTACCGGAGACTACCCGGAACAAACAAACAAACAGACAGACAGACAGACCGATAGATAAACAGACAAATATTTTAAAAATTACATTTTTGTTATAGTTATCGTGTATGCATTCATATATTTAGTAAAAAAATTTTTATTAAAATGTACTATTCTAGTAAATTTGTACCCTATCAATAATTTCGCAACAAATGGAAAAAAATCTGTCTTATTAACCATCATTATGACTGCGAAAACAATAAGTTTGTCAAAATGTTACACATAAGGAGATACTTTTTCTTGATAGCACAATTCTCTACAAGAATATTTATTGGTTCTACATTTGCCAAAAATATTATACGTGAATAACGGTACATAAACCTTTAAGGTATTTCTTTGTAGCATTTACAGAACATCCTCAGAAACAATTAGAAAGGGTGATTAAAGGTTTTTACAAACAGGATAAGTAATGTTTCAATTTAGCAATATTTAAAAGTTATCTCAATATAATTATTCATAGAATTAACTTTATTAATCACTTTTACACTTTTCAATTAATGTTTCACATAATTCATTGATCGACTAGTTTACTAATTTTAAATTAAATTAAATTTTAATTTTAATTTTCGCTGTTGGCAGTGTTATAAAATGGCATTGGCGATGCTTGAGAGAGTAGTTGTGAGTGGTCTGTACTAAAATGTATGCTCAGCTATGACCATAGATAAATTATTTTACTATGACTAATAATGAAGCGTAATTGGATGAAGAACTGTTTTTTGATTTCTATATAAAATAAGTATACAAAAAAAATCACATTTTAATATTTATGTTGTATTTTAGTAATGGTTTTTAGGTTAATTTTTTAAATATTATTTACGGTATTATTAAAAAAATGTCAATTGGTTTGAGATACCTACTCAAATAAAAGAAAATGTAATATTTATACTTTGTGGAAACTAGAAAAATAGCTTACATGACACAAAAAAAGTTATTCAGAAATTGAGGAAAACTTACGGTCTTATAACATTTCTGGAAATAATGTAAGCCTTCAAAGTAGGGTACAGTACATTTGATTTGAATCTATTTCGCATTGCGAAAAATATCAGTAAGTAGCTGACGCATCGTATGTAATAAATAGCCTAGATTCCTTTCCATTTCTTTGTGACAAAATGATAAGTGCAACTTCAAAATACTACCAAATTCCTGTTTTGATTGAGCCATTTCATAGTGGATGGCTATATTCTTGCTTGTCGAATAGTAATCAATTTAGTGTTTTTTTTTTAATTTGTGTTGAAACTTTTTTCCACAATTTATTCGCTGAATATAAACCCGTATAAATAAAACGAAAGAGATCTGTCACTGGACGCGCATCACCCGATCATATACATAGACTTCTTTAGCGGCGTTGAGCGATACTCAGTAGGGGAAAAACTTATAGATACGCGTCACCCATACTTAGACGTCAGCCGTCAACATGCTACAGTGTATCAAGTATAAGATGACGTTTTAAGTGTTGGCGTAAAGAGTACATAATAAAAAATTTACACCGCAATAGTTGTATGTGTTGATTATAAATCAACTATATGAAATACATGATTTTTGTTCGGAACACCAATAGATGAAAAACCAGACAAATGTTATGTTATATTATGTTAGGTTAGGTTAATAATTTAAATTAACAAATTATATAAAAAACAGTTTTTCCAAAGTTTCGAGTTTTCACATCTGTTGACAGTTCCCAAGGCTGATTAGTTTTAATTGTTAGACACTATTGGTTTTACCTAAAAAAATATATATTATCATTTACCTACAGACACAACTTCAGTTTCATTATTAGTTCTATATATTCAAGTTATCTGTAAATTATTCATTTCCATGGTGCTATAATTATTATTATACACTCATCATAAAAAAAAACGATTGTGTTTTATAATTCAAACGGTTATTTACGCAACAGTAAAAAGTTCAATTAGTGGGTGTTTTTTATTAAAATCGATGAACATTTATAGCAGTGATATAATTAGATATTCACCTAGCGCATCTTACACGCTCTAGTGAACATTGCAATTAAATTAATAGTGTGGCGTCTTTCTATCTCCTACTAATTAGACTAGTGTCTGGATCTTGCTAATGTATAACATGCTAAAATAAAAAAAGTCCATTATATCTTGAAAAAGAAAAATCTTGTGCAGAATTTTCTTACCACTATCTATCTCCATCCATTCAACCGAAAGACGTCTACTACTGGACTCCCCCAAAGATCTCCACGACCGCCGGTCTTGCACCACCTGCATCTAGCGGACTCCTATCGCAACCTTCTATCTACATAAATGTAATAATAAGAATGGCCAAACTTAAGTGGTAGTGGGCTGGGCACATTGCTCGTAGAACCAATGCTTAACAGAGCCAATGAGTTCTCAAATTGTTGTCGCGTATCAGAAGACGCAAAATATATAGAAGAGTATTATTATTATTATTCGAAAAGGGGCTATGCAGGCTTAAACAGTCCTGTATCACTGCGACCTAGTCAGATCTATTGTGATCGCCCCTATATTGCTAAAGCTCACTGCCTAGACCTACAACTTGAATATACTGTAGTATCTTTTTGGCAGAGAGCGTCTGTACCTCCTCCGGAAGCAATACATGCTTACCCAGAATTCGGTTACGAATGGGTATTAATGGATCACATTCACACAAGATGTGCTTTGGTGTTTCGTCTGCTATTTCACAGAACCTGCACTCTCTTGTGTTCTGGACACCGATGTTGTGCATATGCTTGCCCAAAACAACAGTGCCCAGTTAGTGCTCTCACTAATACTCGTAGCTGATTCCTACTGAGCATCAGGGCTTCTTCAGCTTTGCGCTGAGTGAATGCTCTGATGAGCTCTTTGGAATGAATTTGTCCTGGCAATTTATTCCAGAATTCTATAGCCTTATAGGTATATTGGTCCCTTATGGTCAGTCGAACTAGGCTTTTTGGAATGCCACAAAATGGTTCAGGCCCAATTTGTGTTTCCATAGCCCCTGCTCTTGCAAGCGCATCCGCAGCTTCATTGCCGGGAACTCCTGCATGGCCTGGGACCCATCTTAAAATCAGCCTGTTATTCTTACCCAGGCTGTTTAGCATTGCCACACAATTTGCAACTAGCTTCGACTCAACTACGTCCGAAGCCAGCGCCAAGAGAGCGGCTTGACTATCCGAATGGATATATATTGTATGGTTCACGTAGGCTTTCTGCAGATTTATACAGGAACATTCTAGAATCCCGTATACCTCTGCCTGGAAAATGGAGGCAAAACTACCAAGATTAGTTGTTTGACTAAACTTAGGTCGCTCTCCATATATTCCACATCCTACGTTAAGTCCTATTTTGGACCCGTCGGTAAACCACAGTAAGCTGCCTTCCTTCCACGTTATCTCACTGTTTAACCAGGAGTCCCGTGGAGGGATTTCGACATCATACAATTTTTTAAGATTACTTTCAGGAATCATCATATCTGATATCATCCCTAAAATTGGTGTTTCTATCACTGAGTCTAAGAAAGATCTCATGGACTGGGATATCCATTGTCTCCTCCCGAGGGCGTACATTCTGTGCATCGTCAACCTCGCCACCTTCTCTACATGTAGATGAAGGGGCGTCAGATTTAACAGAGCATCCAGAGCCGCTCCAGGGGCTGTCGACATGGCTCCTGTCACTAAGATAGAAGCTATTCTTTGTACTGAAGCTAATCGGGTACAAACAGACTGCTGTTGTGCCTTTTTGGACCAAGCCACACAGGCGTATGTTATTATGGGTCTGACAACTGCCGTATAAAGCCATATGGTTAGCCTGGGGTGTAAACCCCAGCGCTTTCCGGCCATTCGACTACAGATCGCCATTGCTATTTTAGCCTTTTGAATTATATATCCAATTTGGCTATATAGAAGAGTAGGCCTCCCACAAGATGTACTGACGACATGGTGAAGGGTGCGAGAATCCGCTAGAATCGCGTGGCGTAAGACCGGTCGTTTGGTATTTTTGTCCTATTTTCTACTTTTTTACGTGGGGCAGTCTTAAAGATACATAACCCTGTCGAGCAGCGAAGGGTAATATCAGATTCTCACTAGCCCTACGATATTCCTTCGGTCACCTATTTGGCTGATATTTGTGGCAGGGAGTAGGTACTGCTTTCGCATTGCATCTACTCCCAAGAATGTGCAACCTTTTACGAGTTTATTATCACCCAAGCTAGTGTTTTCCGTGTTGTTCCGATTTTAGTATACGTATTGCCGAAGCAAGGACAAACCATTTATCCGACTATGAGAACACTAAGGCGAACTTTTTACGTAGGTACGTTCACGAAGGATCTTGACCAAGAAAACTTTAATTATTATCTCCATTTTAAGACAATACTAGCACAAAAGTTTACAAGAAATAAGATTCAAAATGAAAATTATAACTTATTTATTATCTTTTTTACAATTTAACGTATTGACTGAACGAAGATTTTTTTTATTTTTTTGTCATGTCTCATATTTTAAATGCATTGTAATGTGGTCAACTACAATTTCTATGGAAGTAGATTCGAATCCTATCCATAACGAATCTGAGCTGAAGGAAAGCATTGTAATGAAACCAGTGTATGGTGATAGGACATCAACTAGTAACAGTCATTTGGATGGCTATCAGCATCAATTTTGAAACTCAATCGTACAGCCATCTACGTAGCTGAGTTTTGGAACTAGAGGTTAGTTTTAGTGTGGTGACCATTTTGAACCACACCGTCATTTGACATTTGCTGAGAGTGTTGTCAAAGCACTGAGCCCAAACAGTATTAAAAAAATATGCATAATACTTAAGATACATTACAAATACTGAATATATTCTGATGTTACACGTACCGTAGCAACCCTGTTTGTAGAAGCGTATCGCATGACGCAATCAACTCGACGCGATCAAATAACGCCTCGTGACTTGTGCATCCCTTATAAACTAACTTAGACGTCTATTTAATTAAATTGATCCATCCTCATATTAATTGAAACTGCAGTATCGTTATGATAATTAATTAATTTAATGAATTTATAATCTCTATATAACGAATAAGATATCATTGCGATTATCATGTGACACTTATATTTTGTATCTAGATATAAATAAATCAATGTGTGACCTCTATTCACTCCTAAACTATTCATTCGATTATGGTGAAACTTTGTGAGTTGTTCTTAACAGCATATTAGCATTTATAGCAATGATGGTGCAGTTGGTAATGAGACCGAATTCCACGTCAACGAATGCGGGTTCGAGCCCCACCTATCCAACTCTAAAATCAGCCTGAGCTTTCGGTGAAGGAAAGCATCGTGAGGAAACCATAGCTTGGTGGTAAAGCATTTTCTAATAATGCCCACCTGGGTAGCTACCACCCATAAGTTTGCAAACCTGTCGTCAAATACCGATAGGTGTCTTCCGGCATCGTTACTTGAGAACCAGTAACCCTCTAGACTTAGTGTGGTTAACACCCTGGACCACATCGTCATTTAACATCAGGTGAAGTTGTAGTCAAAGTACTGAGCCTATACAGCATAAAAAAAAGCACATGCCAATATATTTTGAAATATTTGTATGCGTTATTTATATCTACAGATCATTTTTTTTTCGTAGTGACCAACGCTGTCGATCTGAAGACTTTTGGTAGCTTCACATGGGCTTTGTAGCGAGTCGGGAAATGGTAACTAGCATAAGAGGGCCACATAGGCACAAACCCCAGTATGGACTGTCACCTGGAGGCGAATTCTGCGGAATTCTCCTTAGCTAAACCTAGCTCTAAAGCAATCTATACTTACATATAATAAAAGGAAATCCGTACATTAAAGATATTTAAGAATAAATACTATGCGGGACTACAGAATTGCGATTACATATTTCGATAATTTTGTCTGACCGTCTGTTTATTAGTTCGTTCGTCAATAATCACAAAATGAAATTTGGTAATACGATATATTGTATCCAGAGGGAATTGCCTGAATTCCAACCGGGTGAAGCCGCGGGCATAGCTAGCCATAAATATAGAAAAAGATTCTCTTCCAGAAACCATGTACCATGTACGTGGAGTATGAAAATGCAGTGTGTCACTAAAGTGTCATTGTAAGAGCTTCTGCAAGCAAAGAGGTTCGAACAAATATTGCTTAGACCCTTGAGCTCTAACCTGGCGTTTACGCTAGCTTTCCATTGTTTTCCTATTGTCTTCCTATTGTCTCATTTTTAATCGAAATATTAAACGTCAATGGGGGCGGGGATCTATACCTTGTTTATTTTATATATTATTCTTATTTTTTGATGACATGTAGGAAGGGGGTGTGTCAGAATAGTGATAGCGTAAGCCATATTTGCATAATAATTGTTTTTTTTTGTTTCAAAACTATTCTAATGCTTACGTTATGTGAAGGAAGGAAGAGTTGCTTAAAATCGCTGACAATGGGGAATTAGGGGTCAAAAGTGTACAAAATTTTACTTACGTAATACTTGTACGGCCCCAAGATCGGGCCCAAATACGTTTTGGGCAGCTATCGATGTGAGGAATATATACGATTTTAAGATCACCAGACCTATTAATAAAAGTTGATATTGATGTTAATTAAATATATTTACTTGAATTCCGATTACCAATTAACTATATCTAACAGGCAACCTGCAATTAAGTGAAAAGTTATTATACAAAACGTTTTTTTAATTTTATATATATCGATATAAACGAGCGCCACAGATTTAATCACTCAACACAATACAAAACGAAAAGTATTTATCTCGAACGATTATTTCAAGCTAACACCAGCTAAAACACATTAGGGGCGTAATCGCGAAACTTCGTTACATTCTTCTTATCTCTGAATATTATAAAGATCGTGACTCGAGAAAGTTCTTTGCTTGTGCGAAAGTTACCAAGTTTTCGGATTATATTTGAACTTAAGCATACTTTATAAAAGTAAGTTTAAAATAGGTAGAGAAAGACAATACTGCACATTTTGCTTGCTTTTGAAGTTGCTTTAAAATGTCAATGAAATAAACATTTTACATTACTTTAAAAAATGTTTAAAAAAAATCCGCTGGATGCGAGTAGCATAAGTCTAATCGTTGTAGAGATCTTTGGGAGAGACCTATGTCCAGCAGTAGAAGTCTTTCGGTTGAATGGATGAATCGGTTTAAATTGATTACTTTGTATTTATTGGGTCTTTTTTAAGCTAGGCTTATATAGTATTTAAATCACAAAACCTCGAGATTAGTCTGAGGCTGATTTTTTATTATTTGACCAACATAACAAAAAAAAGAAAATCTTTCAATACGTTACTTTTGCAGGGTAAAGAAGAAAGGGCTTTTATTTCTCTCTTTTTATACACGGTATAGGCTCAGTGCTTTGACCACAATCTCACCTGATGTTAAGTAACAATGTGGTCCAGTATGGTAAACACACTAAATCTAGGATTAATGTAGACATCACTGCAAACTACGTATAAAAAACAGTTCTTCTATTTTAATCATACGAATAAAATAAACCAAGAGAAGAGATTATTCAAATTGCTTTGTTATCAAGGTTATTCCGGTTGATTAAGATTTTTCTGATAAATTGTTCATATCATTGATGTGCATATTTTTAAATGAATTGTCCTTAAAAATGTTATGTTTACAGAAAAAAGAAAAAAAAAAAGGTAAAAGCATACACGATATGTTCATTATGTTTACTGGCATTTAAGAGAGTACGTAAAGGCTTTATGCACTTTACTACTAAGCATTCATGTAGGTCGGACATGTCGAGTTGGCGGCGTGATGGCGTGTGTCTCAGTGGCTCGTCACTATTCAAACTCTTTTGTTTGCACCATAAAGAAACTGTAGACTATCAATAGATAGAAACCTCTTTTTGCTATATAGTAATCGAAGAATAGGTTTTATTTACCAAGATTAATGCTCTTATATTTTGTATTGAATTCAAAGATGTGAAATTGTATTTTGTGTTGTTTCTTGTGGATAAATTCAAAAACTACTTTTAAAAATTCTTTCTTCTGTCGAAAACTACACTATCACCTAGAACACATTTTTTTAAATTACAGATTTCTATATAGGTAACCGTGCGAAACAGGGGCTGGTCGCTAGTTCCAAATATAATCTTTATATGGGTCCGACTAGTTTCAAAAACAGTTATGTCCATTTTTGAAAAATAATCGTTATCAATAGCGGCACTTATTTGTTATAGCTGTGATTTTTTCTTTTCCAATTTTATTATTTTCGAGCGGATCTCGAAACGAGGGCTCTCTCGCAACTCTTAAATTGAGTTAATTGAAATGACATTACTAGCACCATCTATATAATATCTTTAGGAACTTGAAAAACAATATAATGATACCACTCAAATAACAGAGTAAAAGCTTCATTGAGTTAAATAAATAATGTTAAATGTATGATCTAGATGGCGGTAAAACAATTTGCTGAGAACCATAAACCATATCGTAGCCCATATCTATATTAATAAGATAAACTCGATTGAAACCTTACCTGATGCCATCTTGATTTTGTTAAGGGCGAATTCACACGTATCATTGCCGAATCACACGTATCAGTGACGTTACAGTTCCTATCTACTAACATTTTGTAAAAGATTGTGTATTATGAGTAAGTCACATATCACCCGAGCGAAGCCGGGTTTTCATCTAGTACAATAAATATAAAACGTAAAATAAGTGTAGTTAGTGGGAAAATTAAAAAAAAAACCTTTTTTTAGTTTTTATAAATTGTTCTTACTTTTTATACATATAAATAATCGTAATTCATAATAATCGCCGAAATGAAACTGTACTCACTCAGATAGGACGCCAATAATAAAAATTGTGACAAAAAAAAAACTAGGTTTGTAGTTGCGTTCAGAAACAATATATATAGTTCACAATGACATGTCTAAGCTAATTTGACTTATGTTACAAGGCTCTTTGTGCCTTGAAGATAAATTATGACCGTTCTTAACGTTTAATGTGATACCTCGGAGCTACGTACAACATTTTCTTAATAAAGATAAACACTTTATCTTGCTTACGATTTTACATTAAATGTGTAATGATGTTAATTAAATGTATACGAATAAATAAAATGGAAGTGTCAGTATACTTTTTACTAAATGAATGTATATACGATATGTATACCAAAAATACAATTTAAATAAATAGTTTATGTTTATCTATCTGTTTATTGTTCCGGCTAATCTCCGGAACGGCTGGACTTATTTTGATGGGTCTTCTTTTGGTCGATAGCTGAAGTTACTCCACGAAACGCACTTTTATTTTTCGAAAATAATTAGGGTTTCGTGTGAAAAAATTAAACCTCATGAAATTGTGAATAAAATCCGATTCAATTCACAGCTTTACTGGCAGATATTCGAATCTGTGAGTATTATTTTTTCTTTCTTGTTTAACTAAAAAAAAAGTTATGTAAATAATTAGTGTTCCGTATTTAAATAACCCAAGAAGTCGTAAAAAAATCAAAGGTCAGTTTTACTGGCAAGTACTTCAATTTCACTTAGTACCTACTAAATAAATAAATAAAAAAATAAGTAGCGTTCTGTGTAAAAAAATTAAAACTTATGAAATTGTGAACAAAATACGATTCAAAGGAAGGAACTATAATAGAATGATTATTTAAAGACTATTATAATTAAGGTTCTGTATAAATAAATTAAAATCTATATTACACAGTGAAGAATATATGACACGAGGGTGCAGCCGCGGGTACACTGCTAGTAATAAATATAAAGGACGCATGCAAAGCTATAACTTAGGTTGTTTTTGAGACTCTTATAATCCTGTTATTTGTGAAAACCCTGTATGGATGACGTACAATACTTGTCAAATAACAATTATGATAATTTCTATCAAAGTTTTAAATTGACATTTAAAAAAAACATATCATGCTTATTATAAGCTCTTACATCATCATTGCAAATTTCCCTGTTAATCTAAATAACTATTTGTGACCTCTAATCTTAGTAGACTGCCTTTAAAATACTGTTTAAGAATATTTACCAAAAATTTGGTGGAACATTGAAGTTGGAATGTTTAGTTTTTGTTAAGCCCACCTTCACCACCTTCAAACAACACTTCTTCTTCTTAGTTAATGGCAATTTGTGTACACATAATTTGTGCCAGTTTCATGTAGGTAAGATGTATGTATTTTCAATCTTCTATCAGTGTTACTAAGGTCCAATAAAATGGTGACCCATACTGATCGAACTTTCCATGGAGCTTTGTCGGCACCTATGAATATATGTTGTTACGCGTTATCTTCTATAATAAACTTAAATTAAAAAACAATAGCGAAACTATATCATACAAAACGCCACTAAGATTACATGGCATAGAGTCAAATACACAAGTTTAATGAATTAAAGAAAATAGCTGCTACATGACAGATTGAGATCCCGCCAAAACTCAAACTCAAAAATCTCCCCAAACAAGACTTACAATTATTTTTAATTTTTTGGGCTTCAGATCCATTTCCCCTATAAGTGTTCGTTGTCAACAAATAGCATACAACTTCTCTACTAAATTAAATGCATCCATGATTACAAAGAAGACCTAAAACCGATCATTTTGTGGCCTTGGGCTGACTACCCTCATTAGGCTGAGTGCCTTAAACAGTCGCCTCAAAGTCCGGTGAAGCTGTCAAGGCCCTTCTGGTCAACAGCGTTTGCTCAGTTTAAAAAAAACAATTATTGGTATATTAAAAATAGTTTAGAGCTAATCTTTTATAACCAAATTAAAATCATTATAAGTCTAACATTAAGTTATCTGAGATGAACCCCAGTCGCTTCACTCTTGACTAAGGGATCGCGATCAAGAAATTCAGTTATGGGAAATTGATGTTTGCTTTGCGATATTTCGCCAAATTTTGTAGATCAGCAGCTAATCTAGTGCACTTATATACTAAGACGCTAAGACCAGACTTAATATGGTCACCTCATTGCTAAGGTTTCCTTCCACACGTTATTTTTTCTTTCCACCTTCTGATGTCAAAATCAAACGATCCAGCGACTCATAAGTTCGCCTTTGGACATCTCCGAAGAACTAGTTATAGTAAAGTTGAACAACATGAAGCGAAACGTGCGAAACGTGTTATTCAAAATGGATTCCACATTCAAAGTTTATGTTAAGCGTAGAGAGTTACGTAAATTTTATTCTAAATTAGTTATTGTAAGCAAGCATCCTAACAAAACATTAACACGCATGTCGATATTTATTTATACACGTGTATGTACATAAACATAACTTGCTCCGTTTGTGTTTACAGACAAATTAATTTAGTAAAGTTCAGAATAACTTATCTTGTTCTGTGTACCTTTATTTATTCAAAATTTTCATATTATGTTGGTATTTAATTTCATTCAAATATATTAACATACATAATAAAAACATACGTACTGCAACAATATTTATTTAATTATTTACAGGCAAGAATTTATTTAGGTATGTAAAATATAAATGTAACATTTTGTACTTATGTACTAAAAACAAAAGAAGTTACAATTGCGCATACAGGAACTAATGAATCGCACAAGTAATTTCACACTTTAGTATAGAGTCAAAATTAATTAAAAAATATTGCTATTTAGCTTACAAAATTCAATCACTTTAATACACAATATAATTTTTTTAGTATTACTTAGATATGATAAGTATGAAAAACTGTTAGAAATATACAGAATTGTTAGCTAAATCAGTCATCACCAAAATGGTGGAATTAAAGTATCGTTGGAAAGAGTTTTATTTCTAATTTCTTTACTCATTACTTACTGTTATGTAAGTTATTATATTATAACATGGCAAATACAATGAAGGTATTAAGAATATTTATGTTATTTTAATAATAAAATTTAAATAGACAAGTATATTCACCATAATTATATATAAGTGTTGGATAATAATTACAACATCATTCCGTTGTTTAAATAAAGGATAAAACAATATAGAACATAACTGTTTGTACAAAATAAGAATACATAATTTTGGTAAAAATTTGGTAACTACGTTATAATAATAGCGTTAAAAGCAAGTGATCGCATTAAAATAACAACGGAGGACGCGTCCTCGGCTGTTTGTCGCTTGTCCACGTCGCTCCAGTGAACTCTGCGAAAAACATTAACGTATTTTATTAAAATAATCGTTACACTTCATGTTTTACAAATATATTTTCAACATTTTTTTCATTTGAGTTAATTAAGCTCAATTCTTGGCATACTTCAGTTTATTAGTAAAATTATAAACGATTAAAATGTAGGTTATTTACATAATTTCCATATAGAGGAACTTAACGAGTATCATATTGAATGTTCCGTAAGTATGTTGAATTTGATGTCATACATTATATTATGTTACATTATGTTATTTAAGAGAACAAACATAATACAGGTTTTGTTGGATTTTTTGTTGAACTCTTGAAACGCTAAAAGAGTGTCTTTTTACGACAAAAAAATGTAAATTACATAATGTTTTTCTGGACAAAATATAAATTACATTAAATAACATGTTTACACAATTTTTATAAAACCGCGATAAAAAGTTAACTAGATATACTACAACAATTCCATGAATTCCTCTGGCGTAGAAAGCGTAGCAATTGCCTACGATATGCTACGAGCTACGTAGCTCTCTACAACGTAGTCTTTTTAATATAATAATTTTACCTCATAGAACATTTCCAAATAATTCTAATTTGTATTATAGATTCAGAAAAAATTTTGGAAATAGTCAGTCTTTAAAACATTATAGAGATAAGTTACATTTTTTGTCAATGTAATAATAATAATATCCTGGCAGTATTCAGCCACAGCAAACAGGATCCAAATATCGAGGTGTTCATTGGTGATTCCTTAGGTGGCTGATTCATGCGCTGCGAGTCAGTACCCTTCCAACAAAATTATAATGGATGACCACAAGTTGTAGAGAGTTGAACTCATCTCGTTTTATGTCGAGTTCTGCTTTACGTCTCCTCTCAATATATGGCATATTTTTTTCGTTTTTGGTAATCAAGAGAGGCTTCTTATTTCAGATCATTTGTTTAACATTCATATAAGAAAGGGAATCGCACATAGAATAACCTATGTTGCGATGTCGTTAAATTATATTATTTTCAGTCAAATTGTCAGTAAAGGGTTTAATATAAATGTTGTTTGTCATTATTATATAACTAGAGTTTGGAATTAAACGGACTAATGTAATTTAAGGTTTGTATGATTATATCTTAAATTGTAGAGTTCCGTTGCTCTCCTGAATCTCGAACACCATGCACATAGTAAAAAACCAGCCATGGTGACACGTTTCGATGAGTTTCGTTCTAGGATTAGCTAGTGTAGATCCAACAGTTTGAATCTGAATATACATCCAGACTTACTTAGAGGCTATAACCGTAGATGTAGCCCGACGTGATAATGGCGGTCATCACTGATTTTGGTTTGTACTTTAATGAACACCAGATAATGTGCAATGAGTGCCAGTATAAAAAACAAAACAAATATAACTATTTACGTTTAACAAATGAAAGAGATTAACAAACCACGTCAGAATCGTCATTAGCAAATCGTAGGGGCGCGGTACGTGGACCATCGCGGTCTGGCCTCTCGTATCGCTGTGGTGTAGACTCATCGCGCAACGCCTTCTGTAGCGCCACCAGCAGTCTATCTAATACCAAGGCGGCGCGTTTTTGTGGTACAACCTCCTGTGTAGATAATACCCAAAGATTTAAACCAACGATATAGATTTCATATTTACTTTCCAAACATGTGTGAAAGGTTTTTTGAAAAGAACATTTCTTTAGCGACGCTGAGCGACTCTCGGTAGAGAAAAACCTATAGATTCATGTAACCAATGCTATGACGTCAGCCGTCAACATGCCACAGTATAAGATGACGTTTAAGTGCTTAACAAAACTAATTCTTACGCAACCTATCGTATGTTTTGATTATAAATTAACTTTATAAAAATATACAGAACTATTGCACGGAGCGCCAATAGATTTAAATACCAGACCAATGTTAGGTTATGTTAATAATTACAATTAACATTTTATGAAATTTAAACATTTGAAAAAACTGTTTTTTCAAAGTATCGAGTTTTCACTTCTGCCGCCAGTTCCCATGGCTGCCTAGTTTTTTTTTCATGTTAGAAAATCTATGTGATACACAGTTTGTGTTATTTAGTGGAGCAATCCCAAGTTTAAAACTTTAGCTAGTAAAAGACATTGAAAGCTTGTTAGATTCAATGTATATTCATATACTAATGCCATCCTATGTTGAACCATATCAATTTTGTACCCGTACCAACCTACCCTTTACATTATAATGATTATCGATCAAAACGATAACGGTAGGTTACATATTATATGTACCTATAACGATTTTAGTGAACCTGAAGCATTATGGTAGCCCAGTAGCAAACAGATGCGCCTACTCAACGTGACGATGAACCTCCATAAAGCTGTAAGCTATCCACTCATATTTTGACCATTAAGAAGATAAAGGTGGTCTCTTTAAGAAAGAGATATACATATATATATATATACGACTGGCTTGCGACCACTTTACACTAGTTAAAAACCCCGTCACAGTGACTAGTTTATGCACGCCATCTTCAGAGTTCAGCAAGTTTATATTCTAACTTCCTAGAGGTTAAAGCCGTGATAGATTTAGGCCGTTATAATGATGGCGACTGTCACTAGATTTTCCCTTCCTGGTTGTCATTGCTTTTAAAATGTACATTATTTAATATAAATGTTGATATTAATATCCCTCTTCAGGTTTTAACAAGTAATCTTTTCAATGTGCCCCCAAATTTCGCTTCTAGCAGTCGCCGTGAAATCGAAACTCGAAGTACGTACCCGATCAGATTGTGTCTCATTTGTTTACGCGAATGAGTAGTGGAAATTTCGAGAATCTTTTCTTGGTATTCGAAAATCGTTCGATTACGATACTTGAATAAAATATATCTGTCTTTATAAAATCTATAGTGTGGACGGTAGGGGAATATGTCATCTGGCTGAAAATTCGTATATGGTACTTGCTTATTAGTCCATGTTTTATCTATGTATGTCCATACTTATAATGATATACAATATTTGATATTTTATTTTAACAATATTCCATTTTTATGAATTTGGATGTGTTAAATTGTTTCTTTGGTTGTATTATTATATTATCGTTACAATTTCTTTTAGTATTAAACAAAGGTTCTCAAACTTTTCTTAACGAGGAAACACTTCGATTTTTTTTTGTTGATAGCAGAGATCACGTTGATCAAGCGTAAAATTTTAACTGGAAATCTCAGTAGTAACATTAATTAGAAATATTATTTTTGCATCTTCTTCAAATTTTCGACAATACTAGGAATAATTTGCACAATGCTACTAAACCGAGCATTCGACTGGAATTGCAAGTATGCACCGTTCGAGAAATTCGAAATCGTTTGCGAACCATATGGTAACCACTGGTCGTAAACTATTGGTACAGAGTAACAAAACACCTATGCAGTCCAACTGATGTAAAATCACAGCCCTAGTCGAGGCCAATAAATTAATGAATTTATTTCATTGTCATAAAAAAATGTCTCATTGTGTGTACCTCTACAACACATCGGGTCACGTGGTTATGTTTGCAAATGGTTATTTCTACAGCGTTGATTTACCTTATTTTTTAACAGAACTCTTTTCTTTGATTGTCATCTCAAAAGTACTCATACAATATTCATTTACTATGTTATGAAATTGTACTACCCAATTACCTAATTTAATATTCACATTCCAAATAAGTATAACATAGATTATAGCTTATATTCTAGATATCTTTAGTTAATAATGTTCCGCAAAGTTTCCCTTTACTAACAAGCACGTTAGGGTAAAGAAATTCGATAAGATAAAGTATGTAGACATCAATCGTAACAACGCCATTCTTGTGAGTAGTTTTTTTTTTGTTTCTGTGAAAACAGAACGTTTTAATTTAAGCATTTGAAACAATGATGTATGTTTTCGTTAAAAATTCTTATTGTACTTCATATCTAAACCAGGAAATATACATAGACGCAAATTTATATTGCGGGCTTGTTAAATATTTATTCAGACCTAATAAATTGGCTTTCTTTTAGTAACATTTGCTTAGTACGCCTGAGGCTAAGTATCTATAAGGTTTTGCTCCTATTTCATTATAATACATATAATCATTAACCTACTTGATGTCGATACAAACTTGCGTCTTCTTCACACAATATTATTATAAAAATAAATTCGATACTTTTTATTAAACGGTGTTAGTATTTCGTGCCCACTTATCGTTAGTATGGTGAGATAATTATATAAATCGATTGGAAAAAAATTAGTAAAGAAATAAAAAACAAATAAATATTCATATTACGATGCTCAATAGATAGCTATACTGAGAGGTAACTCGCTGTTCAGAGATTTGGTCCTACTACCGTTTTGCGCAACTTCCTTCCAGTCAATCTCTTTTCTCTAATCTTTTCTGTCAACATCCGCTTTTCTAGGTTATTTGATTTTGCTCTTGCAAGTACTCGATAAATGAAGCAGTATTCGAGACACGTAGATTGCTGGTAGGGTTATCTCCAAACCTTTATGTTAGATACTTTGGCATAAAAGGCCGTCCATAGAGTCCGAAGCATATGACGCCAACACCACAACTCACACGCATTGAATGTCTATGCCTTGATAGTTCACAATTCTAAGCTGTACGAGACTTTGGATCAGATTTTTTTCAGTTCGGTGATCACTGTCTTTAGCCATCCATAGGCGGTATCATATTTTCTGTTCACAGATTTTTTTATTGGAAAATCATGGTTCGTAGGTATTGCTTAAATCTTTAATTGGTACTGAACTACTTACTAACTTTATCTTCAGACAACAACAACAAAGGTTATGAATAATTCAATATAATTATATGGATAACAAACTAGCTATCCTGTACCACTTAAGAATCAATAAATAATAAATTATTAGTTTAATGAAAATCAGTAATCCACAAGGAAAAGTATATCAAAATCAATCAATCAATCATGTTCCCAAGATATCATCAAAAAAAGCCGATTCATACAAATAAAAATTAGTTTATTACACTTTTTCTTAAACTTCTTTTATTCGGGGCGGAGACAAATCCAATAAATCAAAGATCATAAAAATCAGTCCAGCTGTTCTTGAGTTATAAATGGTATAGCTAACCCGACTCTGTTTTAAAGATATAATTATAAACAGTAAGAATCGCCAAACTAGGATTTTTGCTACTTTTCCGCTTAATTATTTTATTTTATTTTATTTCTGTTATAAAATAACTTTTCATAATGTTTCGAGCATGATTATTTCCCCTTTAAATATATTTTTAAAATTATATCCTTCGTCACCTAAAATAGCTAATGTGAATATACGATATAAAAAGACAAAACTTATTAATAGCTACTATAATTATATAAATATTACTAATTAAAAACTTACAATATAGTCATCATTCAAAGAAGGTGCAGCGAATGCAGTAGTGAAGGCCAAAAGAAGCAGAGGTAACGTATTGTACATCATCGTGTTATGCGCATTACACCACTAACACCTGCAAACATCATTTATTTAAACAATCTGCGATTTATTAAAAAATGAGTTTTCTACCTATAAATTTTGTATTTAATGTTATAATTAATATATAAACACCCAAGATATTATTTCAATACAATATACCTACACCCTTAGCTTTACTATTTTATAGCACAAAGCTGCATTATCAGTGAGTTACATAGTCTATTTTTTTTTTACATAAGTAATTGTATATACGCGCACGAAGCCGAGAATGAATGTTAGTATCACTCGTGCCATGATGTTTCTCCGCAGTATACTATGAAACTGCTTATACGATCTGTATGTTATAAATAACCAACGAAAGTCTAACTTAAAAGATATTATAGTTATATTCCCATTAATTACGTCGATTTTTTTAAATTGCACATGACTTGCTTTTATATGATAAATTAACCTGGGGAAAGCAGTTAGTTAGTGTTTCATAATTTTTAACTGCTTATTTTGATTAATTATTTAATTATAAAACTTAAAATAATTTTCAATATAATACGGGGTAACATGGTTTATTAAAAATGTATTAACCCCTTACATAATGTACACAAAATATGTAGATCTGATAATGATATTTTAAGTTTTTTATTTTGTATCTATGGTGGAAATATTTCGGCCATGTAACCCTTAAAAAGTATTCAATATAAATACAGTGAAATTCAAATTCAAAACTCTTTAGTATATACTGTTATAATTAATTCTGTTTAGACAGCCCTCCTGATAATGTAACTTATGTTTAATGTTCTTAGAACAAAAACATGATAGTGAGGTTTTTGTGTACGTTTTCTAAAACAGAAAATATTGTTTGATAGTGGTGTTCGTCAACGATGGAATTTTCATAATTATTTTTATGTTGATAAATCTATAAACTATAAGTGATTTAAAAAAAATAAGGGAAAAATATAAATAACAGCATTTATAAAAAAAGTTATGTTGAAAAAACGAGTAGAATGTATTATTGAGGCTCGATATATAAGCCTCCTTAGATAAGTGTATGTCAGCCGTCTTATTTCTGATAGGATATGCCCCGCATGACATTGATTGCTGAATTACTTAGGTACGTCTGAAAAATATTGTTTTAAGGATAACACATTTATTAATGTTATTGTTTTTATGAGGCAGTATACCATAAATAAGAGAACATTAAAATTAGGTCAAACAATTCAAGCAATGCAATTCAAGAAATTATTTACATTTACGGAATTTTTTTTTTGCATCTTGAAAATATTTTATCACGAATACAATATTTATAATATCCGTTAGATTTACAATGTACATATACCCTATTGTAAGCAAAGATATTGACGAAGTAGTAAATAAACCATACAGCAATTATAGTTTTATAATTCACTTTTGTACTTATTAATTATAATAAACCTTCATAACTAGATTTTTATTCGTATAGAGACGAATGAAGTATCTACCTATAATTTAAATTTTAGAATAAATCATTATTTGGGTTTTTGTATATAATTTGCGTTTTAGCAACATCATATTTATTTATTAATATTTTATTTATCTACTGATTTATAGAATTGATTTGTTTAGAATTTTTGAATAATTGCTTTCATTTTTATATTATTAAGCAATTTAATGCATATTCAGATTTTTGAAATATAATCTATATTAAGGGACTTGGGTTTACCAAGAACATGTCAGTGCCATCGTAACCTGAACTTAAAGCTAACAATGTATATCTTATTATTACAAGAATATACGCTTGCAGGCAAGCCTAAAATTTCATGAAAGGTTCTTAGATACAATGGGTTAAGATTGATATGTTTTAGTACACTGTTTTAGTTTTGTCGCGGGCACATTCTATCAATCAATTGTTTGAAACATCTTCAGAAATTCGATATAATTCTTCTTAACAGGATATTTCGATTTGTGAAATTTCATGAACGACTTTGAAAATAGTCACGGTTCCTTAGGCCTCAGTTGAGAGCTACTTGTTTAAAATTATAATAAATGTATTACTAGTTTATAAGAGACATATTTACGAGAAACATGCATTATCTTTGTAGATGTTTAAATAAAAGGAGCTTTTGGTTCCAAAGTCTTTCTATTTTTAGTTACTATGAAACATTATATACACATAAAATTGGATTATTACGATTATGCTTACTCTAAAAAAGTGCTTGTGATAGTAAAATTTAAAATTACTTGTATTGTTTTTGTACATTCGTATACATATAGTTTCTTGCTATTAAATGTATCAATTTTAAATAGTCTTCAATAGAAAAGTACAATGTTTCTATATAGATATAAAATTCTAATCATGTATCATTAAGAAAAATTGTTAAAATTATGTTTTAAAGGAAACAAAAAACAAAATCATGTTGCGTTCAATTAAAAATTAAAAATCGTATTTTGTTCCAGAAACATAAACTATGTGACATTGTATAATACTAAATCCAAAAATAAACAAGTATTACTTACACTTATTTTGAAAACACTTTTATTATTAATACCGATTAAGTCAATAAAGGATTGTTGTCACAGTGCAATAGTTAGAAATATGCCGTGTTCAATTTACACGGAGGACGTAGTGGCTCGCGTAAGCTCTCCAGATTGTATACAGCAAGAACCACGACGCTCATGCCTTTATAAGCCCGTCATATGTCTATATATGCATACATTTGATTCACTATTTATAGGTATATATTAATATTACGTCAAATATTTTCCGAATTAATAACTGTTTTCAATAAGACAAATGAATAAAATACTCTTAACTCGATTGTTAATGTTTGATACATTTTAATTTGTTTTGTAAAAAAATGTTTGTCAATACAGTTTCAAAGTACTAGCTAACATTTCAAATAATTTCGTGGCTGGTTATTTTCGACTAATATTTTTAATGATGCTTATTAAATGTATGCAATGTAGTTTTCTTCTCATTTGATGCTCGTAATATTCAATATTATTATTTATTTAATGTGTCGAGTGTACCCATAAAAATAATACCATAGGAAAACAATGGAAAGCTGGCGTAAACGCCAGGTAAGTGCTCTAGGGGTTAATTTATGTAAATTGTGATAATCCCTCCAACTGGATAAAATTTTTGAAATAAATCAGTATGAGTAGAGATCTGTATTGAAAGTTATAATAAACTACTTGAATGTACATTGGGGTTTTTGGCGGGATCTCCTTCTGACGTGTAGCATTTGTTTTCTTTAATTCATTAAACTTGTTTATTTGACTCTATATCATGTACTCTTGGTGGCGTTTTGTGTGATATAGTTTAGTTATTGTGTTCAAGTGAAGTTTATTATAGAAAATAACGCGTAGCATGAGTTCTGAGGTGCCGAGAAAGCTTCATGGAAAGTTAGAGAAGGACGGGCCACCGTTTTGTTGGTGCTTGGTAACGCTGATACAAGATTGAAAATACATCTTACCCACGTGACATTGGCACAAATTGTGTGCACGGATTGCCATTAACTAAGAAGAAGAAGAATGTACATTTGTAAATTGCCTTCAAAATACTGGATTTAAGTCGTGGGAGTCCTGGATTAGAATATCTCTGCAACATACTAATTTTCTATGAAATTTGATTTTCATTTAAATGTTTTACAAGTTACAAAAATTTACAGAAAAAATAATCACCCAGCGATTAGCAGCCATAGTACTGTATTGTTTACGAGAATAATTGAGAAGCGTTTTCAGAAAACGATACATAATAAAAAACTGGGTTTTTTCGACGAAACGAGTTTGTATATTTTTCTAGAGGTTTCAATGAGTTGTGAATACTTTGTAGTAGATTTCGAACGGTTTATGTGTTGTGTACAGAAATTACATTGACGCCAATAAAATCAGCTATTAAAAGAGAGATTGAAACAACAAAAAAAATTTTTCTTTAGAAAATGTTTGTTGTAACGCTTTGTGAATACGCTCCTCAATTTTATTCTGAAAAACTAGGGAGAGAAAAAAATAAAAATAGATAATAAAAAAACAAACATTTACATTTTAATATGCGGTTAAAGCTTCTGTTGGTATCTATTTTTATTACATTTCTAATATTTACGATTTCAACCCACATGTAAATCATTTTGTACGACAAATGTAACCGGCGATTATAAAACCATTTTTCATATGCACAATAACGCCGTCAAAGGACTACATCTTGAGAGGGAGGGAACTGTTTATCACAAATTCACGTTTTAATGCAGAATAATACGTCGTGTGTAGGTTTCATTCATTCTATTTATTGGTTAAAATTCTACAATATTACGAATGAATAAACATATTATGTGCATGAGAATTTAAACATGTATGTTCATAATGATCAAAATATAGTAAATTGTGCATGCTTATGACTTATTTACACTGTAGGAATATATTAATATAATTAATTTATTTGCGTTTGATAAATTAAACATAATCACACATTTCTTCAGCGAAATATTTTTACTTATGATTAAGATTTTAAAAATTTACATCTTATTTTTTCTAAATTTTGTATTTTTTTCCAATTTTGACTTATATTCATAGTCGTTCAGTAAGTCGAACAATTATTATCACAAGCGGCGAATATTTTAATATTAAAAAATTACATAATATAGTACCATAATAATTTAATTTTTGAAATATACTTAGTTCTTTTTAATTGATGCCTGCACAGACAAACAGACAGACATTTCTAAAAATTATAGAAATGTTTTTATTCACCTATTTTTTAGCCCCTTGCAATAATTATTTTCACAAAAATCGAAAACGTACAGACACGTGAAATTTACAATATAACGATCAAAAATAGACATTATGAACGTAGTTTTTAGATTAGTATATTAACGCAACGAACGAAGCATCTAGTCTAGTAAGAACGAACGTTTTTTTAACAAACGCAACCATGGTCCCAGGCTTCACTGCATGTGGCCTAGGAAGAAAGCAATCTCTACATAAGATTAGCCTGAAGATCCTCACTTATGGCCGCCTTGAGGAATAAAACCTATTTAAAAATATAAAGGAATAAACCATCTTTTTAGAAATTCACAGGAAGGAAACTTGAAAAAAAATCACTTAGATATTAAACCTAGTTAAGAAATTTAAAGGAAAAGTCCTCTTCACAATAAATTAGGACCAAAATCTCAATAAAATTTGAGATGTAGAAAACCTCTTTAAAAAATTACAGGGCAGGTCTTCGGAAAGTATGGACACGGCTGACAGAGAAAAAAATTCGTAAAGAAATTCCCAAAAAAATACTTCGTTAAAAAATGACAACGGAAGCTGAGGTTATTGTAGGTATTTGAAAAGATGATGGCGCAGCGGGTTGTGCGGCCGGATTCCGCGTCAATCGACGCGCGTTCAATCTCCACCTATCCGACTCTAAAATCGGCCTGAGCTTTCGGTGAAGGAAAACATCGTGAGGAAACCATAACATTTTCTAATGATGCCCTGGGTATCTACCGCCCTCAAGTTTGAAAACCGGTCGCTAAATACCAATAGTTGTGTTCCGGCAGCATCACTTGAGAACCAGTACCTCTAGGCTTAGTGTGTTTACTATCCTGGACCACATCGTCACTTAACATCAGGTGAGATTGTGGTCAAATCATTCAGCCTATTCAGTGTAAAAAAAGGTGAGGGCAACTTATGGGGGTCTCTTGCGGTTGGCAAGATACGTCAGGGGTTTTAGTGGGTACATAGTTATGTACTCGTCTGTGTTCCTCTATGGTGAAAGGCTACCCACGACACGAAAAAAATAAACGCGAAGTAAGGAATACTTTGGAGAAGATTTAGTACACATACCCTAAAGAACAAGTTTCAAGAATATGATATCTTAACTTTGCCCTCCCAATACATCTTCGATAACTTAATGCATATTCGTAAAAATTTAGAATAGCTAGATCTAGTGAATAATCGTCATAATTTTAATATTAGAAATAAAGACAAGTTGGCCGTCTCACGCTTTAGGTTAAGTAAGTCTAATAAAAGCTTTATAGGTAATAATAGTATTCGGTTTTACAATAAGATCCCAAGTAACATTACCGATTTACCTGACAATAAGTTCAAGTGTTATGTCAAGCAAGTTTTAATCTCAAAAGATTATCACAGGGTGGATCATTACGTGAACGATAGTGATGTCTGGAATTAACCCACATCTCTGTGCTTCCGCTAACATTAGTTAAGACTTTGATTTGTATAGTGTTTTATATGAAAAAAAATGATATGTATTATATTTATTTAAAAAAAAAGAACCAGATCGAGTTTCTTGCCGGGTCTTCTCGGCTGGGTTGTTTTCCGAACCGGTGGTAGTGTTTTAGACGTTCATAAGCCCCTTCTTAGGGCCTAAATTGAATAAAGATGTTTTTGATTTTGACATAGATAATTATTTGACTGACGGAGAGACCACTTTGCAGTAATTCATAGTACACTGGTTAGAGATAAATTTCTATACCTTGTTACACTTTTAACTCACAATAAATTACAAAAGAAACATACATATTTCAATGTAATATATAGATATTAAATAACATTTTTCATGATCATTATATTATCAATATAGCTAAAGCTGTGGTTGTTAAAAACAGTCAAGTGTAATTTACGGCTTTACCAAAAATATACATCATGTTTGTTTGGAGGCGGTTATGATGGAGTTTATTACATTTAAGGAAAATTCTCTCTTTTATTTTGCTTAGGAACTACTTCATTTGTCGTAAAAAACAATGAACTGGTTGTTTTAAAATTATACGGATATTTGTACATATACTTAATATGTCGATTACCCATAAAAATGAAACAATAGGATAACAATGGAAAGCTGAAGTAAACGCCAGGTTAGTGCTCAAGGGGTTAATACACGCAAGTAATAAAACATGAATTGGAAAAAAAAATTGAATGCAAAGAAAGAATAAAAAGATAAAGTTAAATCAGAGCATAGCTTTTATGAAAAGTTTCCTTATTTTACCTATTGCATGAAACCAGACGGTGTTTTCATTCGCTACCAATAGGTGGGCTAAATATAGCCCAGGAGTTATAGGCTCCTTTCACATCACCTATTCTCTGCGACAGGTGGTGGACCTCTTTTTTAGCCATTTGAGAACTTTATATGAAATTCTAATTTTATTGATCGTTTTTTCATATATTTCTATTATTTTAATTCCAATAGTTACTATAAGATCTCCTAACAACAGTTTATTCTTCATGAGTTTAACCTACCGTTTATGCAATATTTTAAGATCCCCTAAATTTATTTTTGCATGGATAGTTGAATAAGACAGGGCAGGACACCACTAGATTATTGTTTGTGTTTCAAAAAAAAATGTCAAACGTATTATTCATGGTAAAAGATAGTGCACTTTTAACTCACACAAAAACAAAACACAAATTCCAAATAATAATAAAATCACTTTCACGTGAACGAAGTGTAAGGAATCGGCTGCTGTAGAAGATTAAAAAAAACCATCCCTGATCAAATTGAGGCAATGAATACTTTTAGAATTGTTGTTGTTTCTACTACTGTTACTTAGTTCTAGCTAAAAACTGTGCGTGATTATTATTGAAACTTTATCTGAGAAATTAAATTTTAATTATTTTATAATAATAAAAATATTCCTTGACTCTACACTCTGTTTTTAATTATTCTTCTGTAAAAGTATTATTAGGTACAACAATAAACGCGGATAAGATTAAACGCGGTCAAATAACAAGTTTTGTAATAAACCGTATTTTCCCGTAGTTAAATACAGGGATAAAAGAAAAATATTATTATTCACCGAAAAGTTGAAGAGCTTGTAAATCCATAAAGGCCCGCTATCATTTGTACAGATAAGGGCGCACGTAATACCAACCGTGTGAAAACACATGTTTACTTTACAGTTTTGTTATTTAAATTTCAAAGAAATAATTCAAGATGATTGTTAATATTAAATAAAATACGAAATGGAAATTAAATTGTAGCTGATTTTGTTCATAAAATAGTACCACGTAGAATGAGAAAAATAATAGTACCACATTTCCGAAAACAGAACACATTTTGATATACGTATATATATTATGATGAGACAATGAATACCTATAATTAATAAATCGGTTATACAATATTATGTCGAACAGCAAAGTTCTAATTTCATTGTACTAATAGCAAATTCAACGCTGCACTTTTGAAATCTTATTAAATTACTAACAGTACTTCTTGGACATTTTAATAAACAGTTAAGAGTTCAAATACAAATATTTATACAAAAATTGAATCTAATCGTGAAATGGAACTAGAAGACTTCTTTGTCTATTGAATAAGTATGAAATTTTTCAAATAAGCAAGAGGTGAGCGAGCTCTCCTCGTAAATGCAACAAGGGCTGCCCATTGCGCTAATGTACCAGCCATGTCGCACAACATGAGGTCAATAGCTAATCATTTCGTTCACTTAACTGCTAGTAAGTAGTATTGAAAGAAAGAACTTTTTACCCATAATAGAGTAAAAAAATCATACCACAATAACTAGGTACTCGAATTATAAATCAAAATATCTTCACATTGAAACCATTTCTTGAATATAATAATAACCAATCGTCATAACACAGATTATGTGTTACCTAAATATAATACTGAATAATATTTCAAATGTTCATATAATAAATAAATAAAAATAATTCTTATTTAAAATTTAACATTCTTTAAGCTATATCGTGCCTTTGTTGAATGAATGTGTTCATTCATTTCATTCGCACTAAGTAATTTTATAATTTAAAACTATTTGAAACGACTAAAGCTATTTACTATATAAAACACCAAACACAATAATAAATGTTACAGAGAGATGCAGAAATTTACTGACGATTAGTTGCTGATCGAAATATTTGTTAGGTCTCTAAAAAGTATAGGAATTCTACTAAATTTCGATAATTCAGAGAACAATATTGCAAACTACTTATAACGAAATCAAATGAGAATATTTCTGGAACTATTACACTGTCGACCTGAAGGGCCTTTACTAAGCCGTTTCGCGTATTCTTAGGGCACTCTATACTGGAAAATGGTACTCTGTAGTAAATATAAATAAGAATAATCAATATTGAAGCTCCAATAATTAATTAATTAAGTACAACAATGATTTCATGCAAATGATCTATTGTTTTGCAACAATAGATTTGATTGTTCCAGAGAACTAACTTTAACGTTTAATTACGTTTAATAAATATCCTACATTTGATTACTAAATATAATTGCAGATTTTTTTGTGGTTGTACTTTTAAGTTTTAAAGTTAATATTGTATTATTATGACCACTGAGGAACTTCAATAATTATGACCAGGGTTTGCCCGAGTAAGTTTATTATATGGTGCAATATCTCATTGTGATATCCTTAAGAGGACATGCTGTCGTCAACAGATTTGAAAAGTAGGTATTTCATAAATCTATTGCTATCGCGTTGCGCCCAAAAGAAATATTAATAAAACACGAAAGGGACAATTGCAGCGCAGGCTGATTTTACCTTTGCAAAATAGACGAAAACATCACTTCGTAGTACCGGCTTTCCTCCTTCAAAATCGAACATATTCTTAATTTTCTTTCAGTTATAGAACAAGAAAGACTTTGACTATGTCTGTACGTTTTGCTTTATTAATTTTATTAATAATATTTCTTTGAAACACATCTAATAAACGGTAAAAATCGAGCATTTTCAAAGGCTCCTAGTTTCTACATAAATTAATTTATGGAAAAAATCCAAACTTACGACCGTGGCGGTGCGAAATATATATTATTTGATATAAAAATATTTACCATAACGTCATTATCCAAGGGGAAGCAGGGGCTACGTTTGTATGGAATAAATGCCGCTAGCATATCCTCTTAAGAATGTGCATTCACTTATTTATAATTTAGTGACCATAGAAATAACTGGGTCCGTATGAACTATGTACAAATCATTAAAATAAAATTTAAAAATCATTAATGTGTCGAGTACCCATAAAAATAAGACAATAGGAAAACAATGGAAAACTGGCGTAAACTCCAGGTAAGTGCTCAAGGGGTTAAATTACTTAGACCGACCTTTCGTACGTACAGCTTCCACAAACCCATCATAAAACCCACTTCGCACCCTAGCCACCACAATCGAAGCGGTTTTTGAGTTTGAGCTGAAAACTCTCAAGGCATTGAACGAAGTGTAGACTTTAAATGTACCCTATGTAAAACTTATTATTACATTGTTGATAGTATTTTGTTAAAGTGGGGCATTGGCCTATGACTGGCTACGGCCGTGTATGATATAAATAATCTGTTCCGTTTTAGTTATATACCATTAATTGAAGGCTATATGTTTTTGGTATATTACTGTTATTGTGATCATGTTTTGTAACCCTTATTTTGAACATTTTGGTGTATACTTTTTCAGTTCAAAACCTATATTCTTCTATCTTCACTTTTTTACCTTTATTCTACGTAGTTAATTTTAGTCATTGATTAATTCTTCCATAAGTTGGTAAATGGTGGTTAGTACTGTTGGTAAATTGTAGTACCCAAAGACTTCTTAAGGAGGGCTATAAAAAGTAATTCGAATCTTCTTCACTAAGGTTTTAAAACGGAAATGACGTTCAGTAAATTTGTGGTACTAAGAGAAAGCTAGTATATTTTATCACAAATTCAAACACTTGCTATAAAAACTGTGCAATTAATCGCATTTTATTCACAACTAGCTGTGTGCCCGCGGCTCCGCCCGCGTTTCTAATAGTCGTTCAGTGCGGCGAAAATAGTCTTTTAATAATAATTGGAAAATATTATTTTGAAAGTGCTGGTCATTGAATTGTATTTTCATTTTCACAATTCCATGAGTTTTAATTTATTACATGGAACCCTGATTATTTTCCTAAAGAAATTTTTATACTAATAGAAAGAAAAGATTCTCACAAATTTATGCACTTCCAGTAAAAAACGACCATAGAATGTATATCTTTTTTTTTTTTTTTTTTTTTGACGGGGGGAAATGCATTTACGCACTACCCTTACCTATTGTATTAGTGAGACCGAAGTCTCCTAATACAATAGGTAAGGGGGCACGACTTCCGTGCCAGTGTGGGGGACTCACCCGGGCGTGAAGCGCCCGGAAATACCCACTAAAACCCCCCGGGGCCGTCCGCTGCATTTGGGATGGGGGCGACACGGGGTGGCTTTCGCAAGCACCGCGTCGCCCCCTGCAGCGAACCCACTGGGATTGAATGTATACCTGCGCGCGCGTTATCGCGCGTCACTCCGGCACTCTAAGCTTAAGACTGTCGTATGTGCTACCTATATATTTTTTATAATTGTAACAATATAGTATATCCAGAAAATATACGGGGTTTTCTTTAACAAAACTCCCAAGTGTCCGCGGAGACAATAAGTTATTTCATTTGACCAACCCAAATTAAAAAAACTCAAAAGTACTCGATACCTTATAGTATCGATTCTTATTTTTCGATACTTTTCCTGGCATCGATACATTTGATACGACACTGGTATCGAGTATAGTATCATAATTTTCGATTCAATGCCGTATCCCTATCCCTGGGGATAGGGATCTCTAGGGATCCCTACTATAGCAAGTAGTAACCAGGGCTACCATTATACGATAGCGTGAAAGGATACTTCCTGCTACCTCTCTTTGCTTCAGGTGATTTAAAATTTGATTGGCTGCTTTTTCGTCCGCGTCAAAGGATTCGAAATTTGCCAAAATTTTACATAAAGCGTCTGACTACACTACTCTGCTTTGACTTTGGTTCATATCGAGATGTACAAAATACGCACTTAGTATAAGACGCGAGAATACACATTACAATGACAGCTGTCACTTAAATATAACCCATCACCCATGCTAACGCTGTATGTAAACCATTTTTAGCACCGCAAATATGATTAAAACGAAATCACGAAATACAACCATCACTTTCAACAAAAATAACACGTTACTTGCAAAACAGTATATCATTTGCAAGCAAAACACTCCAGCCTCTTGACAGGATCCAATCACTATAGCCGAAATCGGCCATGGATATATATCAATATATATATATTCAATCAAAATGTATAAATTTTAAGTAGACTAAAGGAATTCTAAATTACGTGAATGATAGCTGAAAGATGATTATAATTCTTGTACAGTGGACTTGTCCAATTTATTTTTTTTATCTCTGTACAAGTATAAAATAATTATATAAAACTATTTAGGTATAAAACAATTGCGAAAGGAAAAAAAAAAATTTGCCAACAATTTGTATAAGACACGGCAATTTTCCAACTTTTAACCAAAGCACGGCAATCAATTTTTTGTAACTGGCAACGCTGTGTAACATTTTGTTATCTGTGGTTCTGTCTCATGCTACCTGTTTTGTGACGCCAAAAAATTGTTTGCAATTTTTATATTTCGTAATTCTTATATAGTGTTTGTTTTAAATGTATGTAAATTAATATAAATGTATATTGTTATTGTTTGTGATTCGTTATATATTAATAGTGAAATTGTTTCTAATTCAGGGCTCGAAATAAATCACCGTCGGCTACGTCGGACAAAGATAAAAAGAAATTAAAAGAGCATAAAAAGAAAAAAGGAGACTCAGGGTCGAGCAGTAGCGAGAGTAGTGGAAGGTAATAAAACTTAATTTTGATTTTTCATCTATTTACATAAATTTATAGGTTATGCTGGTGGCGGTATCTATGTCGAGCGTTATCTATCGATTCACACTGTTATTGCTCACTGTGTATTGAAATGTTTTTACATAAATTAGTTCTTCGGGCAGTAGTTCATCTCGATCGTCGTCCCGGTCGTCATCGAGCAGTTCTGGAAGTTCGTCGCGGTCGTCGTCATCGTCGAGCTCCTCCAGCAGTAGCAGTAGCAACAACAACCGTTCCAGGCAAAAGAAGAAGTAAGTACTACTAAATAAGAACATATTTGAATACATGTTGGAGTAGAAAACCAAGTAGAATTATACCTTTAATCATTATAATAGAATTGATTTATCCTTTTTATCATTTTAGAACTTCACCACATAAAAGTCCTTTAAAAGATAAAAGAGAGCTAGACAGGGAAAAGATAAGGGATCGTTCACCATTAGACAAAAAGAAGCCTGTACTACCATCCACTAATGATAAAATTAAAAATAAAGATAAACAAGAGAGGTAAGGATTATATATTATAACATGTTTTAATGGTAAAATACTTTGTCATAGAACATAATTTATTTATATACTGCATAGTTATTTTTAATTGTTTTAAAAGTTTTAGAAGAAAATTATAAGCAATGGTTTAGATTTGAAATAAAAATTGTTAAAGTACCTGTACAAATTGTTTAAGGTATTTAAACTTAAAAAAATTATATTTTGTTTTTTCATATATTTTATAATTAAATGCTATAAATAATTATCTGATATGATGATATGACTATATTAATACTTTATTTTATAATCTATAATTGAAAAGTAATTGCTACTCTTTTTGACACTTTTTTTATTTATTAGTATATAGTGCAATAATATTATGACCACAACCTGTTATTTTTTGTTTTCTCAGAAATTTATAACATACTATTATCAATTAATTAGTATAAAATATCTTATCATAACTGAATAAGAATTGCTACATTATTTTTACTGTTAAAAAATTAATCTTCAAACCATGGATAACTTTTTTCTTTTAGGTCCCCAGGACGTAAAAAGCGCGAGCGCTCACCGCCTCCTCGTCCTACACGTATACACATCGGACGTCTAACACTTAATGTCACTCGAGATCATGTCCATGAAATATTTTCAACTTATGGTACTGTGAAAACAGTAGAGTTCCCAATGGACAGACTTCACCCTCATAATGGACGAGGGTATGCTTATGTCGAATTTACCAATCCAGATGAAGCAGAAAATGCTATGAAACATATGGATGGAGGTACGTTTGTGTATTAATCAACCCTTCTATACAATATTATACCTACTTTGTGTCCATGTCCAATACTTTTCTTACAACATACTCTTCCTTCATGTGCTTTACACGTAAATACCAAGAGACACGCATTCTCCTTAAATAAATTGATTTATGTAAGTATTGAAATGTATAATTACATAAGTGTGTCAGATTCTAGGACATGATTAGAGCTTGATGGTCTTTACCAGAGAACATTACTCAGGTGCCATAATAATTTAGAATAATTTAAGAATGGTAAAGTTGAGATAGTTTCTAGAGGTGTTGCTTGTAGGATGACTAGTATTAGTAGAGTGACCCTTAGTCCCAGTCTGGCACACAACTACCTTGTAAAAAAGAGATGCTTGAACATGCATTAAATATGTACTGAGAATAATGGCGGTTACAGCCATCTTGCGTTATTAATACCTATGACTCTATCGCATGCATTGATACAGTGGCTATATTTGTTTGTTATTTTGGTACAGGGTTCCAGTACATGTTTCAACTTTGTTTATCTTTTTGCTTGGAAGTCCCATCTCTTGTTTATATAATCTTTGTTTAGTCCAGATACTGCCCTCTTTAGTTCAAAACTCTTCTTCTGTTACAACAGTAATTTTTCACCTGATGTTTATTACTTATATAATAATGTACGTATATGTATGTATATTTATGTGTATATATATGTATGCATATTGTATTTTTTTTTTTTTATCTTTTTATCAATACATAACTAATATTGTCATTATGTTCAACATCTTTTCTACATATGAAGCGTCCATTTATGACACGTTCCTTAAATAAAGCACACAACACTCTGGGCGTCGAGTGAAAATCAGCGCTGGTGGCTTCACCTCCTTCAGCATATATGCTGACTCGACACCTTTATGTAACACACACACTTATTTTATCTTTGTTTTCTCTGTTTTTTTTAAATATTTTTTTTGGGATATTCTTTGTCCTGTTATTGATTGCATATTATGTGTGTAACAAATAAATTTATTTTCTTTCTTTCTTTCTTTTTTATGGTGACATGTAAGGGCTCAATTTCCCACGTACGATTGCATCTCCTGCCCAAATAACTACCTATACTATTGACCATCACTGACATGTGTAATTTTTATAAATACAGGTCAGATCGACGGACAGGAGATTACGGCTGCACCAGTGCTGGTGCCGTCGCGGCCTCGCCGACCGTCGCCTCGACCTCTGCTACCGCGACACGCTCAACCTCGTCGCCACTCACCACCACGGTAAGTATAATATATACGTACGATATGTATTTTTAACTGTGTGTTTGATATTAAATCTTATAGTTTCGATCACCGAGATAGTCTGTTCCTGACAGTAGGGTGGCAGATGTAACATTGAAGTAGTGAATAATTTACAAATTAAAACCACGTGAAGAAAGTAGAATACACATATAGAGAAGCGATGATGTGTCCGGATTCCATGTCAATGAACAGAGGTTCGAGCCCACCTGTTCAACTCTAAAATCAGCCTGAGCAAAATCAAACAAAATCAAAATTTATGTTTTCAATTTGGGCCCTAAGAAGGCGCTTATGAACGTCTAAAACACTACCTCCGGGTTCGGAAAACAACCCAGTCGAGAAGAGCCGGCAAGAAACTCCATCTGGTTCTTTTTTTTAATAAATATAATATATATCAATTTTTTTGTCATATAAGAAACTATACAAATCATAGTCTTAATAATGTTAGCGGGTGCGCACAGAGATGTGTGTGGGGGTTAATTCCAGACATCACTATCGTTGACGTAACGATCCAACCCAATAACGACAACTTTATATTCTACATCGCACAATACTTCTATTATCTTCCATGATACATATATGTTTCGAAAAAGTCTACACTTCAATTTTATTTATTGGTATAGATTTGAGTGTTTGAGTTTGAATGTCGTTATTGTAGATACCGTCGGCGCAGTCCAGCGCCGAGGCGGAGGTCGCCGGTGCGCCGCCGCCGTTCGCGGTCCCGGTCACCGCGTGCGGCCCCACGTCGCCGCCGCTCCAGGTCCTCCTCATCCTCTTCCAGATAGTTCTTCCATACAAACATACATTATCACACACACACAAATACATACAATATCTTATAACCGACGCAAAACACCCCTTACATAAATACAAACATTTCAAAGTATACTCGCCCTGTATATATTATAAAACACGTCAATTCCGTAAGCGTCACAACAGTGGTAAGTATAAATCTGTTTCTCGTTCCTCTTATTAAAACGAGTTAATTAATATTATGGAACAGGTAAGTATACCTATTGAACGAGCCATATGGATATGACTTGGTTGGTCAATATGTACCTGTAATGACAGTTTTCTTTATAAGCTTGAAAATCTGGACGGGAATCGAAGTGGACTAGTGCAAAAAGGAATGCCGTTTTATGTAATTCGCTAGAATTGAATTTGTTAATTAAATGAACAATTGAGTTAAGATAATAAATTGTAACATTAACTTAGTTTTTTTTTTTTTTTTATTCCCAGATCCAATGATCCTGTTCTGAATAGCAACATATAAACGCTATATAGGAACGCAGATAGTTTATAAGTATGAGTAAAAGAAATTAATGTTTTCTACGCAAAATGTTAACATTGTAATATTTTTAAATAATATATGAAAAATGACTTTCGTTTTATTTCAGAGCTAAAATAATTTCATTTACAATGATGAGTTTCTTTTATCATTAAACTTGATTATCTATTATTTTACAAAATGTTTTATAATCAGTAACTAGAACTTCTTTTTTATATAAATAGTTTTCTTCTAAAAGTGGTATATCATGATGAGATCTGGAAAATAATTATGTTATTATTATTTGAATATAAGGAGTATATATGATAATCAAAATGGCGTCTATGTTACACTGGTCGCCGTTGTTAATAATATTAAATACAGTTGTTCAAAATTTAGTGACATATTTCTCATAAATCTGTGCTTTTAAGTACACAACAGAAGATAGTTATAATCATTTACATAACAAAATTTATGTTTACTTTGCACTTATAACTATATAAAAAGCAAGATTCAGAACTGTGTGAAGCAATAGAGGTTTATAAGTAAAATAGTGTTCTATGAGTTTTCCATTAGATATATAATCTTAAATTTGAGTCCTAACTTTAAGATAAGATTGTACATTTTGGCTTATTTTGTAGTGTAACATAGATGTCATTGGTATTATAATTACTAATTTCTTACGGGAATTGTATTTTAGCATTCTTTGGACCTCTTACAGGGTTCCAAGCTGATACTGGTGTTTTATTAGCAACCATTAAACCTGCAGTAGTAACATATAAACCAAATTCCTGGCATATTTTTTCCTGTAAACAAATGTAAATTTCATTATTTATGCCTAATGTGAAGATATAGAAAATAAAATATTTTTTATTAATGCTATTAATTACCCTCCATTCGGCAAGCATAAAATCTGCATCGCTAAGAACAGATGCAGCCTTATCTGCATCATTTATACATTTAAAATGTGGTAAATAATTCTCTTGAATAAAATTTACAAATGAACTGGCTTGAGTTATAAATTGTTGTATTATTTCTTCTGGGGAATGTGAAAATTTGTTTCGACCACCTTCCTCCGTGATTACTAGATAAATTTAAAAATTAAATATATTATAGTTTTACATTAAAATGTATGCATCCAGTATGGAACAAAAAAATACATTAGTAATAATAAATTATGATTACAAGATTAAAAATCAAAAAGTATTTATTCAAGCTAGCTAGTGATTTTCTGTTTTACATGTGGTATATTTGAATTAATAGTTGAATTTACTCACCTTTAGGATTTAGTACTCGTCCTACACCATGCAAAATGTTTACAGTTTGATCTTTACCTAATGACATAAATTTACTAGCTGCTATCTTTTTCTTATTAATGATTTTAGTTTTACTTCCTTTTTCTATTATAGTACTTGTCCCAAGAGTATATGTAGATCCTATAATCAAATTTATATTTGTAAAATATAATACAAAATAAAAAAAAATAATGAAAATGATAAATACCTTTCAAACAAGCAAAGTGTAAATTTAAAACAGCTGATCTCACATCACCTACTGAAGAATTCACAATACATTCTATTATGTCAGATGTTGGAACTGTGTAAACTGATGTGTATTTCTTGCTAATTATTTCTGATGCTCTTTTCAAGGCTGACTTTAAGCCTGTCACAGAGACACTGTTAAATCTGAAAAATACAATATTATTTCAGTTTATGGATTTTTATATTTTACTAGCTGTATTTGGTATGCAATACTAATAAAATATTTTTTTTGGGCAAGAACCCATGCAGATCAACGCAACAAAGTTTCATCACAATCTATATGGTTGATGATAGGTGACACTGAAATTAAAACTTTTGAACATAATCTGATATATCCAAAAGAAAAAACAAACGTAAAATGATTACAATCAAAGGATTTATGCTACCTAAAAGTGTGTACATAAAGTACTTGGTACATATGATTATTTAGAAACAAAACAAAAATAAATGTTTATGTAATACTTGCAATATATGGTGGATTTTGAACTGTTCTTTTATAGTAGGAGTAAATAGATTTGCATTTGTATTTTTACCATCTGTGTGAGATTCGGAACAAATGAATACTATAGGTGATTTTGCTCGTAATTTGTATTGTCTGAAACAGAATATTTCATGAGAAAAAACATATTTTGTAACTCCAATTGTAGCTAAATTAAAACTGACTAAAACCATTTAAATTATTTAATAGAACTATAAAACCAGAGGTTTCTTGAATATAAAAAATAATAAAATGTATTATTTTCTTTTTTGTACCTACTGTAATACATCTGTAAATTCTGTAGGTGTTCTCACAAATATGTTTGGAAAATCTTCAACAAGAATTAACTTTTTATTATTGTTGTCTAACAAAGAAGTAAAATTTGCTACATTTAAAACAAAATCTAAAAACTTTTTAGATTGCCTTTCTCTATGTTCATATTCACCTGAAATAGAAATATATTACAGGGTAACTGTTTGAAAGTTAAGATATGAAACTTAAGTACAAAAAATACAGACCATATTCAGATAAATCAATGTCAAGAGGAGTAATCCACTCTGTAAGTTTAATATTATATTTTGAAGCCAAAGTTTGTATTGTAACAGTTTTCCCACAACCTACTGGTCCTGTAAGAAGTAACATTTCACCACTGTTACTGTTGATAACTGCTTTCAGCCATTCATCGACTTCTTGTATTTTCTTCTGTGAAACAGCCAAATCTTCGACTTTTATTGGATCAAAATTTTTCATCCAGTTTTTACAATCGGTTCTGATTAATTTATTACTTTTTCCACATAAATGTGATTGCTGTAAAAGAATTGCAATGTAATAAAATTGTCATTAGTAATTTTAAATTTATTAAAATTACCTTGATAGGAGACGTGATAAAGTCTTTGTGTAAATCATATGTATGAACATTTTCCTCCATTTTATGATCTTCAAACATAGGTTTGAACCATTTTTTACCCTGGAAAAGTTTGTACATAATTTCTTTAAAGCTTATTGCAGAAAAATAACTGAAAATAGCTTTTAATATTTTGTTACCGTTTGAGTCATTGTAACAAAAAGATCCTTCGTATGTTCGTTTACTAATACAAAAATAAATAATTAAGATAAAAGAAAGTTGTACGAAATTAAATTAGTCGATAATAGAAGTAAATAATAAAATTTAAATCAGTCGGTAGTAGATGCTAGTGATAGTGATGGAGCGGTTCTAGAAAAAAAAACCCGGTTTTAAAGAAAAACGTAAAGCACAGGTTATAATTAAAAATACCGGTTACTTTGTACAACGATATGTTCAAGAGCTATAATAAACGAACAAACTGCACACCGAAGAATGTATAGGCCCGTAAATTACAACATTACAGCCAAACAATGCAGACTAAATGACACTTGCGAAAATTATGATTTATTGAGCGTATATACAAAAATCCGAGGGCGATAATCGAACCACGGTTCTCGGGCACATAGACATCTAGCTCGATTGAAAATCTGTCCCTTTCTCCCTCACAATAGACTATTTTACTATAAGTATAAAACACACTATATTACATAAAATAATTTTCGCAGAAACTAATTGAAATATGTTAATTTTGATTCGTAAAGTTACAACATAAATTTTATATTTGATCTCAAGGATACAGTATTCTTATCTATTCTAATACTAATCGAAACGGTATGTGACATCTTTACACAGACACGTATATCCGTAAGAATGACGATCAGACACAAATAGAAAATCATGACGGCTCTTTGAAATAAATACATGAACAGTATGTATAGTACAATGATTAATGATACTACGTCTTTAAATACATTTCATATCCCTTTCATAGTAAGGAGTAACAGAGTGTAAATAGTACACTCAAGTGTCCCAGAAGTATTATTTGGTCACTATGTGATTGTGAGGCATCTGTAACAATTTTTCAGGCGCATTTACGTTAACAGACAAAAAAATTTTTTATTTTGAAAGTTAATAAACCGTTAAAAACCTGTTTTTTTTTCAAAAGTAATCAATTAAAACCGGTCCTGAATTTTGTAATCGGTTGCATCACTAATTGAAATACCGTTGACATAAAAAAAAACCATTACTTCGTTTTATTAATGGCAATCTGTGTGCACGCAATTTGTCCCAGTTTCATGTGGGTAAGATGTATTTTCAATTTAGTATCAGCATTACCAAGCTTCAGAAAAACCGAGACCCATCCTGTTCGAACTTTACATGGATATTTGTTGGTACTTTCAGAATAAATATTATGCGTTATTTTCCAGTATAAACTTAACTTGTACAATAAGCAAACTATATCACACAAAACGCCACCAAGATTGCAGGATATAGAGTCAAATACACAATTTTAATGAATTATAAAGAATAACTGCTACATGACAGACTGAGATTCCGCCAAAAACTCCTTAATTCCATTTATTCTTTTGGAAAAAGCAAAGGTTAGATCAAATCAGATCATGCAGCTAACTAAAGCTAACAGTTTAAAATCAATGGTCATAACATAATTTTATGAAATTATATTTTGAAATAATATTAATTAGCCAACAAAACAAACACAAATAAATATTTGTGTCAGGAACTTATTTACACAAAAAATTTTAAATAAACTTTTTAAGTTCTTAATTAGTAATTATCAACAAAAAATAGCTGCGTTTTCATAAAGAAAACCTAAAATACAAATCAGCAAATTACTACAAAACTCTTTTGAGAACAGAAAATTGACACTGGCAAATGCTTCTTCTTTGTTAAAGTGAAAAAAGCACTAATTCAGTTACGTAAAATGTGTACGAAAATATTTCATTTTAGTCAATAAGCTTACTGTGTTTAAATCTATTTATTGATAAGGTTTATTACTTGTATATTATAATTTATTTATTAAGTGCCATTTTTTTCTATGGACTTTCTTAAAATTACATTTGTGTGATGTCCAGGTACAATGCAGGCTGCTAATTCATTGGGAGTTATTGCTTCCAAAAGTTTTATCTCTGTCATCAAGAAAGGAGTTTGTGCACCACAAATTGGACAAATACGACAAACTCATTTGCCGGCTCCAAGTCCAAATGAAAAACGCCCATACTCACCTTTTCAAGATGCGAGTAATATGGCAGAGTTGACTGTGGCCAGACTTGATGACTTGTTAAACTGGGGTAGAAAAGGATCCATGTGGCCCATGACATTTGGTTTGGCATGTTGTGCTGTTGAAATGATGCATATCGCAGCACCTCGTTATGACATGGACAGGTACTAAAATTAATAGTGGTAATACCTAACTAATATGTAAAAAATTAACTCTTAATTTAGAACTTAAAATACAGTTTAATTAAAAGAATGAACTAGAGAATGGTTAAAAACTAGCTTTTGGCTCTGACTCCATCTGTTTTGATTTTAAAATTGTATCTAGATAAAGATAGCATATCTTCATAAAGTTTTCTCCAAGATTTTTGAAGAACCACTATTCTCTAATATATCAAATGGATCTCTTATGATTTAGCCTACATAAGCTATGAAAATTAGGATTTTCATGGTTTGGTTACAAAATATTGTATTTTTTTAAAGTTACATAAAAGCTAAGAATATATTACTTTTATATATTATTGTGAAAAAAACTAAACAACTACATCAAAATATTTTGTGTTCAGGAGGAGTTTGTAAACACAGATAGTAGTGGAAAACAAGTTTATTTTATATTATGATTCCAAATATTTTATTAAAGATTGTTTCTTTGATTGAATGTTTTCCTGAATAATAATAATAAAAATAAAGCCTTTATTTCCCAAATATTTCTCCTTACTAGTAGTTTAAACTCTAAAGATAATAGATTAATAGTCTTTAGATTTAAATTTACACATAAACATGTTGAATTGTTGTTGCTTCAAATATTTACCAAAGTGTGAAAATGTATATTTTCCATACCAGCTTTATAAGTGACTGGCTACAATGGTGGTACTAAATATGGAATAAAAATATAGTCTTGGATTTTAATAAGTGTAAATATGAAGTATTTATACAATAATTGGGAAAGTGTATTTGTTTAGATGGATAATGAAAATTTTAGATATGGTGTAGTGTTCCGTGCATCACCTCGTCAGGCAGATGTGATGATTGTTGCTGGAACTCTGACGAATAAAATGGCACCCGCATTAAGGAAAGTCTATGATCAAATGCCTGACCCGAGATGGGTTATTTCAATGGGCAGCTGTGCTAATGGTGGTGGATATTACCATTATTCTTATTCCGTTGTAAGGTATATCATTCAAGTTCTATCCTAGTGATAATAAACTGCTAAAAGTGTAGCTGATTAATAGCCTATACTTTAGCTAAATGATGTCAGAAAAAAAGTCTTTATTAAAATAGGTTACATATATCAAAGGAATAATTTGTTACTTTTTATGTGTAAATCTGATAAATACTATATTTTTCAGAGGATGTGACCGCATAGTTCCTGTGGATATTTACGTACCAGGTTGCCCTCCAACAGCTGAGGCGTTATTATATGGTGTTCTTCAATTACAAAAGAAAGTAAAAAGAATGAAATCCCTTCAAGTATGGTATAGAAAGTAGTTTTATCTCAATGTTCAATCTAAAGCAATCTAAGATCGTTACTTATTTGAAGCAGTCAATAGAATATAGTGATAGAATTGTTATAGATTTTATTTTTTATGCATAAAAATTTTGTGTTTCATCTATGATCATATAATTGATGACAATTAAACATATTAGCTGAATTTTTATTACCACAAACTTCCTCAACAATGATGTATCAAGCAAAAACTTGAGATAAAAGTTTTAGACTTTTAATAAATAAATACATGAAAATGTTACTTAAAAATATAACACAGTAAGTATGTCATCCAGAATTTGGAAATGTTACGTTTAATACTGTCTTTAATGTCAGAGTAATACTTGTTACTTTTTTTTTTACAAAATTAATTGTGACTTTATTTAACATTGGTTTTATTTTTAATAATTTATTTGATCTAAAAATACCAACCCCCTAAGCGTTTGAAAATATCAACAGTAAACTAATGTATTATATACCTTCCCATGAATATATAGATTCACCTGATTACGAATAGTAAAAATAGGCTTTTTTTGAAATCATTTTAAAATATTTTTTTCCTTAATTGTGAATCAATAAACAAGAATTGAAAAAGAACTGAGTTTTATTTTATTCTGTACTATACTAAAATTATGGCGTCCTTTAATGGTATTATTGATCATTCCAGTAAAGACTTAATATCTATATCCATAGTCATTACACTTTTCTGTTCAAGGGCAACATAGGTCATTGTGGGGCAGTGGCGAAGCGTGAAACAAATCGTCGGTAAAGACGAAGCATAAAAAATCTACCTGTTCGTCATACTTCTTCCTCTTGAAGAATTACAGTAATGAATGATGGATGCTTGTGCTGCTGAGCGAAGATATCCAGTTATGCCTATTGCCATGCCTTCAGCTCTCGCCCACAAAGATACGGTGAAGCTGTTAAAGACCCTTCCGGTCCAACAGCATTAGCTAGGTTTAAAAAAAAACTCGTGATCGTAGATTTTAACTATTTAATTTTAACAGGATGCTGCGAGATGGCGACTTACGCGAAACGAAAAATAACGATTAGTTACGTGATACATAAAATACCTAATACTGATTGATTTTTTTCCCTTCATACTAGATACAATTAATACAAAATCCTGGCTTCTTCGGCATTGAAATTGACACATGATTATAATCGACCAAACTAAAATAGAAAGTAAATCCATCATTTGGTGTAGTGAAATAGTGACATCTTTTGAGAGATTAGTTAGCATATTATCCTCTTCAGATGAAGTAGCTTATTAGACAGTTTTCTAGTATATCAGTAGATAGCGCTTTTCCTAGCAATTTTTCAAGCAAGTGCTTGAGTTTTTATGAAATATATTTTGCTTTTCCTTAGTATTAAAAACATTTTAAGGCAAAAATAGTGATTATCAAACTACATTTTCTGATTTTACAGATTAAAGAATAAAAATACGATCCACAGGCGGATATCTAAAGCTATAGTCATTACATTCACTTTATTAATTTCTATCTGATTTTCAACTTTTTAAATTAAAAAAATCATAAATGTAACAGCTTTTAGACATACAAATTATGTGTTTCGTATATACATACACCTATTATCATATACCTATATCGTATATATTTCATCCATACTATTTATAGCCACATTAGAGTCGATAATAAGCAAGCTTGACTGGTATGAATGTGTTTAAACCACCTACGTTTTACTTACCTAAACAACTACCAAGAGATTGAGCGCAGCAGAGCCCAGTTAACATGGAGTAAATAATGGAACCTTAAAGAAATATTTAATAGAAACATTGTAAACTATCATTTTCTAGAAGAAATAAAAGGCTTTTTTTATTTTATTTTTTTTATTTACTTATATATATACATACAATTTACCGAAAAGTTCCATTCTATCTCACTTTCGACCATCGTCTTTATGATAGTCGGGCCCAATCGTTGCGTTCAGGTCACGACGTGACGAGTCTCATGCAGGACGGACTGCCAACGTGTTGTCTCGCCCGCAGCCACAATAATTGTCCTTTGATGACACTTTTCGGTCTATACGACACAGGTAGCTCCCAAAACATCGGTGTATCGAGAGCTTCTGTGGCACATGGGGAATTGGGATCAGTATCGCCAAAATTACGCAAACAAAACCAACAAGTACTAATGCTGTTAATACACGTGCGGACCGGATCGTGGACATGGTATGTCGAGCGGCCGAGGTCATCAGTCGCCTAAATAGGGATGGGGAATAAGAATTTTCAAAAAGACCAATTTTTTTTGAATCGATCACAAAACATCGATGTCCAAGAGATCGATAATTTTTTTACTTGACTTTTTATTCGTAAATGTGAGCGAAATTACACTATAATCATCATTTATTGCAAAAACTGTTTGCAATTTTTTTATTAACAGTACTAAAGGTCATCAATAGAAACTAAACAAAAAAAATAATAATGCCTAACCTACTAAGGAAAAATGATACTGAACTGTTTTATTTTTGCCTATTTACAGATGATCATCATGTTATAGAAAACAAAAAGACGCTCTAATAATCGACATTTTATTAGTTTGAAAAATCGATCTTTTGGACCTTGATGATTTGTGAATCGATTCAAAAATCGATCATTTTCAGAAAGGATACATCCCTACTCAGGGGGGGCTGATAACATCGGCCGCCCGCCGTACTATGTTCGCGGTCCGGCCCGTACGTGTGTTGACATCATAAAAACACTAATCACAGTACGAAATAAAAATTAATCCCAAATAAATTATCTAATGTAGGTTTCAAAATAAAACTATTGTCTGAAGATAAGGCTTAATTTTATTTTTCTTAGAATTTTATATATCTAACACTGTTTTTCTAACTAATACGATAATCAAATACAAACAGTGAAGCGCAAGATTATACACTACTCGACGCTAGATGTTTTTTTTTTTATTATTGAAATTAAACTATCTTCAGACTCTGGGTCCGCACCTTTTTTTATATTGTAGATTTAAATTGACTTGCGTCGGAAAAAAATGCCTATAATAGCAATTCAAGCAGCTATGCAGTTAGTAATCTTTCGCATATGTGAGCTTAAATCTACTTCTATTAAATTTTTTATATCTATATGTTAAATTATTTTGTTATTATTAATTAATTAATTACATAATTATTACTAGAATTTTTATTATTATTATTATTATTATTATTTTTATTAACGGTCGTAACAAGCCAAGCAGAACTAGGTCCGTGTCCGCATAGTTACCTCATAGTTTGGGTTTGGGCAATTATTGCTTGTATGACCTTTTGGTCTCCATGTTTTATGGCCATCTTGAAATTATAATCCGCGACGCTAGATGTTGAGATAAAACATTTCGGTTGCATAGTGTTCGACTTTATAAGAGAAACGACTGATTAGTTTTAATGCTTTATTCTGACTGGCTCATATCGGCGCATGACGCAGCGTACGTAGTATGTGTACGTATGTATATATCATCGTATCATTATCCTACACCCTGAATTATGAAACCTGGTAAAACAAAAAAAAAAAAAACTTAAGTTCTATGCCTAGGACCATGGCGATATATTAGACTCTGAATGGGCCTCATTACTCTCAAGTCGAGACTGCAGGTTGTTATTAGCATGACGACTGTCAAGGGATACTACTTGTAATAATGATGTAGCAAAATTTTTTTATCAGCAGTTTCATAATATTAAATTATAAGCAAATAAAATGAAGCCTTATGTTAAAGTCACAGAGTGCTATTTTGAAACAAACATTAGAAAACATAACCGTGGATAAATTTTATATTGTGATTGATTCTTCATTAGTAGTTGTAAGTTTTGTTTGTGTGATTTGGGCGGTATTAGTACCGTCACTATGAGACATATGAATCACTTCCACTTATTTCTTTTTCCCATCCGAAAGACACCCGTATAATTTGCATGTCATAATTTCTAATGTGTAAGTGTAGTGAAGTGTAATAGAATTTCATATAAACTTAAAAATTGGCGTAGGTAATCACCAGGTACAATGCAAGCTACTAATTCACTGGGAGCTATTGCTTCCAAAAGTTTTATTTCTGTCATCAAGAAAGGAGTTTGTGCGTCATTAGCTGGACCGCTGCGAGAAATTCATTTACCGGCTCCGAATCCGAATGAAAAACGGTCATACTCACCGTTTCAAGATGCGAGTAACATGGCAGAATTGACGGTGGCAAGACTTGATGACTTGCTAAACTGGAGTAGAAAGGGATCCATGTGGCCCATGACATTTGGTTTGGCTTGTTGTGCTGTTGAAATGATGCATTTCGCAGCACCTCGTTACGACATGGACAGGTATCAAAATCATAGTGATAATACTTAGCTGTCGATATGAAAATGTAAACAGTAAATAGTTTAACTAATAGCTAATAGTTTGGGCTTAAATGTTAGGGTAATGTTCTAATTTACCTGTACACCTGGCGGTTTAATTATCGTACCGAAATGTTTCAACGCAAATTGGGCTTTGATTTATACTTACTAAATAGCAGTTTTGAATGGGACCTTTGAAATGGAAATTTACAGGATCTAACAATTCATAGCACATTTATATCTATACTAATAAATAAAAAGAGGGCGCTACTGTTAACGTGTTTAAGTAAGTTCTGTAATCTTTTCATTATCAAAATTAGAAAACGCTTTACTTCCGCACAAAAATATACTTTATACTTGAAGTGATTAGTAATTGACCAAAAAAAGTATTATTACTGTGGAAATCCGGCCGTTTTAAACATATATAACAACTTTGTAAAAACCTGGCGAGTAACGGATTTTAAGAAAACCATCAAAAATGTGGAAGACACTGAGCATCATGAAAAAATAACATAATATCCAGGTCAGTAGATGTGAATACAATATCATTTAACAGTGTAAAAAGAGTTTGGTTAAAATCCCTAAATATATGTAGGTAATCACGAAAGTGAATAAGCAAAAAAAAAAAAAATAACAAACAAAACTTAACAAAAGTTTGCAACTGTCACCATCTTACGTCAAGACTTGGAATTACATGATCTGTCAAGATACGTGCCATCGAATATCGATCAACAATTATAGTGTTGCTCCTAATTACCACTAGAGGTCAGTACTAGTCTTTAACATGGAAGATATGATGAATATTTTAAAAACCATACAAGCCGATATACATAAGCAAAAACAAGATATGAAAGAAATGGAAAATAATATTAAAGAGTCTATAAATAAAAATTTTAACGAAAAATTTAACCTTATTGAAATAAGAACCAACAAGCTTGAAAAGAAAATTGAACATCAACAAAAAAAAACTATTGATATTCTAGATAAAAAAATAAGGAAGAAAAATTTAATTTTCTTTGGGGTTGAAGAAAAAGAAAAAGGTTATGAAGATATCGTACAAATTATTTTAGACATTATTAGAAACAAAATGGAAGTAACGTGTGAAAAGTGGGAAATTGAAAGTGTAGCTAGAATGGGAAGAAAAACAGGAAAGATCAGACCAGTAATAGTAATACTTACAACATTAAGTAGGAAAATAGAGTTACTTAGAAATAAAAAGTTCCTGAAAAACACAGATATCTATATAAAGGAGGACTACCCTCAGCATGTATTGCAAAAGCGAAAAGAGCTTCAAGGAGACTTAAAAAGAGAGATAGAAGCGGGAAATAAAGTGGTTCTGCGTTATGATAAAATAGTAAAGTTGAGTGGTAAGGATTTGGGGGAACCAACATATACAGTAAAACACTTAACCAAAAGATTTTTGTCGGAATCTCCAGAATCTGAAAAAGAAACAACAGAAACAGTTAACATTGAAGAAAGGACAAAACAAGCACCTAAAAAGAATAAATCGAACAATATCACCAACTTCTTACGGCCATCGCAACATAAACCTGTAAGTTACGCTACTACAAATCGCACTGTTGAAAATTCTCAAAAAAACTAAGTAGTGCCTCCTCACCTTCTCCAAGCCGGCCGGTCACCGTGGAGAAGTTAGACCAAAACCCCCTAAGCATAACAAAACATAATATGAACATCACTACAAACTATAATCAAACACAGAGTTTTTATATAGCATCTATTAATGTCAGAACTCTACTTTCTGACTGTAGGCTTATAGAATTTAACAATGCGGTTAAAGCAATAAAATGGGATATTATAGGCTTATGTGAAACTAGAAGAGGAGAGGAAACTATAGAAGAATACACTGATTTCATCTTATATCATACAGCAGGTTCTAATGGTAGGAATGGAGTCGGGTTCATAGTGAAAAAGTATTTAAAAAATAGTATTGTGAGTTTTAAGCCATTTTCCGATCGAGTAGCAACGTTAGAAATTAAACTTATAAACAATGCCATATGGACATTTATTCAGGTATATTCTCCAACAGAAGCATATACGAATGAAGAGATAGAGCTTTTTTATCAAGCAGTGGAGTCTGCATTGGAATCTGTTAAGAGCAAACCCATTATCATACTAGGAGACTTTAATGCGAAAATCGGACACATGCAAAAAGGAGAAGATATGGTATTTGGAAAATACTCCTATGGGAAAAGAAGTCCACACGGACAGAGACTAGTAGAATTTGCTCTTGAACACAATTATAAGATTGTGAATAGCATGTTTAATATCAAGAGCCATAAAAAATGGACGTGGAGATCTCCAAATGGTATGCAACTGAATGAGATTGATTATATTCTCACAAATAAACCGGAACAAGTTCAAAATTTTAATATAATACAAAATCTGAACTTCAATACTGATCATAGAATGATAAGATGCAGGTTATACGTGAAAAATCAAATGTCTAGGAAACATATAAAATCTACTAACTACATTAGAAACCTACCATTAGTAGCAACAGAAAACGAACAATACTGGGAAAATAAATTTACGGCTGCAATATCTAAAGTAGATGGAATACAAAATAAATATAACGCATTGGAAACTGAATTACAAAGTGTTATACTAAAACAATTACCTAAAAAGATAAATATAAAAAATAAGTATATTAACCAAAAAACAGAAAACCTTTTAAGGCAAAGAAACAATTTATTTAAAGAAAATAGGACAAATATAATTAAACAGGAAATAACAAAAATTAGTAAAGAAATAAATAAAAATATACGGCAGGAAAAGAAAAACCATAGAAAAAAGGTATTTGAACAATTTATAAACAAAACCGGAGCTCTACGTAAAGCATACAAAGAACTATCAGACAAATCAAAATGGGCAGCAACCATAAAGAATAAACGAGGACAAGTTTTGAGCAGACGCCCAGATATAATAAGAGAAGCAACAAATTACTACAGAGAACTATATGCAGCCAAAAACAATTTTTCTCAACAAAGTGAGCATAGAAACATTGTGAATGTAGATGAAATATCACATTTTCTTGTATCCGAAATTGCTGCTGTAATTAAAACGCAAAAGAACGATAAAGCTCCTGGAAATGATCATATCACTAATGAGTTTCTCAAATCCTTTAGTGCTCCATTGCAAAAACCATTACAACTATTATTCAACGATATTCTAGAATTCGAAAATACACCAGAGCAGTGGTCTAAATCAACAGTTGTATTGATGCATAAGAAAGGAGATCGCTGCGATTTAGCAAATTACAGGCCCATCAGCTTAATGACGAACTTATATAAAATATTTTCGAAATTAATATTGAATCGGCTTTCAAGTATTTTAGAAGAGAATCAACCACGAGAACAAGCGGGTTTCCGAAAAAAATATTCGACAGTAGATCACATACAAGTAGTTACCCAAATAATAGAAAAGGCTAATGAGTATGGCATAACCTTGTATATATGTTTCATTGATTACATGAAAGCTTTTGATTCCTTACAGTTTGATGCAATCTGGACGGCATTAAAACAACAAGGTATTAGCTTAAAATATATCAACCTGATTCGCAGTGTATATGAAAAATGTCAATGTAAAATACGTTTAGAAAGAGTAGGTAACGAGTTCCCAATCCAAAGAGGAGTGAGACAAGGAGATCCTTTGTCCCCGACAATCTTTTCAGCAGTTCTCGAAGCAGTATTCCGAAATTTAAATTGGGAAAATAAGGGATTAAAGATAGATGGAGAATTCCTTAGTCACCTTCGATTCGCTGATGACATCGTGTTATTTGCCGAAAACGCAATTGTACTTGAAACCATGATCAGCGAACTAACGACAGAAAGTAAAAAAGTAGGACTCCTTCTAAATTCATCAAAAACAAAAATACTTACTAACGGAGAGATGCATGACATAATAATTCAAGGTGAAACAATAGAATACGTGAAAGATTATATTTATCTCGGGCAACAAGTATCATTTGAAAACTGTACGGAACAGGAGATACAAAGAAGAATTGCTATAGGCTGGCGAAAATATTGGAGACTAAAAGAAATCATGAAAAATACAGAAATAGACATAAATATAAAAAATAAAGTATTTGAAATTGCCGTGCTACCTTGTTTGACCTGTGGCTGCCAAACATGGTCTCTCAGAAAACAAGACGAGGAAAAACTTGCTATCTGCCAGAGAAGAATGGAAAGAAGTATCTTGGGATTAAAATTAAGTGATAGAGTAAGTAACAAAAACATAAGATTAAAAACAAAGGTAACTGATATAAAAAGAAGAATAAGGGAAACGAAATGGAAATGGGCGGGACACATTTGTCGAATAGACAAAACTAGGTGGACCAAAAAGGTCACGGAGTGGACTCCGATTGATAAAAAAAGGAAGAGAGGAAGACAGAGAAAGAGGTGGCGAGATGTCTTCTCGGAGAGATGTGGACCTAACTGGATGACGCTAGCCAGGGATCGAGATGTTTGGAAGACCTTAGGGGAGGCCTACGCCGCTGAGGCGACTAATACAACAATATAATTACAATAATGTAATATTGTAAATTGTATTAATCATTGTATCAGATTCCTTCTTGTATTAGAATTAAAGGCTTTTTTATTTTATTTTTATTTTAATAAATAAAATTGAAGTGTCTGTTTGTAATGTTAAAATTATTATTTTTTACTAAATAGATATGAATGTTTATACGATACCTATACCAAAAATACATTTTTTTAAAATATTTGTCTGTTGTTTGTAATGGGTAATCTACGAAACGGCTGGGCCGATTTTAACGGGACTTATTTTTGGTTGATAGGTGAAGTTACAGCTCGTATCTTAGGATACTTCTGTTTTTTCAATAAATAATTACGGTTCCGCGTAAAGAAAATAAAAATTAAGAAATAATTTCAAAAAAAGTTTGATCGTCTGTTTTTTACTCACAACGAACGACAATTGCTTGAATTTGTACCTCTTAGTAGGTACAAAAAGAGTTTGGGAAAATAATTAGGGTTCTGAGCAAAAAAAAATAAAAACTGTATAATGCATTAAATAATGTATGAAACACGAGGACAAAGCTAGTTAAAAATAAAAACCAAAAATATATATTTTTTTTAATTTAGAAACTGATTAATTTTTATAATGTATAGAAAATCAAATGATGTGCAAGGTATGTAATAAAAAAAATTAACAAAGGTTTCGTCTCCTACGAATAGAACATTAAAAATTAAAAATGGCGAACTTCTAAGTCTAGCTAAAGGACTTATTCTGAAATACACTTTCCATAATACAGCAAGAGTCTTTATGTACTTGGTATGAAAGGTAGGACATAGACATAAGACGTAGCAAGGTGCTTTGACCACAATATCACTTGATGTTAAGTGACGATAAGATCCAAGATTGTAAGCATACTAAACCTACAAGAAACTGGTTCTCAAGTGATGCTGCCGGAACGCAACTATTGGTATGTCAAACTTGAGAGCGAGCATTATTAGAAAATATCCTACCACCATACTATGGTTTCCTCACGATGTTTTTTCACTGTAAGCTCAATCTGATTAAAGGGTTGGGATAAGTGCGACTGAAACTAGATCCATTGGCGCGAAATCTGACCACACTACTAACTGTGATCCATCATCGCTTCAAATACCCTCTAAATACGGAATTACAGATTATTCATAATTAACTGACGTAGCTATTGAACTGGTAATTATGTTATAAGTAACTTACTGCTATTAAATTTTAGATTTTTTTTAAATATATTAGTTTATTTAAAAGGGAGACTAAATTTGTAGATATGGTGTACTATTCCGTGCATCACCTCGTCAGGCAGATGTAATGATCATTGCTGGAACTTTGACGAATAAAATGGCACCCGCATTAAGGAAAGTCTATGATCAAATGCCTGATCCGAGATGGGTTATTTCAATGGGCAGCTGTGCTGGCTATTACCATTACTCTTATTCTGTTGTAAGGTAAATGAGATTAATATTATCTAAATCTTTCCTTGACACGATAAAATTTTAATATTCATTGTTATTCATAAAAAATAATAAGTGTGTATGTATGTAAAAATAGGTTGAAATATCAAGCTGATAAGTTATCTGATATTCAATTAATCATCAATATAATATTCATTTATCAGGTTTTATCTTATAAATTTTTTTCAGAGGGTGTGACCGCATAGTACCAGTGGATATTTACGTACCAGGTTGCCCTCCTACAGCCGAGGCTTTATTATATGGTGTTCTTCAATTACAAAAGAAAGTAAAAAGAATGAAATCCCTTCAAGTATGGTATAGAAAGTAACTTAGTATTCTTTAATCAGTAATTGGAGCAGTTAAAACAATAAATTACTACCTATAGGGAGTTGCGTAACTATACCATCTGAGGCCCGTGTCAAATTCGTTGGATGGTGCCCCAGTAAAAATTGACACGTTGTAATTTGATTTTAATAAATAGATGTATAAGAAATAGATGTTTTTTTATTTGTTACATTACTTTATTATGGCAGTTCGCCTGTTTTCGAATGAAATGTACCCTTTTAATAACCAAGGTAAATTTTTCTCAGATAATTCATAGAAAATGACATTTTCCTTGACGAACACTAACGTAGTATTAATGAAAATGTTTGTGTTCGCTCTTCAGTAGCTATTAAAGTTACGCGAGTAATAGCTAAACACGTGAAACTGGCTTATGAACATTTACATAATTTGCAGATATTTATTTAATGTTGTTTCCTGTTTAAAATAAGCCTTGAGAGCTTTCCTTATTTTCGCGGTGTGTGAAATATCCTTAAATAGTATTGCTATTTATACTTCGTTTTAATACTCGAAAATCAAACTATAATTCACTTAAATTAAATGACTACTTTAGTCACTCGTAATTAATCTTTTGTCATAATTTATTCAACCTTCTACCCTAATTTTTGGGAGACACAAAATGGGAAAACATGCAACCAGACCAGTCAGAGCTACCAACTCCTGAACGAATGGGACTTTATGAATTACATAGTGAACGGACTGTATGTAGAAAAGGAATGTTATTAAAAATATGCAAAGCCCGTAAATCCTCAACCCACCTCCCCTTCTAATGATTACGTTTTAACGTCCCCACGCTAGCGTTTAAAATTTTTGAGGTTTTTTGCGGCTGAGTACCTTTGTGGTTGATTGAGATGTTATATATACTTAAAACACACACACACATATATATCTATTTAAGGAAATTGGGGTTGCTTTGAACTCAAAATTACTGAACATATCGGGATGGGACTACTTGCATTCTACGCGGAATTATTTTTTTGTATTCCATCCCTTTCTCATTTTATTTTTCAATTTACTCTTCTTCTTATATAATGTCAATCTGTGTAAACACAATTTGTGCTAGTGTCACGTGGGTAAGACGTATTTTCAATTTTGTATCAGCAATATCAAGCTCCAGTAAAACCCCAACTGGGGAGGCGCTTGACGCCATTGCCAGCGCGATTCATTGACACTGAACATGCTTTAAACATTACAAGCACAACACTGCACACTCACTCCTGCATATAACACGTAGGTAATGGGTCCTGTAGAAAAAATAAAAATGTAGGGCAGAGCTAAATTTAAAATTCCGCGGAATTTATTACACCCATGTAACGGCCAAGCCGAGGTTCGTACCGATTTGGTAATCCTTGTGCTTGTTACCTTTTTTGGCGTGAGTGCCTTCAGCTCTCGCTCACTAAGCCACGGTGGAGCTGTAAAGGCCCTTCCGGTTAACAACATTAGCTAGTTAGAAAAAAAGCTCCAGCAAAACGGTGGCTCATCTTGCTTGAACTTTTCCTACACCTCAGAATATATTATTATGTTAAGCGTAATTTACTATAATAAACTTAACTTTACATGAGAACCAAATTATATCACACAAAACGCCACCTAGATTACATGATATAGAGTCGAATACACAAGTTTAATGAATCAAAGAAAATAACTACTACATGACAGACTGAGCTCTCGCCAAAACCCCAATAATTTATTTATTAAAGGCACATTATAGCAGTGCTGCTAGGTAAAAAAAAACAACATTTACAAAAAAGTCGTATATTTAAGAGTTTTGAACAAAAAAATTGTACCTATTTTATTCATAGATTTATTATTAATTATTGGTATATTTTTGCGCTAGATGCTTTTTTTCCTCTGACACAGGAAGTTCATTTCTTCTCTTGCAGTCTTCACATAGCATAAATTCGGAGGTGCCGACAAGGCTCCATGGAAAGTTCCATCAGGATGGGCCACCGTTTCTGGAGCTTGGTATAGCGCTGATACAAGATTGAGAATACAACTTTTTTTTTTTTTTATTAAAAATGTGTTACCACCCTGGGTTCGAACCTCCCGACCTTTCAGTTGTACCGTCTATGAGATACGTGGATTAGTCCACCGGGTAACCACGCTCTCACCGGGGTAACCACGCTCTCACCGGGGTAACCACGCTCTCACCGGGGTAACCACGCTCTCACCGGGGTAACCACGCTCTCACCGGGTTAACCACGCTCTCACCGGGGTAACCACGCTCTCAGAATACAACTTACCCACATGACATTGGCACAAATCGTGTGTACATAGATTGCCATTATCTAAGTAGAAATAGAATCAATTCTTGTCTAGTACGTTACCGTACGGTTACTTCAGAACAGCACAGGTAAAATGAAAAAGTTACTTTCAAATAAACATTTCAAACTATAAAGGAGGGGAAAAGGGATGGGATTAATGAGGTATATAAAAAATCATGTTGGTATAAAAATCAAAAGTTTTAATGGTATTTTCTGAATCGCACCAAGCTTTCATTTACCTTTTTAGTATACAGTATGGTTTTATGTAAACAATAATACACTCGTTAGTTGGCTCTGTGTGAGATTTAAGAGCACGAAACAACATAATTTAATAATATGAGTGCCTTACGAAGACAGATAAATCTTATTTTGTCTGACTCTATGCCCTTCGTTATTACTCGATGGCACAATGAGCTTCCTAATTAATTATACAAGATTTGAAATACCTAAAAAAACCTTTGTCATGTAGTTCCTTTGGATTGGAAAAAACGTTTAATCTATTTTATTACACAAATACGAGAATATAATATATTGTAATAATTAATCTAAACACTTGGGGTATTGACACTACTTTGAAGTCAGACAAAATGTTCTTTTTCTTTCTCACAGTACAATAATATCACATACTTTTTAAATGCATAACATCAAATTATAAATTGTTATTATTATATTAAATGAATTCTGTACTAACACATGTGTTCATCACAAACAGGAGTATAAATAAATAAATAAATAAAACTCCACTGGTACAATTGAAAAACCATTGAGATGTTTGTTTTTAACGGAAGTGCAATTAAACTCCCGATATACAAAATAATAATTTATGGGATTTTTTTCTTCTTCTTCTTTGTATGACGTTAAATAAACCGAATCTATATTATAACACTAATTTACACGCTAATATTTACAGTTATTTATAGGTTTTTATATAATATATAAATATGTATAATTGTATCGATATCGAATTTCGATAATCGTATCCTTCACATAATCAGCGATTTCATGTATAATTAACTAATCATGGTCACAATAACAATGTCATAGATATTTAAATGTAAATAAACAAGCAGTAGTGTAGAGGCGGGCGCGCTCTCATATTGCACTTGTCGAGACGGACACCTCCCCCCAGACACATTACAATAATAAATAATTCTCTAAACCGATAATGCAAAACGATACACTTTCCAATTATTAATTCATACTCTCACTTGCGACGTCATTTACTCTACAAGTCTATGTACAAAACGGAGGGGGGGACACGGCGGCCGCGCCGCGGTACTATCATCGCGGCTCCTCCTTCTTGAGCAGGTCGAGCGGTGCGAGCGGGGCCAGCGGCGGCGCCAGCGGTGCCAGCGGACCGAGCGGCGCGTGCCCGCCGAGCGGCGCCAGCGGCCCGTGCGTCGGCAACCCTCGGTGCAGCAGCGGGCTCGCCTTCAGCTGCTGGTGGTGTGCGTACGCGCTCAGCATCTTAGCGCGGTCTTCCTCGGCGCGTATCGCTGCTTCGACAATGGGTGCAAACCGCATATGCTGCAGGGGATCGAACGCGCGGTACGGGTCCCAAGGGTGCGGCGGCGGGTAAGCGGGCAGCTGCGGCGGTGCGTGCCGCGGCATCTCTTTGCGTTCCTCCTTAAGCGTGTCCGTGGTACCGTTGCGTAACGGCGACCGTGTACGCGCTCGCTCTAGTTCGCGGTCGCGCTGGTCGCGTTGCTCTCTGGCCTTGCGTCGCTCGCGCTCGTCGCGTTCCCGACGCTCGCGCTCTTCCCGTTCCCGGCGAGCGCGCTCTCGCTCCTCGTGATCGCGGCGCACCTCGGCGGCGGCGGCGACGGAGCTCGGCGGTCTCGTTCGCCAGGCGTCGTGTAACGCGCCCAGCGACTGTGCGTGGTGTACACCGTGGAGCGAGGAGGACAGCGCGAGGTCGCGCCCGTACGCCGTCAGACCGAACGTCGGTGGCGCCGCTGGATACGCACCAGGACCATAGCGGCCAAACGGAGAAACACCTAGAGAGAAGAACATCACGGTAATTATGTGTGGGTCCAATTTTTCAATGTTTTTAGATAAGTCTATTTCCGTTTTTTTTCAGTTCGGTTTAAGGTCTAGCTTCTCAACGTGGGCGATAATGTGCCTTGTGGAAGGGCCCCAGAAACCCAGACAAAATTAGGTGGCATTGGAGAAATATTGAAAGCGTCTTTAGAATAATTGTTTATCTGGCAGCCAAAGTTATATTGAGATATAGTTGATATAATAACTAATAAGTTATAATCGAGTTTAGACATGCCTGATATACAACGATGTATCGAAAATATCGATAGTTGCTATTCGATGCATCAAATCAATCCTATTAATTGGTTAATTTCAAACTTAACGATGCATCGAGAAAACGTACATGTTATTTGAATGGAAAGGATTAGATTTAAAATGAAATAAAGAGGGAGGAGGAAGTATTTTCGCCACGTACAAAATCATATTACACTTTTCCTTTTGATAGCTAATCGTCGAGTTATTGGTGGAATAATGCTTATATGAAGTTAAATTTTTTGAGTGCTTACCGAGGTGCGGATGGTGTGGTGGTAGATAAGGCGAAGGCGGCAATTCGTATGGCGACCGATATGCTGGCGGAGGCGGAGGGCCAGCTGTGGGAAACGCACGCAACTTGTCTTTGTCTTGCATACTCGACACGACATTACCACCACCACCGGCCTTCTCCTTTTGCTGATGGTTGTAGATTTCCCACGCGATCCTCACGTGCATCGCGTTCCACTTTCCAGTTTTCTGTTTACGAATTAATTATTTAAAAATGTTACATTTGAACAAAAACAAAAACAAAAAAAAACACATTTTTTTATACAGGTGAAATTGAAATTAATGGCAATAATTAAACCCCGGAGCTTGTAATTAACACTCAGAAACATTTTTAAATATGTTTTAGTGGATTAAAAATATAGAACATGCATTATAATTTTAAATATAAAAATAGGGTAGACGTTTTGCAGCGCTCGAAAACCCCGTAACTATGTAGGTAATAATATCAGCTGATGTTTTTTTTTTTTTAACCTTTCTAACGCTGTTGACCGGAAGGCGCCTTCACAGCTTCACCGTGACTTTGGGGGCGAGTGCTGAAGGCACTCAGCCGCAAAATCAGCTGATGTGTGCGTGCGCGAGTGGGGTCATCGACCGCCGAATACTCGTCGCACGGTTTTGATACTTAATGGTTTCGGCATAAAGCGAGCGTGACGGGACGGGACGCGAGGTCTCTATAAAATACATCACGTCGACGCGAACCGAGCGCGATCTCTTCTATAGTCCAAGCCCGCCCACTGAGTGGCGCAACCATCAATTATATATATATATAGAGTTCGATCCCCGGGTCGGGTCAAGTGATATTGGGTTTTTTCTACTCAGTATCGTCCCGGAGTCTGGAATCTGTGCCCGATATGGCGACAGGCTCGCCCCCTGTCACATCTGGGACGGAACTAAGCTCGGCGAAATGTGGGTGGTGTAGTTCGCTACTTCACTTCTGTCTAACCCTTCGGGGATAACAGGCGTGAGCATATGTATGTATGTATATACATAATATTTTTTAATTATATTATTTTTTAATTTGTACTTATTAAGAATCACAATTTTAAGGTCTAATTTAATTATAGGCATTGATTTCAAAGTCACCCTGTATGTCATATATGCGAACAATATGTTAATAATAGAAGAAGCATGCAAGAAGTAGTGATGTGCAATAAAGATGAAGAAGAGACCTACCACAATCGCGGGTCGTGCTGGCAGTTTAGAAGCGGAGTCGCTAGCGGCCGACACTACGGGCTGTTAACATGATGCGATGCGATATTAATGATCACAGCAACATAAAATAATTCAAATAAAAGCTTTATCATTGCCTACGCTATCGTAAAGGATTTAGATGTTTTATTAATCGAGTTACGCGACGTGCTAGGGTCAAGTTAGTAAAAACAACAAAAATTTATGCGAGATCTAAATTTAAGAAAGATAAGTGAAGAAATAATTTTAAAAAAGAACTTATATGTTTAAAATTAAAAAAATAGAGAAGAGAGTCTACAATTATCGGCGACATGAATGTAATAGTAGATTATACGAAAGATATCCAATGGTTTTAATATTTTTAGAAAGTAAAAATGTTGGACGATTTTCAGAAAAATGGTCAGTAAAAAAAAATGAATAAAATTTCTTCCTAATTGTACATTTTCTAAACAAATAAAAAAAAAATTAATTCCATTTCACAACCGTTACATGAAAAAAATGTATTATTTACGTTGTGTGTGGTTACTTTATAATTAAATTTTATTGTGGTTAAAATTATTATATTTTATACTAGTTAGCCGCCAGCAAAAATACATGTTGCATGAATATGTTATAATATTCCATAAAACCTAATACTTAATTAAAAATTGGTTTCTTTTATTGTCAACTTTGTTATTACTACTCAACTAGAAATTACACAGGCTTGTAATGAAACGATGCAATTAATGTTGGTTTTCAGTGTATTGTGATCGGATTTTGCACCAATAAACATAGATCCAAATTAAATGGAGTATGAAAATATTATGAAATCATAATATTATGGTAGGGGATTTTCTAATAATTCACGTCTGGTTAGTTATTTACCCTTCCAAGTTTGTAAATATGTTGCCAAAAGCTAAAAATGAGATTTTAACAGCATCACTTGAGAGTTACTATCTCTATGATTAGTGTGTTTACTCTCTCTAGCGATTTTAAACAAAACTCAAGAAAAAAGTATTTTAATTTTATTTACAAACGTTACGTCTGAATTTAAAAAAAAAACAATTATTTCCTTGAATATATCTACTTTTATACATATAATAGTCCGATCTGAACTCAACATGTCAACTCAACATTCCAGTTTGTATGTCAAAATGATAAAATGATGTCTCTTTTTAGACATACGAGCTTTATGCTTAGAGTGAAAGGGAAACAGTAGGACAAATCTTTCATTATAGTCATGCTTAGCATTTAATTGTGACTGTATAGTTAATTAGCGATATAGAAAATTTCACATTTTATTAAAAAAGACTAGTAAACGAGGTATTATTATGAATGAAATAGTTTCCTAATAAAATACTAGCGTGTTTATTCCGCAGATTATGTTACTATTGACGTATTGGTAAAAATAAAATCTCTTCATGTTATCAAAAGGCAAATTTCCTGTCCTCATTAATGTCCAATAATTGGTTTTTAATTTATCAGAGATGAATACTCTGAAGAGAATTTAGTACATATTTTTATTATATTATAATCATATATAGAGCATATTATAAAACAAAAAAGAATTATTATTACGGACATTCTTCTCTTTTAATGCTGTATCGAAACTATTATAATACTAGGGATAAGAATTAGAAATTGTTATAAAAATTATATTCTTGTTACATGTAACAGTTTATAAATAAATAAGTAATTTTCTGATAATCGTCCAAATATTCAGATTATACATAAAATGCCATATAATAACATATTTAATTTGATTTACCTTAGGAGCATAAGTGGTAAGAGGCGCTGGCGGCACATACGGCGAAGCGGGATGTAATAAACTTGATGAGTACGGATAACCAAGTCCGAGTCCTGTCCTGTACAACGATGGCATCTTGCTTACATCTTTGAACTGAAAAATAAATCAAATTCAAATATATTTTATTCAATTCAGGCCCTGATAAGGCCCCTGTGAACTTTAAAATACAACCACACGGGTTTTGGAAAACAACATATAGTCTGTAAAATATAGCTCGATTAAAATGACAGCTCTCAAACGAATGTGACTAGTGCTGCGAAGTTATAGATGTAATGAATAGTTAACGTGCGTATGGTAGAAGGAATCAGCAATTTTCAAGTATGTAAATATTAGTGTAACGGACGGACACACGTACGAACGTCCGTGTATACTACTACGTAGACTGCTCAGCCACGCCCTATCAGCACAGAAAGAGGATGGTATAAGTTTTGACAGTTTGACAATTCTGTATGCCGAAAGGGACGCGGTAGAGCACGTGGACCGGATCGTTGGCGGGAAAAATGTAACAACGCAGTACAGTAATACCCCGCTTAGCGCGACTCCGTAACGCGCGGTTTCACTATAACGCGAATGCCAAATTTCACGCTCAAATGCCTCTCATTACGCGAAAGAGTGCGTATAAACATAATGTAAAGACAATAGATGTATTTTTCCGTAAAAAAATAAGAGTATATATTGCATAAAGTGTTCTTAGAATTAAAGTGATTGATTAAAATGATTTGTATTTTTTTGTATTAAATTTTCACTATGTTTAATCATAAACCTCGATATACGCGAATTTCAGTTAACGCGATTTTCTTCGGAACGTATCCCTCGCGTAAAGTGGGGGTATTACTGTATATTCTATTGTACACACTGTTTATTCACTTCTATTAGAATGAAATCACTTGTCTTGAACTTTAACTTTCACTTTGACGATCGCGACGAGACTACCCTTTCCGGGCCCCATATAGGCCATATGGGCCTATACTTATTCTGCCGGCTAGTTCGGCACCCCGTACGCGAGAAGCGCTCTCATTGGCGTTCGATGCGCCTACCCCTACTGTAGCGCGCTGTATGCTCGAATATTATTATTATGCACGTATTTTTTTTTTATATTATTTATTACATTAATAATTCAGCGCACTACGTTTGGATACATTGAATAATTACTCTATCTACCTCGCTACCTAACTAGGAAATCAATATCTTTATTATCTTACACATAATTTACACATCCCATAGTATCTTATTTTATTTACAATTAATTCTTAATTCTAAATTCTTGAAGCGTCGCCAACAATTAGTATTTGACTGGTATAAAATTTTAAACATAATTTGTTTATTGACTTATTAGTATACACCGTGATTGAGTATTTACAATATTATTAGAATCACTGGAATAATCGTACAAAGTGGACGTAGAGTTCCTAATCTTCTGTCATAATTTCCCGCATACTATTGATCGCCTTATTTCTTTCGGTCATTCGGTGTAACACGTGCACGTGCATTGTTAAATAAGCTTATTGTCCTTCATACACAAATATCTGAATTTTTTTTTGGTGATTCTTGTCAAAAAAACTCTAATACCAAGCGCGTCAGCAACTCGGTCTCATGTTTGTGATAACGGTAACAAAGGTCCGTCATATTGATGTTCGCGTTCGAAATATTCACACGTAAACGAACCAAAAACTCTCCGTGAGTTTCACTATTTAGAACGGTTTTTTTTAAGTTTTTCGGCATTTTAAAATATCAACAAAAGAACGTATCGAAAACAATAAAATAAATATAAAATAGTAATAACAAGTATCGAATGATATGAAACTAGCTGCTCTCCGCGGTTTTACCCGTGCAGTTACCGTTGGATTTTCGGAATAAAAACTATCCCACGTCACTCCTTGGATTTTTAACTATCTCCATACCAAATTTCATCCAAATCGGTCAAGTAGTTTTTAAGTTTATTCGTTAAATACAAAAATACAAATCTTTCCTCTTTATAATATTAGTATAGATGAATGAAAACTGACATATTTAAAGAAATGCCAGGCCGATACGTTCAGTGTTGCCAGTGTAAAAAAGCAGAGTTCAATATTTTTTTATTGGAAAGGAATAAGTATGTTTTCATATTTAAAATAGCCATTTGTATTTGTATAAAATAAAAGGACTTTATTTTGAAATGCACGAATTTTGAAAATTTTGAAAAAAAGCACGAAATTTGAAAATGGCGACTAGAGTTGCAATGGACTGACGAACGTAGTTGAAGAGCCGATACACCATTTATCTACATACTGTATGTAAACACAGACTATAAAGTAGTACTGAAATAATATTTTATTTTAATAAAATCGACATCATCTATCGAATTGACACGTCTCTAACATTAGTGCAACATAACGTTACGTTATGTTAACTGTTAACGTTACCTCTTTAAGAGGTCGTAGGTTTTTTTAAATTTTAAATGAAAACCAATTATTGTGAATTTTTGTAGTTTTATATATGAAGCAGTATATTTGAGTCGTATAAAATCAAAACTGGCTATCTACACTTCAACAAATTTTTCATAAATGGAAAAAAAAAAGGTTTGTATGATGTATAAACTGTATTTTAATATATGGGTAGATCACTTATATGGCAACATGAAGTTAGTAGCACAAAGTTTAAAAATAAACCAATATTAACGTTTTTTTTTGCTGGCGATTGTAGATAGCTAAATTGCAGTTAGCCGCCTATGATTCTATACGACTCATTTTAAAACACGACAATTTTTTTTTTTTTGTTGGAGTGAAATGCATTTACGCACTACCCTTACTTACGCACTACCCTTACATACGCACTACCCTTACATACGCACTACCCTTACTTACGCACTACCCTTACACGACTAACTAACTTGCCATATGAATTTTCACGATGGTATACTATAAACAAATCACAAGACGTTCCAGCAAAGTTATGTCGCTCGTTTTGCAGGTAACTGTTAAGTCATGCTATATTTTACAGACTATAGTTATCGAGAAGAACCGACAAGAAACTTTAAATGGGTTTCTTTTTATTTTCTTGTTTTTTTTTTTTGAACTATACAACTAATAGACACAGAGATTATTAGTAAATGCATAGAGAAGGCTGCCACTTCAAGACATCACCATCGTTCACATAATGATCCACTCTATAATAACCTTTGCAAATTAAAACATCCATGACATAGTGCCTGAACTTATTTTCCGGTAAAACAGTAACGTGCCATGGGATTTTATTGTTGGTAATACTTAGTATTTACCAACTATTTACCTTTTATAATGATTATAACTCAAGATTACAATTTCACTCGATATTCAGTAGCTACAGATAATTAATTATTTATAATCTATGGTGGTATGTTACATTCAGATATCAATTATTTGAATTTTCGATATGTTACTGAATGGAACAACGCAAATTTAAAGATTAAATCTACTGGACTTATTTTGATCAGATTACAATATTTATATATAAGAATATATCTACTGTGCGCCCGCGGCTGCGCTCGCGTTTCATATACTTTTCTCTCCGTAATATAGTTTTTAATTTTTCTATATACATAACATAAGCTCACGCCTGTTATCCCCGAAGGGTTTGGCAGAGGTGAAATAGCGAACTACACACACCCACATTTCGTCAAGCTTAGTTCCGTCCCAGATGTGACAGGTCGGGCACAAATTCCAGACTCCGGGACGATGCTGAGTAGAAAAACCCAATATCACTTGACCCGACCCGTTGTCGAACTCGACACCTTAGAACGACAGTCGTATGTAATACAACTGCGCCACCGAGCCAGTTTTTGATATAGGGCACTAATTATTTTCCAAATTTCTTTTTGCTACTAATTCATTCATTAATCAAAGATATTCTTCACAAATTCAAATACTGGCCCCAGTAAAACTGTGCATGGAATCGGGTTTTATTCCAATTTTTTTTTTACGCGGAACCCTAATTATTTTCGAAAAAATAAAAATAGATTAGTTTACGCTGATTAACTTCAGGTATCTAAACATTAAGCAATTATAAGTGCACAGGGTATTTGCTTACCAGTGGTGCGTGCGGTACTAATAGCTGGTGGGGGTGGTGCGTCGGCGGCGGCGCGCGTGCGCGGGGTGAGCGGGGTGGTGGTGGTGATGGGGCGCGGGGCCGGGCGCGTGCGCCGGGTGCTGGTGCACGTGGGTGTGCTGGTGCTGGTGCTGGTGGTGGTGCAGCTCCGTGCGCACGCCGCCCACGCCACCGACGGCGCCCGCCGCCGCCAGGAACCGGTTGTCGAGTTCGCGACGTAACATGTCCGCTCCGGGACCTATAAACCGATCACCGGAATATGTTTTAAACATTAACTCTGTTATTATAACAAAACTATTTTAAACTTCGAAGGAGCACTAAAATGTAAATAAAAAAAAATAAAAGTCGCGGGACACCAGGTAGGAACGAAGTTCCTTCGGCTAATGTAGAATCGACACAATTTGTAAAAAAAAAGAAATTGAAAATAAACGTGGCTACTCACGAGAAAAATGTATCTATAATGTGAGTATTCGCCACGTGCGCTTGTCCATGAATTTATGAGTATATACTATGCATTGGCGGGGTGGAGTGGTAATAGAGAGAGAAGGGATGAGAGAACGAAAAGAAGGAGAAAGAGAAAGGGATTATACACTACTCGCTTGTGTACACGAGTGTCGCGCCTGCGCACGTCTCATTTAACGGTTTTATTCCACGGACTTTTTCTTACGGTTTTACTATTACATTTTTTTCAGTTCGGTCGCGCACCAAAATCCCTATCTCCTCCAAGCCTGCCGTAAGGAACTTCGTTCCAATAAATGCTTTATTAATCTATTAGACGTGGTCGCTTAAAACGGGCCTAATTAGAAAGGTCAAAGTTACCCAAAAGTTAAATTTCCCTGCGTGATCGAATCAGGAATGAGCAGATCCGCAGAAGAACCAAAGTAACCTACATTGCCCGAAGAATTGCCAAACTTAAGTGGCACTGGGCTCATTGCTCGTAAAACTTATGCCCGATGGGGCCAATGGGTTCTTCAATAAACAACACCCCCCCCCCCCCCCGCCCTCCATCTTTATGGGAGATCTATGTCCAGCAGTTGACGTTTTTCGGTTGAATGGATTAATCTCCTTTTGTTTACTTTCAATATATCCTTTGTTTTAATATCATTAATCATTTTGAAATCGGTCCACTGACAGATCCTGACTTGGTGACAATGGGACAACCACGGGAATGTACTCTTTCAAATGAAAAAAAAAATTACAAGTCCGGCCACACTTGAGGAGCGTTTTCTCAAAACGTTACGCGTGTTTTTTTTTTCAGAACATGAGTTTATTTATGTATTTTTTAGAGGTAAAAAGTTTTAATAAGTCATTAATACTTTGTAGTAGATTTTGAACGATTTATGTAACGCTTAAAGACATTTAATTAACGTCAATAAAATTAGTTATGGAAAGAGAGACAAAAACAAAAAAAAAAAAAAAAAGTTGGGACGATGTTTGTTGTAAAACTTTGTGAAAACGGTCCTTATCATTGACATAGAAATCCCGTAGCAAACATACAGACAAATTGAGAACCTTCTCTTTTTTGAAGTCCTGTTAATAAAAACAAGTTAAATGTTGCACAAAACATTGCAAAATAACTCACTCGTTTGGAAAAGTGACTCTGCGGAGAACGGGTTCGGATTTGAAGGGGCCAGCGGTGCGCCGAACAGAGGCGGTGCAGGCGCGAACCCACTGCCACGATCAGCCGCTGTCGCCCTGCTGGAAGTATACCATTTACCCGTAATATAAAATAAATAAATATATTCATCAAAATATATAAACAAAAAATTATACATGAGTCGTATAGAATCATAGGTGGCCGGCCGTCTACAATCGGCAACAAAAAAAGCGTTAATAATGGTTTATATTTATACATCAATCATCACTGCTTAATATGAAAAAAAAAAAAAAAAAATTTTTCCTCATTACCAAAAATGAGTTGAAGATGTTAACATCTGTGTGTGTGTGTATGTCAAAATATTAGTACATGTAATATTATCTTGTTTTATAATTAATGTAAATATTAAATTAGAATACATTGTTTAATTAAGAAGAATACAAGAAAAGTTTGTTATGAAAGTCGAGACGGTTGGTAGGTTGTATTTGTTTTTTTTTTTAATACTTTTGTATGGGCTTTGTCGCTTTGCGATAACGATGCCCCGTAAGTACAACACAGACACACAAAAATTCACAATTCACACTAACTTGTTAAGTAAAGGTCAGTGAGTACTCACGTTACCCCCCAGTGCGCGGGCGGTTTGGCACTAGAGCTTATACTGGGTACTGTCGGTACGGGCGCTAGCGTGTGCGTCAGGTGCGGCGCGGTGGGCGCTGCCGGCGTCGGCGTCGGCGCCGCCAGCGGGGTCGCCAGCGGGCCCCCGAGTGGACCCCCCATCGGCGTACTCAATGAACCCCCCAACGGTGTAGGCAACGGCACACCTAGCGACACCGGCAGTGGACCCTGTAATCATTACGTCCATATCGTTTATTTATTTATATAACACATTTTCACAGAAATATTTACAAAGGCTGACTTATTGCCTTAGGCATTTTCTCCCCAGTCAACATTAGGGTGGGGAAGAGATTAACAAAGGTAGGTGCAAAACTAAATAGTACTATTTGTAACTTTGGAATTTATAACAATAAAACATATTATATACCTCTATATACATATATATACAAACAATAATATACATAGCACATATACATAAAACTATTCAAAAGACAGCCATAAGTTTTGAGAAATTTATGAGTTACATACACTAATTTTTTCAGTTCAAGTTTTCCAACTATAACGTTAAATCAACGTTATATGAAACCAAAGGCCATATTGCTGCAGAACTTTCCCAGTAGTTTTTGTGGCACCTTTAAGTACACTTTCAGTGTTATTATCGCACAATTTTGTAGAGTAACCATATTATATCACCAATATTAAATAACATGAGATAGGGTGATTGTGCATCTAGTTTGAAAGATAGTAATTCTTATCATCGTGTGAACTGAAAGATGTCCACTGCTGGACATAGGTTTCCCCCAAAGACCTTCGTAACGACCGGTTTTGCGCCACCCTCATCCAATGGATTCCCGCGATTTTCACGAGATTGTCGGTTCATCTTGTTGGGAACCTACCTACACACTCTGCTGAGAGAGTATGTGGTAATCCGTCCGTGCGCTCAACCATAACATGTCCACTGCTGAACATAGGTTTACTCTAATAAGGGAGGAATTGCCATAATCGCGACGTTTGGCAGGCGGATTGGCGATCGCAGTAGATATTTGTGGTATTCAGAGGATGCTGCTGCCCATCCCCTAGTTTATATCCCTTAGTCAAGACATGGGGTGGCAATATTCTTTGCCGGCACCACATGACTAGCTTAGCTTAGCAGTATGTGGTAGTTAATCGAGAACCTGTTGGCCTCATCGGGCATAAGTTCTAGAAGCAATGTGCCCAACAAACTACTGTCACTTTAGACAACCAATGTAAGTTACTTTGAACCTTCTTTGCTTCCTACACAGGACAGCTAAATAATTTCTATAAAAAACAGTTTCATGATAATCCAAACTCCAAACTTCATGATAATGAAATAAGAAAACTAGTCTCTTCTTTGTTAGATGGTGATGACACCATTAAAAAAATCTGTTTTATATTAAACTAGAGTGAAAATTAACCATAATCTGAGGAAACAGTTTTCGTATTGATAACACTGATCTCGGAAATAACTACTAAACAGAAAAAAAATAGAACAAGAAAATCGGTTCATCAACACGAGAAAGATACAATAAATCATCATAATTTAAAATTTTAAGTAAAAAAATGAATTGTTTTATATAAAATAATAACATTTAACGACAAAAACATTTTTACCGGCAACGGAGCTGCAAGCGATGCAGCAAGTGGCGCAACTAGTGGTGGGCCCAGATTTGGAATCGATCCTGGAGCACTCGACGTCGATACAGGCGTGCTTCGAGACAGGCTACTGATATTGCTGAAATAAATGTATTTCCATATTAGCTAACAGTTATTAATATGTCGATTATCCATAAAAACGAGACAATAGGAAAACAATGGAAAGTTTGCGTAAACGCCAAGTTAGTGCTCAAGGGGTTAAAAGAAAAATTAGCATTTATTTTGTTTTATAAATAATATGCAACTTCATTATCATATCATATGCCTTGTTTCCAACTCAACTGTACTCAGCACAGTATATTATCTTTCTTCCATACACCTTTATCAGTCGTCACCTTTTTCTTTCATATATTATTTCTCACACACTCCATCCACATTTTCTATGACGTTCCCCTACTTTTCCATCCTTCCTCTCTTCTTGTAACATGCCACATACCATGACAAATGATTCCCTATCAACTTCATGCTACTTGTTTGCCCATTATTTGTTAAGCTGTTACCTGAAACTTTCACGCTCCCGAGAGGGACTGTGTCCCCGAGGTGAATAAGGATGCGGAGCTCCCGCAGCGCCTGCTGAGCCAGGCGTATGTGGCCGGACTCCCTTAGGGGTCTTCGGTGCTACCAGTGGAGATGCCGAAAAGCTTGTTCTCTGAAATCATCCGTACACATATAAATAAATTTCATTAACTATAACTATAACATTCATTCAAGTTCATACTCTCAAAGAAACACACTCACTAACCGTGTCAGTAGAGTTCCTAGGTGACGCAGCAGCCGGGGGAAGATACGGACTATGTTGAAGGGTGGTGGCGTATGGCGCATACAGGGGTGGGTACGCAGCTCCCGAGAATATAGCAGCCGGAGGAGGGTAACCATTCGAAGTGAGATTTGAACTAACTATCGCACAGTCGGACCGTGATGGTAAGTCGTTCGTTGACATCGGGGTTGGCCTAGAATCCGATACGAGTGAACCAATGGGATGACTATTTGTGGTTGTCACTGGTGGGATCGAAGGCGCTGCAGTCGTTAACGCAGACGTCTCCATATGATTGATAGCCGACGTATGCACGGACACTGGAAGACCTAACGGTGTCGTAAGTTGGGCCACGCTAAGTCCTGGATGCTTTAAACTAGATGTACTGTAACTTGGAATAGTACTCGGCGTAGAAGACGGAAGAGCTAACGACGAACCGATGTTATGACTGGGAATAGATGCCGGTAATAAATTGGGATTGCTGCCAGTTAGGTTAGAGTGATTTGTTATGGAATGATTATTTATAGGGTGGCTCACATGTGTAACTGTAGCTTGGTTCATCGCTGACGACTGCATGTTACTTGAAGATATATGGTTGGCAACACTGAAAGGTAGATGCGAGGGTCGACTTGTATACACCGGATGAACGGAATGTTTAGGTAAACTCGATTGATTTTGGTAAGGTATGGGATGTCCGTGAGTATTAGCATTTATACTAGAGTTTACGTGACTAGAGCCGATTGACGAGGCGGAATAAGGTCGGGAAACTGGCGCCACTGGAGATAAAGGCCGACCGGAGGACGTGTGAATCGGAAGACAACTCGTGTTTGTCGTTGTCGTTGACAGCGGCGCAATACTTTGCGGAATGCCACCAGCACGACTTGTCAAAGAGGTAGGAACAGAAGAATGAGTCTGATTAGGATTTTGTAAATTTCGAACGTCATGACCAGGCATTACTGGATGTGGCTGCGTGATTGGAACACGACTTGGGAGACTAGGGAGAGCCGATTGCGTAGTCGTCGCGACGATATGTGGCGGGCGCGGCGTGTGGTGCGCGTGTAGGTCGAGGGGTGCAGGTGATGGTTGATTTTGAGTCTCCGTCCGCGTTTCATGGTTTGTATGACGATAGTCCGGTAATGCGGCAGCCGCAAGTGACTGAGATTGGTATGCAGTATGAGAGAGAAATAGTGGTGAAGGTGCCGGAGGTGCCGGTGGCGCCGGTGTTGGACTCTCGGCGGACGCCCGGGCGCAAGGTTGAAGTTTGTTGTTATTGCTGGCGGGTCTTTCGGGAGTGTCTGGCCCCGCCGCACTGACTGGTCGTGCGGGTATTTGCGTGGCAGCGTGTCCGTCGAGTGCGGGAATGTGTGCTCCGTTGGATCTATGAGGTGTATCAGCACGGAAAGGCGGTGGCGGTAAAGCAGGCGGAGGCAGAGCGGCTGGCGCAGGTGATGGCGCGGGTTGAGGTAACGGTGCTGGAGCAGGGCTCGCGCTACCGCCAACTGGTGCACGAGAGAGAGCCAACGCCCCGCCGCTGCCACCTCGCGCAAATAGCTCATTTTTCCCGGCTGCACCACCGCATGGTGTATTTGCCACCCGGAATACAGAATTCGTGTCTGACGCCTGTGAACATTATATGAAGTAAGTTAAATTACGAATGCAATTATATTTTACATTTGTAAAAGTTAAAAGTTTATCTATATACATAGTTATAAATAGAACTACCATATAATGTTCGATCGGTGGTGAAGAAACAAATAACTAAATGTTTTTATTGATAACACTAAAGTTCATAAATTGCTAGCATACAATAAACAAAGAAAATAGGTTGAATTCAGAGGAGTAAAATGTCTTTAACTTTTTTATCTTTACTTATATACGAATATAATCTACACATTAATGTATGTATCGTTAATGGATATAAAGAAGAATTAATCTAGTAAATACGGTTTTAAATTTGACGTGTTCACGATCCTGATAGAAAGGTCAAAACAGGTAGGTGTCACTCATGCTTCTAATAAAAACAATATAGGCATTCATGGATATTTGAAGTCTCATATAAACTATAAAAATTCAAGAAAGTGTTCTTAAAAAATCCATTTTAAATATTTATATACAATACAAAATATGTTTTACTTACTTCTTCCATCGATACATCGTGGTACCTTGGTGAGGCATTCCTACTATTTTCAGGACTTGCCTGAAACAATAAAAAAAACCCACGTTTAGTAATATTTCAAATGCCGATCGTAAAATATAAATAGTGGTAATACGTAAAACTCATTAAATACTAAGCGTAATAAAACGTGTAATTTAATGTTTAAAATAAATAATTTATACCTCTCTCTCTCTCTCTCGAGAAAACTTGTACATTTTATTGACATACTTGCTTCAAGTTTAGTAGTAATTATTTTTTCTATAAAATCAGTGTGAATGTATAAATGCATTTCAGTTTTGAAACATTTTTCCGAGATTTATAGTTGACGTAATGATGGTATGATGACCTAAATATTCGAAAAACATTCGGGCGATTACACGTATTGAGAACTTTTGGCCAATTTTTTATTTATCTACAAAAAAAAATATACTTTACATTAATAAAAAATTATATTATTTATCAGCAGTGATTTTAATTACACTCAAACTTACAAAGTTGCAAGTTTTGTTAAATTATTTTTAATTCGTTTCTAATAAAACCGGCAAAATGAGGATTTCCTTATAAATAAATAAACCTTTAGGTGCCGTATTTCTTATTAACACCGGGCGTAGTGTTGAAAAACTAATATTAATTTTATCAGTAAGAGCTAGACCGAGTTGATGGTTATTTAAAACATACATTCAATTACATTTGAATTCGTCTAATTTAGAATTTTATTTTATTTTCAGCACATGTATTTATACTTAATTAGTATTCAGTACATGCATTTTTCATTCGATATGCAGCTTCGCCGCCTTTTTTATATTCATCGCATAAAGATAAAATCACGTCTACTAACACAGGACGAAATGTTAATAGGAATTTAAATCAAAACGGATACATTAAAACACGATTTTACAGTTACTATGTTTGCGCACTCAGCGTGTTAATTGTACACGTAAATTATAATTTGTTTAATAAAGAGAAGACACAAAGGGATATTTGAATTTACAATGGAGAAGAAGTTTAATGTAGAGTAGGTTTTATAAGGTACTAGTTGTGTGCCCGCGGCTTCGCCCGCGTTTTATATATTTTTTCAAACTTTTTAATTTTTTTTTACCGAATCCTAATTAATTTCCAAAATTATTTGTGCTACTAACATTATGTAAAGATATTTCTCACAAATTCAAATACCAGCCAGTAAAACTGTGCATTGAATCGGATTTTATTCAAATTTTCATGAGTTTTATTTGTTTTCACGCTGAACCGTAATTATTTTCGAATATCAAAAGTAATTTATGTTACCCGGAGTAACTTCAGCTGTCTACCAAAAAAATCTCGTCAAAATCGGTCCAGCCGTTTCAGAGATTACCCGGAACAAACAGCCAGACAGACAGACAAAATTTTAAAAATTGTATTTTTTGTATAGGTATCGTGTATACATTCATATGTATTTAGTAAAAAAAAATTGACATTACAAACAGACAACTTCAGTTTTATTTATTAATTATAACACATGATGTTATGATTATAACATATGAAGGATCTAGTATACGATGCTGAAAATGCAAATTATAAAAAACTAAAACAAAGCAAATATCAGTAAGGACATATTATTTTATATAAATTATAAAACATTTATTGGAATTTTTGTAAATTGTTCTAATACGAGTATACTAATTAATTACTCTACGTTTTTCTGTTTAAATCGCTTGCACACGCCTCGATGTTCTTATAAATAGCTCTCGTCTCTGGGTATAAATTATTGTAGGTGCGCGAGTAAAGCTTACTCTGCTGGTTGAAATGTGCCTATATTTTACAGGCTTATAATAGTTTTATTTTGCTGCATCCATGAAATAGTTATAATGGAGATTTTATAAGTTTTATTACGATGTTGTGTTACTTATAATTATTAGTTTTATTTTTACATGATCAAAAATTTTATTAACGGGTTATCTCGGGAACGACCCGACAGATTTGATGGGACTTTTTTGGTACATAGTTGAAGTTAGTCCGAGTTCTTTTAATTTTCGAAAATTATTAGAGTTCGGCGTAAAAAATTTCAAACTCGTATAAAATTGAATAAAATCCGATTCAATGCACACTTTTACTGACAGGTATTTACATTTGTGAAAATAATTAGGATTTCGTATAAAAAATTACAAACCATACTATGCAGTAAAAATGAATATAAAACGCGGGAGCAACCGCGGGCACACAGCTAGTTGAATAATAATTATCATGTCGGAGAAAACTAATTCAAGTGAAAGTAATATCCGTTTATGTTCGGAAGATATTTAGTGAACTATATAACACAGAAAAGTGCCAATTTCTCACCATCCCACTTAAAGACCGGAGAGAAGCCGGAAGACATAGTCAATCGATTTCATTTGGGGAGAACAAATCGTTTCGGGAGCTTTCCGACAATTGAATGTTTAGCCTTATCCGGTGGGGTGAATCGCCGGTCGGTAATACAATAGAGTGACAATAGAGTGATAAATCAAGTATGGGTCGCGCGTGCCGGCCAGGCGGCAAGCGGCATGCGTCTGATGGAGCGCGCCGACTTCACATCCGTTCTCCCTTATAATAAGAATATTCAAATGCGCCGCAAACCTATATCATAATGTTTTTCTGTGTACATTATTACCTCAATACAATGTCAAGAGGAGTAGAATTTAATAAGGGTCCTATACAATATACTCACAAGCCACTGATTAACTTCAATTTTTTTTAAGTCAAAGCTTTTGAATAGATCTCGTACATTTAGGCAAATTAGTAGGTATTTTACATATTGCAAGTGGTAAGTAAAATATTACAGGATTACAAAGAAAAATAATAAAAACCCTAGAGATAGTAAAAAAACGTTTACTTTATAAAATAAAAATATATGTGCATATCGCTGACTTGAAACAATAAAACAAGAGTTTAAAGTAAAAAAATAGAATTTGTTTTAAAAATGTGTCGTTTCTATTTTTGTTTATTACTTTAATATGAAATAATTAAATTTTAAAACAATAAATTATTGTACAAGGTTTTATTTGCAACGCATTTCAATTATTCTATTCGTATATCTTATACTCACATTTACATAATAATATTTATAAAGACCCAATATTTACATGAGTGTTTAGTTTAATTTTTTTTACTATAAGTAATTCCATGAAACAATAGCCCCTAATTTTAAAACATATGTATCCAAATTTTTCAAAATCTATCAAGTCAAAGTAATCGTGTAACTTTGACAGTGAGTAGAGAGGTAAAATGGTGATGGAATAAAAGATAATTTATATAAAAACACATAAAAAAAACTATGTACAGGTAGTATAAATAAATAATTTATTAAAATATCCACACAATATAATTAGAAAACAATTTCTAAAAAGTTCTAAATATTTAATACATAAATTTCCAATGGAAATGTTGTTAATTGAATAGAATCATCCAATAAATATGCGGATACAAATTTATCTTACACGTGTTGCCTTGCGAAAATTGCGTAAGTTATTCTCGTCTGCTGTTTATTATATTCTCATCCTGATTATAAAACATTACCGTTATAATTAGCTAAATAAGACGTTGGCAGATTGTCAACACTGTTAAAAAAATAGTTAAGCCGGTGCGTTATTAGGTCGATGAGTGATGCTGTAATAATAGTCTGGTTTCAACCCGCCTATCTGACGAGAAACAAGATTCACGAGCAAATAATAAAAATAAAAAGAGCGCAGAGTAGTCAACGTTGTCAAAATAAAACTAAGAATGTGTAAACTGACAAAAATAAATATACGAACTCTTTGGTCGCCTTTTATTAGTAGCCGACATGTTTTATAAATATATTCTTTTATTTTTAAATGATATGATAAATAACTTTGCATGTGAGTTAGGTACACAACACTAAGTACTAACAACGGCAGGCGATCAACGGCGAACAAGCAAGATGCTTTCTTAATATTTTATTACTAGCTGTGAACCCGTGGCTGCTCCCCCCGTTTTATATGTTTTTCACTGAGTTTTATTTTTTTATAGGGAACCCTAATTTTTGTAAAATACTAAGATAAAGTAAAAATATTTCCCATAAATTTCAGCTCTTGCCCGTAAAACCGTGGATTGAATCGAATTTTATTAAATATTTTGTTTTATTTTTATACGCGGAACCCTGATTATTTTCGAAAATTAAAAGTACCCTAAGTTACCCGGAGTAACTTCAACTATCTACCAAAAAAAGTTCCGGAACAGACAAAAAAATTAAAAAATTGTATTTATGGTACAGGTATCGTATAATACATGCATACCTATTTAATAATAAAAAAAATGACATTACAAACAGACCCTCCAATTTTATTACTATAGATAATACTGTTTCACCTACATTTCAAATTCAAAACAGATCGAAGCGTAAACTCCTAGGGGAGATTCTCTTTTCCTGTACCATATAACAGAAGAGGGGAGCCGGGGAAAATGGCGTGATAGCTTTTCACCCCTCATTCGAATTTCTAATACTTTTACAAACTTTTAATAGGATGGGTCTTAAGATTCGAGGCGAATTTCAACTCCAAGAAAAGTCCATATTGAGGGCCGGGTATCGGTCCGTTGTATTTTATTAAGTGAAAAAGAAATTATCAGTTGCAATTGATCGAAAATTGTGATCCCAAGAGTTTTTAAAGTTCATTTTTAATACGAGTGTTAGAATCATATACTTTCCGTCGGTTCTATTTTCCTTTTAATGTTTTACCGGACTCTGACGAAAGCGCTGAATTCGGCCGGTGGTAATTATTCCTTCAATCTAACCTAAAATTACCTCATTATAGCTATTAACGTTATGTTATAAATTTTTATGCATAATTATAATTTTAAAATATACATATTTTGATAGCATTATTTAAGTCGTTAACTAAAATACATTTACATAATTATGTATATTTGTGCAGTGTAACTGGTTTAAAAGTCCAAGGTGAACTAAAACATTATTTGCAGTTCTAAACATATCCAACTATTAATATATATTTCCTTATAAATTCGTACTTCATTATTACGAAAGTTATTTATTAATATGAAAAAAGAAGCTTTTTTAAATTTAAACAAAACCAACTTCAAAAGAATAAACTACAAAAATACACTAAAAAGTAAACACATAATTACTTTATTAATCTACTTCGTTAATTTTGAAATCGGTGCCAGCTTACGAATAACAAAGTGGTTTAAATGTACGTCGCTAATTATATTCAATTTTGATTAATTGTTCTTTAAAATCTCCCTAGTCCTTTATTTAGCTTATGTGTAATTGTGATAAAGTTTAGGCAGTTATTTCCATTTGTAAATGAGTACATTGGTTAACTCTAGCGGGCACCGACTTCAAAATTTACGAAGCAGATTAATAAAGCCATTATTTATTGACTTTTTAATGCATTTTTATAGTTTGTTATTTTGAAGTTGGGTTATTTAAGTTTAAAAAAGTTTTTTTCTACTTTTTAGTTTAAGTGTGTACTTTTAGATATAGCTGTGAAACCTACTTCATAGCTTTGAGAACGAATATATGACACGTGTACTCGTAATTGTCGGTAATATTCGATGGTTTTTCTCAATTTCCTTGAGTTCCACTAATCAGGTCCTGATCTGGTGTAAATGGGACCACATCGGAAGAGTACTCCCTCGATTTAAAAAAAAACATTGCAATTCGGTCCATAAATTTCGGAGAAATCGCGTAACAAACATAAAGAAATAACAGACGAATTAACCTCCTACTTTTTGAAGTCGGTTAAATATTTTATAAACAATAGTTAAATCTCCATTGTAAGAATCACCGAATATGAAGAAAAAAAATACATAATGTATAATTCATATATATAAAATATTATTATAATAATACAATTTTAACCAGTTAATAATTTTGATATCCATTTGATTTTTAAGAATCTCCCCTTTTAACAAATTAATTGATCTGTAATGAAATTCATAATTATAGTTGCAGCCCGTTTAATTTACATACCGTCTAATATGAATAATTAATGCTGTTTTATTATATATATTGTATAAAAAGCCGGCTTAGTTACACCATTTATAACTCAAAAACGCTACGACCGATTTTTCAATTATTGGGTTTTTCTCCCCATCTCGAATAGCTTATTGTAAGTGTTAAAATATGAGACAATTCAAGAAAAAATAATTATGAAGAATTTCCATTTTCTCAAACATTGTTTACAATACGGCTTTGTGGATGTGATATTTCGAAAACGGATTGACTGATTTCAGATGGTTTTCATTATTTTTGATCGTTATTATGTTTAAATTAGGTACATTCATTTACTACAAGTGCGCACCATTTAGTCACTGTTTGTATAGAATTGCCTTGAATATATTTTCATAAATTGACTAGCTTACCTATACTAACTGGTAGTGATTATTTCGTTAAAATTAAGAAATGTTTTATCTATAGGTTAAAATCAAATTTATTGTTTCAGGAAAAATACCTTTTTATATAATAGGTAATAAAATATTTAAACTCAAGATCTATAGACATATCGTATAAGATGAGATGAAAGTATAAAAATCCTGACATATCTTGACAAAATATTGTAAAAAGACATATAGTTTTGAACATCCGCATTCTTATATTGAAAGTAAATAAATATTGACGTAACAACTCTGTTTCACTCTCATCTATTAATATTATATATAAAACAAACATTGTGTATACAGTAACATTTTGATTCCATCATACAAAGTGTGTGTTCGCTTTCTTAGGTTAAATAGAAACATACATAACGTCACAGATCTCTCCCATAAGAGTAGGCAGAGACCAAAATCCTTTAATTTGCTACGATCCTAACCCACGTCTTTCACTTCTTCTGCTCTCATAAGCACCTTCATACATGCTCTTCGGTTACGAGTACTATTGACCTGGCCTTTCTCCAAAACGTCCTCAATACGGTCAAGATACGTTCGCCTAGGACGACCTATACCAGCTTGCTCAGTCACACCTTGTAATTTGTTTCGTCCATTCTCTCTCTCTACATGTCCGTACCAATTAAGCATCCCTTTTTCTATCTTTGTCACTACATCCTCTACTACATCACAACGTTCCCTTATCACACTATTCCTTACTTTATCACTCTATCTTAGGATAAAACCTTCCACGAACAGGCTAAATTAGTTGTCATGGGTTTTATATATTAACTAGCTAGATAAAATATGAATATGGTTTTGACGTTCCAACTTCCTAATCCAGTTAAAAAGTGGAAACGTGTCTTTCTTCTGGTTTCGTCCTTTCGTTGTTGTAACTGATTCTTTCTCTCATATCTTTCAAGCGATGCGTTGTTCTAACATGGGAAATTTATGATTAACTTCAAAAACTTTAAACCCGTTAAGTCCTGGTAGGTCACTTATAAAACTGGCTATTATATGTGGCAAATACACAAATTATATCTATGCTATGCAATTATATTTAAGGTTCCTATTTAAGGTATAATTAGTATAATTTGATTATGTGGCCTTTTTATGTTTGATGCAACATATCCGTGACCTTCTTATGGATTACCATGATATGAACTTCGTGTTTTAGAAGTGTTAAAAAAACAAAACTCTGTGAGCTGCTTTTTCACTCAATGACTGTTCTCGTGAATTCGCTCACCTTTTTGTTAGTTTAACGAACATTTCCGTATAATCAAAATTACTAACTTCTTTTACCTGTTCTTTATTTTTATCCTTAGGTATTGTTGATTCTTTATTCTCTTCTTTTTCCGTTTTTGTAACTTTATAATCCTTCTCTTTCCTATTGCCTGTCACCGTTTCGTTAATTTCAATTTTCTGTTTTCTGCACTTTCTCTTATTTTCTTTTTTTACTACCTTCTGCATTGCTTTTAAAGGTATCTTTGATCCTCACTATGATAAATGTACGTAACCAGTCAATAAAATTTGTTTTTTTATAATAATATCACGCACCGTACAAATACGCATTCATAACTACGTAAATGTTAAGATATGTGAATTTGTTATAAATACTACTTCTTGACACTGAATCACTCTTTGTTATTTAGTCACTGACACAAAACTTTGTTTTTAGTTCAGTACGGAGATAGAATGTATTAGATAAAAATCCATATAAATAAACAACACTGCAATCCGTAGGCACTGAAATCCAATAATATTTGGCAACCGGTTATAATCTTCACCGAATAGGTTTAAAACAGTGAGAGCTATAAAAACAATTATAGCACGAAACGTTCGAAGACAAAGAAATAAATCGTTCACAGTTTACACGCGTTTCGACTCGTGGTTGGAGCGAGTGTGGCGCGGATCGCGGTCGGTTCGGTCGTCGCACTCGTTGCCCGCAGTTATCTGCACCCCGCTCCTCGCGCACGCGCTGGCCGCCTAACATTACCCGCCGTCTCGATAACACACACAAAATTCTTGACATACAATGTCGCCGAAAAGAAAACATCAACAGAATACAAATCAACAGCCCGCAATAATTTATTATCTTAAAAAAAAAATAATATATATATATATATATATATATATATATATATATATATATATATTAGTATATATAATACCGGATAATGTAATAAAATTCCTAATTTAGAAGACCTATTTACAAAAATTAAGATACATTTCGTTAATATGTCGATTACCCATAAAATGAGACAATAGGAAAATAATGGAAAACTAGCGTAAACGCCAGGTTAGTGCTCAAAGATTAAGGGTTTAGAACAAAAATGTAAGAAATCGCGCTTGGGCACATTTTAAGAAAAATTAGTATTCGGAAGTAAGAATTATTTGTTATTCCGAATTCTTAATGAGTCGAGTACCCGTAATAATAAGACAATATGAAAACAATGGAAAGCTGGCGTAAACACCAGATAAGTGCTCAAGGGGTTAATCATAACTGTAAAACTATTTACAACATAAATATTATAAACTATAAAAATCATAACAAGTGTAGAATAATATTGCCAAACTAATAAACATACCCGTCGAAAAAATAAGCACTACGCAGAATACCCTCATGTAATGTTCAAAATTTTATTTAAAAAAACTCAATCTTTGCTAAATAAAACCATGAATTTGTTACCAAGAAAAAAAAACACCACTGTAAGAGATCCTACATTTATTTGAAATCAAATAAGTCACGACAAAATTGACATAAATCGTTTAATTGAAGGAAATGAAACAACTAGAAGGTATACCAAACTTTTTTAGTTATAAATGACCCTTTACAACAATGCATACTTGCATATGTTTCTATGTATACAATTACTAAATAGTGAAAGGTGGATGTCGAGGTCAATATATATTATAAGCAACAAGTTATAGAATAAAAGAATTAGAATTATCGTTCCTTATTCCTTTTGTGTTATATAAACACTAGTTTCTTGAATAAGTATTTCGATTAATTTATCACACATATCTATGTGTTTTTTAATAATTTTATTGTATGATAATAAATAATATTCTTTACATTACATTTTACAGATATTAAATTGGAATATTTTAACGTTTGCTATAGTCACGAACGTTTATTTAAGTCGTATTCTTGACATTGTATGCGATAAACAGATTGCTCTTAGTATTCGTGCATCGGTTAACTATTCATGCATCAATCATAATCTGATTAGAGGCAGAGTATTTGGTTTGATAGAGGTTTAATCAAGATAGATACTTCATAAAATCTCGAACAAAAATCTTGAAACTTGAGATAGGTTATTGTGCAGTAAAGACATATTGACAGTATTATATATATATATATATATATATATATATATATATATATATATATATATATATACACACATAAAACTAGACACATTTACGGCCATTACTACCAATACGGAAACTGTACTGAGTGTAAATTACCCCCAGATATTGATGGATTAATTTGAAAATGTTTATGGTATCTAATTTAATGGAGATATCTTACTTTTCTGGTAAAGTTTGTTATATAATAAATAGCTACGGATATAAAAACAGGTTTTGTTTTGATTAGAGTAATTAATTATCACAAAATAATTAAACATCAGTACATACCATTGACTAATCAATAAAGTTCACAATGTTTAGGCCTTTAGGGGACAAATCGATCGACGTATATTATAAACATTAAACATCCAATTCATCTTAATAACTCTTTTCTCTTATCACAGGGATATAAAATTTAAAATGAGAAAACACAGATTAGGACAGGAGTATGCAAAACATATGAAAAACAAATTTTCAATAATCTTGTTTTTCCCTTTCGCAAACTATCTTGTAATAAATTTCGAATTTTACACCAATATTAACTTTCTTATGTTTCGCGAGATACTTAACGACAAAGACTATGTGACATAAAAATGACAGGATTAACAAAAATAGACTATTTTACCAATTGTGATCATATGTTTGTGGTTAGCTGAAAGGTTATTCATCCTAAAGTTCTGAAACGAAGAGTATGTAATTTATGATAAGTACATTTCTGATATTTCGTACATACAGATACTATTAGTACATGGATTTTTTTTTAGAATGTTTCGAATGTATGTATGTATGACATCACACCTCTCTTCCATAAGGGTAAGCCGAGACTAAACCCTTTCACCTGCTACGATCATGTCTTTAGCTTCTTCTTTCTTGATCGCTATAATATACGCTCTTCGTTTACGAGTACTAGCTTTCTTTAGAACGTCTTTTACCTGGTCGAAATACGTTCGCCTAGGCCGTACTTTAACGCCCTTTTTTTCTTTTTTTTTTTTTCGAGGGGAATGCATTTACGCACTTGCTGTCCAACCTAACCCAGGGCAAACCCCCCAGGAAAGGCTGAAGCCGAAGATGTGTGACAGTCTTTCAGTGAAAGGCTGTAGTGTGGGACTCGAGGCGAGAAGCGCTAGTCACTACCCACTAACCCCCCAGTTCCTCCCGCCACCTTGCGTGGGACAATACGGGATGGCAACGCATTCGACCGCGTTGTCCCAGTGGCTATGTGGACCAGAACTAAACACCGTCCATTAGTATAGAATGAAGGGGCACCTCCGCAGCCCCCTACGTCGCTTTCGACGCCTCCTCAGAGAGTCCGCTCCTTTATCACGCTCCCGGACCCGCTCCGCAGCTTCTTTAGTCTGCATCACATCTTCACAAAATGATACCACAGCATCCCACGTACTTTACCGCCCTCTCTTCCGGAGTTCGTGTCCTTACAATAATCGACCTACGTGGCTAGCGGGTAAGGAGGGGGTAACTCCCCCTCCTAGAGGGTAGATAATAGCTGTAGCCCTTTTCAAGCCTGCCGTGGAGCATGCCTTGGCAATCCCGTATTTACCAAGAAGGCGGCGGTAGGTTTCAGTGGGTATTCCCGGCGCTTCACGCCGGGCGAGTCCCACATATACCTCTGGCATCTCTAATCCGCCAGACTCTCTTCTCTCCCGGATTAGAGATGCCTGAGGGAATGCATAAAGGCATTTCCCACAAAAAAAAAGAACGACCATTTACCGATTTCCCAAGTCACCCTCGCCTTGTAAATTTATTTCGTCAATCTTTTTTGATCCATCCTCTCTACGAGCCCAAACCAATTAAGCATATCTTGTTCATTCTTTATCACTACATTCTCTACCCACACCACATTCCTTTATCACACTATTCCTTTCTGTATCTGCCATTCTCACGCCACTTACTTAGACTTGTTATTTTCATAGAATTAATCTTGCTTTCTTAATTCTTGTTTTTTGATATTATACAAATAATCTTGGACACCATAACAGACAACATTTTTACCGACACTACAACATTTTTGGTTGTGCAAAAATATTTCCATAGCTTGACCTAAGATATGGTTGGAAAGTACTTTTATGGTGTGGTAAACGTTAGTTTTATAATAAAATGTATTTATATCAATTATGATATTAGCTAGGGCTTGCAGCTTCAGTCACGTCAAATACTTTTTCTTATTCGTCCTTAACTACTATGGAAAAGAGTAATAATTAAAAAAAATAAACTGAAGATAAGGCTATATTTCAAATATCTCAATTTGTAATGTTGTCTGAATTGTACTGTAAAGAGATTATATAAAATTAGAAATATCAGACAAATATAGATTACACACTGTAAATATATTAAAGTAGCTTGAATTAAACAGATAATTATTGATCTTATATCATAAAAACTAATTCCGTAAAGTTAATAAGGATTATGAATTTTGGTCAATAATTAAATAAATACAATTACGTCGATAGTCTAAATATTTAAGTGGATTAGGATGATAAGAAATCTTTAACAAATTTCATCGTGACGTAGATAACCTCCAAGATAAGTCAGCATTACTCAATACCTATTATATATTTTATAAATAATCCATTCAGTGGTTAATAATTGTGAAAATAATTTATATCTGTTTACATGAAATGTAAATTAGAAATATATTTTTATAAACAGTGAAAAGAAGACGATATGAAAATACCCGTTTTATTCTGATATTGTACTTTAAGCAAAATATTAAAACGTACTCTATAATACAATGAAATATAAAAGCAAATGTCTATAAATATGACATGATTTTTCCTTATTTAACTACATCGTAAGCGTGGATAGAATTATATCTAAAATTCTCACATTCTATCTAATTGAAACGTATATAGAATATGATTTGCAAAAACTACATCTATTACTTGTTATTTCAAAATCATAAGTAGTAAAATTGAAGACAATACAATATTAGGAAATAGTTTACATTTGAATACATTACATAAAAGTTCTTTCACTTTGTAACTAGTTTGCTATATACTACGAGTATGTTGCATAGTCAACGGTTAGCGATGTTAGCACTTAACATATATTGTGTATAAACTAGAAATGTAATATGAGAAACTTCATGTGTAATGTCGTCAGAATTACTTTAAGTTACCTTTGTATTTTTTGCAATATATACAAATTAAAGTAATAAATAAAACTAAAGTGTTTGTTTTAAATGTCGAAATCATTTTTTACTACTTAAGTAGATATGAATGTATATACTATATATGATACCTTTACCAAAAATAAAATTTGTAAAATATTTATCTGTCTGTTTGTTCCGGGTAATCTCTGGAGCGGCTGGATCGATTTTGACGGGCCTTTTTGGAAAATAGATGAAGTTGGTAGGTTTTCGAGTAAAAAATTGAAAACTCATAAAAACTTGAAATAAATTCTGATTCAATGCACAGTTTTACGGGCAAGTGTTTGAATTTATGAGAAATATTTTTTACTTTATCTTGAAAAGAATTAGGGTTACGTATTAGAAATCAAAAGCAGTGAAGAATGTATGAAACGCGGGCGCAGCCGCGGGCACACAGCTAGTTATATTATAAATATCTAGGCAAAAAAAAAAAAAACAAGTTTATTATATATTTCAATAAATGATAACAAAATTAAATTTTAGTTATTAAATTAAAGCACATTTGACTCGCAGACAGATGAAGATATATAAAGATAATTTAAAAAGAAAATAGCATCCTGTATGTTAACTATCACATATTTAACTGAAGTGATTGTTGAGTAATTTTAATAGAGCGTAATAAATTTCATTGTATTTGATTGCAAAGTGAAATAATGGTCGGTTGATTACTTTATGAAATCTCTCTCAATGTACTTTATAGAGATAGCAATGTTGAGGGAGCACGTAAACTCAAGTACTTGTCATTATTTAAAAAAAAAATACATTTACAACCAGCTGTGTGCCCGCGGCTGCGCCCGCGATTCATATATTCTTCATTGCGTTTTAATTGTTTTATACGGAAATCGAATTATTTTCCTTAAAAAAAAATTGTACTAAAATACAGTAAAAATATTCTTATACATTATAGCACTTGGCTGTAAAACTGTGCATTGAATAGGTTTTTATTCAAATTTTTATCAGTTTTATTATTTTTACGCGGAACCCTAATTATTAAAAAAAAATTAGAAGTACCCTAAGTTACCCGGAGTAACTTCAGCTATCTACCAAAAAATTGCCCTCAAAATCGGTCCAGCCGATCCGGAGATTACCCATTACAAACAGACAGACAGACAAAATAATATCATATCTATTTAATAAAAAAAATAATTTTTTGACATTACAAACAAACACTTCAATTTTATGTATTAGTATAAATAAAACTACGTCGGCAATAAATTATAGTACATCGCGTCGAATGGCCTATATACGAATACTCAAGTTTTCCGTAAAAGAAAAATTTATGATGAAAACCTTAGGATGATGGTAGCAGTGGATGATGGCAGTTTGTTATTCAACTAGGAAATCTTCCGTCATTCCGTTCTGGTATTATTACTTAGAAGTTCTCGATTTATTCGTAATATATTATTCCAGTATACTATCGCTAAAAATGTAATGAACAGAAATAAAAAAACAATAGCATACTACTGAAAATTAATTGAATTACAATATACGACTAATCGTTATTACCATTTATTTCGCTAAGGTAAATAGTTCAAAAGATAACAAGTCTATTATTATAGACCTCAAGTTAAATTTGTATATTTTTCATAAAATTGAACTGTCGCGAACAGTAGTGGGTTTTCTCACATGAAACGAGACACCTGCGTTCTGATCATTTTTCTCTATCATATTTTCATTTTCAACAAAAAAAAAATACACACAAAAATCGTATAAACTACAAAAAAGATGAGTTGTTATTTTTATCAGATTACCAGAATAGCCAACTTAATGAAATTACATTGGTAAATAATTTGTGGGCTATTCATCTCCATTACAAGATAATAAAAAAATAAGTTTTTAGACAACACTAACTGTTATTAATTATATGAACATGACTATCAGAATGCATATTTCAGAAGCAATTAGTTTAAGTTCATTGCGCTATGGGGCGTTGATTACGCAGATTGAAATCTCGTTCGCCCCTCTCCGCACAGCTGTTAATGGTGCAATAAAAACGATGCTTATCGATTTAGCCGCCCGTTAAGAACGCTCCAAGGCATAATAATTTATTATTCAAACATTGTTGCGTCAACCGATGTAAATTACAGTACTCAGAGCGGTGTGGTATTATGTAACGATGAGATTTGTTAAGCGCCCGCCTGCGGATTGACAAAAGTAATTAACACTTACGATACACTAGAGATGCCTGGTTTACGACCGGCTCGACCGTTTGTTGGGGTTCCTAATGAGAGAGGGAAAATGAACCCCGATTGCAATCGAGTCACGATTAATTTTATCGCAAAGAAACATAACATATACGAGCAATATTCTACAACAAATAATTTATAAATATAAAGAGAAAATAAGTTAGTTATGTGATAACAATATTAATATGAACAGTCGGAAATTCTCCTAGCGAATGAAACGCAAACAACGTCAAATGGGGGTGAAATATGTGAAAGAGCAGAATTGGGAGCCAGACAACGACCGCAGTATTTATTTGAAGCCTCATTCAATTTGCGGTAAACGTATTGCTGGATTGCGTTTTGTTCGTTCACATTTCATATAAATGTTTACCTACCTACATACAAACATTATAATTTAAAAATTATATATATTCTTCTTATGTAAAATATGTATATTGCTGCTTTATATTTGTAAGTTATTGAAAATTGCGAGGACATGCGGTCGGCAACAGATTTGAAAAGTAGGTATTTCAGAAATTTATTGCTATCGCGTTGCGCCCCAAAGAAAGAGTTATAAAACACGAAACGGACAACTCCAGCTCGGGCTGATTTTACCTATGCAAACAAAATAGATGAAAACATCACTTCGTAGTGAATGGTGAGCCGACGACCTGGTGAAGGTTGCGGAATTTCTATGGACGCGGGTGGTGCAACACCGGTCGTCGTGGAGATTTTTGGGGGAGATCTATGTCCAGCAGTGACGTCTTTCGATTAAATGGATAGATAGATCACTTCGTAGTACCCTGTTTCCTCCTCTAAAACCGATTTTTAATTTTCTTTCAGTTATAGAATAAGAAAGACTTTGGATAATTTTATTTATCAAATTTGTTTAACGAACGTCTGAAAATGACGGTAAAAGTCGATCATTTTTACAAAACGTACGAACATGGCGGTGGTGGATATATATTATTTGGTTTAAAAATATTCACCATAATGCTATTATCCAGGGAGGAAATAGGGGACTACGTTTGTATGGAATAAATGCTGCTAGTATATCCTCTTAAGTAACAGTTGAAAAGAGAAAGCGCCGGATTATTAAAAATTCGAAAGTGTTACTTGGAGAACGCACACATTTGTTACATACCACTAAACAAAACACATACGACATACAAATAGATATGTTGGGTTGTTGGAATTTTAATTAAATGAACAATTTTGTATGTAATACGTAAATTAAAGCAAAACCAAAACTCATAATCCTTATAAATTCGTTTTTATGATAAAATATAAATAATGAATATCCGTTGAATTCAAGCTACTTTAATATTTTTACGATATTAATCTATATTTGTCAAGATAGTTCTAATTGTATGTAATTTTTTACGGTACTATTGAGACATTACGAATTGACACATTTGCCTTATTACATACTACATAGGTATATATAGGTTTATTTCTACCAATTATACTTTTCCTTGAGGTTTAGGAGTAAAAATTATTCCACGAGAACCAAGATGCGGACTCCAACTAGTATTACATATAATATGATATCATTCAATTTTATTATAAAAATACCTAATACCATGTTATAAACGTACTTTTTTTGTTTTACGATAACCGAGAATTTCATCTGTTTCGATATTTTCTTTGTACAAATATGAAGGTCATAAAAGAATAAAAAAAAACGAACTTTCAAGATGACAAAGAGATACTCGCTGTACCGAGTTTATCTAAAGAGTAGTTAGAAGTAGTGGTCGTATCGACAATCGACATCCATAAAATTGTACACATCAAGAAGATATTGTTGATATTATTTATAGATCAAATATCTACATATATTTAAATAGGCAAAAATAAAACATTCAGTTTTTCTATTTATCAAAATATTTTTTTTATTTGTCTTTAGTGGCTATTGACGACCTTTAGTTGCTATAAGAATATTTAGAAACAGTTTTTTTCTAACATTTTCACTAATGATTCCATGATTTTCGCGCAACGAGCGAAACTAGTAATTCCAATTTGATAAAAAAAAAACAGTTACAGTGGTTTGCTTCGGTTTGATAAGTTCTATATTCAATATTTAGCACCTTTTTTAATTTATCCTGCCATTATTTCAAACTTGGCGATCGCCTCTTTTGTCATGCGAACTGAATCCCGTAATCGTAGTTTACGATTTAATATTTTTTTTTTTTTTTAACGTTAGATACGTAGTCCGCACCTTTATTTTTATGAAAAACGTTAAAAAGTAATTTACATATGCATTGTTAACTACTAATAATAATGTTCTTTAATACTTTATTTTGTAATGTTAGTAGCTTATAAGTTAGTGTTTTCCTTTTTTTTAAATTGCATACGTTAGTCACGTTTTAATAGTGTTATTCTGACTGTGGAGGACGGTTAAGATTTACTGTTAAAATTTGTCGACGTTAAAAACGAGCTCAGAAATAGAATAATTCGTAGTATATGTGCTCGTATACTATTGTATGTGATATTAAAGAGTTTCGGTACTTAATCATTTTGTAAAATATAAAAAAGCGAAGCGACTTAATATTAATTGACTAAATTATTTCAATAAATGCAACACTAACCATCGTTCGAAATTACATGGTAGGGGATGTGCAACGGAGGATGCAATGCTAGGGAGACATAAAATTTTCAACGACCGCGCTGAGTATCTGACGGCATTATCTAGTCGTTTGCAAGTGCTCCACCGCTTTTCATATCTTACGAATAAAATTTCTTAAGTATACTATTAATTTGTGAAGTGGATTCTAGTATATGATCACTGTCGTTTTGCTTCTACTTTGTAGTCAATTCCAAGGTATTTGCAATAAAAAGATTTGTTTTATGGGTGTAGAAAACATGAGCGTTATTTAGATAACAACTGTTTAGGATTTCGAGAAATACTGACATTATAGACATGGCGTAATAAAATACTTTTAAGATGATTTAAAGATCCCTTTTAATTCAATGTCTATAAAATAACACTTAATTCAGCGAGAACAATAAGCAACCACTTCTTGGATCATTGAAAATTATTAAAATACATCTTTAGTAAATAATAGAGTCGTTTAATTGTTAAGTTTTATTATTTTCAAGTATTTATTAATTTAGGATTATATAAATTTAATAGAAACGAGGTTCGTCATTCATAAAACCACTTAATTGAAAATGACATTAAGTTAAATAAATGACAGGCAGCCAATTATGAAGAAGTAACAAATAATCTTCTCGAATGTGAACGGTGGGTGGCAAACGGGAGCCTCACAATGTCGTTATAGATGTGAATAAATAATGAGTAAGCATTAAGCTTGCCTTAACCGAACAAGGCGGCTGCGGAGAGTTGCCTTTGTTGTTAGCACTGTTTACTGCGTTGGGGATAAAGTCAGCCGCAAGCTCAATTTATTTCACTAATCGAGCTTCACCTCGCACGGCTTAAATTAATTAACGACAACTTAACCCGGGCCATGTATTATATTGCAAATAAATCAATAAATATAAACAAATACATAGCTATGTTAAATGATGTTTATGTAAAACTAGAATTATATATACAATATTTAATTATATTGTTGTTTTTACTTAGCATTGTAGACATATATTTTCGAAGTCTCGTAGGTTATGTCTATTATCATTTTTACATTACTTAAAATTTTGCAGCATACATGACAGTTTTGCCTAATGTATCGAAAGATTTGTTCAACCAAAATGTATATTAATTAATAATACAATCTCTATGAATGATGATATATTAAATTAACGAAAGGATAAATGTAAAAAGTTTTGATACAAAAAGAGTATAAGGCTTACACTACTAGGTGAAAAGATTTTTCCCAAACAAAGGACGGGTTTAATCACGACGCTAGTCTGCAAAGTATGAAAGATTAAAAAAAAGCAGAAAGCGATAGCTATTTCTTTCATACAAGAGAGTAGATCATTTCAATATAAAAGAACGATTTGGTTTTCTTACGATTTTAAACTTTCTCACATTTAAAGGACATCATCACAAAAAACTAAAACCGACTACATTTACAAAGAAAAATCATTAAAAATATGAACCTGAAATTGATATTCCACATAGATCACTCGTCTATTTATATATACAATTTTTTGTAGAATCAAAATAAAACATTACAAAAGCTAATAGTTACGAACGGCTTACTATACATAAATTATAACAAATGCGACACAATTAATAATTCTGAATAAACATTTAGACAGATTGAGCTTATACAACTGATTTATATCGGCTGTATTATACATCAATTTACTGTTTATACGATTAACCGAGTCTCAACGAACCTATACTAGTAAATTTATTTTGACATTCATTATGCATTTCTAACAGCTACTATTAATTACATTTAAATGGAAAAATTTAACAACACAAATGTATTTATTTATGTGGGTTAATTGTGTTCGTAATTGTATAATTTGTTTGTTCTATCATCTCACTCGTTGTAATGAGTTTAACAAGTAGGCGGTGACATGTGGACAAGCGGAGACCAGGTGTTCAAGCCTTGTGACAATGTTTGCTTGCCAAGTTTTAATTCTCTTTTCAACTAGATTTAATTCCGTATTATTAACGACTTCTAATTGGTTAACATGCATGGATCATATAATGGTGATTAAATTCGTGTCAAAGAACGTTTGTTTTATGGGACAGTATTATATTGTATAGGTTTTTTAGTTTAATAACCCGTTCCTCCAACAAATTGATAACTGCAAGCAACTCCTTTATTTTTCTTATGTGCTAGCCACGACTGTGCTCGCGTATCACTGCTTAATATAGTTTTTAGGTAACCCACTGGAAAAAAATAAACCCTATTTTTTTGTTCAGGCTCTTAATTGTTTTTGATACTTATAATAGAAAGCAAAGGTATGCTTTACAAATTCAAATACTTGACAGTAAAACCGAATCGAATTTTGTTCACATTTATTATCCAAAAATTAAAGTAGTCCAAGTTATGTTCTATAACTTCAGCTAGCTGTGTCTTGTGTTTGGCGGGAAATTTGCAACTTTGGGATGGTAGCTAATAAGGCGGGAACTACAAGAGTATATTCCACTGAAAGCTCATGCTAATATAGATTAGAATAGGTGATTTTTAACCTACAACTATCGATGTGGTATCTAACTAAATCTTGGGTTATAGAAACAGAATTTCTATTATGAGGACAATATGTACCAAATGTAATTAAATATCACATCACAATTTCCGTCAGTATAATTAACGGTCGGTATAACTAAACGGTATAATTGCGATCCGACTGTGTAATTTAAAATGTATCCGTGAAAATCTACTTCAAGCACAATATATTCCCTTGAGCGACCAGGCGGCACGTCGTCACGATGCCAGTAACTAAACTAGTACTTAGTAGTCTGTTTAGCGAGGCAAATCGCGCGCCTGTCTACTCATGTAGAATATAGATAAATATTATGCACGGCGACTTGATTTTGGTTGTTTGCCAACTGCTTTGTTTTATTGCTGTGCAAACTATTTGGCAACTAAACGATATTTCATTTAATAATAAAGAAAAAAATCTTAGTAAATTATATTAAAGTGTCTTCCACGAAATTCCTGCTATTAGTTATTTAATTGCATATTCTTACAATAATTTCGTTGATTTTAAGAAAGAATGAAATATTATTTCAAAGTACTTATCATCGACTACTTGCTAGGTATATTTGTAAATTATATTAAAGTTTTTTTGTAGATATAAAGGAAGTGTGACAATGTGACATTATTAATTTTTATGTTTTTAAACAAACATTACTAAAATAACCTATGTTTACTTATATTATTTATAAAAAATGAAAGCTGAGCTACGTATGTACTATATACAATATAAACTTGTTAATTATTAACGGAAATCTGTCTGCATTTTATGAGCATAATTAATAGTATTACTTAATATTAGATATCGGATCCAAATAATACTACAAATTACAACTATAATATATTTTAATAAGAACTAATTTCGTCAATGAAATAATAACAACGAAAAAAGAAAAACATCAAAGAAAAAAAAACAATAAAAAAACAGAACAATTTAAGGGGGTGTACTGTCGTGGTTATTATAGCTATGTATAACTTATGGAGATGACTCCTACCACCCCGCTCTCACGGTTGTATGTAATGAATAACTCAACCGGGGTTATAACATTTTTATTTAATTCGACGATTAAAGTACATCGTACATTTTCTTTCACTCAATAAATAGATTAGAGGACCACATTTCATTTTGCTAAAAAACGTCAGTTTGTAAAACAAATAACTACTGATAATACTAGTAAGGTATGATGAATTTTGGGCTAGTAAGAAGATGAATGAAAAACAAGTGCATCAGCAGAGATGCGAATGTTGAGATGGATGTGTGGCGCGACCAGAATAGATAGGACATGGAATGAGTATGTTAGAGAAAGTTTGAAAGTGGCACCAGTGATAGAAAAGCTGAAAGGGAATCGTTTGTCTTGGTCCATACATGTTTTGAGAAGAGACGAAACGCATGTAACGTAGAAATCGATGACTATAAAAGTTGAGGGACGGAGGGGAAGAGGACGCCCAAAAAAAAAATGGATGTAATGTGTGAGAGAAGATATGAAGACATGAAGGGATGTATGAAGATATGGTGGCTGACAGGAATGAAGAAGTCCATACTGAGCTGATGTCAAATAACAAATTGGGAGCAGGACGATGATGATGACGAATACTTTTAAGGTAACATATCTCTTTACATAGTGACTAACGTAGAAACCGGGGTTGCGAAACTTTGAAACAAGAATCTTTGAACGATGAAATGGGTTAAAGGATATTCTCATACAAAGTAATCTAGCGCTCCGGAAATTTTCGTGCCCGAACGCCCAACATGAGTGCCGTAAAGCGCTGTAGGTACAACAAAGGTGTATTAAAGCGAATTTTCAACCTAGCTAGGAACATACGACGAAAGCTACGTAACGGTACTAACTCATTTTGTTTGATTTCTCTACAAAATTTTGTTTCTAACCCTTTGTCTACGACTCGCTGACAGTTGTGAAATTTCGTATTATTAAATTTCCAACAAAATTACTCAACTTGAATAGTAAAATAATTTGTTTCAACTACTTACGTGTAAATACAAACAGCATTATTTATTCTATTCTAACAACTTAACTAGGCGTAAATGTATTTATTATGTTCATTCAATATTTCTTATTGTTTATTCAAAACCCTATTATGATAAATATTTGATGTATAAAGCAAATATAAATTTTATTTATTGCACCTAATCATGTAATCTCAGTATAATTTACATTAACAAGCTATAAAGTATAAGAAAACAGAATAAATCACATAAAGCGGTGGCCGCATAAAGATACCGGCGGATGGTTAGTTTCAAGATAAATTTACATAGTAACGCGAGTTCAAAATAGAGAGGGGAAACTAAGCGAAACAGCGAAGAGCAATGAGGCGATGCATAAAGTCGCTTCGAGCCGAAGTATAAAACAACAAAGTCGTCGACACATTCCACTCGTCGTCGGTATAAAGAGGGAAATATTTCCAACGCAAATAACGGGGAAACACTGTGTAATACAATTTTACGTTTTACCTAATGTGAGTGTTTTGTAAAATGTATAACAATTAATAACAGGTTATGAAAACAATTAAAATTCCAATTCCACATTGACCCCACATAATTATAAATTATTATTAACCACCAAACCCACCATTGCTTACTTGTTTGTTTACTATAAACAAAGATATCAATCGCCAATTAGTAGTGACAGATTAATCGTTATGTCTGAGGACAAATTACTGTAAATGTTAGCCGTGAACACGAGAGTTAAAAAGGTGGGGGCGATAGGAGCGTGTCGACGCGTCAATAACAGAATGATATAATTTATGATCTAAAACGGTGAATAAAAATGGTGAATATATTTGAAAAGTAGTTTTTATTAGTTTACTTAAATCGACGGTTTACGATCACGCGTTTTACCATTTAAGTAATTAGCAACTTTGAAAAAAAAATCGTGGAGTTTATTTATTACTTTGTATACTATTCATTACTACTACTAAAATAGACACGTTGCATACTAGCTATAATTGTTTTATGTATGTACTAGCAACCTGCCCTGGATTTGCACATGTGTATAGAAATCTTTAATTGAAAAAAAAAAACGGTATTTGAGTTTATCCATAAGAACAAACGTCAATTTTATACCTGTTTATATAATAATAGCATAGTGAATATTATTGTTAGAGATATTTTAAATGAATTTTATAGAATGTATAATTTTGGAAATATGAAAATAAAATTAAGTAAGGTCTAAATGACTATTTGAAACTTTTGTGATAACAAATATTAAGAAATTAATACATATATTGAATGTAACGAAATCAAAATATATATTAATTATATCTTGTACATTACATGTTTTAAAAAAATATATAATCATGAAAAAAAAAAATAATAGCCAACCCTAGTTAGCAGTTATTGAATAATTAGTGTTAATATCAGAAAAAGTTTGTAGAAAACAAACGATCAAATAAGTCAGCTTTTAGGTACACATGTAATACGGCGAATCTACAACCAGTACGAGGGGAAACGGTTGCGGTATATTTAAACATACCTGTCAACCCCCACATCCCCCGGCACGGTTCGACTAACTTAGATTACTTTATAATAATTCGCCGGAACTTCATACCAGACGAAATACAATTAGTTTGTTTTCGTAAAGTTAGCGTATTAATATTAAAAGTTCCCGGCTTTATCATATTGTCGTCGGATAATATATCCTTAATTTATTTTCCCTGTTTTGAATAAAATATCGAGCGATAAAATACATCAAACTTAAACTCAGTTCACATCTGTGTTTAGTATGTTTTATTATAATTATATTTACATAATAATAATCATCGAAATTATTTATTAGACCTGATTCTTATATAAATGAATGTGAATTTTTTATTCATATATACTTTAATATCTTATCAGCATTATATTACATTGTATGATTTGGTTTTCAAAGCACCTAATAGTAAAATATATAGCATAAGTACATATATACACAATAAATATAAAAAAAAACATTCATATTATTTGTGCCTCTTTTTAATTCTAGTAGCACAATAAGCTCGCGGAAAAATCTTTGGTCACAATTTTCACACTATTAACCCCTTGAGCACTAACCTGGCGTTTACGCCAGCTCTCCATTGTTTTCCTATTGTCTCGTTTCTATGGGTACTCGACACATTAATACACATCCTACTAGCGTATGTTCTGATCAAATGTCTCATGTAATTGACTCTTGTATTTTTTATCGTTATAATAATAACCTTAATTTAATATCATATACATTTTATAATACTAGTCAGTTTATAAAATACTTTATCAAAATATCAAATTAATCATTTAGATTTTTGGTTTCGTAAACATTAACTTTAAAAGTTGAAACAATATTATTTGTAACTGTAAATTATATATAGAGATTATCCTGAGAACTATTTCTAAATAAAATACCAAGATAATCTATATATTAATATCCTATTTCATATAACATTTTAAAATCGATCATGACATTTTTTTGTTTTTCATTTTAAGTTCCTAAGTTTATTACTGTATTTTACGATTTTTTTTTTGTAAACGCTTGGAAATAAATTACGTTCATGTAAAATAATATACAGTATTTCCAACTTCGGATTCTGTGAATTTGCAGTCAGCTAATTACAGACGGTATAGGGCATGACCCTATACATACCTATACATTCATGACATAACTTTTAAATAGTCGACCGCTTTTTTCGCATAATTTTCGTGGTGTAGAAATTGTTTCGTTGTATAGTGACCCTTATTAAAAAAACAACTGATTTGCATGAGAGTTAATATATCGTAATAAATAATATATATATATATATATATATATATATATATATATATATATATATATATATATATATATATATATATATATAAATAAAGTTTAAAAAAAAAACTGCGATTTTTATAGCCACTACGTTGAGCGATGTTTGTTTTCTTACCATTGAGAAATGGGGGCAAGCTTTGCAGGATATATAGATTTCTATCAAATATTTTTATAAACATTAGCAACATATATTAATTTATACATCGTTACATTATATACAACGCAGACAGAGTAGCTTGTATTAGCTATCCTAAAATATTTACACATAGATATCACAGCGGTAATGTAAAGCCGTAAATACGTAGTAGCGTTGGGTGTAACAGTCCTTAAATGTGGATCGCATTCAAAGCGCGTTGACACATGCGTTTATCAGAGCGAGAGAGCTCAGACCGCAATCGTGTGCAGTGACAAACAGAATCACAGAGTGCATCCCGAGTGAGCTGCTGATCCGCCCAGAGATATCTCAAACTCGTGTCGAATGCCAACGTTCACTCGCGTAAGAATAATTAGCACCTCTTTGACGTCACCTCTTTGTTCAAGTATACCTTGAAAACGGTTTTGGACGAATTTTTACAGAACAGAGATTTTTAACGGATGGTTCTATTAACAATATTTCTTTAAGATTTGTTGGAATGACACTAGTAATTCTTTTATTCGACATTATCAAATCATTGTTAAATAGTATGGTAATGGGTCATCAACCACGTTTTTAGAGACAAAAATCTGCAAATAAATTAAAGATTTTAATAGTTAAAGCCCACTCTGGTTATCTTAAAAATATATTAAAATTGTCACTTATTTATATAAACATCAAGACAAACTCTGTAGATAATTAAGCAACTAGTATTTATAAAATAGATTTTCTACAGAATGGAAACGAAATATCAAATTCGTTTACTTATGCCGAGCCATTCGTTACGTATCGCCACTCTGGTTCGTTTATAAATAAAAGAACCTACAGAAAAGCCAGATAAGACAACTGGAGAAATAAGTTTAACCGAACGAGAGAAACCATTATCATTGGCCGCGAGCTTGGAACAAAAAAAAATGGTGGAGAGAGCAACTGTACTAGAGTACTTTATAGGCGCGTAAATATGTTTTATATCCCTCTACTGTCTGTTATACTGTGTACGCCGACGAACTCATCCCCCCTTCCAACCATCCACCCACCCATCTGCCACCCTCGGTCGGAGGGTTTCGCCTCGCTCTCGGAAATGCCGAGCTTTAATAAAACATATATTTTTCCAAGCGAGGAAAATACTGAGGAAATTCGCAATTTGTTCTTTCACTTTATGCTCGTTTTACAAGACAAAAGCGTAACATTCCAACAACAATATGTTAATCGTTTAGTTATTTCATTTTATTATTATTTTTCTAGGGATAATATTTTTAATATAAGTGATGTTTTTACAGTAACGGTTTGATAGGCAACTTAATATGTTCCTAAGAAGGTTCAGAAACCCACAATATACATATTTCGATGCCGTGGGAGGTGATAGCTTTATCGCAGAAATAAGAATATTGTGTCGTACTTAATGATGTGGTGTACGTCCTTATCTCGCATACTGTAAGCACTAACGTTGTGAGTGCCAGCGATTTATTACGGTACATAAAAAACGTATTCAGCGACAGACAAATTCTTTGAATCAATCCTCATATTATTACAGGTTTTCTTAAAATACAAACCTAAAAAGAACACACTAGTTAATAGTATTAAAATAAGCGAAAATTATTATAAACTTTTTGTGTAACGTTTAAGTTAAAGTCAGGATTCATTTTGCAATTTCACAAAGATTCCAATACATTCTTCTACAAAAATTCTTAACTGGTATTTTTATTACTACACTTTGATTTAACTTCATAACATTAAAAACACTCAACGAAATAAGTTTCTTCAATTAAGTGACTCAAGTTTGCGTAAAGTAAGTCTCCTCAAGTGAGGTAAGACGTTGCACATTCAAATAAAAATTTGTAAAATTGCATCTCTATAATTAATTATATATTACATACATTCTAGAAATGTTAAAGTATTCAAGAGTAATTCAGATATGGTACATATAAATTATGTGAAAGTGAAAAGACATATTGCATAAAATAGATTTATTTAACCGATCTCAATTTTTTTTTAAATAGGAACTCATTTATTTCTATATCTTTATATCATAATAATAGTATTTTAATTTCGAAACTATTTTTAAACAACTTATTAAGTATTTCTGTTTATGAAGATTATCGTAAGAATAAATATAATAACATAAGCGTGACCAAAGATAGAAGTAATATGCCATGGAGATCGATCAGTATTCATGATCTTTTTAATATAGGAAGAAACAAACAAACCTTTCTTTTTGGCCGGTCCTTTGGGTGCGCACAGATTGTAGGTATATCGTCAAAGCAACTTGTAACCTATTAATAATATGTTTACTTCCAGAATCATTTATTTTAATTTCACTGACACATGTATGTACAAATCATAGATAAAATAACATTAATTAATTTATACTAATAAGTAAATTGTGAAGTGTTTGTTTGTAATGTCAAAATAATGTTTTTTTACTAAACAGATATATGAACGTATGTACGATACCTATACCAAAAATCCAATTATTACATTTTTTGCCTGTCTGTCTGTTTGTTTCGGCTAATCTCCATAACGGCTGGACGGACTTTGATGGGACTTATTTGGTAGATAGCTGAAGTTACTTCGCGTAACATAGGATACTTTTAATTTTCGAAAATATTAGGGTTTCGGATAAAAAAACTTAAGGTCATAAAAATTTGAAATAAATCCTAATTAATGCAAAGTTTTACGGGCAAGTGCTTGAATTTATATGATTAATATCTTCATTTAGTGTTAATAGCAACAAAAAAAATATTTGGAAAATAATTAGGGTTCCATATATAAAATCAAAACGCACATGAAATGCGGGCGCAGCCGCGGGTACACAGCTAGTACACTATATAATACATGCAATTATAATAACGTTAATAATAAAATAAGTTATAGCAGTTAAACCATGTCGTAAGTAAGGATGTATTCTGAAGTCAAACCACGTGTTAATTTGTGACTGTAATTTAAATCGCTTGCATTTATATTGAAATGGCTGCGAATGATAATTACGTTATAACACGAGAATATTAATGTTCTACTTTACTACATAAATAGCAAAGGCAAAAAAAAAAAAACTAATTAAATACCAACTTTTTTTTTAAATTGACAAAAATACTGTATTTAATATTATAATTAACCATGATAATAGTACAATTAAACTTCATAAAAAAAAAAAATTGATTTGTAATTGCAACGATTAAAATAATTCATAAAAAAAAAAAAAAAAAATTTACAATGAGAAATTAATCACGAAAGGTAATAAATAATAAGTCATAGATTTTATTCTTATTTTATAATTTGGACAGTAGACGCTGGTCTGTAAATCCCTTTCGTTTTGATATATAAGACAAATTCCACGTACGTGTTACGATAAATATCGTAAATTTTTCTTTAAAGAAAATTTTCAAAAGAATATATAATCATCGATACTTGGTGTAATCAATTTTACAGTGCCAATTTATACGTTCAGAAGTCTAGAAAAAACAAGTACTTCTTCACCTTACTGAATACAAAATTGATATTGGTTGGACTTTTATTGCAAGAATTAACTTAATGTGTCGAGTACTCATAAAAAATGAAACAATAGAAAGACAATAGGAAAACAATGGAAAGCTGGCGTAAACGCCGGGAAGTTGCTCAAGGGGTTAAAACACTTTATATGAACATTTCAGAAAACAAATTTATTTCTTTTCCTTGAAAAAGTTTAATGAAACGCTGTTGAAATATTTAGACTGTGTTGAGATCCTTATGATAACAGACGAATTTTTAATTGTATATTATTGTGGAACTTTAATATGTCGATTACCCAGAAAAATGATACAATAGGAAGACAAAAAGAAAACAATGGAAAGCTGGCGTAAACGCCAGGTTAGTGCTCAAGGGATTAAATATACATTCAGAATCAACAGACTCCGTAGATTCGCTTAGTACGTGTATTTCATGAAATCAATTTAATCTCGTACGCCTACGGGAATTTAGTTTTGATACTGGTCTGGATTCTCTTTAAACGTGACTATGTAATTAGGCAATAGTGATCAGATTTGCATATCAAAGTGAAGGCATAATTGAACTCGGGAGTGCAAATAGCCCAAGTGGAATCAGATTGAGTTAGTAGCGCTCTCTAGGGTAAGTGTAGCGTGCATTACCAGCCGCTCGGACCACAGTACTTCTCTATCTCTGTCTCTCAGCGTCGATATCGCTGGCAGCGTTTCCCGTGTTCTAACACCAAATGCTCTCCCGAGATAATATAATTAGTGGGTAACGCTACAGCACCGAAGTTCACAATAATTGCCTCTCTAGATAATCATTAACTGAATCACGTAAGTTTACATTTGATTAAATAATAATTATACTTTGTATAACTGTGACGTAAGACAACCTTATTATTGTTATAAAAACAATTAACTTCATTTTAGATTAGACACTAAATGTAGTATTATAATAACTTGACGTAAATTGCCGTGTTTTATTTTTCCATCTAAATAGCTATTTTATGGTTGTCTGCTACCTTTTCTATCGAATTTTTAAAGATCGTTATTTTTAAAGAACAATAATAAATCAAATTATTTAAAAAGGAAAACCTCATAACCTACTAATATCTATGTTCCTACAATCTCACATGTGAATATTTTTCTTTGTAAAGTAAATAACGTAATAAATACGTCGTAAACAATTTTAAATATAATGTTCTATATTGAATTATTTAAAGATAGTGAGTGCACACATGATGTGCGGGAAGTAATAATATCTTATTACATATTATCGAAATTCCTTTTCGCTTTTCAAATATAACAACGGTTCTTTTTCTGTCAGTTGGCTTAAATAACTCGATAACTACTTGAACTATTATATTTACATTACTCTTTTTTAAAATCATAAGTTTCTAATCAATTTCAACAAAAAAGTTTGCCCATATGATGGGTAAAACCTATCCTCTTATTTGCAAGTTTGAGGACAGATCGACGACGTGCACCATATAATGGTAGAATGTGTTTTAAAGTAATGAAATTAGAATTAAACGTAATACATCTGGACAGTTTCAGATTGCTTTATTTAATTCTATGTTAGCTGACCACATGTCTTCTTTTTGTAAAGATCTATACAAAATTAAGTTAAGTGAATATGTAAGTGGATAAAATTACAATTGCGATACAGTTGTACTTGCGACTAAGATAATAAGAAAGAAGTGTAAATTCTCTGGCCAGGAATTACATTAAGTAATAAATTCAACAAATTATGAAGATAACAATGAATGAAGTCGAAATAAAATATCTTCCAGAACGTTCCTTCCAACAATGTAACTATACTTAAGTGGTATAACAAAGACATAGAATTGAGCAATTACCGTATTTTATAAATAACACATGTATAGTATTTAACGCGTAAGCAAGACTTCCTTTATCTATAAGATTATTCACCTCTCGAGAATTCAGCATTAAAATGCTAAAGTAAATCTAATTTAATAAAATTAAGGAATTAATTTTTTAATAAAAAGCTTTACTGCTTAGTTGTTTTGTTGAAGAAAATTGAGCAATATTAAGGGTGTCTCGGCATTAACCGGCCGCGGCAGTTGTGCGGCCAGATAATTATGTAAAAGGAAAGCGAGCTAACCCCGGAGTTCTGCAAGTTTATGTACAATAATTTTTAAAGGAACGTCCTTGAAGAATCTAATTTTCGTCACAGATAAATACAAAGTTATTTTTAATTCTTTTAAATCAGATGTAAAAAAGAAGTAATAAATATTTAGTCTATATATAGATTCCATCCATCCATTCAACCGAAATACGTCCATTGCTGGACATAGGTCTCCCCCAAAGATCTTCTCGGCGACCGGTCTTGCGCAACCCGCATCCAGCGAATTCTCGTGACCTTTACCAAGTCTTCGGTCCACCTTGTGGGGGGCCTACCCACGCTACATATATATAGATTATGAGTTAATATTGTTTGTGATTATAATATTAGCTGTTTAGAGACCATTTGGAGGTCTGTCAAAAATGTGTAATCTTTACTAATATTATAAATGCGAAAGTAATTCTGTATATCTGTCGCGCTATCACGCCAAAACTACCTAAGCGATTTAAATATAATTTGGTACACAGATAGTCTAGAACCAGAGAAAGGTCATAGGCTTAATGCGAAAAAAAGGTTGAAAAGTTGTATGGAAGTATCGTCATTTTTAGAGCTAGAAGCTTGAAATTTATATTTTAGGTTGATTTGATATAAATAAATATGGCATTCAAAGTTTAAAAGTTTTCCCTCAATGGTGTAAAATAACAATAGGGAATAGAGGATACAGGAGGGGGTAGGAGAGCGGCGGAGGGCAGCGGACCACGGCGTGGTACGGCGCACGCGTCACGTTTCGCAATCAGGCAATATAGATTCGACAATTTGTGTGGTGGTAAGAAAATAATCCCGATTGGGTCGCGACTACCATACACACGGTGAAATACCGCTATTGTGGCACGTTTCAGCTCACCTTAATTTAACATCAGGTGAAGTGCAGTCATTTGGCCGAGATCGAATAAAAATAGCTACGATTTCCGTAAGTCGTTGAATCTGACGACTTGGACTTTACTCAGCTTAAGCTAAGCTTGTGATTATACATTTAACTTCTGGAGTTAAGTCTGAGATAAACCTGAGTACGCTCTATAGATTTCATTCTAAGTGCGCTTAACGGGCAGATACGTGACGGTAGATGACTGCGTCACACGCATGCGAATACTGATGTCAAGAGATAGGAAAACAAAAAACCTAGTTTATAAAAATGTACTTTAAACTCATATTAATAATTTATTCCTTGTGTACTCATATACTGAAATAATAAAGTATTTATAAGTATGTATCTTATTTGTAAAATAATTAGCTTAAATTATTTCAAATGCTACCCTAAAACACTATTCTACGCGGAATAAGTTGCGGCCACAGCTATTCTTCTATACTTAAATAGGCAAACGTAAAACAATTTAAGAAACTGTTCTCCTAGTTTTATAATCGATTTTTTTTAATGTCTAATTGCTGTAAATGAACTTTAGTTTTATGTATAAAGTAAATAGAAATTGTATTTGTATTTTTTAATGTCTAATTTTGACCACCGGACGAAGAAAAGTGTATTTAATGTCATAAATTTTTATATTGTGCTGCTCTAGTGATTACATCGACGACGCGCAGTCAGTGCGTCAACAAGCTTCGCAAGCTCTTACGAGGCTTTTAACTCTTATTTTACAACTTGTTCGCAAGTTAAAGGCAGTGCAGACTACAGCGTAAGCATTTGTACTTTAATTCACTGTGTTTTAAAACAAATCGTCGAAATTAATATAGTAACAGATTTTATAATTTACTAAATGTGTTATAGTTTATCCTTTTGTTAAACTCATATTTCTGGTCAAACAGATTATAATTATTAAACATATTATTCTAAACGAATCCGACCACGTTAATAATGTGGCAATGAATATTTTAACTTTATTAATTTTACTTAAACCTTTATAGTAGCTAACAAAGTAACTGAGAATTAGGACACTTAATTACACTTTCGTAATTATTATCCATACTAATTAATACTGCTTCCAGTAATAAACAAATAGATCGACAATTAATAAATAACTTTACTATAAATAAAGTACTTGCCTTGTCGTCGTCGCCTTCACTATCACACTGCAAAGAAAAAAGATAACATTCAATATAGTGGAATTAATATTTACATGAAAAATGCATGCATAGGTATAATAGAAGCACTGCAGAAAATCTATTACTGAATACGATATATTTCTGAATATTATACATTAAAAAACAATTCTGTATAGTTAATTTATCAATATTATTCACAACTTTCTACCAGTACGGCGTGCAGTTATAAAATTCACTTAACATGTTTATTATAATATACTCAATCCAATTTACGTAATAAATATAAGTTTGCAAACAACAATAATAATGATATTATTCCATCTCTACAATAACATAACTTTTCCAATACTGGATAAATGGTAGGTGCCAGTTAAATAATGGTACTATCTGATCCACGAGTTTGTTATTATGTAATTTATTAGAACCAAACGAATCCGCGTATAATCAAATAATAACATGGATTCAAATTCACTCATGGACTCACAAATCAAGATAAGTTTTAAAATCATTAAGAAGAAATGTGGGCGACGTTTATCCCATACAAATTTATTCCCATGTTTCTTATAATAATAATAATACTATTTTGATAGTAAATAATTTAGTATCATATATACACCAACACCATGCTCCTACGTTTTGTTTTTTCAATGAGTTAATTAATAAAGAAATTGGTATTATTATAGATATATATAAAATGAGAAAAATGCCTGGTTTTAATGACGCTTTCAGACGTTCGTCAAACAAATTTGACAAATAAAAAAAAAGCAAAACGTAAAAGCATAGTTTTACTTATTTTATAATTAGAAGAAAAATTAAAATCGGTCTAGTTTTGGAGGAGGAAACCGGGGAATACGAGGCCATGATTTTATCTATTTTGCAATAGTACCTATAATCAGTACGAGTTGCGGGTGTACTTTTCGCGCTATATAACGCGTGCAATGCGACAGAAATAGATTTCTGAAATATCTATTCTTGAAATTTGTTGCCGACCACGTTTTCTCCTAGGGGTATTTTTTAAAATATCAACACTAGTGATATTTAGCTGCTAATTCTCAAGTATGTATGAATGGAGAAATTACGGTAAATAATTGTGAACCATGTATCGACATGAGAAAAGCACAGGGTATGGATTTTATTTATATATTTGTCAAACAAACATAGAGGACAGACTTAGGATGGAAAGCGAATAGTTGTTTACATTTACCGCCATATTGATAAAGTTAATAGGTTAACAATATTGCATATAAATTAGATGGTTTCAACATTAGGTAAAAGGTTTTTCAAATATTTTAAAGACAAAGTACATTATTTTTAAAGCCCGAATAGGATGTTTGAAATCTTAGCATTTATATGTAGATAAGTTCATTTTATACAAAGTCTATATCACGATGGCTCATAAACTTTTTATCTTCACACAAAGTATTAATAAAATCTTACTGAAAAGGTATATCAAGCAATCCTATGAAAAGCCAATTTATATGGGGAAAAAGGAGACCATTATCATAACATAAGTCCACGAATGCGTAACATGTTATTTACGAGGTAAGTTCGCGCCAGGGAGAACAACAAGGTATCACACAACCTCTGATATTACAATTTCGAATAAAAAGAACATGATGTATTCAAGACAGACACATATAACTGTAATATAGTATAGATTATCCCCTCCAATGCTTTGACAATGTCGTGATTTAGTTCACACACGTATGAAATATGTTATACAAATATATGTACATAATTATCGGTATATATTTAAGTATATATTTCGTGAATGTAGGCCAATGTAAGCTCTTATATATAATTTCAATCAAAATCATCGCAAAATACTACTTTGATATTTTCAAAAATTAAAAGCCTAAAGTAAAAAAATACATAAAAGAAATCCAAAGTCATGCGTATTATTAGAGTAGTGTTTAAAAATTGCTAGCGAACGTAGGGTTTAGTTAAGCATACCAGAACCATAAGGTAATATGTACATAGAACACAACAACAATGAATATACTCACGATATAGCCTTTTCCGGAACTACAGCGGCTACTGGCCTGTAGGCAGGAGAGAGAAAGCGAACGTATGAGTGGACCGGAGTGATAAGGGTAGGTGAAATGGTTCCGTCTCTCCCTGACGTATCTCAACATTTTTAAATCACAAATAAAGCTTTCTAATTTTTTTTTTCTTCAAATTAAAATTTTTAACACGTAGGAGAGACGGGAATAATTGCAAAGTAATCATAATAGACGACACATATTTGTTTATTTAATATAAACTAACAATCAATACAAAAAAAAACATAACAACACGTAAGTGAAATCATTTTGAACATGCATATTTCATTGTAAATTGTAATTTGAAACTACGTAAAAAGAGCCGCACAAGAAGTCTTAACAGTGTTGATGTTTACAGAATATAATAGCTTCACTGAAGGCTATAAAAGCATGTTAACTGCATTTTCTCATTAATCTTGGAAGTTATCCAAGTTGACTATAGGAGCTAAGATCCGCTAAATCAGCGACATTTTGTAAATTCAAGTATCCATTAATAATTTTTTTTTGGGAGCATTAAAAAGTTGTACTTACGTCGCTAAGACGATCACGGGAAGAATCGGGGTCACGGGGTGCCACAGAGCTACCAGTAAGCCTTTCTGATGCTCTTCCACTGTCATCTGACGTACCAGCGTCTTGAAGCAGCGTAATACCCTGTTAAAAACGTGCCATGCTAAGAATTGATGCTAAATGTACAAAATTGTTTATAACGAATCATAATTGTTTTATATCCCACTAAATTATTGTCAAAGAGAGTAATAATTCTTTGAGAGTAATTCTATTACAGAAAGGAGCAAAGGGGAAAGCTTTTTATATAAGGCTCACAAAATTGAGCGGTAACTAGGATATAAGAAAACTCGATAAGACGACAGGGTCGGGAAAGCGAGGGCGCTGGCGGGATGAGAGTATCCGACCCATAACGTAACGTGCCGGGGGCCCTGACAATAAAAAGAGTTTTCCATTTATCACATTTCGCGTCTATTTTACGGTAGGGTTTGAAAGAGGCGCGCTCAAACGGGGGAAGCGACCGTGATGTTCAGCTATGAACGCTCTTTGCTACGGCTTAAAGAAAATAAAACGAGTATAACTTTCTGTAAATGGATAACTCCCTCACCGCCCTTGTTCAATGAACTCCCACATTATTATAACTTCTTATGGAACAGTTTGCGTGTTATTTGATTCTATATCAATTTGCATTGCAATCGTGAAGGAATAATTTTGAAGTAATATTTATTATTATGTTAAATGTGTTCAGAATGTAGTACGTTTATAAGGATTTAAAGCTTTGTTTACATTATCTGTTTATATTTTACGTTTTTATATATTCTAGTTTGATTTTTTAAATTATTTTCAAAAAAAAAAATCCTATTCAAATTTCCTATTTTACTATGTAAATCATTATCGAAATTGCTTTATAATAATATCCTTTAATATGTTATTTTCCCCGCTAGTATCTTGCTACATTTTATTATAAATGATTAACTTGATTTATTAATAACTTACAAATCAAGTGAGTGGTGTTTCACAGCGGCTTTAGAGCGTATTGTGTTCTAATAGATTTTATTTGTTACAATTATAAACAACACTTCCTTGGCCGCGTTTTAAGACAAATATTTTATAAGAAAACTGTATGCGCGATTCAATTCAAAGACATTTTTCTACTCTTCAAGCTTTCATAAAGACCAAATACAATTATTGTTATAAAAGCTGCGATGAAATATAATTTTATTTGAAATCTAAGCAATGAGAAGTAATTAATATGTAAAGCAATACAACATGTTTTAGTAGATATGAGCAGTATACAAATATATTTATAGTGAGTGACCTTGGAGGAAAATGTGTGGTGAATGGTGTTAATATTACGTACAATCGTGTACAGTCGTTCTGTTCATAACTACTATCGGCAATAACGTTAGTTCGTGTAACTAATAAAACCTAAAGCGTCGCATGACATGTGTTGGATATTTGTCAATAACTATCATTGTAAATAAAAAGTTATAAAATATGACATTTTAAGTGAACAAAAGAGGCGGCCACGAATCAATAACTACAGTGAAGACTCTCATGTGTTCCGGGCACCAATATTCTGCATGTGTTTACTCTAACAACAGCGCCCAGTATATGCTCTCACTAATACTCTTAGCTGATTCCTACTAAGTATCAGTTTCTTCAGCTTTTTTAAAGTTTATAAATATACATCGGTATTATCGAGTTTAGCTATAGAATACACATTCGATCCGATATCGCTTTAAATCAAAAGCTATGATACGAATATTTGATATATATCCAATATAATTTTACGTAACAGATTTCGCTTAACCTATATTGAATAAGAGAATGTACGATTCTTTGCATGATACTGCGAATGTTATCCAACAAAAAATTACCTTATATCATTTTACTATAGAAAGCTAAACTTAAGTTAACATAACTAATGAGTTTGTTTTTATGTTTTGACATTATTGTCAGTCACGACTAGTAGAATGTAACTCAGATAGAATGAAATACATAGTTCAATTAATCTAATTTATTAAAAGCTATATTTTCTAATTTATATCTGCTAAAAAATAAGTTATTGAGCCACATTTTTAAAACTATTAAAAATTAACAAAGATTCCTTTTTAGTATATTATTCTCAACATATATAAATACGCATCGTTAGATTAATGCACTGAAAAAATACTACCTTCAAATTTTTTTCATGTACTTAATCTTAAAATATAATAAATGAATCGTAATAAATCTGAAAGCACGCAGTGCTGTCGTCACACGCATATAGTACGTTATCTACAGTTACTCAAATGATGAATCAGATCTTAAAAAGATACATAATTAGTGATCTGTTTTCAACTTCTTAATTATAAACGGCCCGTTTCAATTTTGGTTCCTAACTTTTAGATCGAGATCAAACCAAAAACAAATCGGTTTTTCTGGCTAACCACTGACATTTTAGAGAAAGTTTTTCTGTACATAAAAAAAGCGAATCGGCTATTGTAGCCGGCCGTCAAGCAATCGTTACTAAAATCGATATCAGACAGATTCTTAAAGATCATTTCTGATTATGTTGTGCTTTTTAAATTTATTCTAACGCAAAATGAGGATGATATTTTGAATACCAAAGCGATTGCTATAAAAACAGATTAATGAAAATGTCTACTTTGTAAAGTATCAAAATGTTATGGACAAATTATTCATAAACGTATAAAGTGCAGTGACCCGGCTTAGACGACTACAAACGTGTGTCGATCTTAAACTACGTAAACTCGATTTCAACTCAATTCTGTGAGGGGTCTCGCAAGCTAAAGCAGAACGCTAAAGAATAATTTTGTTTTTCCTGGTATTCATTTTCGTAATCATTTGTTCCTAAAGTATGTTATGTATAATAAACATTTCATAATATTACTCCTATGGATTGGAGAACAAACAAATGAAAAATGAAATAGTTTATAAAAAAAAATATTTCATTGAAATCAAAAGCAATAATACACCAATAAAACATATCAGATAATTTAATATCTTGTAGTTGATTGTAGTGTCCGAAACACATATTACTATAATAATCGATAAAATATTTTATTATCCGGATAATATTTTAAGCCGTGAGTAAATTCATTGAGATGAGTTTTTAAATAGTTTCTTTATAACAAACATTGACTTCTATCAGTTGTTTTAAATGTCAGCAGCGGGAAGAGGCCAGTCGTGCCAGACCACCGACACACGACCGCTAATTGAAACAACCATCGCTACCCAACATTATTTATTCATGAGAAATTTATACGGCGATGAGACGACGTGCTTGGTCAGATAAATCATTTCAATTACATATTTCATAAACAGATATAGTCGGTATTACGACCAGTCAAGTCAAACATAGTTTATTGATAAATGAAATTAAATAAACTAGACAATTCACAGGGGACAATATACAATCTTTACATAATCAATCGATTCGGATGATAATAACGTATACTTAAATTATATAAAAGGCAACATCTATCTGTCTGACTGTCCGTTACTTGGTTTATAAATCGTAGACATATTATTTGGCCAGATTTTATTATATGTTTTGTTACGTTAAATAATATGTATAAATAATCACAAAAATGTCAATTATCATTGTATTATATAGTACGTATGTCGGTCTGTTAGTATACGTGAGCAAAGCCGCAGGCACACGGCTAATACAATACGCTTTTTAATATAGACACTTTTCGCGGATAAATTTACTAGAGAAAAATGTATGAACAACAAGCGTGTGGTTGAGAGCTCGAGTGTGTAGAGACATTAAATGAGATGAATTATAATTTATTTATGTCACAACACGTTACACTTCTTAAAAATGTTACCTTGTCAACAACATGAAACCTATCCGTGTAATTATGTTATGGAGGCAACCGTCGTCAGATGACATCGAAAACAATTATCGGTAGTTTTTATGTCTGGAAATATTAAGTATGTTTTATTTAATAATCCTTACATATTATAAAATGCCATTATCTTTTTTTACGTCTATCTGCTTAGGGAAATTCAAGTATTACTTAAGCACGATGGAGGTGGGGGGCTATGATTTTTTATTTTTGATAACATAAGCGACGGGGGAAGGGTATAACTGGTGATTACGAAAGCCATATTTACTTAATTACTTTTCGTTTTTTTCTTCAAAATTATACCATTACTTATTGATTAATTTATACGAGTTGAATACCTTATTAAAAATTAATTTTAAGATATTACATAAAAAAAATACTATACTGATAATTGGTACTGTGCAACTCTAATATACAAAATTACGGTTGACAACGCCATCTAGTAAAAACTTTATGAACAAGATTAAAGGTAAATATGATTTAAGAAACAATTATCATTCTGTGGGACATCCGTGTGTACGAGTATATCTATATACCCAACTAATCATTATTAGTAATACTCTATTGATGCTATTATTATAATTTCTATAACAGTTAAATAATTTATGGATCTAATATCGTAATCTAATAAATATAAATATCATACAATAATTTGTGTTTATAAGATTAACTGAAATAATTATTGTATTATCCAAATATGAGAAAATTATTACGAATTTATATATTCCAATGCAAATTCAATAAAACCATTTGATAATTATTATATATCGCCTTGAATTTCTAAAATATAGTTTCTATGATTATTTAGTAGAAAAGTATAAAAAAAGCTACATTCCACTTTCACATAAAATTATGGGCCTATCATTTTATTCGATTTAAAAATTGTATAAGTTTAAATATATATTAATTTAAAGGTTTACAGGTTTACATTACATTCGATCTCTGAAACTTAAGTGAACCACAATATAAGCTAGAACAAGGTCGAATAAAACATTTGGCAGTGGCAAAGCCGCCTTTAAGATTGTGCCCGTTTTGCCAAAGACAACACAATAAGAGTTTTTCCCTGTCAAGAGCAATTCACGTTTACCGCGACCAATTTTACGCTACAATACAAACAAATGCTTCAAATGTAAAACTTATTAGGCTCAACTCAACGAAATAAAAACGATAATTTCAATCATGAAGCATGTTTCAGGTAAACATATGGTAGCATTACAGATTATTTGTATGTGTACAACTATATTTGTTAAATATTCAGAAGATAACAACACTTCTGGATTACAAATTTATTTCATTAATCACTTATATTAATTATTCTTTATTTTGTGAACAGGTAAATAGCAGTTATAAAGTTTTTACCATGTTTATAAAAAGTAATTATTATACCAGAGTAAACTACATTACGATGGAGGTACACATAACCCATGTATGATTCGTCCAACGTATCAAGATTGTTTTTAAATATGAATAAATTAGATGGGAAACAAAATATTATCGCTGTTGACTTGAATGGCCTTTCCTATGGTATTATTATTTACATTGACGATATTTTTTTTATTCTAAAAAAAAAAAAAAAAATACAATATTTAGTTATCTAAATTACTGCATAAATAAATAATATTTTTTTCAAATTCCCAATATTCAAATATTTCACTTAATACATCAAAAAAAACATTATTATATAACAGACAGATTAAAATAAATTAAGTAAATCAAATAATATTCAAAGTTTCGCTCAGAAGTGTTCGATGCTTGATGTCGCAAGTACACATTAATGAGCTCAAATTACTTCATACATTGTATCTAAATTCTACTTTTCGGAGAATAGAATTTAGTTAGGTAAGCAGTTTCTATATAAAACGGACACTGGGATTCTAGTCAGTGAATAAATTGATATAATCCACCCATTACTATCTGACGAGGATGAGAATTCCTAGATATTCCCGCATAAAAGAAAGGTTACATTTTGACATTTAGTTGTAACTTTGTCAAGTAAAAAGGTCTATGTAATTCAAAGGAGGAGACATTAAGAATGAAATAAATGATTCTTTCATTGTTTAGAATAGTCTAGTCTGTGATCATAACGCGTGTACCGATTGAGCGTGCCGTAAGTAAGCACCGACCTCTAAAGCTAAAATGTAATAGTCTTAATAACAATTAATTAAATTGCTCGGATATTATAAATAACGATGTTAATAATCACTCAAGAAGCAGTGTTTTTGATGTACCTAAACGTCCTAATTAGAGTAACCCCCAACATATCGATCAGATGTTTCTTCATTTAATGCGATATTTTTTTGTAATATAAGAATATTAAGTATAATGTAATAAATGCTACATTTCAAAGTGTAGAGTAAATATTTAATCTTGAATCTGTGAAGTGGAAAGACGCTATAATTAATTACTTAGAAGAAGTTCACTTTTATGTATAGTATTAATTTATAAATTTAAGCAGCAAAAACTTGTCATCTTTCAAGATCACCCACCTGACATTAAAATTATATTAACGGAGAATTCTGTTACTCGCAAAATCGTGAGCAAATAATTTCAATAAAAATGCCGAGAGTGTGTCTTCTCGCGGAAAATAATAACACATATATTTTTTTCTCAAAATTAACGAATTCATTCATTCTATGGAAATGAATCCATGAGCACTCGCCACTACAAGATACTACTGTGGAATAGCAGCTGCGTTCTAAGGTTCCGTCTTATGTAGACAATAATATTTTTATTAAAACATTGATTTTTTGCCAGTAATCTTTCCAGACTACTATTATATAATATGTCGATTACCCATAAAAATAAGACAATAGGAAAATATGGCGTATACGCCAGGTTAGAGCTCAAGGGGTTAAGGTCCTCGGATAATGTTTTTATTTTGCTTCTGTTGTATAATAAATCCATTCATTGTTTCTGTTCATTATAGAAAAAAAATACATTTACGGTATCGCTTTTTTTCCTATTATTTTACTATTTATACACAATTATTCACTACGTTATACAGTTATAATTTATAAGTTTGAGTTAAAACTCAGCAAGTGCAGGTGTACTTGTGGTAAAATTTTGTTCACTTAATGGCTATTATTCTTGTAGCTTCTTTCATATTATTTAAAAGAATAGAAGACATAATGCAACTATAGTCTTGTTTTAAGTGCATTAACGGATGGGTAAACATTACATGTGTGGATTTTTCAAAATACTAAAATGTATTTTTTAATGGCAGTAGAGGTAAGATTAGGTAATTTCATAAAAATTTAGAAATGGTGTTCGTAAACACAAACTGTTTTGTATTCAAGTTTCCCAAAACTGATTTCGACGTTGTGTAGAATCAGGTTTACCGTTTTATTCGGACGACAGGATTGAAATTGGATGGGATTGCGACATGTGTTGACTGGCGGGCGAACTACAGAAATGCACCGGATTTTAAATATGTACATAAAGCTTCTTACATAAAACCTCAATTAGTTGAAATACAAAAGAACGAATATATGAAAAGGAATATTTTAGTAATACGCAAAGCATAAGCAATTAATTAATTGTAATTACAAAACCCAGTCTAACATAAAAACTAATTTTATAATACCACTAGCTTTTAATTTTGCTTAACTGCTTGACTGCGCTTTAACTGCATTTTATTTGTTTTTGTACTATGTGGAACATATTTTGGTGGAATGTGTGCGAAATTAAAATTGTAGAAATTTAGTAAATTGAATCGATCCATGGAAATAGGCCTTTGTAATTCGATACTGGCAAGCCCTTTGTCCGAGACAGCAAAGTTATTGGTCAAAGTAGCAAAAAGTTACTGTGAATTGTGAATTTTATAGTGTGTCTGTGAATGTCTGAGTTGTACTTACGGGAATCATCGTCGCACAGCGACAAAGCCCATAAAAAAGGATAAAAAAACAAGATAAAGTAAAAACATTTCTCATAAATTCAAACATTTGCCAGTGCACCTAACTATGCATTGAATCGGATAATATTCATTTTTTAGGAGTTTTAATATATTTTACGCGGAACCCTAATTATTTTCGAAAGTCAAAACCTACCCTAAGGTACGCGGAGTGACTTCAGCTATCTACTAAAAAGCCCAGATTTATCGGTGCGACCGTTTCGGAGATTACTCGGAACAGACACAAAAATTTCAAAAATTGTATATTTGGTATAGATATCGTATACATACGTATGCATTCATATCTATTTAGTAAAAAAAAATTTTTTATATTACAAACAGATACTTCAATTTTATTTATTAGTATAGATTAGTTAACGCTGGGTGTATTTTGATGTGATTAGTTAAATATTACATATTATAAAATATAGTGTCATAGTGACTGAGTCAATACAAGACTCATTAAGTTTCTTACAAAACAGTAAAACTAAACGATGAAATATTTTACAGGTATGATGCAGTAAATAATTATAAAGAATATATACTGTTGTACGCGATTATTAGATAATAAAAGAAATGAAACTGTTGTAACAATTCGGGTATTGAAAAGTAAATCAAAATAAATCCCAATAGTCATCCAATCAAAATTTAATGACGCGCCAAATGTAAACCTTTATTAAAAACATTCACATACGGTGTATAATATATATTACAGTCATTTAAAATTAATATAAAATTTTAATTTAGTGTGGAAATTTAACAACGTTAAAATTTCATGATAGCCAATTAAACAAGCGGACAGCGCGGTGACGCGATACCAGTACCAGACTGCCTTGATGAATAAATAAATCGGATTTTCGTTCAGAAACGAATTTAAGCTAACGTTTATTACAAAATAACTTCAGGCACAATGCTATTTTGTACTTAATAGAAGAAAACTTATATTATCTTGCTAAATAATTCAATAGTAAAAATGTTACTTACTAAAAATAAAGTTAACAAATATCAATTCTTTATACAAAGAATAAAATCCATCTTAGGAAATCAATTAAATACCATAAATATTAAGCGCTTTGATGGTTACTTAAAAAAGGACTGATTTATTACTACTAACATAGTGGCATAGATTATAAAACAAAAACTCGTAAGCTTACCTACTACTGAATAATTGAAAGAATTATTTAACTATCTGACGTTATATTAAATTTTCCTCTCTCTCTTTAATCCCACCTTTCGGAATAAATCACTTTACTTTCCGCGGAAATTGGAATTATATAAGCTCATAATATTTTCAGAACATTATTACAGTACAGCATTAGAATTATAAATGTTTATGTTACTTGAATACTTAAATTGAGAACACGTTTACAATTCCTATCTAAATTTCTATAACATATTTAAAATGTTGTCTGGTTACATACGTTTGTAAATTGCAACACAGAAAGCGAATTCCAAATTGCAAATCACGTGTAAGCTTGTAAGATGGAGGAAGTGAAAGGCTGGTTCTATGTTTGTAGGGAAATCTAATACCATTACAGTATATTAAAGTGTTTTTGTTTATTTCTATACATATATACAGAAATATGAAACCGTACGCGATGATACAAAGAAACTATCTTTGATCATACAATCTTTTTTTTAAATATCTGAATTTTTGATTAAGTCATCAATGTTCTAAATACGTGGAACATAGGCAGAGTACAAACGTGATACTTTTAATTTTCCACATAATATGTGGAATATGTATCTTTTCCGAAGTGGAAAATCGTTTTATTTTGATATTATTTATTATCAACAGAAGTATCTACCGTCTTTTTCATACAGAGTTCGAAATTTTGTTTCAATTTCACTCTCGTGATATTATATGAATGTTACTTAAATTTGGAAGTCAGAATTTATATGTATAAAACACTATATTTAATAAATATGAACGTACTTTTAAAAATTTGACTATTAAATATTAAATATTAACGGAGCATAGATTAATTTATTAAACTCGATATTGATTTAGACGCATGAAAATATTCAAACTGCGGTTGTCATTTCATTGAAAAAGACACATATTATTTGTTCCTATTAGTTTATATATATATATACTCGTATATATTTTTACTACGTTGTATTATTATTTTATTTGTAGTGGGGTAAACGGTATTGTTCTACATTGGAGAATATTAAATCTTTTAGTAGACGTGCGGCATCATTGTTGTAATTACAGGTAGTACTTACATGGGAGTTGACATTGTTTGGTGGATGATTGCGAGTAGTGTCGGCAGCCAAAGCCGCTAAAGGCAGCCGTGGCTTGGTCGACAGCGCATTTGTACGAGGTGAGGCAGCACATTTTACAGCAGCCTAATGACAAGAAACACACTATAATTCTCAGAAATATTTCTAATATAACAGAAACATTACCATAATTGTATAGTAATGTTACAAATATTTAAATCTGGCAATAAAAATAACATTCATATTACAAACAGCTTACAATTGGTTTAACATACATTATCATTTGAAACATCTGTAATAAAACGATTTTATGTGCGTCCTGTCCTATTCTTGAAATATTTTAAAGAAAAAAAACCGTCAGAGAAGAAACGAGAAGAGGGAAAAGATATTTATCTCTCTACTTATATATGGACACTAAAGTTAAGAGTTCTATTTCACAACAATTCGATGCATCGATTATAGCTTTTTAATTCATTGCAGCAATCTTCATTAAAAAGCGATGTGAATGAGCAGTCAAACGCGGTTTCTTAATTTATACAGCTTGTACTATTGCGAGAACATTTAATCTATCGACCAACTTGTCTAAAACAATTCTTTTTAAATAAAAATGTATATCCTATCTCCAGCAGTGGACGCCTTTCTGTTGATTGGATGTATTAAAAATTATTCCTAAAGCTTATTTTAATATATTAATTAGTGTAACACACAAACTTCGGAATGTGCAACAAGTCAGTCTCGTTTGTGCCGAGAGAGTTTGCCTTCACGTCTTTCCGTACTTAGCGGCGTTTACGTTTCTTGGTTCAACTTAGTGATATGGTCATACCTACTACTTAATCATACTTAGTTCCGTCCGCTCCGTTTCGTTTGGCTGACTGTGCTCGAAACGTGTTGAGTAAGTACTAAGTGTTCTGCTCGTCGCTTCGTTTACGATAAGGCTGACGAGCTTCAAGAGTTCCTTGTTAGGCGGGAACATGTTTTTAAGATTATTTCGAAATATCTGACTTCAATATTAGTTAGTCGAGTACTATTAGTAGTATTATTTAATAAAACACGTTTCCAATTTGTATTAATACATTATAAACGTTCTTATATTTTTATTCTGCTTTATCAAACCAATTAATTATAAAGTAGATTAAATAAATGATCGCTTTCCACGTGAGTAATAAATGATTAGGTTCCTTTAAAACAAGCCGACATGTTTTTTTTTTTTCACGAGTATACAATGACCTCTTGGCCTAATTTATATCCATGTTGTGTCTATTAAATCGAATCATTTGATACAGAATAAAAAGTTCATATTGTTGCATATATAAACGAATTAAAAATAAATAAAAGCTTTATAGAATGATTAAACAATTACAATGTTAATATTATATAATACTAGAATTAATACGTAATTATGAGCAATCGAACCATCATAAATAATAAGTACAATTATATATATAACTGAAATAAAATATTTAATTATAGGTTAGTGTGTAATATGTTTGATAAACGGAAAAATTTCATACCAATAGTCCAAGTTTTCATTGATATTATAAAAACTAAAATATCTCGTACCACCTAACACGACACGTGTTGTCGTGACCACCCAAGGTGAATAAGTCATAACAATAAATCTCAATGTTGCGTTAAACTGATAACTCCAATAATTTGTAAACTTAAATGTGTGTTTATTTTAGTATAAATACACTGTTCTGTTAATATGTAAAGTTGATATTGTTTTGATTTTAATTTTAAGCCCTCGAGCACTTACCTGGCGTTTACGCCAGCTTTTCATTGTTTTCCTATTGTCTTATTTTTACGGGTACTCGACACATTAATAATGGGTTCCTACCAATTAAATAAATAGCTAATGTACCTAACTCCTTATCGATTTAGAATATGACGTATTTGAATTTACCAATTATAATATTTAAAAAAAAACATGTAGAGAAAAAAACATCTCATTTTCAACGAATAAATCTCGTCAGAAAAGCGACGAAAATAGAACTTCACTCTCTCTCTCGAGAACTTTATATGACTTCCACAAAAGATTTTATACAATTCTTTTCAGTCTCATAAAAAAAGTTATCACGAATTCACAGGAATCGTACCAGTTTATTTTCCTGTCGATAGAGTTCCTCCCGAGGGAGACGTGCCGTAATTCGATCTCTGATGTTTCACAGCAAAATTACTTTAGCTTCACACGATGTGACATTTAATAGAAATATATTATATAAATATACATTAAATTAATATGGTGATTTAATATATTAAAATTATATTATTATATCGACCCGTTTTTACAAGCGATTACGTATGAAATAATTAAGATCGGTAAATAGTTAAGTAATATTACAGAGTTAATAATTTCCTCTCTTACTTGATAAACATTTTCTCATAGTAATTTGTATTATAATTAAGAAATGCATTAGCGCATGTTTAAAAAATTGTTGTAATCGTTTATGTAATATGAATTACATTGATGTTAAATAAACTATTACTAAGTTTATTGTTCACATTAGATTATGATTTATCGCTAAGTCGAAGGAGGTAAATACATGTTAATGAAACTATGTTATTGTAGAAGCCATTTTATATTTGAATATTATTTATTTTTTTCTTTATGTTTACTTGTTTTTGTATGATAAATATTTTTTTATTTGGAAGATAATAATAAGTTGTTCGATTTTATTCCCTGTCACTTAGAGCCAAAGATATTTATAACTGATTATTTGTTATTTATAATAACTATAAAATTTCCCAATAAAAATCAGTAGCCCCAGCAACTTAGTGATAAAATTGAGTTCTAAATCATTTTTAAACAATGAATTTAAAGTATAATTAACATAAATTAAACATTTCACATATTCAAATGATTCAATGGTCGTATATATATTTCGTGAAGTTACAGCTAAATTATTTAATGTTGTACAAAGATTGAAAAGAAAAACTTTATTTGCATGTATGTTTTTGTTCGAAATCCCTGATAATAATTGGCAATGTAGGTAATCGTTCCATCCTAACCGAAATAGTTTAGCGGATAAATTAAACGATGCTTAACCATACTGTAAATCCGCAGTAAGATCAAGAAGTAAGTGAGCGTTAAATTTCATTTTCTTTTTAATCTGTTAGCTATCGCGAGCGCCAGCGTTAAGTTCAATTTGCCGGAGCTATTTAATTAACAACGACACGACGGGTCATTAATTAAGTCATCAGACATTCTGGCGCGAGTTTGTGCACTCCAAACAAAATTAGATGAACTACTTAATAATGAATATACGTTAAACATAATATCCGACAAACAATAAATAGTAATTTAATAAAGGAGTATTGACTAGAGTACCATCACAGAGCGAGAGTCAAGTTGTTATTTCATTAGTTCTAGGCCAATTTCGAAACTTCCAGATTTATTATATTATTATATAAAACAAAATTAAACACATTTACATTTATAATATGCCTTGTTTTATTAAACTCAACTTGTTTATGTTGGGTATTTACTATAATTGTTACTTTTAAAAATTGTAGTATCAATACAAACATGAAATATTTCTTACTGAATTAAACTGCTGTATATGAACCACTGAATATTTAATGAAATAAATGGAAAACAATAATATAAAAATCATAATTTGGATAATATATATTATTAAAAAGTATATTTGAACCTAGTGTTACCGATAGAAAAAAAAGTAAATGTTTATTATTTGAAGTCGTACTTGATGTGAAATTCAATGTGCTTCGTAAGTTAAAATTGTATTTTTTAAATAATAGTTAACTTACACTAGTTTAACGTTCGAACTTCACATGTACATCAAAACGTATTCTTTGTAATTTTACAGTTAAACCGTTAGTTTGTTATTTTTTGGATTTTAACAGTACTATCAAATAAAAATATAAGATAAATCATATTTTACTGTTATTTACACTGTGTAGACTCGGTGCCTTAACGACAATCTCAAGTGATGGTCAAATGATCTCATGTCTAAAATGGTAAATAGTTGAGGTACTGATTCTCCAACGATGCTGCCGGAACACACCTATTAGTATTTGGGACACGTTTTAAAACTCGAAGGTAGTAACTACCCCAGGCGGGCATTGTTAAAAAATGCCCTACCATCACCGAAAGCTCAAACTGATATTAGATTTGAATGACGCGAAATCCGATCGCACTACCAACTGCGCCATTATCGCTTGGTACTTCATATTTTTATACTTTTAACAAACAAATTATACTATAACTTTGACAACTTTTTAAATTAAGATGTATAGTAATTTATGTCAAGAAAACTTCATATAAACTAACTATGTATAAGTAATTCATAATATTTCCAACGTCAGTAATATTTTATCGAATACATAATATAAACATGGCATGGGTGTTATTGCTACATTATTTAAGTATACTTTAGACATGCGTTATAAAACCGTTCTATCCAACTAATGAGGTAACGTGTAAATCGTGGGATAAAACCGTGTTCTCAAAACGATTGACTAGAAATTTATATAAACGTTATGTTAGCATACAAATAGGAGTACATCTCGAATGTTTTCAATTTATATAAAAAATGGATTTTGTTATGTTATTATATATATTATTACAATGAATAAATACTAGAATAGAGTTTAAAACAGAGACACGACTTAATATTCTCGATCTTCTTGGATTATAAGCTTGGATATTGGTATTTATGTATTGGGTTTATATGTCTTTATACTATTTAAGTGTATAGTTGTCACAGAGTCAAGTCATAAATTAAATATATGAGTCTTAATGATAATGGTAATCAATTGCAATCCTCTTTAATTGTAGCACGAAATACATATGTTTACTGTGTGAGAACAAAATAATTCCCTCTGTCGGTAAATCTAACATCATTATTTATTTTACATTCTGCTTATCGCCAAACGTTAATCGCAACTGTTAAATACGATCGTATTACATATGTACAAGGTACGTCATGACTCTAACAAGCAACTTCTGTACAAACATTTGCCCTGAACTGACGTGTTTAGCGATAATGGAGTAATACGTTACAAATGTTTATATTAGTCGTGCAATGAACGCTAATACACGGTTCACGATGAATAATCGATAAACTATCGAAAGAAAAATGATAAGAATGTAATATGTATTTGCTATATGTTCTTAATATAATATAATTAATATTATACTGTCTATAAACATTACTAGAACAATTAATCATCGTCTTAGGTAGTAGATACAAAGTTTGCAATAAGAATGATTGCATCTAATTCACAGTTTATTTTATATAACAGAAGAATATGTAATACAAAGAGTAATAGAAAATTAATTATCATTGCAATTAATTTTATATGTGTATTGCGATTATATTTTTTATAATCATTTCGATCCTATTAGGTCAGTGTCTATTTTTTTGTTCTGTATCTTGCTATCTAAAATGAGTAAATGTTAACTATATATTTCTACTATTTCATTATTATTAAGGCACTGAGATTTACTTGAATAATGTTTGATAAAAACTAAATACCTAAATGTTTTAAATTTTCAAAAATATATAGGATATTAGTTACACATAAAAAATCAACCCATATTAGAGAGAAAATCTTGAAAGGCAAATTGAACTGGTGTGTGCGTTTACAACATATTTAGACGGAATGTCACGAGGTCAATACAATTTACAGAGGAGAATGAGTGTTAGATCGCGATTGCTAAGGTAATCGATTACGGACAGATCGACGTGATAAACCGTGACCCGCAGCTACGGCCCCAATATCGGCTGACATAGACGATTGGTATAATTCTTTCCACTTGGGATAAGGTACTTCGAAGAAACGAGTCTTTCGAGTACCTTAATATTCATTGCTAAACTATGCAGAGACGAAGAGGATTCTTTGTAAGGATGTTCAAATGTATTTTTATACGGACATTGTATCATAAAGGAATTAATAACAAAAAAAATACTATTTTGATATACGATTTGATCTCTATTACCAATTCACTGCATAAACTCAATAATGTAAACTTTTTTGTTGAAAATTTTGTCCAATATTTATACTGGATATATTATGTGAAAATTGATTATTTTACATAGCCATAAACAACAATATTACTAAGAAAGAAGGCAATTACAAAAATCAAATGATTAAATCTTTTAGATTACAGTGTAGTCAACACGATATTTGCAGTTGACTTATCAAAAGATTTACGATAGTAATAGAGATTCGACTCGAGTAAATATTAATTAATGCCAAATGTACTAAGAGCAGAATAAACGGTGCGTCGCTGGGCGCAGGTTCGAGCGAAATGTGAACGAAATAAAACGTTAAGAGACAGAAATATGCGCATAATATTGTTATCAATGTATTTCTCTTTTCGATATTGGGTATTGAAAAAATATATTTTCAAATAATGTGTTAGCTATTACATTCAATTATATTGTAACTAAAAGATAAATGTTATTTTACTATACAATTTCTTTCTCGAGTGTACTTGTACATTTATTTGGTTCTTTGTATATTTCTCTACTGAAATAAATATATCTACGTATTTTGGCGACGGTTTTAATACTCGAATGTAACTACATTTCATAATTTGAATTGACAAAATTTTGATTCAAGAGCAGTGATTTTATTATTGTGTGGTGAGATCTTTATGTTAATTTTCTTAGCTTTAGATTCAGTCTAATTTAATAACGTATTATCTTATCAACCAAAGGCCAAGGTCGTAATCACTAAGTTTAATGACCGACGACCGTGGACAATTTGCGGAATTTGCTACCCACCTTCAATTCTCAGCATGTATTATAATGACTATACCCAGATTTCAATATTGTATGCAGTTTATGAACACAGTACATGAGTGAGACTATCTTTGATTAGTTTGTTACGTACATATACGAAAATGTCAATGGATAATTTACAATTTATTACGAAATACTAGAACGTTTATCATATCTTTCATAATATCGTTTATTAGTATTATAAAGCAAAATATATTGGACTAAGTAAATAAGAGAAAGAACTTTGTTTATCTTTTATTATATCTTATATATATTTTGTAAGATCGCGGTATAAAAAAAAGAACATTCAATCTACTTAGCAAATTAGGAAGTGTAAAAAAATAAGTTACAACGGAAAATAAATAAATTAAAGTATCTCATATTGAAACATTTAGGACAAAGGATTTTTATTTAAGGAATGTAAAACATAAATTGTAAAATGCAAGAGTATGCTGAGAGTGGTAATAAATTCAAAACGATGCGGTTTAAAACTTCGTCCAAGTAAACATTTATGATATAACAATGTGCTAACGTTAGACGCTACTAGGTAGATACTAAAACGGGAAAGTGTGTTAGAGGTATTCCGCTATGCTTAGGACAACTCTGTTTATGCGGCTTGTTCTACGTATATATTGTTTTTTTTTTTCAGTCCTACTATCATTATGCTCACACACTTACTCATATTTTACAAGTCACACAAGATTGAATAAGCTAATGACGAGTTCCCGTATATAAATAAATATTCGTAAATGAATACCATTATTTTACTATAATACTACGAAATCCAATTACTTAAGTGTAATCCTAAAATTTTTGACGAAATCATTTTAATTAGTACCAGAATATTCCATAATCCTTATTAAATTCGAATGGTCAGTTCAGATCTTCAGATTAAGTTTGTATTTACGTGCAACAACAAAGTAGAGGCTAAAATAACTACAATAACTCAACTCTACTTACTAACTTTGTTATGGGATATGCAATCTTTTCCGACCGCTTATCAGGTAGACGGGTCTTTTCAAACTTTTAAAATTAGTTTTGAACATCTTATTTTTTTTTTTTTATAAACAGAGTTAGGCAGTTAATTCTCTTTCCCACAGGTTTTGCAAGGTAGAAAAAGCTGTATTGGATTAGATATAAAAAAATACTGTATAGCATTAATATTAAAAAAAAATACTGTAAACTAACTATTAGCTATAAACAAAGTGAGATTTTTTTAAGAGTATTTCTAATGTTTTTTCTGTATGATTTTATTTCCTATTTTAATTTTGGCCATTTTTGTCATTGTGTTTTAGAAATCGTCGTTTTACTTGACGAAATCTTAATCTAAATAACGTAAATCATTCTCAGTTTATCAACTTTTGATGCATATAATCAGAACATTGATGTCACAATAGGTATAGCGTGGGAAAATCATAATAGATTGGAATGAATAAGTCTCGGCTTTTCAAGTTTTTGATGACAAATTGTCACGCTTCAGTGATACTGGCGCTGAAGTTACGTATTTGGTTACAATATTTTATTTTAAGCCGCAAACACTACTTTCATGGGTAACGATTAAGATTAATAGTTAAACAAACTAGATTGTAATATTCGTCTTCTCTTTACAGTTATTCTATTAAACAATTTTTTAATTATTATTATTACAATTTCATAAAAATAATTATAAATGAACGATAATTGATAATGTTATTTCATTGATATAAAGATAAATTTACTAAGTGTATTACAGCGCGTATAGGTGTATTCCGAGTTTTGTTTTATCAACTTTTATAATTAACACGTATTATTTTATCTACGCGTTCTATGTATGGAATTTACAATTTTACATTTACAAACATTTTAGAAAAACGGAAATAATTAATGACAAAGTAAATTAAGTACAATGTGTGTAAATACGAATTAAATAAAATACACAAAAAACACATTCTTACTGTTTGTATCTAATCCACCATAATACACTTTAATTGATAGCTTAATTACTAAAATACACGCTTGTGTAAGCAAATAGGCATCTGCTTTCCATAACAGTGCTCCCAAAGAGAAAGGATGTAATGAACACCTTAATCCCTTATCGTTTACATAGTAATTTGTATATTCTGTAATGTTTGGATTTTTACCTAAACGTTTAGTGTTTAAATATAGTTACTTATTTACATAACACTCGACCGGAGGAAAAATTGCATGTAATACATTGAACGTACTGAATTTAAGATGAAGAAACTTTTTAAATGTTGTAACAAATGTTGGCATTTCAACAAAAAAACTGTAAGCCTGTTGCCATAATACAGTCTTATCGTGCGCATATGATATTTACAATGTATATTACCATTTGAGGACGTCCAATCGCGATAAATGAACACAAACGAGCGAAAGCCACTTAGATCAAATTTAGTCTTTGTGGGAGACCGCGAGTGCATCTCGCCCGCTGAGTGCGCCAGTCCACAGTTGTGTCGGAGTCAGCTGCTTACTATATACTATATATACTATATATATATATATATATATAATGTACATTCATTATTACATTAAGTACCTGAAGTATACACCGATTCACTTTATACATTTAAGTTGTTGTGTATATATTAACTAATCAGTTAAGAAATTAACTTTCTGTTCTTTTTTATGTAGGGTTCATTCCTTAGGTCAATGCACTTCCGAGGCGACGTCGAAACCAATTACGGAGCGCGGTTTTTATAATAGGGATACAAATGAAGCATTTGTACGTCCTAATTTACAGAATTCATTAAAATAAAACACAAAATTGCAAAATTGATATTTCATCAGCAACAAAGTAAGAAGTCGCTAAATTATAAAACAATAAGATTGTTAGTAATTTTTAATAGAATAAAATGGGATAATTGTAAATTTGTAGGTCATTATGTAAATGTAAACAAAGTAAATCCATTTTATGAATTGTATAACAATCGTATTGTTTGTAATAAAGGAATACAATTTTTCTTTGGTTGTTATTGTGTCAATAAAACAACAGGCTATAAAAAAAATTACAAACCTCTAGATCCTCGTACGTGCGAAATGCCATTATGGCGAAACCGTCGATGATGTCTTCTTCCCCCAAGCGGCTCCCGCGACTTCTTTCTCCTGGCTGGAGGACGAGGCGGCTTTTCTCGCGCCGGAGACTCGTCCTCGCCGCTGTCTCCATCCTTAACTTTGCTCTCTCGCTGTGCTTGCATGCGCTGTGCCCGCTCCCTTCGCCTGTTTCTCTGATTGCGCTGCTTCACTTCGTTTTTTCCATCGTTCGCACATTATTCAAATCACCCGACCACCGTTCTTCACTACACTAAAGTCCGCACTGCACTTTTATCACACATGATTATTCATTGATTCTAGGCCAAGATATTCAACAAAATAGAAATCTTACACTTGGAAAAAGACACAGGCCGTTTCCAATGGCGGACCGTACACCGTTGCCGCATTGCAAGTAAAATGGCCGCGTAGCAATCCACGGGCTGTCTTCTTTCACTTTCACGTAAATGGAGGCATGCTTACCACTTATACTATAACTACCACTAAATATTTTAATAAGAACGAAGAGAATAATATGATAAATTAACTTTATACATTATTCTCTGTGTTCAGAATCAGTCAATAGTCAATACAATGAAAGGTGTTGTACGACGGCAACGCCACTGCGGTCGCGATAGTGAACTAAAACAGCGCTACCAACACAACGAAAACAAATACGTATAAACTTGGTTCCCATCGCGGCGCGATACTGGGCGTCATTGACAATATGGCGCTCAGCTGTACTCTTCTAATAAGTAACTTTATCTCTTTTTAAATATTGAACCACAGTAGAGAAACAAAGTATAATGTAAGGTAATGTAAGGTATTAGGTTCTGTGGTCTTTTGTAAATTATTCGTTTATATTTTTACAAATTTAAATTATTTGTTCTAATAATAATGATATAAATATAAGTATAAATATAAGTTGTGAAAGAAAAACTATTTTTACTGCATTGCGTGCATACTGCATACATTACAATTTTAATGATGAAAATTGGTATATTTTTGCTTTAATATCTTTATGATATAAAAACGGTCGAGTAATACATAAATACAATATATTTAATTGGGTGCATCTCAGCATTGTAAGTGAAATTTGTTTTGACATGGTAGTAAATATTTTGGTTGTAGAAAATCATTACTGATCTGAAGTTCGCCATAATTAAATTTGACGTTCAAATTTCAACCATTATTGATGATTCGTTCAGAAATGTGATTATTTTATTAGATCTGTAGCCAGGATTTCACTAAAGAGGATTTTTTATCATACATAGGTTAGTATAAAATGTGTTTTAGAAAAAGCTACAATTTACTTTGGTTTTATATAATATATATTGGTGTTGCTTGATACATTGCTTAACACTGCGACGATGAAAATAAATATATGAGTTGATGTTTTGAACATGAGGTGAACGATCACAAGGTCAGCTCTCAAGCGCAACTGGCAAAACCCAATATTGCTTGGAGAAAGATTTTCAACTTGAGGGTGGTAGTTGAATTTGTAGTTAATCAGTGACTAGTGTGATTAACTACACAATGGTTTGTCTGAAGTCTGAAGAATATTGTTTTCTTTTAACAAGCTAAGGTTAATTAGAGACTTGGACGTGTTGATTGAGAAGAGGAGGGCCAGGGAAGAGGGCTTCCGGCGATGTAGGGAGGACCTGGCGGACGTAAGCTATGGTCGATATACCATAGACACCGTCTAGTCCTTCAAGAACGGCAGAAGAGAGAGCACGGCTACCTGACGTTCCAACTTGTGCAGGTACTATCCGCGCATGAAGTTTTAGGATGGTATCTGCACAAGATCGCTAGGGGAGAGCTGTGTGGCGGAGGACACCGCGCAGCATACCCTTGTGGTGAGTGAAATGGGGGGTCCGAACTGGGCTCTGCTGTGGCAGTGGCGGTGGGACCAGACATCTCATTTCTAAGCGTGGTGAAAGCTATGGTTAACAACGAAAGGGTCTGAGATATGGTCGCCTCCTACTGCGAGCAAGTTATGCACTAGAAGGAGGCCGCAGAGAGGATACAGCAAGAGGATCCCTCTGCAGATTCTGCTTGCCGTAAGAGGGCGAAGTTTATCCGCGCCCTCCCACCCTCCTTAGCCAACTTTATACGTATTCTTTCCCCAACTGTCTTCTTTTTTACTCCCTACGTTGCTCCCTCCCTCCCAGTTTTTGTCGTTAGACAAGAACCAGAGGAGAGGGACCTGAGTTCTCTTGGTCGGCGGTCGGAGGAGGGGGCGGCGGGTGGCGGCTTGTGCCAAGCTAGGTATGATGTATATCGACACGGTGCTTGCGAAAGCTATCCCGTGTCGTCCCCATCCCAAATGCGGCGGACGGCCCCGGGGGGTTTAGTAGGTATTTCCGGACGCTTCACGTCCGGGCGAGTCCCACACTGGCGCGGAGACGTCCCTCCGCGCCCTCTTACCTATTGCATTGGACGACTTCGGTCTCACTAATGCAATAGGTAAGGGTAGTGCGTAAATGCATTCCCCTCGTCAAAAAAAAAGTATGATGTATATAATACAGATCAAGAATATCTATAATAACTTACATATTTACAAGAACTTTTTGAAGGTCATTTAAATTATTTTTTTCAATGGGGGTCAGAATACCTGGCATTTTGTATCTAAATTAATATCTGCACTATTCTCGCATACCTACGCAATTGTTTACGTTATTCACTGATCCGAATAATATAAATGGCACCCTGCTTTATCGGCTTGACGTTTTGAATAGGCAACTTCGTTAATTCGGGTACCTAACTATTTACATTTATCTTGAACATGTTAACATATTCGTTTTCAATGTAGAATAACTGTATGTAAATATACAGACCCTTTTTACTTTATACGTATCTTCATTGTTTTAATATGGATATCTGTTTTTGAACATTTTCTACATTTTTTTTTCATTTCTGTTGAACAAAATAAATTACGTTCCTAAACTTAATTTAATTAAGACTACTTCAAACAACGTATTTTTTAATTGTTCATTATTTACTTTATTTTTAATTTTAGAAACTTAATTTTTTTTAGCTAACATCCACTCTTTTACTGGTCATAAACTTACCACTACTAAATCAACACACAGGTTGTAGTTAGGTGTATATAGATATATAATTAATAATATTATATTAATATGTCGATTACCCATAAAAATGAGGCAATAGGAAAGCAATGGAAAGCTGGCGTAAACGCCAGGTTAACGCTCAAAGGGTTAATTATAATAGATTGACTCACTTTAGTTACAGAATTGCAATCGTAATGCATATTACTAAAGTGAGTCAATGTGTCCAGGATTGTAGAACTATGCGCAGAGCGACTGAAATCTGATATTTGCTTTTATTTGTTTCATAGTCAAATAAATAAGACTTAGATATCTTATCTTAGTATATCCATATAACAAATCTGTACATTTTTAAATTTTTACTTAACAAAAAGGAAATTGAAAAAAACTTTGCATTCAATTGCACGCGTAATACGTATTTCAATGTTGGTAATCGAGTAATTCCTCTTAAGATAATTATACATTATATATATGTAATCATACATTGTTATAGAATAATTTATAATATCATCTACGGTATTATTGATTTTATAATAATTATTTATGTGTTTAATCAAAAATTAATATAAATACGATCAACGTAGGACGTACTCAATATCTCACCCAGTATTACGCGTGAAGTCGTGAAGGTTACTCGTCTCTCTTAAACTTGATATGATGCTAAATTTATAATATTTAATGGTAATAATACTAAAGATTTATAATTATATAGTCATAACAATATAAGCGATGCTATCATTCGTGTAATAATTGTTTTAGGTCACTTATAATTTCTAATTAATTTTGTCTACACCATCAAGGTAAGTTGAAGCATTTAAAAAATATCTATATTGATATCAATTTCACAGTTTAGATATTATTTTGAGACTTTTAGAGTTCCCAAGTGCCTTTTAGATGATACATTTGGGTTTATTAGTATTTATATATTTCACGCTTACTTGGTTCGGGCCGTGGAGAGGATGAATGACAGAAGATTGACGAAACAAATTTACAAAGTGAGAGGGTGGTTAGGCACGTTGGTAAGGGTCAACCTAGACGAACGTAGTCAAAGACGTTTGGAATAAAGGCCGGGTGAAAAGTATCCATAACCGACGAGCATGTATAAAAGCACTCATAAAAAGTACAAGAAGCGAAAGATGGGTGTCAAGGTTGTAACAAGTGGAAGGACATAGTCTTTGAGAGAGGCGTGATGCTATGGTTATGTTTAGTGTTATAGATTTTAATTTTAATTATTTTTAATTGTCAAACAACGTAGCTTTGCTGCCTGCCTTCTGAGTGCGTATCCTGGCAGCGGCGATTTGGAGAGGTTCGATTTTTTGTAAATATGTTTTTTTTTTATTTATGAGTCTGTTACAAATATTACTTTAGAATCTTTTATTCTTATAATTAATATAAATTGTTAAATTAAACGAATGAATGACCCCTAATAATCTACCAGTAAAAAGGTAATTATTTGTAAAGCAACGTACATTAGATTTAAATAGAAAGAGTTGTAGTAATTTATTTATCTATATTCAATACTTTGAAAGTTATGTGTTAAAGATAAAGAGATGCACAAATAACAGTAATAATTTGTTTTCATTATCTACTCGTATGACATTGATACCGTAATGTTGTTTATTTGAAGATCGATAAAGTACATTACTTTCATTTTAAATCGTTTACTTCTACTAGTATCTACATAGTAGATGAATTCAAGTTAAATAAAAAAAAAATGTTTTCAATTATTTAAACTAACCATTTAATTTCTTATAAAATACAAAATAAATGATTTGGCATTTACTATTTTCATTTAAATTCTTTTATTAGGAACATTTTAGTTTGTGATTGGATCATCAAAGTAAAATATTAATGAAGCAAACGTGTTAAGTAGTACTCAGTTTATTTATCATTTAAAGGATATTAAGGAGGAGAAAAATCTTAATAATGTATTATTAATATATCGAGAGTTACTTTGTTCATAAGTAGTTAAATGTTCAAATTTATTTGTCGGCGGCAATTTTTGTCCATAAAAATGACACAATAGAAAAACAATGGAAAGCTGGCGTAAACGCCATGTTAGTGCTCAAGAGGTTAAATAGCTTTAAAATTTGATTATATCTAACTAAAAATTTGTCTAAAAATACTTTGAAAGGTGAAAATGACTTATTAGAAATATAGGTAATAGAAGTAAAATCAAATGTGTACTTTAAAAAAATCGTATATCCACGTTTCCAAAATGTATGTCTTACTACGCATACATACACATTGTTGTTTTTTTCACTGTGGATGTATAATTTCATATTTTCCTTTTCAAGGTTACCTATAATAACGATTTCATGTTATTGACAAGTTTGATGTAAATCCTAGACCAACAACTAATTTTACCTTCTTTTTACACAGAGTAGTGCTTACAAGTGCTTTGGAAGCGGAATAGGTGTGCTTCGACCACAATCTCACCTGATGTTAAATGACGATGTGGTCCGTGATGGTAAACACATGAAGCCTAGAGGTACTGTTTCTCAATTAATGCTGCCGGAACACACCTATAGGTATTTGGCGACAGGTTTTCAAACTTGAGGGTGGTAGATACCCAGGCGGGCGTCATTAGAAAATACCCTACCACCATTCTATGGTTCCCTCACGATGTTTTCCTTCACCGAAAGCTCAGGCCGATTTTGGAGTCTGATAGGTGGGGATCGAACCCGCGTCGATTGATGCGGAATCCGGCAGCATCACCAGCTGCACCATCATCGCACCCTTTATCTTGATTTCTTTTAATTTATATAACGTTCGCTCGTAACATCTTGTGCGCAGGGAGGGTTGAAATTATGAGAGTATAATGCCTTTACATTACGCCATATGCCGGTTTTTGTTTTTAGCTCCAAACCAAGAACGAGCGCTTTCTTGAAAAAAATATTACTTACATTCACATATACGAGGTGTAATTCGAGGGTTAAATACAATGAACGCTTATTTTGACGCGGGTGACTGAAGACAGGTCGTCGTGAACTGCCTTAGGGGACGTCTACTTCCAGCGGTGTCCGTCTTTCGGCTGAAATGATGATAATTGCGTTTTAAAATATATAACAACAGAAACATTCAGTTTAATGCATAATTATAATTAAAAAAATCTTTTACTATTACGAACGATAAATAAAATATGATTTTATAAATAAAGTATCAAAAAAAGGCAAGTCTTCATACAATATATTTCATAAATTCATAAATTTCACAAAGTAGAATTAAGCTAGAAAATTATGTAATTGCAAATCACATAATAGTTATAAACATTTGTAATCTCTATGTTTTAGTGGTGAATATATTTGAATATCTGAACTTTCTACTTGCAGAAAGTATCAAGATGAGGGCTAAAAGTCTCGACCGGATGTTAACAACGACGTGCGTCTTCGGTATACTTGTTTCAACGTACGCACTCTATGTCGAAATGGCTGTCGAAACACAGCCCGGCTTTAAGGCTTTATGCGATATATCCGAACACGCTAGTTGTTCCAAAGTTCTTTCTTCTCGGTAAGTTTTATTTTTACTTACACAATTATACATTAACATGTTTAGTATGGTGCCGGTTAAGAATAGTACTATCCCATATTTTACCGTGGGCGTCGTAAGGAAGGGATAAACAAAGGGATGGGCACCAGCATCCTTTGAGAACCACAAAAACTTACTGCGATCACCAGCCCGCCTGCCAAGCGTGGCGATTATGGCAATTCCCCCCTTTTTGGGGGTGACCTATGTCGAGCAGTGGACGTCTTTCGGTTGAATCAATCAATGTTTAAATATTATTTTATTTGTACATTTATTATCAGTAGGTAATAAATTACCTCAATAAAAGCGGCCGGTGCTGTAGTTGAAATTTGATAATAAACATTATTGAAAATTTTAAGAAAAAACTAATTTACAATTTTTTGTTGTTGATAACGCTAAATATCTTCCTTAGTTGTAAAGAATAAAGAAAAAGAGAAAAATGACGTATTATTTTATCTTTGGATATACACCAGCCTTGGCAATTTAAAATACTCGAATTTCGAAACGCTGTACAATATTAGATAGATGTTTTTATTCTATGTGGTGAATCATTCGGTTGCTGGGGTGAGAATGTCAGGAATCACTGTCATTCTTGCCGAGTGATTTTCTCTTGCCTGGCAACCCGCGCCGCGAGTTAAGTTTGACAGTTGTTTTTAAAAATATACGCGCAACCGCTCCGCAACGCAAACCGCATAACTTTTATAATAATCTACAATATCGCCGCATCACGTTTTTACACCGCTTCTACGCCATTACATAAGCTGCAGGATCCTCGGGATTGGATGTGCACGAGAGATTGCTCGGTAAGTGGACATATTCCTTATATTTTCGCCCTGAGCGACCCAGTGTATCACCAGACCCTCGGCAAGAAATAGGAGATTTGGAGGCCGGCCAGCCCGCAGTTGGTATTTTCTACCATCTTTTAATGGTCCTTCGTTCCTGGATTGTGCCCTAAATTCCCTATTTTTACATCTCCTAAGACTTTAAAACCGCATACGCAATTTCATAAATTTATTATTTACCCTCGCATTTTTGATATTTTATATTACCGTTGAGACGAATACTATTCAATTGTATTTGTTTTTAATTACATTGTTTAATATTATTAACTTTAAAAATGGAGCATAGGTCCAAAAAGGGAGAAGTAGCTGAAAGTTCAGTAGGTATCGGAGAAATATCTCTACTCGAAAGTAAAAAACAATCTTATTATTTACGCATTAAATCTATTTACGAATCTATACCTACGAGTCAGGAGGATCGCCAAACTCCTCTCTTTATTAGTCAAGCGACAAACATACATTCGATGCGCGAAGAATTTCAAAATATAGTCGATAATATTAACCGACTTAATTTGAAATTAGATCCTAAGTACCTACCAAATTATGAGGCAATATGGGCATTCGAAGATTATTATTGTGGAGTAAAAAATGCCTTAACACGCTTCAATATATCGCAAAATGTTAATACCGCTGAACACAATGAACAATATTTAAATTTTCAATTAGAGAAATTATCAATACCGGAATTCTATGGTGACTATGAAAAATTTCCTATGTTCATTGAATGTTATAACTCAATGGTTCACAATAATCCGAGTCTAAATGACTCACTACGTGTAAGGTACTTAATTAGTAAACTTAAAGGGAAGGCTGAGTCAATATGGCTAAGTTTAAGCCCGACCGCAGAAAATTATAATATAATTTATAACGCACTGGTTGATAAATACACGGACGACCGTGAGATAGCTACTACCTATATAGAAAAAATATTAAATCTAAAATCGCTTCACAATGCTACGCCGAGTCAATTAGACGCATTCATTGACGAATATTCTACGTCTGTAGCCGCTTTGAAACAATTAAAGATCGATAATTTGTTAGATTACATGTTTGTTCATTTAGGTTTACGCAAACTAGATACGGACACAGTGCAACAATTCGAAAATATTAATAGAAAACAATCATATCCCAATTACGAAGAATTTGTAATATTTCTCAGGGAACAATATAAAATATTAAAAAGAATTACGCCAGATATTAAAATCAACGCAAGCGCCGGTAGTAAGTATAAGCACTGCGCCGCTGGAGACGCGAGGAGCGGTCGCTCGACACAGCGAGCTCCACGCGCATTAATTGCAAATGACGTCACCGCGCGTCTTAATAAACACTGTTCATTTTGTAAATCGAATGAACATGAACAAATATATAATTGCGCGAAATTTAAAACTCTTTCACCGCTAGATAGATACAAATATATAAAGAATGTGAACGGTTGTATAAATTGTTTGAGTTTGTTGCATACTAGTCGATTTTGTCAGTCTGTATCATCGTGTAAATTTTGTAAAGGAAACAAGAGGCACCATTCCTTGTTACACTTTCCTGAGAACAGTTTAGATGGCATGGTCGGGGGTAATTCAAGGTCATTGACCTCTGATAATCAACTACATAATAACGATACATCTAAAAGTACCCAAGACAAAACTGTATCTCTTTGTAGTCAGATGAATTCTGAATCCACGCGTCATAAAAATAAAATTATTTTGTTAGGTTCCGCAGTCATTTTAGTAAAAGATAAAAATTCTATATTACACCCAGTCAGAGTACTTATCGATATGGGTTCTCAGAGACATTTTATTACCAAACAATGTTGTAAGAAACTTGGATTAAATATATTTAACTCCGCCAATTCCATTCAAGTAAATGGTATTGGTGACAATCCGCAACCGATACAGGGTATAGCCAATGTAACAGTATTTTCGCGACATAATGATTTCCGCTTGAACATACAATGTTTAGTTATTAATAAGATTTCGGGTGATTTACCGCAAGTTAATGTAGATTGTACATCGCTCGATTATTTATTTAATTTACCGCTCGCAGACCAATCGTTTCATACGAAGGGTCCAATAGACATGCTAATTGGTTCAGAAGTTTTTGCCCACATATTGAAGGGAAATAAAATCATAGGTTCGAATGGGAATCCCGACGCTCTTGAATCCGAATTTGGTTATATTATTATAGGCTCCGCACGTGTTTTACAATCCGCGTCCGCTAACGCTACCGCTTGTCTCAGTGACACATACTCATATATTTGTAGTGAGGATACTTCAATGGAAGGTTTAATGAATCGTTTTTTGAACGTTGAAGATGTACCGGACAAAAAACATTTTTCACCCGCGGATAAACAATGTGAGTTGTTATATTCAAATAATATTTCTCGTGATAAATCAGGCCGCTTCACTACTATTTTACCCTTTAACCAAGACCCTTCGCAGTTAGGGGATTCATTTAAAATCGCATCTAAAAGATATACGCATTTAGAACGCAAGTTTAAACTCAATAATAATTTAAAATTACAGTATGACGAAATTATTAGAGAGTACTTAAATAAAAATTATATTACCCGCATAGATAATTATAATTCCAGTGAGAGGCAATATATTATTCCTCACCACGCAGTTTCACGCAATGATAAAAATTAGCACGAAATTACGAATAGTTCTAGATGCAAGTGCAAAAACAACTTCCGGGTTGTCGTTAAACGACTGTCTGCATACCGGGCCAAACTTACAAAATGATTTACTTGCGATCTTAATTCTATTTCGTTTATTTCCTATTGCTATAAGTGCCGATATTAAGCAGATGTATTTACAAATATTGGTACATAATAATTATCGTAAATTTTTACGAATTCTATATCGCTTTGAAGATGAGGATAGCGCTAATTTATATGAGTTCAATCGCGTTTGTTTCGGTCTGTCTTGCAGCCCATATTTAGCAATGCGGACAATCCGCGAACTAGCTGAACAAGAGAGACAGGAATATCCATACGCAGCAGATGTAGCTCAAAGTAATTTATTCATGGACGATTTGGCAATATCCGTATGTACACCGCAAGAAGGTATAAACCTATCTAACCAATTAATAAACATGTTTAAAAAAGGTGGTTTTGATCTAGTAAAATTTATAAGTAATTGCCCCGCATTATTAGAATCAATTCCTGAAAATCATAACCTTTCACATGTTCATTTTGATCAAAATGACAATTTAAAATTATTAGGCTTAAAATGGATTCCTGAAAAAGATCAATTCGTAATCTCGGTAAAGGAAACTTCGCAAATAATTACTAAACGCATTATCTTAGCAACTATCGCTCGCTTGTGGGATATCAATGGTTTCTGTGCACCCGTAATATTAAAGGCTAAGTTAATTATGAAATCGCTTTGGTTACAACATGTAGATTGGGATGAATGCCCACCGCAAGATATTTGCGACGCATGGTGCATCCTTCGAAATGAGCTACCACTTTTATCTAGTGTAAAAATTCCTCGTTTCTTAGGAGTGCCATCTTACAGTTCTGAGTTGATAGTAGTAGGTTTTTCAGACGCAAGTGAAAGTGGATACGGCGCCAACGTTTATTTGTGCATTAAGGGTTCTCCCAACACGGTCAATCTAGTATGCGCTAAAAGCAAGGTGTCGCCAACTGCTAATAAAATGCAAACTCTAGCACGCCTCGAATTATGTGCATTGTTATTATTATCGAAGCTTATTCACTTTGTTATCACCACTATTTCACCGCGTTGCAATATTACAAATATATTCGCCTTAACCGATTCCACAGTAGCCTTATATTGGGCACATTCTTCTCCGCATAGATTTCAAGTATACGTAGCAAACCGCATCGCTCGCATTCAAGAGTATTTATCACCCAAACACATTTTTCACGTAGCGGGAAAGGATAATCCGAGTGATTGCTTATCGAGAGGTTTATTGCCTTCCCAATTATTAGACCATCCGACATGGATGCATGGCCCCACTTGGCTTCAAAATCCAGTGACAGAATGGCCTATTCGACGCTTTTTATTTGAGGATCAAATATTCCCACCTGATAAACAATATGAACATAAAAATGATCGCGCTTTAGTCACGACGATAAATGAACAACCCTTTTTCCATACAGTCGCAGCTCGACTATCTCTTCGTGGTCGAAACTTTTGCGAGTTGCGACTTATGTTTTAATATTTATTAGGAAAATTCCTAGATCTAATACTGTAACGGTAAATCAGTTAAAAATAGCTGAGTTGTACATTTTGCGCAGCGTTCAGCAAGTTCATTTTGCAACCGAACTAACTTCTTTAAAAGAAAATCGTGCACTTTCAAAATCATTTAGATCACTGTCACCCTTTATAGATAGCGATGGCTTGATCAGGGTTGGGGGCAGATTACAGCACAGTAGCTTACGGTTCGAAGCGAAACACCCTATTTTGCTTCCTAAACGCGATCACATCACAAATATACTTATCGATTATTATCATAAAAAATATTTACACGCAGGTCCTCACCAATTACTCTCGATGTTACGCTTAAATTACTGGATTATTTCAGGCAGGATAGTAGTTCGAAAGCGTTTTCAAGCTTGTAACAGCTGTTTTAAAGTTTCGCCTAAACCCATGTTTGCATATATGTCCGCTCTTCCCTCCTTTCGAGTTAATGAAGCTAAGCCTTTTCTAAAAACCGGGACCGATTATGCAGGCCCAATTCCTATATTAATAAGTAGATATCGAGGTGCGCGCCAAGAAAAGGCTTTTATTTGTTTATTTACTTGTTTAGTAACAAGAGCTGTGCACATTGAATTCGCGGTTGATTTAAGTACTGAGTCATTTATCAAAGCTTTCAAGCGATTTATATCACGTAGAGGAAATTGCTTAGAGTTATTTTCGGACAATGGCACTAACTTTGTAGGTGCAAAAGCGCATTATAATGATTTACATAATTTTATTAAATCTAAAACTTATTCGGAGGCATTTTTGAATGAAGCTGTAGAGCACGGTATTACCTGGAAAACGATCACTCCCAACGCTCCTCATTTTGGTGGTGCTTGGGAATCTAATATAAAAAGCATTAAGTCGCATTTAAAACGCGTTATAGGCGACACGCTACTTACCTATGAAGAGTTTACAACACTTCTTACACAAATCGAATGTATACTAAACTCACGACCACTTTCTGTTTTGAGTTCGGATCCGGCCGAACCTACAGCTCTAACTCCCGCACATTTTCTTAACTATGAACCGCTCAATTCTTTTAATTTAGTTGACACTGCTTCGCAACCGCAATCTTTGTTGAAGCGCAAATACTTATTGGATAAGCTCGTGGAATCCTATTGGAAACGCTGGAGGAATGAATATTTGTCAACGCTCCAAACTAGACAAAAATGGAATGCACGTACCGCAAATCCTACTGTAGGTTCTGTTGTTCTACTTAAATCTGATAACGCTCCTCCATTAAGGTGGCCACTTGGTATTATTGAAACCTGCCACCCTGGTGCTGACGGAATAGTCCGTGTGGTTACTGTCCGCACTCAAAGCGGTACTTATACGCGCCCGGTTGTAAAGGTCTGTCCTTTACCTACCCAATAATCCTTCTAATAGTTCCTTTCCTTTGTATATTATTATCCTTTTTCTACTTTAATATTAGTTTATCCTTCAGTTAAATTTGTAATTCCGCTTCCGCATTTCCGCTCATCCATCTAATTTTCTTTCACCTCCTCTCCAATATTTTGAGCTTAGGAGACGCTTCTCTCCTAAGGTCGGGGGTTATGGTGAATCATTCGGTTGCTGGGGTGAGAATGTCAGGAATCACTGTCATTCTTGCCGAGTGATTTTCTCTTGCCTGGCAACCCGCGCCGCGAGTTAAGTTTGACAGTTGTTTTTAAAAATATACGCGCAACCGCTCCGCAACGCAAACCGCATAACTTTTATAATAATCTACAATATCGCCGCATCACGTTTTTACACCGCTTCTACGCCATTACATAAGCTGCAGGATCCTCGGGATTGGATGTGCACGAGAGATTGCTCGGTAAGTGGACATATTCCTTATATTTTCGCCCTGAGCGACCCAGTGTATCACCAGACCCTCGGCAAGAAATAGGAGATTTGGAGGCCGGCCAGCCCGCAGTTGGTATTTTCTACCACTATGAAATGCCAATTTATCACAATACTACACTTTTATTTTAGGTATGGTAAAGGTTTCGGCGTCATGCAAGAAGATTCCTCTTTCAAAATTCCGAATTGCATTTATGGAATAATATTTTATTGCATAATGATTTTTACGAGTAAGTAGTAATTAAGATTTTATTGCTTTTGTGATTAAAATTTACATAACATATATACATAAGCTTACGCCTGTTATCCCCGAAGGGTTAAGCAGACGTGAAATAGCGAACTACGCCACCCACATTTCGTTGAGCTTAGTTCCGTCCCAGATGTGAGCGAGGGCGAGCCTGTCGCTATATCGGGCACAAAGTCCAGATTCCGGGATGATACTGAGTAGAAAAACCCAATATCACTTGACCCGACCCGGGGATCGAACCCGAGACCTCAAAACGACGGTCGTACCGGAATACAAGTGCGCCACCGAGACAGCAAAAATTTACTACATGCAAATATTCCGAATATTTCAAACTTAAAAAGCTTTATTTACTACTAACAATGAGATTTCTAACAAAGACTGACGTTAAGCTGCTTTTATCATACTGGCGATCAATTTTCGTTTATTTTTAAAATATTCACAGATTATAATAGAACGAAAGAAATAGATTGCGCGCATGAAAAAGTAAGGGTGAGGTTTGAATTTTTGGCGCCATTCTGGTTTGCCATGTTTATAATCCATTAATTTGTATTAATTTGACCCTATATTATGTAATTTTGATGGCGTTTTATGAGATATACTTTGGCTATTATGCCCAATACTATTGAAAACGATGATATGGGGTTTGAATTATTAATTTTAAGATATTGTGAAAAGACAATACAAGTAGGTACCATACATGAAGTCAGACAAATCCCCAAATTCTACTTCTAATGTTTAGAATTAATTTTTATGTTAGTTTTTTTTTTTATCAAAAAGATGCTTCAAACTATCTAAAGTTGAAGTATCATGACATCAAATGATACAAGTTGTTATTAATAACGCATAAATCACAGTTTAGGATTTACCTGTCCGTCGATGTCTGAAGTAAATATTAAATTAAAAATCTACATAAGATCTAATATTACAATCAGTTTTTAGCTGTTTATTTTTTAATTTGCTAAGATCTCAATGTTATAGGTTTTTTGTTTGCAAAAAAACAAAGTGTGTTTTACTCTAATTAGATTTATTTATCTCTGTACATGGAAAATTATTCTATGAATTATAAATTAGTTGGCTTATAAAATTGTATACGAGGTAGTGTTTATTTGGCGTTTTAATTATTCTATTACTTCAAAACAGGTTTAATAGCCGTACGAAGCGCTTTACATATCATTTTGTTTTGTGTATAAAAAAACAATCTTTATTTTATAAAATTCTTTGATCGTCGTATATTTCACTTACCTAAGTGCTATTAGTAAATCAAACAAGATTGATATAAATAATTATATTTCATCTGTTTTTTTTGGGTTAGGTATATAAAAATTTAAACTAATGATTTAGAAAATCTGCAATTTATATATAAATTATAAAAACAGAATCGTGTATGAGTCAGTGCGCTTTACATTATGAGATATCTAGTCATTTTTTTAAAGAATGCCAAAACAAAGTTAGGGAAAAATCTAGTATCGTTGCTACATTTCTTCAAGTAATCCTTTTCCCGAATCAATCAATCGAATTATTGAAAAGTGTAAATATATCTCCTTATATGTCTCTCGATCACAAGGAAAAACATTTGCATTTTTGTATGAAGTATTTATAATATTTACATGTATTATAAGTATATATAGATAACAAAATATAAACCTTCTTCATTTTCCTTTTTTGGTATATGACTCCAACGTACATTTGGCATTGATTTTGTCAATATCATTGAGACTGATTATAAGAGCCGGACAAGGAAAAGCAATATATAAAAAGTTGGTCGTTGAGGCAACAAAATATAAAACTACTCTTTCTATTTCACCAGGTCCATCAATTTCTGAGCTTTATTGTGACAAGCAGAGAGTTGTTCATATTTCTTTTTTTTTTTCGTTTAAGCCAACCAAGAATATCTTAAACATATTTTCGTTTCGATCTTTGTGTGAATTTTACGCGATAATAATGCGAACTTAAATATCGCAAACGCCTAACAAGCTGTATCTTATTTTGCTCGTGGTTGGTATTACGTAATTATATCCTGTCTACTGAAAAATATGCGAGTGATTTGCACAAACCATGTGGCAAGATCTGGAGAAAATTTGTAATTCGTAAGTCCATTTCTTCATTTATATGCTTTTAATTTTAAAGTCCAGTAAAAGGTATTTCATAAACATACTGCGTATTTTGATTGTAGTATAATGGTAGTCGAACGCTGGAAGTTTGAGCAGTTTGCGGTAGACTTTTATAAGTTTGAATTGCAATTGTAATTTTATTCACGATCGTCGTTTTTGTCTCGTCGCCTTTTGAGTTATAATTCGCAAAAACAAAAGCTAGTCACCGAATTTAAAAACATTTCCTGGGAACAATCTCGAAAAACCGCTCTAACTTTACTGATATTTGGTAGCTTGCGAGCTTGTTTAACTGTTTTTGTAATAAAATCTTCGAAGGTATAAAGTCGTTGACTTTAGACTTAGCCGGTTTTCTCTTATTATATCTCTTAGAGTCAACAACGGCTCAGTCTGTCAAGTAGATAAAATCTGTATAGGTACATCAAATAAAGCGTATTAAATGTTTAAAACCGTTTCTCTTAGAATTACTGGGATTAAATATATAATAATTTGGTCTGCAATCACTTTATTAGTTTATGCCGGTAAACTTATGAAATTCGCTTCGAAAGTCTTCCCAATACAAATGATAACATGAAAGCTGTAATTAAAAAATAAATAATCCTTTGACAGTCATCTAGGCGTGTAAGCGACAACACAATTAAATGCTGCGTTTTTGATAAACCTGGAATATTTAGAATGACATGAAGCTATTGAAAATAAATATTCTAATATCTTTATTAATTGAATGTGTGGAACACCTAAATATAATATCTACATCATATTTACATTTGAAGTGTATTTAAATGTTTTCCTGTATTTAATTTTGTGACTACCTATTTTTTTTGTCATGTGCGCTGAATAATAAAGTAAGGACCGTTCCATGCATTATAAGTTACTTTAATACTTGTAATTATTATAATAGATGCTTTGAAAGGCACGTACTTCATAGAAAAATAATGCACGTACCTGTAGGTAACTAAGTATTTCTCGTTGAAATCTTTATTAATGTATATTAACGTTTGATTAGATACAGATTTCTTTAATGTTTTATTTGGTAATTTAAAAAAAAATTGTTACTCTAAAACAAAAACATTTCACGTTAATAGTAACTATTAAAGTGAGTTGTGTAAGCATATCTTAAATGTTTACATAATAGTATGTCAATGAATAAACGAACGACTCAATGTAGTATATAAACTAAATAGTACATTTAAATTGAATTTATTGCCAGTTAACAATATTACAATTTTACTCAAAGCAAACGCAAAAATATATTTCATTGTTTAAGCATTTAGTGGGCTCGCGTGAGCGTTTATTACCTCGGTAAAATGTTAAATTCCGTGAAACACGCTCGTAAATGACTGAAATTGTAGTAGCCATTGTGTTATTTCTGTATGATATTGTAATAAGCCGCAAATGTTTTGTTTGATCTCTGTTATTAAATATTATCATACTTTAAAGTTTAAAATACGGGTAGATTTAATCTTTACAACTACATCAACTATTTAAAATATGATATAAAATATATCCGTTGGTAATAATAAAACATGCGTACACTTCACACAAAATAGATTAATGGATGTCTAGAAGTTGCGAGTGTGGTTATTTAGTTTTGTTACTAAAACTACGTTAGGTTTAGGCTTCAAAATTTAAGAAAAACACCAACTATAACATTTAAAATGTATACTAGTATACCAAGTCACATATCACGTCATCATCATTCTCATGGCTTATTCCCAACTCACTCGGTGTCGGCGCAGTACGTTTTCTTCTTCCATACGTCCCTATCAGCCGTCATCTCTTCATTTACTCCTTTTTCTTTTATATCATTTCTTACATACTCCATCCACACTTTCTCTGGCCTTTCTATACTTTTCCATCCTTCCACATTCATATTCATTACTATTTTACACACATGCGCTTCCTCACTTTTCGTAATATGTCCATACCATGACAAACGGGAACCTTTCAACTTTTTTACCACTGGCACAACTTTTAAACTCCCTTTAATATATTCATTCCTTATTTTATCTATTCTTATTCTTTATTTTCTCTTGTCCACACCACAGATCCATCTCAACATTCGCATCACAGCTACATGCAACCGCTTCTCAATCATCTTCTTACCTAAGCCACATATCATCTAATATTATTAAAAAGTCAGGCGAAACCAAATCCTCAATTCATGTAGTTAATTGAACATTTTTGCAATACCATGAAATATAGTGTCTTATTAGTTTTATAAAGGCAATTTTTATGCTTAGTTAACTATTTTGAATAATTATTTAGAACATTTTTAGGAAGAGAACATACGTGGAATTTATCATTAAAATAATTTGTGTGTAATCTTTTCTTTTATTTACTTTTGCGTTTTATTATGAGTCTCACTTCTAAGATACTCTTACAGTACATATTTAGTTATTAATATTAATAATTTACAAACAGTAATGACGCTGAAAAACTATAAACCTTTTCTTGTAATTAAATGTTAATGAAGTGAACATTGCCTAATACTTTCAAATTGTAGTTTTTACCTATTTTTTATTAACTAACTTGCGTTATTTGACAATGTATTATATAATTTTAGTTGCATTTTATGTTTCTGTAATTAAGTTGATTGAAAATAATAACAAGGAGTATGATGTTTGATGAACCGCAAAAAATCCTTACGAGAACTCTTGCAAAATAACTGTCATTTCACTAGAGTGCTGTATGAAAATTAGAAAAAATATTACATTGTTTTAACAATGTGAATTATGAACTTACGAGTACAGTTATCATTAATTAAAAAAGAATAGTAAAATAGCTTAAATAAGATTTTTGGTATAACCACAAACATTTGGTATTACAGTACCTAGATTAATTTTATTGTACCTATGTATGTAGAAAGTTATTAAGGACGATGAAGGTGATTTTTGTATCTACAGGTCAGTGGCATTGTATTTGCCCAATTATTTTATAGAAATATTCAGTTTTTTTATGCAAGATTAATGAATCTGTATCAAAACGTACTAATAATATTGCTTTTAATTTCAGCAACATTTGAGAACGTCCTCGTGGTCCGTTTGCAGTTCCTAATGAGTATTCTTTCAATATTCATGTGCATCTACTTGGCGTATCTTCTCGCATTCGTGTTATACGACTTCTGCATAGTTTGCGTATCTACGTACGTTGTGAATAGCATTCTTACTTGTCTAGTTTATAAGAAAATGAATGCCCTAACAAAAAAAAATCAAAATGAACATAATGCATAAATAACTTTATGAAAAAACGTGTGACCTCAATATCTATTAGTTTCATAAAAACATATATTCTATATTCTATTGTTGTAATATGTTAATTTAATTCAATGTAAATTAATATATTAATAACTTATTAAATTTCATTATTCATTAATATAGTATTTTATTGTGATACATATAACGCCATCTGTTGTCGAATAATATTACTAAAAACACATTTACATACCTCGAAGTACGATATAATGACGATAGAGGGCAAAATATTCTAAAGAGATGTATTTGCCATCTATTGTTGGAAAGCAGAACTACTATTCTTATTAAATGTTTAATGTTTAAAAAAGTATTTAGGACAAATTTATAAAACTATAATAACTAGCTCTATAATTGTGATTATTACATCATATCTTGCAATCGGACTTAATTGGAAATGACAATACTGAGACCCATAAGTTAGCTCTTCAGTAATTTTTAATAAATGCCCATAATAGGTTACCTATATAATTATATTGAATTTAATATTGGAAAGATATTTAGAACATTCATAGTGATAATAAACTAAGAAGAGGCTAATGTAATTGTCGTTTGTGGATCAGAAATGTAAATTTTAAATCATGTAACTTTGAAGTGAAACAAAATATTTTCATATCTTGAAGGTTCAAACATATATTTTCTAGCTGAGATTTATTTAATTAAAGTTTACGTCTTCTTGTGTGAAAAGAAGAATTCTCTTTGGAAATGCTATCATGTATATATTGTTATCAATTATTTAAGAATAAAATATATAATTTGCCTACATATAATTGCAAGGATAATAATTTCGACTAAATACTATTCAGTTTTTATAAACATAATGCATATTTATTATTTGATATCATGATATTTTTCTTCGAATTTTAATATCATAAACTGGAAATAAAAAATGGCAGATTTTATCATCTTTATTAAAAATGAAACACAGTTACAAAGATGGAACGTAAAATAAAATTGGTAATTTTATTTATAAAAGCTATAAATTTTCAGATTCCGTTACTTTAGGATATCTATGGAATAAATATTTGTATATTATCTTGATTAGAATGAACACTTATTAACATATGTTTACTTTGATGTTATGATAATCTCACTAAGTTTATATATAACCCTGCATGTTTTATAGATTTATATGTACGGCCAATTAATGTGACTAATAGCGAATTATAATATTTCAAGGGTTTTTTTCAAGTAGCCTATGTACGTGGTATTCCGAATTTGTACACAAACCTACCCACGCTCGAAATGAGTGTTAGCTACGATTTATCATTTGCGACGTGCTTTGTGTCTACCTGTGGTACCTTTTATGGTACGCGCCATTGACCTTATCTGTTTGCCAAATTAAATTTGTAAATTGAGTTATTTTGTTTTTATAATTTAATTTCTTTACCTCTTTAACTTTAATCCATCTATCCATCTAGTCAACTGAAAGACATCTATTGCTGTACATAAGTCTCCCCCAAAGATCTCTATAACGACCGGTCTGGCTCCACTCGCATTCAACGGATTCCCACAACCTTCACTAGGTCGTCGGTTCACCTAGTGGGGGGGCCTACCCATGTTGGGTCTTCCGGTACTCGGCACCTATTCGAGAACCCGTTGGTCCTTTTATATTATGATATGATTAAAATAGCTTATAAAGTGAAGAAGAAGCACATTTGATTAAATCATAAAATATAGCTTTTTATGTAAGGATATTCTACGTATACCTTTCCTCCACTAGATACCAGAGAGTTGGATTTTATCCAAATCTTACTGACTAAAACTTTACGGTATTAATTTTTTACCGGTTGTATTTAGCTGGATAGTAGGAACTTCTCGTGCATTACATATAATCTACAACAGGTGTAGGACCTCTTTTAAGAATCTTCTAGTTGGAGAGTAGTTGGGTGTTGGAAGACTCGTCTGTGGAATCAATTGGACGGCGCACGAAAGGCGCAGGCTTTTAGGCGCCTTTTCAAAGAAATAGGCATTATCTTCATACAGTTTACAATATTTATTCCGATGAAGTTTTTCGAGCTTCGATTTTTTTCTGTATGATATGCTATTATAAATGTTTGTAACCGTTAGATAATTATTGGTTTTTTTTTTTTCAGATTCAAATATTCCCTCGAACTACTGTTGATTGTTTGTTATATGTTGGATGATTACCTGTTTAATATGAATTAAGATTAATTTAATGCAAAAAATAAGCGAACCACCCCCAGACTTTTGATCCTTACGTTATAATTACAAGGCCCCTAATTTGAGCGGGAACACGACGAACTTGTCGTGACGTCATGAGCGCTGAGAGACTTAGGTGAAAATATGAAAAGCCAATTAAGAGTTTCCTAATGTGGCGCTACACTTATCAACGTCTATATAAGGTGTTGGAGGATTATTTTAAAACTAGCTTATTCTCGCGCCTTCACTTTATCAAATAACGATATTAAGGTTGAAGTAATAACTTGCCTTTGTGTCCTAAATTAAGATACTATTAAGAAATCATATTAAGAAACATAAATAACCCACACATTTCCATACTTGTACATTTATATTACGTATTAATGTACAGAACCTCACTAATTTGTAAAATTTAAAAAAAAACATACATATCGTTCAAAAATTAATGAACAATGTAACATTTTGCTGTAATTATAATCCATTATAACTCAAATAATTTAATTGACTTTAATATAAAATTAAAAAGATTAACACAAAATATTAATATTGCATGATGATCATTTGATCATCGAAATTAATAGACTAGACAGGGAAATATTTGCTTAATATAAGAAATAATTGAATGGTTATAAGAATTGTATGCCCATGAAAATACTACTTTTGTAGTAAGAAAATAGTGCTTTTTTTCGGCGAGGATCTTCAGACACCACATGGGTCTAATTAAAAAAAAATGTTACCTTTTATATACCATTTAATAATTATATTTATAACATGGAAGAGAATCAGGTGATCTCAAGTAGTTCTCGTGTAAGAGACAAGGGTTTGTATCAAATAGACGGTAAAGTAAGTTGCTTATACCGGTTATTGTAATAGGATATCTAAATTTAATCAATATTATTCTGAATTTGATTCGGTTTCGAAGATATATCTATATATGTTTCAATGAACTTTAAAATATGCCTAAACTAGCCTATTTTTTAAAATAATAATTTGGGTAAGAATATTAGTAATTTGGCGTTTTAAAATAATATACAACAATACAGGCTAATTACGATTTTTTCGCGGAAACTAGATTTTTAATATATTTTAAGATTACGATGATTAAGCAATCGCAGAAAATAGGACTATAGGGGATTTATTTTTTGGCAAGGAAATAAAACATTGACACTGGCAAATGCTTCTCTGATGCCTATTAAAAACAAATATTGAGATCTACTATAGGAGTAATAATAATTATTGAGAGCTTTTTCAGTCAAAGTTCTAGAATGCTCAAGCTCAGAATCGCCAGTATCCATATTCAATATGACAGCCAAAAAATAAAGAATATACAAATTAACTTGTTGATTATTATAAACCTACTAAATACAAAATTTGCTTAACGTTGACAGATTGCGTTTACATAATTAACATTTTATTAACCAGAATAATCAATTATCATAACATTAATAAATATCACAAAAACTGTATATCATTCATGTCAAAACATTGATGATGTAATTATGGGCAACTAATTCTTTTATTAACAATAATAACCTACCAGAACGCGCATCACTTGAACATATTACTGATTCAAATTGAGTATCTCATTTTCTAATGAGGTAGTCGAATGTCCTGGAAGAGTATTTATAAATAGCTTTATATTCTTATTTATAATGCTTCAAAACAATATCACATAGTGCCTAAGTCAAATTAGAACAACGTTTGACATTTTTGGTGCTATCCAAATTAGGTAAGAAGTCCACTATGCCACTGATTTATATGACTTATAAGGCGTTGTACGCTTTCCATTTTATTTTTAGTTTATTACGAGACATAATATAATTTGTGCGTAGTTCTCGTACTCAAGTTTTTAATTTGCATTACAAATATAGTATTAAGTAACATAATAATAATATTTATGCTTTAGACACTAGATTAGGTTTGAATAGTAAACAGGAAATCTTCTAAGGAGATTACGGACAAGTAAATTTTATTTCACAAAAATCTGTATTTCAATCAGTGAAAAACAGTGGGTTTTACGGAATTTACGTAAGATATTGCTTAAGAGTTTCGGTTACACAAAATTGTAAAATAGAAATAAGATATGCATAGATTTTGGATTAACTGTAAACCGGAGGGTCTTAGCTGGTTCGTCGGTACTTTAGTGTGAGCGCTTATAACGCTTTAGGACACAGTTAGCACAATTGCATTAAAATGGTAAGTACTTTGGTTTGAGCTAATATCTATGTAAATATCCCCAAAATCTGAACTAGCTAAGCTCTACAGTTTGTAAAAAAAGATCCCTTACAGAAGATCATTCAAGTTAATTTCTTCTATGTCGATAAAATATTAAAAGAGATAAAATTTAAATTTTACTGGCAGCGCTTTCTAAATATAGACATAAAAGGAATTACGTTTAAAAGGAGAAAAAGGATATTTATCCTACACATTAGCCTACATTTCCCATATATTGTAGCCACCGTAGTTTCTAATGTCTATTTTGAGCTCGAATAATATAATTATTTACTTATTTATTTGGTAAACAGCCAATAAACATTCATTTTACCCATTGTTGGGTTCAACAAAGAAGAAACAAAGAGGATCATAAGCAGGTGATATAGCTATAAACTTGGAATAATTGATGGTTATTGCCGTATTTTTACATGTTATATGTCGGATAATACAATGTCCGATCATATTGTAACCTTGCTTCAAATTACAATACTTGGTTACTCTCAATAAATTAAAAACTTCGACGCAACTTATACCAGTTTTACAAATATTCCGATTTCCTTAAAATCATTGTTAAAGTGTCAATATCACGGTGCATTTATTTGCATAATTGTTGCATTAGATACCTTGCACAAAGTTCTACAAAGTCATATGTCTTAAGTACTGGGATAACCTACCTAATCCAGAAAATATCAATTTTCTAAAGATAAATTAAATATAAAAGTGTAACAGCGGATGTGTGAATACTATCCGGCATCCCTTATAACAAAGATGACTAAGAGAAGTAAATCTCATTGTTACCAGCGGAATACTTAAGGTTTAGTAACGAGAGGGATGCCCTCACGTCCCAGGATGAGAATTGTGCCCATAAAGAGAAACCAGTCTGCGTCTAAATTCCTACATCTTTAGGATTTACTTGTGTTGTGACTGATAAAAGGAGAACCAATCGTAATCATATTGTGAGATAATTGATTTGCATAATGTAAAAAAAAAATCCATGCGTAAGTAATACCGCAAATTAGAGCCTTTTCACAAATTTTTGGATAGTTTTTTAATAACATGGATGATGTGGAATAAAATATGAAACGAAATGAGTAGTACCTATATCCTTAATTGTGACGTTTGTAATTAATTACTCTTTCTTTTCAAGTAAACGATAATGACTAGGTATTTGAAAACCCGGCAATTTACTGTAAATTGGTGAAATGAAAAAAAAAAAAAAACGATCTACTTACTGATTAGTTTGTAGAATTAGAAAAAGTTATCGCTAACTAAAGTGTACTTAACGTTACAAGTTAATCATTTAATAAAGAATGAATACATGACAATTACATTTTTTTTGTTTAATAATTACGTGTGGAACGAACGTTCATTTCAATTAGAAAGGATTATTACCTGTTTGCAACGTGTTAACAATGTGTAAATAACGCTTGTGAAATAACATTCTGTAAAACACTATAATCTGATTACGGTTATTGTGCCCATATCGCTTGAATATTATGATTTAATCTATTATTAACATATTACATAGCTGACTGTTGTTGTAATAGACAGGTAGTATAGTTACGTCTTATTCACGGGTCAAAACTAATAGTAGTTATGCGTTGCGTAGGTAATTGGTGAAAAATGTGTAGGTTTTAAGGGATCTATAGACATATAATTGTTTTTGTCAATTTAAGTATATTTTTTATATAATGTATCTCTCTTTTAGATATGAAAATCTGCATCACAAAGAAATGTTTTGCGTGAACAAATAACAAGAAATTTTTTAATATCATCATACCGACCATCATGAAAATTCGCAAATATATATATACAAGGAGAAGGCTTTTATGTTATACCCTTTGTTTTAACTGCATACACAACATTTTTATGAAAGATATTATTAGCATGGGACAACTTTTAAAGCTTTAACGAGTTACACCAAACATAGATTAAGGTCAAAGGAAACGATTGGGTAAATGGCTAGTATCTATAAAAGTTCTATGATTTGAACATTTAAATGTTCGGTAATGAACGATTGTAGATATATACTTTATATTCTCTAAGATAACTCTGCTGTATTGTAATTTTGAGGAAACGATTGCAACGGAGCAATAAATTATAAAGGTAGCAGAAGTGCAATACAGAAATAAAGTTAGTGTAATATTTAACAGTTCATCTCTGGAGAGGTCTACAGCGAATGCAACCACCATCACATCTATTTAAGCCGCAAAGTATTAATGTTCGGAGTTCCGTGCTCTTGTCTAATGATTGTGGTTATTTGTACGTCTTAGGAGGAGCTACAATTTAATCCTTTGGCGCAGAAACTCGACAAGAACTAATTTCGAATAAAAATGCAGTCTTATTGGGAGTTACGTTAATGACTATCATTCTTCTACCGAAGAAATTAATCGTTTTCTTAAATTTTATCTATACGTATACATTTTGATTACACTAAGTTATTTTTAGAATAGACAAACTAAATAAATAATTATGATAATAAATGATAAGTAATAATTAGGTAGGCATCTGCAATAAATATATATGTATTTCAAGGAACACAAAAAAGTATGACGCATCGATTTAAATGCCTTAAAATAGAATACTCGTTGGCAGATATAATTTAAACTGCTCTTCTCTCTTTTTTTTTTTTGTACTTACAAAAGTAAACAACATCACTGCCGCAGGTACTGGAAACAGTTGCAAATAAACTCTGTACTACATTCTGTGTGATAACTTTAACAAGGTACTTTACTTTACTACTTAAAGATTATTGTATGTTAAAAGGGTTTAACAAATGTATTAGTATATACGAGTACATATACCTATAACAAAACAAAGTAGTTCCGATAAAAACAAACGAACTGGAATTGTACGTAATAATAAGAAGTCAACTTTAGGATCACCTTATATGTACAAGATAACGTTACAAGTAATTTTTTCTTCGATTATATTAGTGCTTAAGCAGATTGTGTGTTGGCGATATCTATGATTATGACATCGTTGGTTAATGTTTATGCTAAATATCGCCCACGTTTCGTTCGCATGCACCTCAGCATCTGAGTTCTGGCCGGTGCCGATTAATAAGATCAGTGGGCAGTACACCCACGGCCTTGTTCGAACGTGCTTCTACATTTGTGTATTTAACATCAATTATTAAGCTATTGTTTAGTTAATCAAATAAACACCTCATTCAGTTATAATTACTTATAGAGGCTCTTGCTCTAAAGTGATCCTGCCAGAACATACTTCTAAGATCCTTGATGACAGATTTTAAATCTAAGAGTGATAGACGAATATTATTAGAAAATGTCTTACAATCATTCTGTGGTTTCACGATATGTTCCTTTACCGAAAGCCCTGGCTGGCTCTTTACACAGCCGAATAGGTGTTTTCAAATCTATTAATTATTACACTTTTTATGTTTACACTCCGCTCCATAGTATAAAAAGTTCCTCATTAAACAAGATACAAAATTCTGCAATAATAGATGATAATTCTTATAAATCTTGCTGTATGGTTCCGGCTTAAGAATAGTACCACTCCATATCATTCCCGTGGGTGTCGTAAAAAGCGACTAAGGGACTAAACCAGGGGATGGGCAGTAGCATTCTCTGAGCACCACAAACATCTACTGCGATCGCCACCGCTTGACAAGCGTGGCGATTATGGCAATTCCCCTCCTTATCTTTGGGGGAGACCTATGTCCAGTAGTGGACGTCTTTACGGTTGAATGAATGGGTGAAGGGAGATGATAATTATAAAGTAACTATATTAACCTAACTATCATTATAACCTGACTAGGTAGCAAAATTATTATGGTACATTTTTTGATACTCTATCACCTTATTATGAAAAACATTTAAGACAAGAATTTCTTGTCATAGCAACATCTTCTAGATGCACAGATTTGAAAATAGAGATTACATATAATTCCTGAAATTTTACTTTTTTTTCATTCCATGAAAAGGTAAGTTTTTTTTGTAACTTTTTTTAAGTACTAAATTCATAAAAACATGATGTAGCTGCAACGCTGCATTTAATCCGTATTTTATGACGTTTTATGTCGAACACTTAAAACATGATGTGAAAATTCTACGTAAGTCACAAACAAGAGCCGCCATTTTTAAATTTTTAAAGTATTTTAAAGTTTCCTAGATTAAACCATGATACAAACGGGATTAATGTGAGACATCATCTATAAAAAATTAACCTTAGAGGTCGTCCAAATCATTAGGTATTCATTTACATACAGTCTCCATGAAGTTCATTCATTATTCATGGATAGAAAGATGGGTTTATGTAATGAACTAACTTAAAGATTAATTTCAATGATGTACCCAAATTGATCATATACTAAACAAATGATCCGTTTGTAATAAATATGTACCCGTGCTAAATATGCGTTTGTCTATTTATAACTATTATGACAGCAATCAACGTTTGATGGAAATATGATTATTAGGTAAGCGCTCATCTTGAGTTCTCGGAAGGTGTGGTTCGCAATGTTCCTAAACCTGTTTTAAATCAGGTATGGTTTCCCATAGAATTATAAACACTTGCGAAACCATGTTAACATCAAGTTGAAGATAATACGGCTTTTATAGCCGAAATGAATTTACTAAGTGGTATTCTAATGATGTTAACGTTTATTACGAATTGAGTTTATTTTTGGCTACTTTAGTTTCTTCTTTCCTAGTTGCTTTTGGTTTTATAATTTGTAATCAAAATATAATTGGCTTTATGTTGGCTATTATAAAAAAACTTAAGTATTTTGAAAGTTCCTTTTTTTGTAGCTATTTGTAAATACAGATTTTAAATTACAGAAGCTAATGATATTTTTTTTGCGTATTTTAGATTAGGTTAGGTTAGCTGTGTTTCATATATTCTTCAGTGTGTTATAAAGTTTTTAATTTTTTTATACATAACCCTAATTATTTTCCAAAAAAAATTTTTGGTACTAACATTAAGCTAAGATATTTCTCATAAATTTAAATATATCTGTGTAAAAGAGTTCATTGAATCGGATTTTATTCACTATTTCATAAGTTTTAATTTTTTACACGAACCCTGATTATTTTTTTAAAATAAAATTTAGTCAAAATTACGCTGAGTAACTTCAGCTATCTGCTAGAAAAAGCCCCGATAAATCAATCAAGCCCTTTCGGAGATTAACCGGAATAAACAGACAGACAAAAATGTTATAAATTGTGTTTTTGGAATAGGTATCAAATATACCATACATTACATGTACATGTTACAGACAGACACTTCAGTTTAATTTATTAAAAGTCTAACTAATATTCTAGATTTCATAAAATATTAACAAATTTCACGTGAATGTAGATTGATCTAAATTATAAAAACATGAATTCCCACTGTTGTTGTTACACTTATTTAGTAGATCACCACTTGTGTATGGTATTTTTAACACTAGTAACAAAAATTTGTATTATGAAAATTTTCTTAAAAAGTAGTGCGGTTTTTTTTTATAAAAAATTATTAAGTTTTTATTGTTATTATTCTATGAAGATACATAAAAATATACTAGATCAGAAGTTACTATCAAATTTGAGTTCAAAATTCGATGTATTTTTAAAAATCCATCCTATTCCATTTACATTGTTACATTTAAAAAAAATCTTAGATAACATTCATTTTTCGATAATCGATCATTTATTTTGAGAAAATATAAAATAAAAGTTGTGCGAGTAAAAGCAAAAAAAAAAATGTGAATCGCCTCATAAAATTTTATTATACAGAAATTTACACGTAAACGACGTTGCTGATTATTTTGTAAAATTACATTTTCTGATATATTGGTTATTTGGTATTGTTTTAAATTCCCTTGAAATGTAGATACATCATAAATTTTTAAAGGAGTGGTGAATATTTATTTTATAAAGTAGCGCAGTAGTAAGACATCCTTGGAGGTTGCGTCCACGCAGTTTTCCATGAGTCCTCGCCCCCACTATAGCGCACGCGAGCAAGGTTTCCGCGCCTATGTCATACTCAGTCATAGTATTTCCGTCTCTCTCGCGGTTGCGTGCACAATCGATAAAATACACCATCGATCGATACATAACGAATGTTTCGCCAACTTTTCTGAATGAAAAGTCCACGTAAACTATGAAAGGGCCATATATAATGACATTTAAACCGTGTAAAAGTGTTCTGTAGTTGATATTATTTAATACGTTGTGTGTTTTAATATAATATTTTAACGTAAATAAACGCAGTGCTTCTGTGGTAAAATGTTTTAGTAGTTGTGTTTTCAGCGAAGATATTGCGACGCTGAAAGAATTCGCTTTGTTTACCGTTCAGGTTTGTTATTTTATGTTTTCTATTATTTTTAAAACTAGCTGTGTGCCCGCTTTTTATATATTCTTCATTGCGTTTTATTTTTTAACCCTAATAATTGTTTTAATATTAAGATAAAGTAAAATATTTCTCATAAATTCAGGTACTTGCCCGTATAACTGTGCATTAAATCAGATTTTATTCAACTTTTTAAGAGTTTTATTTTTTTATGCGGAAGCCTAATAATTTTCGAAATTTAAAAGTACCCTAAGTTACCCAGAGTAACTTCTGCTATCTACCAAAAAAAGTCCCGTCAAAATCCGCCCAGCCGTTCCGGAGATTACCCGACAAACACACAGACAAACAAAAATGTAAAAAAATGCATTTTTGGTATAGGTATCGTATATACATTAATATCTATTTAGTAACAAAAAAAAATGACATTACTAACAGACACTTAATTTTATTTATTAGTGTAGATGATGTTAGTTATTTATTATATAAGTAGTATACAATTTTTTCGTTGTGACGTCAGTTCCCAGATTTGATTTTATATTACATTTTGGAGATTTCAAAATCACTTACCTAATTTTTTAAAGTAACATTTTATATGAATATAATATGAATCACTAATAAATTATTACATTATATTACCACGATATATAGAGTAAATAGATTTCGTTGTCGATTTTATTTTTATGACTAACATTAAATAATACTTTATACACACATATAAACATATGGTAAGATTTTATTGTAGATATTAAGAAAATGTCTCCTATTTATTTCTGATATCTTTTAGTTACAGCAATAAGGTCGACTATGACATTATATAGAAGGTGTATGTAAATATAATGTTTATTTACTTACGTAGGTGTTCTTTACTATAGCTATTGTCATAATTCCTTTATATATATCTATAACATATGGGTTTTCATGATTTTCTATATTTCTATATATCTATTTTTTTACATATTACGATTTAACGATAATCTTACACAAACATCATCATGATTATTATTATTTTTGGCAGTTGAAATATGTTTTATTTACATGTATTTATAATACTTATCGGCCGTAAATTATTTCGGTAAATTTTGCTTTACAATTTGTATCCTAGTCTGAATTTAGGACTAGTTTTATAATTATCATCCAATAAATATTATCTTATTATCCCTTTGTATAGTAATTATTGGGACTACTTTAAAATTCTGACGTAGAAAAGATAACCTATAAATTATTTTTTCTGTATAATTTTAATAGATTTAATATTTGTTGATTCAATTGTCACATCATTGAAATAATCATTTAATGATAATTTAACCTTAATTTACTATTACTATTACATGTTTCTGTTATTATATAATACAAGTATATTAATAATTAAATATTATTTATTACTTTTGCCTGACTGATCGCATAATTTACAAAACAGCGGATATAGTGGCCCAGTAGTGCGGTCGCATGAAATCTGACTAACCAATCAAGTGTCGACTGTTACATTATTCGTGTCGACTATTGTTTATACAGATGGGCATGCTTAGATTTCTGTGTGACGATTCATGATTTAAAATTTAAATAAATGTATCTATACTAATAATAAAATTGAAGTGTATGTTTGTAATATCAAAATTAATTTTTTTACTAAATAGATATGAATGTATGTATGATATCTACACCAAAAACAAATTTTTGAAAAATTTTGTCGGTCTGTCTGTTTGTAATCTCCGGAACGGGTGGATCGATTTTGACGGAACTTTTTTGGTAGATAGCTGAAGTTACTCCAGGTAACTTAGGGTACTTTTAATTTTCGAAAATAATTGGGGTTCCGCGTAAAGCAAAAATCCGATTCAATGCACAGTTTTACGGGCAAGTGTTTGAATTTGTGAGAAATTGGTTTGCTTAATGTAAGCAGAAAAAAAAATTGGAAAGTAATTAGGGTTCCGTGTAAAAAAATAAAAAAAAACCCAGTGAAGAATATATTGATATAAGAATAATTTGAAACTTCAATAATATACTTATTCACGCGTAACAGATTAGGTAGTTTGTCATGGGTAAATGCATTTATGCATCCCCCTAACAACTGTATATCCCCTAACTCGCCCTTCGTGAAGCCCCAGGAATATCCACTAAAACCCACGGTACCATCCGTCGCCTTACCTGGGACCTGAAGAGTATAATGGTAAGGATAGCGTCCTGCATTATGCACTGCAGACCATGCTTTCCATTGTGTTACAGAGAGTCGTGTGGCGACTGTATTTGTTGAAATAGTTGGTTCATCTATAAATTCTTGTAGAATATCTTTTTCGTAACAAAACGGATTTCGTCTCGCACTTTTAAATTTGAAACGATATTTGTTGTTTTAATATTGATAAATAAACAATGTTTAATCGTTTTTATAAATCAGAAGAAAAAAATGAGATTAAATTGTTACTTTTTTCAAATAAATTTTTAATGTTGCATTTTCACATATTTTGAAGAAAAAAAAAACAACTAAAAAACATGATAACTCAAAAAATGTTACACTTTTCCACATGCATTGGGGGTTAAAATTATCGCAAATAGTCACCCCATCACCTTCTAACGGAAATACGTCTAATTATCAATAATCCTGTATATAGATATACCTTACTGCATTTTCGCACAAATTTAGCTACAAATGACAAAAAAAATCCAATTGGAAATTTATTTCAATACTATAAAAACAATCATAATTTATCGAGGATTTTTTGAAATTACACACGAATTAATATTTTATCAAATAATGCAACATATTATGTTAGACCTTCTTTACTAGATATTGGAGTAATTTGTAATTAATCAGACCGAATTTAAAGCAGTATCCGCATTCCGGTATAAAAACAATGGGTTGCAATGAGGATCATATAATTGTCGTGTTTTTTGACTTACTACTTTGTTGTAATTTAAGTTCCTTCTGTTTTTAAATCTATTAATCTCGGAATTCTTTTGTTCGGATTTATTTTTAAATTCATATTCAATTTACAAGCAGATAAACTCGTGGGATAAATATAATAAAAATCATTTTTCTGTGTCTATCTATGATTTTTCTGTGGAATTATCTCTACTAATAAATAAAATTGAAGTGTCTGTTTGTAATATCAAAATAACAATGTTTTACTAAATACATATGAATGTTTATACGATACCTATATCAAAAATACAATTTTCCAAATCTTTGTCAGTCTGTTTGATCCGGCTAATCTCCGGAAGAGCTGGAAAGATTTTGACGTGACTTTTTTTGGTAGATAGCTAAAGTTACTCCGCGTAACTTACAATATTTTTAATTGTCAAAAATAATTTGGATAAAAATTTGGATAAAATCCAGTTCAATGCACAGTTTTACGAGCAAGCGCTTGACTTTATGAGAAATATTTTTACTTTATCTTAGTACTAAATTTTTAGATCAGTAAAAAAATTCATAACTTACGTAGGCTTAATCTTAAGAGATATACGACTATAAACAATAACACAGTTTCTCTTTGGAACAAATTCTAAAGTCAAATTTTATTGTCAGCAATATAATGTACCAATTAAATTTCGTACCTCTGTCTCATATACCAGTTTATAATCATTTATATGTAGATAAAAAAAACAGGTAACATCAACAGAGGCGTTATTATATTAGATTGAAGTATAATGACAGGTTTTTGTCTCATGATGCGCCTACACATGATTTTTAGATCAAGCCGAAATCATTGTTACGAGAGAAAAAAAAATTAGTTATTTTTTTAGATCAATGATCTTTGACATTAGGCGTATTCAAGATCAACGTGTCTAAGGAACTGGTTTTGCAATAATTATGATTTTTTTTTTTTCAACAAAATTCTGAGTTCGAGATCCAGGTAAACATTTCTTGTCGGTCATTAGTGTGCGAACGGCGCGGATTTACCGTATTTACTTTACTTAGAATTGTTTGTATACTACGACTTGTTATCATATTACGTACCTAGATTTCATAGGTCGAAGTAATTAGAGTGCTTTAATAATTCAATTGACTATATTAGTTTTAATTAGATGCTTTTTTTGATCTGGTTTTGTGGCAGCAAGAGATCTTGTAGAGGACCAAGACATTCATGTGATTTTAATTACCTAATAAAATCAAATTAGCAATTAAATGAAGTCTGAATATCACCGTGTTAAATATACTAGTTGTTTAATTACAGAAAATTATAGAAAATGGTAACAAAGAAACATCGAAATCTAGAAAAATAAGATACCTATAAATTTGTACAGGATATCTGAACATGGCAAGGGCTATAGGAGCTTTGTTTATTTTATGTTCGAGGGTATCCGTATGTTTTATTTATTTTATTATCGTAGATATATATTATATAACGATTCTACAAAGTGATACTGATTGTCAAATGTAGTAACAAAACCCATCAATAGGTTCTATAGGTATACGATTGCAGAATTCGAAAATGTACATTTCGATGAAACATTTGTAAGCGCTACAACGGAGGTACCATAATTTTTAATCAAAAGAAAGAGTCAATAGTTTCCGCTATTATAGAAACAAATATCAAATTAAAAACAATAATGTCAAACTATGAAAAAGGCTACGTAAAGAATAATGAACTATCCAATAATTTCAAATGGGTTAGATGTTCGCCATTTTTTATCACGCTTAATTCAGACATATCCCTGCCTTTTGAGCGCATCATATTACAAGGTTCATAAGTACAATTATGATGCTTCCTAATAATTATAATTATTATACACGCATTATGTTCGGTTCGTGCACAATTATCTGCTCGTTCGGGTACATTTGTGCCGGTTAAAAGTGCTCATTAGTACACCGCACTATGGATCCATTACGTAATTTTGAATTGGTAAGTTCTTATCTCGTTTAAGGCGGACCGCATAGTCATTACAAAATTTAATAATATGAGTAAGGTTAATTTTTTTATGTAAATAAAACCGACGAAATTATATGAATTTGAGATGATAGTGTTATCCAGATACTATTAGTCTCTATTAATAAAATTACCATATCAAACTGAATAGAACCATTAATGACACGAATAGTATATTTTTTATACGGCTTATTAAGATGATTCTTAATCTTGTTAATTTAGAACAAATATGCGAATGAAGTATTATAATTGATACCTCAGTTTAGCAAATTTACAGAGAAATGTTAACCCAACGAGCTTCCTTTGAAAGCTACGTGTTTGTAGGTCACATAGTAAACGTCGGTATGCCAGGTAGTATGCATATAAACGATGTTTGTATGATGTTATATTCAAGAGTATCGCTTCACTAAATTCTAGTTGAAATAAGACGTATATCATAGGACGATTAGATGTCGGAAGGCACCTTAATTGCACCTTGCACCTTAACGTGGTGAACATATCATTTATTAGCAAGAATCGATTAGCTTCGTCCTTTATAATGTAAATCGCTATTTATAGATTGGGTGTCTTCATTTCGACAACATCAGGTGAAATAAAAAGTCATATTGCTCCAAAAGACCCCAAAATACGACCGCGCTTTTTTATGGTGGAAAACCTGAAACTATTGACTTTTTAGTATCTCAAGTGACTACTATAGGAACTATTAGCAGAATTTTGATAAATATACTAGTGGGTTGTACTTGCTAGTGTTGGGGAAACTCAAGAAATTGATGGTAGACAAATCTATGCATCGCCATTATTATCAAATTCTATCTTTTCACTGCTGGCTAAAGGTTTTCTTCAAGAGTCATCATTGAGCACTATGGTTTGCATTCGCTTTGTTTCAGTTATTCAAAGATCTACATTATGTTTTATAAGCAAAACTTTTGTTAATCCGTGTTTACCAAACTGATTTCAATAGCTTTTGCATTAACTTCTGTATATAGTTCATTTTTATAATTTCTACGATATGTATAGGGTGATTAAAGTATGTTAAATGTATACTTTAATAATTCCGATACTTACCGGTAATGTTTTATCGCTTGATTCTGTTTATACTATTTTAATTTAGAATATTTAACAGGACATACAACATTAACCAGTGCGCCAAACTGGGGTTTTTCTGCAACTCGATCTGTCGACATACGTTTGTGCAACTAGTAAATAAATGACCATAAAACTTCAAATTTATGTTAGTCACATCCGTGGTGATAAGCGATCGCTTTCTGAGAAACTTTGTTATGCTCCGGCTTGTTTGCTTAGCTGCGAAGGCAATAACTCCTCATGTCCATATTAGTTATTACATAAATTAATCTTTCTTTTGAAATTATTATTCATGACATCTGCTTAATATAAGTAACTATAGTCATAGACTTTGAGATTTTCCTTAATTAATCATAAATAAAAAACGAAATATGTTTTTACGTAGGTAGCTTTCATGTTTGAATACAATCCCATCTGGTGTTAAGTGACGATGTTGGCAATGTGGCAAGATGGTAGTTAGTTATAGGTATACATCCCGTTTTAACGGGACAGTCCCTTTTTAGGTTCATTGTATTATTCAAAATGCTCCTAATTATTAAAAAAAAAAACTTCAGCAACGTTAATAACTTAGGTGAATATAACAAAAGTGCAGAAAATTTTATTCAGACTAGATTTACGAATTTTTTGACCACATTTTTTGAAATTTAAGATAATTTTATTGAAATCATCATCCAGCTGTATTATATAGCAAATGTGTCCCTCTGAGAAATATGAATATGAATAAAAGTGTTATGTTGCATAATATTTTATTTAACCGACTATTTTTCAGATAAAAAAACATTTTAAAAATGTGCTTTTTTGTAATTTAAAACATAACCTATATTGCACCATTGCACATAACCTATAATCTTATCAAAGTACCTAACTCTTGCTTGATATTCTAAAAATAAATAAATTATATTTAAGGAAAAATAGATCATTTAATATATTAATTTCCAATATTATTTTTTGGTAAACTTACCTTGACGCTTTAGTACATCAAACTTTTGCTGAATTAAACCGAATATCATTTATAAGAAAAATTGTTATCATAAATGTATCCACATCAGGTATATTGTGAGAATTAGCCTTTATAAATCCTTTATAATACTTGACTAAATAAAATTAGCTATGATTCATATTTCTTTGCACTAAATTTTGGATATTTTTAGTCAATTAACATGTAGAAGGCTTTCACACTGTTCTATCGAGAAATTCCTTTAACATAACAAAACATAACATTATGACATCCCAAATACGGCGACCGACCTAGGCCCATTCGTAGTCAGGTGATTCTTTTTAAAAAATTTCATCCATCCATTCAATCGAAAGACGTCCACTGCTGGACATAGGTCTCCTCCAAAAGATCTCCACGACGACCGGTCTTGTGTCATCCGCCGGATTACCGCGATCTTCACCAGGTCAATCAATCAATTTTATCAATTCTAAATTGTTTATATTAGATTAATAAAAAAATTAAGGATTTCTCGCAAGTTCGCTATTATTATAAATTATGATAAAATTTGTGTATAATACACATACTGTAAAATGAATTAAAAAAAAATTTTTTTTTTGTTTCAAAAAAACAGGTTTCAATGGTCACGTTAGTTATATAGGCGGTAGATTGTATTATTCTTCTTTACAAATAAAATAAATATACACATTTGGATCAGAATCATCAACAGCCTAATGTAATTTACCTTCTACCACCGTAGAGCTTGCCAAAAGTAGGGAGCTTATCTTCATATAGAGACAAAAGAACCGCGAATAGTGTAATTTCAGAGAAGTTTATTCACGTCAATGGTTCAAATGTAAGCTTGCTGCTATGGATTTCTGACGGGAGTACAGAATGATAACCTCCATATGGAGGATGAAAGATGTGATGGATGCCTACAGACGACAATGACTGCTAGCTATCAGGCAGGCCGTAGGCGTATAGCATTTTGGTCTAGTATAATTGTTCTAAGTAAACCACTTTATAATACCATACAGATTTATTAAAGAAAAACGAATTATTTTGCAAAACCAGCATTGTCTTAACTGTATTTAACAAATTCAGCATTGTTTGTAGCAATCAATCATATTTATATTACAACAATGACAAAGACAGAGTTTAGCGAATTATTGTGGTTAAATTACATAGATTGACATTTTTTAAAATATAATAAGTAAAAATCTACTAAACCCACTTATTTCAACTACCACTGTAAAGTAGTTCTAAAATTTAATATTAAAAGTGTATACTTCACTATGGTACACTGTTTATTTTATTATTGTTGCTTGAATTTTCGTAATATCATCATATAAAAAAAAAATTCTCAAGTTTTATTTCACTATATATTGCGATAATAAGTTAACTAGTTATATAACAAATTTTGTAGCCGTGTGGTGCCGTCTAAGAATAGTACCACCCTATATCTTCAAGTGAGAGTCGTATAAAGCGACTATGGGATGTAAACCAGGGGATGAGCAGCACCATTTTCTGAGTAACAAAAACATCAAAATGCGATTGCTAATCGGCCTGCCAAGCGTGGTGATTATGCCAATCCCTTTTATTGGGGGAGTCCTATGTCCAACAGTGGACGTCTTGTGGTTGAATTAATGATAATTACTTATTTTATTACATTACAATATTTTAGATAGCTGGAGAATAAATAACTTATTAGCAGTTTTTGTTCTTATAAAACATGTTATTAGTAAGCTGACATTATCTCTCCAACATTTAATTAAGTCGCCGTATTTGTCTAAAGAAGGCAATGAATACAAATACGTTTAAATATCACACGCAATTGAAGTGACAAATGCGGAAAAGCCAAAAATAGTAGCACATATTATCGAGTAATTTATTATTACAATTTAAAAACATAAATTCAAAAAAGTTGTCAGTTGACAGCGTAGCGCTCTTACGGTGATATAGGAAATGTTTAAAGAATGTAAACGCAATAAATTTTTATACTCATAAGCCGGTTTGGTTTGGGGCTGTTGAAGTATATTGTTAACTTTTTACTCCTCCTCTTGTCAGCAATAGTAAGTGATGCTTATCCCTCCAATGATTACGAAAACATTGGCATAATTTTTAACAAAAAAAAAAAAACAAAGTTAATAAGTAAAAATTTCTACGTAATTATCGTTCAGGCAAGCCATCTCCACGTCACCTAAAATAAACAATAACTAATTTCTAAACTAATGTTTGAACGGTTGCCCTTTTCTTGCGTATAGTTCTTCGTCGGTGGTAATGTTTTTGGAATAGTTTGTAGTTTAGAAATTCACAAAAACTATACCAAAAACGGACTACAAGTCAAAGAACTATGGAGAGAAGTATTCAAAGAGAGACAGGAAAAGAGTCACAAATATAAGATATATAACAAAATAAGAAGACATTGAGGCCAAAATAAAATTTCCTAATTGAACGTTATGTAGGTAGGACATATGTATAGAGAAAATAAGATCAAATGGACAAAAGACATCACAGCGTGGATTCCTAGATTTCAAACAAAAAGAAAAAAAGGAAGACAACGAAATTGATGGTCTGAAATAATAAAAAAAATAACGGATCCATTATGGCATGGAATGTCTACAATAAGAGAAGAATAGAAAAAGCTGAAGAAGGCTTTTCTGTCACAATGACACGCCGAATCTCAATAAATTATAAAACAATGTATGATTTGTAATTTATAACTGTTTTTTGGGCAATTAATGATATTATTATTAATGTATTAAAATACCTGTGTTTATTTAAATTTAAACAAAGCTTAATTTAAAGAAATAGGCCCACGGTGCTCGAATTCAAAATTGGGTTGGAGGCAAAAGCACAGGGCCTTGAATACGTGCCTTTTCCGTCGGCAGAAAGTTTACCGGGTTGGATTGGTAATTAACATACCTCGTTATTCGCCGGGTAAAGTGCCATGCCACAGGAGATATTCGCCACCGGCACTTAGGAACTAATGCTCAGTTTCTGCTGGTTTAACTCGTTTCTCTGATTTTCTGAATGCCTCACAATTATGGTTGATACTTGTGCTATTACGGATTGTGTTGAGGTTTGAATTGCGAGTTATATTTGCATATATTTCACTTACGTCATAACATCTATGAGCTTAGCGAAATAAATGAGTTGAGATCGCTGTGCATTTTGGTGGGAACGCGGTCTGTTATTATAGTAGTTTTTGTTTTTCTCATTAATAATTTGCGTGATTTGGTTTGTTATTATATAGTTCTGGAGGATTTTTTTTGTGATATATTATAGTTTGCATACGTGTATTGGAAATAATAGCGCGGAATATAAATTCTACTATGGATCAAAAACTTTCTAGAGAGTTATAATAAGATGGCCACCATTTTGCTACAGTGTTGAAGCGTCCATTGTTAAAATATTCTATCTACATGACCCGGGCAGACTTGTGTATTTAACTCAACGATTGCCCTAAGTTAAGAAGGAGAGGAGATCGTTCTATAATATGAAATCTTACAAATACTAAGTGTGCAGAAAACCTTTACCTTATAACTGGGTAAAACTCGAATATAGTGATTTATTGTATGCACGATACACCGCCAAATAACACACAATATACGGCTTACCTGAGTTAGGATGAGCTGTTGCGGTGATGCGATCTTTCAACGAAGAATGGTGGACACGCTGCCAAAATACTTGGCCGTGATCTCGAATTGATTCTAATGAAAATAAAATTTCGCGCTCCAGCCCCGATGCAGTGATAAACAACAATATGCCTACATACATTTACAAAAATTGGAAGCCGGAACTGTCTAAAGAGTTCCCCACATATAAATTATTTTTATTATAGTAATCTTGAATAAACTTGTAATTATTTTTCAATTACGATATTGGTAAAGCGTTACCTATTAAAATATTTGTGATACAAGATACAATTTTATATGAGAAGTTGAAAAGGAATTTTTCAGCGATGATAAAATGATGTTTTTGTGTCGGACTACTGGCCATGGCTTGAAGGCTATATGTTAGTATATGGACCGTCACATCAAAGAGTCATGTTTACCTTGTTTAATACATTTGTCATACATACCACATTATATAACAACGGATATAACTCAGTGTAGACTTAAAAGTATTTTTAAACAGTGACAACTTAACTTAAGAATTCTCTTTTAAATAATTTATTGCATTATAGAAAATAACTTACGATGGAGTTGTTTACATAAGACATTCAGTTAGTGGTTGGTAGACTACACAAATAATAGAACAAATATTTGAAAGATTTATTGCATTGTCATTGGCAACGTCGTCTCATATAGTGCTAAAGTGTTAATTCAAAAGCAATCCGTACAAATAGTTTTACTTTTATTTGATTATATAAAAAAAAACCTATTGTATCTGTGGATAGAAGTATCGGTTATACTATAAATATAATTACGTTCGTAATGTTTTAAAATTTAAATATTAATAAAAAATAATTAAACTTTATTAAGTACATTTTTTTTTCTTATGATAAAAAAGTGTCAAGCGGGCGATAGAGGATTATAAAATCAATAGAATAAAATAATCCATTGTATTACTTTGAAATGCATTTGAGGTAACCTCATAATTTTTTTTACAAGCGGTGAACAGTCGTGTTTATCCACGTAACATTTTCTATCAAGGCAATACCGTATTATTAATTAGAAATCAAATAATGCGGCAACACAGGAAGTGAGGACATTAACACAATCACGCGTTAATTAAAACTTGTTTACCTTTGTATCAGTAATGGACGATTATACTTTAACAAATTTATTTCCTATAGTATAAGGATTTCTGTTGTGTAAATTGCATTGATTATAGTTTCATGTTATTTGCAAATAATGACACTACCTAAATCTCATTTGATAAAAACGATAAAAAGCCAATAAAAATAATGTTTAAATCTGTCAATATGGATTCACTTTTCGATTGAACATGTTTAGATTTTATGCAAATTCAGTAACAGACTGAAGAGTAATTTAATGCATATTAACACTTGTATGATTAATATCTGGTAAGATTTGATGTTGTGGATTGATACGAATATGAAAAGATATGTGTCAAAGTTTATGTAAAATTTGTAAAGGGTTCACTAAATTGTTAATACAATAAACTATTTTTTTTTCTGCGATGATTTAGTGGTAGTAAGGTATACTACGTCGACGAATGTAGGTTCGAATCCATAATCCATTTACAATATTCTATAATGTGCCTGAACTTTCGGTGAAGGAAAATATAGCGATAGAACCGTTGCGTTGTGATTAGTGTTAGAGTATTTTTTTATACCCGCCTGGTTAGCAACTATTCTCAAGTTTAAAAATCTAACGCCAAATACATATCGATGTGTTTCGATAGCGTCACTTGAGAGACAGTACCTCTAAGTTTAACGTGTTTATCATAACATCAGTTGAGATTGTGGTCACATTCTTTTATGTATAATGTTAAAAAACAAAACAGGAAATAATGTGAATGATTAAATAATACGGTAATTAAAACCGGTTCGACCTTTTATGGGTAATGTACACTTAAGGTGAATATAAAAGACCTATTTTAAATTAACCTCATGCGAGAGCGTGGAGGTTCTGCGAAGGATGATCGCATCGGATAGCCGCGTGACAGCCTTGTCAAGTGTTTTTGCTACTCGACTAGTCGAGCGCGGCGGGTTGTCATCTACATGTTCGAAATATTCACCAGTAAACTCGCGTTTGAACGTACGCCGCGTCTTATCACGAAGACAGATTGTAGCTACAGTTGAAACACTGTGATAAATCAATGTTCATAACATAAATACATTCTTTATTTTATTTAAGTTTTGTTACTTTTATTTTGTTTAAATTTGTGTATTGCATAGGATTTTATCATTGTATATTCTTACATACATAAAAGAATGATTGAATTTTTATTTTTTGTGTGTTTGTAATGTTAATTGATTATACATTTCATGTATATAGAAATAAAATTAAAGTGTCTGTTTGTATTATTAAAATAACAACTTCTTAACACATACATTTCAATACCAAATACATTACAATTACACAATAAAATGAAAATTACTGCTAGTCTGTTTGTTTCGGCAAATCTCCGGAACGGCTGAACAGATTTTAACGGGGTTTTTTTTTAGCAGATAGCTGAAATTACTCCGCGTAACTTAAACTACTTTTATTTTTAGAAAATGTTTTGGGTTCTGCGTAAAAAAATGAAAGCTCATGCAATTGCATGTTTTGAATTTATGAGAAATATCTTTGCTTTTTGTTAGTACCAAAACTAACTTAAAGAAAATTATTAGGGTTCCGTGTAAAAAATTTAAATTAAAACTCATAAAATTGTAAACAAAATACGATGCCAAGGGATTTAACGCAGAAATAATTTTACGCAGTCAAAATCAGGCGGAGCCGCGGCCACGACGCTACTCCATAATCATATGACAAGCTATATTTATAAAATACTTTAAAAAAAACTGATGTATAAATTGAGACTAGTTTAATCTAATGAATTAGACTAATTACTTTAAGAAAAATGATTTAAAAAAAAATAAACTGTATCTATTAATATTGATATTTGATCTGATAATCTAATAATAACTGTTGATTGATTCAACCGAAAGACGTCCACTGCTGGACAAAGTTCTCCCCAAAAAGAGAGGAATTGCCATAATCGCCACGCTTGGCAGTCGGGTTGACTCAGATCGCAGTAGGTGTTTATGGTGCTCAAAGAATGCTGCTGCCCACATCCTGGTTTATCCCTTAGTCGCCTTTTACGACACCCAGGGGAAAAATGGGATGGTACTATTCTTAGCCGGGAGCATAACTGTTAACCATATAATTTAATATATTTATTTATTTATACTTTACTCATACTTAGTGTAAAAAGGCAGACTTAATGCCTGAGTCGCTCTCTGTCACTCAACCTTGGGGTGGTGCAGAGATAAAGTAAATAAATGATTCTTAGCAAGTGGTTTGTTTTATTTTGATTACTAATAGTAATTAGTGAAATATTTTTGAATATATTTAAATGAATTATAAAGAATGAAATTATATTATTTGAAGCTTGTTATGCCAGAAGAAGTATAATTATTAATATGATATGATATATTTAAAGATTATCAATACCAATATAATATTTAGACGCGTGAAATATATAAATTATAACAGAAAAACTAAAGAGACATTCAATGGGAATGTACAAGTTAGGAATTAAAAATTATCCTTTCGCATAAGTATCATATATGAGGTTCTATGTTTTTCTTAATATAAATTAAAGTCAGGTATACGTCCACAGGTGGGAAGGTGATGTATAAGTTTTCGCATGAATGACGTTGAATGGAACAGCGACGTCTCGGAATTTAAAGTACGCCGTAAATCCAAACCGTTGACATTGGAGCGCTGTTATTCATATCACGTTGATTTAGAATTAAAAATAATTATGGTTGTCAAATCGAAATCCGACTTCTTAAATTAAACTGATTTGCCATAGCAATTAAATTGATTTTTATTAATTCGATGACAAAATGAAAAATTAAATTAAACATTTTTGACTTTATTTAGGCGTATTATTTAATCATATTCCGTTAGAAAATACATAACGTAATTAATAAAACAATTAGGTGTGAGTTGACATGCGGTAGAAGTGGAACTTCGTTTTAGTGACATCTATTGGTTAATGATGGAACTAAAATTCGTTACACATTTTCGTTTCATAAAGTCCAGTTTACACCGTTCCATAACAAGTTTCACTTCAAATAGTACATGAGGTAATTTTAAGTAAAGTTTTTTTCTGTGCTTCGATTATAACAGAATATAAATATTACAGCAATAAGTTAGATATAAAGAATAGTTATAATGGCGATTTAATACCAAACATACATGTAGTAAAGTAATTTGTTTGCTTATAGCTTTTTATCTATAGAAGGTTAAAATTATACTACCATCAAATTATTAAATATTACAATATATTTATATATTTTTATGTCGCACATTTTATAAAATTATCATAGTTTTCGGGGCATCCCTACTCGCGTTTAACGTTGAAGTTTTAGCTTCAGTGTCGAGGTCAAACCGGCTAAAACCCTAGGACACGTGTTTTGCTAACTCTATTTCAGGTCAAATAACGCTATGAATACAAAAATTAACTTAAAATGTTGCCCTTGATATAAAAGGTTGAATTATATTTGCAAATAGAGTTAAAATGTTAATATGAAATTATTTTATTAATGAATAAGTAATGTCAAAAAACATGATACATTTTTCATTTAATTGGTATCTATACTAATAAATAAATGTCTGTTTGTAATATCAAAAAACATTTTTTTATTAAATACATGTTTTACGATAACTATACCAAAACTACAATTTAAAAAAAAAAATTGTCTTTCTGTCTGTTTGGTCCGGGTAATCTCCAGAGCGGCTTAACCGACTTTGACGGAACTTTTATTGTTAGATAGCCGAAATTACTCAGCGTAACTTACTGTACTTCTTCCAAAATAATTAGGTTTCCGCGTAAGAAAATTAAATCTCAGGAAATTTCAAATAAAATCCGATTCAACCCACAATGTCACTGGCAAGTGTTTGCATTTCTGAGAAACAGTTTTACTTTATCTTAGTACCGTAAAAATTAACGAAACTCATTAGGGTTCCATATAAAAAAATGAAAACGCATTGAAGAACATATGAAACGAGGACGCAGTCGCGGTCACACAGCTAGTACAAAATAATTCTGTAATTAATAAAAAAATCTGTATAAACAGTAACTCTATCATGTAAGAATAGCAAACAAAGTAGTTGCTTACAAACAAAGATTTGCAATCTCAGGAGCCATGACTAGTAACAAATTGACTATAAACTTAACATATATATTAAGGACTCAATAAAGTACTGCAAGTACTCAGTCTGACAAGATAGTTTACGATTTTCTATTATTTAATTGTCAAAACGTTTTCCCACACATTTAGAAGGCTCATTTAAATAGATAAGGTATTTATTAATTTACTCTAAAGCCATTTCTATTCGTGTATTCACGACTATGTCGTCAGGGATCTGTTAATGTTGGATAAGAAATATTAATTGACACGACACGATCAGGGGCTTGTCAAAACCTTTACATAACCATGACGCAACTGTTGTCACAAAATGTCTTTTACACAAAACCCATCGCTAAACAAAGCATGCGTATACTATTTTGTAATTCGTCATTCGTGAGTGGTATCTATGGATAGTGTGTTTTTTTTTTTTTTTTTGTGAAATTCATAAAAACAGAATAATTTATATGTATACCTACTTACTAAATATAAAATAGGATTAAATCTAAAATCTGCTGAGGAAAACTAAAACATATGTTTTAGTATTAAACATAAAACTGGCGCAGTTGTATTACGGTGCGACTGCCGTTCTGAGGTCTCGGGTTCGATCCCCGGGTCGGTTCAAGTGGTATTGGGTTTTTCTTCTACTCAGTATCATCCCGGAGTTTGGATTTGTGCCCGATATGGCGAAAGGCTCGCCCCCTGTTACATCTGGGACGGAACTAAGCTCAGCGAAATGTGGGTGGTGTAGTTCGCTAAATTCACCTCTGCCTAACCCTTCGGGGATAACAGGCGTGAGCTTATGTTATGTTATGTTTGATGTATAAAGGAAGGGGATTATTCAATAAAACGTTTTGTAGTAATTATTAATAATTAATAGTAGTTATTAATAGTATATTAAATACATTAATATGAACAGATACGAAACAAACACTAGCGTCAAGAAAATTTGAATATATTTTTTTAAATACTGTATAATGGCTTCGTACTTTTAGTGTAATACGACAATATCTTGATGTTAAGTGACGATGTAGTCCAGGATGGGAACACATTAAGACTAGAGGTACTTGTTCTCGAGTGATGCTGCCGATACACCCATATTGGTATTTGGGGCACAATTTTTCCAACTTGAAGGTAGTAGCTACCCAGTCGGGCATTACAAAATGCCCTTTTTCTTTGACGACGGGAATGCATTTGCGCTCTACCCTTACCCATTGCATTAGTGAGACCGAAGTCTCCCAATCCAATCGGTAAGGGGGTGCGTAGGGACGTCTCCGCACCAGTGTGGGATTCGCCAGAACGTGAAGCGTCCGGAAATACTCACTAAACAACAACGGCCGTCGGCCGCATTTGGGATGGGGATGACATGGGATAGCTTTCGCAAGCACCGCGTTGTCCCCTGCGGCAGACCCAACAGGGCCACGTCCATACTTAGCCCGTTGGGGATGGGGGGGAGAATGCCGATGCCTGACCCACAGGCTCTCTCCCCACCCACCTCTTCGCACACCTCTCAGAACAGAGGCATGACCAAAGGTCAACAGTTCAGGGGGCAAGGAATTATACCCCTCAAAGAATTATACCCCTTAGAAAATGCCCTAACATCATGGCATGATATTTTCCTTCACCGAAAGCTTAGGCTGATTTTAGGAACTGGATAGGAGAGTCATTGAATAATCTATACTAATAAATAAAATTGAAGTGTCTGTTTGCGATGTCAAAATAAATTAATTTTACTAAAAAAGATATGAATGTATATACCACAACTGTACCAAAAGTGTAATTTATAAAAAATTTCTCTGTCTGTCTGTTTTTTTCCGGGTAGTCTCCGGAACGGTTGAACGTATTTTTACGGGAATTTTTTTATTAGATAGCTGAAGTTACTCCGGGTAACTAAGGGTACTATTAAATTTCGAAAATAATTAGGGTTTCGCATTAAAAAAAAATCCAATTCAATGCACAGTTTTACGGGCAAGTGCTTAAATTTATGAGAAATAATTTTACTTTATCTTAGTACCATACAAAAATTAGGCTTCTGTATAAAAATGCAAGAATGCAAGAATATATGGAACGCGGTCGCAGCTGCGTGCAGCACACAGGTAGTAGTTAATAAGTTTAATATTAATATCAAAGAAGTGGGAGTGTACATTCTGGTCGATTTCAAAATTGGATGATGCTAAAATGCTGTGTACTAAGTCTTATGTTATGTTTGTAAAGCTTTAATTATATTATTGTTTTATTTTAAGTATCTGTTTGACTTAAGTATTAGTTACTTTAGGGTTAGCAAATTTTGTGATAAAATTAATGTCAATAAATTCTGAGAGTGGCTCTTTACGATCACCATACAGGTGATCAAAAATCCCAAGACGACTCGACGGGTTCCGTTTGTTGATCAGAAACTGTGTGATGGATATATTATTCGACGTATTTAAACAATGGTAATTTCAGAACGATATCTCGGCTTAAAATTAACACTTTTTTACCCGGGAAAATGCATTTACGCATCCTCCTAACAAATAGGGTAATGTGGGGCTCGCACGGCGTTTAGTGCCAGGAATACCCACTAAAACCCACTTGCAAATTCCGCGTAGCCCCGGCAGCAGGCCCGTCCTAATGTTATGTCAGGCCTCTCGCTTTGTCTTCCGTCTATGAAGGGATAGCTTGGCATAAGGAACTCCACACATCGCCAACCACCAGCAGGAAGCCGCTCCCCTCTTCTCACACTGTTCTTGCAGACGCAAGAGCATGGAGAAGGAGGAAGCGATTAATGAAGTAGGGAAAAAGAAGGTGACTTAAAACAACCACTGACCTTTATGGACTTTTTATGAGGTGCCACACGGACACTTCATGGAACAATGATAAAAAATATCATATCCATTTTGGAATTTCTGTATGTAATAATATATTTAATTTATACACTAATTCGCATCAAAAAGTAATAAATCAAATCAATTATCAGCATAAAAATCATAGAAGCAATAGTCATATATATTCATAAAGTTTACGAAGATATATGTATTTTATAAGGCAACTCCAAAATCCTATTGTGAGAACGAGCGGTCATGAATAATTCATAGAAATTAATATCGACGAGTTTGGCGAGATTACGATAAATAATTGGACATTAACAAAGATTCGGACTTCACATAACTGGGTTTAAGGTGTGTGTGCTAGTATCTGATTACGTTTTGAATATGACAGTGAAGTGATATGCAATCTGTTCAGGTGACTATAGTAATTTGATTAATATGTGTTATTATTATTTTATCTGTTAACCAGTTTTTGTTTTGTAATAATGAAAAGATTATTCAATACCCGTCTTGTTGCTTTGTGTTTCACAATTAACGCGTTGCTTAGGAATGATGTATTTACGTATGTTATTTAGGTTATGTATATTATATGTCGTGAAGTAACTTGTATTGGGACGATAATAGACTTTTAGTGCTGTTTATTGACATTCGTAATGTTTCACTTTGTACAAATTGTTGAACAAAATTACTAACATTTTTTACATTGATTAGTTTACAAATTCAACTATTGTTGGGTTATCGTCTCAAATAATTATGTAAATTTTTTTTTGAAAATATAACTTTTTATTAGTTTGAAATGACGAAAGTAGTATAAGTAAAATATAATATAATAGTAAATAATATTAAAGCATTTTATGTCTTTTGATTTTTGTGTTTAAAAACTAGGATATTTACTAAATACAAAAAGGTCAGGTATACATTACACATTCAGTATTTTTGAATAGATAAATATTTATTAAAAAATAATAACGGTAGCCTCTTTTTAAAGTCCTTATAATGAAATTTTATAAAAATATATTAAAAAAATATTGTCTTATAAATATCTATTTATTAGTTTAATAAAAAACGCCGTTATATAAAAAAAAAAAAAAACAAAAGATGCTTCAAGTTATTTTAGTATTATATTATATTTTACTTGTAATGTAATTTATTAGTATAATAAAAATGTCATAATTTGTAAAACTTCACAAATAATAATAACGATAAACTAATTCCGTAACAATGAAACGGAGTTATATTTAAAGTCTTTTTTGCCGTACATTGACCTAGAATGAAACTTAGATTACATTTAATTTTCATTAAAAATAATACCTATTATTTATAAAATAAAATAAAAATAATTATAGTAATTGCCTAATCATCACTGTTATTGAATGAAAGTCGAAAGGGCAGACTAGATATACTCGATTAGTATTGAAAGCATTATTCTAAAAAACCTAGCCGTGTGTCTGCGTCTGCGCCCGCATTTCATTTTTTATTTTTTTGCTGCGTAATATAGTTTTTAATTTTATTTTACCGAACACTAATTACTTTCCAAAATTATTTTGCTACTAATATTAAGCAAAGATATTTCTCACAAATTTAAATACCTGTGCAAAAAACTGTGCATTGAATCGGGATTTTCTTCACAATTCCGGAGATTACCCGGAACAAACAGACAGACATAAAAATTTTAAAAATTGTATTTTTGTATGGGTATAATCGTATCCATTCATATGTATTTATTAAAAAATTGTTATTTTGACATTATAAACAGACAATTCAATTTTATTTATTAGTATATATAACTAAAAGATCCGTCCATTAATCAGATGATGTTTTTTAGCAACTTTTTCCACCCCCATCCATATTCTCTATCCAAAACCACGTGTATTTGTTTGATATAAATTATCTTCAAAGAGATATAACTTAATAGCGTTTTGGAAACAAAATAAATACATGTCATGTGTAATTGCCCCCGCTCATGTGACATTTCGTGATTGCTTTCGAACACTCACCCGCGCATTTGGAGCCTCACATGATTAATGGAGGATCCCAAAGTTAAAGAAACGAAAAGTATCATATAAAAAACAGAGTTACAATACAGTTGAAGCATAAGCCAACAAGTAAAGTACATAGCGCATTAAAGAACTCAAGAACCAGTCGTATGCAAGAGGGACCAACACTAGACGAATAAACCAGTGTTTATTATAATAAAAGTAACACCTGAACAGTCTTACAAAACTCTTTATATAACTTTACTATTCATGATTACACGCGTGATATATAGTTTAGTATTTAACTATTGTACGTAATTACGATTAACGAGCATTATTGTTGTTTTAATTGAATATCGTTTTTAAAATAAACGTATAGTTTATGCTTATATAGAAGTTTTTAATAATAGTCAATCGTTATAGTAATATTGATTATTCCTACAAAGAATATGACTATTTTTGTATGCATTCGGATTTTTAAAGAATTATTTTAAGTTTATAGAAGTAAAACATTCAGAACGGTAGTCGCGCGCGGAGTGATGCCTTTTCAAGTTGGCCATAAAAGGCCACATACGTTTTTCCTTACGTGCCGATGATCACATAATCCGTGTCGCTTACACGCACTCATTTAAATATTTTTGGCTTGAATGTTACGCGAGTTTTTATTATTCTTAGCGTTATTATTCTGTGTTAAAGTTGTATATATCACTAATAACAACATAAAAGGTGTTTTTTTAGACTAAAAGGATAATTAAATGTTACATACATCGTTTTTTAGCTTTAATATTGATGAATTTATGCAGGTAATTATTTTTTTAAATGTATTATTATTTTTTTTGATCGGACCAGTTATTGAACAGGGCATTCGAGTACGCGACCCCGGTCACCTCGAGCTGCTGTAGCTACTACGTTCTCTTGGTTTTTGCAGTATCCTTTCCATATGACTTTTTAAGCCAAAATTTTGTGGAAGTTTGCGAGTTATATTAAGATTGTTAGCTTGAAGTTTAGGTTACGATAGGGCTGACATGTTCTTGCTGAACCCAAATCCCTAAATAAAAAATTTTAAAAATCCTTCTTTTCCTTTATCATACGTTACTGCCAGCAAACCTTATACTTTTTTCCCTAACCTAATTTACAATATCAGTCCCAAGGAGGGTTGGCGTCAGGCTGGAGGCCAGCTATAAAATTTGTGTCAAACCTGTTTCCAGAAATGTTTAAAAAGAATACAATATAAAAGGAATGAATATATTAGAGGGAGTTTGAAAGTTTAGAAGTTAAAAGGTTCTTGTTTGTCGTTGTATGGGCATGTTATAAATAGACAGGCAGCGCATGTGAGTAAAATAGAAATTAATACGAATGTAGAAGAAGAATGGAAAAGTAGAGGCCAATGAAAATGTGGATGAAGTGTGTTAGAAATGGTATGAAAAAAAGGAGTAAATGAAGAGATGAGGGCTAATACGGACGTATGGAAGAAGAAAACATATTGAGTTGACACCAAGTGAGTTGGGAATAGGGCATGAGAATGATGATGTTTATTTTTAATAATCAAATTACTATTTATCGGTTTACTACTGATTGCTGTTAAAGTTTATGAATTTCTAAATATAGTTATTAAGAATAATATGCTTTTCACACTTCTTGTTTTAAGTTTACAACCTAAAGAGTAATTAACGATGTGGTCTGCCGAGCCACTAAAATGTTAGTTGTTAGGTATACATGAATAATTTACAATGACAACTGAATAGCGTTTGAAATATAAACATATAACAAATATTTGGTTCTTATATGAAACAAAATTTATTATTATAAGACTGGCTTTGAACATGTGAATAAATTTAAATAAATAAAAATAAATTTAGAATAACTAATAAAATAAATTAGATTTAAATGTTCGAGCCATATTACTTATAAAAATATGTCATAGCACAAGGTACCATAAACAACAATAAACTCCAAATATATTGTGAATTAAAATTCTTTTATGGTTATATATAAAGGCGTTTTGTAGGTAGTGGTTTATTCTATAGGGATTATTACAAAAATAAAAATTACTTTAGTTTTTGTATTCACAAAATGTGCAGTTGGGTATTTTTCATATGAATTAATTAAAGTCGGATCTTAAGAAAGCACCGGAGTCTCTGACAGGTTTCCTTTCCTGAATGATTGAGGCCAACCAACGGAGGCTTGAGTCATAGGTTCCGATTCCTTAAAAGTACTATAAGGTTGTGTACTTTAAAAAAAATATTATAGACAGTAAAATATCTTATTTTTACCAAATACGCTGATAAGAATTTCTATGTTGATTTTCTCATTGATGGAAATGTTTTTCAAAATATACTACAGTTTTAATGTTCGTATGTACTTCGTAAAAAAGACTTTATCTAATTTACATGTTAAATTAATTAATAATATATTAGGATTTTTTGTCGGGATATCTGTCTGTCAAGTAGTATTTATTGTCTTTAATCCATTAACTTGCGTATTTTACTCTATATTGGGTGATTATGATGGCGTTTTATATGATACTAGCTACTCTTCGCGACGTTACCCGCGCAGTCCCCGTTCGAGTGAAATTTTCGGAATTCTATGTTACTCCCTGGATTTCAAACTATCTCCATGCAATTTCATCCAAATCGGTCCAGTAGTTTTTAAGTTTATTCGTTACATACAAAAATACAAATACTTCCTCTTTATAATATTAGTATAGATAGTATGGTTATTGTGCACATGTGAAGTGTATTGGAAATAATGATACAATACGTTTGTTCTGAGGTGCCATGAAAACTCCGTTCAAGGATGATGAGCCACTCCTTTTGGTGGAGCTTAGAAACGTTGACACAAGATTGATAACATAACTTATCACATGACGCTGGCAGAATTGCGTATGTTAAATCGCAGATTGGTATTAACCAAGAAGAATCCAGTGATACATCTAATTTTCATACTATATTGACAACATAACACGTGACTATTGAGCCCCTGACTGCCAAATTATGATCACCTGTATTTTGGCAGCGGATTTACCATGAAATTAAATGGAATCTATCTTTATGCAATAAATATTTTTAGGGTTTAGTTAAATTTTTTAAGGTGTTAGGGTTGCATAAGTAAAAAGAATTATTATGACTTCTATAAATTATCGCATGATAACTTCCGTTTGTCATATTTACGATTTATTAAATCTTTGATGTTATTTTGAAGATATTGAAGCCAACGCATGACTAGTTGATCCTTGAATCAATACAATTAGATACAATTTGTGGTACTGTGTTAAATAGTATTATTTATTTCTTTATTTATAAAACTTGATATATGTAGTTGAAATAATATGTTGTGGTTGTATAAATTTATTTCTGATCTTATTGGAAAGTCAGTAAAGCTTAGGAAATTTGTTAATCGGCTATAATTGTGATATTTAGACTAAGTTTTTGGGCTATTTCTTTACAAAGAAAATAAACAATTTTATAAAATAACTTACTGTGTACCTGCGCTTATGTCCGCGTTTCATATATTCTTCACTATACTTTAATTTTTTTATTCGGAACTCTAGTTATTTCTTAAATTTATTTTGTTACTAATATTAAGCAAAGATATTTCTCACAATTTAAATACCTGCAGTGAAACTAAGCTTAGAATGTGATTTTATTTACAATTTCATTAGCTTTATTTTTTTACACGGAACGCTAATTATTTCAGTAAAATTAAAGAAACTGACTATAGTAAGAAAAAAAGTCCCGTCAAAATCGGTCCAGCCGTTCCGGAGATTACCCGGAATAAACAGACAAAAATTTAAAGAATTGTTTGTTGATAATGGGTATCGTATATTATATATTCACATATATTTAGTATATAATGATTATTTTGACATTAAAAACAGACCGTTCAATTTTATTTATTAGTTATAGATTTCAGTCGTTTTATTTTAGTTTTCAATCTCGTCTATATTTTCTGAGTAAGTGTAGGTTTTATAAGATTATCTATTTATTCGCGAGTAATTTGCAATAGTTCAAAAATTAAAAATGTCGATGACATGAATTAATTTACAAGTTTAGACAACATATTATGTAGCGTTTAGTCATAATTATGTCTTCGAGGGTCGTGTTTGTTGTATTAATGAGGAAAAGATACCTTTTCGTAGTACCCTGTTTTCTCCTCTAAAACTGAACCGATTTTTAATTTTCTTTCAGTTATGGAATAAGAAAGACTGGCTATTCCTCTACGCTTTTTTAAAATTTTATTCACCAAATTTGTTTGACGAACGTCTGAAAATGACGTTAAAAATCGAGCATTTTTTTCATTTTCAAAGTTTCTAGTTTCTACAATAACTAAATTTATGGAAATAAATCAAAACGTACGGATATGACGATGGTGGATATATATTATTTGGTGTACAAATATATACCACAATGATATTATTCAGGGAGGAAACAAGGGACTATGTTTGTATGGAATAAATGCCGCTAGCATGTCCATTTAAGCAGTTTTTATACAAATGACGTCAATGCTTACGTTATCATGAGGTGGGGGAGTACAAATTATGATAACTATTACTAATAAGGGAGAGTCTTAATATTATTAAAATTAATTTTGAATTACAGTCACTTTTTACGGACAGTTACTATAACTGGATATAAACAACTTCTGATCTTGAAACAAACAAGTCTTAGGTAGTCATTGAGATATATTGTAAACTGATTCATATTTCGATTATTCGTTCATTTCTTTAATTATTTTATTAGTCACCTTTTTGTATATTTCATGATTATGGACAGGCAATATCTATAATATCAGAAACGTCGTGCAATAAATTAAATATATGCTAATTCTATTTAATAAATAAATTCAGTATATCTATCAGTTTCATCATGAATTATCGTAAAGGCGCCGTTTACATGAGCGTTAATAGTGTATCGTTTGCATACATTATTAAGATTTAAGTTATGTTAATTTTCGAATTTATTTTAAAATATTTAGAATATGAGTAACGCTTTTTTTATTATAGCTTAAAAATGAAACGGTATCACCGCATTGCGGTATGTAAAAATAAGTCATAATAATTATGCAAATATTTTTAAAGAAACATAGGATTGGTAAATCCAACAAGATATTTAATCTTATGCAGTGTTCGATAGTAGGGTAGTTTAATGGTGTTTAATTTATTAACAACAACAGTCTAAATTAATAATACTTATAATAAATTTAATTGAATATACGTACTATTAAAAAATACCTTCATTTGGTTAATCAAATCCTGAGAGGCCCTATTTCTTTCTCGCAAAACGAATGTTAGTATAAACAGAACTTTTACGAAACACGTAAAGCGTGACGTCAAACGTGAGTACAGTACAGAATAACATTAAAAGGTTTATCAGTTCTCTATGTTTTATCAGGTTTTAATTTTATTTTCAGTTGTCAGTCTTATTTATGGTCTATTTTGAGACGAGACAATAAAACATAATCGGAGTAAATATTACCAATTTTGTTTTTAATGTTTAAGTTAAAACATGAGATATATTGAAACAATAATATTAATGTGACCATATCGTGTCGGTACACGCTTAGTCACGGTGTCTTCGAGTATGGTAATGCATGTTTGTACAGTCGTCACAACGACGCCACGCGAACCAAGGTCAGGACACCTATTGTAACACAGCAAATTAACATTGTATCACCACTAAGATATTCCAATTTTGCAACACTCCATCCACTGTTACCTATATATCCTTGGTGTCAAACTCTTTGTGCGTTAAACGAGCACTGTATGTTAAAAATTATTGTACTGTCGTTCAAGTAAATCATGTTTACGTTGTCATACTATGTAGGACGAACGTTGATTTCATTGTCTCGCAATAATATTTTTTTTATAAGTGTTTTTATTTTAAATACGTGTAAAACAAAACCGTTTGTTACGTATTGAAGTTAGGTTGAGCATATTTTTTAAGTGCTTGACTGTTGGATCGTGTCACCTGTTTTTATTTTATTAATAAATAAGCACATTTTACATACTCTCGTTTTGAAAATGAAAAATATAATGATGAAATCAGGAAAATAGGAGTCCTGTTATAATAATGGTATCATTGCTGGCACCAGCTGGAGGCCAATTCTGGGTTTGAGCGAGATCAAATTTTGGCTCCCCTTTACACCAGGGCACAAAAAAATGTGCATCCTAAACGGCAGTGCCTTTGTAGCTAAGGGGTGCCTATGGCGCCCCGTGGCTCTTGGCCGTTGGAGCAGCCCCTGTATATGTCATATGTACTGGCCGACACGCGATAATTAGTTTGCGTATTTATATTTGCAAAGGTCGAGGAGACCAGTTCGTTTTTACTGAATTTACGTGAATCAAATTAATTGCTTTCAAGTGTTGACGTTTTTATATAGTTAAATATTTTTATCTGCCATCAAATTAACATATTGACATGAATCTTACTGACATTAGCTAACACATTAGAATATAACAAAGCGCTAAAAGCATTTCTGGTAGGTACCTACGACAATATTGTGACATGCTATTTTCAAGTTTTAAATATAGTAGTATTTCTAAATACTTTTTTATATTCACAGTGCCTATAATCTAGAATTATCAGTTTGATATTCTTAATGGATACTGTATAGGCTCAGGCCTTGATTGCCGTCCGATGTTGCCCAAGATCGTAGTTTCACTAAACCTATGAGTATTGACTTATTTGGCGACAGATTCTCAAACTTGTGGGTGGTAGCAATTTAGGTTATCCTATAACATTGCGTCCTTCCAATGTGATGTGATGAGATATCTGTGCAGATCGGGATGACAGGGACGACTGAAGATGGATAGCTAATATTTCGACGGTCACCACTGTTTTTGGATTGCATTGCGCTTACCATTAGGCACAATGATGTCACTTTGCCGAGCTACTATATAAAAAAAGTTAGAGTTATACGTATAATACTTACATTAGAAAATGTTCTACCACCATGTTATGGTTTCGCCCGATGTCTTTCTTCTTCTTTTTCTAGAAAGTCCCGCCCCCTGTGTGTCGCAACCATTATAAAAGCTAATTTAACGCAATAAAGTATCCTATTAAATCATAGTCAATTGCAAAACTTTTTTAACGCTTAAAATTTTAGTTTCTTGAGTGTGTTTTTAAATTTATTCGGTTTTTTTACAAACTCTGCAAATTCAATAACACAAATTTAGTTTAATTAAATTAATTCGTTTTTTATTATTATTTCAGAACTCCAGTAATGTACTGACAAGATGCCTACAACAGCTGTCTCTCGTGAGACGCCATCAGCGTCGCCGACTCTGCAACCTGATACTTATGAGGAGGCTCTAGCTAATGTATGGATAAATTTGGATATATTTAAACCGCTATAAGATATAGAATCAGGTATATCGAACTCAAAGGCTTTGTTGGAACCAAGTGGATCGCAACGAAAAATAAAACTAGGCAGCCATGAGGAGTGGCGACAGAAGTGACAACTTTGAAAAAGACTTTTTTTGTTGTTGTTTGAACAACCAACGTTATAACTTTAGTAGTAATCGTTTCGACTCGAACGGTTCTTTCGGACATTTAGGGGAAAATATTTAAGAGGTGGCACCACAAAAGCTTAGGAATCTGCCATCATACTCAACATTCCTTTCCCTCAGAGATAATTTAGAAAACTTTTCATGTCATTGACAGGAGGTCGACAGCTAATGTCACATTAGTAACGCGAATCTATAAGTTTTCTCCTGGCGAGTTTTCACTCCAAAAAATTCTGATTGCATTGATCGTAAAACAGCACAATAGTGCTTTATTTATTTAATGTAAAAAAAAAACAATTATTAACTTCTTTATATAAATTTGATATCATTTGTTTTTAATGTTTGCTATTTCCTTACTACTAGTATTAGGAAAAAGCTAACGGGCCGCATAAGAAGCCAGCAAGTTGGGCCTCAAGTAAATCTGAGTTTCATATGCCTGATATAGATATATGATTAAGCATAACTTGAATTACTTTGAGATTATTTTAAAATTTCATATCCTTTTATAGCCTTTCATAGCCTAAACTGTCAAATTTCACTGGACTTTTACTATTACTATTTGCTAAAAATGATAGCTATATTGTCGGCACAGTTCAAATCTCGGCATGGGAAGATTTTTACCTGTAACGAAAATTTTGCAGAATTTGGCCAAGCTAAACCCTGTGCCGATTAATGTTGGCATAAAATAAATTCTTTCCTTTACTTTTGAGAGCGTTTTTTTAACCTAGCTAATGCTGTTGACTGCAAGGGCCTTAAGAGCTTCATCGTAACTTTGGGGGCGAGTGCTGAAGGCACTCTGAAGTCACCGAACCTCGGCTTGGCCGTTACCTGTGTAGAAAAATTCCCACGGAATTTTGATCCTAGCTGATCCCTACATTTTTTTTTAATGTAAAAAAATATTATTATAAATATTAAATAATATTTAATATTAAAAAAAAAAACCTATGTACCTGCGTGTTATGTGCATGACTGTGAGTGCAGTGCTGTGCGTGTAATGCTTAATGCATGTTCAGTGTCACTGTATCGCGTTAGTAGCAGTTTCAAGAGCCTCCCCAGTTAGGGAACGGAGCACGTACTGGGTAGCCACCGGAGGGGAACCCAGAATATTTGTGGGAACAAAGTTAGTCGCGCGTCCCCGGCGGCGGGAACGGCGGTTACACGGGCGTGGGCGCTGACACGCAAGTGTACGCGGTTGATGCGGCAAGATCCTATTCATGCTAGTGGTGTTATCGACAGAGTCGGTCAAGATGTTACGCGGTCGTCTTTGGGGGGGCATTCGGGTCGGGCGAGAGAGCTTGTACTATGAGGGGCTTCTGGTATGTCTCTGCGCGTTCGTAGAAGGCGCGACACTGGATTTTGAAAACTTGATGGTGGGCAGGTTCAGATCCCTGTGTATATCCACATTTCTCTGATACCCTCGAACGCCTACGGCTTTCCTTGCAAAGCGATTCTGAATCTTTTGTAACGTGGGAATATCTGGGATTGTGTAATATCTGGGAACTCTTAATATGAGCGAACGCGGGGGCACAGTGTGCAATGATATGTCTAATCACCATTTTGTACAGAGTGACTTTATGGTGGAGGACCATTTTGCTATCAGAGTTATAGAGGGGTTAGAGGTACCCTAGCACCATGGCAGTCAGGCGCTTGACTTTCCCGAGCTGAGTGTTAAAAGTCATTTTGGCGTCAAGGGTATGCGTATAATCCCAGTGATTGGGTGTCACTGTATTGCGTTGGCGGTTGGTACTAAAGGTTCCCCATTTCAATGCAATAATATACTACAAATATAAGAGATTAGTCTACTGTAGTAAATTAAGGGAATCAACGACATTTAATTTATTTTTATTGTAATAATTTAAGTTATCTAGGTTTACCACTCCAATGATAGAACACTCTAATCTATATATACTAATAAACAAAACTGAAGTGGATGTCAAATAAAAATCTAAATAATAACTTTTTATAAAATACATATGAATGTATAGAAAGTACCGATACAAAAACATAATTTTTTAATTTTTTATCTGTTTGTCTGTTTGTTACGGCTAATCTCCGGAACGGCTGGAGTGGTTTTCAAGGGGCTTTTCTGCTAGATAGCTGAAGTTGCTGAAGATACTCCGCATAAATTAGACTTTAAAATAGTTAGGGGTCTGAGTGATTGAATTTGTAAGAAATATTTTTGCTTTCTGTTAGTAGGCACCAAAAATAATTTGAGGAAAATTTCAGTGTAACAAATACGATTCAATGCACATCGTCATAAAAACATTATTTTCCAATGACTATTTAAAAACTATATTACGCTGTGAAGAATATATGAAACGATAGACAGTTAGTTTTAATAAAATCAGTACAATATCTTAAAAAAATTATGCATATATGTCACGTAGTACTTAAACAAGATTCATCTACGATAATGATGTCATGAAGTTACCTACTCGTACTTGCCTGTATCCGGTTTTTTATGTTTTATACCATAACATATGTATTTATGTGTATGTGAGTTTTTGCGCGTGAAATTAACAGTATGTTTTTTTTCGTGCTAACATTTTACACATACCCCAAAAAGTCGAGGCAATGGCTTCTCATATATGTGACTATTTTAAACTCAGCGATTTAAACTGAATAGGAACTGTTTTTTTAATATTATATTGCGTGGCTTTTGCTTTTGATATTAATAAAAATACTAATAATATAGTCAACTTTTTGAAGCGATGATGGCACAGTTGGTAATGCGTTCGTATTCCGCGTCAATCGACTAGAGTTATAGTTCAACTATTCGATTCGAGGGCTTTCAGTGAAGGAAAACATGGTGAGGAAACCATAGGGCATTTTTCAATAATGCCTACCGGAGTAGCTACCCAGTCATGTTTTGAAAACCTGTCAGCATACCAGTAGGTGTGTTCTTCCAGCATCACTTAAGAATCAGTGCCGCTAAGCTTAGTGTGTTTACCATACTGGTCGCGTTCCGGGATAAGCATCCGTATATCCAAAGCTACGTGGAATCTTTAGTCGTGGTAGATGTTTCCCGGCATGGCGATGGTATCGTTTTTGGAATGCACTTTATTTAAAATCAGATTAAATGCGTTGACTCTGGCAACATTGAGAACATGATAGGTAATGTAGTCTTTGTTTTCGAAGATAATTCCGCTAAAATTCTACTGTAATCCGACTGGTGGAAAAATAAAGGAGATTGAGTGCAGTCTGCAATTAACATTGGACCAACATTTGCGGCAAACTATCATACGCGGGAGAAAGTGTTGAGCCAACTTAATAATAAATTTAATCAAATTAATAATAATGATACCGCATTATCCCTGCAGGAAATATATAATTTGATACAATCTCCTGTTGTATTAATTACCTCGATTAATATCCGTGTATTTTGTGTAAAATACTCATAACAAATGCTTTTGTTGAGTAACCAAGTATTATTGTGGTAGCAATCATGATAATTAGTGCGCGGTTCAGATCAATGGCCCAGATTGTAATCGATGAGTCTATTTGAAGTATTGGATTTAGAAAAAAAACTGCATGTTCTTTGAGTAGCTTAATTTCACATTTATTTTAAATTGTTTTCATTACGCAAATGAATAAGTATCAGGTTTGTTAAAAATTTGTAGGTCTTACCTTACCTACTCGTACATATATAATTTTTTTTCACAACCTCAATAGAATCATTGCGAGATATATACCCGTGTCATATTATTCATTGATCTTGTGCTAATGGCGCATCATTTATTTTCATAATATAATTAATAATACATTTGTGTTATTACGTGTAATTCCTACGAAGTAGGTAAAGACGTTCCATTTTTCTACGGATCTTGACACACATACTTTTCGTTTCTACTTTCATGAGCGCTTTCATACATGTCCGTCGGTTACAAGCAATTTAATCTGACGTATCTTTAGAACGTCTTCGATCTGGTCGAGAAACGTCACCTAGGTCGATCCTTACATTTGCGTAGAATGGCCGTCTACGGGGAAGAGTGTGGGCGGACCTTCTTAGCGCCAATAACATACGTGTACTACGTGCCCCCCAATTTAGAAAGATAAAGGCAGTGAGGTTTTAGTGAGTATTCCCGACGCTTGACGCCAGGCACATGCGCGAGGTTCTCTCCCGGATTAGAGATGCCTAAAGGTATTTCCCACTCAAAAACAAAAAAAATGTCGATTTCTACCGATTTTTTTAACACTGTAAAGGCTCAGTGGTTTCGCAACATCGTAACTGATGTTAAGAGACTATGTTGTCTAGGAAGGTAAACACGCTAAGCCTAGAGATACTGACTGTCATGCGATGCTGCCAAACACACCTATTTGTGTTTGGCGATAGGTTTTCAAACTTTAGTATGACACCTATCCAGTTGGGCATTATTAGATTAGTGCTTTACAACCATGCTTTGGTTTTCTTCACCTAAATTGCCAAGTTGGGTAATTAACTATAGTACTTTGCTTTTTAAAATGTAATTTTCGTTTAATTCCTAATACATTGATTGAATGCATGGTATTTAGTATTACAGTCATTTTCAGAGTTAATTGCAACGAAATTACATTCATTATAAATATTTACATAAAACAACGCATTCGTTGAAGCGCTATGAGTCGGTATTGAATTAATGATATCAGCGAGAAAGTTTAATGCGTGTAGTTAATTTATTTTTAACGTAATGAAAACTCATATCTATAATATAGTTTCTTTTAACAAAATCGAATAGTATTATTGCATATTCGACTTATAAATTTGATGATATCTATATTGAAACTTGAAAGTGATCGACGAAAAACATGATTCATTATAGTATTTAATTTTAGTTTAGTGTGTCTACGCTATAAATTAGTTTCTAGTGACAAATGACACGTGATAATGCGTTGGCAATCGTTAGGGATACTGATAAATATTTGTGTTTGTGTTGACCGATTCTCGGTAGGGATAAAAACTTACAGATTACCAATGTTATGACGTAAACCTTCAACAATCTACATTATGTAAAGTATAAGATGGCGTTTAAGTACTGGCGCTCAGTGATAAGTAGTAAAATTAATACTAACGTAGCCTATCGTATGTTTTGATTACGAATAAACTATATGAAAATTAAACATAATTATTGCTCGGAGCACCAATATATGTAAAATCCAGAAAAATGTTCTATGTTAGGTTATGTTAATAATTTCAATTAACAAATTATGAAATTTAACCATTAAAAAAACTGGGTTTTTTATGGGTTTGAGTTTTAACTTCTGTCGGCAGTCCATATGGCTGCCTAATTTTTTTTTCCTTTCTCCATATAAACCTAAACTGTACCAAATTTCTTACTGCTCCGTTCGCGTAATCTTCGTAGGAAGGAGTACAAAGTTTTTGCTTCACATTGTATATAGATTCATAAATACTTATATGTGTTTTCGTCATTCTATTTTTGACATGCTAATAATTTATGCAGACGTCAATGTTATCATCCCATCATTGGATTGTGACGCGTTGTCTGCAATAGAGTCTTGACGATATCTTCAATTGTTCTGCCTCAATTGATTATTGTTTTAATACAACGTAAAATATTTAGTACCAATGTCAACCTCATCAATTATAATAATACCCAATTTAAATAAATTATTTTTGGACAATGAATATTACACATTTTTAGGCTTTTTCAGTTGCTCTAAAAATGATTTTGGATAGTTTATTGTTCTTTTACTTTTTAGCATTTAGCTATAATCTGGCCTTTTGTAAAGTGACAATGTCGTCGAAGGATAAGCGTAGAAGAACTGGCTCTCAAATATTGCTGCCCGAAAACATTTGTAGGAGCCTGGTGACAGATAGTCAAATTTAGGATGATAGTTAATCAGGAAAACATTAGGAAATGCCCTAATAATAAATATCGTAAATATAAATCTTCTCTCAACGAAGAACAAGGTTAATTGTATGGTTTAAATTTGATTGTATCACCATAATAAGTCTTCGACTTAATTAGTAAAAAAGTATTCGCCCAGTATGTGTTGACAGTGATGACTTACGGCACTGAGACGTGGTCGCTTACAATGGACCTAATTAGAAACTGCAAAGTTACTCAAAGGGCCATGGATAGGTCTATGCTCGGAGTTCCATAACGTGATCGAATTAGAAAAAAGGAGGTTCGCAGAAGAACCAAAGTAACTGACATTGCCGACAACCAACAAATTATAAATATTTCACAATTAAACTTATTAACAAAAAATACGCATAAATATTGATTTAGCTAAGTACACATTGCGCATTATTTATCGACTCAACATTAGAAGACGATTGAAAAACGAATACATGAAGATGAGATGAGAATGTTAAAGATAGTTCTACAGAATCACGCACTTTCCACTCGATTTCACAAATACCTGTGTAATGACTATATGAAATGATGAAATGAAGAAACAGCGTAAATGTTAGTATGCATCTCCACATATAACGCGGAGTAAACATCGATTCGCCATGCTAATTTCTTATCACCTTGACACGCGATTGCCAAAACGCTACCTACCACCACAGTAGCTAAGAGTGTATCAGCTTAGCGAATGTATCGGGCGGGACTCTGTGTGAATGGAAAATGGCCATAATATACCAAACGGACGTACAATCGCAAGTGCATACAATGGCTTATTGGTGTAGTTATGTTCCCAGCTTCCGACGAGTGGCCTCGTCCAATACGTTTGCTTCGAGTTAACACTATAAATTAAATACATAGTATAATAATATAAATATACAAATCGGTCATAGACTATAAATATTTATGATGCAAGTGTGAAATTGTGTTTATCGGTTTTAGTGATCGTGATTCCACGTGTTTGTGAAGTTTAAAAGAAGTTTATGGATGATTTTTTTTTTGTGGAGTATAATTATTATTTTAACATAAAATGTAAGGCAGATTACTTATTGTTCATTAGTAGTGTGTATTTGCGGTTAGTTTTAAACTGAAACCTTGATTATTTTACAATGTTCGATTGATCTAATTATACCGTTAATTACTTGTTTAATCTTTGGGCGTATTTTTCTCACGAACGCTACTGAGTATTCAAACTGAATTAGACATGTCATTGATTTTAAAAATGCTTCAAGATGATCAGTATATATTAAAATAAATATGACTATTATTATTATTAAAAAAGTAACCGAAGAGCATGTATAAATGCCTTCATGAAAGTAAAAAAAGCGAGAGACGTGTGTCAGGATTATAGCAGGTGGAAGAATGTGGTCTCTGCCTACCCTAATGTGAGAGAGGCGGGATGTTATGTATGTATTATTCTTTATAGATTTAGCGTTTGTCTACAATTTTGGCTATAGTTGAATGATGATATGAGCCAAATAGTAACATGCTAAATGAAAATTTTGAAGCGAGAACGGCTTAGTGGTAGTGTTATCGCTGGATATTAAGATGATTGACGTAGGTTCGAAAACTCCTATCCTACTTTACAATGAGTCAGACTTTTCGTTGAAAGAAAATTTTGTTATGAAATCATAGCATTTTGGTACATTAGAATACATGCCTGGGACTTGCTAAATGCTTACCACCTTCAATGCAACTTCAAAGCAATGACTTTTGATGTTTAATTCCTCTCGGCCTATTTCTATAAAACATTTCTATATGCTGATTAATACCTTACCTAGATTTTTTATAATAGGCCCTAATATTAGTATGGAAAATGGACTTCAAAAACTTATAAAAATTTAAATTACTGAATTATTATATGACTAGGCCCCAGTTTCATTAAAAACGATAATTATTGTGATCATCCAAAGGATGTTAAAATTCAAAATTTTCACGAATTTCCGTTCGACTAATTTGCGGATTTTACCTAAAAATATTTAGTATTAATACTTGCTTGTAAAAACTAGCTTCATTTATTTTATAAAAACAAATTGTATGCACATATATCAAAGGATCTTAATTTATATCGTTTACGCAGTACCTAGTATCAAGGGGCTACGTCCGAACTCGTAAGCGACAGTTTAAGAATAGCCTGTTTACCTTGTATTCCGTGGGAGCGCCATTTTATGTAAATTTGACACATTGACTACCGCATTTCTATGTTGCGTCGATTTCGGGTAAAATTAATTGTTGAGAAGGTCAGAACAAAATTTGCTTTATTTGATGTAATACTTGATTTTTTTGACCCTTAAGTAATCCAAATTATTTCGGCGTAATTGAAATGATTGGTGGTCTACAAACTGAAATTACTTTGAAATTTAAAATGAAATATATTTGACTCAAAACACTAGTAACGTCTATAGAAAAAATTACAAAGTAAAATAGCCGTGAAAGCAAAGTGCAAGTTTAAAATATGATATTATTTATTTATTTAGTAAAGTTTTTAATTAATATTTTGCGTAAGTTATTATTTTATTTTAATAAACTATTATAATATATAGTATAGTTTTTTCTCAAAAACGAAATAACTTAAATCATCAAGAACTTATAATACAAAAGCATAATTTAAAAAAAAAATTGCCATATGTATAATAATGTGGTTTTAAAAAAATATACAAACGAACTGCGGAAACAGAGAACCTTCCTTTTTGAAATCAGTTAAAACTTACAATGCGTCCTTGTTTGGATTGCAGAACAGCCAAATTGCAAGATTACAATGCTGCTAAAATCAATTCTGAATATTAAAAATCTTCAGACCTTCGGGTTTAATTTTTTGTTTCATGTTTTACTCGTGAGGAAATCGTGTACCTAGTAACATTCGTATTTCGTAGTATTCATAGTTTTTATTCAGTGATGCGGGTTTTTTTTAATTTATAGGCTTATTTACATTTATAGGTGCTTAGACCACAATTTCACCTGATATTAAGTGACGATGTGGTCCAGAACGGTTAACACACTCAGTGATGTTAGAAATTAAGCAAACACTATTGGGAGCGAATTGAGGTGAAAAGTTTGATATCTGCGGAGTGATGAAAATCAACTCTAAGTATTTCTTGGTACTTGAGAATATGTTAAGCTTGACTTGACACCCTTTTATTTGATGAGATGCGCTGCTGGATGACATATAGTTATCCTCATATTATGTGTGTTTTGTACTTTTTTTTTGCGTGTAATTCTTTTAAAACTTTTAAATGGTATTTTATTAGCTTACTCAAGACGAAAGTCTTCGACCAGTGTGTGATGGCATATGGCAGTGACACGTAGTCGCTCCCAATGGGCTTAATACGATTGCGCAAATGGGAATGGCAAGGGCTATATTGGGAGTTTCACTGCGTGATTGAATCAGGAATGACGAGATCCGCAAAAGAACCGAAGTAACCGACATTCCCCAAAGAATTGCTAAACTTAAGTGGCAGTGGGCTGGACACATTGTTTGTAGAACCGATACCCGACGTTACCAACGAGTTCTCGAATGGCTACCAAGCACCGGAAAACGCAGGAAGCAAGGTGGTCCGTCGACCTGGTCTAGGTTAGTGGAATCCGCTGGATGCGGGTGGTACAAAACCGGTCGTTGTAAAGATCTTTGGGGAAGAACTATGTTCAGCAGTGGACGTGTTTTGGTTGAACAGATGGATATGTATTTTGCATCATCGTGTGTATTCCGTTGGTGAATAAATGTTTTCTTTTTTCCTTTCTGATGCATTATTTTTTAAGAAGGACTTCTATACATTCGGTGAGATAGTAATGTTGATACTTAATGACGCGATTTTGAAGATATGTGGTTAAATAATCTATGTTGGTTTCAACCTGCCAATCATACGTCATATAATACGTCAATAGTTTGTCTGTAATGGTCCCGTATTGGGCGTTAGGCAGTACAGTCAGTCACCTTGCAGGCGGGATCGCCTTGCGGTGACTCACTGATTCAATACATGAAATTTGATACAACACCACTCGACCGGCGCCGCGCTCTGATACCGTGCATGATGGCTTGTTGACATGACATTCATACTCTTTTTACTATATCATATTATTGGTGAAACCAAGTAAGGAACGAAATTGATAATAAACCTTGTATCATTCTCTTAACGGCTGCTTTTGAATACTTAATTTGTTAGTGGATAGACCTTAATTAATCAAAGGGAACCAAACTATTGATATTGTTGTTAGTGGATAGTTATTATTTTAGAAAATTACTTTAAACTCTAATATAAAATAATTTATTGAACAGAGACAATTTAATTTTCTCGTAGCTTGAACTTCGTCCGGATCCAACTTCACTCCTATTTACGATACATTCGGAAAGATCATAGAATATAAATATTTAGAATACAAATAATTTTCATGTAATTTATTTTGGTTTAAGTTATGTTATTAAGAACATAAAAAACAAATCAAACATCCTACATTTCTATAAAATGTGTAAGTCAAAGAGGTATGCATTCAATTTAAAATCTCTAAAGGTGGTTCAACTGCGGACGCAAATTTACATTAACGCTATATTTACATATTTATTGGAAATCAGTACTGCTCTTGGTGTAATTTTACAGTCTGATAGGTGTGTTGGTAAGATGCACTGGCATTGTAAATTAATCTCATAAAAGAAGGGCCATTTTAAATTTTGTTATGGATGCACACAGGCTATAAAACTACAGCTTCATTTATTACTTCAATTGTATTAAAATAATGATTATTCGGTATTAGCTGAGTCGAAGTATTTTTTTCTTTATTTGAAAGTAAATTCTTTTAAAATCAGATGTAAACACAACACGATCGTTATGAGTATTCTTCATTCCTATTATGGAAGTTAGAGTATTTCCTATGATTATTACATACATATTGTACGTATTTTCCTTGTAATAAATTAATCCAGAATACGGCACCCAGGAAGCCAAAACACTTCGTGCGTAATCGTAAGCCGTTGTTTCATCGAAGAGTGTTTCATCGCTACGTTACGAAGAACAAAGCGAACTTCAATTATGGTCACGTAATTCTATTAATATTTTTATAAACAAAGCTATGTGCATTGTGATTATTTCGAATCGTCAAGACGTAACGCGTACAAACCATAAGATTTAGATATATAAATCAGGTTGTATGAACATTTTAAACTGTTCTATTCATGGAATAATTTTTACTTTTCGATGTCAGTTAATAATTTGATATGTAATTAATATTATATGCTGGTTAGTATAGTTATGGGTCCATTTAAAAATCAGCGTTATGAAATATGGCATGGCCAATAAGCCATCTGCACTTGCTGAGTCGGTGCCCTTTTCGACTTCGAATGTGGCATATGCTTTAGCAACGTATTATCGTAATATTATATAGTATAAATAAATATATACTTATATTTTTTTTTTTAACATTTTACACTTTTTTCAGAATTAACTCTAATTCTATCGTAATATGGTTATATCAAGAATAAATACAAACTTATTTTAAAGGTTATTTCTAGTAGTTTGAAACAATGATTGGTAAATGATGGTGCGATTCACTTTTTACCACTATATTATCTATAATAGAGTTAGGATTTTTTCCATTGCTCGCATAGCTAACAATTAAAATCTGTCGCCTAGAATAAAGTGTTCCAGCAATGCGCCAATCTCTGTAGTTGTCAAACCAAACGCTAAACCTGTGTACAGTGTAAAAAAAGTTAAATGGTTAACCTAATAAATTGTGGTTCATGGAAATAAATACGAACTCTTGTAAAACTCGTTTTAAACGTGGCAATGCAAAATAAAGGTCATCGCCCTCTTTGTATACTTTGTGACGTTTTTAAGTACTATATTGTTTGTATTGGCTATGCCCGCGGTATCGCTTGCGTATAATATTTCAATCTATTCGGTTTTATCTTGATAATTTGTCTCAATAGTAGGTACTCCTATGATTTAAATAAAGAATGATTAAAATCGTATCAGAATGTTCTCGAGAAACGCTTTACTATGTAATTTCTATTATTCTGACAACTTTTTGTAAGTATTTATAGTAAAAATATATATTATGTTAAAATCTCTCCGGATAATATATCTCCATTATAAAAAAATAAGAGAATCTTATATCTTAAATTTAAAATCGGATAAATAGTGCTTGAGCTATAAGCCAACAAACAGATAAATGTCTTTTATAATAAAGGTGTATAAAAGGACTAGTTGTGTCCCCTCGTTTGAAATGACGTTTTTATAAATATTTACTGTGTTATTAAATCTTCTAATTATTCGTCGGTTTAATAAAAATATTGCAAAGAATATATGTGCAATGATGGACAATTTAGTGTCGAATTTAATTATTATCCTTTTATCTTATTAGCTACCGAATATTACCAAATACATATTAAAATCTAGCCAGATAATATAGCTGCGTTTTAAGAAAATAAGCATATAAATATGTTTAAATGTTCTCAAGTTATAAGCCAACAAACTGACCGATAAACGGGCAGACAGAACGATTTTGTCTTTTATATAATGTAAGGATAAGGATTATGTGTATACAACGAACATTTATGCCATTTCATTTATAGTTCAATATGATTTGTTCGCTGTTCATTGCAACGCGAACGGCCTTGCGCGGATGAAGGGTCAGGTGTCCGGTCAATGGGCCACTTATGCTCTTCACTCACTCTCGATTTCAAATGTAAACGTTGCGGCTTATGTAACACACGTTTACAAGAAACATATTTTGTTAATTGGTATAATTATCAGCCATAATAATCGGACGCACTATTAATTATTCTGTATTTTATAACAGATACATAAGTTTCTTTAAGATAATTTATAAAGTAACAGATTGAAATTTATGTTTTTTTAACATAAGCTCACGCCTGTTATCCCCAAAGGGTTAGGCAGAGGTGAAATAGCGAACTATACCACCCACATTTCGCCGAGCTTAGTTCCGTCCCAGATGTGACAGGGGGCGAGCCTGTCGCCATATCAGGCACAAATTCCACACTCCGGGATGATACTGAGTAGAAAAACCCAATATCACTTGACCCGACCTGGGAATAGAACCCGAGACCTCCGAACGACAGTCGTACCTTAATACAACTGCGCCACCGAGCAGTTTTTTTATTGTTCCTTGAAATGTGATTTGTATGGTGTTATTTATTTATCAGGAAGTTATAACAGACAATAATTAAATAAAGATAGACTTATTCTTATTGTGATGATGATAATACAATCGTTTTATATTAAACAAACTATTACAAGGGTGAAAGGTAGGATAACACTATGAAATATAGAAGTAACACGTTGGTAGTAGCGGGCGAGAATAGTTTGATGTAATTTGATCACTGTAGGTCATATTCTTTGACCAAAATTGATTAACTTCAAACAATAATGCCAGCTTACGTAATGACAGTAATTGATAGATCTATGGCTAAATTGAAGAGCCTTTTACTCTGTTGTTTTGTAGCAAAAATACGCGTAACTTTTCCAGCGTAAGTTCTAATTGAGATAGCACCAATTCACCTAAATCTGCCACAAAACATTTGTGCTTGCGCTTTTGTGTTATCGTTCTGAAAGCTATATAGTTAATAACATGTATTTGACGCAAACTTATTATTCACGGACTTTGAGTTACCAGTATCAAGATTGAGGTTCAATTTAAGGTTGCTTGAAAATAGCTCCTATAAAAAGCATTTTGAGCGTAAAATCGATTAACTTTTGGTATTTTAAAGTGATTTATTTTTAACGTATAGCCCAACAAGGTAAATCTAATTCATGCCAGCAAATGTTGCTTTAATTTTTTGAATACAAGAAATATGACCTGATTCTTTTCAGTTCTAAGGTTTAGCCAGTTGGGGCATTCTAAATACGTAACAAGATTATTTTTATTTTTAAAAAACTTTTCGGTTAAAAACTAATCAACTAGGCACCTCTGAGATCAAGAGGACGCGATGCCATGATCCTTGGTTATAATTTTTAGTAAGTATCTCGCTTTATTTGGCACATGACCTTTTGAGCTTGTATTGTAAATGAGCTCAGTAATTCTTAGGCGACATTGGTCAGTCAAGTACTGACAGATAAATACCGCTTCATTGCTAATTGACTTCCTGTTTCCCACACTGTAGTACATATGTTTTTATGTGTTTATATGTTAGTCTTGCTCAATGATTGCATACAAATTGAAACATTTAGGAGTATAATTATTGTGATATATTATTTTGAAGGTTATCGATGTTCAGATTGCATACTTTATATTTATGCGTTAATATGTAAGGCGTATTACATAATATTTTATTTAGATAATTCATAAGTGTTTTGAGAAACTAAACCACCCAAACAAACCTAACCTAACCTAAATAAACCTAAACAAACGTCTATAAAATTCAGTGAAAATCTTTTTAATTGCTTAGTGATCTGATTTTATTTATTTGCATATTACAGAATATAATATTTTCGATAGATTTTTTAGATAGATTTTTTAGTTAGATTAATTATTTGCTAGTTGACCCAAGGTACCTGCTAAATGTAACATATTTGATACCAATTTATTTTTATTCTGTATCCAAACTTCTTTAAATTTTGCTTATCGAATTCTGTATTATAAGTACTTATAAAAGAAATTTACTAAGTTCGCTACAATAAATACAGAACAAAAAAAAAAAGATTTGTTTAGTGTACGCAAACAAGATACCCGTTGGCAAGTGATTACAATGGTTAAATTATAACATTTGTTTATATGTTTCTATAATTATATAAAACTATCATTAATATTTCCATGCGAAAACAAAAAGCAAACCGAGTGTGTGCTTTTTTTTTTTTACATTATGTTCTTTGCATTATGTTCCGCAATACACATATTCATAATCGTATTGTTAATAATAATATGAAATCAATACTGATTGATTACTTTGAGGCAGGTAGGTACATAAAAGACCTTGTCAATATTATACGTCTCCTGTCAATATTTATGGATTTGGTACACCGCCCCCGTTCCATTACATCGGTTGGAGCATGTCGAGATTTGGTTCCGATAGTCCCCATTGTGTAGGCTCCGTATAGCATTACAGGGTTATCACTTTATTCGTTTAAATCTAATACTGATAAATAAAATTGAAATGACTGTTTGTTATATCAGATTAACAACTTTTTTACTAAATCCATATGAATGTATATAAGACGCCTATACCAAAAATACAATTTTTACAATTTTTGTCTCTCTATTTGTTTATTTGTTCCGGCTAATTTTCGGAACAACTTGACAGATTTGGATGGAAATTTTTAGTAGATAGGTGAAGTTACTCCGGATAATTTAGGCTATATTTTTAGAATATAATTAGGGTTCCTAATAAAAAAATAAATTAAAACTCATGAAATTGTACACAAAGTTCGGTTCATCATCAAAACATTATTTTCCAATGATTATTTCAACCGCATTGTATTATATAAGAAACGCAGGCGGAGCCGCGGGCTACACAACTAGTACTTAATAATTTTCATGGACATTTTATTAATTGTTACTAGGCATTGTTATTACGCAAATAATATTTTTAAAACCGCTATATGCATATGTATAAAATTATAGTTTTTTATTGCATCGATAACAAAATATACTAAAGTTGATATAGCGGTATGACGGTATAATTACATATGTAGTTCTTACAGTCAAAAAGACTTGTTTTCATTATAAACTGTATTATAATTTGTAATATTAAGAGGTGCATGGATACTAACGAAACTAAATAATTAAACAGTTAATTAGTAAAAAAAAAGAATCATGTAAATCGGTAGGTTGGTTCTCAAGTTATAAACCAACTAACTGACAGACGTTGCTTTTGATATAAGGATTATATTATTTTGATTAAACACAGCCCTACGCTTAAGACGATACTCTCCCCATTAGCGAAATATTGTATTGTACGTGCACGAACTGATTCCTAACCACTTCATTGTTTCAAAGTAGTAATTGTGACCGAATTTGATGAACGGCTGAGATACTTCCCTTTATAGCCGTCGGCTACTCCGCTGTGGTCGGCTATTTATACAAGAACGTCTGTAAGGTTGTTCTATATAATCTTAACATTAATTTTAAAATGTTAAATTGAGTTATTCTTAACTTTACAAAATCTCGCCGCGAGCGATTAGTTTCTATATGAATATCTTTTTTGATTTATTATTAATATCTTTAGATTATACTAATCTATTGTCCTAAATATATATCCTATATTTTTTAGCATTGCCTAAAATGTTAGTATAAATTATTGTTTGCGTATTTTTTCATGATACAAACATACGGGATATCACAGAATTGTCGTAATATTTTTATCTACATAATTATGTAATCATCTAATATGCAATTTAATAATAGCCGTGACCTAAATAACTGAAGCACAATGGGATGCATCCAGTATAAATGAATGCAGACGAGCTTGGCTTACCGTTGCAGCCTCGTTGTGCGTCGCGCTGCGGTGACCATTGCAAGGGCACGACCATTACGATTATTATATATCCAACATATTTATTACATCAACACATCAACCTGCAGAATGAGAGAGAGAAAGATTATATGGTGCTAAGTGAAGTAAAGTAATTAAATATTATCTATTTTATACACTCGTATTAGCAAACATTAATTTACATTGTGATATTTGTACCAATGGACTGTAAATATACAAAATTATGTATGAATAGCTGCGTGTCCTCGGTTGCGTTTCATATATTCTTCACTGCGTTTAATTTTTTAGTTTGTGTTAAGATAAAGTAAAAAAAAATCTCATAAATTCAAGCACTTATCCGTAAAACAGTGCGTTGAAACGGAATTTATTCGAAATTTCATGAGTTTTAATTTTTACGCGGAATTGCTTTTCGGATTGTTTTTCGTGGATCTGAATATTTCATTGTAGACATTTCATTTATAACCTATAAATGGATTGAGGAATAACCAAATTAAACCAATAAACAAGAGCAAGAACGAAATCGTAATTTAGAAACCTCGCTCATAGCTGTATTGTATTTACCTCTACACTATTCATTTTTTTTGGATACATATTTAGTTTATTGGCATATACTTTAAATGTGAAAGGAAACGCCAATAATTAAACTTCATTGTATTTATTAATAGTTTTCGATTTGAATTATATTCCCGTTTAAATATTAATAATTAAAATATTTTTAAGGTAATTTTGTACTACATAGATATTTATTAAAAAGGTAACTTCATTCATGTATTAATTCCACCCATCCATCCATTCAACCGAAAGATGTCCGCAGCTGGACATAGGTCTCCCTCAAAGATTTCCACGACGACCGGTCTTGTGCCACCCGCATCCAGCGGATTCCCGCGACCTTCACCAGGTCGTCGGTCTACCTACGCTAAGTATTCCAGTGCGTGGTAGTTATTCGAGAACCCGTTGACCCCATCGGGCATGTATTAATTATGTTAGTACAAACAACAGACATTTAGTTTAAAAAAAATAGATAAAATATTATTATTATTACTATTATTACATAAACGTCTCATTAAATTTAATTATTATTTATACAATTCAAGCAGTGAAAAACCCTTACAAACGTATTAAGCAATTAAAGAATATATAATTATTTACAGAATGCATAATAATGCGGTGGATTGACCTTGCGAAATGTCATATAATGACCATCAGAAGGCCGTGAAATCTAGCTGTAGTAGAAACTTAGGTTACCTCTCAAGCATCTGTTTATTTTACATGTTTTGTGGGAAATGTAATACAATATAATAACATATTATATTTTTATTACAACGCATCGTTATGAGTATTTTATACATATAGTTATAAAAATAAACAAAAAGTGTGTTTAAAACAATTAAATATATCATTAGACAATTGTCATAATAATTGTAGAGTTCAAAGATGCAAATACTAAATTGTTCCTAACTTGAATTATGTCATCGAGAATTTTGGATGTAAAAAAATTCAACCACAATCCTCCAGATAATATTTGAAACGAATAAATATACAGTGTATACGAATAAATGTACAATGACATTGTTACATGTACTTTATAGGAAAAAGAATGTTACACATTTAAATTCAACAGATAAGAGAAATACATTCGGATAAATAACATTATTCATCTATGACTAAAACTACCTATTTCATTGTTGAATTTATTTTCCAAACTTGAAGAAAATGTTTAAAGTCACAGCACAATATTTTTCTCTCAATGCAAAAACTCTTCGCTTCATTTAAATTTATTTTAACCTACTCGCTATAATTTCATGCCGCAGATACATAGTTTTTTTTACTTTGCGTATAAGGTCATATTTTTTCTATTTATTCTGAAGTCAGTTTCAGGAGTCTATTCTGTTATACATAATTATTTTTAGATATTATATTACAAATTTGTTTTTTTTTTACGTGGGAAAAGCATTTATGCATCCTCCCTCACATCTCTAAACCGGAAGCAAAATCTCCCGAATTAGAGATGCCAGGGGGATATGTGGGGCTCGCCCAGCGTGTGGTGCCAGGAATACCCACTAAAACCCACGGTACCATCTGCTGCCTTTCTTGGGGGTAACACGGGATAGGACTGCATTGGATTGATATTAAGCACAGTACAATCCAAAACAGCGGCGACTGACACTGAATAGAATTCACTGCCAGTCACCGCTGTCATGCTGGCCTGCTTAAATACCTCTTCACGCCTTTTTTTAAAGACCCACCGTTATTATTATTTGAAAAGGTGCTATGCATGTTAAAACAGTCCTGTATCACTACGACCTAGTCAGATCTATTGTGACCGACCCTATATTGCTAAAGCTCACTCACCTAGACCCACAACAATCTGTTAGTTAGATTCACAATTCTGTCCGTGTCATCTGGATTACAAACTTTCATCAACTTTTAAAAACTGTGGACATCTTGCTGGAACTTTCCACGGAATGTTTGCGGCAATCAAGAACTCAAAATTCTTTTATTATTTGCAATATATTTTACTTGTGCCCAGTAACCAAAATTACACTAGCAATGGGTCAAATAACACAAGATACTGAAAAAAAAATCTTGCCAAAAAATGAATATCTAAAATATTTTTGCAGAAAATTATTCTGACACTTAACACATATTAATTAGGTAGTCGTATGAAAAAGTATTACTAAAGATTACATCTTTTTTTAACCTGAACGTTTATGTCTAATTACAGTATTACATAGTACTCTACGAGCTTATAAATTATGTAAACGAATTAACACACAGAGAACCTGTTTCGCTTTATAATAAAACCAGTTCCATTTGAAATACTATTTCGTACGCATAACATCACGTCGTTAAAGAATATATAGGTAAGTACTAAATAAAGATCTATAAAAATGTCAATTCGTCATTGCGTATTGAATTCCGATGAACTTATGTCGATATACTCGACCGGTAGGTAGCGTTGGCAGGCACAGTTGCCATTAATCATTGTAACGTAACAATTTGTCTCCAGAATGATGCAGTGTATGTTTCAATGTGTTGGGTAGTGAGATTTGCTACTTTTTTTTCTCATATCTCTACTTATCACTATAGACAACTATAAAGTAATGAAATAAATACCTAGAAAAAATATGTTTATTTGTTACATTGTATATTTTTTTGAAGTGAAAACTTCTTATGCCGCTTCGAGGGATTTTCGGTAGGGGAACAACGTATAGATTCGCGTCACCTATAACGTCAGCCTTTAGCGACATGCTACAGTTTGCGAAATATAAAATGGCGAATGGTTTTATAAAACAAAGGATATATCCAAGTTAGTAGAAGTAGATTAATGAAGTAATTATTTATTTACTCTGTAGTGCATTTGTATAGTATATTCTTTTGAAGTCGGGATTGTTATAAAATTTTAAAAGTTTTGTAAAAAATAGTTTTTTCAAATTTTTCACTTCTTTCGGTAGTCCGCCTGGTTATTTTATTTTAATTGGAATTTATTGAAAATTATTTGCTCATATTCTAATCTCGTCTGAACATATACGGGAACTATTTTTAAAAATAACAGAATTATTATCAATACATTCTGTTCCTTTTATAGTTTCTTATCGATTTATATGCTTACGTACGATTACAATTTCATATGATATTGAAAAAGGTTGTTGAGGATAGTAAGGGTTCCTTCAAATATTAACTTAAGCACCTATTAAGAGCGGAGAGGACTATGCCTTGCATTATTTTTATCACATGGAGGACGAGTGCGTCTGAACGGTGACTATGTAAGCAATTTATATTATTAATTTTCGTATTTTTCAAGCGGACGAGCATACCCCTGGCATTACGAATTATTGACGGTGGCGAGAAAAACAAATACCATCCCGTCTGTTCCACTGTCAGTGTCCACAGAGGCCGTCCTTATTCTCTCTCGCATTTTCAATTATGGTTAGAAATATATTGCGAGGAGCGTGTTAGGCCATTAACCCCCTTTTGAAGAAGCCCCAATAACGTTTTCCTGACTGCGTACCAGAGTGTAATTATTATTTAACAAGAGTTATGTTAAGTACCATGACCATGCCAACTGAAAAACGTTACATAGGTCTTTCCCATAGATCCTTCTCCAAAGAGTTCGGTCCTGAGCTCCCTTGTTGGGGACCTACTCAAGCTGTGTCTTCCGGTAAGTGGTAGCCGAGTATTCATGAAACCGTTGGTATCGGTTCTGCGAGCAATATGCCTAACCCACTTCCAGTTTAGTTTATCAATTCTTCGGTTAATGTCTGTTATTTTTGTTCTTCTGGGGATCTCCTCAATCCTGATTTGATCACGCTGTGAAACTTCGAGGATAGCCCTCTCCGTTGCCATTTGAGTGACTTTGAAATTTTTATTAGGCTAATTGTAAGTGACCACGTCTCGGTACCGTATGTCATCATTTAAAAACACACTTCCGGCATTGAAATTATAAACGCAAATAATAATGTTATTTTAAAAATTGTAATTTTAATTTTTATATTGTAACAACTATTTTCTATTTGAATAGTTTGCATATAAATTTTTTTATGTATATTTAGTTTAATATAAAATCTGATCAGAAGTATCCACTTCGATTGATACGTGGTAATAATTATTTTTTAAGTCACGTACTACCGTATTTCCTACAGGCGTTCCTTAGAGGGTTACGGTAATGGAAAAACTTTCCCCGTTGCTTGTAATCAATAACTTAGTCTAAGTTGAAGCGACGTAACCGGCAGTGTAGTCAAGTAAATAAAAAGTAAATAATTTTGTAAAGATGTTGAGTTTGAGAACTTAATAAATAAAATAAAAAAAAAGTTTCAATAAACAGCTACCAAGCTTTCTTTTAATTTGTTCTTATATTAAGTTCAAAAGTCAAATATTAAATTGAAATGTTTACCATAAAAATATTGTATATTACTAAATAAGAAAAAAAACAATGAAATTCTCGATGTTTATATTTTTCTGTATGTCGTTAAATAAAAAAAACAATCACATAGAATCAAAAGAAATTTATTCCGGAACCATTATCACTAGGTTATAAGCTTCTTAAGTAAATTATAATTACTGCCATTAATCAAAAACAGATTTTATTCAAATTCATAGTAATTTATTTTATGCCTATGTCTTTGATGTAAGTAAACATTCGTCGCTCGTATCTAATTAGCAGTAAGTCGAAATATTTCGTAACAGCATATAACTTGCATGATGCATTTTTGTATATATATAATCTATATATTGATTTGATAAGTTCAATAGAGTCGTGCAATCCCAGCGGAAACAGTGGCATACAAACTGAATACTCATCGCGATACTACTGTATTGTATGCCAAAAGCAAATGTTAATCTACGGCTCATTAGTTTCATTACAGCTAAGCCTTGATTTTCCTTCAGTCGATTACACGCACGGAGTTAAAACACACGATTTTCTACTGATTTTTCGTGTTATTTTCTCCACGGCTGTACCTACTGTGACTATTTCAAAATTACCTAATTCATTTAATCCGGTATTCTCATATAAACTATTTACTACTAATGTACCATAGTATTTTGCCTTACAGTTTTGTTAACATTATATTATTTGTAGTGTAAAATTGATAAAACATGTGATTAAATAATATGTTAGTGTAATGTCTCACGTGTGAATTATATGCACTTTTATGGTGACGATATTTACGCTCAGTGATCATGGCGCCTTCAAGCGGCGGCCACAAGTTTTACTGCGTTACGTAACTAAGTTACCTGAACAAACATATGATATATGTAGTTTTAGCTACTCGGTAAGAGATGGCGTTGTAATAAATAAAATTTAAATAACGTTTATTATTTGAAACCAGAACAGCTGTTTACATGTCTAAAATTGTAAAAATAGACTAGCTGTGTGCCTACAGCTGCGCCCGCCGCGTTTCATATATTCGTTACTGCATTTTAATTTATTTATACGGAACTCTATTTTTTTTAGTACTAAGATAAAGTAAAAGTACTTCTCATAAATTCAAGCAATCGCCCGTAAAACTGTCCATTGAATCTGGTTTTATTCAATTTTTTATGAGTATTTCTCGGATCCCTATTTATTTTCGAAAATTAAAAGTACCCTAAGTTACCTCAGCTATCTATCAAAAAAAGTCCGGTCAAAATTTCCGGAGATTACGTGGAACAAACAGACAGACAAATTAAAAAAAATGTATTTTTGGTAAAAGTATCGTATATATTCATTCATATATATTTAATAAATAAAATTATTTTGACTTTACAAACAGACATTTCAATTTTATTTATTAGTATAGATTATCTCTAAACTGTAATGTTTTTCACTAATGTTCAAAATTAACATCTAAAATTTATTTCTTTTGTTTTATTTGCAGGCTGAGCCGGGAGATACAATAGCAACAACCAAAGAAGGTGAATATTATTTATTTTAATGACTTCAATTTCTTTATACATTTAAAATAAACTTTTATAAATACGACAGTATAAACCTGATAGAGTAATTAAATAAATAAATGATTATTTTAAAGTGATCTAAATTCTTCCTTTGTATATAATACGATAACCTCATAAAAGATAGTTAATAATGTTACTGTATAATCAGTCAATTTACATAATTTCATATATTTGTGTGTAGAGGAATGGGTGACTCGGAAGACGAGCGAAGTAACAACCACTCGTCAGATCGCAACGAGGGTTAAAAGGGAGTTGATTTTAGAAGACGGACGCATACTCAGCGATTCAGGTCCGAAAATATCAACATCTGTTAACGAAGACACACACACAACCAACTTACAACAGACTGAGGTATGTTATTTCAACGTAAGATAATAATATACGCGTGACGGTTAATATCAAAAATGGTTATATCACAACCAATGTTTTTTTTCGCGGACTATTGTTTTTCAAAAACAGACGATTGCAACTAACTTGATTTATAGAATGCACTTATTCTAGGTTTTATCAAGAGGATATTAAGTGATTTTATGTAGCGTATCATACTTAAATATACATAAATTTAATTAAAGAAAGGAATTAAAGTTTGGTTATAGTCGAGTTTGATGTACAGAAGAGGATTTATTTCATCAATTTTACTGATGAATTTGATATACAATCAAACTTTAAACTAAAATTACTATAGCAAAACAATTGATTTTACCACTGTTGAAAAGGATTTTATATTCCTTAGCAAAATTACAATTATATTGCATTAAAACATACATTTTCACCCAAACTGGATTTTACCGATTTTGATTTACCAGCACATATTTATCCTCAAATTAACCTTCTGTTGTCTCGAAGTTTGCAGTCCAAATGTGTTAGCGAATTTTAAAGCAAATCGTGTGTATTTAAAGTCAAACGTTAGTCTACATGATGGGTACATTAGTCTACATTAATTTGACGTAACTGGTAAAAACTTTCCTGGTGTACTTTATTTTGTTTTATTGGATTGTGTTTCATTTTACATCAAATGAAATGCAGTAAATTTGCTGAGTCCGAATAAAAAAACTAATGGTTACTTTTATGCCGATCACTAATATCATCGTAGTCATCAATTTTTTTTCCATATACAACGTAATGTAACAAAATATGTAGACTAAAACTTTACCAGACAATATATTATACAAAAGATTTAACAAAAAAAAATCATGTAAATTTGATTAGTTGTTCTCAATTTATAAGTCAACTGACTACTGATAAACTCGTATACAGCGAAAGATAAATCCTTTACAATTTTGACTTAGGTTAAGGTAAATGAAATATGGTTAATCATTATGTGACAATGGTGATGTCTGGAATGGACACCCTTCTCCATGCATCTACTAAAACTATTATATTTATAAATATAACTTTTATTACTCTTAAAAAACATACATATATATTTACATAAATGAGGAGAGCCGCAAAAGATTCAAAATAACCGACATTGCCCGAAGAATTGCTAAACTTAAGTGGCATTGAGCTGGGTACATCGCTGGTAGAACCAATGCCCTATGGGTCAATAGGTTTTCGAATGGCTGCCACGTACCGGAATACGTAGCGTGGGTAGGCCACAAGGTGGACCAACGACCTGGTGAAGATCGCGGGAGTCCGTTGGATCCGGGTGGAGCAAGACCGGTTGTTGTGGAGAGATCTATGTCCAGCAATGGACGTCTTTCGGTTGAATACATGAATATAAATAGAATAGAGTATTCTTAAATGTGAATTTGCCTAAAAGGCGATTATCAAGAGTATTAAGATTAACTTGCTTCTATTGTTTCTCTTTCAGCATCGAGTACCCGACGGTGACGCCGAAGATGCACCTGTTGAAGACCAAGTTGACGGGGTAATCAAAGCACCTGCTAACGATGGTATGTAATATAAATACTCTTAAATTTAATCGATTATAGGTCGGTACTAGTATGGTTGTATTCAGTCTCGATTGACTACATACTGTATGTCTCGATTGACTACAACTGTATGTATTCTGTATTCATGCTGTATTCACTTATTCTATTCTATAATGAGCCTGAGCTTTCGGTAAAGGAAAACATCGTGATCTTTGATCTACTACGTAAACTACATACGAATAAATAACAAGTTATTTATGTGTTTGGAAGCATCGAAAGTGTATCTGATTAGCTAGTAATTTTCCGCGTGATAGATTATACAGTTGTCGCCAAGATTTTTTAGTATCAAATAAAATAAAATTGTAGCGTAATCAAGAAGTGTTGCCTTATAAATGTTATTTAATATTGTTGTAAATCACAGCGGTCGATGGAGTTGTCAGTGGTGAAGTGGTGGCGCCCGCGGGAGCCAAAGTGTTGGTGTCGTCACGAGTCGTAGCGAATCCAGACGGGAAAGTACGCGAAAGCCACGACCGGCGAGTACTCACGAGGAATATAACTGAACGAGTAAAGGAGACTGAAGAAGAGATACACAAAGGGGACACGACGCATCAGGTAAGTGTTTTAAACATTGCATATACATAATTCAACTGTTACGTTTAAAAATTTAAAATTTATTTTAAATTTTAGTTTAAAATTTAACTCTACAATCTTCATAAAGAACCAGACTTGAATTAGTAGCATTTATCGTGTGTCTTATAACCTAAAGGAATTTTACACTTTCAATATTAATAACAACCTTATGACAATATGCTAGCGTTTTAAGATATTTGCTTTTATCTACTGTATTTTATCATAATATTTAACGTGCTAGGTAAAATATTTGATGTGATAATTTTTTTGTCGACTTCAATCATCATGTCATTATAGTATTTAATAAATATCTTTTATTGTAACAAAAGATATACTGAAAACTGCCCAGAGAATCCTGTGAATCGGTTTGGCGGTTTTCGAGTTATATATGTATATATATAATAAGAGATAGACACAAATAGATATCTTACATTGCTTTTTATTAGATGGAAGGCAGTTGTTTTTTCTTTAAATAACTTGTCGATTTATATCGTGTTTTATTTTAAAATATTTCGTGACTATTTAAGAATGCAGTCCATGCATACAGCGTGATAAACAATTTCTCGCCATGTTTTATGCCATTTACGAGCAATTTACTGACCCTTTTAAAGCCGTATAGCTATGACGGATTTATCTATCGCCGTGATATGTGAGGGGGTTCTTGGATGATACGTCACGGCTTCGATTCGATTTCGTTCGGGTAGTGTGATACGAATTGATAGACGGTAATGGAGTCTTAACAACGTGTAAGTACTCTTAAAGGATCAAGTACATAGAGATGAACTTAATAAATTTATTGACACAAGCCAAACAATAGTTTTTTTTTTTTTTATTTATTTATTTAAGGTCGCTTTTTAACATCACTGGTCATTAACGACCACAATTAACAATACGTTATAATAACATTTACTGTAGATTACACTAATTTATAAACATTTATCATTTTCAAATAGCTTAAAGTATGCATGTATCCATCATGATTTAAACAATCTTTTAAGGTGTTGGAAACCCCACACAATCTTTTTTCATTGTTAAATGCAACACACTCTACTAATAAATGTAATACAGTTAGTTCTTGTCCACACTTGCATTTGTTTCTGTCGGTCTTAGTGATCAGGTGAATGTGTGTCATGTTCGTGTGTCCAATACGCATTCTACAGATAACCACTTGATCTCTTCTATTGGTAAAAGAAATAGGTTTCTCAAAAATTGATTTTCTGACATTAAATAACATTGTTGTATTGTCTGTTTTCCAATAATGATCCCATTTGATTTTAATTTTATCTTTAAAATAATTTTTAAGTTCACTAGGTGTTGACTTATTTAAATGCCAATTACCAGTTTCATTAGTAGCATGTCTTGCCTCACTATCTGCCTTTTCATTACCAACTATCCCTTGATGACTTGGAATCCATATAATTTCAATTTTTTTATTGTCACCGAGGAGATTTATCATTTTTTGCTTAATTTCTATAATAAGAGTGTTTACACTATTTACATTTTGTAACGCTGTTAAACATGATTTTGAATCTGTGTAAATTATATATTTATCAACTATGGAGCCAGTGGATATTGATTCTAGGGCTTTAAGAATGGCTATTGCTTCACAACTAAAAATTGAATTATAATCACCAAGTCTATACCTGCAGCAGTTATTATCCGATACTACCGAACATCCTGATCGACCGTTGATGACTGATCCGTCAGTATAAAAAATCTTACAATTAGTATATTTACTATTCATTTCATCAAATATATTTTTATATACACTTCTAGGAGTATTGTCTTTTTGATATTTATTTAATTCGAGGTTAATAGGAAGTTTGATGTTTTCCCATGGGCCAGAAGTAAGTGATTTTTTTTGGAAACATTTCTGGGATTTTTAGATCAAATTCTTTTAAGTACTTAATGGATCTAATTCTGAAGGGTTGCTTTAAATTTGGTTGAAGTTGATATTCTATATCCACAGCTTTTGGTTTGGCGTAGTTAAGATAAGTCGTACTCTCAGGTAGTGATAATATATTAATAGTATACATGATTACAAGTTCTTTCCTTCTAAATTCCAATGGCATTTCTCCAGCTTCAGCCAAAATGCTCTTTATGGGACTTGTCTTAAAAGCACCAATACTCAGTCGGAGAGCAGTATTTTGGATACTTTCTAAAGAATTTCGTTTTTTTGCTCCATCATAAATTACAGAACCATAATCAATTTTTTGTCTTATTAAGGCTCGATATGTATTTATTAAACAGTTCCTATCAGATCCCCATGTTGTCGATGACAATACCTTTATTATGTTTAACCTTTTATAACATTCTGATTTAAGACTGTTTATATGTGAATTCCATGTCATTCTTTTATCAAATATCAACCCTAAAACTTTTAAGCTAGTTACTTCCTTAATGTTATGTCCATTTAAAGTTAATCGTATATTTGTGGATTTATTTTTCTTATTACTTAATATTATAAATTCTGTTTTATGTTTGAAAATTTAAATCCAGATTTATTAGCCCATTCCTGAAGATTATAATAGTTATATTATGTTATTACAACGATTTATTTCAAGTTATTACAGTTTTAATTCGATGTTCGAATAATTGTTCCAATTGCAATCTATATCATTTATTATTAAATAAAATAAATAATTTTGTTTTCTTCTAAAAATATTTGTGTTTTATAATCGTTTTATAGAGAAATTTATTTTACATATTTTAGAGCTGTAACAAGACTCCCATTGTAAAAAAATAACCCAAAATGCTTAAATAGATATTAGTTCAAAAACATTGAACTTACTTAAGGATTGCATTCTTTCGGAGTTTTACGGAGACGTGGAATGAGCGTATCATTCGTATTGCGTTCTACTTAGTGTAAGTTGTGTGGGTATTTATAGACTCTCTATATGTTTTAAAATTAAAGAAGAAGGCCTAATAGAGTTAAACACGAAAACTGAATTTAAAAAATTGGAATATTTCAATTAATTGTACTCTGAAATTTTTACAAGTGCGAAATTTATAAAAAAATGCTGGGCAGTAACACTCTAGGTACTTTAGTAGAGTACCACTTAGGGCATATTGAAAAGTAATATATAGTTACATAAATAATATTAATAATTATTTACTTTTATATTAATGTGTCGATTCGATTACCCATAAAAATAAGACAATAGGAAAATAATGGAAAGCTGACGTAAACGCCAGGTAAGTGCTCAAGAGGTTAATAATAATTATCAGCATTAACAATAATAACATAACGAGAATTATTCAAATGCTCTTTATATTATCCATTACCATGATTAATAATTACATATTACTTACAATGGTTAGTGTCAATAAAACACATTACTACGGTTTAATTAGTGTTGTATGTTCGTGACAATTTGCAGTTATGTATGAATGAGCTTAGTTAGCAAAGTTGTAGAACGCCAGAGCTCGTTATTTTATTGGACTATAATTATATGTGATATTTAAGTAATTATAGTATAAAAAAAACTTACTAATAATAAAAACTTTTATTAGGAAATATTTGTCGGTACAACAGTAGTGAAGCTTATCATTTACTTCGTTGTTTTTTTAGGCTTTAAATTTTGTTAACATAGAGAAAATAACATATTCAGAACACTAAGTATACATTTGTTTTGTAAAAACCGAATTTGAAATATATATATACAAGAACTGGTCACGAGTTGCTTCAAAATTTACTGCTGCATCGGTTGGTGTGCTAAACTGCTTTGCATTGGGGGCAGTCAGTGGTAATTGTGTGTTAGGATAGACTGTAGTATTGTTAGGTAAGTTCTGTGCTTGCTCGGAGGTCATCACGGGATTCAGCGAAGGAAAACATGTTACCAATTAGAAGGAAGAATTGCTAGGTAATATCGTATTGGAATTTAAAACGGCCAACTTAGTATATGGTTGAATAACATTGTACAATTCTGAAAAATCACGATATAAATTTAAGAAATAGAATTTAGAAATATTTTTTTGTTACTTATGCGATTTTAATGAAATAAATTTCGAAATGCTATTATTTATTTCTTCAACTAACAAAAATTATATAAACCGACATTTTTAGTTATATATACGAAATCGATTTTATTTCTTAAATGCATTAATAATAATAATAAGAATAAAAATCTTTTAAATTATAATGCTGTAAGTTAAATCCTTCATACATTATAGATTGTTTACTATAACTCTTCCAGAAAGGAGAATAAGATACGATAAGTAAAATGGAGCAGGGTTTTATTCAGATGTGCGCCCACATAAATCGATGGGGATTTTGAAATTATAATTTGTTCACGAAGATAGGTCGCCGCAGGCGCCGCGGGCGTTGTGCTTCGCCCACGTTCTGTGCGAGATGCACTTACATCTTAAAGCGCTTCGTATTTTTTGCAGATTTATTTATGTGTCAACATAATTTAAACTAAAAGTGTTTATTCGTTTTTGGCTTCTCATTTTTTTTAGCTTTATTGTTATCAATTGGTAACAGTTCTTTTCGTACAAATTTTCATTTATATTTATGGTCAAATTTCGTTCACCGTATTAAGCGATAACAATGCGATTAGATTTTTTAGTTTTTAGAGTTACTCAGAAATACTTACATACATTAAATTAAATGGCACGAGTACTCCTCTACTTCTATCTATTTTTAACGAGTTAAATACATCGACTATGTATTTATAAAATTTATTATTTTTTTGTTCATTGTTTTGGTATTTTATTACTATACTAGCTGTATCCTATAATTTCACTCACGTTTTTCCAACTATATTCTTCGCAATTTTATTTTATCATCTACCTGTTGCCGTGGGTTCTGGGTAATATAGTTTTTAAATAATCATTGGTAAAGAATAGACCCTGTTTTTTTGTGCAGACCTTAAATTATTTTGCTACTAACAGAAAGAAAACATTTCTAACAAGTTCAAACACTTGCCAGTAAATGTAACCATTAAATAAGTTATTTCATAATTTTTTGGTGCGCATTCCTAATTAATATAGAATTATGAAAACGTATTTATTCCAAAAGTTTTATTACTTTGCTCATTATATAAATACATAATGTAACGAATAGATATATAATCGGATAAAATGTATAATTTTTAATAACATAATAGTTATCTCTAGTTCTTTTTGAATTTGGCTTTTCAAGTTTGACATATCTCTTGTTAAAAGGTATTATCAATATGGCGTTTTTCATAAGAATGTTTTAAAGTTGTGCTAAAAAATTGATTTTGTGTATGCATATAAAATAATATTTGAAATTATTAAAATCAGCCAATTAGGATGAATATGTGATAAATATTATGAGATTTATTGAGTTGTATTTACTTTGGTAGTTTGTAATATTTTGCAAAAACAAATCAAGCATATAATGCAGCAGCTTTAGCGCTTCATTTATTCAGTTCAGTAAATCGGTTGTTAGGTGTTACATTGTGACCTCACTGTGTTGCAATAGCTTGTGCAAATGCTGCACTTGTGCTAACTAAAATGGTCAAGTATTTGTGTAGCAATATGAGTTATGAGATTGATTTTACGAGTACCATCTGGTATTTGAATTCTGTTTATTTTATAACCATTAGCCGAATCGAAATTATTATGTCGGGTTATTATAATATTTAATGAACACATAATTATTGCTTATAAATTTATTTCGGAATAAGAATACGATCGTGTTTTGAAAGTTACGCGATATGAAATAATATGTTCATTATATTTTTTTTAAAGGAAAAATATGCATACTAAAATACAAGTATTTAGTAAGTATATAAATATTGAAATAATACGATAATTATTTATGATAATATATAATAAAATAAAATAATGACTTTTTTTTTTCTTTATAGATTCAGCGCTTTGACTAGTGTCTCTAAGATGGTAAACACTGGCGGTCTTATTACAAAAAAACAAAAAAATAAACTGGCGTTAAACACGCTCTTTACTAAAGAGTGTCTACAACCCTAAAACACTCTTTTGTAATTGAACTTTTTTAAACATGTGTTCAACGGGAGTTTAACTTTTTTGTAATAACACCGACTAAGTTTAGAGGTACTGGTTCTCAAGTGATGCTGCCGGTACACACCTATTAGTATTTAGCGACAAGTTTTCAAACTCGAACTACCCAGGCAGGCATTATTGGAAAATTACTTATTACCATTTTATGGTTTCCTCACGATCTTTTCTTTCATCGAAAGTTTAGGTTTATTATATAGGTGGGTTCGACTTGCCTTATTATCGCTTTAAAAAATACATCTATTTGTTAATATTTCATATATATAATTAACGCCGCTGTAAATTTCAAAGAGATACCTTCAAAACATAAAAGAAAATGTAACGTTGAAATTGCACTATGAAGCTGATATAAGCATTGCTGCAATTACAAATTCAAGTAGGGTATGCAAACAGCATTAATATTTCGACGTAGTTCAGCTAATTTGACCCAGTTAATGATCAGCAATATATCGTAGGCCATAAATTGCATCACTTAAAGGTATTTCTTAAGAAAAGTGATCATTCGTTTGCGATGCACACTCGTTCATTTCTAACTTTGGTATCACGAACTATTTTATAATCACAAAGGTTTTAATAATTATATCACCGGTATTTAAAAAATTGCAATTAATTAAAAGTTTGATTATATTGCGCATGTGTAAATTTTTATGTACGAAGCGTAATATTGATTGATATGCAATTAACTACAAGTAATAACTGAAAACTATGGACAAACTATGCTCGGAGTTTCTCTATGAATGAAATGAGGAGATCGCCAGAAGAACCAAAGTTACCGATATTGCCAAACTTAAGTGGCAATGTGCCCGCATCGCTCGTAGAACCGATGCCCGATGGAGTGAAGGGGTTTTCGAATGGCTGCCGTGTACCGGAAGACGCAGTATGGGTAGACCCCTCACAAGGTAGACCGAAAGCCTGGTGAAGGTCGTGGGATTGCGCTGAATGCGTAGCGGAAGACCGGTCGTTATGGAGATCGTTTGGGGAGAACTATGTCCAGTAGTGTAGGTCTTTCGGTTGAAAAGATGGATAGATGAGCAAATTGTGTATGTTCATATCTCATTCACAAACAAAGGGCCCGATCAAGTACTATGTAACTATCGAAGGAAGGCAATGCTTTGTTTATTTTTGACTAGCTGTGAGCCCGCGGCTGCTCCCGCGTTCCGTATCTTCTTCCCTGCGTTTTAATTTTTTTAAACAGAGCCCAAATTTGTTTTTTAAAAAAACTATAGTACTAAGATAAAGTAAAAATATTTCTCGTAAATATACGAGCACTTGCTCGTAAAACTGTAAATCCTTAGCTTTTAGTGAAGGTAAACATCGTGAGGAAACCATAGCATAGATGTAATTTTCTAAAAATATCAGTCTCAAGTTTGAAAACCTATCGCCTATATTCACCGTCCTGAATCACTTAGATAATCTTACAAATCTAGTAGACACTGTGAAGTATATCGCACAAAATTATCTAGTTTTTAAACAATTTATTTACTTATATATATAATATTCGCTTTAAGCGAATGGAACGGGCTGTGTATTAATTAACATTTAGTTACAAAGTAGTAAAGAAAACATAAATAACCGCTTTTTGCGGCACCGTTTATGTTCTTCGACAGGCGTTAAAGTCACTTAGAAACACTCGTAATCTCACAAAATCTATTTTTTATTCGAAAGAATTTAACTGGTGTCTATCTAAGTGTTGCAACGAAGGCTAGTAATTTGCCCTTACGCCGAGCATTAGTAGGTGTGCCCAACGAGCTTTCAACGCGGTTAGCAATAAAACCACAAAATATAGGCTCTCCATTTACAAAATGCAATGAACTCTCTTTGATATGACCGCATACTATTCATAAGGGACGAAGTTATCTGAATTATGTCAGTAAAAGTAATATTGCTGTAACTTAGGCTAATATGTTTGTATGCAGTTTAAAGAATACAAATTTATTTAAGAATTAAGTTTTGCCCTTAATAAGTATGAAGAAGTGTTTATTTTTTAAAGTTGTAATAACATTGATACATTTTGTAATCTCTGGGAAAGTATAAACTTATATACCTATTTAGTTATTAGTAGTAGTGTTACGTTCGGATACAACTAAAATAATGTCGTCGGGACATCATAACACATATAAAAGACACTATGTAAACACAAATATACAATACTACTCTTGAAAGACAGAGTACAGCTCTTTTTTCGTTCATTCAATCTAAACTGACTGGGTCGACCCACGGCTCTCTTTTGTAGTGAAATAAAGAGGTATCAGAATGAGCTAGCAATGTCAAATGTAATAGGACTACGTTTTTCATCTCTTTCTTTCCCTAAAGGTAGAATAAAAATGTCCAAGAATCTAATTTCAGTAATTTAACAAATATCACATAATTCAGATACATATTTATTATCTATGAAAGTTCATAACGACTTAGAAGTTCGGATTAATTGAATAGATATATGAAAACTTGGCTGAACTTTTCATACCAGTATACGGGCTCCGTGTGTCTCATCTAGTTTCATTGGTAATTTTCTATCCAGCTCTGCGATTACAGCTGGATGAGAGGCAAGGTAGCCGCGCACAGTACAATAATTTAAGATGTTTAGATAACATCTACAAGGTTCGCGCGGTTTGTTCAAGAATGCATGTGATCACTTCTTAGATCCAATCTTAGATATATCCTTCGCTGTGGTGATGCTACGAAAAATTATCTCCTCTTATAAGACCAGTTTATTGTCAAAGATTATGTTTTGTATTATTAAGTAAGCCGCCTTTTATTCGTACCTTCGTATACTTTGTAAAAGCTAGCTTGTTATAAATTATTTTGATTTCTACAATGTTTTCAACGGTGTTCATTGAATTTACAAAGAGAATTATTAATTGTGTTAGATTTTTTGGATTAAAAATGTCCAAAAAAAAACTACTTTAGTAGTAATTTATATAAATAGATTTTGAATGTGTTATCAATTAGGTAATTGTTTATGAATAAAATGACTCATTAGTCTAATTTTGCATGAATATTGGCCATACATATTTTCAGTACTGAATATGAATGATTTGTTGATAGTACGATATAACTTGTTGATCTCATAAAATACGATTAATTGTAAAGTGTATCTTTACAGTAAGTTTCGATTTTTAGTTATTCATTTTATTAATATAAATTTGTAAGTAGTAGCTCATACTCTATTTCCGGCAATATGAGATAATTATGTTTCGGAACACAAGAGGCAGTCATGATTGAGCTGCAATTAGAGTTGGTGTGGTTATAGTAAAAAAGTGTATATGAATAGAGAATGCTTTCTGGACTTTCAATATATTTAACTGAGTTTACAATTGGTACAATGTTGTAATTACATATCATAGATAGGTAAAAATAAAATAGCACAAGATATTTTTCTCTTATATCTATAAACCGATTTTGTTTTGTTTAATAGCTCTTTATAAGATTCAGTGTTATCATTGCAAAATGAAAAAAAAAAAAAAAAAAATGTACAAGTTTTTTGTCTCTTAAATTTTTTAACAATGATCATGGTTAAATTGTTATTTACCGAACGAATAATAGTCATTTTTAACCGTTAACAATACTGTATGTAATTTTTTAAGTTTTTTGCGTTCCATATTTAAATGCAATTATTTAACAGCGGGTTTTCACGCGTTCCTTGTTCTTTCATCCTATCCCAACCTTTCGGCTAGGTTTCATCAACCGTGGTCACGGGCTGACTGGCGGTGCGCGTCGTCGCCTGCTGCGTTGAGGTGTATTTTGATGAACTACCTCCGTTTGGTCTTTATATTTATTATAGTCACAACACACAACACTAATAGTATCCATCGACGATGATTGTGGCGATAAATCACGAACCTTGACCCAGCCGAAACGTCGGGTATTGGAAAAAGGAAAGGTAACGTTGTTAAGTAATAGCAAACAATATTTTGCTATAAAAAGCGTCTTTTTTATCGAATACAATTTTCCATATTATGTAATGCAAGAATATATAAATATATATAATGGATTCAGTTGATATATTATTTAAAAGAATGTGGACTTGAACTATAGGAATCAAAAATCTTCATCGTAACAGCTTAGAAAAAGTAATCCTTTTGAAGATATTTCAATAAAAGTACAACTTCAAGTGTCTACTCTGTTTTTTACTGAGATTAGTAATTTTCTTATCACAGATATAAAATATTGTAACTGACTGTACATCACCCCAACTAATCATTGCTCACTACGCGCCTATTGTTTCGTTGTCAATATAATGAATTAAATTTGTTTTTTGAAGTCTTCTACCTTATAAACCTTGACATTTAAGAACAAAAGCGAATGTTTAATGTCGGTTTTATAGATAAATCAAAACCGTTAATAGTCTACGTCCCTTACAATGATTCGTTAAAGTTAATTACATCTGCGCCGCACCTCCAGAGTTATTTTATAGTTTCTGCCCCGTACTTTGCTTTGATTAAATTGAGTTAAATCATTAATTTAATATAAGTAGGAGTTGAATGATGATCTGAATCATTTATTTATAGCATCTATACTAATACATAAAATTGATGTGTCTGTTTGTAATGTCAATTTTTTTTGTAAATAGATATGGATAGATAACTGAAGTTAAAACGCATAACTCATTCGGTAACTTATATTAAGTAGGGAACGCGAAACGGGTATTTCAAATTGGTAAAAACATCTTTGTTTAATTTTAGTAGAAAAAGTAATTATCGTTGTGTATAGAAAAAAATAAAAACGATATTACATAATGAAAAACATGAAAAACGCGGACGTAGCCGCAGGCTCACAGCTAGATTAACATATATATCGCAATAACGTAAATACGATAAACAAGTCAAAGGATAAAAAAAAATTGATTCCATATGCATCGAATATCTAACTATAGGTAAGTAGGTAGCTTAGCTAGGATATATTCATCCTAACCTGTGGCGGCCCAGGATATCGAAGTAAACAGAATTACATGAATAAAGTAATTATTTATTTATTTTGTAGTGCATTTTTATAGTACATTCTTTTTTTGTTTTTAATTCAAAAGAGTTTTTGTATAACGTTATATGTACAATAATTTATGTTGTTTAAAAAGGAGCCAAAGCGTGTGTGTTATTAAAAATAAATGTAGAAGATAAATTGGCGCTTCGCGTGATTGAAGCAATTTCGATGGTTTATGCAAATATTTGATGGTGCACATACTGTTGGATTTTGTACAAAAAGTAAACTTTTATTAGTAATATACAAAATAACCTGCGGATTATTCCTTGAAATGATACCTTATGCTGTGTTATCATTTTTATGTTGTTTGTAATTTATATCTTCATCAAATTGAAATACGTAATACAACTACGTAATTCCATAATATTTAAAAACGAAGTAACGTTTTTGAAAATGCCTACACTTGTATATATTTCTTAGACATTTTTACCTTCTGACATGTTGTTTACAAATTTTATAAATAGCAACAACGTTGAGGTTATTAACTTACATTGTAACGTTACACATACAGAATTAGGGGTTCAATACAAATTTTGATCAATTGAAATCAATTGAGATCGGATTTTTCAAAGTCTAACGATTGATTAAGAATGTATAATAAGTAAGTAATATTCCTATAAAGAAATTTAATTAGAATTATTTTTTAGTTCGTTTGAGATTAAAAATTTGATGTAATAATATAAGGGATTTATCATATATATCTAAGCTGGAGTTACCTAAATTGTTCAGAAATGTCACAATTTTCAAAGATAGAATCATCATAGCTTTTAAACACGAACGAAAAATTATGAACATTTGAATTAAGTTATGACTTATAAAGCAGAAATGGGCATTTGTTCTACAAAATTTGATAGTTAAAAAAGACGATTTTTGCACTTGTTTGTATCAAAAATTAAATTGTCTTAATAGTAACAGGCTGTATGTTGATTTTAGTTTGTATAAAATGTCCAAATATACAACATAAATGTGTACTTACATTGTAATCCGATTATTTTTCAGTAATGTATGAAAGCGCGTGCGAGTTCGCTATAATGTTGTTGCTAAGGAAATAGGCGGGAAATTTCTATTCGTAACAGAAGAGCCGACCAGACCATGTGCGTTATTATACATTCACAGCCGACAGATTGCGAGATATTGTCTATTTAATAATACACGCTATTAAGGCAAATTGTATTGAGGTGTTATTTTATCTCACAGACTACAAAGCGCGGTACAGTTATGTTTTTCGAATACTCGTTGGTCATTTGGATATTTTTATTGTACTTTTAAATAAATATAACCTGACCTTTCCTAAAATTTACATTAATAAAACAATTCTAGGGTTCTTATATGTTTGTCAACAGATTTCTTTTGTTTTTTTGTTTAGTAATTATTGACGAACATTAGTGCTATTAAAAGCAAATTGTTTTTTTTTTTTAATAGTGATTTTTTTCCGCAATGCTTTGCCTTGGTTTCAATTCCGATTATTTTTAAATCTTTAATAAATCATCCAATTGACAATATTAAATAATGTTGCCATGATAACGGACAGAGTTACCCAATTGTATTACCACAATTAAATACTATTGAATGTTGATGACATTAGGTTAATAAACAATTTAATAAATGAAACAACATAGTCTATGCAATGATAGTTTTTTTGATTTAATCCATTTGACAAATAGTACCGTTTAATTTTTTTTAAAGAGTGAAATCTATGTGTGTTACTTTTGAGAAAATAACTAGTCTGTGTTTTAAATAATTCGTTTTCAGATTACTCTAATCGAATTTTCGCGATAATATCATAGGTTCGTTTTTATTATGATATTTAATTAAAAAAAAAACTATGGAAAAATACAGAATAACTTTCGATAAGACCTAAATGTTAATTCTCGGAATTACCTCTTTTTGAAACAAAAGGCATGGTGGTAGGCCATTTTCTATAACCTCCACCTGGGTAGCTACCACCTTCTAGTTAGAAAACCTGTTGCCAAATACCAATAGGTGTGTTCCGGCAGCATCACTTGAGAACCAGTACTTCTAAGTTTAGTGTGTTTACCATCCTGGATCACATCATCACTTAACATCAGGTGAGATTGTGATCAAAACACTGAGATTATACCGTGTAAAAAAAATTTATTTCAATCATATGTATAAGTAGGCATTCTTAATGCAAAAGCTCTTTACAGTGACAATGAATATCAAAGAATGCGGATCGCGCAATGTGCACAATATCCTTGAATCGGATTACATGTGTTGTAATTCATGTATTACGAGCGATACAAATGAAAGAACGTCGACTTTAAAACCCATGTTTTGCATTGAGATTAGATACGAAGTGTTTATGACAAGGTCATGGGGTAGAAATATTATACGTCAGGATTAAAATGCGTTCTTATTATAAAACTTATCTTAAACTCATTTATGTTAATCTTAACCATGAGATCAGATATGCCGTTTTAGAGTCGTTTTCGAGGACACGAGTCAAGATTTCTCGCAAGGATAGCGGAGTTGTTTTTCGTTTTGAGGCATATTTTTTTCATTTGGAGTGTCTTACCAGTATATAAGGTGAATATAATAAAACGCTTAAGTTATTATTTATTTAAACTACATCCTTTTAACTGTAGCAACACGTTCATTTAAAAGATATTAAAATATATATTTAAGTTATTCGAAGCAATTTTCAACTAAAGCGGAGGATTCATCGGTAGAAATGTAATAGGAAATAAATTATCAATAAATTTTAAATTTATTCTTATTTTCTTAAATGAATGATTTATAAATTTTATATCTTAGGTTGGATTGGTTTTCTTTAAAAGTTTGACGTTTTTGTTAGTTTTCGTAGTACCATATAATGTTAATGCAATGACGGTTTGGCTTTGATGAGATCAATTTCGTTTCGATGAACATAGATTCGACCTATTCTATAATGAGTCAGAGTTTTCTAATGCCCGCCTGGTTAGCTATGGTCAAGCAATATTCTGGCTTGAGCACTTGAGAGGCAGCACTAGGCTTAGTGTGCTTAACATCATGTGAGCAGAGTCGCCTCTAGCCTTTGTATCGCCCGTATGCAACCAATATTCTGGCGCCTTTTAGTCGGCGCGCGGTCAAAATGGAATACTTGCAGTTATAATATATTTTCAAACCACAATTCGGATGCAATTTTTGATGTCGGGAAGCAATTTTAATCATTACCGTGTTCGGTGTCGGCCATTACACGGGCGCAGGGTCTATGAGAGCGTTGGCGCCCCGGGCGACTCATCTTTGTAGATGTCGCGAGCGTCGCTCGGCGCCCCCTAAAATCCTGCGCCCGTATCCACTGCACACTGCACTATAGGTAAAGACGCCTCTGCATGTGAGAATATATCTTCAAAGTTCATGTGAACTTATTACAGTAAAAAAAAACTAATTACATTTATAATACGTAAGTGTTCGCTATAAATAGTTGTTAATTATTCAATGCATTCTGTTTGCTGTATCTTTATTGCATTTATGACAATTATTAAAGTAATTCAAATGCATATCTGTAAGTTTAGAACTGGACACCAATCCTATCCATAAGCGTGCCTCGGCAATATATTCCCTGAGAATCGTACGATATTCTGTGCGTTAATAGGTACTCTTTGTAAGTTGGATATGTGCGTGCATTCTCCGCCGGTTATTTCCGCTTTTAAACAATGTTGTCCTTTAATAAATTTTTTTCATTAAAGCCCATTTAGAGTCGAAATTTATGTGAAGTAGAAAGTGATGACTATGACTATGAAAGGTTGAGGGATGAAGTGTGTCAGGAAATATTTGAAGGGAAAAGGAGTGAATGAAGATATGGTGGCTGATAGAGATCTATGGAAGAAGAAGACATACTGCGCTGATCCCAAAAAATATATTGGCAGCTGAACGATGATAATGATGATAAAGTAAAAGATTAATTTAAGTAAAGATTAAATCAAATCATATTAACTATATTCAATTTATACTTTGATGTGGCTATTATGAACGTCAAAAGCGATTATCTGTTCTATTTAACGTTCCTGTCATCGAGAATAGAGAGTATTCAATAAGGTTTCTCGGGTATTTTTTGCACAAGACGTAAAATTGTACATGATATTTACTTATAGAGATGTCAGAGTGGTAAAGAGATCATTACAAAAAATAGTAGAAACAACAGTGTTAACCTTTAAATTTAATATTGCCTGTTATCGCACAGCAAATGCTTTAAGCTGCAAGACTTCATTATACAGAGCAAATGTAAGATAAATCTCTGTCTTCTATTAATATATAAATCTATCTTCAAACCACGTATTATAGGCGTTAGCATAAATTAAGGAACACCTCTTTTATTTAGCCTTTCAAAATAAAAAAAATAGCATCGTAAAGGATACTGCTGAAAATCATATTTTATTGAATACGGTAAATAATTATAAACAGTTAACAATGGTAAGCAGTGTTGTATTTTGCCATTGTTTATAGTTTCTTAACCCCTTGATTTCCTTTATTTATAAGACTGTTTATATTTTGTAAGAAAAATAAGACGTGCACCTTAATAAGGAATTCAAGAGATGAAATTATAAATATTAAAAACACATAACAACAATGTTATTCAAAAGTTGTCAATATCTTGTTAGAAAAGTTCGCTGTTTAGATATTTTAAAATTTGTTTTATGAGGTATTAACGTGTTAATTTCACGTCGACCAATATCGTTAAAAGCTTGCGTTAATTGTGCATCGTTTATGTTCAGGTTTTTATTTAAAGCCGTCAGTTAACAGCATAACACCCACGGCATGGTAGCAACATAATTTATGATCGTACCCCGGGGATAAATCTGCCGCGCGATCGATAGTAATCCCGATAACGATTAGAGACGTTGTCATAGTGCCGACGATAAACGAGAATCTAGAAACTACCAGCGAGTCGAACACTGACTAACAAGCAAACTGAGCTTCTTTTTTCTTTTTCTGTAAAAAACAAAAGTTTGGCTTTAGCTATCTATTAATAAGAAATAGTAGTATAAATTGTTGAGTGTTTATTTTCTAAAGTTAAAAAGGCTAATAATGTTTTTTATATAATAACGTACTGTAAAAATTAATTTACCTAATGAAAATTAGGTAATTTAAAGCATACATTAATTGATGTCTTCAGTATTCCTCCTACAAGCAGTAAGCAAAACTGTAACCTCCTTCCTGCTTGAACGATAACAAAATAAGTGACATGATTTTGAAAAAAAAAAAAAAAACGAAAAGCGAACAAGTAATACCTTTGGTTTCGCCATGTAGCGTTCAGGTCCAGACGCCAGCGCGATGTTTCTATAAAAGACATCGCGTCTACGCGAGCAGAGTGCGAGCCGTGCTCAACCTCTTCTATATTAAAATCGCTTTGGCGTCCCGACCAGCACGCTGTGTGGCAAGACCATTATTCATTCGGTCATTCTGAACTCATATATTTAAAAATAAAATCATAATCTATATATACTAATAAATAAAATTGAAGTGTTTGTTTGTAATGTCAAAATAACCATTTTTTACTAGATGTATACACGATAACTATGTCAAAAATACAATATTTAAAAATGTTGTCTGTCTGTTTGTTCCGGGTAATCTCCGAAACGGCTGGACCGATTTTGACGGGCCTTTTTTTGGTAGATAGCTGAAGTTACTGCGTGTGCAAAGTACATCAAAAGTACCCTTTAGATTTTCGAAAATAATTAGGGTTCTGCGTAAAAAAATTAAAACTCATAAAAGATTGAATAGAATCCAATTCATTGGACAGTTTACGGGCAAGTTTTTGAATTTATGAGAAATATTTTAACTTTATATTTCACTAAAAAAATAGGGTTCTGTATAAAATAATTAAAACGCATAAGAACATATGAAACGCGATCGCAGCCGCGGGCACACAGCTAATATTACATATATTTAATGCTTTGTGTTTGTAGTTACATATGTGTGTTTGTTTTAATAAAGATACAAAATCGAATGTTTTATTTTTATGGATGCTATTTTGAATGAATTTGTTTGTTTTATGATTATATCTATTAATTAATGTTGCTTTTAATTTTGCCAGCGGTAATGTTTAACTTCCTTAACTCATTGTCCATGAGGTTTATTTGATGTGGTCAAATAATGTTACAGTAAAATTATTTATTTACTGTAATATTTTACTTTTCTATTTATGTTTCACTTTCAATTAATGAAGTCAATGAAAACAATTGCTGTTGAATTGATTCACTTCAAAAATTCCTTAGTTATAATAAATTATTTTTAAATATGCTATAAAATGATTATGAAAATTAAATCGTTGCATTATTATAAAATTAAATTAAGACTATTGTAACGTCTTTGGTATGACAGTGACTTATATTAAAATGAATCTACTTGTGCGGGTAACACTTATCAGATAACTATCGCCAGTTCATCTATTTCCCGTCTCGCGAGTAATCGAACCATGTCATTTCGATCGCTGCAAATGTGTAATTTTTATAGAGGAGCTTGGTTAAAATGTTTCTTTTTGTGTAAATTGAAGTGCAATGTTATATTTTTCTAAATTGTGTACGTTTAATTTGCTTATGTATCGTAGTATATTTTGTAAATAATTTACGTACTTAGTGCTCTGAATAGTATAGTACAATTCAGTGTATCGCCCAAGGTAGTAAATATAATAGATACTTTAAAATACGATTTACCTTCGTATTTTAAGAAAAATAATATTTAATAATTAAACGTATGTCTATCTCATAGAATGCGTTTCTATATTTCTTTTAGAATTTAACTTCATGTAGTCTTGAATAAGGTCCCTAATATGATTTAACAAAACAAAACACTGTCGATAGTCAGGTTTTAATTTCAATTCGAAACCCGCGTCCTCCCTAAAAGCGGTTTAACTGTCGATACATATGAAGATTTCGTATTTTCCCAATGTAAGAAAAAGGTTCTAGTTCCAATAGAGTTTAAATAATAAATGGAAATGTAAAAGCGCAAATAAAATTAAAAGTTACACTTTATAAAATACTTAACAAAAGGCAGATTATTAAAGCCAAGTTCACAATGAGCTTCAACTACAATGGATGACCCCGATGTGTCGTGGAAACCGTCACACCTCAGCTTTCCACTGATATCATTCTAATGCTAGATACTCATTTCTTTAATAGTACGTGTGTAATTATGTGTGAATTGTCCAAATACATTTGTAAAGCGAATATGTGAAAGTGCTGTGTATGATAATGGGTATAAAGGATACCTATAATATTATATTTCATAGCTTACAAATAATCTCTTGACATGTTGCGTTTTTTGAATGTCTAATATAAGCTTATAAATATACGTTAGTGTTTGTTAAAACGATTCGTTTCTTTTACCAGAGATTATAATACTTACCGTGGTGTACAGAGCTGGATGTTAGAGAACTAAAGAGACAGGTGAAAGAAGACTGCATGTGTCAGAGTTGCTTGATAGAAGAAGCTTGAAAGTAGAACGAATAACAGCTTCCCTAAGGAGTAATAGATTAACAAAATCTGTGCATGTCATGAAGAGAGATAAAAGGATATAAAGAAGGTGATCAAAAAAGATTGTATGAAGAATAGTATATGTATAAAGTTTGTGAATACTAATAGAGGTATGTGGAAGAAGAACAAGGGAAAGAAAATGATGAAATACTAGAATGAATTGCCAAAGACTAATAAAAAGTAGCAAGAACGAAAATTGATTAAACAGAATGCGTTCCATCAGATCGAATTCGATAGAGTTTTGAATGTGTTTTCGATTCAAAATTGGTAGGCACAAAAAACAATACAGCTCCAATTTTGGTTTAATCAAACGAGTTGGAATCTATTCTGTGCACGATTATGGGCGATGTAGATTACGATAGATTCAGTTCTCGTATAAAAACAAATAGCTTGACGATACTTATACGCTTAATCGTCAATATTCTTTTGACAAGTTATCACATTATTTATGTTGCCCAATGTGCAACATATTAATTGTAAGTTAGAGATAGAAGGGAATTTAGTAGGCTTAGTTGACAAAACTCTGTTTTTAGGTATCACACTTGATAATAAGTTACAATGGGGTCCGCATATTAAAACTTTGGCAGGGAGGCTTAGTTCCGCTGCTTTTGCGGTTCGAAAAATTCGCCAGTTGACGGATATTGCTACTGCTAGGTTAGTCTACTTTGCTTACTTTCACAGCTTAATGTCTTACGGTATTTTGCTGTGGGGTACAGCAGCAGAGGTAGACACCATTTTTACGTTACAAAAGAGAGCTGTTCGAGCAATATATAATATGGGACCTCGCGAATCTCTAAAGAACAAGTTTCAAGAATATGATATCCTAACTTTGCCCTCCCAATACATCTTCGATAACTTAATGCATATTCGTAAAAATTTAGACAAGCTAGATCTAGTGAATGATCGTCATAATTTTAATATTAGAAGTAAAGACAAGTTGGCCGTCCCACGCTTTAGGTTAAGTAAGTGTAATAAAAGCTTTATAGGTAATAGTATTCGGTTTTACAATAAGATCCCAAGTAACATTACCGATTTACCTGACAATAAGTTCAAGTATTATGTCAAGCAAGTTTTAATCTCAAAAGGTTATTACAGGGTGGATCATTACGTGAACGATAGTGATGTCTGGAAATAACCCACATCTCTGTGCTTCCACTAACATTATTAAAACTACGATTTGTATACTTTTTTTTTTTTATATGACAAAAAAAATGATATATATTATATTTATGAAAAAAAAAGAACCAGATCGAGTTTCTTGCCGGCTCTTCTCGACTGGGTTGATTTCCGAACCGGTGGTAGTGTTTTAGACGTTCATAAGCGCCTTCTTAGGACCTAAATTGAATAAATAAATTTTGATTTGATTTTGATTTTGATTCTATGTCATACTGTCAGTGATCAACTTCGTTTTCAGATGAGTCAGGGTTTTAGTAAGTAATCCAAATGCTATTCCATTATCTAATTAATCATAAATTTTGATTACATTAGAAAAAATGAAAACGAAGAATTAATAAGTAAACACTACAAAACATAAATAAGTGTAGTCCAATATTTTACGATTTCAATGGATATTTTAAAAAAAATGTAGGGAGCTTTAAAGGTAATTTTAATAACTTCATTGTATTATTTTACCTGTATGATTTTTACTTTAATAATAGTAAACGTACATGTATCATTATAATAACTAAATAAATAAATAAATGAATCATTAGTTACTATCGTAACATTATATAAAACGCAACGTCTGTCTCACATTCCATTCGCTGGCTTATAACTTGAGAACCTTTGAACCGATTTACAAGGTCCTTATTAAATCATAGATATATTATCTGCTCCGGCTTTAATGTATTCATGTTAAATCGTATCTATATATATGAATAGTAAAAGTCTTCTCAATTATAGAAAAAAAAAACCATTATCGTGTTCCTTTCATATATCCTTATCCTTAAATTATATTTAAAATGTAACGTTTATCTGTCTGTCTATCCGTTAATATACGCGAGAAGAGCAGCGGGACTACAGCTAGTATCCTATAAATCGTATAAATCAGACGAGAGGTATACTATATATGTCTTCCTAGAATCTTTTAAGAACTACATTGTGATATCGTGTAATTTGATACACCGGACAAATTAAAAGGTTAATGACTCAAGTCGCTACAGATTAAACAGTACAGTTAAGATTTAAAAGGAATTCTGATGTAATTTTGTTTTTGTAGTCTATTTTGAAAATTATAGGACATTGCGTCATATAAAATCCTAGAATACTGGAAATTATATTAATTCTGTGATTAAATATGCCATTTAAACCATTAGTATTGTAATAATAAAGGCCTATTCAACTTCACTGTGATCATAATTAAATTGTTTCTTATATAATAAGAAAAAATAACTTGGACCACAATGTACAGTATTTCCTCTTTTTCATTAGTCGCCTTTAACGTTATAACGGTAGCGGACCGTGGGAGCACTCTACGTTGTTTTTAATTATTACGAGACTGTTAATTTTTATTTATTACTTTTATACCGAGTCATGGAAAGGGCAGAACGGCAAACATAATATACTTTAAAGTAGATATTACAGGTAAGGTTTACATATTAAATTTGTCAATACGTATCCAAGAGAGGCTGCCTTTGTTCATTCAGTAAATTTGCTAATTTACTCAACTGCGCAGTTTTAAAAGGGTTTTTGTACGAGTTGTTTCTAAACTTAAATGATAATAGAAGCGACAATGGCGCATTTGGTAGTGCGGTCGGATTCCGCGTGAACGGACGCAGGTTCAAGTCCTATTCAACTCTAAAAATGAGCCTGAGCTCTCGGTGAACGTAAACATCGTGAAGAAACCGTCTCATGGTGATAGGGCATTTTTAATAATACTCGTCTGGGTAACTACCATCCTTAAGTTTGAAAACCTGTTGCCAAATATCAATAGGCGTGTTCATACACATTCATATGTATTTAGTAAAAAAACAGACATTTTATTTTATATATTAACGACAACAAAAATTAATTTTCTTTGACCGATTCTACATCGCGCTATGGTTGTGTTGTCTTCCATTACACATATATATTTCGAAACAATCTATGTTTTCATTTTATTTATTAGTATAGATATGAAACGCGAGCGGAGCCGCGGGCACGCAGTTATTGCAGGAAAATAAATCATATTTAATTTTTTAGACAAAATTAATAGTAGAGAAAGTTAATGAATATTCAATTGTATTCACAATAATCATTTAAAAATTGTTAGTATAATCATAGAAAATAATAAGAAAGTAATATGGTAACAGATTTAGCTATATACATTGCAATACAATAAAATTACATTGTCAGTGAATAGGTAGAGTTCAGTATATTTTTCTCCTCTGTTTGTCAACTGTTAATAATAAATTAGTGTTATCAACAAAATGATTTTAGAAAAAAAAACTTAAATTTTGAGTACTGTATTTCGATCGATTTTCGACCATCTCTCAAGTAAATACGAATTGATTTATATATATCGAATATACAATAATAGTTTATCGATGATTAAATAATAATATTAATTGTTATTTAAATTTAAAACGGAAAACATAATTTTAAAACAAAGTCATTATTATTTTACAGTGCTGAGTCTTCTGGATAAGATTTATAAGTCGTAGACAGCAGTTTCTCGGTAACTCTCGTATGCGATAAACGTTTTTAGCTTTAATTAATAAATCTACTCTTTTAAAACACAAAATAGTGTAAAAAAAATATGAATATAAGCAAAGACGAGGTAGGAAAAAGCGAGACGCGCAGGCTCGCACCTGCCAATGGCGTGTCGAGATACGACGTTTATATTTAGAAACCACTTTATTTAACTCACCGCCGAGCTTAATACTTATAAAAAAGGTTAAGTTAGTACATATTTTGCGGTACTTACTTTCATTAAGAACCTTATAATATTTGCTTTTCGCATATGATTGTATCAAGCGTTATAACAATGTTAATGAAAATAAAACATTGAACGCAAATAAACGTATGCTATTTTGTTATTAAAGAGACGTAACTTAAAGATGATTATTTGGAATGCCTTATCAGGCACTCTTATAGTTTATAATGTGAGGCCTATGGGGAGATAGTATGGCCTTGTCTTGCCCCGGCAAAAGTTTAGTGTTCGTTCGGTAGGCGGAGTGAGAACTCGTGCGATCCCGTTCATTTCCATTCACCTGCGAACTTAACTTAAACTTAACAATAATAAAATAGATTCTTTTTTAAGTGAAACAAAAAAACACCTAGTAGAGTGGATTGTGAGTTTTTGTGTTTTTTGAATTTCAATGTAATTGTGTACTATTTTTTTTTATTTGTGACTTTCGAGAGAAACTGGAATAGGCGAGTGACATATTTTTGATAATACATTTAGCGTTGTATTATTAATTGTTTGTACCTATGGTTAGCATGGTACCGTTCCTTTTTATGTACTGTATAAATAAATATTATTTTCATTGGTTTATTTATTATTGTTTACGTTGGAATGTGCTTTCGAAGTTGTTTGAATTAAGTTAATGCAATAAATGGATTTAGCGAGAATGAATAGATCTCAGGTAGCGGATGGAACTTACATTAAAAGTCGTCTAAAATTATCTCCAAGATTCTCAGAAGTTGTGACAAAAAACGCTCCATAGACATGGTCGTCGTTCTGTATTTTTTAGCACTTACACATGATTTTAATCTGTTTACAGTGTAATTAAAACATGTTTCATGTTATAATCGCGAACAAACGTGTAAACTGTAACGTGTGAAAATACTTTAATATAAAAAAGGTATGAATTCAACATGAATTAATTTTCCGGAAATAAAAAAACATGTCTTGAGGTTTGAAGACGGAAGAAATAATACGGCAGATCTTTTAAATCTCATTGAATCCTCAATTGGTTATATTTTACCTAACCCTGAAATCATTTTATATTAACAAAAGGATACTTATTGACTTGCGTTTAGTATAATTAGGTGAACTTATTTAATTTATGTTTTATATTATTTAAAATTAAATTGGCTTACCTGACGACAGTTTTTTAAAATAAAACCAATTAACAATATGACCACGAACTAGATAATTCGATAAAAAGAAATTATTTGAAAAATTCCAATTTATAAACACGAAACGTTTATTAGATTAATATCCGCGTTCAATACCTCATTCGCTTCATTGACAATTTTTTCGCGTGATTTAATACTATTGTCGAATGATTGGCATTGAAATTGGATTGTAATGTTTTGAACCTGTAACGCATTTGTTACTCGCTCACGTATATAATAGAACATTTAATAAATAGTTCATAGTATTTTTACAATCTATATATCTGTAAATGTATAAAAAGTATATTTATATTTACAAAATAATAATGTTTTTTTTAAAGATCAATTAATTGTACAAAGTTTTACTTTTTTTTTAATATTGTTTAAACAATGTTTAGTAAATCTTATTGATTTAAAAGAATACTTAAGAAAAGAGGAGGGGAAAGAAAAAGGGTAATAAAAAAACCCAATAATTTAGACTAACCCATATAGTTCAGGAAAAAAATAATAAAATAGTAATATAAAAATAGTTATAAAGCTCACGTAGATGTAAAACGTTTTGTTTTTTGTATCTTTATATATTAAACGAATTGATTATACAATTTTTTTTGTCCATGACTATGTAATGACTATGAATCTGTGAAAAAATAAATATTTAAATTGTATTTTAATTATGTATCATTTTTTTAATGGTTCGTAACACGTCTAAGAAAGATTTCATAATTTAAAAAAATACTATTTGCAGTGTGAATTATGTTCATTCTCAGTAGATATATTTCGCCGGCATTCGATAAATAACGCAACATAACATTTGTGATATTAATTAGCATTAAAGTACGAACGGAATCGTTGCAACAGTGGCGATATATTATTTCGAAAGCTCGCGACTTCACGGCCCTGCATTCTTGGATCGGAGATCTCGTATAACCGGCGCGCCCGGGAGAAGCGGAGGCGCGGGGGAAGCTTGCAATCTTTAAGGGACATTTCTTTACTTTACACCACAGTACTTTCTAGCTATTGATATATTATTCTTTTTACAATTTAGCATACAATAATAGTAAAACGTAACGTTTTATTCAAAGCTAGTACTTGTCTGTTATAAAACTACAAGTCAAGAAAAACGTTTTTCATAGTCTGTGATGATACGGTTTTAGGACAGCTAACATGATAAACGATCTGAAGTAATGTTGCCAGAACACACCTGTAGGTGCTTGGCGGCAGGTTTTAAACTTGTGAATAGTAGCAACCCAAGCGGACATTATTAGAACATGGTCTACCGTCATGTTGGTATGGTTTTCTAATGAAGTTATCTTTCAATGAAGGCTCACATATAGAATCCGATAGGTTGGCTCGAACCTATGTCCAGCGAATCGGACCACACTAATAACTAAAGTATTATCGCTTAAATAAAATCCTGTAATCTTTTTGTACCACAACACTCTAGGTAGGAAGACATGAGAGCCATTGAATCCTGTGTGTGGGAGATAATTCATATTCAATTCCTTTTTTTTTTGTATGAAAGCTTGTCACTTGTATAATTTCCTAAGCTATTTTACATATTATAAAACAGATGCTTAGTTTATTTGGTTTGGGCATGTAGAGAGCATGGATGAGAGACGATTAAAGAAACGAATTTATAAGGCGAGGGTATGGGCAAGTCAGTAAGGGTCGACCTAGGCGAACGTATCTAGAACATTTCGATCACGTCTTAAATAAAGGCCAGGTGAAAAGTACTCATCACCAACGAACATGTATGAAAGTAGAGGAAGCTAAAGAGGTGTGCCAAGATCGTAGCAAGTGGAAGGACGTAATCTCTACCTACCCCCACGGGAGAAAAGGCGTGATGATATGTATGTATGTATAAAACAGACGTATTTTGTTCTCATACACTTATAGTAAAGACTGATTTTGTAAGGATTTTTTTGATTTGACTTTGATTATGTAAAGGCTAAAAATGCAATTATATATGGATAAATTTAAGATTTTTGTATTATTTACTGAATAATTTAACCATAACGCTATAGCCCTATTTAATTTATTGCTTATTAGGGACAACCCAACTAGTACTCCTTGTTTGATTTTTTTTTTAACAATATTGATAACTGATTTTTGTTTTCCGTAAACAAGAATGTTAAAAATGTTCGTTACATTTAAAAAGAGAAACAAATCAAATAAACAAACCGAAAAGTTTTTTAAATTCAAAACGTGATCTTGTAACGCCTCTGGCTATCACTATTCGGAGAATTCTGCTGAGGATTTAGTGTGTTTTTTTGTTATTTGGGAACTTTTGTAGATTTATATTGGATACACGATTATATTATGTCGTCTGCCAATTTTGTGTTTAGTTTTGAATGATAATTTCATTCATATTTAGTATCAGAAGTAAAGCATATTATATACGTATAAGATATGATGAAAAACCACTTTAATGGGTTCGACCATGCCATTTGATCCTGTGAGTTTGCAGTGCTGTGTGGTGCACTTGCTAGGAACACCAATTATGCAGGTAATTCTGTTATGATAAGATGGGATCATTTATACAATGAAATAGCATCCAATGTAGATGTTTTTTTATATGAATATAACAGGAGTTATAGAATAAAAGTGACAGACATCATTACTAGATTTAGTTTAGGTGCATATAAATAAATAATCCCACATATTCATCCTCACTCACATAATCAAACACTGTCATACACAAATATTTATTGGTACGCCAATAATATTGTCACAGTTATCACTTCTTTTTTTTCTCGGCAACATTTTTATGTACTTATGTTTTTTTGTTCGATATCCATTGTTGTTTTAATTTTTAATATACTGGTATGTAGGTTTTGTTAAAATAATTTGCTTTGTTGTAATGAATTATGATAATTGTATATTATATAGACTATTTATAAGAGCTTATATGTACATTGAATTTAATAGCTGTTATTTTCTTGAAATTAATAAAAAATACACAATACAAAAAGTTTGCCATAGACTATACGAATAATATTGTGTAAAAAAGATATTTTGATCTTATATATGACATCGATTTGACGTAATCAATTATGATAATTTGTGTCACTTTTTCTTAATTTGATTGATTAACATTCTTTCTTATTGATAACTTGTCTGGCAATTTGCATTCAAAGTTATGTAACTGATCAAACTGTTACGGCAATATCTTACTATAATGCAGCCAATAGTGTAATATAGTAATAGTGTAGTAATGTGTAATAAAGTAATATCCAAATAGTAATGATCTAATATAATATATTGTTCAAGTTTGAAATATGGTACGAACCCAATGTCTGGCCAAATTTTCGATTATCGATAATATTTAGATTTTTTTGAGGTTATAATAAAATCTGAAGTGAAAATAACGATATTCAAATGTGGAATACTATATCACACGTTTGTTGCTATGTTGATTAAACAACAACGAATCATGATCAGAATAAACGTAAGCATTTGAAATTGAAAAGTATTAGGGGCTGTCGTATGAAGTTTATACTCCCTCATCCCCGCTGGGCCATTGCACGACGAGGCCCGGTAGGTTCGCTGCAGGGGGCGACGCGGTGCTTGCGAAAGCCACCCCGTGTCGCCCCCATCCCAAATGCAGCAGACGGCCCCGAGGGGTTTTAGTGGGTATTTCCGGGCGCTTCACGCCCGGGTGAGTCCCACACTGGCGCGGAGCTCGTCACTCCGTGCCCCCTTACCTATTGTACTGGGGGGCTTCGGTCTCACTAATAGAATACAATAGGTAAGAAAAATGCGTAAATGCATTTCCCCCCGTCAAAAAAAAAAAAAAAGGAGCTGTCGTATGAACTGTTTTAAGCTGTCTCACCGCTTTCTCATTACGGTAAGGTGAAAACCTTGTAAATAGAAACTGTTCGTGGTCAAGTGTACACGTAATTTATATCAAGTGTACAATTAAAAAAAAAACTTTGAAAGTATTTTTTACCGTTATTTAAGTCTAAATGGACATAGATAATATCGTGTAAATCACTACCAATGACTATAAATAAAAATCAATAAATAATAGAGTTATAGTTACGGATTTGAGCCTTTTTATTGAAAATTTTGCTCCTTTTTAAGTATCTTTTTTGTAACTCCTTAAATATTAATCGTTTTAGAGTTATCCACGATAACGATATATCTTTTTTGTAATCTTAATAATAATTGTAATTTTTTGTGTGCTATCAAATCCTCGAGAAACATTGTTCTAGACGCCATCTCGAATCGAATGAGCTATCGCACGCATTTTTGGGAGCTTTATCAAGAATTAACACGTTTTTGAACTTCTTGATTTAGGTCATTTATTGAAAGTAAGAATAAAAACACAAATTACAAATGATTATTAATCAGAAAATTATCCTTTACATTTGAGTGAGTTAATTCAAATGATTCCATTCTAGAAATTATATATTTCCACTAAAAACAGTAATTGTCTTTTAAAAACGCTTTTTATTATAACATCTGAATATAATTTAAATTTATTTTAAAACTATGTAATCTGCGATTTAGTGTTCATTAAATGATGAAAAGCTAAATTTAGACCGCGTGAAGTTAGTTTTCGATATGATAATGACCGGTGAGACGGCATGGGGCATGACGATTGCGTAACTAGTTTGGGCAAAAACTCACTGAGCGTAAATAGAAGCCGCGGTTATATGGGCATTGGCCGTTGAACTATGAGTTAATAGACAAAGATGATTGGAAGAAAGTCTCGGACGGGTATACTAATAAAAACGTGTGAAATCATTACTAGCAGACGATTAATCTCATCGATTATTTACGAACTAATAAAACTTGTTTTTTTTTTTAAATACACCTACCTACCTTATAATATATATTATGTTAAAATACTTTAAATCAGCTATTAGTTTATGATAATGTGAAACTCATTTTTTTTCGGTACTATGATAAAGTATAAATATATAAATATTTCTCATAAATTCGGGCACTTGCCTGTAAAACTGTGCGTTGAATCGAATTTTATTCACAATTTCACGAATTTTATTTTTTTTACTTAAGTTTAATCATTTTCGAAAAATAAAAGTTCACTTATCTAATAAAAAAAAGTCCTGTCAAAATTGATAGAGTCGTTCTGGTGATTACCCAAGCAGACAGACAGACGACAAAGATTTTAAAAATAGTGTTTTTGGAATACGTATCGTATATACGTTCATATGTATTTACAAAAAAAAAAATGAGATTACGAACACAAATTTCAATTTTATTTATTATTATAGATATACTTAAATTAGACATCTACGTAACAGCAGAATATTTTTTATAACTTAAAAATCAAGTAGATAAAAATCAAGTTTTCTTAAGATTATGTCACATACCTACAGTAATATTAAAAAGGACAAAAAACACCTATTCTAATGTTATTACAAAATCATATCAGAATGTAAATATGCTACCATTAGATCATCAAAAGGAACGTTAAAGGATTAATAATAATATTATGATGAAGAAGAAGAAGCAGAAATTGATTGTTGCATAAATTACAAACATAAAAACAAACATTAGAAATATTCACGAGTTAATCCCACAACAACCCGTTATTCAGCTACTCGCTGCAGCATCCCCTTGCGGTGGATACTGCAACGTTTGTTTTCAATAAGGGACTATATAATATAATATTGCTGTTACAAGTAATTTATTACTTTTTATTACTTGGTAACCTTTAACGTGCTTCTTTACATGCTTTTTGTAAATAGTAATACAATTCTGAAAATAAACTACAATAATATGTGACTTTCAACTGAACATTCGTAGAATTCAGAAAATGATCATTATAATTTGTGGTAAACAACGGACATGTTAAGAATAATGATGATCCTCTGATGCATATCAAACTGAAAACGTGTTATGCATTTTATCGTTTGTACAGATATAAAGAACATTGCGATATGTTATTAAGTGGACGTTTAAAAAAATATTTATAAGTTATTTTAAAATTTAACTAATAATTTTCTTCAGTAACTCTTTTTGATCGAAAGTTATTCTATTCTATCATTTTTATTAAATACTTTTTTAAAAATAAACGACATTAGAGTTTTGTAAGAAATATAAAAAATATTGTTCTTTTTTTTCAATTTATTGAATGAACATGTAAATTATAAATATGGTTAGTATTAATTAGTTAGCCGCCGTAAGGATGTCGTTAAATTTTACTGTTTTTTATAACGAATGGCTTTTAGTAATTTATCGATTCAATTATCAGCTTGAATAAATGTATATGGGCAGAGACCCCTTATTTAATTAGAACAATTTCTCACAGTGCGGATAAATTAAACTATCTGTAATGAACCATAACTCGGCCTTGAATGGACTGCGGTCATCGCACGTCGAAAACCGGCCGGCCATTTTGATGCGATTATGTAAACATAAACAAGTTAGAAAATAGTTAGTTATATTTTGTATAGTCGTATGGAATTACCATGGTTATATTTCCGACTAAAAAACTATCGCCGGCTAAAAACCGGGCACTAAACGACTCTCCGTTTTATGATTTACAGTATCATATAAAGTGCAACTTCTACCCATTAAATAATATAGACAAGCCAATAAAAAGTTTCTTCGATATATTTTAAAGCGATACTGAAGTCGTTAATTTGTCCGTCGTGTATTCTATATGTAATAAAATATTATTACTGACTAATACAACAACAAGATGAAGGAACCAATATGTCTTTAGAGGCGTCTTTACGTTGGTCAATATTTAAAATACACCATAATCGTCAAGCATAACGTTAAACATTAAACTGACGTATAACGTTTAAAATGTAAATAATCACAATATTACAATGAAATAAATGTACTGTAACACCACGAATAAATAAAGATTATCGTGATATTAGAACCGATTTCAATTCGATCTTATAACGAGATTGCGTGTGTATTATGAAGTAATTTAGCTGTGACAATGCCTCTGATCATATCTGTGTGATGTATTGACCACGCGTATTTAAAAGCGGCGTTTGTCTTTAAAATTTATCGATAGAAAATTTATCGACTTATCGAAATATATCGATATTACTCCGAACTCCCTTATTACTCCTGATCTTGATCGAGATTCTAATTCTTTATGATTTTACGTTCAGAAAGGAATTCACATTAATTACATAAGCTAGTGCTCGTCTGTGATAGTAATTCGTTAAACTAAATGGTAACTAAATACAAAAGAGTAGTAATGACTTTTAAAAATGTTCACAGTTTTATTCGCATTTTCTTGTCAATTGCTTAAAGTAAAACATTCTTAAAAGTAAACATTTTGGTTACACGGTAAATAAATGTCAAGTATGAAAATGCCACGTGATTGATAATGCATTGGTAATCGTGTGCATATGTCTGTGTCAAATACATGGTAGTGTGTGTAATGTTTTTTTTATTGATTTCATGTATTATATATGCATAGTTTTATAAAATTATTAGCATTCGCCGTCCGCGCAATTTTCGAAGAAAAGGGGTACAAAGTTTTTGCTTCATGTATTATTTCACTGTTCTTGAACTGTAATATTATTTTACATCAGATCAAGTGCAGTCATTTTGCTGAGTTCAACTAAAAAAAAAGTAATTAATTTCTTCCGTTACAATTAAAAGTATTATTCACTTTGAAATGGTAACGCTTCATTATCGTATTCTATCTATACAAATGTAATTTTATAAAATTTTTTGCCTCATTTACTATTTAAAAGTAAGTTGAGACTTCCTTTGTTACCATTATTGCTAACGAATATTTCTTTATTTCGATGTATGCCTTTCAATCAAGGTTTAACTTTTGGACCGTTTCTTTAGAAATTTGATGTAGGAGTGGATTGCGTGAAGACATAAGAGACTTAGTTCTAAGATAAACTAAAAATATTTCTCCTAATTTATAGCACTTGCCCGTAAAACTGTGCATTGAATCGGATTTTATTAAAGTTTTATTTTTATTACGCGGAACCCTAATTATTTTCGAAAATTTTCATCAAAATCGGTCCAGCCATTCCGGAGATTATCCATTACAAACAGAAAGACAAAAATAAAAAAAAATGTAATAGGTATTTTATGTACATTCATATCTATTTAGTAAAAAAATTATTTTTGACATTACAAACAGACATTTTAATGTTATTTATTAGTATAGATCACAGTTGCCGAACCTTATTTTGCTCATATTGAGAATACCTACGTTTTTCTCTTTTTTAATTTTTTTCTTCTTACTATACTAACTGAGTCTGCGTCTTCACCAGCTTGGAATTCAGACAATTTGCATCCGTTGTTCTCCCCTGGATGCAATACATTATGTCATTACCAAATTTCATCAAATTGGATTCAGTAGTTTTTGCATGATTAACAAAGAATTTTTTTTAAAATTTTAACTAACGAAGTGTGTTTTGTAGTTGATTCTGAAGCCCCACATAGTATTTTTTCTATAATATCTTCAATGTACAGATTTCGTCCTGTGAACCTTTTATTACAACTATAGATTTTATTTTAATCTGCCCACACCCAATCTACGCTATCTCAATGTCCCCTAATTTTTTCTGGGTCTTCTATTTCCACAAGAGGGCGTTATCGCTCACGTTGAGAACCTAGGTTCTAGATGATTCATTAAAAGATATAAATTTACACGTTAATTATGCTATTCGTAGGTATTTAATATCTTATCTTTAAACGTTATAATCTCAGTATTTTGATCACAATCTCACCTGATGTTAAGTGATGATGTGATCCAAGATGGTAAACACATTAAACCTAGAGGTACTGGTTCTCAAGTTATGCTGCCGGAACACACGTCTTGGTATTTGGCGACAGGTTTTCACGCTTCAGGGGGTGGTGATAGCTACCCAGACGGGCATTATCAGAAACCGCTCTACCTCTATGCTGTGGTTTCCTTACGATGTTTTCCTTTCTCCGAAAGCTCAGACTGATTTTAGACTTAAATAGGTGGGCTGGAACCCGCGCCCACTGATGCAGAATCCGGTCACAATATCCACTGCGCCATCATCGCTTCAAATTTTATTTCATTACTTGTCATATACTTTTTTTTTTTTTTCCTACCTATCTAATGCTGTTGACCGGAAGGGCCTTTACAGCTTCACCGAACTTTGTGGGCGAGTGCTGAAGGCACTCAGCCGCAAAAGGTAGCTAGCTCAAGGGTTCGAACCTCGGCTTGGCCGCTACCTGAGTATGAAAACTCCCGCGGAATTTTTATCCTAGCTAAACCCTTGTCATATACTGGTTAATGATACGAGATAGATATAATCAATCAGGTGTTGAACTCGTACGAGTTGATCGTATTACGTAACGAGTTAAAAGATAACGGGTTTCGTTCAACATGACTATTATATCAATTCAGATAATAGATCGATTTACATAACACGTTGAATAGAAAGTGATGTGAATAAAAAAAAAAATCTTGTCTATTAATTGTTTTTATTTTTATTTTGGTTATTTGTCCATATACCAACACTAGCTGTGTGCTGGCGTTTCATATATACTTGACTGCGTAATATAGTTTTCATTTAATTTACACTTAATCTGAAAAACAAATGAATGAAGAAAAATAAGAGCCTTTTGTTTTTATTAGCGGAAAAAAAAAACTGTACATAAAAGCAAATCTAAAAAAAATGAAAAGAAACAGGTCGATGGATGCAAAATAGCCTATAACCATCTACGTTCATAACCATTTAGCAGTACCATCCGATAAGTTCAGTAGTTTTGAGGTGATGATGCCTCAAAGTAACCCTATTTAACTTATATATAGGTATCTTATAGATAGACGTAGGAATCTTATGAACAGACTAAGACATTTTAACCAGTATAACACAATAAGTAATATATAGTAAGTATTAACATAATAATTTGTAAAAATCTTTAGGAAAATATTTTATTGATAGCGCTATAACTCGTTAATAGCTGAATCATCATCTCCCCACCCTTTTCCCATTTTTATTTGGGGTCGGCGCAACATGTCTTCCTCTTCCATTCCTCTCTATTTGTTATCATCTCCGCATTCACTCCTTTCCTAAGCATATCATCTTTCACACAGTCCATCCATCTTTTCTTTGGTCTTACTCTTCCCATGTAACCGTCCACATTCATATCCAATACCTTTCTTACAACATCCTCTTTCTCCCTACGCATCACATGTCCATACCAGGACAAACAATAGCTGAATACGAAACAAAAAAAAATCTATTGTTAAAATGTTTTATGTTAGCCTATACAATTATGTAAATATTTTACGAGCGAAAAAGAAATTGAACATAACTTTAATTCGTTCCTGTTTCAAAAACACTTTTCTTTAATGAAACGTGTAAGCGAATGTGTGAATAAATTAAAAAAAAAAAAAAACATTTTTATATAGATAAGGTTATGTTCGATATTATTTTTATACATCTTTATTCCAAAAAAAAAATCACCAATCAGTAGTATTTGTTGAAATTTAAAAAAATATGTAGCGCATTTCATAACAGGATAAAGTGCTTAATAATATTACATCAGCCGTTGTTAAAGTCCGTTAACCTTTCTCTTGTCAGATGAGGCTAACTGATTATGATATATACACAAGTATAATCAAACAACCCGACAAAGATATCACAGACTCGTACTTTAGTTTGTTTTTTTAACAAAAACATTTTATAACCTAGCTAATGCTGTTGACCGGAAGGGCCTTTACAGCTTCACTCGTCGAACAATTTAACTTCTTGAGCACTTATCTGGCGTTTACGCCAGTTTTGCATTGTTTTCCTAGTGTCTTATTTTTATGGGTACTCGACACATTAAACATTAAAAATGTTTCGTTATATAATAGTCCAGATTAGGAAAGAATAAACGTTGCATACAAAATTTCTGTACAGTTGATTTTATTTCCTTACGGGTTGTATGTAGCAAAAAAACAATCGCCCTAGTAGAAATTTATAAATAAGATTAATTATACAACTTGTTTTTTTTTACACGGAATACTCAGTGCTTTGACCACAATCTCACCTGATGTTAAGTGACGATGTGGTCCAGGATGGTAAACACGCTAAGCCTAAGGGTACTGGTTCTCAAGTGATGCTGCCGGAACACACCTATTGGTACATGGCCACAGGTTTTCAAACTTAAGGGTCTAGCTACCCAGGCGGGCATTTTTAGAAAATGCCCTACTAATATGCTTTGGTTTCTTCATGATGTTTTCCTGCATCGAAAGATCAGACCGATTTTAGAGTCGGATAGGTGGGGATCGAACCCGTGTCAATTGACGCGCAATCCGGCCGCACTAAACGCTGCGCCAAATCGCTTCAAAACTGTTATTAGGTTACTAGTTGACAGTCTTACGTATGTCGTATAAATTATAATATCAGATTAAAATTATAGTGTAATGAAATTATTTCCTTGATATAATATGTACGTAGTTGACGAAATTAATGTTACCATCTTATCTATTTCTCTTATGTAATTGAACTGGTATTTATCATACGTAATTTCGTATTCCGTTTGATACTTATCATGTATTTTTAATGCAATAATATTATTTGTACTATGTTGTCAAAATATCTATAAAGAGTCGATAACATAAAGAAAATAATATAGAATTTAGAACGAGTCCTTTATAAGTTTTAAAATATTTCAATGTAACTTTTATTTAATAATGTTCCTGTCTATCGAATTGTAATTCGCCTTTGATATGGCTATGAGTATAATTAAGCCGTTACTTTAAACTTAAGATTAGTATAACTTTTTTTTTTTTTTTTTTTTTTTTTTTCTTTATTGTGGATTACTTAACAGTACATTTACTATATACAGTTTATTATTTTAACATTTAAGTAGTACCAATTACAAAGTAATTATAATTAAATTTTGTTATGCAGTATAATGTCTTGAAATTCAAATTTGATTGTGTGTATGTGTGAGTGTGCGTATGTGTGTGTGTGTGTTATAAATAGTGACCATATTTACTAAGTTCTTTCTCTCTCACCGTATGTACGTACTAACGTATTGGGATTTTAGCTTTTAAGTTCTGTATAAAGATGTTCCTGTTTGGCTGAAAAAGATCGGCATAATGGAATATAACAACTTATGTACCAATTACGTTATATAAGAATTGAATAGGCAAAGATTGAATTTGATTTGTCGGAAATATGAAACTAGTTTGGAATATGGGCGGAAGCCAATAAAACTAATACAACAGATATATTGATTGGAATATGGAAAGTTTATTCGAAATTTGTTCTTACATAATTTTAAATGAATATTATGTGTTGATTAGAATTTGAAATATGTTTCTATTTACATTTATAGCACATTTAATATAATATTTGTTATTGACATATTTTGATTGGTATCGATCACATAACGTTTTAAAAAAATATAAATTATTAATTTTTTTGTCTTTGGAGCCATTATTTTCCACAAAAGTTGTTACAGTCATATATATGTACAAGGTAAAGAGTATTTCGATTATAAAATAGTAAGAAATGGAGTCTTCGAAACGTATAAAAAAAATCTTCAAAGCCAGTCTCCGTTCACGAGATATTATTTTTACTCAATGAATGTATATTCGATTCCTACACCAAAAATATAATTTTTAAAGTTTTTGTCTGTTTGTATGTTTGTTCCGTGTAATCTCCGTAACGGCGGGATGGATTTTGACGGTACTTTTTTCGGTAGATAGCTGAAGTTACTCTGAGTAACATAGGGTACTTTTAATTTTAGAAAATATCCGCGGTTAACGGTAAAATATCGATCCGCGTAAAAAAATTAAAAATCATAAAAAAATGTACAGTTTTACAAGCAAGTGCTTGAATTTATGAGAAATATTTTTACTTTATCTTAGTACTTAAAAAAATATTAGGGTTCCGTATAAATAGTTAAAATGCAGTGAAGAATATATGAAACCCAGGCGCAGCCGCGGGCACACGGCTAGTATTACATAAAATTATGAACTATATGTGCTACAGGCACTGTTCGTTTATTATAAAACAGCCAAGTTGAGTAACGCAGACTCACTACAGACTGTCGGCGTATCTAAAACGAAGGCTGGAAGTGGCATGCAACGTTCTATGTAGATGATTAGCCCCTGAAGCGCAAGCGAAACGATGTATACGCTGAATTACCTCTATTTGTTATCTTCGTTACTAGTTGCATCAATTTTTTATTACAATTACATATGTCTTACAAGAATTGACAAATTTAAGTGGTAATGAGCTGGGTAAATTGCTTGTAGAACCGTTTACTGTGTACCGGAAGACGAAGTGTGGGTAGGTCCCCACAAGGCGGACCGGCGAACTAGTGAAGGTCGCGGAAATCCGCCGGGTGCTGGTGGCGCAAGACCGGCCGTTGTGGAGATCTTTGGGGGAGACCTATGCCCAGCAGTGAACGTCTTTCAGTGACATAGATGGATATCTATATTAGGGTGTGCCAAAAATTACGATATATCTTTTTAATGATACTTTTCGCTCAAAATATCATAGAAGATGTCCATAAAAAATTTCTGTCCCAAAGGGAGGTCATAATTTTAATTCTAAGAGGACCATAATCGAATCCATAGTTTATCCATATAAATAATACAGAGAATTGATATTTTTATGTTGATATTTTTTTTTTTTTTTGTTTTTGTGTAATGAATGAATGATTCTTATTTTTGTTTTTATTCCATTGTTTAGTATTCTACATAGCCTTGAAATTAAAATTTATAAAGATTTTGTGTTTTTCGCATAATTAGGCAAAACTATTGGAGTTGAAAAATTCCATTTTACCAAAAAGACTATTTTATAGTTAGTTTTATACCTTGTAAAAAGTTCGTGACGACTATTTTGCATAGATAAAATTGACAAAGTTCAACGTTAAGGGGAAAAAACTTCTTGACTCTGAGATATATCAGCCAATCTGTTCTCGAGATATACAGCCGTTCCATACGAACTGTATGAAATAAATGAATGTATTCATCAATTTATTATTTGTAAAAAATTCCGTTTTTTTAATAGTTATCATGTTTTTCGGGGTGGGGATAAATGCAACAAATAAAAAAAAAAATACTAACTAACTAAGCCAATTCTACTTTATATATAAATACATATGTATAGATAAATAAATAAATGTTGTTATTCATCAAAATATGTGTAAGATTCTCTGATTGGTTCTGTATCCTCAAAAACAGGCTGAGATAATAAATCATCATGATTGATGTTTCATACTTTACTATCGATTATGTAAGTTGGGCGTCAAAACACGTTATGTGCATACGCGTGACAAGAAATATACAATTAGAAAATGGCAGGTTTGATTTATATATATTATATTGAAGTCTAAACATTAAGGCATGTCGACAGAGATTAAAAGATTTAATATATCTTGATATTCAGAGACGACATGGACCATGTTGCTGAATACGTTAATTCTAAAGGTATTGGCTCTCAAGAGATGCTGGCGAAACACATCTATAGCTGTTTAGCGATACAATTTTAAGCTTCAGATTGGTAGATTGGCAAGCAAGAAAATTCCTTATCATCAAGCTATGGTTCCTTCATCGATAGCTCAACCTCAGAATACAATATAAAAGGTGTATTCAAACCTACGTCCCTCGATATGGTATCACACTACTCTTCCACTGAACCATCATCATCAATAATTTAAATAATCTCTTTGCATTTTTAAACAACAATTTTAATACCGCAAAACGACAACTTTATAGGGAATGGAAATGACAAAACCGACGACACTAATTAGCCGTTTATGCCACAAACGGTGGGCAAGTATAATAATGGTTCTATCGAAGATCACCGCAACGTCGAACTGAGAAACGAATAAAAAACTAAATATCGAGTGATTGTTATGCCCAGACCGTCGATAAAGAATCAAAATGATCCGTGTCCATTAAGATTGAGAGCTCCGCCAGAATTGCAAATGGCGTGTCCTTTGTTTTTTATTATTTTTAGAGTATCAGTGTTCACTTTTGCCACTGACGTATTTTACTTTCAATAAAAAAGCAAATAAGTAGTTAATATGTACGCATACAGATCGTTTTAAATACAGAAAGTTATTAATCCAACTAACCATCCATTCAACCATAAAACGACAACCGTTGGACATAGGTCTCCCCAATAAGGGGGGGATTGCTATAATCATCACGCTTGGCAGGCGGGTTGGCGATCGTAGTAGGTGTTTGTGATACTCAGAATATGCTATTGCCCATCCTCTGTTTTTTCTCCCTTAGTCGCCTATTACGACACCCACGTGAAGATATTGGGCGGTACTATTCTTGGCCGGCACCACACGGCCCTTAATAACCGTATTTTTTGTGATAGTTCGTGCTTGATGATTAATTACGGTACTGTTAAAAATAAAGGTGACCGTCAATGAGAGATTTCACCGGCAGTTGTCACCGTCATGCTGGAATGTTAAGATGTTGCTTTACATCTCTTTTGAGCGACCCGATAGCATAATAAAGAGGGAGATATCATCAGGATATGGTAATGACTAGAGTCTGCAAATTTCTTTTTTCGTGTAAATATGAAATCTATCGTTTATCTGTGCTCTTTTAGACCAGCCCGTGTAGGTCTGTTATTGAGGAGAGTTGGAGGTAAATTAATTTTAGTAATATTTCCTTTTTTAATGCTGTTTATGCTCAGTAATTTTTAGGTCCTTTTAGTTCGTTCGCATTTAGTTTAGTTTGTTTGCTCAGTGATTTACTAAAATCCCACCTGATGTTAAGTGACGACGAGGTCCAGGATAGTAGATGAACTAAGCCACCTAAGGCTCTCAAGTTAAGTTGCTAATTAATGTGTATACGAAATTATGTCAATTATATACACGCTAGATGTATATAAAACGTTTTTACATTACTGATATAAGATTGATAAGGATAATTGATTAAGGTTAATGTAAAAAAAAAACCGTATTTAAAAATGGACCTGCATATGTAAGTAACGGGTAACCCGAGTTCTGTAAAATAACAACGGTGAATACTTTTCTGATGCTAATTGTAATATGAGCAAACAGAGGAATGGTGTTGGTGAAAGTGCGTTACGTAATCACAATTTAGCCGCGCGGCGTGGACTAATCATACGAGAATTGCATGAATCGATAGAAACAATTATATATTATAAAATTTGTATATTGTTATAACATTCATATATTAAAGTATATAAGTCATCTGCAGGCCAAACACCTCAGGCTCTAGACAGAATCCGGTTAATGTCTTAGGAATCAGCTACATAGATTGTATATATAACTAGCTGTGTGCCCGCGTTTCATTTATTCTTTACTGCGTTACAGGTACAATTTTTAAATAATAACTAGCTGTGTGCCCGCCGCTACGCCCGCATTTCATATATTCTTCACTGCGTTTTATTTTTTTATACAGAACCCTAATCCTTTACCTAATTTTTTTTTGGACTAAGATAAAGTAAAAATATTTGTCGTAAATTGAAACACTTGCCTGTAAAAATTTAAAGTTACGTGGAGTAACTTCAGCTATCTACCAAAAAAAGTCCCGTCACAATCGGTCTAGAAACGAACTGTAAGAGAGACGAAAATTTGAAAAAAAAAAATATTTTTGAGATAGGTATCGTATGTACAATGTACATTAATTTGTATTTAGTAAAAAAATGTTATTTTGACATTACAAACAGACACTTCAATTTTATTTATTAGTATAGATTTATATTACTTATCTTAGTTATATTTTTGTTAATATTAAAATACTCGTATACCAATATTTATTGTGAATAATTATTATGGACATAATATATTAGCACCTACGTGACTATTGCGTAACCTGCAATATTGTTTTAATAAATTAACTGTTGATCAGCTTTTGTGTACAGTAGTTAACATTTTTCTATAGAAATTAATACGATTTTTTTCAATTATCGTATAGTGAAAGTTAACAATCGGTGCCATTTTCCAGTGCGTAGTATAAAATCCCTTTGGTCGGGAGTAATGTACCTTCCCGAATGCCGTTACGTCGAGCTATTGACCTCTAATCGACTGTAAACTTAACTGTAATCAAATATTTAATTTGTACGATTTTACACGTACGAAACAAAGCCGCTCTCGTGCAATAATAGCTCGACGGTGGTATTTCTAAATTGAAATCCGTGTAATTTTCACGGCAGATTGCATGTTATTAAAAAAAATAAAAACGAAAAACTATTAGCGAGCGAAATGCATTTCGATTCGTCATGAGAGATAATTGTCGTGGTATTGGATGTAGAATATAGATAATTGTACAAAAACTGTACAATTAGCTATACTAGAGGGTAATCATTGCTAGCGGGTACCGGTCGGACCCACCTGGTCGCGCGTATAACTAAGCACAAGCTTTTTTATTACAGTTCAAACCAGATTTTCTTGATCTCTGCACGTTGGTGGATAGTAAAAAAAAATGTTTTTCACATTACTTACTACTTCTTTACTTGGAGAACAATATAATTGTATGAATGAAGATGATCCTATCAATTATTGTATATATTATCTGCTGGAAAAAGTTGATCTATTTCAAAAGTAAATTCTTTGATAATAAAATTCAATTCAAGTTTCATTTGGTCGTAATTATTTCAAATAACACTCGTCTATATTTTATAGTTGTCGACCTACCGAACGAATCTGACAACTGGATTGTATATCGCCTGTGGCTTTGCAATAAGGAAGTGGAGAATTGTCGGCCGCGAAGTGATGAAGGAGCAACAGCATTTGTTCTCCTTACTTGGAATTAATTACAATTTATTTTAAATTTTAAACATATTTATTATAATGTTGAAAATTGATTTAATTAAATAAATGAGAGAAGCAATATAAATTATACTTGAAATAAAAAATTAAATTAGTCTATAGGTTCCAAATTGGCGACAGCCCAAGAAGCTAGCAGCATTGCTACGTTGTATGATAATGCTGAATCTTTGAGCAAAGACATAACAAACCTTGAAATCGAGCAAACTCCTGGTAAGGGCTTTGTACAGAACTTGTGCACTCGACTCCGACGAACTCATAGCTAATTCTCAAACACGAATAAATTACTTAAATGTAAATACTTGAGCCGCTTGGAACCTTCAGAAAAAGGAGCTGCGATGCCGGCTTTTTTTAACAGTTACCGGAGAATCCAGAGCATCCACGTAAGTGTCATCTCATCTCACCGTCATCTCATCGTAACGTAAGTGTCGAGTACTTTTTTATTCGAGCTCGGCAAAAATTGACACCCGCTAACAGATGAGAATCTAAATCCATTGAAAGCAGGCGAACATCTGACATGGTTAAAGTTTCTATTATCTTACAGCAACATTCCTTGTATTTTCAATTCGATTGTCACTGTTTGGTATTAACTAGTGGATATCTTGTTGTTTTGAGGTTTCTACAGTGGACAATTACGTGTCATGACTGTTATTCCAGATGTGTATTCGTATCTCGATGGCCACTGTTGTTTTATACTGTATCGCACTTATAAGAAATTCCATTCTGTACTCGCCGCCAGCGCGATACGGTGACACTTGCATGCACTAGCACAACACGCACCACACTGCATCACACATTCCTACACACTACACGCTGGTACATGGGTTCTTTAAAGAACACCGGAGGCCGCAATTTCCTTTAATTTAGGTTTAGCGGGGGCTACTTCTACGGAATTCACGTCTTGGGTAGCAACCCACGCCGAAGTCCGTACTATTTTGGTACCCTTGCATTAGCTACTATTTTTCCAGCTGAGAGCCCTAAGGGCTCGCTTCAAAAGTACGGTGAAGTTGTCATGGCCTTTCGGTCAACAGCATTTATTCGATTCGAAAATACCGTACCAACAATTTGGTTTAGGATAACGGTTTACTGAGATTCTAATAAAAGAGAAGCTATGAATAATTAACACAAGTTGTCACAACTGATTAATCAATTTTGGCCTTAAACTTTATTCAGCGATTATATATTAATTAATTCAAAATTTATTGATAACACTTCTCAGTATTTTCTGTCTTTGCGTTCGTGTTGTAAAAAGCATTGTTAAAAAGCATGATGATGTTACTGTGAAATAATTCAAATCGCGTTTGCGTATCATATGTTCTACTATTCACAGCTTATTATAGTTTTTATACATAAAATGGTTTAGTCAAATAATGATCCGATTGTAATAATTTTTATCTTAATTTACCTAATTATATAGATAATAACATCACTAGATAATATTTATACAATTAAAAAAATTATATTGTAAATTCATTCAATACATATAAAATATAAGAAACCAATTTACATATTTCATCGTAGTACATTAAATTACGTTGTCTTGTTTATTACGTTATTGAGCTATAATATATTCTTTTATGTATTTTTGTCGGTACACTTTGGAGTATTGATAATCAGGGTCTATAAAGAGCAACTAGACTCAAAGACTCGCTAGAGATTCAAGGAGAAACCCTGCAATTACGAGCTATCATATCTTTATAACGCACTTAATAACCATATAATTAACGATTATGAGGGCTTTGATTATAAAAGGTACACATTTGTTAATAAAAGACGAGGCTTAGGATGATTCCATTGATTTACCTTTTATTCATTCTAACTACTTATATTTTATTATTTAATATGAAACTAATCAAGGTTTATGTAGTTAAACGTAAAATATATTAAATATTTGTTTTAAAAGGAAAACTAGAAAACTAGACATATTTGCCAGTCAAGCAAATGCGTTAACTGTAATAATAATAATTTACTTGACCAAAAAAATACAAAATGTTATACATTATCAAAATAAACAAAGTTTTGGGAGCATAACTTAATGATTTTACACATCTGCCTGCCAAACTAGGATTCCCTGTGTCTGGCAGTAGGTTTCCCTCTGTTGACAAGTGCCCATCTGCCGTTTCAATATTCAACCTAAGGATATTAATTATTAAGATGTGTAACTGAGTGCAAGTGTAAATAAATTTAGGGTGAACCCAACTAATACAGTATGCATGTAATGTGTGTCAGAGTGTACGAGCGTGTATGTATATATGTGTTTAGGATTAATGTAACTTGATTAAGACAATATAACATTCATTTTAGCTTTCATAGTAACCGGTTTTATTTATGATAAGGTTTCTTAAATGCTTATTCACTCATAACTGTACTTCACAAATAATTATGACATAGAAAATATAATACCTACTGTTTTTGTTAAACAAAATAAATACTGAACTTAGTGTTATAAGTATATTTACAAACTTGTATAGCACTAAAATCATATTTTTATTCTATTTATGAATTTTTCTTTTTTTTTATTAGTGCATGCGGATCGTCCATAATGTAGATACCCATTTCTATTGAGATAAAAGCCAATACTCGCTCATGTTAGACCAAGGTTTCATTCGTTCATATACTCTTTAACTAGCATTACGCATTGTGAAACGGCCTATTTACATAATACGGTAGTAGCATTAAATCTTCAAACATGACTGTATCCGATTGCAGATTGTATTAAGATATCTAGTAAATTCATGAGGTTGATATTACCGATATATTGCTGGATTGTAAACTATTCGTAGTATTATATTTAATTATTCTACTAATAATATAAATGTGGGTTTTTGTTAATCTATAGGAATGTTTGAACATACATCTCATAGAAACGAACGAAAGGATGTCTGTAAAAACTCTGTTTTGGAATAAGGCGTAAAATATATTTAATTGCAGCATATACATTATTGTTACTTATATATATTATGATATTACTAATATTGTCATAAATATATGGATATCTTCCTTATTTTTAGGTAATGGAAATATTTGAAATTTTGTATCAACTAATTACTAGCTAAACGATGATCCAACTTGCTAGAGTTTTCCATGGAATTTTATGTCACCTCAGAAATAATATTTCACATTAATATTATTATAAGCTACGTTAGAAAACGCCACAAAAATTCAACAATATAGGGTCAAATACGCATTTAATGAATTCTCTCAATATATGGATACTGTAACAGATTCGATTCCGATTAGCAATTGACTACAGATGAGTATAATGTCTGTCAAGTGAAAATTTACTTTATTTTTGTACTGTTAAAGTATTTTATATCAAAATATATTACATATTAGTTGTTGGTTCTCTAAAGAGTTGTACAGAATTTCAGTCTATAAATTTAACATTAATTAAAAAATGTAGGTACATAGTCCAGATAAACTTGAAATGAATGTCTAAACAGTTTTTATTACTTCAAAACTATTTATTAAATTGAATGGATATTAGGTATTAAGTCATTATTATTGCAAACATTAATATATAATGTGCCTTTGTATTTTTTTGCTGACGCAAAACAAGTGAAGTGAGTTTTAGGTATTTATATGCAATCAATTAATTAAAATAACAGTAATAAATTATTTCCAAATGTTTCCAAATTTCATGTAGATAATTTGAATAAAATACATTGATATAACCTCCCCCTAAAAAAATGTTCTAAACTTATCAAAATTTTAACACACATCTCCAACGAATTTCACTATGTAACGCACACAAAAATTCTTGCTTCATTGAAATATTATCGACTACAATAAGATTTTTTTTAAATTTTGTGATTAATAAATATGTGATTTTAATTAATGCCTTGTTCCCCTTCCATAACACGTGCATGTTAATTTGTTTAACCCACTGACATACGTTACGCATGGTGAACGAAGATAGTGAATCTCGACATGCGGTCACTCATTGGAAAACCGTTTTACACTACGTACACACTTGAAACCGATGGGTTGATAAAAATATTGTATGCTTACTCACACGAATCAACATCGTTTTCACACAGCGCATTAGTGAAGCGTGTTATTAAATGCGTGAGAGGATTACGTAACATACCTGGTTACAAAAGATTAAATCAATTAAACTTTTTGCTAAACGGAAAATCATTTAGGAAGTAGGTAGTTGTAGCGTTATGTTATATCTGATTGTATTTTTGTACATATTTATGTTAGAAAATTTTTATGACGTGCGATGAATTATTTTTCTCTTGAAGTAAATACATACAATACGAAAGCGAAGGGACATTTTTGAGAATTTTTTCTGAATAAAATTTCAATCGAAATACTAATTTACGTAAATGACTTTAGAATATTTGCTTATATTCGTTTGAGTTTTCAATAATAATAATGGAAATGTCAGCGTAAATAAACGTAAAATATTGACCACCCATAGCATTATGTATACGGAACTAATAAATTATAATGACCGTTAAAATAAGTACCACCCATAACTGAGGTATGTATTATCAGTACAAACGAGATATGTCGAGTGGCTCTCGTCTAATTATGGCGACGTCGCAGTGTTAGATAGTCGCCGAAGCGCACAATAGAGGTGAGCAACCTCAAGCGCATCCCATTGTCACGAGTCGACATGTGGGAATGTAAAGTGTAGCGCCCACAGCTCTCAACTGTCGACACTCTCGACACTTTGAAGAGTTCGTTGAATATTAATTTGATATAAAGTATAATGCAGCCGGCATATCTTGGCCGCTATGAAGTTAGTTTCTACGATTTTTCACACATGTATTATCAGAAAGAAAAATGTTATCTAATTTACATATATTATATGAATTAGCAAAAAAACTTCTAAAATGTACGGTGTAGTTTTAAATAACATATGACTCTCTTTGTATAATTTCAATAATAAGTTGCTTCTACGCACGCGCTTGTACGAACTTCAGACCGGCCAAGTTTCGCCGCTCGTACTGTACGCATCGTTCGCGTTTGTTTGAAATATTACAAGCTTCTTGACATAATGCTGGCCTTATGTTGAGCTGAAACGTTGGTAATTCGTTTGGAGATTATCTCATATTTAAAATAATAATATAAATTGTTGTGTTTTTTTTTTTTTATTTCAATTTGAAACAACTGTATAATCAACAGTACCTATAACAGATCTTTACATAGAATGAGGTTCAACAGTTCAGATTATAATCGCAGAGTAGCATTCAATACGTAAACCTCAAGTTACTGTTGACAATTCATAGTGCTGCTTTCCAGTAAATCCAGATACAATTTGCATTAATAGTCAATGTAAATGATCAATAGGACAGATGGACTTTAGCTCAGATATTTCCATAAAAAGAACAATTTCTTTTAGTAATTCTTAAACATCGTGATCGCCCTTCTGTACGTTTAGGAATATAATTTCCGTAGTCTTATATTATTTCTTTTAAAACAATCTTAGCTTTCAAACCACTTACTATTCATATTGCGTAATCATATTGTTTCCGACTTGTTGTAAATAACTGCTTGCACGTGCGCAACATTCTCAAAAGCCTTTTCTAATATTCAGTAACTTTTACAGAGTTTATTAATGTAATTACATATTTTATTCATTACAAAACCATCTATGTTTAAGTTATAATGTGACTATTTCCTTAATTCATTTGATAGCTATAATTTAATTTAATGCGAATTAATTTATATGTAGATAATGTTGAGAATGCTATATTAAATTTTATTTATTTAGTTATATATTTAATTCAAAAACTATAAATATACATGAACTGTATTTTGAAAATAATGCCATTTTTTATAGAATTAAAACAAAGTTGCAAAAATTGTTTAATAAAAAAAATACATAACAGTAATGGTTGAAAATGGTCTAAGATATATATACCTATAATTTTAAATCTATGTATATATGTGTAACAATTTAACAATGTTATAATCAAACAACAAAGTCAAGTGTCTATACAATCGATTTTTACGTTCTCGTTGCTTCCTTAGTGACGATCGGAAGTAATGTTTCACAAATAGGTTTCCCATAAAAACACCTTACCAACTTCCTCAAGAAATGTCTCTTCACAACAAAAAGTTAATTTACATACGTTTACATAAATTTTCAACTATTGCCGGAACAATGTATTGTGTTATGAGATATGGTTTATTTGGGACAATAACTCGTAATTTTATTTGAAGTTATTCCAAACAAACCGTATGTTTGTAGAATGGATAGTTTATTCTTAATATATTTTTAGATTTATATTACATAAAGGGTTATATAAAAAGGGGGATTATATTATAACTAGACGTTTTAATGATACATTTTGTTCATGAATACGCTATGTTAAATATTCTATAAAATCATAATGTAAAATAGAAAGCTTTATTCAAATTGAAGTATTTGCTTTTATTAAATTGTTGAAAAAGTAAATTTTACAATTATATATTACTTTATAATTATTCGTATCGGAAACGTTTATTTGGGGCAAAAACTCTCGCAAGTCTACACGGACCAACTCATCCAGTTTCAACGCAATCAAATGATTGGTTCAGGAACACATATATAAGACAAACGTATACAAAAATTATATGCATATTTATAATGTACTTGTAGTATACGTGACGAGTAATTTATATGAAAATATGTCCATTGTATGGGGGATCGTTTGCGAAGTTGTCACATATCATAAAGTCCGGGACTTGGCTGCTTGCACGACTAAAATATTGAATTGTCCCCACAAGCTTGGGTCAGGTGTACCTCCTTGAATATAAATGTTACGCCGGTATGCAGACAGACGAAAATACCACTGGAATAAACTCGTATGACAATATTGAAATTATTAAATTGATTGTTGTGGTTATAAAATATACTATTGTCGAATAAACAGGCTAATTCTACAAATAATCTCTATAACGAACGATTGTTTATTTAATATGTATTACAAGTATTTAGTAAAAGTGACTTTAAAATTCGTACAAGCTCGAAAAAATATCGATTTGTCTTTCATTCGACTTATTATATACATGGTGGAGAAAATTGAAAGAGAGCATGAACATAATTCGTTACTAAACACAATACTTGGCACAAGATGAGAATTGGAAGCGATGACGTGTGTTTTTAAATCTGAAATATATTATAGGATAAATTATGATGTTACTGATTCTATGAAGTATTTCTATTATATGTTTTATTTTAATATATATATATATATAATTATTGGAAGGTTAACTAACGGGATAGACACGTATTTGTACTTCCTATAGGTCGGTTACCTAACCTAAAACCTACAAACAAAGAGTAATTTTCGCCTTATCGTATATTAATGTACCGTGCATGATACCCATTGGAATGCGCCCCTAGGTCGTCCCACTTTCTATATAAATTGATTTAGAATGAATATAAAAAATAGAAACTTATTTAATCTATCTCTAATTTGAAAACAATTAACTTGATTAAAATTTTGTACTTGTTTGTTTAACGACACATATTTTTATAAAATAGAATGTAAGTATAATCTAGATATTCCAGTATTTCGCAATTGACAATCCGACTCATGATTCACAAGATTTCTTTACTATTGAACGAAGTCAAATATACAATGACTGCGTTTTATATGTCTGAAATAGAGATATAAGAATTTGGTTTACACACGTAAGTATTCTTGCCATAAATGTACTCGCTTTTACAATAAGATCCCAAGGAACATTACCGATTTACCTGACAATATGTTCAAGCACTAGGACAAGCAAGTCTTAATTTCAAAATCTTATTACAGTTTGGATCATTACGTGAACGATAGTGACGTCTAGAATTTAGACACTTAGCTTCCGCTAACATTGGTTATAACTATAATTATATATATATATATATATATATATATATATATATATATATATATTTTTATTGTTAAATACCAACTCAATGGGTGGTAAACCACATATTATACAAACAAGCGTATTTTCTAGTAGTTACATTCACTTTAATATGTCTCGTTGATTTATGTTCATCCCGTCACGGATACTGTTTTTCATTAAAACAGGATGGAAAGTTGTAATATATGTGTGAAAATATGTTTAATAGACATCGATTTACTAATGTCTGTTTACCGCTTTCCGTACATGGTATTAATATGAACTGTCGACATGACTATGTGATAGATATCTTATCCGTTTTGCAACGCATAGGTATTTGTATAGGTTCATTCAACATCCTGTAATATATTATAGACGTACGTTAAACGTGTTTATGCATTTTCATGAGAATCGTTTAATCTAATTACTGTGGCGTTTGTCTACATTGTATGTATTGAACGTGCAACTATTTAACAAGACCACTTCGTCGTCAGTCACTTGTTGTGGACAAAACAGAACGGATATGTTTCTGTAATGGCATATCGTACATGTAGGCGTCTGGTGTTTTTTTTTTATTTCTTTGATATGTATGGAATTTGATATAATTATATTATGTTAAGTTTTAAATTTAAATTTAGCCGGCCAAAAAATAGTGTCACCCTATATCATTCCGTGGGGGTCGTAAATGGAGACTAAAGGATATAAACCAGGGGATGGGCAGCAGTATCTTCTAAGTACCAAAAAACATCTGACTGCAATCGTCAACCCGCCTGACAAGCGTGGCGATTATGGCAACCCCTCCTCCCCCCCATTCCCTTATTGGGGGAGACCTATGTCTAGCAGTGGACGTATTAATGTTGAATGGATGGAAGTTTGACATTAAATTTATAAGTGGTTATTTTGACGCTTATCTTTACTTAAAAAAAAAAAAACTAATGAAATATTAAGCGAGATTTTTATAACAATTTCTCTTTGTAGGATGTTTTCTAATGATACCCGCTTGGGTAGCTACCACCCTCAAATTAGAAAACCCGTCGCAAAATACCAATAGGTGTGTTCCGGCGGCATCGCTTGAGAACCAGTACACCTAGGCTTAATGTGTTTACCATCGTGGACCACATCGTCACTTAACTTCAGGTGAGATTGTCGTCAAAACACTGAGCCTATAATTAAAATCGGAGTATAAATGTAGAAAAAAAAAACAGTATAAAGTAATTTTATGTATTATAGAAAAAAAATATCCCGTATTTATTTAGCAAAAATGTTTACATGGTACAACACTAAAAAGAGTAGGTACAATAAATTTCTTCAAATCAATTCAAAACGATTTGTATTCATAAACTTTTAACTCCGGTCGTACACGTAACTTCCAAGAATACTCGCGAATGCAGCTTAAAATGTGTTAAGGTTTGTTTTGTTCTCTCTAGCTTTACAATTACTTGCATTTTGTATTCAACAGCCTTCCTGGTGTTTTACGATGATACACCATAACATAAAAGCATTCCATTGTTTTCATTTGTTGATACGAAATGTTATACATATTCCACTAATCATTTTTATAGGAAATTATTTAAATAAACCATTTTTAAACAATACAATTATTGAGAAAGCCCATAAGAAAACATACTCAGTAAAATGTTACCTATGAAAATGTAAAGTTTAAAGAATATTTTTTTGTATAATTTAATCAGTTTCTGTAATGTTGTTATACGTATTTGCATTTATGTTTAGAATAATTGTAGGTTTTTTTTATCATTCCATAATCCATATGTTATTAGTCAAATCAAATCAAAATCAAAATTTATTTATTCAATTTAGGCCCTAAGAAGGCGCTTATGAACGTCTAAAACACTACCACCGGTTCGGAAAACAACCCAGTCGAGAAGAGCCGGCAAGAAACTCGATCCGGTTCCTTACTATTATATAAACAACATTATTATATCGATAGCGACCAAGCATAAATTTTTTATGTATTGATTTGAAATAAAAACATTTAAAACATTACCCACTTGAAAGTGATATCTGTATACATACTTCCAACTTCTGTATAAAGGGAACCGTAACACTTCGAAGATTGTAACAAATGTATTGCAATGTCAATTCTTTGTCGAAGCTTTTAAAGCATTATTTCCTTTAGCATCTAGATCGCTTTGATCTTTTACATAAACACATCGAATGATGATGGATTTAACATAATAGAAGTTTATGCGTTTGTTCGCGTTAAATTAAATTCTATGTAAGTAGGTTAATGTTCACCCCAGGTCATTTGTATTACCGTTGTAAATATTGTAAGTGTTCGGTTTTCATAACGGAGTAAGTGAAGGAAGTTAGTACGATTTAGTTGTTTACTACCTATAAACTGAAAGGTTTATATTACAGTAAATTTAATGTAGTCAATTTACGTGTGTTTATGAATCATAATGCTAAGGGTAGATGATTTTACTGTTGGTTAATAGCTATTTATTTTACTTATATGAGTGGATTATGTTGTGTTAATTTTGAAGAAACTTTTCTAAAATCTTTTACAAATGACTTAATTATTTTATTGGCTACTAGCTATGTGCTAGTATTCATTCTTCACTGCATTTAAATTTTTTTTTATACGGAACCCTAATTTCAAAAGTTTTTTTGCTAAAACATTAAGCAAAAATATTTCTTACAAATTCAAATACATGCCAGTAAAACTGTGCATTGATTCGGATTTTATTAAAATTTGTAGGTTTCAATTATTTTTTTACGCGAATCACTAATTATTTATAATAGTACCTAAGTTACGCGGAGTAACTTCACTTATCTAACAAAAAAAGTCCTGTCAAAATCGGTTGGGCCGTTCCGGAGATTACCCGGAAAAACAGACAGGCAGACAACAATTTAAAAAATTGTATTTTTGGTATAAGTATCGTATATACACTTATATCTATGTAGCAAAATAATAATATTTTGACATTACAAACAGACACTTCAATTTTATTTATTAGTATAGATAAACAGTTCTTGATGAGAAATGTAATCAAATTTCAAATTTTACATGTCACGGTACCAACATATAATACAAAATATGGCAATTTCTTTTAAGTTTAATTATGTACATTAGAATTTGTCAGTTAATTAGTTTGAATTATTCATTTGGGACTAAACAAAAAAGCAATTTATATGCAAATCCCAGACAAGGACAGAATACGATAACGACATTTAAGTAAGATATTGCAAGTTTTCTTATAATGAATATGTAATGAAATGTGTTGATATAAATTTTTACGAATATTAACCCCTTGAGCGCCTTCCCGGGGTTTACGCCAGCTTTCCATTGTTTTCCTATTGTCTTTCTATTGTTTTATTTTTATGGATACTCGACACATTAATAGACTGATAATGTACGATCAGAAAGATCAAACAATACAGGAAATCATCACAATTAGTATGAAATTACCTATACATAATTTAGAACGTTCTAATTTCAAGATTAATATAATTCTTTATATCACAACGTTGTTTTTTAAATTTTGTGATACTTTAACTATTATTAGAATAACAGTCGAATTTCATGCTTCATAAAGATTGGTTTTTATTAGTGAGGGGTGTAAAAGAGTTATTATAAACGACGATGAAGCGATGATGGCGCAGTGGGTAGTGCGGCCGGATTCCGCGTCAATGAACGCCGGTTCGAGCCCACCTATCCAACTCTAAAATCAGCCAGAGCTTTTGGTGAAGGAAAACATCGTGAGGAAACCATAGCATGGTGGTAGGGCTATTTCTAATAATGCCCGCCTGGGGTAGCACCACCCTCAAGTTTAACGCCTGTTGCCAAATATCAGTAGGTGTGTTCCGGCAGAATCACTTGAGAACCAGTATCTCTAGGCTTAGTGTGTTTACCATATTGGACCACATCGTCACTTAACATCAGGTGAGATTGTGATCAAAGATACAGTATTAAAAAACACGTTTGTATATTTACATAATAAACGAATAGATAGCCTACAATCATATTAACTGACCGTATAAATGTATAAATGCATAATCGAAAGTCTATGAGAAAAAATAAAAGAAAAAAAAAAAAAAATTGTGTATAACACGATTCAATGTGATTGTCAAGGATTGTTGAGTGTATGCTATGCTTTTTTTTATTCAAGCGGCATCTTGTCGGGCGTGGGAATGTTTTTAAACGGTGAACTTGTTTCATTGATTATTAAAAAATGCTTTAGATTTAGCTGTAAAAAACAACGTTTTAAATACAAATAACTAGGTACTTATTATTATATATATAATTGTTTTAAGTTTAAAACAAGGCACATTTTTAACCGACTTCAAAAAGGAGGAGGTTATCAATTCGTCTGTATGTTTCTTTTTTGTATGTTTGTTACGGGATTATTTTTTCAATCGAAGGAGTATACTTTCGAGGTCTTCCCACTTCCACCAGATTAGGATATGATCAGTGGAACTCAGGGAAATCGAGAAAAACCCTTAAATATTATAGACAGTTAAAAATATACGTGTTTCATATATTTGTTTCCAAAGCTATGAATCAGGCTTTACAGTTATACCTAAAAGTACTTACTTGAACTAAAAAGTAGAAAAAAAAACTTTTTAATTAAAAACAAAAACTACTTCAAAACAATAAACTATAAAAATGCACTAAAGAGTCAATAAATAATCACTTTATTAATCTGCTTCGTTAATTTTGGAATCGGTGCCAGTTAGAGTTAATCAATGTACTCATTTACAAATGGAACTAACTGCCTAAACTTTATCACAATTACATAGAAGCTAAATATAGAACAGTTAATCAAAATTCAATATAATTAGCGACGTACATTAACATAACTTTCTTATCCATAAGCTGGCACAGATTTCCAAATTAACGAAGCAGATTAATAAAGTAATTATTTTTTGACTCTTTAGTGCATTTTTATTGTTTATTCTTTTGAAGTCGTTTTTGTTTTTAATAAAAAAAGTATTTCAAATGTCAGCGTTTTTTGTTCTCCACGCGAGAGAGTTTTTAGGTATCTTCTTTATTATTTATAAAATGCTGTTATAGGATCAGCGTTTTGACCACAGTCTCAGTTTATATATACTAATAAATAAAATTGAAGTGTCTGTGTATAATGGCAAAATATTTTTTTATACTAATGAGATATGAGTATATATATGAGATAGTGTATATATGATTGCCTAAGCCAAAACACTTTTTTTTTTTAATTTTTGTCTGTCTGTCTGTTTGTTTCGGGCAATTTCCGGAACGGCATAACGGATTTTGACGGTTTTTTTTTTTTGGTAGGAAGCTGAAGTTACTCCGCGTAATTTAAGGTACTTTTTATTTTAGAAATTTTAAGAATTGAAAATTTTAATAAAATCCGTTTCTATGCACAGTTTTACCGACGAGTGCTTGAATTTATGAAAAATATTTTTACTTTATCTTAGTAATAAAAAAATATAGGAACATAATTAGAGTCCCGTATGAAAAAATTTAAACCCAATGAAGAACTTATGAAACGTAGGCGCAGCCGCGGGCACACGGCTAGTGTTAACGAAAGATGTTATCCAGAATGGTAAACATACTGCACTAAGTAAAATTGGCGAGTACCCGAACATACCTTTAGGCATTTGGCAAACTTGAGGCTGGTAGCTAGCCAAACAGGTATTGGCAAATACCCAGTACGACAGTTCAGGCTCACTATGAAATAGTTCTTAACTTCGCGAATTATATTTAAGTAGCAGACCTCATATGATAAAACAACTTACACTTGAATGATTGCTTAGTGAAATATCAAACAAAGCCGTCTTCGCACAAGAAATAACTTTCACGGACCAAGCCACCGACTCGTTCACCTTGCCTACTCCACGGACGTGTAATTTCTCCACAAAATTCTCACACAAGGTTCCACCTCAATGCACTCTCTTTTCTTCGCAATTTAAGTTGGCGACCAGTAATGAGTGGTTTGTACCTATTTAAGAAAATCGCAACGAACTTGACATATGGCTCGTCTGGCTTACATTTGTACCAGTCTGGTTTATGATTCATAAAACACGACTATGTTGATATGTATTTATGAAAAGGTAGATGCACTTACTGAAACAAAATTTTTATAAAAGAAAATGAACGTGTTTGCTAATACCGAAGCTATAAATTAGATGTGTCAAAGAACGAACCACATAATATATTAACCACATTTCCTAGGTACTGCGTATTGATTTAAAATATTTACTTAAAGGACTCGGTCCTGTTTCTAGTGCATATTTCCAAGTTCATCTTATAAATCGTGTAACCGCCAATGCGGTCCTCAATAAATAACGTTCTGTTGTTGATAAACCGACTGTGCTGCCACAAGCAGTACAAAGTTGAAAGTTGATAGGGGATCTTGAGAAGCCGGGACAAGACTATGGCGAAGCCGGTAACTTGCAGCAATGTTGTCGTCGTTGTTTGAGAGCGGTACAATTTCTAATGAAATAAATATTCAACGTAATATATTTTAATTGCAACAATAATTTATTAAATGAAGAACTTATTCGTTTGCATTTTAAGTTAGGTAACGTAATATACTAAATGCAACTGCAATTGATAATTTTAACGATGTGGTCGAATATGGCAACACTTTAAGCTTTCGTTTATCGGTTGAATATCGCTAAAAAACTATTGTATGTAGTTATAAAAATTAAGTTTATTTTAAAGAGGATATTTGGGATTATAAAATATTTTCTTGCTCAATTTTTATTGACTATCTGTTTTTTTTATTAAATAGATGTGAATTTTTTCATTTTGACGGTTGCAGTTTTCTTGACGTTTCAAAATAGTATTATATCAATAACCAAAACCAATAATCAAATGATATTTCAAAACATTAGTTCGAATTCAAATTGTCGAGATACTATTATTAGTTTTTTTTAAATAAATAAAATTCATAATAGGTCCTTGTAATAAATACAGCAAACTTAAAATTACATTTGAAATCGTTCCCATATTTTTTTTAAACAATACTTTTCACCATATCCACAATCGTCCCTTACATCACATGAGATTGTGCCAATCTATACAGTAAAACAAAAGTGTTGGTGAAAAACTTCCCATGGAATATCTATAACGGAATATAATAGGAATCAATAGTTTTTGAAATGTTTGTTCATTCATCATGGAATTTAGAAATATCTTTAAAAGCTTGTTGAAACGAAAGACGAGTAGTTGAAACTTTTCTACTATATCACATTTAAATAATTATTCATGTAAATATATAACTAACAAAAATTTCTGTAATAAATACTACTTGTAGTAGTTTTCTACTTCATTATTGTTTAGTTAATAAAAACTACCAAAGCTAATTCAAAATTACTGATGTAAACTAAAATTTACGTAAATCTTTTTGTTAATAGACAGGTCTTCTTCTTTATTGTTGTTTAGTTAATAAAAAACTGACAAAACTCATTCAAAACTACTGATGTTAACTAAAATTAATGCAAAACTGTTTTAATAATAAACAGATAGATCTTCTTCTTTATACATACATACATATGCTCACGCCTGTTTTCCCCGAAGGGTTAGGCAGAGGTGAAGTAGCGAACTACACCACCCACATTTCGCCGAGCTTAGTTCCGTCCTAGATGTGACAGGGGGCGAGCCTGTCGCCATATCGGGCACAAATTCCAAACTCCGGGATGATACTGTGTAGAAAAAACCCAATATCACTTGACCCGACCCGGGGATCGAACCCGAGAACTTAGAACGGCAGTCGTATGTAATACAACTGCGCTACCGAGGCTTCTTTATTGTTGTTTAGTTAATACGAACAAGCATTAAGACTACCGAAGCTCAAACAATTTACGGGCTTACGTTACCGGGGGCTTAGACAACACGGATATTCTAGGTGCGCAGATGCTGCAAATTTATCACGGAGCTAGTGGCAGTAAATAAAGGTAGGTCGAGGGGACCAGAAAGGTCAGCGTAGAGCGAGCGAGCGGCAACCGCACCTTTTCCAAGGCCGATGCACAAGTTAGATATCTAGTGGAATCGTGGCAGGTTCGACCCCGCCCGAAAACTTGTCGACTCCATAGAATTTGCTGTTAACGTTTTTATTACAACGTCTCGGTCGTCGAAATGCCAAGCAGACAAGTTTTACCAATATTAAGGAATTCTGTTTGAGACGCAAAATTATATTCAGTGAAGTCAGAGTGAGCAAAACAATATCGTATTTTTCAACAATTTACATGCAAATATTATAGTAGTTAGTTATGTTAAAATCATCAAAACCCGTTTTGCTAATAACAGGATTTATCTAACCAATACGGATTTTTCTGCAGATCGTTAATGAAAATAAAAAAGTATTGAGAAAAAATTACATACAAATCTTTTTAATAAATATCACAAAACATATTATAGTAAAGGTTTTATAATACAATATGAATTTGGAAGGTTGGTAAAGTAGAGAAAGAAGAGTGTGTGAGAAAGAATATGTAAGAAAAGGAGTAAATAAAGAGGTGACAGCTGATAGGAACGTATGGATGAAGAAAACATACTGCAATGGAGTTAGGAACAAGACATCATAGCATAATGCTGATGACTTTAACTAAAAATTCGCTTGCTTCTAGATTACCTTAAATCACTTGTATCTAGGATGTGGTGAAATATTTAAAAAAAGTCTTGTTTTTCATTTAACTAAATTTTAATTTAGATATTCGAAAATTTGCTAGTGCTAATATTATATTGACCGAATATATACTAATACGAACGCTTTTCATAAACCTTGAATTATATATATATAAGATTATCACGTTGTTTTGTCATTTTAATAATAATATATTTGCATTAAAAAAGTGTAAACTTCTTATATTAATATAATAAACTAAAATATACAATAGACAAGAACAATTACATAGATATGAGTTTAATAAAAAAAAACGAAGATAGATAGTTTGAAAATAAAAAATAAGAATACATTATTCCTCTTGATATAAAAAATAAATAAATTATATAACCAAATAAAACGGACTACCTAGTCAGAGAGTTAACAGCCTTTATAGAAAGACAGCTTTTTAATCATTTTATTTATATTAATAAATAAAATTGAAGTGACTGTAATGTCAAAATAAAATTTTGTACTACAAAGATATGAATGTACATACGATACTGTCTGCTTGTCTGTTTGTTACGGTTAATCTCCGGAACGGCTAGATGGATTTTGACGGGTCTTTTTTTGGTAGATAGCTGAAGTTACTCAGCGTAACTTAGGGTACTTTTAGTTTTCAAAAAATAATTAGGGTTCCGCGTAGAAAAATTAAAACTCATAAAAAATTGAATAAAGTTCGATTCAATGTACAGTTTTATGAACAAGTGTTTGAATTTATGAGAAAAAAATTTCCTTTACCTTGTTAAAAAAAAAAAAAACGCAGTGAAGAATATATAAAACGCGGGCGCAGCCACGGGCACACAGTTAGTTTTTTAATAAATTTACACTTCGATACATTATTCGTGTAGTGCATCATAGTATAAAGGCAAGCTTGTGGCTAACCTTGTAACAGGTTTGCAAAGGTCGGTCGTTGTAGCGAGAATCATCATGAGTTTCTGGATGTTTTTTTTTAATTGAAAGAGCATAATAAATTAAAGAGTTTGGTTTACATTTAATAAGTATGAAAATTATTATTACTTAATTTCATATTATAAACTCAGTATTCGAAAATTAAACAAATTTAATAATAATTGTATTGTATGAGCAGAAAAAAAAATCAGAAGTAGTTAACTTCAACTTCTAGTACTAGATAATAAAATCTTGTTATTTAATTATCTGACTACGGTAAGTATAATGTATTTTTTTGTTAAAAATTGTTAACTAAATACAATATTTTATAATAAAAAAAAAATTGTAATCATACATCGATGGTATATAAATAACTTAAGCCGAGAGTGATTGTGAGGTTACACCGTTTTCTCCAGGATATCGGATTTGCGATCTCCGCCAATGGTAGATGTCGCGAGAAAGTCTTGTCTAGCCCATGTGATTCACAAGATAAATTATAAACGCTGGAGTAGGATTAATTGAGAATGCGCATAGATTGTTAAACCTCGAACCGTTCTCGGAAAATAAGTTTTTATAACAAGGAAACCTCGTAACAATGTAGTAGTCAAAACAAACTATGTTGTTTATGAGTTCTTGACGTGTTTTCAAGTTTGACATGCAGTAAGTAGTCCTTATTTTAAATTCATTAACTAGCAATACTTTTTACCCTACACTATATAATATTTGTGGCATTTTACGTGATATATTCAGTTATTGTGCAGAAGTGCATTAAAAAAAATGACACGAAGCAAGACTTGCGGGATCTCTTGTAACAACTTCCTTGAGAGCGAAGCTTTAATAATAGTCGCCATTATGATAGAGCGTTGTTTGTGTTCTTAACGTCAGACTTGGTTGAATGGTCTAGTACCCTTGCCATTTCCATAAAAAAGAAAAATGGTAATAAAAAAAGTACTGAGTTTTAGAGGAAACTCTGAGTGTCATGTTGGAAGCTCTTTTATCTGTCGTTATTTTTCCCTATATTATATAGTGGCATTTTGTATAATATGGTTTGGTTGTCGTGCACAGTTGAAGTATATTTGAAATAATAACATTGAATGTTGTGGACTCACAAAAACTCCCTGGAAAGTTCTATAAACATGGCCACCGTTTTGCTAGAGTGCTGATATAAGATTGAAAATGTATTGTATCCAAATAAAACTGGCAGAATTGTGTATGTAAATGTCACTAACTATCAAAAAAATTATGAACGCTTTTTTTTAAATTCATTTATTAATTTAATTAAAATAACACTTGAAAAAGTAAGTAAGAATTAAATAAAACAAATATATATATTGAAATAATTTGTCATATTAAATTTTACTACACGCAAAATAATCGACAAAAAGAGTTCATCTCTTTAACTCATCACTTAATTTACGGACGGTATCATTATGGTAAAGTGGTTGTCGTAGATAGTATTGACTGTAGATAGTACTGTATAAAACTGCTTACGTACGAATCCTGATTCTAAAGCCATATCACTATTCCGATAGAATATTAGTTTCGTGCTAAAGGATATGAAATAAACTCTGGATGCGTGGGTTTAACTGTTAGATCTAAACGACGCTTTCATTAATATAAGTCTATTTCCCCATTCATATCGTAAAGTAAAATCGTTAATTTAATATAATATGCAATTGTGTACGAAATTTATTAGTTATTAGCTGTGTCCACGCGGCTGCGCCCGCGTTTCGTATATTATTCACTGCATTTTTTTTTTACGGAAACCTATTTTTTTTTTACTACTATATTTCTCGTAAACTCAAGCACTTGTCCGTAAAACTGCAATGAATCAGATTTTATTTAACTTTTATAAGATTTAACTTTTTTATGTGGAACACAAGTTGTTTTCGAAAATTAAAAGTACCCTAAGTTACCCGGAGTAACTTCAGCTATCTATCAAAAAAAAAAGTCCCGTCAAAATGGGTTCAGCCTTTCCGGAGATTACCCGGAACAAACAGAAAGATAGACAAAAATTTTAAAAATGTACTTTATTGCAGTTATTGTATTATATACCTTCTTATGTATTTAGTACAAAAAAATAATTTTGACATTACAAACAGACACTTCAATTTTATTTATTAGTATAGATACCGCTGAGTCATATTTTGATAGATAAGAGTGACACTACCAATGCCGTTTTGTTGACTTTACGATCGGTTTGCGCGTTAGGCGATTTATTTGTTTTGCCTGTTTCGTTTGAACAATACAAAATATTAAAGGTGAAGAAGTCGATTTAATATTATATTTTATTAACTACCATGTTGACTTTAAAAAAAAAGCAAATGCTCTTTGTTTTCACACGAAGCCGTTTATTTTTAGTATCAAGATTATTATCAGTACTCTATATACTTGTAGGCATATTTACTATATTAAGTGTTCGTCTAGTATTTGGAATTCAACTATGATTTTTATTGAAGAATTGAGAAAAAAAAAAACTAGTTCCGAATACTTTTTGATAACACTAAACGTCGTCTATATCCATTAAAATTGATTATTTTGTTTGCCCATTCATCCATTCAACCGTAAGACGTCCACTGCTGGACATTGGTCTCCTCTAATGAGGGGGTTATTGCCATAATCGCCACGTTTGGCAGGCGGGTTGGGATCGCAGTAGGTGTTTCTAATACCTACTCAGAGGATGCTGCTGCCCATTCTTTGGTTTTTATCCCTTAGTCGCCTTCTACGACACCCGTGGGAAGATATGGGGAGGTAATATTCTTGGCCGACACCACACGGTACAAGTTTTGCCAGTTTTATGTAAATATTGATTAACAGTTGTATTTATTGAAGATTTTTTTGTGTCAGTCATTTTTAGGCACGGTATGTTAAAAGATCCGAAAATAATTTACAACGAAGTCGGTTTAAAATATTACACGATAAGTAATTATGTACGTAAAATAAATAGATAAGTAAGATACTAATCTGGAAATATTCAGATTCTGGTTAAGTTAAATACATACGTGTGTGATGACCGTAATTATTATTTATTTTGAACACTTTCGTTTTTTTAAAGTTTTTTTTATCTCATTTGTCATTAGTGTAGGTGTTTTATACTTTATACGTATATTATGATCGTGTTTGCGATTGGCAGAAATTTTATTTACCAATACGTCTAATGGATATTTTAGTAAAAGTTTTATAATCTTTTATAAAATGTAAATATGTAATGTATATCGCTTCGTATTATATTCAGTGTGATGTTTTAGTTTTAAAGAAAAATATTTTTATATCTTAAAAAACTTTGTAACTAAAAAAAATTTGTCGTAACTAATTGCGTTTAATATTACATAGTTAAATCTACAGATTAACGACCTAATAGGATGGGTAAAAGTTATTTTGAATTACAATACGCTCGTGTACATAATTAATTATCTCTGCGCTGTCAAAACAAATTTGCTTTTAAGTGTTGAGTTATTTATATTGTCAGCGTTTATATTTAATTGACACCGGACATCGACTAAGTCGTGAAGGGAATATCATGTAACATATCGCCTACGTCCGCTAGAATTGACGTACGATAAATACAGCATCCTGTATTTGATCGCAGATGAAAATAATCTTAATACATTAATTGTGGTCTTAAAAGACACAAGAGATATATCAAATAAAGAATTAGAAGTACCAGTATTTATATCTACCACTTTTTAGTGATAAAAAAGACGAATGAACAAACATATCTAAAAACACACTACACACACTACATATATATATATATATATATATATATATATATATATATATATATATATATATATATATATAAACACATATATATAAACGTTTAAAAGTATGTAAATAATTTACGTATAACTTTATGTATAAGTAATTAATTGCATTGATTTAACTGGGTTTAAGAAAAAGATATATGTATATTTTAAGTAATTAAAACCATTAAGAGAGAGAGAGAGTAAATAAATCGCAATTAGCAGTAAATTCTCTGTTTCCTTGGTCTGTGAGAGGACTTTTTGTTAGATTTCGGGAGAAAGCTAAAGTGAGTCAGCTAGTGTGGTGGACGTTATTGGCAGTTGCATAGGAGCTACGTGAAGGAGGATAGTGAGTTGTCGTTGACGAATTGAGGGTGGCAGCTAGTGCCAGGCTGCCCCCTATTTGCGTCTGAGATAAAAGACGGGGCCTGGAAATTTGTCCGGGCTGGTTGCTGAGATATTGATAATGTAATATAAGATGGACCTTTTAATTTAAACACAACAACACTATTAGGTTAATTTTTGTATTATTTTACAATTATATCGGATGCACATATTTTATACAATATTGTAAGAACATTAATATTACAACACACTTTCGTCTACTGCTTCGACACTAAGATTACTTAAATGTGTGTGCATGAAACATATTATAAAATGTAACACTTATTTATCAATATATTATTACGTTTTGTCTTGACGTTTATATTGTAAGTTGTTGTTATTATTATTGTATTGTATTATTGTAACAGAAAAAAAAAATCTCGTAAGATATTAGTAAAAATGTAAACATTCTTATACTTCCGTTTTCTAAGGCATTTTAAAATGGGAAGTCGTGTGATAGGGAATGAGTGGATTAGGTCTTTTTGTTGCTGGTTTTAGATTTCAACTTCATATTTACCAATAATTGCTAAGGACTTCAATATCTATGAGTATTAATGCATTATTATTTTTAATTATTATAGAGCCTCATGCTCTTTTTTCCACTGGAGGCCCAAGGAAGTGTTGATTCGATTCTGCCACAGACATTTGTACTAAAATTCGCAACGTACGGATCGTACAGTCGTCAAGTAACAGTTATGTTAGTTAATGGTTTCGCCACACAGCGGTCGAGTCGATGGCAGCGCGATGTTTTTGTAGAAGATATCGACCTCTTCTATAGTAAAATCGAGCTGACGTCCCTACCTGCTCGTTGTGTGGTGAAACCATAAAAGAAACGAGTGCCACTTGACTGCGTTTCTACTTTATATCGCGAAGTCCTCGGTGAATAGTGTAATAATATATGACTCAATGTGTATATGGATATACATGTGTTTTAGAATTAAATAGACCGTGACTTAGTGACACATAGTCTTTTCGGTAGTATTACGTAAAAATTCTTGAACAGTTCGCAATTTATATCAAATGTTATTAGTAGATATCTACACGTAATTTATTTATAAAATCAAAATCAAAATCAAAATTTATTTATTCAATTTAGGCCCTAAGAAGGCGCTTATGAACGTCTAAAACACTACCACCGGTTCGGAAAACAACCCAGTCGAGAGAGAAGAGCGCAGGCAAGAAACTCGATCTGGTTCTTTTTTTTTTCATAAATATAATATATATCATTTTTTTTTGTCATATAAAAAACTATACAAATCGTAGTTTTAATAATGTTAGTGGAAGCACAGAGATGGGGGTAATTCCAGACATCACTATCGTTCACGTAATGATCCACCCTGTAATAACCTTTTGAGATTAACTTGCTTGACATAATACTTGAACTTATTGTCCGGTAAATCGGTAATGTTACTTGGGATCTTATTGTAAAACCGAATACTATTACCTATAAAGCTTTTATTACACTTACTTAACCTAAAGCGTGGTTCCGGCCAACTTGTCTTTACTTCTAATATTAAAATTATGACGATTATTCACTAGATCTAGCTTGTCTAAATTTTTACGAATATGCATTAAGTTATCGAAGATGTATTGGGAGGGCAAAGTTAAGTTAGTAAGTTAAGTAAAGTATAAATAGTAATATTAATGTAAATACTTTCCAGGGAAGAACATCGTACGTCTCGATATAATCTGTTAAAGGAACTAAGTCACTAGAGTTTAGTAAATATACCATAGGCCATCATGACGGAACTAAACTAAAAATTCTCTTTAGAATGAAAATCGGGTCTATTTATACACAGCCATTTAGAACATACAAAACCTTTGTATATCGGTCATTGTATTTTGTATTATATTTTTTTCAAGATATATCGTTTTATTTCATGTATAGTGTTATAGTGAATAAAAAATGAGGAGATCCGCAAAATAACTAAATGTCAGTTATTTTACCAAAGAATTGCCAAACTTACGTGGCGGAGGGCACATTGCTCGTAGAACCAATGCCCGATGGTTTTCGAATGGCGACCATGTACCGAAATATACGCCTTGAGTAGGCCCCCAACGAGGTGAACCGACGACCTGGTGAAGGTTGCGAGGATCCGCTTCCGAATCCGCGAGAATAACCTTTCATTAAAAATATTCACACATTCATAAAGTAACAAAATTCGCTTCGGCTTCTGATTTTGTGTAAAAATTGTATGTCTATAAGGAAGACCATAAAAGAAGTTGGGAAATTATTAAAAATATGCGCATGTGATCTTGTGGGACTTACTTAACCGGTCTGTTACATAATATTATATCTGACTATTATTTTTACTCTTTCAATTATTAAAAATTGTATGCTATTCCACAGAAGATGATTATTATTTTTATATACATAATTTAAATAAAAAGTTTAATACATTTTAAGATTATAATCTGAAGAACAGATTTTTTTAAAGGTTATGAATGAATAAGATTATATTCCGTTTTGCTACGCGAATTAAATTAAATAAAAATAACAAATAGTTTGATCATTATTTTACAAATAAGGAAATATATGAATACTATTGGCGTTTCAAAAATAAACCAAATTTTCTTTAAATAAAATATTATTTTCTGGCTGACAAAATACTGAAGTACTAATATATTTACATTTACTATAGTGAATATAGTTGGCTGTTAAGTAACCACGATAGAATACTTTTCATTATAGAATCACCGCTTAGACCACTATTTCTCATAATGTTAACTGTCGATATTGTCCAGAATGTTTTAACCTAGAAGTAGTAGTACGGTAGTAGCTATCTAGGCGGGTATTAGAAAACTTACCTTCATAATTGTATGAGTTTTTCATTTACCGAAAGCATCATTATAAAATAGATGGATATGAATCTTCATCTATCAACGCGAAATCTGACCGAAATAACAATAAGCCATTTATCCCTACGACGGCCATGATGGGCTGCGATCCTCAACTGGGAAAGTTTCTCTATATAGAGACATTTTCATGTGTTCGTATAACACTACTTCTAACAACCCCGCACACTACACGTAGGTCCGTGGGATCTGTAAGGGACCTTGAGATCTTCCATTTCCCCGACCAAGCCGAGATCCATACTACTTTCGTGTTCTTGTTTGTAATGGTTAATCTTCGGAACGGTTGAACCAATTTGGACTTTTGTTAGATAGCTGAAGTTACTCCGCGAAACTTAGGATAGCTTATTTTTTTGAAAATAATTATGGTTCCGCGTAAAAAATACTATAAAAAATATACTAAAAAATAAAAACACATAAAAATTGAGATCCGATTCCTTGCTCAGTTTTACTGGCAAGTATTTGAATTTGTGGGCACACAGCTAGTCTTTAATATTTCTAATGCCAAATTTTTTCAACAATATTTTTTTCCATAAGAGAAATGTTATTAGATCATTGAGATAAAAAAAATCATAAATCACACAAACTATTACCAAGTGAAATTTAATTCAAGGATTTTATATAATATTCGAATATTTCTAAATAAAATCATAAACCAGTAAACTCATACAATATGTAGTAAGTATCTGGTACTTTACACTTTAAACTAGCTAGCTCAATAGCTAGAACTCACTCGGGACAATTTCAAGTAAGAGATTTACAGACCACGTAATGGCTGCCTTCTTACAAATCCGGTCACGTTCCAAATTTATTTATCTCCAAACTCCGTGTAGCAACGACTGGTAATTTTTTTAGGCGAAACAACTTTAAAGACATAGGACAGAGATCTACAATTAGGATGGTAGATAAAGTGGCGAAGATGAAAATATTGTCTCTCTCACAACTCTACTAAAACTATTAAAACTAAACAGGCCAATGAACTTAACCGTGGGAAAATTATTATAATCTGTATACAGGTTAGAATTTAAATAACCACACAAAGGCGGATGAAGTAGAAATGCTTTTACAATTAAACATTAAACATGTTATAAATTTTTGGTTTTCTATGCACGGGAATAAGTTAAATTTACTGCTATCTGTTAGCGGTGGATCGTTATTTGCTAGTTGTTTTCTATGGACATGAGGTAGTAACGTTATATTTTAACGAAACCACGTCAAATGAAATTGTAAATACGACTTGTGATTGTTCAAATTTCTCGTATTCGGCCATCGACATAAATAAACATGTGCAATCTATCGGACGTTCGATAATATTTTTGATAGTATTTATCTTTTTCATTGAGCGCAAGGTCAAATATAAATATTTTTTGTTATAGTGTATATATAATCGACTCAGCGATTTGTCAACAATCTCACTTAGTAAACACACTAAGAATAGAGATACATGCTTTCAAGTTATGCTGTCGGAAAAAATACCTACAGGTTTTGGCGAAAAATTTTCAAAATGTAAGGTGAAGTTAATCGGACGGGCTTTATTGGAAAATACCTTAAAACCGTTTAATCGCTATAGTCTCCTTCACTGAAAGCTCAAGCTGATTATTGAATAGAGTCGGTGGATTTGAACCTACATCCATCGACACAGAATTCGGTCACTCTACTACTGAGATATCATAGCTTTCTTTTACTATTATTAGTGAGTGATGATGGCTCAGTTGTTAATACGCTCGGATTTTGTGTAGATGAGATGGACTTTGAATCGAACAAATCTATTCAACTTTATAATAAGCCTGAGCTTTTGGTGAAGGAAAACGTAGTGAGGAAACCATAGTATGAAGGTAGGGCATTTTCTAATAATGCCAGCCTGGGTATCCACCATCCACAGGATTAATTACCTGTTACCCTCTAGGCTTAGTGTGTTTATCATCAGATAAGATTGTGACCAAAGCGCTGAGCTTATATAGTATTAAAAAATTAGGCAGTTATGAGGACTGTCGGGAGACGTGATAAGTGGAAACATTAAAAATCTACCTGCTTTTTTAATGTTTAACCCCTTGAGCAATAACCTGGCGTTTACGCTAGCTTTCCATTGTTTTCCTATTGTCTCATTTTTATGGGTAATCGACATATTAAATTAGCTCGATGACTTAAGAACGTGTACCAATTCAACTTATAACATGCTTCAATTAATCGAAAATATTTTTAAATTAATCAATAAATAAATCAATCGATTTTATCAATTTATTTTGTAATAATTTACAATAAAATAAAATAGAATAAAATCAAAACAAATTTAAAATAAGCATTTATGGGAAAAATGTTTAGATATGACAATACAAAAATGCCACCACTTAAACGCCATCTTGTACTTGATATACTGTAGTATGGTGATGGCTGATTAATAAGCACTAGTAATGCGAATCTATAAGATTCGAGAATCACTCAACGCGGCTAAAGAAGGGTTTACTTAAAAAAATCAATATCGTGCAATTTATTCATGAAGCGACAATAACAATTATACGAGTATGTTAAATACATTAAAGGTTTAAATTAACAAGATTTTGTAAATCGATAGAAGAAGGTTTGTCGTCAACAGGAAAAGGAAGTTGTTATTACAATGTATCTACATTTCACAAGAAGCTATGTGTTAACCACATCGTACATTGCTCGATGCAAGTAGTTAATATTAACACAAGATAGTAAATCCGACGCGGAGAGAGCATTTACTTTACAGTGGTTTTAGAAAGACTGTGAATCATGAGAAACATTATATACTAAGATGACTTGAACTTTTTGAGCAATACGGAACGAAAAAGAGAATTTTTCCTTAGACATAGTGATGTAATGACCGCGATTAAAGCATATTAAGCACTCAAATTATAATAAATATTAATAACTATTAAAAGATCTATAGCCTCTTTTGTTTTCTTTTTCTATTCAAGAACAATTTTGAAATGTTTGGTTGATCTCAGTATGTGATTTTATTGGCATTGTGTGTTATATCGTTTGATTATTATGCATAGCTGAAGTTTAATAGAAATAATCACACTAAACATTTATTCCGAGGTTTCCAATTTATCCCAAGGACATAGAGTAAAAATATACCTATCCGACAGTTCCTTAGTTATAAGTTTTGATCTAAGACCAATTCGAAATGAATTGCAATGTTTGTTTATTTACAAAATTTTAGTAGTGAATAACGTTTGCAAAAGATATACTTAAATGTAAATATGTTGGGAATTTCGTAATGAAGCAGCTAAGATGACCTTTATAAGTGATGCAATAGCTTAATAGTCCTACGTTAGGCTGGTTATTGCACTTGCAAATCTTGTTGCGATGTCTCCGCACGCCCAAGATCCTACTTTATTTAACGACAAAATCACGAGCTCTGACCACGACTCTGCGGTCTACTCAAATATATTGATAACATAAGATAATCTGGTAGCACATAAATAAAGATACACTTGCGAATTCATTATATTATTTTAATTTCTAATCGAGATTGAGATGTTTAAAACGATAGATTTAATTAATCACAGGTATTAAACCAAAAGTGTGTACGGGATATATGTCTTCTGGAAATCCAGTTTGAATATCAGCGTCTAAAATTTGCAATTTAGCTTCTATAAATATTCTTTTCAAGAGACCATAAGGTCTTGTTACAGATGAATCTTCATTATCATATTCCATTTCACCAGACGTCGTTACGTTTTCTTTAATAACTATCACACCATTACCCGACAAAGAATCTGCGCATCTCTCTAAAAAGGAAATTAAATCGTAGTCATTTAGATGTCCAAGTACCCATTGACACCAGATGACATCGTACTTCTTTTGCGGTTTAAAGTGCTGAAGTCCGATGTTGTACATTGTTCCTAACTTCGCGCTGTCTTTGGATAACAAACGTTTTGCTGTGTTAATGAACTTTTCATTTTGTTCAACCAATTCAACCATTTCAAAGTAAGGAATTAGTAGATATTTTGCAATTCTACCTATGCCTGCACCGCAATCTAAAGCAAGATTGGTACGCGGCGGGTTTTGTCTTGTTAAAATTTTATGTAAGAATGCTTTGGATCCTTTGATGTCGGTGTCAGAAATTTGACCATAACCACCAAGAACTCCATCTATTGTGGCCGGTACATTAGACCAATAGTTTGCAGCCTTTTTGTAAAAATGACTTTCAAACATTTTGACACCGATGTAACGATTATTGCACTTATGACGCGTTTTTTTCACTATTGACACATGATTCCCCGTATTTATTTTTCTTTTTCAATACCCTAAAAATTCATGGCAGTAGAAGTAAATAGGTTAAATTCTTTTTGTTTACGACCATACTTATAATAAGACAACATATATTTTGCCCGTTATTTGGCTCATTGATCATTTATAATCATAAATATATTGCCGAGAATTAGTATATGTTTAAGAGACAGTATATTCCTTAATATATTGACACCTCTTGCTTTTAGAATATCTTTCAAACATAAGAACGTAATACAAACAATATTGTACAACAGCCAGCCGTAAATTGCTGCATAAACAAAGGTTTTAACAGTATATACTATGAAGTAATATATAGAAATATAGACATAAAATATTGAATGGAGTTGACACAAACATGACTACCACTATCTTCCTATCATTCTTGCAATACTTTTACTGAATCATCCAATGTTTTAGAGGTAACCCTCATATACAAGTAGAGCTGCTGATATATTTATTAATTTAAAAAAGTAAATACTTATGCTAATTATAAAACGAATATAGAATAATGATATGGTACTATTAATTTTTTTGAAATTTGTATAAACTTTTGATAGTTATTGTAACTTATTCTCTTTGTTTCAGGCTCTTATCACTGCTGTTAATGATACACGTGAAGAAGATATTCGTGATGCGCTGAAGATACAAACAGAACAGCAATTAGCTCTTGTCCCTCGGGGTCCAAAGGTTGTCAAAGACACTGTTGCATATAACACAACTATTAATATCGATGATACGGTGAGTATACTAGCGCTTATTGAATGTTGATTACATTGGTAAATTGAAAAGACAATATAACTGGTTAACAAAGTTAACTGGTTTTCCAACATATATAAACTAAACATATCTTGTAAGCTTTAAGGGGTGGAAAAATTGTTACTGTTGCCAGTCTGATTGCTTTACTGTGATATTTTTTTAAGCTCAAACAAAAATCATTTTATCTTTTAGCTCAGAACTTTAAGCTTAGGCAAAGTCATTTTGTTAAATTTCACCTCATGGTCTTGCATTTACAAAAGATGAGTGAAGATTTTAAAAGCAAAAGTCGTTTGAAATATAACTATCACAGGAACATGACTAACGTGTCTCTTGAACGGTTCAATGTTCAGTAGCATGATGATACTAAAATCAGGAGTTTTGCAGGAAGAACTACGAGCATTACGTCCAGATGGGACCATTGTGACAGAAACACGGCACACGAAAGAACAAGAACGAGTCTGTGACGAAGAATTATCTAAAGAGGAGGTAAGATTTTTTATTCTATACTAATTAATCTAATCTAATTTTTCTGTTTGGTTAAATTTGATTCCTACAGTCAAGTATTTTGAATTCTTATTAAAAACAATCAAATGTTATCTTCTAATTAATATTTTCAACTTTTCTGCTATATACAATGGCGAGCATTATATTTTCTATTGTTTTTTTATTTATTACCTCCATGAATCAAATTCGCCCAACTTATTATTATTTTACTAATCTTCAGTGCTCCAACAAAATGGCGGCCGCTGTTTAAAGTATTCCAGGTGTGAGATGTTAGAATTCATGCTGTGTCATTATTTTATATACACTACAATTGTACTCAATAACTAAACTACATTACGTAAAAAGTCAGCAAAATTACATAATATAAGAGTCATATACTGCAAATTAATGAATTAAAAATAAGGAGTTACCTACATGACAAAAGAACTGTCATTTCTTTTTTCATTCGATTCTTAATATGAACTACTTCTTTTAAATATAATCCATTTTTTTTGGTAGTTTGTAAAATGATGTTATTGTTGTACCATAGGCCAAGAACTTGGAGAGTGACGAGAGTGTGGTAGTAGAACAAACAGGAGGAACGGAGCGTCGGAAACGTGTCGATTTAGAAACAAGCACGGATCTGATGGCGGGTGGTGTCAGAGTGGCGCATACTGTTCACTCCAAAAATCGATTTGAAGAAGGTAATCGTTGTATTTCGTTAATTCATCCTTTTTGATTTCGTTTTTTTAAATTCGATTTTACTTTGTTGCAAATTAGGAACTGGCCCATGGACCATGTCTGTTGCTAGAGTTGCATTTATATGTGGATGATAGGTAAAAATGTTACTTGTTTTGATCTGTTCGAACGACTTCAATCATTTTTTCCCGTCGTGTAATACTATGTAGAAAACTTAGATTATTATCTATTTATAGTATTTTGTTAAGATTACCCCACAACTAATTATGGTGATCCTATTGATTACGGCTATATCATGGGCAAAAAGTAAAGTAGAATTTACTGAAATATAATTCTTTTATTCTGCAACATTTTCTTCGATACATTGGTCTATTTGAATGTGGAAAAATGTAAAAATAATCTACAAAAGATTTATTTAACTTCTTGTTTTCTGTTAAATAATTATTATTCTATTTATAATTTTATTTTATTCTAAGAATGAAGACCCATTGTGAATATAAATTGAGCATTATTCCTAGGTACTTCTTATGAGTATGAAGTAGAAAATTAAGTTTGTCACATACAAACTATTAAATAGAGTGTTGTTTTGATCACAGTTGAGAGAGAAGGCCAACCAAATATGGATGATGATTGGGACAGCTTGTCAGTGAGAATGCGACGGCAGCGCCGTCTTCGAGCCAACGGTACGTAGTAGTACTACGTTAAATTAATCCTAATTGTAGACGCACACGTTAATTCGAATACGCCGTTAGATGGCGCTTATTCTTTCTTTTTATCAAGTTTACATACGTATAGTAAATATTATACAATTAAATCGCTAGATGGCAGTGTTGCACTATTTATTTTAAACTTGACAGGCGTTGTACTGAGGATTAAGTATAGGGTACATTATAAATTATAACAAATAGCAATGCTCTTAATAAGAATCTACTAAGAGTTATAATCGTAACGCCGCCTTCTAAATAGCATAGCTAAAACCTAGGTATCTATTAGAAACAACGAAGCATTAATATTATTCAATATATTCGTGCACGACCATAATATTATTATTTCATTATAATATTATCATACTCGTATTAATTGCAATAATAGTACCGTGGATAAATTGTTATATGTCTTTGATACTACTGTTGAATGACAAATGAGATGACAATTAGATATTGTTTATGTTAGCAGGATAATGGGTACATGAGAATAATAATAATTTTAATATTTTTAAATTTCATTTATAATTATTTTCACTATTTCTAAAGTTAATCGGTTTAACTTTAGATAAAACTAAACTTCAAGCTATCGTTACCTAAAATTTAAATTGCTAAAAGCACACTCGACTATTAAAAGTTTTGTAAAAATGTTAACTACAACAGTGTGATCGTACGTGAGCTGACACATTTCTTGCCGGCTTTTCTCGACTAGATTGTTTTCCGAACTTGTGGTAGTTTTTTTGACCTTCATAAACGCCTTCTCAGGGCCCAAAATGAATAAAGAATTTTTAATTTTATTCTAACAAATTGAGTTTGTTTTATATCTACAAAATACGTTTGTTGACAACTGGTATGGGGGAGTAAAAATTACTATAATTCTGCTTATGTAATTACTTTCACGACCCCATACAACTTCTAAGGTTGATTATGTGCTACAGTATTTTTAAAATTTACTAGGACCTAAATGTTCTAGAAAATATTACTACTAAACTAAGACGTTTTTTTATGAATAATAGATAGGGAATGAACAGAGCTAAGTCAGTATTCACGTGGCACACCATAAAAGGCAAAGCACTTGTCTGTTCGATTTGTGACCACTATTATGTTAATATTGAATATTTATAGCCGTTAGACGTTGTGCCATTTTAGTACTAACTCGACGGCCTTGGAGTAGCATAACATACTTTAAACATACATCCTAGAATAAATAGGTAAAAGAAAAAAAGATTATATTTTGCAAAAAAAAAAAAATACATTACATAAAATGTACTTATTTTTTTTATCAATGAATCTATTGAATTTTAACTAATTTATAGTAAAGGTATTTAAATCATCGTGTTTTACAGTTGAAACATAAACATTTATTCCTAATTCGAAGGAAAATCTGAAACTACGTTCTATTTGTTCGTCACTAAATTGAATTTAAATGTATATATGCGTATATATGCTGATTTATTATAGGTAGATACAATTTTATTTATTTTCATAGATTCAAAACATGAAATGTTATTTGATAGTGAAAGGTATCGTTAAATTCTCTGTCGTTTACAAGAATAATTCCAAATCAAAATTCATTTATTTTAGTATCGTACTCTTATTTATAAACTTTCCCAATAATTTTAATATTCATTGAATTTGTAGTCTTTGATGTTAATCTAATAAAAATGTTTTAACGTGTTGAATTAAATAAAACTATATACTTTTCCGTTCACCGTTTTCTTTATTTCGATTTCATTAATGTTAACTTGAATTTTTTTTCAATATTTTATGCTTTACTATTTTTTAATTATTTGCAGAAATTTTTCATATACTATAAAATACTTTCACGCATTTGTTTTGTTAAATTCTCAAGAACAGTTTTAGTTCTTTATTCTCCTTCTTTATTAGTCTCGAAGTTCGTGACTATAACAAACTTGCCTTCAACAAATTACTTCGAATCAATTCATTGCTACGTTATTTTTTTATTTACTCCACGACAGTATATGTGTTATCTACTTTACGAACTCGTGTCTTACCTAATCGTCTGGTAGTAAACGTTGCATTCATAAACCATAGATCCGAACACTCCGCAAATGAAACGACGACCGCGTACCATCCTCACCAACCCCGAGAATAAAGTAACGAGAACCCAAGTGAGCTCGCGCCCACACCTGCGTATCCAACGTTCCCGCCGTCGAGAACGCGCCGTTCATCTTTGTATTCAGATTCCTAACTGGGGAAGCTTCTTTAGCCGTCACCAAATGCAATACAATGACACTTTCATGCACTAGCAGCATAACACACATTACACTGCACTCTACACCTACTGCACGTTAGTACATGATTTCTGTACTTGAGATCCGTAGATTACCTTAGCTTGCATAGGTTTAGTTAGGACAAATTCTATTTACGCAAGTCGAGGTCTGTACCACTTTGTTACCCTTGCACGCTAGCGTGAACGCTAGAATGATAGCTATACCACTCTTCCGCGTAAACAAAAGTTAAGTGAAGCTTTCAAGGCCCTTCTGGTCACCAACATTTAGTCAGTTCGGAAACATAGAGGTTGTATAACATGCCCGAAAAAGTTCAACACTTTCCTGGACAGTCATACAGAGCTCTTTAATAACGTTTGATATTTTTTAGAATGGAGTCCCAAGTCCTCAGAGCCCTCCAAGATATCCGAAGTAGTTTATGCCAGTTTTCAAAATCTTCGAGATTGTTGAAATCTTGCTGAATGCTGAATAAGTTTGATACGTTAAATGTGGTTAGCCATTTATAAAATGTTTTGAAAAAATTGCCAAAAAACTTAGACTTACTGAATAAATTAATACCTTTTCGTACGCTCAATATTTTGGGCTCTGTATTATTTTTTTATTAATAACTAGACATTTGATCTCATGTAATTGTATAACATTCTGTTACTGAGAATTACTTAGTGTATAAACAAATAGAGTGCGGAAAACTATAATAGTTTCTGATTAATTTTTAGGCCAAGGTTAATTGGAATTTCACGTTTTTATTCAAGGTCTATTAATTTATGGTGCGCCAATAATAGTGGGACGATATTAATTACTAAACTTTTAAGGTGACTATCAAAACAAATATAAATATGTTATTTATGAACTAACAATATGTCGATGGAAAGAAATCAAAGACAAAAATATTTTTGTCTTGAGAATATTTTATTAATCTAGGACCTTATTTAATGTGTCGAGTAGTACACATAAAAATAAGACAATAGGAAAACAATAGAAAGCTGGCGTAAACGCCAGGTAAGTGCTCAAGGGTTTAATTATATATAAATGTATTATTATGTATGTATGTAATAATTCGACTTGTTTTATTTTATGTAGTGTATTGTTTGAAATTCAAAGCGTTTATTTAATGTATATTGTATAGTTTCCAACTGTTTGGGTAAATAGCTGACGTTGTTGTTGCAGCGTCATGTATCCAAGACAACAATGAAGTACATAGCTACTTATTTTTGCAATAAAACATTTTTTTTACTAAACTGCGTTATTATGAAATGATGTTGATATTATTAACGTTGTCCTAAGTTTATAAAGAACTTTATAATTATGTCTATTTGCGCAAACGTAAGCCATATATGTTTACGGCGCATCGTTATTGTTAGGCGTCGTGGGTGAGAGCTGGCACGCGGCAATCGGCATGCCTAAATGTGGTTAACGAACTAACGAGGTATACACAAATTCTCGTATTATGAGTGTTTATAAAAATGTTTATTTATATCGAGATCTAATCTATACTAATAAATAAAATTGAAATGTCTGTTTGTAATGTCAAAATATTTTTTTTGTCTAAATATGTACGACACCAATACCAAAAATATAATTTATTAATTTTTTGTGTCTGTCTGTTGGTTCCGGGTAATCTCCGTAACGATTGTACCGATTTTTACGAGACTTTTTTTGGTAGATAGCTGAAGTTACTTCGCGTAAGTTAGGGTACTTTTGATACATTCATAACGTCACGCCATAAGGTTAGGCAGAGACCACATCCATCCACTTGCTACGATCCTGACACACTTTTTTCGCTTCTTGTACTTTCATAAGCACCTTCATACATGCTCCTCGGTTACGGGTACACTCCCATGCTCCTGGCCTTTCTCTAGAACGTCTTCAATCTGATCGAGATACATTCGCCCAGGACGACCCTTTTTTTTTTTTTTTTTTACGACTGGGGGAAATGCATTTACGCACTAACCAGCTTGCCCTGTCGCACTCACCTTTTAAATTTGTTGCGTCAATCTTCTTTCATCCATCCTTTCTACATTTCCATACCAATTAAGCATCCCTTTATCTATAACCGTTGCCCCCAAGTACACTAACTCTTCCACTTGTTCCACTCGTTCACTATCAATCAAAACTACAAATTCTGTCACACTTTCTTCTTTTTCAAAAACCATTACTTTCGTTTTACCCTAACATCACTTTCATTCCTTTCTTTGTTACGGCTATTTCCAAAATACTAACCATCGCTTGCAACTTTTCCGTCGATGATGCCAGTATAATCTAATTATTAGCATATAGGAGGCATTTGACAGTCGGACCATTCATTTTAACTCCATGGTCACTCTCTTGCAAGTCTTTCAAGCAATTGTCTATTTACGGATTAAACAGCCATGGCGACGAAACACATCCCTGTCTATAACAACTTTATCGATGCTAAACCAGTCTGTGTAGGCTCCGTTAATCATGACACAAGCACTAGAACTCTTGTAGAGTGACCTCAGTGCTTGTATCAAGTTGTCACTCTCCCTGTACGTAGACAACGTCGCCCACAAATTATTCCTCACCAGACTATCATAAGCCTTTTCCAAGACTACGAAAGCGCAATAGACCTTTTGACTGTAAGTAAAAAAAATCGACTATGGCTCGTAAGGAAAAGGCTTGATCCATACATCCTATCCCTCTCCTGAATCCCGCTTGTACATCCCACATCTTCTTTTTCATATCATTCATCAATCTTTTAACCAAAACTTTTGTATACAGTTTGCCGATGGTGTTGAGTAGGCTAATACCCCTGTAGTTTTTACAGTCTTGCTGCGACCCTTTTTCTTTATAAAGTGGAACGATAACGGTCTTGCACAAATCTTCTGGTACATTGCCGCTTTTCCAGCACAGATTGAAAAGGCAGTACAAACTAGCAACTACGCCCTGTCCAGCCTTCATCATTTCGACCGTAACTCTGTCATACCCTGCAGCCTTACCCAACTTCATATCCTTTAACGCTTTCACAATCTCTTCCATATTAATATCACCTGCATTCCATCCCTCGTTTTTATCAACGGATGATGCCAACGGAGCTTGTCCATCATCCTATTCAAACAAACTTTCAAAATATTCCTTCCATCTCTTTAAAATACATTCCTCCCCTCTACTTCCATACTACCATACTTCCACCCTGGTTTCTGATTTTTCTAGCTGCGAGGTTATATTTTCGAAAATAATTAGGTTTCCGCTTCAAAAAATGAATATTACAATAAAAAATTTAACAAAATCGGATCAATACACAGTTCTTCGAGCAAGTCCTTTGATTTATCAGGATTTTTTTTACTTTATCTTAGTACTAAAAAAATTTCAGGAATATAATTAGTGTATCGTATAAAAATTAAAACACACAGGTAGTACTATATAAGTACGGGACCGTTCAAGGCTACGTAAGCATAAATGAATAAGGAGGAGGATTAGTAATGAGGGGTTATATTGCTTTGCTTATATTTGATGACATAAGAGGCTGAATGGCAATTACACAAGTAATATTTACTTATAACTTTTATTTTTTTTAATTATACCGCTGTTTACGTCATAATTAAGACTTAAGAGTCTAGTTTCTCAACGTGGGCGATTATGCCCCTTCGTGGAAGTAGAAGACGCAGAGAAAATTAGGTGTCATTGAGATAACGCTGAGGGCTGAGGGTGAGCAAATTAAAATTATAATCTAGAAAGCAAAAAAATTATGATGGGGACTCTAAAAAAAAAAACGATTTTTCAAACTGGGTGGTGAGCAATATAAGTTGAGAAAATGTGATTAAGAGCTTACTTATGCTGGACAACGGCGAGGGAGGGGTTTCAAAAATGTTCAAAATTTTTCTTACGCAATACTATCGTATATTTCATGATGAATTCTTACATTTCCCTAAAGTAGGCTGTTAATTTTTTGTCAACTTTACCTATACAACTGTTAGTCCATAGATTATTTTTACTATTAATAGATTTTTGCGAGAGATTTTTTGTATAATTGCACAGATTTTTGAAAATTAATTATTTTTATTTTATAATTAAATTATAATAACTTTTGTCCTGAATTTGATATCATTTTTTAATTTTCATACAGTGCTTTAACAAAATCATGGCTCTGTTTTAAGATTTTCCAGTGAATTTATTTTCCGTGTTTTTATTTCATGTACTTGATCAACGTAAAATATATTCAGTATAATATAAAATACAGTAATTTTGCTAGCAAAAAATAAAAATCCCTACATTATTGGTAGCCAAAAACTCCCACATGTTTTTTTATCAGTAATATATTGGTATAATAAATTAAGGCCACTATTATTATTGTATGTGTAGAAGGAAAAAATAACATAATATAATTAATTATAGAACATTTGGAATTTCTGTCTAAAAACCCAATCTTTAAAGATTTTGCTCGATAATAGAATTAAAAAGATAAGATGTCAAATTTTAGCTATAAATTTTAATAAATTATGATTATCATATTGTTTTACAGTATTCATTTTATGTTTAAATCTTCATTTACAATGCGCTTATAAGATTTATTAGTTTAGCGCAAAATTAAGATTAATAATTGTTGTTTTTTATATATTCATACATAATAATTTTAAAATAAAGGTCTATCAAAGTTTTAAAATATCACTAGATCTTAACATCGCCCACATCTGGTTTACCAACTTTCCCCAACAAAGCATGAGAGGCATTGTTTACCGAGCAATTAAGCTGTTTGTGAACACACGTACTGGGCTTAAAGGAGCAGTAAAGTGGTCAATTTGATGTCGCATGTCCATCAATCGGCCGCATATGGGTGCTTGTTGAGCCTACGCATGGTTACCGAGGCCAGGCGTAGCATTTAGTGATAGAGTACTGATCATATAGAAGTGAACATTTGTAAAAGATTTACTGAAGTAGGTAATGAAATTTGAAATTCGTCAGACATGGCTGTTAGGGCGAAAAAAGGTGTCAACGTCAATGGCTAATCGTAGTACCTAGAATCTAAATTCTAGAACGTCAAGCCTATTGGTACTAAGTATTTTTTTTATAATTAGCGTACATAACGAATAAATACCTTACAAAAACCCAAGGAAGAGAGGGATGGGCTGGTGATTGAGTAAGAGGGGGGGATAATTAACCCCCCAGAGGGAAAATAATGGAGGGGTCCATTTCAGAACTGCCGCTGGGGCGAACGCGGAGTATGCTTTGCAATCCCGTGTCGTCCAAGTAAGGTGGTGGTAGGGTTTTAGTGGGTATTCCCGACGCTTCACCCCGGGTGAGTCCCACAGACCCCTCTTGCATCTCTAATCCGCGAGATACTCTCCCGGATTAGAGATGCAAGACGGAATGCGTAAAGAGATTTCCCACAAAAAAGGGTAAATTCTAAAATGTCACAAAAAAATTAAAACGAAGGTTCGTTATTGTGTTGGAATACTGAAGATTATAAAAATAACACGAGGTTGACCATAAAGCACAACTATCCATTGGTGTAATAATTGAAATAAAAAATTGCATAACATATATTTATGGTAAATCCAGGATCAAATCCGCTTCATTGGTAACTTGGTAACCGTCTAACCCAAGATTCGTACCACCGTATTGTGCTAGTTACCATTTTTAAGTTAAGTGTCTTATACGTACGCCGTAAAGCCAAGGTGAAAGGTCCTTCAGTCAACAGAGCTAGTCGGTTAAAAAATAAGCGAAAGCCGATGATAAAACTTAAAGAATAAACATTAACAAGAAAAAATCGATATGCAAAACAGTGCCGCTTCTACGAATGATATCGCCTCTACGTAACAATGGCTTGAATTTACCATGATACACATCGCGATTTCAATGAAAATGATTCATTCTGATGTCGATTCATGAATTGAACAGCGCATTTATAATGTCAGTCATCATTCCTACATCATGCACTTGCATCAATCTATTTACATGTTATCCCATTTTTAAGTGTATTTTACTAGGATATTTTAATAGTTTTTTTTGGGAAAAAATTGTTGTTCTTTACTATACATTTGTAAGTATTTTATTACTTTTAACAACTATTAATACTCTACTACACATAAGCAAAGGTATTTTACTACATTCGAAATCTGAAAATACTTTGGCAGTAGATACCAGATTCTGATATCATTATTTATACTATAGTGTAAACTTAGTAGCGTTTTTGAGTAATAAAAATGTCCATAAATTCATAAATGTAAGTATTAATAAATAGTATTTACATATAATATAGAATGTACTCAAACTATATGGAGTATTTTTCGGTTACCCATTTAGTTTTATTTTCATATAGTCTTAAACGATGTATCCTAACATTCTGCTCGGAATTTCTGGTATCACGATTCATCCGAAACGACTGCAATCAGATCGTAAGAAACAGAATGTAGAAAAGCTTAAATGAAAATTCTACATGACCCATCATAAGGCCTGTTGTGTTGTATATATCTGAATATAAAGTAACTAAAGAGACGCATGAAAGAAGAGTGCGTGTAGCAGAGATACGAATGAAGATGTGTGTATAAAAGATGTAAATGTTGAGATGACAGCTGACAGAACAGATGTTGTGCCAACTCTATTAAATGTATTAGAAGATAAAGAATGTGACATAGGAAGTTATGAAAAGTAACTGTTTAATATACTGTTTATTATGGTTTTCGTAATATTGAAGTTAGTAGGTCGTGTAAACTCTGTTCCGTTGCGAAGTTCACCCCGGCTCTGTCGTCTATGATGGCGTAATGTTGTCAAACTTGCATTAACACTGTTCTAAGTGTCTGGTATAGTATTATTGAGTTTTCCTTTGCGTAAAAAATCCATAAATGTTGTAACTTTATCAAAATGTTTCCACAAAACGATACTGCCTCACAGCTTATTGTCTAAATAAAAAAAATAGTAATGATTTCGTCGGTTGAGTAATATTTTTTTATTATTGTATTAATAAGGTGCTTTCAGAAATTTTAGAATACCATATCTAATGTATTTCACGTCCTTACTTATAATTATCAAGTTCTGAAAACATATGTATGTAGGTCAACTAAGTGCATTTATATATATATATATATATATATATATATATATATATATATATATATATATATATATTATTATCAATCATGAATAATTTTAATTTCTTTTTAAACTTTTCGTATGAAACGAGAAATAATATTACCTATATAAATCGCATAAGGTACTATTTGAATTAGTATTCGAGGGAGCAATATTTTTTTGTAGTTTATATTTTAAATCCATTACAACCTGTCTCTGACAATATTAAACCTGTCTCAGTTTCAGTTACTTACGCCCTTATCTGGCTATCATTTGGCTGCTTTGCTCTAGATTAAAATAATATTCAGCAAAATACCTACGGAAAATAATATAATTTTATTATTCGATTTACAAATGGTTTAGTCAACACGTAGCCTGTCTAGCGATAGTTAAATAAAGATGTCTCGAGTTCGCATCGAATTGACCTTCAGTAATTTGACAAACTTATTGACTGAACGATTACGCCATGACGCGGACGTGTGTGCGAGAGAGGGCAAAGCGATGCCACCATTCAACATAGAGTTCGGGGCGCGCGCACTCGTTTTATACACCGGCCCTCATTCATCGCGCTTCTGTTTACAGATCACGACAAGGACTACGCGAAGCGGCCGCTCGACTTCGATATCGAAGAAGAAACACGTAAAAAAGAAACATCCAAGTGGCTAGAGAGCCATTTCGGCAGCGATTCTCGCTCGTCGCACGATTCCATCGGCGAGGAAATAGGACGTCGACCGGAACCTGGCTTCTATAAAAACAAACTCGACGACGAAGGTTACTACGGCAAAACATCTTCAGGACCTCCTCCACCAGTGTACGGAGATAGAGTTCTCCGCAAAACGAAATCATCTACACCGTCCGATGAGAGGGGCTCCACCTGTAAATAATACGGGTGGCTATTTCAAAGGGATCGCAGATTGGTCGCAACGGAGAGCCACTAAACCGAGAATGCCAGAACCTAGGAGTTCTTCTCCGTCTCCACCGACTATTCGATCTCCATACGCTAGTAATGACAGATTAAACGGATCTTCACCAAGACATGTATATGGGAAACGAGATTCACCGCAAGGTAGATTGTCACCGTCTGGACGTCGTCATCCACCATCACGAGACGATTCTGCATATGTATCTTCTTCAACTATGCATAGTCCCCCGCGTGGTTCTCCATTCCGTCCACTTGAAACAGATCGCCTGTACCGCGAGCCCTCAATTGAGGATGATTACCGCCCGATAGCGCCCGATCGAAAACGCCAATCAAAACCACGCATATCTGAAGATCACCGCTACGACAGTGGATACAGAAGCTCTTCCCGAAATGAAACTTCAGGCCCATCTCGTGACGGTCGTGAAGAAGGTACAGTTGAGCCGCCACCTGATTATTCACCGCCTCGGGAACGGCGTGAGAGTTTAGACAGAGACCGAACTCCTCCGCGAAGAAGAGAACGCGATGAGCGGAAGCAGAATCAGAAAACACGTTTCGCTGACAACGGGCGACGACCGTCACCGGCTCGGAAATCAGTTGGAACAGCAATTGGGAACTCTATAAGGAAATTAGTAGGCAAGATTCGTTCGGCATCATCAGAGCGGCGGGGAAAATGGCGAAATTCGCGGACGCCGTCTCCAGAGCACTCTTCACGGACATACAAACAGTACGGCGGTGAGCTGGCGCCGCCCACTGGACCTCCGCATCGTTATTACCTTGGGGAGGACCCTTTCGCGCCCAGCATCTACGGGCGTGAACACAAGTACGAGGGCAGTGCGAGACGCAACGTCGGAAACGACACGCGTGACCACCGCGACAGGTATGTTAATATATTATCAATTATTAACAAATAAATTAAATGTGCTTCTTAATTTTAACAACTCCAACACAATATTATTCCCGTCATATTTTATTATGCCCCTACATAATAAAACATTTAGTAATGACATTGATATTGTAAATCTTAAGGAAGATCTAAATCATTGATCCTCATGTGACGATGTGATTTATTATTATTCAATAAAAACAAAATTAATAATATTGGCTTCGAATACTATTTTGGTTTGTCACAATATTTTAGGCCTCCCAAAGACGTTATATTAACTAAGAATTTATGAAATATTTAATAGCGTATTAAGACGTAATAAAGTCTCTTATTAGAGACCTTAAATAGAATGTTGTCCTACAACAGATTCCAGTGTTCGCCCACAACGGTGGACGTCAAACATAAAATTTAATAATGTGTCTATAATCTATTATCATAATGTTACGGCCATCGGTGGAACAATAATATGATGTGCGTGGGTTGAAAGAACTAGATTTGCATGTTACACTCCTAACAGAATGTAGACAAGCTGAGCAAAACATAGAATTTATTATTAATTTAATAATAATCAAAGTAACTTGTCAAGCCAATCGTAATATGGAATACGAATCCTGCGCCTCATAATACTAAACCTCTTAACAATAAAAGTACGTATTGAATAGTTGCCTAAATAAAAAATTGTTTTTATTCTACTTTGTTAAATAACAAACAATAGTAAGTAGTATGAAGTTGTTTTCACGATTTCGAATGTCTTTGAATATTCATTTGAATAACAACCACACAATTCTGAAAATGACTATACTATAACAGTTAAAATGATTTCATATTACGTGCTTGTTTGTAGTTCATCCAGTTTCTACGATTCTTTCCCAAGTTACTAGTAATTTAATATTACTCATTCGAATTTCCCAAATTTAGTAGCGGGTTTAAAAATTACAAAAAAAACAATCAGATAAATGCTGTAAAGATAAGGAAGACAAGAGTAGATTTTAAAATACATTTACCGACTGGCATACTAATTAATCGTATTCTAAAGTTTTAAAAGCAGATACACACAATTACATAATGTTAAGTAGGAAGTAACATTATTTGGCGTTTTATCAGGAAGAAAGTAAGAAGTAGTCTATGTAGAGTTTAGTTATTTTTAGTTTTAAAATATTTTTAAAGTTTATGTAAAGATTATTTGATGTTATGATTGTAAAAAAAGGTTCTTTATGAAGACAGGCAGTTGTTGAAAACCAGTGACAATATTTTTGTGGATAGATTGTGATCCTATTAGTCGGATTTATAGAAAAATGAGATATATGCGCATATGAGTTTTATTAGAGAATAAGGTATTCATTTCATTTCACCACTTAAATCTATTATGCTTAACTCATAAAAACATAACAAAAAGTTAACGATTCCTACAAAATTCATTAAAAGGTAAATGTAAGAATTTTAAGATTCTTTTAACGCATGATTTATTTTATTCAATAATGTCAATGTCATGCCGCTGTAATGGCCGTTTAATTTATACGTACTTTGTAAACAATGTCAGACGAGTAAGTATTGAAGTTGACAGAGAAAACAACTTCAATAAAATCAACGTTCCGGCATATCATGCCTTTTTAGAATGTTGCCGTCCATATAATTACTTAAAATGGTTATGTAAGAATTTATTTGCAAAATAAACCCTTATTTATACCGTATGATGATTCATCGTATTTGCAGAATGTAACGCGGTATATGCTTTATAAAGAAATATGGTCTACAATGGCAATATGACTCATTACTGGTAATGTTCATAATACATAAACAGGTGTATATGGATATACCGTTTTGTTGGAGGTTGGCTGATGCAAATAAGTTTGATATATTTACTACGCCTGCGAATTGTGACAGATCTGTTTGCTTCCGTAAAATATCTTTTAAATATCCTGGCTGGCTGCTTTAATATTAAATGTCGCGTATTATCTTCTTCGGAATAGCTAAAAAAAAATTTCATGTAAATTTAATCCAGAATTGTTGTTTATTTTGTAATATTTTATTTTAAACTTACACTTTTTTCTACACCGTTGATTTATCGCCAAAAATAATAATTTTTACATATAAAATGAATTAAACTGTTTTTAAGTAAATTATTATTTTTTATTACGGTGTACTACAATTACGTTCATAAAATTAGAAAAAAATATTAACATTAAATTAAATATGGTTATTAACAGTGCTTATTTAAATGTACAAATTCTATGGGAAGCAATATATGTATTGCTTCTTAAACGGTTATTACAGCGGCAAGACATTGAAATTATTGAATAAAATAAATCATGCGTTAAAAGAATCTTACAATTATTTAAATTTAATAGTTGTTATGAATTTTGTAGGAATTGTTAACTTTTTGTTATGTTTTTGTAAATTAAGCGTAATAGATTTAAATGATGAAATGAATACCATATTCTCTAATAAAACTCCTGTGCGCATGTACCTAATTTTCCTATAAATTCCATTAATAGGATCATATTATACAGCAAGGTTTCAGATAACAATATTTATGTAAAATTCGATACTGTTTTTATTTATTCCTGATTATAATAAAAAATACAAATCGTTAGCCATTATTGACAAAAACCTTCTTTCTTGAAATCCAAAAATGAACAGATTTGAAATTACCCATTTAAAACATGTTAGAGGGATTACAAATAATGGAAAAATCAACAGTTTTTTTGTTTTTCACGCCTAAGTAACTAAGAGATAAATAATCATGATATGAGGGTTCTTTTTGATGATTTTACCTTACTATTTAGTATATAGTATTAATTATTATTACTATTTAATAATTACTAATTATGAGTAAATTCCAAAAATCACTGGTACCAGTTAGGACTAGAAATTCTAGATTTTGAATGTAAAGTCTCTTAATAATCGATTAGTTTTAAGGTATTAATATTTTAATAATAGCATATTCTGGAGTAAAGGTGTTTTATAGTTAAATAGTCTGATGTTCTCAATATTTATTATACTATCTATGCCCGCGACTTCATTAAATAATCCATTGGGCTAAATTTTTCATCTAAACCATTCTGGAATCCTCAGGAATAGACAAAAAATTTCACTACAATCTGTTCAGCCGTTTAGGAGAAGTTTAGTCACATATACACGCACAGAAGATTTATGTTTAATAAGATTAGTTATACCAACAAGTTATAATCGAGCAAGTGAAACTAGTTTCACTTAATGTTAACAAAGTTCATACTTCGTTATAGTAACAAAAAGGACTCCTCTTTCAATCCATCCCTTCTAACGAAAGATAATCACTGCTGGGCATAAGTCTCTCCCAAAGATCTCCACATCGACCCTATCCAGATATCCTCTTTAGATCTATTTATTTGAATAATTTACATATTATTGACATCTCAACTTCTGTATAGCAAAATATGAATTACTTGGGCCTTATTTATATTTAATAAAAAGAGTAATAGAAAATTCAATTTATTTCTTTTTCTTTTCAGGGGACAGTTTTCGAGTACGTTAGGTCGTTTCAGTCACTCGACCAGTCGACTGAATCCGAACAGCGGGCCCGAAGAAGATTATGCGCGCAGCACTCAGACTTTACCGCGTAAACTACACGAACGTAAAGAGAAAACAAACGAGAAATCAAATTCAAATAAATACTTGCAACGGATCACACCCAATAAACGATCAACGAGTGCCGTTAACGTATCAAACAACGTAACAGCATCACCAGACGGCAAAATTAACGGATATCCACCGGGACCAGCTAAACCTGCAAGGACGTATAAAGCTCTAAGCCGAAGCAAGAGTTTCGCTATGGGAGCACCTGAACAACAAACCCATTCGCGATATGTCTCGACTATGAACAGAAACTATTCGACCATGTATAAATCAAATCCTCATCTGAGTAGACTCGATGAAGCTCCAGAACAATTAAAAAGTCCAGGAATAGTTTCCATTATTAATCGCAGCCAGCGAGATCTAGCTGATGCCGTCTCACGTGAAACCGAAAGAAGGAAAGAGAAAGATGGACTTTTCGGAGCACGTTATGGTAAAACTGCACCGGCAAGCAACGGCCATGTCAATGGCTCAAGCAAATCTTTTGAAGACACTGATAAGAAGAGAATTTTCCTTAAAGGTCTTCGTGAGCGAGCACCGGAATTATATCAAACCATACACGCTGATGAGGAATCTGATGGAAGCAGATTATCTTCCCGGTACACGCCGTCGCCGCATTACAAAGAACGTTTGTCAGAAGAACGTGTAACAAAAACACCACTGTATAAAGTCGATTCTTTAAATAGAGAAACTAGTCCATTCGTATCTCGATTGGAAACGAAATTGAAAACGCCAGCTATTAGGAGAGGTAGTAATAGCAGTGATAATTACTCGGAAACATATAGATATACTACGCGGTCCGGTGATCCCGAGCGTCCTAGTGTAACTGACACTGTCGAAACAGTTAGCAAGAAAATTGTACCATCCAGAGACGGTCGCTCGAAGGAGATTATTGAATCGAGAGAAATAAATTCCGTAACCAAAAGCAGGGCGTATAAGGAACCTTTACCTTCTGTGAAATATATCGAAAACGGAACTCGTAACTCGCCCTTTGGTTACGAAGCTAAAAATGGACCATACATTGAAAGAAAGTCTAGCAATTATAAAGTAATAGAGAAAATAAGAGATTATTAGTAACAATTCAATGCGATAGAAATTAATATTAATAAAAAAATATTGTAATCGTCATAAATGCCATATGGAATATTATTATACTGATTTAAAGTCATATCAGACTGATATTACGAAACATTTTAGATAATAGGATGTCGTTTTAAAATATAATTCCATATAAATTAATAAGCTGTTATTTTTTTATCAAAACGCTTCTAGTTATGTTGTAAAAAGTCAATGGAGCTTTACTAATTATATTTAACATTGGAATATATCCGTCCATTCGAATAAACATTTAAAAACATTTCGGGTATCTAGTAATCTTATGTGAATAGTTTTATATTATGTAAACAATAATTAAATAATAATATAGCGACGTAAGATTTTGTATTAAAATGTATCAATAAAAAATATAATGTGTTAATTTACACTAATATTTTGTTTTTATCATCCTCGTACCCTTAGATAAAGAGATAAATAGAAAAAACATGTGAGTAGGTTTACATTCTGTAGACGTGAAACGTTCTTTTGAAGTAAATTATAATTAGTAACCGTCCACCGTCAGCATTGTGTATTGTATTCTCTCATTTTCTCGCACTAACGTGCATACGTTACGCTCATAACGTACACTTAACAGTCATGAAGATATTTTTCCTTTTAATGTCGGTTTTTCGTTTCATCATCGAGTTACAAATGAAAAAGGGGTTAAAAAAGTTTTAACTTAGAAAATGTAAAATATTTGCCTTGTTTTATTGGGAAACCTAGCATTCTTAAATTCTAATGAATAGTGTGAATTCTACTATTATAACAAAATCATTTGAAGTAAAACACTCTTTTTATTTTTAAAGTTGAAAGATAACCCGTTGTCAAAAAACTAGACGTGTATTTAACGTAGCTGCATTGAAAAACAGAGCACCCGGGCAATACTATCTTTGAGCTCTGCGTCAAATGAAATCGTACCAATAGATTAACAATAGAAAGAAGTTATGGCATATTCTTTGTTATTATAGTTAGTTTAGCTTATTTATGTTTTGTAACCGACTTCAAGAAGGAAGAGGTTATCAATTCCTCTGACGGTTTTTTTTATGTTTGTTACTCGATTTCTCTGTTGTTTGTGGAAGAATTTGCAAATTTTTGTTTAATCGAAAGAGAACACTACCGAGGTGGTCCAATTTCCACCAAATCGGGATCTGATCAGGGAAATTGAGAAAACCCTCGAATACTATAGACACCTACACGTGATTCATATGATCGTTTCCAAAGCTATGAAGTAGGTTTCACAGCTATACCTGAAAGTACATACGTAAACTAAAAAGTAGAAAAAAAACTTTTTTTATTAAAAACAAAACCGACTTCAAAAAGAGTATACTATAAAAATGCATCAAAAAGTCAATAAGTAATTACTTAATTAATCTGGTTCGATAATTTTGGACTCGGTACCAGCTACCTATCACAATAACGTCTTATTTGGGTGCTGATACATGTTTGAACTTCAGAATACGCGGTATGGACAAAAAGTTTCCTAGCCTGTTCCATCGGACGAATTATTCTACCTACTACACATCATCGTCTTCTTTATCTTGTCCTACATTAAGTAGGATTGAAACAACATGTTTTCAGTCAGCTGTTATCTCGACATTCTTACTTTGTATACACCTATCATTTTTCACACACACCCCTCCATGTCTAGTTCATTCGACCCTCGATCACGACATCTATCTACCTTTTTCATGTATACTAATAATAAAATAAATTGTAACTTTCACGTGTCTGTAGATTTTCGATTTTTGTAAAAAGAATTATTACAAGGGGCTAAAAATAAGTAATTAAACACATTTCTGTCATTTTTAGAAATGTCTGTCTGTCTTTCTGTCTGTGCAGGCATCAATTAGAAAGTGCTAGGTATATTTTATACAGATAATTATAAAGCATATTCCGGGGTAACATCAAAACTTTATTTCATTAAAATCGGTCTACTATATCAAAAGTTATAGTAATTTGAATGACAGTGGCGACTTTAGTGTGAAAGAAGAGTTTTTAAGCAAATGCGTTTTATTCACCGGTTTTAGTCTTATTCAAGAACAAAAAATTGATGGATAGATTGAAATTGAGCACAATGACAAAATAATAATGTAAAATATATGTATAGTATATAAATAATAAATATCTAAGACATAGTAAATAAGAAAACAATATTTTGATATTCAATTTTAGTCGTTGTATTATGGAGTAATTTTTTGGAAGTAGTAAACTGAATTTCGTCCTTCAGGTGTTTCTTTAAATTAGAAATCTGTTTAGTTCTCGTTGAATCTCTTTCTTCAATGGAGCGAGGATTTAATATTTCATTTTAAAATACTGACTAGATAAAGTGACTAAAGAAAATTTTTAACCACAAATACAGGAACTTTGTCGTGGTGTTAAAAATTGTTAAAAAGAAGTTTTTATCAGACTTACTTTAAGATGAGAATTAAAACAATTTCTTATACATAATAAAATTCTTAGGCACACATTTTCTTTTATTACAGCGTATCCTAATATGAAAGTTTTTATTTCGCATTATCGGAAGCCTTATAAGTACATTAGAGGCAATTAACTATAGAGTGTCTATTATTGGTGTGCCAATATTTGGGAATCAATATAACAATTTGCTCCAAATAGAATATGCTGGCTGGATAACCTCAAAACAGCCCTTCAAGACATTCTTAAAGATGACACTTGTAAGAATAGAGCTAAAGAATTAACCGCTTGATAGACCATTGATTGCGTTAGATACGGCTATGTTATGAATTTAATACGTAATAAGAAATCGTGGAGCTAATTATACGAAAAATCCAGCGGTAGGATTAAATTTGTTTGCGTACATGTTTGTCTACAATTACAAGTTCATGAATTTATAACGTTTTCAATTCATATAGTTTTATTTGTACAAGTAAAGATGATAAGAAAATGTATTAGGTCTATTAAGTTTAATAGAATCTATAAATTAAAGTATTCATTAAATACATTAAAAGTAATAAGTGTAAAAAGCGCCATCTAGTGATATATAAACAACAAAAAACGTATGCTTCGGCTTACATGAACGCGTTATTATTAGTTTAAAAAAAATGTATAGAGATGTCGCATAATGCGAGTAATCTATCCACTAGAAATGTAATTTAAGAAAATTATTAAAAATCATAATTAATTGTCAGTTTATACATATATTTTATTTAAGTCTTTTTGGTACGTAACGTGTTGAATATTATGCTTTTTGCATATAAGTAAACTTCTAAACAAGTTCTTAGTTTACTAAAATTTTCGCATATCAATTACTAGAATGTACACAAAAAGTGGTTTAAATCGTGATATATATTAGCGTGCAGAATTTCTGAAGTTTCCGCACTAATAGAGACTTTTATTATATATTCCTATTAGATTAAAAACTTGTAGTTAAATGTCTTGTTATTGTTTTTAAAATATTTTATGGTTTAAATATTTTTACTAATTAGTAACATCGTATTAAAATTACCTTTTGTTTTTCTATATTTGTTATCAAGTAATACTAAACTTAATACTCTACTTAATAATACTGATCTTATTCAGTGTCTTGTAACTTATTTTTCCTAACTAGTTAACGCTGTTGACCCGAAGGGCCTTTACAGCTTCTCCGTGACTTTGGGGGGAAGTGCTGAAGGCATTCAGCCGCAAAAAGGTAACTAGCACAAGGATTTTTTATTTTTTTTTTTTATAATGCACAGCACAGTGAATGCACTGGAAAGTACAGTACAATCCAAAACAACGGCGACTGACACTGAACAGAAATCACAGCCAGTCACCGCTGTCATGCTGGCCTGCTTAAATACCTCTTCACGCCTCTTTTGAACGACCCAATATCATATGAAGGAGGGAACACGCTGACAGGAAGGGTTATCAAAGTGGTACGGACCTCGATTTGTAGCTTAGCTGAATGTAACAAAATTACGTGGAATTTTAAACCTAGCTACATTTGTGTCATATTAAATGCCCTGGTAATAAGAAGTACTTATAGTACTGCCTATGTAGGAAATATACGATCAAAACAATTAAGAAATAATATTAATATTTACATTGTTTTAACCCTTTGTTCCTTTACATCCTCGTTATTATATCGGATATCACTAATTGTCATACTAAATAATAAACCTTTTGTTAAATTTAGGAAACAATAGTACGGGATACATGAGGATGTTAAATTATACTCAAGGAAATACAAATTATCAAACCTTTGACTATTGTTATTATTATTTATTTGGTAATTTCATAGGCTTTCTTATACCGTGCCGATTGTTGTGAATACTATGAAATCGGTAGATTACCGATGGTTTTAAAAATAATATATCGAGTTTGAACCATATATTCTTGAACCAGTGGTAGTGTTTTGACGGTTCTAATCGTAACATCAACATCATTATCATTTGCCAACCGATAGACGTTCACTATTGGACATAAGTATCTCCCAATAAGGGAGGGATTGCCATAATCGACTCACTTGGCAGGCGGGTTGGCGGTCGCAGTCAGGTGTTAGTGGTACTCAGAGGATGCTGCTGCCCATCCCCTCGTTTATCGTTTAGTCGCCTTTAACGACACCCACTGGAAGATGTAGGGTAGTACCATTCTTAGCTGACAATCGTATAATTAACCGCAGTAAAGTGTTTTTGATATCTTAGATATATCATTTATTTAATCTATTATTGCAATCGTTTTTAACGGATTTACTCACAAAGACACCCCTGTCTTTCCCAGATGTCATTATCATTCCATTAATTATCGGCTGTATGTTAACCTTTTGTAATTAAGACTTGCTTGACATGGTGCCAGAGCTTATTATGTTACATAAAAAGCTTTTATTAGTCTTACTAAGTCTAAAAAATTGCTGGGCTATAAATTTTTGTTTATTCCTCTTAATAAAATTATGCCAGTCTTTTACTAAATCAAGTTTGTTAAAAAATTTTGAGAATGTGCATTAAATTATAAAGGTGGGTTGGAACTTGGGAGGGTAAAGTTAAGGTTTTATATTTCTAGGACTTGTTCTTTAGTGATTCGTTCGCTCAAGATAAGAAAGTGTAAAAATTTATTTGGGTGTTAATTAAGACCTATTGCTATTACATAATAGCAAGTGGAGAGGATAACCACGTGTAATTTACTTACTACAATTATTTTAATAAATTACATTACACAATATAATCTAAAGATTTTTAGCGATTGTTCGGTTTGTAATTTATCTTTATTAGGTAGCAGCAGTCCACACATTTTCCCAAGGTAAACGAAAAATATATATGTTTGGCTTTATACACTCTAGTTTCCAGGGCAAGTCGTAGTAACATTTGACCTAACAGTATAATTCATAAGCGTTTTAACACGATATGTTCGATAGCGAACACACCTAAATGCGCAATAGCTTGAATAGTTCTAGAACTATCGACAGCTGTATTTGACTACTGTCAATTTGTATGATTGACATTAAATATCTGAATAAAACTCAGTATGCTGCTGAGATATTTTTCTATAATATATTCCTTATTCCTTATATATTATTCCTTGTTACATGCATTACTAAATTAATAAAGTGCATAGGGAAGAATATTCTGGAAGATATACAAGCTACTTGTATAAATATTTTAACAAGAACAACGTGGAATAGGATTGATATTAAATAATATCTGGAAACTATGTGAAAGAAAACTTCTTTTGTTCGAATTAAAATGGAGAGTACTAATTCAAAATTGCGAAAGCGTTAATATTAAAAGAAAACTGTATTTAAGTACTTATCCTTACACATAATAAAAGGGAACGACTCTCTGTCTATCCTTTTCTTGGCTTGTAAGTCGAAAACAAACGAACCAATTTAGATTTTAAAAAAATATAGGTATGAATTTAAAATCATAATAATATCTCTTTAAGCTATAGAAATAACAGTAAAAATATATGTATGTGTCAGGGGAAATTGGTGAGACATACTAGACAAGTGGTAACGATAGATAAAATAAGGAAGACAGAGGTAGATACGAATTTCACTGGATGACGCTAGACAGGAACAGAGATCCAGAGCAGAGGGACAGATTTTAGGGCAGGCCTACACCGCTTGCGTTAATAATGTAAAATGCGTTGTGATAAAAATAAACGTTTTTTAGGAAAGTAAAAAATACCATAAGTAAACTGGTTTTTTTAAATTATTTATTTTGTTTTGTTTATTTTTATACGCCTGCCTATACTTTAACATTAATTAATTTAACTAAATGCATTTTAAATTAAAAAAAAAAACTTTTATTTAATACATTTATTTTAGGGTTAGGTTAGTTAGATTAGCATTAAAATAACTTTATAGTTGGGTCAGTTGTAATGTTTGATCTAGAGAGGATGCTAGGTTCAATAAATACATATATTTAGTTACACTTATCTCGCATTCAAAACTATGCATGCTAACAAGAACGTGGTCTTGCGAGTTCGCCTTAGTTAACCAAAAATAATGGTAATACTTTATATAAACACGCTTAAATTATTTTTTGCATAAATATATTAATTAATATGTGCTATCTAACAAGACGATTTATTTCAGGGTGTGAGAAATTTGTGTTTATTTTTGCTGACGGTGGTAGTACAATGGTGTGATTCTGCAAATATTTTATACATAATGCCTTTCACATCGAAATCGCATTACATTATGTTGAAACCAATAGGACTGGAATTGGCTAGAAGGGGACATAACGTAACGGTCATTACAGGATACAGAGAAATGAATCCGCCGCCAAATTATCACCAAGTTACTATAGATACAAAAGAAATCTGGGATGTTATTGGTAAGTTTGTCATATTTATTACGTATTAGCTGTGTTCCCGCGGCTGCGCCCGCATTCATATATTCTTCACTGTATTTTTTTTAATACGGGATCCTAATTTTTTTATAGTAGTAAAATAAAGTAAAAATATTTTCATAAATTCCAGCACTTGCCCGTAAAACTGTGTATTGAATCAGATTTTATTCAATTTTTTTTATCGCAAAACCCTAATTATATTGGAAAATTAAAAGTACCCTAAATTACCCGGAGTAACTTCAGCTATCTACCAAAAATGGTCCCATAGAAATCCGTCCAGGCGTTCCGGAGATTACCTGGAACAAACAGATAGATAGACAAATTTTTTAAAAATTGCAATTTAGGTATAGGTATACATTCATATCTATTTAGTAAAAAAAATAATTTTGACATTATAAACAGACAGTTCGATTTGATTTATTAGTATAGATCAATTAATACGCATATTTATTAGTAAAACAATATAAATGACGGAATAATTATTATAGCAAGAAGTAACTATAAATTTTTGGCACTGGATTAAATTATTTTAATGGAGTACATAGCTCACTTTAGTAATGTTTGTCAATTGAATCTTAATGATTGTTCTTTTTTTTAAATAATGACTAGTTTATTAGTTAAGCTGACATTTTTTATTAAATAATGTTTATTTGTAATATAATAAAATAATTAGTGGTTATTTACTGTCCATAAAATTGAAGTGTCTGTTTGTAATTTCAAAATAACAGTTTATTACAAAATACATATGTATGTGTAACAATATCTATACCAAAATACAATTTTTAGAATTTCTGTCTTTCCGTCTGTCTGTCTGGTTTTGATTTTGATGTGACTTTTTTTGGTAGATAGCTGAAGTTACTCCGCGTAACGTTAGATACGTTTGATTATCGGAAATTATTAGGGGTTCGAGTAAAAAATTGAAACTCATAAAAAAAAAAAAATTTGATTCAATGTACAGTATTACGGGCAAGAGTGCGAATTTATGAGTAATATTTTTACTTTATCTTAGCACTAAATAAAATGTAGGAAAATAATTAGAGTTCCGTAAAAAAAATTAAAATTGTTTTTTTGTTTGTTATGGACAAGCTCGAAAACTACTTAATCTATTTTAGGAAAACAGTTACTTTATCAGCGAGTAACATAGTCTATTTAATTTTATTAGTGACATACCTGTGTGAAGCCTAGCCGGGTCCCTGGTACTATATAAAATAAGCTACAGTTAATAAAAAAATGATTAAAACGTTAATAAATTATGTTTGTAGGTGGAGGAAGACCAAACGTTTTCAAAATGGTTGAAATTTCTGCGGAGAGTTTTCACAAAGAGATTCTTTGGAGAGGAGGTTTAGGGTTTACAGAAGTCGCATTAAATTCAAGTGAAGTTCAACGATTCCTCTCAGAGGACCATCGATTTGATTTAGTTGTCGCGGAACAGTTTTTCCAAGAGGCTTTAAACGTATTAGCTTATAAGTATCAAACTCCTTTGGTTCTCGTAACGACGTTTGGTAATTGCATGAAACACAATATAGTAACTCGAAATCCATTACAATTGGCAACGGTTATATCTGAATTCTTAGATGTGAGAAATCCGACAAGCTTCTGGGCTAGACTAAGGAATTTCTATTTTACTACCTATGAATACATCTGGTGGAAGTACTGGTATTTAGAAGAACAGGACAAGTTAGTGAGAAAGTATGTTAAGAACTTACCAGAACCGGTTCCCAGTTTGTATGAGATGCAAAGAAATGTGTCATTAATATTGATCAATACACACTTCAGTTTTCGTGCACCGGCCGCTTATCTACCGAATGTTATTGAGATCGGTGGAGTACATTTATCTAAAGTTGAAACGGTATTGCCCGGGGTAAGTAAAATATTATGTAGTCATGATGCTATTTTACATATTTCCCAAGAGTAGGATGTTAAATTTTTGCCGCCTTTACGGTCTACAATTGTCAGTTTCTAGGTTATTTTTAACAGCCTGCTGTTAACTTTAACTTGCTGCCAAATCATCCACTCCATGAAGGTGCAGTTAACTTAGATTATAATAATTTAAAGAGAAAAGCACAAATAAATCTGAATAACTAATAATTTCGTTATGGCTGTTCATAATTGCATCGGTAGTGTTCAGGACACTTCTCTGTTCAACTTACTGACTCTTGTGTACTTATGAGAAACAATGAAAATAAAAATTATTGTTCATGCGCGATTTTTTATAAGTGGTTCGTTACTTCTATGGGACTTTTAGCATAGAAAAATTTGGATTATCCTAATTATATATAAATGATGTTACTTAAAAATTAAAATATTACAGTCCACATTTAGGTAAGATAAATAAAGCATAATTATATTATATAAAAAAATCTTCACGTGCATGAGAGTTCAAGACAGTGTAGGGAAAATATCGTTTGACCAATATCGGTGGAGATTAAAGTGAATAACTATACTAGCTGCGTGCCCGCGGCTGCACCCGCTTTTCATATGTTCTTCACTGTCTTTTAATTTTTTTATACGGAACCCTAATAATTTTCCTAATTTTTTTTAGTACTAAGATAAAGTAAACATATAATCTCAATTTATTATATTTTTTATGAGCTTAAATTTTTTACGCGGAACCTTAAGTTTGTCCCGAAGACAATTAAATTGAATTTACACTCTTAATAAATAAATTAAAAAGGAAATGGAATTATTAAAATATAATTAACTAAGTTCCTCTTTACAGTTAATGAATATATATAAATTACTATGAATAAAAACCTTAAGATCCTCTCTGGCAAGGCGCTCGTCCGAGAGCGGGTACGTCCATCACAAATTTTTCCACCCATGGATGAAGTATCGTTTATTAAGTTCATCGAAGTAATACAACTAATAATAATATCTTGTATCGTATTAGAGACCGATGTTTTCTTTTATTTTACGTCCTCTCCCTCTCGACCTCTTTTTCTTATTTACATCAAAATTCTATTCCCTCTCGAAGTTTGAAAAATCAAATTTTAAAGTGGTCCTTCTTACACGGCCTCCTCGATGAATCCATTAAAAACTCATGTTCGATTCGCAGAGTGCACGCATAAGATATACTATAAAACTGGCAGTTGACATAAATAAACTAATAGAAAACCTTCGGGTTTAAATCAAATAAAATTTAGTTAATAAATAAAATAAAGATATATAAATACTAATAATATAATAAACATTACAATTATTTTTTTATTAAAACCAATCATTACAAGATACGCGGAGTAACTTCAGCTATATACCAAAAAAAGTCACGTCTAAATAGGTTCAGCCTTTCCGGAGATGACTCGAAACAAACGGACACACGAAAAATTACAAAAAAATGTATTTGGTATTATCGCTATCGGATATACATTACATTCATATGTATTTAGTAAAAAATTGTTATTTTAAACATTACAAACAGATACTTCAGTTTTATTTATTGGCATCGATTCCTAGTAGACTCCTAGATGTAAGGTAGATGATTCAAACCAGTTTTTTAATCGCACTAAATCTGCTGTTTTAACGTGTTGTATTAATAGTGACCAATGGTTAGACTACAAACAAGTTATTCAATGGCTTGTTGTAATGGAATCAAAGATATAATAAATATTAAGATTCACAAGAAGTGGTGACTTGCAAATAAAGTTATTTATGTGTTTTTATTAATGTTGAGATAAAGAGTATAAGGAAATTTGTTTAAAATACTTGACTAGGAATTTGACATTTGATACATGATCAAGTTTTTTTTTTTTTTAAAATTAATTTAAAACAATTCCTCATTAGGTTATATTCGAGTTAAATATTTAAGCAATTCAAGTCACTAATATTTCTATCTAGATTTATACATTATATCTATTGTATAATCGTAACTTACTTCTCATTTCAATTTAGACTTAAGTAGCTTGAATACTGTTGAGTCAATTTTAATGTAGTTTTCAAATTAATATAAGACTGAAACAAAGGAAGGATTTAGATAGTGTTATGAACATTGCGCTTTTCAATAGGTGTTAAGTTTTATGTTGATATATTTATTTTTACTCCAGACTAGAAAGATAGAAATATTTTGTGGACCATTTAAATCGTTTTCGTATAAACAAGTAAGCATTCGCTGGCTGACGATAAACTGAAAATAATCAGAACAAATAGATTTGTTCCGATCCCTAACCGGGGAGGCATCTGTAGCCGTCGCTAACAACAATCTAGACCCCTGCATACTGCACGCACATGCTACACGGCACATGGGGTCTATAAGGTACCTTGAGATCTAAGGTTTCCCGTAACTGTCATAGGTTTTGCTGTACAAATTTCGCGAAGTTTACGTTGTAGGTAGCAGCCCAATCTGAAGTCTGTAGCACTTTGATGCTCTTGTGCTGTTTACCAGTCTCCGCTTTAAGCGCTCGCCTGAAAAGTTCAATGAAGCTGTTGTGGCCCTTCTGGTCAAATATCAAGCAATTAGTCAGTTCAATATTTTTAAAATCTTTTGATTTCATTTAAGTTTCATAATACTAAATACATACAACGAATGCAGTAAACCAAATTTTTAATTATGTTCGTATTTCTTTTGAAAATTGAACTATAATAAAACGGTAAATTAATAATATTCTCTTTTAGGATCTAAAAAAAATTTTAGACGACGCTGACCACGGTGTTATATATATGAATTTCGGTTCAAACGTACGAAGTTCTGAACTGCCTACTGAGAAAAAGAACATGTTCCTAAACGTATTCAGGAGACTCAAGCTCACTGTACTTTGGAAATGGGAAGACGACAATTTGGAGAATAAGCCGAACAATTTAGTGGTACGAAAATGGATGCCGCAAAGTAATATTTTATGTAAGTAAGATAGGTATTTAAGAACTCTTTTAATGTCGGTAAACATATTCGAACATTAGTTGGGTTCCTTTAAAACGATCGTTTGTAAAATTTGAATGTTATTTTAAAATAATACACGTTAAAAATTATGTATTTAAGTAAATAAATTTAAAGGAAATGATTTTTTACAGCACACCCGAATGTTAAAGTGTTTATTTCACACGGTGGACTAATCGGAACGCAGGAAGCCATCTTCTATGGAGTTCCATTAATCGGAATTCCGATTTATTGCGATCAGTATAATAATTTACTGCAAGTGGAAGAAATCGGTTTTGGAAAAATTCTGGAATTTCATCATCATATTTCTGAAGAAACTCTCGAAAAAGCTTTAAATGATGTTTTAACAAATGATTCGTATAGACTAAAAGCCAAAGAGATGTCTGTCATATTTACAGATAGACCTATAAGTGCTTTAGATACAGCCATGTATTGGATAGAATATGTTATTAAGCATAATGGTGCGAATTATATTAAGAACCCAGCTCGAGATTTGAATTGGGTAGTATATACAATGTTGGACGTTTATGGATTTGTTATTGTAACTTTTGTAGCGTTTATATATGTTTTTATAAAATTCGTAAAGATCTTAATTACAATCGCGAAGAAAACAAAGATTAAACATAATAAACTCGATTGAATGATCATAATTTCAGATTGCGAATTATTTAGTATTGTATCAATAAGATAATTACCATGGACAAGAATGGTCTTTTTACTTAAACTATTAGGTTAGGTCTACAAATCGAGAGTGTGTATGAACTTCTATAATACCTTTTTTTAAATATAAATAACAACACACATGAGTTTATTTAGTTGAATATTAAAAAATGCTTTGTTTTATCAGTTCCATCTACCATACTATCTTTCGTTTTGGACAAGGGCTTACAAATTTTTTAAGAGAAACGACATTAGGTTTTATATGGTAATTTGTTTTTTGCTTTAAGATTAATGTATTATGTTTAAATAATAGAAGGTGATGATGAAAATGTCTGGGATAATAAATTTATATTAATATCATTATTTAATTTTTAGTTCTCCGTCTACAAAAGTTTACCTATAATTAATAATTTAAATCAGTTATTATATTAAAACTATTCAGGTTAGGTTATAATTTGTAGCGGTTTACACTTAATTAGATACTTGTTTCTTAAATGACTATGAATTAGTTTAGAACTTTGAACTTTTATTAGTTTACGGGATGACATGAAATTTCATACTTTTAATAAAATTAAAATCGATATATTATTTTACTTAAGCATCAATAGGGGGGGGGGGGGGGCGGGGAGTGTCAACGGTTTACTTATGTTTGATGACATAAGAGGCGGGTTCTGAATTCTGATTACGTAAGCTATATTTACTACTCAATTTACGTTTTTTTAAATTATGTCAATGCGCACGCAATCATCTTTACTTGAACGGACTCAAAAATACATAAATAGACAAAGTTAAAACTGATTAAGATCTTTTTCTCCTCTTATTATTAACGGTAAAAAGATCGAAGCTAATTAGGTATCTAAAATTTCTGTAACGGTTGTGATCATATTTCTACCATAGGGGAAGACTAATTGAAGGTGATAATATTAAAAAAAAAATTAAATTAAAAAAATATTTTAATTTTTTTTTTCAATGGGAAAGGTTCCATAGAAGAAAAACTGATGTAAGGAAAAAAGGTTTATTAACTTAATGAAAACTCCAGCAATAAATTGTACAACGTTTTATGCACCTTTGAATTACACGTCAAATTCCTCAGATATTTTTCTCTAGGACAAGTAATTAAAGTCTTAAGACTAAAATGCTCAAAACGAAGCATAGTTCAACCATTGTCAAATGTGAATAATTAGACAAATATTTGAACTAAACATTGGTGTTTGTACAAGGTATATTTGCGGCCGCTTCTCCTTTGTCTACAAAACGCTTGGAGGGTCGCATTGAGTCTGAAGCACAGACTGTGTCTATGAATTCGCAATGGCTACCGACCTTTCATTCCAACACGACGTCGTTTCAGTCCTTTCTATAGAAAACGGCTGATGTCTTTCTCATGTACGCAAACTTTTAAGTCGGCTTTAACTACAAGAATGTTGTGAAATTGTTTTATAATAATTTTATAGGTATTTTCAAATGTCCACGCTGACGTTAAAGGAGGTTGTAGTCTAAGTCGAAAATATATTGTAATGTATTAGACAATTTTTACCTAGAGGCTGAAAAAAATACCAGCTGCTTTTCCTTTTAAATGTATGAGTTATTGTTCTTGTTTACTATCGATTCTTTTACAAAATAAACCTTTAATTAATATTATAGAAACCTCGCTCTCCAACCAAACCAATCGTGCTCCAAACAAGTTTCTCAGTTGGCACAAAGATCTACAGAACATAACATAAGCTCACGCCTGTTATACCCGAAGGATTAGGCAGAGGTGACATAGCGAACTACACCACCCACATTGCGATGAGCTTAGTTCCGTCCCAGATGTGACAGGGGGCGAGCCTGTCGCCATATAGGGTACAAATTCCAAACTCCGGGATGATACTGTATAGAAAATCACAATACCACTTGACCCGACACGGGGATCGAACCCGAGACTTCAGAATGGCAGTCGCACCGTAATACAACTGCGCCACCGAGGCACAGAAATGTAATATAGGTTTAAATCTAATTGCGAATTTTATGCTGTTTAGGCTTAGTGCTTTAACCACAACCTCACTTGTTGTTAAGTAACGAGACGTGGTACAGTATGCTATACGCACCAAGCTTAGACTGATTGATTCATTCATTTTTAAACCATACTTACTTTCTTTCAAGTCTTTTAAGCAATTGTCTACATATAGGTTAAACAGCCCTGGAGACGCAACACAACCCTGTCTAACACCTTTCTCGATATTAAACCAGTCTGTGTACGCCCCGTTTATCCTGACACAAGCACTAGAACCCTCATAGAGTGATCTCAATGCTCGTATCACGTTGACGCTCACCCCATACATAGACAACGTCGCCCACAATTCATTCCGTATCACTCTGTCGTAAGCCTTTTCCAAATCTACGAACGCGCAATAGACCTTTTGACTACCCGCCAAAAATTTTTCGGTTATTTTTCGTAAGGAAAAGGTTTGATCCATGCATCCCATTCCTCTTCTGAAACCCGCTTGTACATCCCATATTTTCCCTTCCGTTTCATTCATCAATCTTTTATTCAAAACCTTTGCATACAGTTTTCCGACGGTGCTGAGCAAGCTAATGCCTCTGTAGCTTTTACAATCTTGTTGCGACCCTTTTCCTTTATAGAGAGGCACGATGACGGCCTTACACCAATCTTCTGGTACTTTGCCGCTACTCCAGCACAGATTATAAAGGCGGTAAAGCTGACTTGCTACCACACCCTGTCCAGCCTTTACCATTTCAACTGTAACCCTGTCATACCCTGCAGCCTTACTCACTTTCATATTCATCAACTCTTCCATAATCTCTTCCATGGTGATATCACTTTCATCGCATCCTTCATTAACTAAAATAAATAAATAAATGATAACGTAAAATATGTAAACACTACAAATGTCCGGTTGCTCTAAATATAAGTACTGTTCGTCTACATAACATGATTGCAGCTATTAAGTTAATGACTTAACAATATACATTTATGTTGTTAATATGTTGTTTGTTATGAGGCCATGATAATAATGTTATCGTTCCTTTTCTCGAGTCCATAATTTTCTGGTTCTTCATCAACTAAAATGACTTCTACTATTTTGTAAAGATGTAGAAATCTTAACTTATAATGTGTATTGTCAACAGTGAGATATATATTTTTGTAATATAGTTTTACATAGTTGTAAATTGTCTTGGATATAGAAATGTCGGCAAATCCTCTGGGAGCGCTTAGTAGTTTAAAGGTTTAATTGCGCACTCCTAATGAGTTGTAATGGAATCGTAAAATATATAATTACTAAATACTATACTATCTGAGTAAGTGCAAGTTTTAGGCGATGTGTTATTTGTTTCTTCATATTTCGTAGGTATATTAATTCTAATGTTAAATGACTATGTGATCCATAATGGCAAACACGTTAACCCTATAGGTACTAGTTGTTGAGTGATGCTGCTAAAATACATATAGAGATTGCGAAATATTTTCAAATTTGAAGGTGGTAGTTAACCAGGCAGACATTATTAACAATTGTCCTACCAACGTTGTGGTTTCGTCAGAATATTTTTCTACACTGAATGTTCAGGTTCATTAGAATAAGATAAGACGAGTCTACGTCTAATCTACGTCCACCGAAGCTTCATCCGCATTGGTGTACAAAACTAAATTCGAAGAATTACTCTTCCAGATTACTTATATTTCCAATGTATTGGAAGATAATTTATTGGAACACATAGAAAAAATGCTTGTAACGTTATGGGGATTGCCTTAACTATAATAAACTACGTTTTGTTCAGACAATATAACATAATTAGCAATGGCAATTGCCTACAGCTGCAATCGTATGCAGATAATTATTTTATTTTTATCACAATTATTTGCCACATTATATCTTTTAAACAGGCAGCGTTAAGCAGTTTATAACCAAATCTCAAATATGAATGCCATCCTCCATATGACAGTTTGGTCAACAACAACAATTTGGTCGCACCGGTGCCAACGACCGTGAAGCCACCTTATGTCACTTCGGAGGCCTCATTAAATTATAAATTATACATTATTAAAGTGCAGTAAACAAAAGATAAAGCAGTAATCAACGCGAGCTTATCGATACTAATAAATAAGATTGAAGTCTCTGTTTGTAACTACTTTTTACTTATTAATACATTTGTACGTATATACGATACCTATACCAAAAAGACAATTTATGAACTTTTTCACTGTCTGTCTGTTTGTTCAGGCTTATCTGCAGAACGGTTACGCCAATTTTGCCGTTCCTTTTTTGGAAGATAGCTGAACTGAGCTGTTACTCCGCGTAGCTCAGGTTACTTTTGTTTTAAAAATAACTAGGTGCCGCGAGAAAAAAAAAACTTTTCACATTGTGAATAAATCCGATTCAATCGGTTATTCGATTATTTCTGTTAGTACCAAAATACTTTTAGGTAAGTTATAAAAGGGCTATGCATAAAAAAAGAAAAAAAAAAAAAAAAAAAAGACGATTCAATGCTCAGTTTTACTGGCAAAAGGTCAAATTCATGAGAGATATTTTGCTTTCTCTTGGCATCAAAACAACATATGCAAAGTAATTAAGGTTCCGTGTAAAAACACATGAAATTGTGAATAAAATACAAATCGATAAACAGCACCATCAAACCACTATTTTCCAATGATAATTTAAAGATAATATTAAACAGTGAAGAATACATGAAATGCGGGCGGAGCCATAGCACACAGCTAGTAGCTATTATACATATATAAAATTATTATTAGTATGATTCCTTAGTATAAACTCTGTACAAATTGATTATTAATAAAAGTAATTTAGTCATAATTAATATTACTCGTAAATATATATTATGGGTGTTATGTAAAAGGAATATTCTTAAACTAGCTGTCTGCCCGCGGCTGCGCCCGCGTTTCATATATTCTTCACTGAGTTTTTAGTACTAAGTAAGTAACATTTTAGTACTAAGATAAAGAAAAATATTTCACATAAATTCAAGCACTTTTTCGTAAAATAAAAGTATCCTAAGTTACCTGGAGTAATTTCAGCTATCTACCAAAATAAGTCCCGTCAAAATTGGTCCAGCCGTTCCGGAGATTACCCATTACAAACAGATAGACAGCCAGACAAAAATTTTAAAAAATGTAGGTACTTTTGGTTTAGATATCGTATATACATTCATATTTATTTAGTAAAAAAAATCATTTTGACATTACAAACAGACACTTCAATTTTATTTATTAGTATAGATTACTTTGTACCTTTATCTAACTAAGAAAAGTACAAGTAATGTATTATGTTAGTAATTTGATTTTCTATTATTAGATGTGAGTCGAAAAACTCGCAGTTGATTATTTAGCACATAATGCGCTATATAGACTTTGAAGGTAATTATTATATGCGATACATTTATATACGTTACGGATTATATGCGGATAAGTTTATTATAAAGAATAAAAATATTATTCGCGATAGGTAACAAAGAAAATTAGCAATTATTTTAAAGCGGTTTTTTTTTTTATACAAAAACGAATTATTTTATGTGTACCTCAAAATAATAGTAGCGTTCATTCTGAAAATAGAACATTTTTTAAAACAGTTTTAAAATAATTGTTCCTTGACAAAAACAAAACTAGTATATATAATAGCATCGAATTACCAGTCATTTTTTTCTGACAAGTTTAACCTTGAGACTTTTTTTGTGGTTCATATACCCGGATGTAATTACATCTACCAAAGATGACATGTAGTTTCTTTATCATGGTAGAACTCACAACTAATAGATTTGTGTAGAATAGAGTGAGAGGAATCAATTAATGATTTGGACACGTGGATGGATGAGGGAAGATTGATGAAACAAATTTACAAGGCAAGGGTGCTTGGGCAAACCAGTAAGGGTAAGTACTGATGAAAGTAGAAGAAGCTTAAGACGTGTGTCAGGATTGTAGCAGGTGGAAGGATGTAGTCTCTGCCTAACGCGACAGCAGAGAGGCGTAATTTTTTGTATGTATGTATGCACACGTTTCTGAAATTAGAAGTAGAATTATTATTTATCTAATTATATTCCTGACATGCCATTCTAATCTATTTACTAAAGCACCCCGAAAAACTGTACAAAGTCAAGTACATTCTGTATGTATAGTAAGTGCATCATGAATATGGATCACAGCGATGAAGAATTTGGACCACGATTTAGTTCTGTAATAGTACCGTTATATAAAACGCCCTACAGCAGATAGAAAACTATATATATATATATATATAAACTCCGCCTAAACGGCTGAACGGATCTTAATGAAATTTTTTGTCTACTTCTGAGGACTCGAGAATAGTTGAAATCTACAATTTGGTCCACTTTAGTTTTTTATATATGAAACGCGAACGAAGTTGCGGATACAGCTTGTATTATACATATATATATATATATATATGTATGACAAAAAATTTCATTAAGATCCGTTCAGCCGTTTAGGCGGAGTTTAGTCGTGCAGAGAAGATTTATATATATAAAGATGTAATTTTACCCAAATTTTAAATAGGGTCACATTAACGAAGGTAGGCTTAGGTGAGATTCTATCCCTAAATTTACTCCTATGAACTACGCGAAGTAAAGAATAGTCTCTATTAATCGCGATTTATTTCCTTATTATAAAAATTTGGAGCCCCGTTGGTAACGTTTGTGATTTCCGTCTCGCACTCATTTAATCCATCTCTGATTATAAACCTAAACCCTAATCATTTGTATTCCAAAGTTGGCAGAGGGAGCCGGTACTTTGTATCCGCGATTTAATTGGGATATGTATAAAAGTGACAATTAGAGACACCCCAACATCAATCATTCGCATTTTTGCGATAATTTATGCCTATCCTTAATTGGCCATCTGGCACAAAATAAATATCAGTGAGGGTTGCGATGTGTGGTTTTTCGTACGTTAAAATCGAGATTGCAGTTAACGTCTGAGACTGAATCTTCCACTTTAGTTTACTTATTTCTAGCGCCTACAATTTTACATTTTGTAATATTTCTAAATTAAGATTGTGTACTGTTAGTGATATAATTTTTTTAAAACTAGTTAAAAATCCGTTATTGTAAATGTACTTTTTTCCTTAAAAATAATGTAGACTTGAGAAGAGCCCAATATAATGTTTCAGTTGAACATTGATTACATCATATCGTAAAATGAATAGCATTAGATACTCGTGATAGGAATTATATGGTTTCTATTCAATCATAGATATTTTTCCTTAAACATTTTCGTGTTAAATATGTCTAATTTAAATTTACTGCTTTCACCTGTAATATACCGTACAATTCGTTTGTATTAAGATGTAATTTTTCTTTTTATGAATAATCTAGTTTGAGATGTTCTAGTATTGTAATTTACAGTTTTGTAAAGGATTATTTAATTGTAGCTTTACCAATTATATTAATCGCTCTTACAATCGGCATAAATTATATCCATCCTTCTTCATTTCTATTTGATGATTATATTTCAAATATTCCACATTTCAAACAATCGGTCATCTTCTGAATCAACTATTTTGTCTTCGATCAGCAGTCCGTTATTATCGTTATTTATTTTAATACGTTTTAATTATTACTTTGCATAATTTTACATACAGCGTAGATGCGATGTAGAGTGTGTTGTTATCTCACCAACTTGTGGACCGGCCTTCTAACTTAAACTTGAAAATTATTTATAAACGAAGGACTCGTCTATTACGTATTAGTGCCGATTTAACGTACACGCTACTACAATATTTGCGGCAATCTATTATAAATAATATGATTGATGTTATTCTGCTAATTCCGATTCAAATGATTTTTAGCCTTCACGTCGTTTGGAACCTGATTTCCGCAAAGTAACACCTTCATCAAATTAGGTTCCAAAAGACGTGACGGATGAAAATCATGTAAAGCAGAATTAACATAGTAACATGAACCTTATCTCTTATCTCTTTTAATCTCAAATCTCTTTTAATCTCAAAAGGTTATTACAGGGTGGATCATTACGTGAACGATTTAACCCACATCTCTGTGCTTCCACTAACATTAATATGACTACGATTTGTATAGTTTTTTATATGACAAAAAAAATGATATCTATTATATTTATAAAAAAAAGAACCAGATCGAGTTTCTTGCCAGCTCTTCTCGACTGGGTTATTTTCCGAACCGGTGGTAGTGTTTTAGACGTTCATAAGCGCCTTCTTAGGGCCTAAATTGAATAAATAAATTTTGATTTGATTTGACTTATTACAAATATATAATAAATATTTATAATCGCTGGTCAATTTTAAATGCGAAAGATATAATATTACCAACCGTTCACCGTATTTAAAGACCTTAAATGAAGCTAACTCGGACCGTACCGCGTTTCTCTGTACCTTTAGGTTCTTTTATCTGGAAATCATTATCAGATTCATAATTGTGTTCACTCAGACGTAAACCATTAGGCGGACAGAATGATACCGTATAATTTTTTCTGGCTCACTTATTAGGGATTTCTTTGTGTAAAAATGTATTTAGTACTAAGGGATTTCTGACTGTTAAGGGTACTGAACAGTGTACTATTCTATTATAAATGGTGATAAAATGATAGGGTTTATGTGAGACTAGATCACCAACGTTTCCTTACGTTGTAGGTAATAATAAAAATTCTCGATTCGCTTTGATGTCAACCATTCTAAAATAGGTAAGCCAAACCATCTTTAAAAATATTATTTTCACGAATTTTTTTACATAGTGTAAATTAAATTGAGGATTCCTTATTACTACATTATTAATGTACGATATTAAATGACGACTAATGTGAAAGATAATGATATGATGTTTTATTTTCTTAAGACCAACTTCAAGAATATAGCAGGTAAATAGATATGTAATTTATTAATAGACAATAAGCGTTTATTATAAATTATTGTTTGTATTATTATTTGAATTATTTATTGTTTATTTAAATTATTATTACTCTGTATATGTTGTAATTATTTTGTTATGGTTCTTTTGAACTTTATAATTAAACATTAACACACGTAACATACATAAGCTCACGCCTGTTATCCCCAAGGGTTAGGCAGAGGTGAAATAGCGAACTACACCACCCACATTTCGCCGAGCTTAGTTCAGTCAAAGATGTGACAGGGGGGCGAGCCTGTCGCCTTATCGGGCACAAATTCCAAGCTTCGAGATGATACTGAGTAGAAGAACCCAATACCACTTGAATACCCGGGGATCGAACCCGAGACCTCAGAACGGCACTCGCACCGTAATACAACTGCGCCACCGAGGCAGAGGCTTTATAGTTATCTGTTTAGTTGTAGTTAATAAGTGTTTGCTATGTTACTGTAATCATTTTCTTTTTCGGTTTATTTTTGAAACTGAATATTTAAAACAAACCTTGATTGGCAACTTAAAATATAACTTTTAAAATTATTTTTTTATTTACTAATGTACTAACTTATTATTCGAATTGAATAGTTTAATATTTAAAATTTGATAATTACCACATCATTTTTTTAATTGAATGATTGATTATTTATTTAGTTAACTAAAGATCAACAATATTATTGTCTTAGTCGAAATTGAGGACGAGAACAATTGATTGACGTAAGTCAACTTTGACAACCGAAGAATTTTTAGTTGATTTACTGACCTAGTGAATCAGTTATATTTCTTATTATGAAATTCGTTTCGAAGATGTTTATCTGAAATCTCAGTTGAATATAAAATTCTTTCGTTCGTGCATTTTTCGTGTAGCTTTTATTTATTTTGTTTAAATATAAGATTACATATTAAATATTTTGAATTACTAAAAGTGAAAATAATCACAAGTCGGACAACTATGCAGAAAACAAGACGTTTTTTAAAGATAATTAAAAAAAAGTAGGCAGCCATGGGGACTGCCGGCAGAAGTGAAATTTAAATATAAAATAATAATATATTTGAATTTGTTAATATAACCTAAAATTTAACATTTGTCTGGTTTTATATCTATTGGCACTCAGACCAATAATTATGTTCATTTTCTTATAGTTTATTCATAATCAAAGCGTACGATAGGCTACATTAGTATACATTGTATTATTTATCTCTGAGCGCCAGTACGTAAACGCTATCTTATACTTGATAAACTTTAACATGTTGACGGCTGACGGCATTGGTAACGCGAATCTATATGTTTTATCCCAACCTAGGATCACTCAACGCCGCTAAAAGAGTTTTCAGTTCAAACATATTGGTAATAAAGAGTAATGTTAATATTATTAGCGTTCTATTGAAATAAATCTAGTTTTATAGTATAATACCATGAATCCCTCCATGTTAAATATATCAATTAAATCCGAGGAAGGGAAGTGATCTCTCCGTGTAGCCTAATTATAACAGATTAAATTAATCTCTGACACAGGGAAACTGATTTAGGCGGGGTTGCTTATTATGCGTTTAGCGGAAAACATGTCTTTTTTTCATACTAGACCTAAAAAGAATTTAATGGTTAAAAGTGCAATACAATTTTATAATCAGTCACTGTATATATTATACTTGCTGTGTATTATACGGCTGCGCCTGTGTTAATTTTTTATACTGAAACCTATTTTTTTTTTACTAAGATAGAGTAAAAATATTTGTCATAAGTTCAAGCAGTTGCTCGTAAAAGTGTATTTTTTTTGTCTTAATTTTTCAAACTTTTTTTGTTTTATTTTTTTTATACGGAACCCTAATAATTGTCTTGATATTATTTTTGGTATTCTAAGAGAAACCAGAGAAACTTCTCACCGATTCAAATACCCGCCAGTAAGTCTGTGGATTGAATCGGATTTTGTTCACAATTTCATAAGTTGTATTTTTTTTACTCAGAACCCTATTTTTTTTTTTTTGAAAAATCAAATTATTTAAGTTACGAGGAAAAACTTCAACTATCTACAAAGAAAAAATCCCACCTTTACATGATCTCATGTAAAAAGTACTTTTAATATTTTTACATTCTTATGTTTTTAGATATTATTTTTTAACAAAATGTATACTAAAACCTGACATTAAAACCTTAAAAGATATAAATGTAAATTGATTTAGTAGTTCTCGATTTATAACCCAACTAAAGGACAGACAGAAAGATTGTTTACTTTTATACATTGTAATCATGATATCTCTTGCAAACCTGCTTTTGTAAATAATACAAGTGGTCTTTAATAAAGATTTAATGGAAAAAAATTCATATAATGTTCGTCTTCAGAAAAACATTACACTTCAACAGAGTCACATGCACGAGTAGAATTTTTATCAATTTCATTTATCATTATAATAAATACGATCAAGTGCTTTAGAAAAACATATTCCGCTCAAAAAGATCAGGCTTTTACATAATCGCTATACGCTATCAGTGAAGCCAATTTTATACTTTAGTAGTTAGACGGTACCTTCTAAGATTATCTCGTATTACAGAGCTTTCGAACTACATGACTATTCCATTTATGTTTCCTGCGGATTCCTGCGACGTTCTAATTTGGAGATGTCACTGGCTTCAACCGATACTCTGTTATATTATGCATTTAAACTTTAATTTTAAATTAACTCTCATTAGTTTTAATATGTAAATGGCTTTTGGTAGAGTTTCTTTTAACTTATTAATATTATACTTAGCGTTAAGTAAGAAGCGAAAGTGGTTATAATTAAATTTTCCTCGGTATATTTTCATTTCTATAATGTCCCATGAGGATGAAACTTTTTCTATATATGAATAAAATATATTTAGCAAATTACTTGTGAAAATAATCGCATAATATGCCTAGGTTTATTACTATCATAGTTTTAGGCGCTTAGAAAGAAGCAAAAATGTGTTTTGATCAATAAATAAAGTTTTTTTTAACTAAAATTAACTTTAAAGAGGCTTTTAAGTGGGATAATCACGAGTTTAAAATGCAACTGCAAACTAAAATAGCATGTTTAACGTTATAATTAAATTATTAGATAATAGCTACATTAACCTAGGTGAACGTATCTCGACCAGATCGATGACGTTCAGGAGAATGGCCAGGTCTAAAGTACCCGTAACTGAAGAACATATGTGATGGTGCTTGTGAAAGTAGAGGAAGCGAAAAAAAACGTGTGACAGGTTAAACAATACCTATCTATACTAATAAATAAAATTGAACTGTCTGTTTGTGACATGAAATTAACATTTTTTTATTAAATATATATATATACCGAAAATATAATTTTTAAAATGTTTGTCTGTCTGCCTGTTTGTTTCGGGTAATCTCCGTAATGGCCGTAATGATTAAGACGCGACTCTTTTTGGTAGACAGCTGAAGTTACCCTTCTTAACTAAAGCTAGTTAACAATGCAAGAGTAATTTGAAAAAGGCTAGTGGTCCAAAAACTTGTCTAGGTATGAATTTGACGTTCTACCGTATAAAACAAAAGTTTTACATGAGAAATTATAATGATACCGAGGTTTTTGTAGGAAGCCGGAGTACCGGTATAAAATATATGCTAATCAGCCATTTGCATATGACTGAAAAATCACTGGCCCATTAAAGAGTATAGTCGCAGAAGTGTGAAAGGATGGAGTGGGTAAAATACGGTTAACAAGGGACGAAGAGGTGCCATTAAAGGTCTTAAGCCTTCCTTGCTTTTCCCGTCGTTTGTCATGCAAATAGAGAGTGAATAATTTATAGACGATTCATCCCCCGCTGTGTAGGGTCGACGATTCCCAAGAAATCGGCTAAGGGCCAACTAACACACACAATGTCCTTTATGCAAATCAAATAAGAATTTCATGATAAATGTTGGTTAATGTAATGTATTATTAGTACTCAATACATTGCTAGGTAATTTTATGTCAAAATTCGTCATATGTACTACATAAACGGACTGGGAATCGATTGCATTTTTATTGTCAGATAAAAAATATAAACACATGTATAATTAAATCAATTTAAAATTAAAAGAACGAATTTTCTTTTACAATTTTTTATTGATAACTCTAATCTCATCTCAATCAATCATCAATCTCATCAAATGCTATTTTATTTAACACGAAAAGAAAAACTGTTAAATACACAGAGAGGTAAAAATCTTTGTCTATTTATAATTTATAGATTTTAAAATATGTTTTATGGATTGAAATAGTTGTCCACAATATTGAAATGATTTGATAAATAAATTCGTACTTTTTATTATTTCAAAAGGTAAAAAAAAAATTGTATTCATAAAACATAGCTAAGCAATAAAATTACATAGGTACCAACACACTTCCACAAACATATTCGCGTTCGAATTCGCTGGTTAATTTAAATTTAAACATATTACTAGGTATGTAAGAACATTTTAAAACATTGTAGTTTTTTGGAACGTTGTTCGCATTCATAACGCCGTGGACGTCGCAGTGGACTCAAATAAATGGATGCTTTGTCCGCGCGGTACTACCGCGGCGGCCCGGTATAATTATAAAAATGTATAATTTTTTAGCTACGGGTTTTTACATAAAGTATATTGTCATTATCTACGTACGTGGACATATATTTCTGTTAGATTATGAAAAACTTCTATCTTTAATTTCTTCCCATTGTATAATGTCACTCAATTACACTTATTTTAAACTAGCTGTGTGCCCAGGTTGCGTCCGCGTTTCATGTAAATTATCACTGCGTAAAAAAGTTTTTTTTAAAAGGAATTTTATTTATTTTCCACTTTTTTTGTTGCTACTAACATTAAGCAAATATATTTTTCACAAATCCAAATGCCTGCCAGTAAAAACTGTCCATTGAATAGGATTTTATTCTTAACTTCTTTGGTTTTAATTTTTTTACGTGGAACCCTAATTATTTTCGAAAATTAAAAGTACCCTAAGTTACCCGAAGTAACTCAGCCATCTACCAAAAAAAGTTCCGTCAAAATCCGTTAAGCCTTTCCGGAGATTACCCGGAACAAACAGACAGGCAGACGAAAATGTTAAAAACTGTATTTTGGAATAGTTATCGTATTGTATACACAATTCATACCTCTTTAGAGAAAAAAAATAATTTTGACATTACAAATAGAGACTCCAATTTTATTTATTAGTATAGATTAAAAGATCGACTCATTTAATTTTCAAATATCCCACTGGTAGTATAATATTTTATTTGGTACTTATGAAAAACATTTTTATATATCTGTACAATGTTATTTTAATTTTGATACAATTTCTTCTTATGTGAAATCTGCTATTCGTTTTATGTAGGCGTTAAAAATTTTACTTTAGGCTTTACCTGTAAGTATGTGGTATATGTAATTCAATAAATTTCCTGTGCTTAGTTGTTTTAACTTTACAACTAAGTATCTAATAACTGCAATTTACTGTACATCGTAAGCTATTTAAACTACGCCCCGCTGTAAAAAAAGTTCTGCTGAATTGTTAGAGCAAATTAAACTTTTTCATGCCATTCTTGTACTAATATTTAAAATTACCTACTTGATGTGCATTTAGATTAAAGTTTCAGTTTAAAGTTTTCCTCTTATTTTAACAGCTATCATAAGTTGTATTTATATATTCTTAAACGAGAAAAATTACAAAATATTTATATTTGATTCCATTATTTAATAATTTATTAATTTTATGTCCTACAACTCACCAGAGTTTGTAGCTTATAAGAGATATCTCATTTATTTGATCAAATATTGTATTAAGTGATAGTTTTCTAACCTTTATTACAATTTATACACTCTGTATAGTTTTAAACTAAACGTAATAATGCAGAAGATGAAAAATAAAATCTGACATAGTTTAGAAAAAAAAAATCGAAATGTATAAGATACAAAATAAATTATTTGATATCATCAATGTTACTAATGTTTCTATAGAGTTTACTCAAGCAATTACGTGACATAGGTTTTGTATGTATAATGGTACAGGTATGGTAATTTGAGTAACTATGAGAACAAATCTAGTTTGCTTCGTTACATAGATTACTTTTGTAACAAATGTAGGCATATCATTTAACCTTCATTAGTTTATAAATAGACATAACGTTTTTTGTAATTGTCAGTAATGTCGAATGAAATAATAGTAACATGGATTATATAGAACTTGTGAATATATTAAAAAAAACAACATACTATATATTTATAGATACACTTTTTGTGGTGTACCGTATTTATCAGTAAGCAACAAGATAATAATGATAATATTTGCATAAGGTTTTCAAGTTTCTTCAATAACATGAAAACAGTGATTTATTGTGATATTTGAAAATCAACCATGATGATATTGAATTAGAGACTATAATCGTACGAGTCATAAAATTTAAACACAGATAACTCGCCCGTGCATGGGGCATTGCGACAAATATTACGTATGCAAGACTCGGTGTGAAGTTAGCTGCAAAATACACAGTACAGAGTTATCAATCGTTCGTATTATATAGGTTACTGTCGAGGTTATCCGTATATTTTATGTGTTTATTCTAAAACGCAAAAGTCTGGTTGAAATCTATTTGAGTTTAAGAACTGAATGACGTTTTAATAAAGTAATCATGAAATGAGAGAAATTAGTGATTCGTTCCAATAGTGATAAAATTACAGGTAAACAAGTGATAACTAGTGTGATAACAATTGTGTTGTTATTCATTCAGAGATATATAGTGATAGTTCACGATGGTGTCGTTGACTAAAAGGTTTATTTTATTCTCACTTTCCAAAAGTAGCTTGAGAACATTATCAACAACGCACATACGGAATTCCAAAGTAACTTTCAACTGGGAGGATCCTTTGAATTTAGATGCTCAATTACTTGACGATGAAAAGGCCGTGCGAGACTCGTTTCGTGCATATTGTAATGAGAAATTATTACCTCGTATAATTGAAGCCAATAGGAATGAAGTGTTTCATAAAGATATCTATAAAGAAATGGGTCAATTAGGTGCTCTTGGCTGTACTATCAAGGGATATGGATGTGCGGGTGTTTCTTACGTTACTTACGGTTTGATTACAAGAGAGCTGGATGGCATCGATTCTTCCTATAGATCGGCTATGAGTGTCCAGAGCAGCTTAGCAATGGGAGCTATTTATATGTATGGTTCTGAAGAACAAAAACAAAGGTTTTTACCAAAAATGGCTAAAGGTGAACTTGTTGGATGTTTCGGATTAACGGAACCGAATTTTGGCAGTGACGCTGGAGGTTTGGTCACAAGAGCAAAATATGACGCCAAAAATAAAAGCTACATACTGTCAGGATCTAAAACGTGGATAACTAACTCACCTATAGCTGATGTTTTGATAATATGGGCGAAAGATGAAGAAGATAAAATCAGAGGTTACATTGTTGAACGGTCTCAAGTAAAAAAAGGTCTAGATACGCCTAAAATCAATGGAAAATTTTCTTTGCGAGCGTCGGCGACCGGAATGATATTGCTCGACGATGTAGCTATACCGGAGGAGAATTTATTGCCTAACGTAGTGGGCCTGAAGGGGCCTTTCGGATGTCTCAATAACGCGCGATACGGGATCGCTTGGGGCGCCCTCGGTGCTGCCGAAACATGTTTGCGAATAGCCCGTCAGTACACATTAGATAGAAAACAATTTGGGAGGCCGCTCGCTTCGAACCAGCTCATACAGAAGAAATTAGCTGACATGTTGACGGAGATCAGCGTCGGGTTTCAGGCTTGCTTACAAGTGGGTCGGTTGAAGGATCAAGATAAAGCGGCACCTGAAATGATATCTTTAATCAAGAGGAATAGCTGTGGCAAGGCATTAGAAATCGCTAGGGTTGCTAGAGACATGCTAGGGGGAAATGGTATTTCTGACGAATACCATATTATTAGACATGTGATGAATTTAGAAGCGGTCAATACATATGAGGGAACGCATGATATTCACGCATTGATATTAGGCAGAGCTATCACAGGATTACAATCATTTAATTAAACACTAAATTACTAAAAACAAACAATGTACATATTTATCATTTTTATATCAATATTTAAATATAGTTTTAATGATATTTTAATATAATGTGACGAGTATACTTGTTTTTATTTTGTTAATATTTCTAATTTAACTAATTGTCAACGCCCTCTCTTATGCTCTAACCAAAACTATAGAGGTCTTAATAAATGTTTTTCTATAATACTTTGCACTGCGTTGTTTTTTTATTATGTTATGATAAGGAATGTGTTGAATAGACGACAATATGATTACAGCATGTACAATTATTTACACGAGTAGCTTTATAGAAAAATATAATTTATTTCTAAATGTCATTATAAAATATTTTAATGACAAAAAAAAACGATCCTTGGAGGCGCCGGGTATCGATCCCGGTACCTCTCGCATGCTAAGCGAGCGCTCTACCATCTGAGCTACGCCCCCGTTGGAATAGATGTTAAAATATTTATTTAGTTCTGTGTGTTGACACCTTATGAAAATATTTTAAACTAGCTGTGTGCCCGCGGCTCTGTCCGCGGTTTGAATATTCTTCACTGCGTAATAAAGTTATCAATTAATTATTGGAAAATAATGTTTTGATAATCTTCGGAACGGCCGGACCAATTTTGATGGGACTTTTTTGGCAGATGTAGTAACTACTCTGCGAAACTTCGGGTGATTTTATTTTTCGAAAAAAATTAAGGTTCCGCGTAAAAAATTTAAACTCACGAAATTTTAAGTGAAATTCGATTCAACGCACAGTTTCGCTGGCAGGTGTTTGAATTTGCAAGAAGTATCTTTGCTTTTGCTTAGCATCAAAAATAATTGCAGGACAATTAGTTAGGGTTCCACAGAAAAAATAAAAACAAAAAATTATGAAAAAAATGATTCTATGGTCAGTTTTGCTGGCAAGTGCTTGAGCTTATGAGAAACATTTTTGCTTTCTTTTATTACAAAAAAAAAATAGGAAAATAATTAGGGTTCCGTGAAATAAAATGAAAACTTATAAAATTGTGTACAAAATACGATTCAATGAACAGAACTTCCAAAACATTATTTTCCAATGATTATTTAAAACCATGTGAAGAAAAACAATCTGCGAGTAGTAATTCCATTATTAACCCCTTGAGCACCTTCCTGGCGTTTACGCCAGCTTTCCATTGTTTTCCTATTGTCTTTCTATTGTTTCATTTTTATGGTTTATTCATATTAATAAACTGTATGTTGGAAACATATCAAGGTTTAAAAAACATAAAAAATTATAAATAGTAAACGTCAGTGTATTTTTCTCACTTGTTCCGTAATATTTTTCTAACCGCTCAAACGATGAATATTTTGAAAGACATTTAGAAGATTTTATTCTTGAGAAACACAACAATGTAGTGTTGTTGGAACACTCCGCATCGAGGATTTAGCACTGAGCCGTGATATCACCACGTTTCAGAATATTTATTTTAATAAGACGATATGGAACGGGGCGTAGCGAAAGCGAGTTCTGGTTTCACGTAAGAATAAGATGGACGTCCTTTTTTTAAACACAATTTAATATCATATTTTTAACGCATGATACTCTTTACATTATACGAATTAGTACAATATTTTTTCATAAGAATATTGTTATTTAATCATATTATTAAGTAATAAATAATGAAAAGTTGTGTAAGTGCAAAGGTGTAAAAAGATATTTCGCAAAAACGGAACACAGAATAAGGCAAACAAATCGTCTAACTTAATATGTCTTTGTGGTGTCTTCTATGCGAGTACAGTACTAATATTAATATACTAATATTTATAATCATTAGAGTTGCCTATTGGCCGAAATTTAACAATTATCATTATTGAAATATTAAGTGAAATAAAACTTTCTTAAGTTGTTCAATGATTACTAAACAAAAAAAAAAAAACTATGTAACCATGGGAACTACCGAGAAAAGCGAAAAACCGAAATTTTGAAAAAAGAGTTTATAGCATTAATAAATAAAATTTTGTTAATTAAGATTATTAACATAATCTAACATACAACATTTGTTTGGTTTTTACATCTATTGGCGCTCCGAATAGTAATTATGTATTTATTCGTATAATTTATTCATAGTCAAAATATATGATAAGCTGCATAAGTATAAATACCAACTTAAATGAATTAATTAGTATAGACTTAAATTTTTTAATAAATCATGACCAACACAATTCTGTCAATCTATTTCTTTTAAGCTATTCTATTAACTCTAAAATATTTTTAATGTGGCAATACGAAAGTGCCAGCATTTAAATACCATCTCATACTTGGCATACTATAACGTGTTGCTGACGTCTGGTAACGCGAATCTATAAGTTTTTTTCCTACCGAAAATCGCTCAACGCGGCTAAAGAAGTTTTAAGTTTAAAAATATGACAGAAAGATACAGAGCTGTTTCATCTTCAACTATTCATATGTTTGATATTCACAATTTTCATTAAAAGAAGTTCATAAACAAACAAGTCTGTTACTGGGTAATAAAATAAATTAATGACAAAAATAAGAAAAAAATTGTAAATGCGATTCATCTCTTTTATAGTTATTATTTACTGAATCATTTACTTGAAATTTAAAATGTGATTGATATGATCAACTTACATTGTTGAATGCCACTGCAAGGTGTATCCACAATAAGCTGTCACCAATAGGAATAATAGACAACAAGTATACGCAACAGACATACAAAAGCGTAGTGCCGTGAAAACGAGCAGTTTTGTCACCACACACACACACACACACACTAAAATATGGTTTTATGTTCATGACGATCAACATTATTGTTTATTACACAAATAATAAGCTCGGTAGTGATATCGCATGGAAATTATCCTTAATATTATCACGCTTCCAGATGCAATGTTCATACTATATTTTTATACCAGTTATAAGATAAACGATACATAAATAGAATATTCAAGTAAGGCAGTGTGTAGAGGAAATATTTATTTCTGTATGTAGTAAATAAGTACCTTTAAGTAATTACATAGTGTCTTCCCGTTTCCCTTGGCGTAGATAATTTAAAGGTTCATGTTATTGAGTTTAGCTATTTACATAAAAAAAACTCGGTAGTCATGGGGTCTACCAACAGAAGTGACAATATGAAACTTTTAAAAAACTTTTTTTTATGTATAAAATAATACTACCTATGAGTAATTAATTTTATAATTTGTTAATTTAAACATAAATTAACATTTTACATATAATATTTTTTTGGTTCTGGTTCTATTGGCACTCTGACCAATAATTATGTACATTTTTATATGGTTTATTCATAATCAAAACATACGATTGGTTGCCTTATGCTCCATCTTATACTTGAAATACTGTAGCATGTTGAGGGCTGACGTCATAGCATTGATAATGCGAATCTATAACTTCTTCCCCTACTGAGAATAGCCGCTAAAGAAGTTTTCAATTTAAAACATATTAATACTCAATTTCTCTAATTCCATCTGTAAGCCAAATTATATTTGTGTCGATCAAACTATTTAAGAATAACTAATGAAAACAAACACATTTATAACATTATAGATAGTTACCAGAGTTAACTATAAATTAGTTTGCGATGTATCCTAAAAAAATAAAGTGGTACGCACTTTGTGCAAGTAGAAAATTTCAAATTAACAAAATTCAGTTAGTGCTTGGATAATTTGTTCCATGCGTCTTAGATAAAGTTTAAAATTTACTAATATATTTTATCCAGAAAATTAAACTTAGAAATAGTGTTATAGTCGAATTCAAATAGTTAAATTAACACAAGCGGATACTTATTTTCAGTATTTCGTTATAAACTCAAGCGAAACACAAAGCACCCTTCAATCCATCTGCTCTCAGTTTTGAATGCATTTAATACCGGGCCCCTAAACTCTGTCTTCGATCAAACTTTATGACAGACTATAAATTTCAACGCGAATAAGACACGCTTCAAGATTTTACTATATTGCCAGATTTTGATATAAGTAAATGTTTCACGAAACAGACAATTTATCCTAATAAACACAAAGATTTATTATCCGTAAAAGAAGATGAAAATTCAAATTTTTACCTTACCAGTTAAACCAGCAAAGATTTTTAATATTAATTTTCGTATAGTTCGTATTTCGTAGATTATACAAAATAAAACTTTGTCTATGGCACATACGTTTGTAAAATAGATGCTCGAGTTCAAATTATAACGGGGAATACCATTATTATTCGGTTCGCGCAGTACGTATTTAATCCCCCCTTATGAAACGAAAATAATTTCGTTGCGACAAACGACAAAGGACCGCAAACCGCAGATGCAAACCTCAATCTCACAGCTTGTTTAAAATGTTTATTTTTAAATAATACTATAAATTCCGGTTAAAACTGCTGGTCATGAACCAGATTTGTGGTTCACGTACATTATTTATAAATTATATATTATATTTTGATAAATAAGAATAACACGTATAAGTACTGTTTGTGAAATATGATTCGAAATATTCAGATAAAAGTTTCATAGGATAAAGTTTGCTATTATTTTCTGTTAAGGCGTTGTTTCTATTATTTTTTAAATGAAATTGTGATATATACATAAATAGTTTGATTATATTTCATTCGATTCAATCATCTATAACTTATAGATATATATATAATGAAGATTTATTATAGTTCACTACGTTAAATTACCATGTTATAGAATCTTAATTAACATAATTTCCAACAAACTTGGTTAACAATAATTATTAACATCCTCCGGTCGACAGACGCGGAACATTACCAGTTATCAATAAAATATTCCGAAACTCTGTGAAATATTTACGTTCTCATTAGTCTGGGTTTCCCGTTGGTAACGGCTGACATAATGCAGAACCCGATTCTGCGCTCGACACTGTATTTACTAATTAACTCTTTGTTTATCGTATGTAATGTTTCGTTGACCAATAGTTTGCTATACTTGACATCAAGTAAATATATATGTAAATATATATGTATGTATATACGCTTCTAGATGTATAAAGATTTACTTTGTAATAGGATATCTGTAAGAGCAGAAAAAAATTATTTAGAAAGTAACTTTTTTTCGAAATATGAATATAGTGGTTTAAAATATACTTAAAATTATACTTAAGTTACGATGACTCTAACTTGATAATTTTTTTAATAAATATACAGATAAAAAGACATATACCTGGCATGGCCATACATAAACCTGGCCAGCAAAGAAACTCGTCCCATACAGCACTGCACTTCTTTTTATCAGAATTTGTTGTCAGAACAGTACGCCTGTATCGGTCATAGAAATTGTCCGATCGTCTGAGACCTTCGCTTGCCTCATTCAAAAATCTGCACGGTATAATGTATAGAGTTGCCGGATCTTGTATTGTCCATCAATTTATTGTATTTAATAATATAGAGTCGCCGGATCTTGTATTGTCCATCAATTTACTATATTTAATAAATCGCACGTTGAGTGCCGCCTATTCTTCATCACCCACAGTGTGTCTGATCACATTACTTAATCTAGTAATGTTAAAAAAAAGGTTGAGAGACCGATTTTATCTTTCTTTACGTCCTCTCACTCTCGATCCCGTTGTCTTAATTAATCTAAATTCTATTGTTTCTCGGCGTTCCAAATATTCAAATTTGAAATGTTATTTCTTAAATGGCCTCCTCAGTGAATCCAATAAAAACTCATGTTACATTAGCAGAGCTCACGGGTGAGGTATACTGACAGTAGACATGAACAAACTAATAGAAAACCTTCGGGTTTTCTTAATATATTTAATAAATCAATGTAATAAAGGTATAATGCATAAAGCACAAATAATATTAAAAACATTAATTGAACTAAAACCAATCATTGCATACTTCAGTTACCATGTCTCTCATGTCATTTATTACATATTAAAACTCAGAATCTGTATGATTTTATATAATATGCATGAATAAAATATTAAATAATTTTTAAACTTGATATCAATATGATCATAAGTAGCCTTATCGTTTAGATATTTATTTAAAGGTTTTACCAAGTGTAAGCTGCCCACAATTTGTTTATTTTATTAAAGCGTTTAAATGTGCGTTTAAACAACTGTAACAGAAGCGGTTGAATTACATGTATTAGATATAAAGTTTACTAAATTAGAATACGTTATGAGTATTGTCATTGAATAGGGGGTGCTTGGCACGATTTTGTTTGCCATGTAGTCGTCCTTATTTTTAATTAATTATCTTGCAGTATATTATGTCATTTTGGTGGCATTTGACGTGATATAGTTTAGTTATGATGCACAAGTGTAATGAAGTGAGTGGAGCGTGAATTTTGAAATGTCCCAATCATTCCCGTTGTGGTTGTAACAGAAGGGCGCCATTTTGTTACCACCATTTATTGATAGTGTTCCTAACGTCTGACTTGGCTGCATGGTCTACTAGTACTTTTGCCTTATCCTTAAAAAGACATACACTTAGAAATAAACAAAAAAAATTGAATAATTAGTAATATGAAAATATTAATATCAGTTAATAAATAGCTGTAATTTATTTATCCAACAGTTGATTCTTCTTCATTGTACACAGTCTCGTCTTACTTGTGTTTTAATATTACTTTTTACAATCCATACACGGCTTAAATCATTTTCGTTTAAAACTGTTAAAATGATAACTAGGTTATTTTATGAAACCCAGTCCAATTTTATGCTGATTATTAATTCACATGCAAATGGTTAATAATTTTTGGTTAAAACTAATTTGTTCTGACCGCATTTCGTTGTAAAATATTACAATATTGTTAATTAAATTATCATAATTCTTATGGATTATTCGCACGATCTATTTTATTTCTTTTCGTCTATTTGTCTGAATTACAATTACGATTATTATTCGTAATTTATAACTGCAATAAGTTATAAATAAAACTATAAATATTTTATTTAGAGGTCAGTCAGAATTCATATTTATTTTAAGACTTAAGTGAAATTACCTTCATCACCAGCTGTCTGCAAGAAAACAAATACAAAGGGTACATATTTAAAGACTTTTATTAATATGGATTTATAAATAAAACAGATTTATGTTAATTCACAGTAATATCATAGTAATCTCGATGCGACATTTCAGAAATAAATATAAGTAATTCTTATCAAATGAAATAAGTCCTATGTGTGTTTACAATATTTTAATTTAGCTCTTAATTATTAAATCTTTTTTTGTACCATATAGCGATTAGATAGATGCTTTAAGAAATGTTATGCTTGGAATATCAGTTTATGTTATGCGGAAAAACAATAAAAAAAAAACAACTATTACTTAACCACGGATGAACTTTTCTATTCCACAAGCGTTGTTTTTCATGAAAGTTTTCACATTTCCGTTAGAAAAGTGGAGCAGTTCGGAAAGTTTAGCGTAATTTGCATCTCACTCCTACGGATCTGAATTACAATGAGCCACGAAAAGCAATTAATACTTGAAGTAGCCCCCAATTCAGGTTTAAAAAAAACTATTTAAATGCTCTTTTGAAATCACTTCTACAGTTACGTTTATAGAAGACGCTGCATCATTGATAAGTGTTTATATAATTTTAGCAGAAATAACTTTAAAAGGTTTTAAAAGATTATGTTAACATCTTAAAGGGCTGTTCGAGAGCTAACATACGTTAGCAAAGTTTTATACATTTATAAACTCCCCTTACCTCTTGTCAGCAATTGTTAACACATCTCTTACTCCCGCGCCCCAAATGTGAACGAAAGCTGAAAGCATAATTCTGAAAAAAAAAAATAACGAACAATAAATAAACATTGTTAACGAAATCAGAATTCAGATCCCCTCGTACTTCATGCCATCAAAAATAAGCAATAATCAAGTTTAGTGTTGGATGAGGAAAAATCAAACGCACAGCGTCTGTTGGTCGAATGTACTAAAAACGCGGGGCCTAGAAATTGTTTAGTTTTGGTGTTGGGTTTACGTAATTTAAATATAGGCATGTTCCATGGTGTACTGGTATCGACATCCGATTCTAATAGTTTGCTATGGAACTTTGTTATTACCATTTGTAAGCTAAGAGATAATTTGATGTAGTTGTTTTTTTCTTATTATTGTAATCTGCTTCGTTAATTTTGAAATTGGTGCCAGTTTACGGATAACAAAAAGGTGTAAATGTACATCGATAATTATATTCGATTTTGATTAATTGTTCTTTAAAATCACCCTATTCCTTAATTTAGCTTATATGTAATTCTGATAAAGTTTAGTCAGTTATTTCCATTTGTAAATGAGTACATTGGTTAAATCTAGCTGGCATCGACTCCAAAATTAACGAAACAGATTAATAAAGTAATTATTTATTGGATTTTTAGTGCATTTTTATAGTTTATTCTTTTGAAGTAGGTTAAACCTAGAGGTACTGGTTCTCACGAGATACTGCCGAACATACCTATTGATATTTTACTACAGGTTTTTCAAATTTGAGGGTCGTAGCTACCTAGATGGGCATTATTAGAAAACGCTGCTGGTTTTCTAGCGATGTTTTCCTTCATCTAAAACACAGGTGGAATTTTATAGTTGGATAGGTTGGCTCGAACCGACGTCCAGTGACGTGAAATCCGGCAGCACTACCAACTGCGCCATCAACGCTATAAAATTGTGATATACATACATATATAGCTATGGTTTTAATAGTACACGTATTTCGACTTACTATTATGTTATGGATAATAAAAACATGTTTATGAATAAATACGAACTATACGTGTTTTTATGTCAAACTCGGTAAAGTTAGATCCCTTTCTGATGTACGTCCTCTCACTTAATGGACTCGGTTGTGCGTCAAGCCGTCTGGGAATCCTTACCATTCATAGCCAGAGCCATATCTCAAACGCATCTACTCTTTGTCTGGCTTACAAGGGTATATAGGCGGAGTGTCGTAAAGAAAAACGAGATACCAAAACTTATCATTGTTCGTGCAATAATATTTCTAAAATGTTGAAATAATTTGTTTGCAGCATTTATTTTTCAGCTATAATTATTGTAAAAGTATTTTTAGTGTAGATACTTAATTTCGTATTAATAAAATTGATATTACATAATTTACGAATTTGTTTTTCGTTGTTTTGTCTCAGTTTTTAATTACCTACTGTATTTGAAACAATCCTTTTTTAAACTTTATTTCCACCAACGCAAGTAGGAATAATATACTAAACTTTTCGAAATGAAATAATATTCTTTTAAAAGAAAATTACTCAAAACTGGTGAAAATTGTTATCAATATATATCAATTTAAATCATAAACAAAGTTTTATTCATTCTGTAAATGGAAATTAGTATAAATCTAGATCGCAATCAGTGTTTAAACTTGTTACATTTAAAGGCAATTGCCCATTTTCACGGAACGCCATCCTACGCGCGCGTTCGGTACACAGCGAGATTGCCGCTTTAATTTTAACAATTATCATATTTTTTGACTTAACATCTGTTGGTTTACCCTTTTAAAGATTTTAATTATGATTCTTTTTCTTTCTTTTTTTGAGATATTTCTACAGCACTCGCTAAGGTCGAGCTTAATCGTCGTAATGCTAAATGGACTTTGAAGAGGGGAAATGGTTTTTTCTTTCGTTGTTTTTTTTGAATGATTACATAAATTACTATAATTTTATAATAATTAATTTATGCAGAAACGTTTCTAATATAACCACAATATTGAACCTTCAAGATCCAATGATATTTCTATGCAAAATATGGCACAGAAATTTTACGGATATTGTAACGAAGTTCCGTTTTTAAGCTCAAATTACTCAATTAGATTACTTAAGTAGCCTTTTAGTAAAGGCGGAGTTTTTTTTTGGGTTTCATATATGTAGGTTGAAAAATGAAGTAATAAACAACAAATGCTTACTTAATCCTCCAAAAGTCTTTTTGTATTCCGAGATAAATTTATTAGTGCTATTTATTAGACAACCACTACCTGCCTCAGACGAATTTTCGGCTTCGTTGGTCATTTAGCCCAGCGGTAGCCCAATAGCTTAGATAAGCTGATGTTTGTAGGCCGGGTTGAGGGCAAGAACAGCAGAGGTAGGATACCCACACGCTGGGTGGACCCAGTTGAGTATGTTGCAGCCGTCAAATTCCAGGACAGTATACAGAAGGAAGAAGATCGGCCTGCGTGGAGAGCACTTCAGTTGAGGGCTATTTATGATGGTCCTCAGCCAAGAGGATCCAATGGAGATGAAATTTATCAGTCGTGTAAAAAAATAAATTAAATTATTTAATTAATAAAATGGTAAACTGGATTAGTAATTATATTTTTGATTACAGTACATAAATAATTGCATACGTATTGTTCTAGATAAGTTAGGGTAAGCTACAGCAGTGTAAATTAACTACATCTCGGTACACCCATGACAATTTTTCTTATCCTCAGCCATACAATAACAACAATATTACTGTTACTATTAAAATTGTGTTTACGGAATAAGATACTTCTGAAATCGCATTAATTCGATCTATTTGACCACAAAGATCAACAAAGTAGTTATTACTGAAGTGAATATTTATACTGATTCATTATCAAATTATAGAATGCTACTAAATAAGTAAAACTTTTGTAATCTGTCGTATTCCACGATCAAGACTGTGAATTTTTATAAATCATCATCTCCCAGCCATTATCCCATTTTTATTTGGGGTCGGAGCAACATGTCTTCCTCTTTGAATCCATTCTGCTTTTAAAATTAAACTAATTTATTTTACGACCGGCTGCTTGCCTGAAGTCTACCCTCCTTAGGTTTTTTTTAGAATAAATGTGATTAAAAATTAACAAATTTCCACATTACCTATAAAATAAAAAATACTACATAAAAAAAAACTGAATCCGCACATAATAAATTCCTTTCGGAGCTGGCTTTAAAATTTCGAGTTGGCCCTAGAGCAGGAGCGTCAAACTTTTTGCGGGCAAGTAATGCTAACAGGATCGTTGAAAAAGTTCCGTTTGTGTAAAAACATTGCTTTGGAAAGTCGCCAGAAAGGGGGCGGTGCGGCGCAACGGCGACGATGTCCGGCAAAGTTTTTACAATATGTTTAGATTGTCGTCAATGACCTCATTGCATTTCACTTCGAAAATAATACAATAACTTCTTTCAGTTCATTTTATAAAATGTCGTCGTCACTTACAAAGTGTAATGACTGAACTGGATAATTTAAAAAATAACCATTTAGTAAAAAAAATACGTGCTTATTTTTAATGTCCGTGATTTAATTCATGGATTTTTCTTCCGAGTTTTTCATCTGAACTAAAAATGTTGAAATTTGATGAGTAAAGTATATTTTTACCTATTATTATAGTTCTAGTATAATAACTGTATTGTTCTAGGTTTTTTTTTGGGAAGATACTAATAATGAAACTGAAGTTTTGTCTGTGTATTTAATTTTCTAACACATGTCTATTTTAGTCGTTACTGACCTCTAATCGGACATTAAAAACTTTTGTCTTTATGTGTGTATGCCTAGATTTAACTCAAAAAAGGGCTGGACCTTTCATGGATATTTCAACAAGCAATTGACAGGCTATAATTATTATTTTTAATAATTTTTAGAATTGTTAAAATGCACAAATTAATAAAATCTCAACTTAAAAATAATAGACCGTTTTTGCTAAAACTTTCGTGCACATAAAGTTAATTAACGATTGACATATACTATAAAATAAAAAATATAAATGATAAAAAAAATTTAAACGAAATTTGGTGTACGGGAAGCATGTTGTCCTTCGGTAAACTGTGCTATGAAATAAAAACAAAATTAGGATATCCCAAATTTACTCAAAGTAAAAACGCAGACGAAATCACAGGCACCTGCTAGTAATTTACTAAAACCTTTGTATGTATTGAGAGAATGGTACATTAAAATACTTCGTATATAAAATTTAGTAGTATAATAAAATTTAAATAAAAAATCAAACATTAGTATAATTGCATAACACATCCACCACAACAAACTTAATAAATTCTATAATATTATTATATTAAAACCGGTCTTCATTCCAGCGGATAGTAGAACACATAATAAACATATGATTGTGTCGTGTATATAATTGTACCATCCTACAGTCTACTACAAGTAAATAAAATATTGTTTGAAATATTGTTGTCGCTGAAAATTAATATCGAAACGGCAACACCATCGTTTCGACCCGTTTCAAGTGCGAGCGAGTACATCGTTAGTCGAAGAGTCTTTCTTTTGTCTCAAGAGTTGCTGCGACATTTGCTTGTTACAGCCTTTCTTCGGGTATCCTGTCCGTGGCCTTCTTTTAACTTATTCATTGGGTAATTTTTCCCTACGCAAAACGTTGATTATCCAGGTCATGGGTACTTCTTTGTTCTAACTAAATCAATATTTATTTATAATATTTTCTATTGTTTTCATTTATAGTTCGTATATAACGATCAATTTATTATTAGTAAATTTATAATAACTGTCAAATGAATTATGTTAATATTTAGAATGTTTCATTCGTGCAACCGTAATGGTTTGTTTTTCGTTGAGTATGTATGTATTACCTACAACACATATTGGACGAACATTAAGGTATTCCAAACCGTGTAATATTTTGTGATTTTACAAAATGTTTACATATTGTTAAACATATTAAAAATGTGACCGTTACAAGTAGCCTAGCAGTATAATTGACAACTCGATCAACCCGCGTTTGATGATGCAGAAAAAGCCGAGTGCTTAGCCGAAATCCTCGCGCTGTAATATACCCCATTAGTTGACAACATTGATGTTACCTACAACTCTGTTGTCGAATCCTCCGTGTAGGATTTGGTTGCTCTTACTCCGGTTGTGCCCCTCTCAACTGTCCCATGTGACGCTCGCAATTAAAGGCCTTAAGCCCAGCAAATCCCCCCGGTCTAAACGGAATCAGGAACGAAGTGTTAAAGCTTTTTCCTCCGCCATTGATCGTATTGCTGGTCTGCATCTTCAATACGGCCATCAAGAATCACCACTTTCCAGCCGCCTGGAAAGCAGCAATCGTTACAGGTATACATAAACCTGGCAAAGACGCCAGATTACTTGATAGTTACCGTTCCATTAGTCTTCTCAACATGTTAAGAAAACTCTATGAGTGGGTCCTTATGAACCGTCTCATAGCGGTCATAACGGACAAAAATCTCTTGCCTCCCAAACAGTTTGGCTTCTGAGCTAGACACTCCTATGCGCATCAAGCACACCGCCTCACGGAGTACATCCACTCTAACTTCAATCATAAGAAGTTTAAAAAACCTTGGCGTACGCTCGAAGTCTTCTTCGACATCGCTAAAGCATTCGACAAGGTCTGGCACATAGTTCTTGTCTACAAACTCATTGAGCTAAGTATTCCTGACACTCTAGTCCACATAATACATAGCTAACTCAAAGATCGTAGTTTCCGCTATAGAATAGAGAACGCTCTCTCTATATACCACCCATTACGTGCAGGAGTCCCGCAAAGTTCCATTCAGGCGCCTGTCATTATCAATCTTTATCTAGCAGACCTCCCTGCACTAGGAAAGGTTCAGTTAGGGCTTTACGCGGATGACACAGTCATTTATTATGCTTTCCGTAAGAAAGTAATCCTCCGGAAATACGACCAAAGAGCAGTCGACGATCTCAGCTCATGGTACTTCAAGTGTCGTATCGCGATAAACCCGATTAAGAGCACCGCGAATATATTTGATAGAGCCTGTTCGAATAAGCCCCCTCATCACACCACAGACGCAGGTACGGAAATCCTCTACAGCACCGAAGTTAGGTATTAAGGAGTTCAACTGGACGCCAAAATGACTTTCTACGCTCACCTCAAGACAGTCAAGCACTAGACCGTCATGGTGCTAGGCCGTCTCTGTCACATTTATTACTCCGATAGTAAAATGGCCCTCGGCTATACATTCACTCTGTATAAAATGGTGGTTAGACCCATGATTGCGTACTGAGCACCCGCGTTCGCTCATATTAAGAGTTCCCAGAAGGATACCCTACAAAATATTCAGAATCGTTTTGTAAGGAAAGCCGTAGGCGCCCGATGGTACCAGAGAAATGTGAAATTACACAGGGATCTGGATCTGCCCACAATCAGGTCCGTTTTCAAAACCCAGTGTCACGCCTTCTTCGAACGTGCAGAGACACACCCGAACCCTCTCATAGTACAAGTCGTCTCGTACTCACCCGACGCGAACGCCCTCCCCAAGATGCGACGACCGCGACGATAACATCACTCGAATGAATAGAAATCTTTCCGGATCAACCGCGTTTACTTGCGTGCCAGCGCCTATGCTCGCGAAACCGCCGTTCCCGCCGTCAGGAACACGCAGGTACATAGGTTCTGTAAGGAACCTTTTTGTTTTTTAGTAATAAATAAAAAAATGTAGGGATTAGTTAGGATTAAAATTAAAATTTAAATTAAAACCAAGATTCGTACCATTTTAGTGCCCTTGTGCTAGTTACCTTTTGCGCCGAGTGCCTCCAGTATTCGCCCCCAAAGTTACGGTGAAGCGGTAAAGGCCCTTCCGGTCAACAGCATTAGCTAATTTAGAAAAAAAGGAAAAAAAACAACTCGGTTACATTGGATGCAACATTCAGCTCCAAATAGTCGTAACGTGGTTAAAGTGGCGAGAAGTAACTGGCGGTACATGCGATAGGAGAACGCCAGATAAACTCAAAGGTCTCGTTTACAAAAGGATTATAAGACCCGTATTGTTTATATGGCAGTGAAATATGAACTATGACCCAAAAAACATCCATACCCTCCAAGTTGCCGAAATAAAGTTGATGAGGTGGATGTGCGTTCTAACCAGGATCTATAAAATCCACAATGAGTACGTGAGAGGAAATATGGGGGTACGCGACATCGCCGATAAAATGCAGGAGAGTAATTTACCATGGTCGGTCACGTAAACAGAAGATCACCAGATTACATAGGAAATTTGGGACTACATCTCTCCATTTCCGATCAAAGATCCAGAGGCAGACCCAAAATAAACTGGAAAAGTATAGTGCTAAAAGATATTCAGGATAGTTTCCGAAAACGATGTGCAGGATAGAGCGAAGTGGAAAAGAAAACACGGAAAGTTGACCCCACCACGATATGAGACAAACAGCTTGGAAGGGAGACAGAGAAAATTTAATATAAAATGTGTTTGTGATACACCGTCGACTATTTTATGTCAGTTAAAAACATCCGAGTATCAAAACAAATAGCTCACCTAGAAATGTGAAATTTTCATAACACACCTGGTAGAACTATTTAAACTTAAAAATTAGCTAGGGTATGCTTTATGATCAAAATTTCAATAGGGCTACTAAACTCACTTACCCTGTGGGATATATCACGTGGAAGCAATTTGTGCACCTCTCCGTACAGTAGTACTAAATGTTATTTATGGTAAGCCAGGCCCTCAGTAGACAGTACACGTTGTGGCCCGGGGTTTCCTTCCCACCTAATTTGTAATCGATTTTGTCAAAGATATGTTTAATCAGTTTTTTCATACTGTATAGGCTTACAGCCGGTAACAATATGCGATATGTTATGTTATGGTATGTTTTACATACTTAAATCCGAAGTTTTAAATATTTTTTTTCCACTAAAGTGTCAGTCAAAAAAACTCATATATGTATGTATATGATTGTTATTACATGTTATTATTGTGATTACAATCTTAATCTGATCAAGTGCTTTGACTACAATCTCTCATATGAACTTAAATGGCGATAACAAAAAATGGTTAACACACTACGTTTCACACTTGGTTATTAAGTGATGCTTCCGGAACACAACTATTTGTGATTGGTGACAGGTTTTCATACTTGAGGATGGTAGCTAACATGGCGGGTGTTATTAAAAAATACCGTAACGCCGTACTATGGCCTACTCACGATATTTTCTTTAACCGGTAGCTTATTGTAGAATTTGATAAGGGGGTTCGAACCTACATTAATCGACGTAGAATCCGACCACACTATCAACTAAGCCATCGTAGCTTCGCATGTGTTGTTTTTAATCTTATTTAAATCAAATTTTTCACTTCTTATTTTGTGTGATAACATGGTAGAAATTAGTACTGCCGTTGACCACCAACTAAGAGTTATTAGTTATTCGGAAAAAAAGTAGAAAAAATACGTCATCGTTATCCCACGGTAGCCCCACAATAATTTCCTTTAGTGAAAATTTTTAGATTTTAAATTAATACGTCGGTCAAGAACACTGCCGTAACATATTTAGGCTAGCTACATTATTTTGAAAAGAAAGCCTCAACGCACTTTTTTATAAGTCATTTTAAATAGATAATAAATAGATAATTTTATAATCACTGATGGGTTTGGAACTTGTTACCAACATGTCATTAGTCTGACACAGGAATTATGACAGAAAACAATGTATTTGCATTTCTTGTATAAAATATCATATGAATTTTTATATAAGTTAAATTAGCACGCGCGTTTTGTTTTTCATAATGTTAAATTACTTGTTATGAAAAATGTTACTTTTTTTATTAAGTAGCATAATACAAGAAATCTTAAAATGAAATAAAGATTATAAATAAAAGGTGTTTTACACAGCCCAGAGTAATTTTTGTAAAATATTTTTTTGACATTATTTATTGGCATTTCTATTAACATTTTCTCTATTAACGATACTATTCAAAGCAGGGGATAACTTGAATATTACTCTGTTTTCATTTGTTAACTAACAAATTTTAATTAAGGGAACTTAATTACATTGCTAAGGCGTGAGAAATTTAATTACAAATTTTCGGAAAGAAATAAAAAGTATACAATTCATATTATAATTACGGGAGGTGCGACATTATAATTACGATTTAAATTATGAGCGAGCCCAAAGAAATTTCTACAATGAATAAAAAAAAACTCAAGAACCAGCCCCTTATTTTGATTTTTCCTTTGTTCTCGTAAATGGAACACCATTTGTAGATGACTATCTTATAGCAGCGGCGATCGTTTGAATATTCTAGAATTGTGCCTAATTATCAAGTTCGAATGGCTTATTTAAATATACATTTTGGTCCTTAGTTATGTAATGCTTTGTACATTTTAGTTATGTAAATTTTGTAAAAAAAAAACTACAATTATACGAATTATTACTTACTACAAACGGTTATGAAATCTCTTTAAATATTTTTTTTTTAAAGCTTATTTACTATCGTATGAATATTATTTTAAAACTTTAATTGTATGAAATCTGTAATATGAAATTATAAAAAAAATTGTAATATTAAGAGTATTGTTTCTTTTTAGGTAATATTTATTTATTTGTTTAAGATTTTTACATTCGACGATTTTAAAATCAAGAGTAAGAGATATAGGACTTATTTAGCTATTTATTGAACTTTAAATGATGATTTTTTTTTTAGTGATAAATAATAAAATATCCCTGTTAATGTCGAGTAATAAATCTATTAAATGTGAATTGTAATAAAAATAATGTTAAGTTTAGAAAAGCTTTTGAAAGTTGTCATCTGATCAACCATTAGACGTCCACTGCTGGACATAGGTCTCCTCCATTAAGGGAGGGGTTGCCATAATCGCTACACTTGTCAGGCGGCTAGGCGATCGCAGTAGGTATACTCAAAGGATGCTGCCGCCCATCCCCTGGTTTACATCCCTTAGTCGCCTTTTACGACAACCACGGGATGATATGGGGTGGTACTATCCTTAGCCGGCATCACACGGCAAAGTTTTATATGAAATAAATAGTACATGAGTGAGTGGAAACTATGAGTACTGACTGAGAATATAGAAATACGACTGCAATCAGCCGTCACATGTGGCGAAGATTCGATAAGTGTTTGAATGAACGCGTTCTCAAGCGGTGACTTTATTTTAACTGATGAAGTGTGCGACCTTTCATCATTGTCTATTTCTTTACTATGAATGGAATATGTAGTCACTTGTTTAAATACACTACAATACTTTAACATTAGGAATACTGTATTAATTTGTAAATTTATGTGGGCGATATTTTTCTTTGTCTTTCATATGGTTGGTTGCGGTTGAGAATCTGAGTGGCATTATTATTTGTATAGTGTATGTAGGAATGATAAAGTGTTATTCATCTTTAACTACTGTATCAATAAACTATAATTATATAGGTAATGTTTTATCAATAATATTGAACTAATTCCAACGTAATGATTTGTTTCTAGCGTTATAAATAAACGTTAAACAAGTTGTGTTTGTTCTTTCGGTATCTTGGGCATATTTGCTCTAAACGATTAACATTAATATGGACTTGTAATTGAAATTTACTATATTTTTTTAATAATGTATAGGTTAATGTGTCGAGTACCCATAAAAATAAGACAATAGGAAGACAATAGGAAAACAATGGAAAGCTGGCGTAAACGCCAGGTAAGTGCTCAAGGGGGTAAGAAGCACTATGAACACAAACTCATGCGATGTTAAGTCATGATGTAGTTCAGGTTTGTAAGTACTGGTTCTCAAGTTATACTGCCGGTGATTTATGAGAGGTTTCCAAATTCGAAGATGTTAGCTACCCGGGCGGGTATTATTAGAAAATGGCCTACTTTCAAACCTACATAAGTTTAAACCTATGGATGTTCACCAAAGCAGAATCCGACCACATTACCAACTGAGCCGTCGTCGCTCATTACACGCTTTTTTTTAAAATGTAAATTACGGATATATAATTGTAAAATACAGAGTTTCGCCTAAGTATAAAACAAATGTTGTCTCTCGCTATCTGTTTATATGGATTATTGGAATCGTTAATGCAATTACTCAAAGACAAAGTGTATGAGATTCTCGAGTTCTCTTTCTCGCTCATCAAAATTATGGAAATTCAGATCTCCGTTTGCAATTTAGTAAGAGCTATTGATACAAGCAATTTTTCTAATGCATCCACACGCCAGCATTATCGTGATTAAAGTCTTTTCATATTGGTAGTCGCGTGCGTGCAAAATTTATGTAATTATTACTTCTTTCTTAAAATAATCTCTTAACTGTTATTGTATTAAATTTCGATGTATCAATTTCAATAATGTAGTCTTTTCGATTATCTATACTAATAAATAAAATTGAAGTGTCTCTCTTTGTAATGTCAAAATAACAATTTTTTACTAAATACATATAAATGTATATCCGATATTTTTATTCTTAAATTTTTTAAAATCATTAAAAAAATTGTATGTCTATCTGTCCGTCTGTCTGTTTATTCCAGGTAATCTCCGGAATGGCTGGACCAATTTTGATGGGATTTTTTTTATTAGATAGCTGAATTACTTTATGTAGCACAGGGTACCTTTGGTTTTGTAAAATAATTAGGGTTCCGCGTAAAAAATTAAAACTCTTAAAAAATTGAATAAAAGCCAATTCAATGTACAGTTTTATGGGCAAGTGTTTGAATATATGATAAATATTTTTATTTTATCTTAGTTTTAAAAAAATAAGCAGGGTTCCGTATAAAACAATTAAAACGCAGTGAAGAACATATTAAAAACAGGAGCAGCCACGGGCGAACAGCTACTTTTTAAAAATAGTTTTTAAAAATAAAAAAAACTAGATTTTGGTCTCAAACGTAATATCACACAAATGATAAAATAGTGGTGTGCCGCATAATGTAATATTTCTAATTGAACAAAACAAAAAAAAAAAAACAGTTTTAATTCAAAGATATTTCGTACTCGTATGTTTCATAACTTAACATTTTTATTTCATTCTATAATATGTCAATGTTTTCAATAAATTGATATGTCAATCATTGTTATATTAAATTAAAACCTGTAACTTATATTTTTTATGTTATTTATGTTCTAGATATTTAAATTAAAAATGGTGGACGCGTAGGTTGTTGCTTATCACTGCCCATAATATAGCAAAAGGAAAAACAGTTCTGTACCTTTTTCTTCGTTGTTTGTTAACCGATTTTCTTTTATGTGTGTAGCTATTATCGACCTTTAGTGTTATCAATTAAATAAAATTGGTAACAGTTTTTTTTTTGTTCTACCTTTACGAGAGAGATGTAGAAAACTGTAAGTTCATATGTTTCCCATAAAATTTATATTAATGGCTACGGTCAAATTTCCATAATGTTTATATACGTTGTTTATATACATTGTTTATATACGTTAAAAATTAACGTTAAACCTTACAGATACTATAAATAGCAACGTATTGGATACTTAAGAAATTACAAAACCATCAGAACTTTTCAAGTTGTGTTCGTTTTTGCGAAAATTCCATCTCAATTAGACTTAATGTAAATTGTCGATGCGTGCTCCTGAAAACGCCAAACATTTACAACGCCGTCGGGCTCATCAAAGAGCAGTCGATAAATTGCACGCCGCGAGAATAATAAGTAGGGTCCCATACTGACATCAGTACCTACATAAATTAAATTTATAATCAAACCGTCTCCACGCCCCCCGAATGAAATTAAATTATACCTGCCGCTGGCAACATCGGCCAAATATTTACTTATTTCAAGCTCTCGAAAAACGCAGTAATTCACGAGCTCCATTTCACGGCTTCAGAAGAGGGAGAAGTCACTTTGTCTCTGCATTATAAAAGGTGCTTCTTCGGTATTCTGACGTGTTTATATGATACGCTTAATTAAACAGCGCCTGCTTTAATTTCTGCTTACTCAAGGTTGATAATTTAATAATGTTTCTGTGTACGAGCCTTTGGTGATAAGATTACACATATATTATGACTACTTTATGAACATTATTATGCTAATGGTTACTCTAGTGGGTGGGAATAAAATTTTTAACGCTGTATTTAATTATTTTGTTTTTTTTTTATTTATTTATTATTTTTAACGAATCGAATTCAAAATGTAAAAAGATAATTCAGAGTTACAAAGCGTAAAATACCACTATTCTTAGTCTTTCTAGATTACGTAAAAATAGTTCTATATAGTGTCAATGCCCTTAAAAGTATAAATTTGATAACGAACAATTTCGAATTATTTGAATTCACATCTTCATAAGTTGTAGTAATTGAAGTTTCATAACATGAAAATATGATATAATCTCATTCAAAATCAAGTAAATCTATACTTATAATAAAACTGAAGACTTGTCTGTACAATAGTTTTTTTTTTTGTTTTGTAACAGATGTCTGTTTTATCCGTTACTAATATAGAATGGGAGGTAAAAAAAGTCTGTCTGTCTGTTTGTATGTCTGGATTTAACTCGAAAACGGCTTGACCGATTTGGATCAAACTTTCAACACAAAAAGTATATATCAAAAAGCGATGGATAGACAATATTTTTTTTTTAAATTATTTTTAGGAATCACAATAAAAATAATTTAACTCAAAACTGGTGTGCCGACTGGATAAATTTATACTTGCATAAAGTTTATGATAATTAGCGATTGAAAGGTTTTATTAAATTATCTGTTAAATTTTTAGATATTATGAAAAAATATTATTAAAATAAAAAAAAAATTATATCTCAATGAAATTTAGTGTACGGAGAATATGTATCGTTCGGTAACAGATAGACTAAGAAAAACAAAATCAAAATCAGGACATCCAACATTTAATCAAGATAAAACACGTAGACGAAGTCACGGGCGCCCGCTAGTAATTAATAAAATTGTAGTTTGGAAGTTCACTAATGGAAATAATTAACAAAATTGTTAACGTTACTCGGTGATTTTTATTCGCAGAGGTAATACTGATACATGTTATATTAAAACAAAGTTTCGCTAACGTGTTGGAAATTTCACGTTAATAATTTACTGCAAGGATCGCCAGTTATTTCACTGTGCAATACAGAAGTGATTCATTGCGCTCTGGTTTATAATGTAAAATGAGCTTTATTATTACACTGTAATATATGTCATGTAAAGTATGCTTAATTTCCATATCAAAATTACTTCAATGATTTAAGGTTTTTTTGTTGTAATAATTATGTGTGGGCGTTTACAATGGGCCTAATTAAAAAGCTCAAAGTTAATGGGCAATGGAGGGCTATTCTCGAAGTTTTCTTGCGTGATCGAATCAGAAATAAGAAGATCCGTAAAAGAACCAAAGTAAACGACATTGCCTGAAGAATTGCCAAACTGAAATGGCAATGGGCTTGGGCACATTACTTGTAGAACCGACGCCCGATAGGACCAACGAGTTTTCGACCGGCTCCCGGGTATCGTAAGACGCAGAGTAGGTAGGCCCCACATAGACCTGGTGAAGGTCGCGGGAGTCCACTGGATACGGGTGGCGCAAGACCGGTCGTTGTGAAGATTTTTGGGGAAAACCTATGTCAAGCAGTAGACGTCTTTCGGTTGAATGGATGGATGTATTAATGTATTCATATGTGAAGTATTTTCGTTGTATTAACCTAATAAGAAAAAAAAATGTAATATCATTTAATTATGAGATAGGTAAATTTAATAAAATTATTTGAGTTATATATTATGACATAATATATAGTATATGCCTCATACTTACTAACTATAGACCAAATACCAATCAATTTCTAAACGTTCTCCCGTCGCGCCGCTTTAATGTTATCTTTTTCACCTTCACACGGAAATCAAATTACACATCGCGCTCGTACGTTTCATGGTGATAAAGGAACAAAAATACAAGACGACAGTCTATGAATTATATTTGATATTTATAGTTTGCTGCAATGACGTCGAACCTCGAAAATGAAGAAGTGAACGTCGGGTAATTAACTTATATATTGCCCAAATAAATCGCGGGTAACTATGGGTACTTATAAAAGATATTACATAACCTTATGTTTGCAGTTGTACAACTATATAGTTTAGTTTTCTACAGTATTAGAACAAATTATATTTGTCAAACAATCGCTTATCAATTGGCTAAAGTGACTTTAAAATTTGATAACATTGACTTCGCAATTCCGAATACTAAACTTAAATAGTTTTTATTACAGAACTAAATCGAGAATTTCGTCCGGTGTTTCAATTTTAACTGTTTAATAAATTTACGTTTTATTTTTACCTCTATCAAATAGAGTTCAATACTGAATGTTAAATTTAGTTATTCTAACACTAGTGCAAATGGTTATGGTAACCATGTAAACCTTATTTCTTTAACTTCTTTCACGTGCAAAATCATGCAGGCTGTAGATTCATTTTCACGAACAAAGAAGTTCCTAAACTTATAGTTTTGTAGCATCCAGGAGATTTGAAATTAACTATCATGGTGTTTCATCTTTCTTACACTATCAGATGGTTCAAAAGATATATTAAGAGCCTCCATATCATGACTACGAATAGAATCTATCCTCGGTAGTCGCCTTTATATATGATATAGGTTTATGACCTGTTTCGCACATTTCAACTGTAGTAACGCCATCACTAAACTTGTTTCAGCTTTAAATGCAATTCCGCTGTTGTGAGTGAGTGAATACACTGTATAAATATCATGGTAAAATTCCCTTTAAATATCATTGATAAAACTTTTATTTTATAAGTTGCAAACGTATTTAAAAAGTACTAAGGCTCTGTAAAGAAAAATATGTCAAGCGGAAATTACAGTAGCAGACGAGAATCCCTAGCCATCATACTCTTTTTAAATATCAAGAGTTAAAATTTTAATTAAAAGACTCTTTGCGTGGCTCGAAACGACTCCAATTAAAACTATGTCTTCGCTCCTTCAGGTACCTACATAAAAGAGAAGGTAGCGAGCAAAAAGTCGGTAGATAATTGCTCGGTCGCTACTATTTTAGTATTGTGGCCTTGTCGTTTTGCATACCTAATTTGTAGAAAGATTATTAAGCCAATAATTGTACTGAAAGGTTTTTATTTTTGTTATCACCATTATTTAGCGGTGATCTTAGAATACAATAGCAAAAAAATCTCAATCATATTGACTAGTTTTAGCATAAAACATTAGGAGTCATTTAATGTATGTTCAATGATATAAGAGTTTGGTATTTCGATGATGAAATTTGTTAACGAAGTTCTTCGTCTCAACAATTGTCTTACTCTGAGATTAAAAAATAATTTTGATCTGTTGTTGGGGGGGGGGGGGGGTTTTTGTTCTTTATTCTTTCTTCGCTTCCTTCCGGTTTCTTCAGGTATCCCTCTTCTTCCTACGTCTTGTCGACTAAGGCAAGACGAGTGAAGGGGAGGGACCTACTTCTCTTTTAAAGCAGTGGTGGGTTTCTTCACCCTTTCCTCTTTGCCCACCACTGCTGTGTCCAATTTTTCCCTTTTCTTTCTAGGGGGGGCGGGAAGTATGTCCCGCCCCCTGGATGTCTGACCAATAGGTCATGCCTCTCCTTGAGAGGTGGGCTAAGAGGTGGAGGGGAAGTATTCTCCTCCATCCCTACCGGGCCATTGCACGGACGAGGCCTGGTGGGTTCGCTGCAGGGGGCGACGCGGTGCTTGCGAAAGCCACCCCGTGTCGCCCCCATCCCAAATGCAGCGGACGGCCCCGGGGGGTTTTAGTGGGTATTTCCGGGCGCTTCACGCCCGGGCGTTTCCCACACTGGCACGTTCGTCCCTCCGTGCCCCCTTACCTATTATATTGGGGGACTTCGGTCTCACTAATACAATAGGTAAGGGTAGTGCGTAAATGCATTTCGTCCCGTCAAAAAAAAAAAAAAAAAAAAGGTTTAATCCGTTTACTATCTTGGTCTACGGCTGTAGGTCTACGCACTGAGCTTCAGCAATGTGGGACGATCACAACAGATCTTTAAATGATAAATTGATAAATGACTGTTCTAGCTTTAGGAAACATAATAATATTAAACTACGGCTACGTCGTCATTTGACATCAAGTGAAATTGTGTCTAAACTTAATAATCTTAACGTTATAAACAATAACAATGACATGGTATTATTAAGAAATTTTTTTGCACTTTTTTTTTTTTTTGCGAAATTATTGTTCATTGTTATTGTTTGTTGAAAGTTAATCAAAAATTCAAAATTCATAAATATTTTACTCAATTTCGTCACTGATAAGGCGCTTATGAACGTCAAAATACTACCGCCGGTTCGGAAAACAATCCAGTCATCGAGAAGAACCGGCAAGAAACTCGATCTGGTTTTTTTCTGGGTTTTTTCTCTCCATGTTTTTTTGCACCTTTACAACTAACAGTTACAAAGTTGATTAGTAGATGCGCAGAGAAAAGCTATCACTTCCAGATATCACCATCGTTCACATAATGCTTATAATAACCCTCACAAATCAATACTTGCTTGACATTTAGCTTGAACTTGTTATCTGATAAATCGGTAATGTGCTTTGGGATTTTATTGTAAAATCTAACATTATTACTTAGAAACACTTATTAGTTATGCTAAGTCTGAAAAATGGAACTGTTAATTTATGTTTATTTTAATGTAATTGATAAGGATTTATTTAATATATAAACATTATTATTCAGTAATCGTTCGTTTTACAAATTTGCTAGTGTATATTAATGCTATGAGATTAATCTTGCGAGATAATGAAGCTAAAGTGATAAAAGGAATTACCTTTGCAAAATTACACTTAAACATAAGATAACCTTACAAGTCTCGACTTTGTTCATAGTTTTAAATGTTTAATAGGAACAATGAAAATGTTACGTATATTAAATAATATTACATTTCTAATAAACTTTACTTATATATTTAACTAATTAAGTGTTAAAGTAATTGTGGGCTAACATGCTTTCTGTTTAATCCATTTTAATGATCTTAGATATCTTAATTATTGTACAAAATATAAACTAATAAGAAAAAAATAAACAGTATTATGTTAATGTTAGATTATAAAATAAATACTTCCTAATTTCAACTTTACTCCTAATTATTGAAAGAACTAAAATCATCGCCCGCATGACAACCAGACAATAAATAAAAAAATATGATCAGACAATATGCAGCCTATATTCTTCTTCTGTTTTGTGGTTTATGCAGGAAAAGGACAGTCAGCCTGAGGTAGCTGATGCCTGCTAACCATGTCTATGAGATAACAGTGACAGTCGATCATGCTCTATCACCTACTTGCGACGGTCACCTGCATCATTGGATATAAATATATCAACGGTCACTATTATCATTTGAGATTTAAGCTACTAAATGCAAGTACATCATTATTATCATATTAGTTACAACAGCCTCGAAATATAAAAGTTCTTAATTAATTTTCTTGAGCTATAAGAATGTTGAGCATGTCACTGTATTATTTACGAATGAGATTAAAATAGACTGAAGTAGATTTAAAAAATACTGACATCTGGGCTGATTGATTTATAATATTTCCTTTTAACAGTGACCTCTAAACTAGGCAAAGCCTGTATCTTAGAAGACAGGATACCTCAGTTGGCCACAGTGTATAGATAGAGATAGATAGATAGATAGATAGAGATATAATAACAATGTTATAGACTAATTAATCATATAACTGACGCAGACAAGTCACATTTCAATAAATTTGCAGAAGTACGTAGTACCATATTACGAATCCAATGCAAATGGAATATCCGTGTTTTCGACGATTAGATGTGGCCTAGATCTGACCGGATCTCAATGGCCGGATAAGCAGAGTTGTGCTTAGTTGAATCTCGCCTGATTTACGTACCGTTTGAAATACATAAGCGTCGTATGTTGTGTAAATAAATGGTTGGTATTTCCCTACACTTATTTTTACATTTTTAGTCTCAGTTTTTGAGCTATCTATAATATATTGTTACATTTTTATTTAACAATATGAACAACTGGAATTTAATATTTCGATTACCCCATAGAATTGAGAAAATAGGAAGGCAATTGGAAAACAATGGAAAGCTGGCGTAAACGCCAGGTTAGTGCTCAAGGGGTTATATAGGTTAGGTAATATTTGACATATAGTTTATCAGTACAATGTGGGTTAGCTCAAACGACTTACATAATATAGAAAATATAGTTTTAAATAACGTTTGTTTAAATATGAACACATTTATTTTAAAATATGGCTACTAAAATTAAAAATACTTTTGAATTAGACGTTATAACATTAAACAAACGGATACTTCATTAACAGTTTTCTTAATATAATAAAGTATATTTTGAAAGAGTTGTTAATTAAAAACTGTCCCTACTAACAAAAAGCTTTTACGTTTTTAACTTAGTCGAAGTAATCCGGTATATTATTATTTAAAAACATTTTGGAAAATCTAATTTACTTTTAAGTGTTCATAAAATATTGAAGTTCTGGACTTTTTTACCAGCTAGTTTCGCCTTGTCTTGGGAATATTAAAAATTTCATATTCGCTTATATTTATTAAACGCAGGGTCTGGATGAAATTTATGAGACACGAGGTAAAAAAAATGAATTTTACTGCGGGATTTAAGCTTTACTGCAGTTCCAAAAGCTGCAATTTTTTTATATATACTCGTCTATTCGAGTACACGGTTCAAAGGGTTGTGTATGCCACTGCTTTGCTGAATTTCAATCCTACAGGTGCTTTGAGGGTTTAGTATGATTGCGACCGGATAGAAATAAAAAGATTCTTCACACATCTGTGGCAAAAAATATAACGAATGGGTGTGTCAGCCTCATAACAAATAAAATAAAAAAAAAACTCTGACAAGCCTTTGGTGAACTGACGCCATAATTATTCAATCACGATTTGTGAATCGAACGAACTACTTGGGTAATCTTGTTAACGAATTTGGTTTATGTTTAAATTTAACATAAAAAATAATTAAATTCTGCGTTTTTATTAAATTTTATTTATTGTATTCTTAAGTTTGTTGTTAGTTACAAATTTATTAGAAGAATGTTCGCACGACCTAAAGTACCTAATAATTTCGATAGCTAATGAAATTAATCTTTATCTTTATTCATGATTGATATTATTATATGCCTTTATTTTTAATGAGTTTAAGACATTTTTATATGATGTATATCATTTTTCAGTTTAGAATAATAAAAAAAAATGTTTTGTACACATCCATATTTTCTATTGCTTGTGATTAAATTAATATTAGTATGTACAAATAAGTCTATTATTATGTAAATTCGTCACATGTAGGCCTTTACGGACATGTAGCTTCATACAATTAACTGCTAGATTTGCTATTCCGTAATAACATGACTAATATATTAAAGAATAACTGATTCTTTACGTTAAGTATAGTTTATTTAAATTAACTTTATTATTAAATGCATAATATTATATAAAAATAAAACTCAGATACGGTATCGACTAACGGGATTAATAGAAAATATGTGAGAGTGACAAAAAAATTACAAATACTGAGGCATATAACTTACGGGCAATTTGCTTCATACGTACTATCACTTGATGGCCCACGTGTAACTCTTCTAAAATATGTAAGTCTAAAGAAATCGGTATAACTACTCTGTAACTCCGAACAATACAGTCTTGGTAAATGTGCAGGTTTTTTTGTCTATAAAAAAATAGTTTTTTGTTTTCGATTTCCACATCTTCAGGCAAGACTCTCACAATGTATTCAAATATTTTACTAATATCTACATCTTTCTTTGTTTCTTTCGCCACGTCTTTGTGACTTAAAGGAAAGGTATCTTCCACGAAATGAAAAAATATTTTACCGTAAATAAAGTTACAGAGGGACTCGATACAAATTATTATCGTGAACAGTAACAATAAGTGCCACATATCCGGCACTCGTGTAATTCCATTAACGTTGAGAATACATCACGGCACGCACACCTCTCGCCTCTACTAGATTTACTGCCAGCGGCAGATGAAAGGGCTAGGTCATCTCTCTAACCAACGTTTATTAGCACCGGATTATATATACGTATGATGTTGTGCTTTTCTCAAAGAATCTAATCATTTCTTTTATTTGTTCCGCTAAGTACGTAAAATGCATTTCTGATTTATTTGTAAACATGTAACTATTTTATGAAACTCTGAATAACGCAAATAAATAAATGAATCGGTTAAAAATTATCATTTCGCATTCCTAACAAAAAAAAATTCACGTTTTGACATTATATAATATATAGAAAGACCAGTATTTACAAGATTTATATATGATTTTATATATGTGGAATACATTTGTAACATTTTTCTATTAAACTTATACGCTGATAACTTTATTAAGATATATTTATTGCATAATATAATTCTAGATTTTTTAATTATCTTAAAATTCAAAGCTTCTTTAGTTGGTTCTTTAGTTAGTACATAACTTTTTTTACTTAGCACTTTGTTCATAATCTCATCTAAATTAGGATGATAAATAAATACACTAAGCCTGAAAGTAATGATCCCCACGATTTTCAAGCTTGTGGGTGGTATTTACTAGCCAAATGGGCATTGGAAAATATTTTACGACCATGAAATTATCCAGTTACATGTTTCTATGAAATTACTTTTCAGTTTAATGGATATAATATCTATTTGACGATAAGAATATGAATAGTATATCGAATGAATAGATGTGGCATATATATATTTTTAGTAGGTAACTTGCTAAGTGAAATTACAACGGTTATGGAGTAGTAAAACTCAGTTTAAAATATTTAACATAAAAATAAACGATACTGGCATATGTTGATAGAATGACGAGCAAGGGTACGCTCCCCATTCTAAGGGTCCCCTCTTGTAATGTAGGAATTACTTTGGACGAGTACAAATCTTGTTTTGAAAATTGATGACGACGGAATGGTTTCACGAATTAACATTTTTATTATATGCATATCTTTAGTCGGAATAAAATGCTTTTTATATTATTTGAAGATCATTTCCGTATGATGCTGGCTAAGAATAGTACCATCCCATAGCTTCTCGTGGGTGTCGTACAAGGCGACTAATGGATGAACCTGGGAATGGGCAGCACCACCCTTTGAGTACCACAAACACCTACTGTGATCGCCAACTAGTCTGGTAAGCGTGGTGATTATGACAATCCCGGCCTTATTGGGGACGACCGATGTTTAGCTAGGAAGGCTTAGGGTTAAATGAATGAACATTATTTTCATTCACATCACAACAACAATTATTGCAGAGGAACTTGCACTAGACATGGTTATGGTAATTATGAATATGTTAAATGTTACAATAACATGACTACAAATATTTGATTTAATTTTCAAGCTCATTGTAAAAATGACAGGCATCAAAAATATTTTTTTTTTTTCCTTTTTATCTTATTTTTAATTGTTCCTCTTAATTTGCCCACGAGTTTAAAATCATACCTACAATTTATTTTTAAGTTTATAGTTTAATTATTATAAAATGTTATTAACGTGTAAAAATCAATTGATGAAAATACTTTGAATGTAAGAAATTAACTACTGTTTAAAATATAGTGTAAATATAAAAAAAAATGTTTATTAAATCACTTCTAGTTCCGACGAAAATAAAACAAAAATAGAGCAAAAAAAAAATGTTCTTTCATCTCTCAACTAACCGTCGGTGTGTAATCTTCTTATCCTCCCTTTTCTTTGTTTTGAAGTATTTCCAGGGATGCCTCGATAAAGGCTCTGAAATAAGGGTCAAGGGTTGATAATCTATATCAGTTTGTTTGCGACCGAAAGGACCGTTAAGAAGTCCTATATAAACCTACAATGTACGTAGGCAACGGTCTGTCCATATGGTTTCACGTTTGCTTAAAACAACAAAATGTTACATAATCGATCTTACGGGTATTCAAATAGAATTCTACAATTCCCACAAATATATTATATATAACTGGATTATAAACGTGTTTTTATTAGAAAAGAGTTTGCAATAAATTTCCTTTGAACGATGTTATAAAACAAAACGCAAGAGCAGATTACACGCCTTGACAAAATGAGGGATTCATAATTTAATGTAAAACTATTAAAATTAGTAATAACAATCACACAGATTAAACAACACAGATAAAAAAAACAATCTGCAGGGTTTTAGAATAGATTAAAGAACGCGTTTCGATGGTTTTTTTTTTCCAATTTTGTTTGTCTGTCTGTTTGTTAATCCGTTCGCTAATCATACAAAATTAGTGACCAAATTACGTGAAGTCTGGTATGGACGTTATTTTGTTCTGTCTTAACATTTATTGATGATATATTTTTACAGCTACAGGCATTTTTACAACGTTTACTTTAATGTATATGAAAGTATAAATAATAAATTGTCCTGTTATTATCGTTATAAATGTCGATAAATAAATAGGCAAGATAGAATAGTTCATGGCACAACCGATTTTCTTTATTCTTCTTAGCCATTCATGAGCTTCATTAGCGAGCAATAGCTTTATCAATAAAAAAAAAAATGATAAATCTATTATAACCACCGGTCGAAGACATATATACATAAATAATGAACAGAAATTATATAAATTTAAAATAATTTACACACGTTTTACGATTTGTTACTTCTGTTAAAGGTAGGCGTCCACATATCCGCATCGTATGTGTTGGACGCATCGCACCGTACCGATTATTTTTTTACAATGCGTCCACAGTATCAATAGCTTTCGGATTTGTCGACACCACTTTCATTTGGATTTTCGGTGGAATGTGTAAGATAATTGAGGAAAACGAAGAAGAAGAATTTGTTGTAATTGCTTGTTAGTCAATATGAATAATTAGGGTGTATTAAATCATATATCTCATAATGCTCTAGATTAATTATAATTAGTTGTGCCACGCCCATGCTGAAATAACACGTGTGAACAAGACGATAATGCGCAGATAAAGTGGAGACAACTCTTGAATTAGAGATGGCAGGGGAAAAGCGTAAATGCATTTCCCACGTTAAAAAAAAGGGTGTTTTAAATCATCCGCCGCGTACCTTTGGATCGCGTCGTCCGCCATTTATCTACGATTATCGTCTTGTTCACATGTGGTATTACACTACTGTGGACTCACTGTAACAAAATAATCCGTTTGATGCGATCCGTCGGATACTTACGATTCGGATATGTGGACGCCTACCTTTAATCACCAATTTTATAAATCAAATTGTATAATATTCAAATATGAAAATGACTACTACATTTCATTTATAAGCTTTTAAATGAGATTTCTTTAAGTATAAATGTATAACGCTACTCAACAATTGTTAAAATCACCAGAGGACCGTAAAACAAATGATTTTACGATAAATGAATAATTCAACGTGGAAATGGAATTTAAAACCGATTTTTCTTTAAGGCATGTCGAATGAATCATGGCACAATGGTCCCCATTCTGTGATTTCCCTCAAGAGGAGGCATCAAGTTTGAAGTAAATCTGCGATATCTCTTGTAATGTCTCCCTAGTGTGCCCGCCGAGCGCGCTGACCGTAAAATTGTAAAAACTACCATAAATCTTGGCCTTTTACTTCTTCTTTCACTTCAGTTCGATATGGCTTAAAACACGACCACACCGTTGACTAATACAACCGATATTATTAATAATAGCTTCGTAAAGAATAAGGTTCGACCCTTGTTTTATTAAGGAAAATTTTAATCTACTCTTTCTTTTTTATTCTTAGTTAATTCGCCTTCTTGTACTTCCATCTGAACGATGATAAACAATACACGCAAGATAAAATAATAGCGTACATTATAGTAAAACATAATGTGTGTCATAAAGTAATTGCATTTGCAACAAAGATTAAAACGAAACCAGTTTCCTATTTGTACTAAACTTATTTGTTCACCATTTTGTACAAGTATGTTACGTCATACTTTCAAATTATTATTTCATTTAATAAATAATAAAATGATACGTCAGTCATTGTTATAAATAAATCAAAACTAGTTCAACGTCTATAGTAACCTATAATTTAAAAAGATGTTTTATACATTTAGGTATAATTTTGTTTAAATGGTGACTACATAGCTTAAAAATCCTTAAAGGCAATTGGTAGGTTTTAAATATCATAAAGGGACTATTGCGGAATTCATTGTTAGAAGATTAAAAATAACGATATTCTTTGAAAATATCGACATGTAATGAATCTTATGGAGTAAACTCAAGTAAAGCGGCGTTCTCAATACTAGGTTATAGAAAGAGGTAATTTTTTAAAGTGTTTGCTTACTTTTAAAATTCAAGCATAACGAGTTTCGAAGAATTTGAGGAATAGTTACCTTTATAATATTTTTTTTACAGGCAACACTTACGCTCGCTAGAAGATACTGAACTTTGACTATTTATATATTATTATATGTTCATCGATGCGTTTTAATTTTTTTATATGGAACCCTAATTACTCTCCTTATTTGTTTGTTGTTGAAACTGTATTGCTTATCAATGCAATTTATGGAAGTATATACAAATAGTAAAACATAAAATATTTTAAGATATTTTTCGCGTCTGTTTATCAACAGATTTTCGTTCATTTTAAAGTGAAAATTTCTTTGGCGGCGGTGTGTGATTCTCGGTAGGTGTAAAACTTATAGATTCTATGACTGCTATGAATGCTAAGACGTCAACCGTCAACATGCTACAGTATGTTAAGTACAAGATGGCGCTCAGACATGAACAATAAAATGTATACTTACGCAGTGTGTTTTGATTGAATAAAGCATATGAAAATACATAATATTGCTTGGAGCACCAATAGGTGTAAAAAACCAGACAAATGTTATAATTATGTTAAATGTTAGGTTATTTTAATAATTTCAAATAACAAATTATTAGATTTAAACATTAAAAAAAAACAGTATTTAAAAAGTTTTAAGTTTTCACATCTAGCGGTAGTCCCCATGGCTGCCTATTTTTTTGTTTAGTAGTTATAATTGAACTTTAGAATTATTAATTTTTTTTATACATATTAGTCAATAAATATAATATAGACAAATACATAGATCTAAAACTTCGTAAACAACGTAATAAATATTAAACGACGTAATAACGTTTCGATGCAATTGCGCGCAAATATTTTAAAAGAAAATTTTTCTTTTATTACGATAAAATCAGGTGTGAAAACAGTCTCGGGCTCCGAACCCGATGTTATTGCCTTTCTTGAGCTAAATTAGCTGTGTTTCCCGCTTCGAGCTAACTTAATTACACGTTTTGACGCAACAACTTTTATAATTTACGCCAATTTTTAATAAGTTCCCTTCGAGGTTGTTATTGATTTTAATTAAACTGTTTGTTTATCTATCTTAGCCCATAACTCTTTTCAATTACAAATTCTTAAACGTAAATGAAATTAACGAAACCACAATGAATTTTTGTAGTTACTGCAAAATGATTTTATGTTTTATTACACTTGAAATCATACTTATTTTAACAGTTAATTGATCTAAACATTATTTTCGAAGAACAAAACTCCAGTAACAATATATATAAACAAATAAAATTAAAGTGTCTGTAAAATCAAAATAATAACACGATTTACAAAATAAATATGAATATGAGGCATATATAAACAAAATACAAATTAATTTTTTTTTTTGGTTGTACGGCTAATCCGGAATGGTTGAACCGATTTAAACCGAGCTTTTTCTGGCAGATAGTTGAAGTATAGTATATTTACGACAACTTAGTTTTATTTATGAAAAACAATTAAGGGCTCCACGTAAAAAAAAAAAAAAAAAAACTCAAAAAGGTGTTCAAAAAAGGTGGAGCAATATTGCAGGTTGCAAATAACTCTAAATACAAGAATACTGATTATATACGATAGAAATGTTCCTTATAAAAAAACCGGTTTTAAATTAGTAACAAAGATGTTTACTGCGTGATTTATATTGTACAATTTAGAAATTATGAAGACAAATAATAGGAGAAAACAAAATAATTATGTCTACATATTTTAATTACAAAACGTTCTGCAATGGTGGTGCCATAGTATTGTCATTTCTTCTTTTTCTTAGTTAATTAATAGCAACCTGCGATTTACATACTGAATTTTGGTAGTGTCATGTGATATTATTTATTCAATCATATGACAACGTTTTTTAGCTCCAACAAAAACAGGTTGCTCATCTTGATAGAACTTTCCATGAGGTTTTCGTGTCATCTCAGAATAAATGGTTCGCGTACATAACAACCAAACTATACAATACTAAACGCCACCAAAATTACATATAGGGTCAAATACGCAAGTTAATGGATACAAGACAGAATGAGGTGCCGCCAAATAAACCAACTGTAATTTGAACGAACAGTCTGCAAAAGCGTTTGATACTGTAACAACAATTCTCAGTCTACGATTCTGTCGTCGTATAATAATTTAATGTTGTTCAATCACTTTGTATATTAGCTGAAAACTTTTTAATGAAACCGAGGCTTAACCGAAAAATACTCGAGACCTCAAACACGCAAAGCTCCAGAACTAGGTACGAGACTGGAATATAATTTAAAACAGATATGTAGTCTAGAAAGTTTTTTAAGTGAGACAAGAAAATTCGATTTAAAAAAATAGTCAATTTTACAATGAAAGTAAAGTAATAGAAATAATAAATACATATATTTATGAATAGTTTAAACATCCTTAAAGGCATTGGTAGGTTTTAAATATCGTAAAAGGACTATTGCGGAACTCGTTGTTACAATGTTACAAATAACGATATTCTTTGAAAATATCATCATGTATGAATCTTATGTGGTGAACTCAAGTTAAGCGGCGTTCTCAATTCTAGGTTATAAACAGAAGTAATTTCTTTAAAGTATTTGCTTGGTTTTTAAAATTCAAGTATAACGGGTTTCGAAAAACTTGATGAATACCTTTATAATATTTCTTTAATAGGCAACACTTAAGCTCGATGGAAGATGCTGAATTGTATTTGTTTTGACTATTAAGACATTATTATTTATAATACTAGAACTCGCGTTTTATATGTTCAGCGTTTTCATTTTTATATACGGAATCATAATTATTTTCCTTATTTTTTTGTGGAACTAAGATAAAGTAAAACTGTTTCGCACAAATTCAAAAATTTCCTGATGAAACTGTGTGTTAAATCGGATTTTATTTGAAATTTCATGAGTTTCAATTTTTTTTACGCGAAACCCTGATTTTTTTTTTGGAACAATTGACAAGAAAAGTCCCATCAAAATGGTTTTTTTTTAAACGGAATAGGCTCAGTGCTTTGGCCACAATCTCATCGATGTTAAGTGACGATGTGGTCCAGGATGGTAAACACACTAAGCCTAGGGGTACTGGTTCTCAAGTGATGCAGCTAGAACACACCTATTGATATTTGACAACAGGTTTTCAAACTTGAGAGTGGTAGCTACTCAGACGGGTATTATTAGAAAATTTCCTATTACCATGCTATGGTTTCGTCACTATCTTTTTCTGCACCAAAAGCTCAGAGTAATTTTAGAGCTGGATAGGTGGACTCGAACTCGCGTCCATTGAGGCGGAGTACGGCCGCACTACCTACTGCACACATCATCAGTTTAAGCAAAGGCAACTATAAACACGTTATGATAAAATAGCACCGAAAAAAAAAGTTCTGATTGCGATTCTGTTCTGGGACAAAAAAGTTTATTCTTTGAACCCTACCGGGGGTGAGTGTTTTGCATTTCGACTAACGCGGCCTGCATACCAATGCGTAAAAGGATTGATGTTTGCATATAGCTGCCAAAAAAACTAACCACTCAAGTACCTACCTCGAAAGCTGCGAGTTATTCTTATTGTATGTAATAGATGTCTTTTGCATAATTTTCGCAAACGTACAATAAGATATTTATACGAATATATTGCAAGCAAGGTCGGGACACAGACTTCGGCAGAGGAGGGGAAAGTTGGAGAGTGAGTTAAACAGGAATATAGTGGGTAAGCAAAGCTTTTGTAAATTTTCTAATATCTATGACCCCTATGATACTCCTCCTTAGACCTCCTTAGACCTTAGTATAATTCTATATGTATGAAATATATGCGACAAGAAGATAAATCACACACAAATACGCACAGGAGATTTTACTTTTGGACGGAATAATCTAATTTAAATTTATCCGTATGATCTAACTCTAAACATATGCGTATATATTGCATTTAGTTTTTCTAGCAAATGCTCTATATTAAAAAACGTCATAACTCAAAATATCCTCAAAAAAGTTGTCTCTCGTAAAATCTACTGTGTGTATGAACGTGTGAGATATGTGTTTGACTAATTCATTTATGACGATGTAACTAAATTCAAGTTTTCTTTCCAGAAGACCAGGTTGGTCTACAGCGGCTTTTAAGGAGAGTATTAAAGGACTAACAAAACATATCATTACTTAAGTAAGTCCGTCGAAACATCCTACCATTTATTATAGTACATTACGCTTTTTAACAATACTTTGGTATAATGGTACATTCAAAAAGGTGCAAAAAATTTAATTGAAAGATTACCGATTAGTTTGTTAATTGTTGCTTGTTATGTTAATTGGAATTAATAATACGAGTGGTGACGTCACATCACAATCGGGGAGAGTTATTTCAATGCCTTTCGTTGCGGCTTTACTGCTTTGACTTTGGCTCGGCTCGTAGCGAAGATCAATTTTCGTTACAACATTAAAGACATATTACCTACATTTAATAGTATTCGCAAATAATGAAACTTCTTTATACTAGTTGCGTGTCTGCGGCTGTGCCCTCGTTTCAGGTATATATATTATATCTATAAACTTTTAATGGAAAAACGGAGGAGCTAAAATTTGTAAGTCTAAAAATAATCTATACTTACGAATAAAATTGAAGTGTCTGTTTGTTTTAATGTCAATTTTTTTTTTTACTAAATACATATGAATTTATAAACGATACCTATATCAAATATACAATTTTTTACATTTTTGTCTGTTTGTAATAGGTAATCTCCGGAACGGTTGCACCAATTTTGACGGGACTATTTTTGGTAGAAAGCTGAAGTTACTCCGAGTGACTTAGGGTACTTTTAATTTTCGAAGATAATTAGGGTTATGTGTAAAAAATTAATAAACATAAAAAAAATCCGATTTAATTCATAGTTTTACGGGCAAGTGCTATAATTTATGATAATTTTTTTAATTATTCTTAGTACTAAACATTTTTTTAGGAAAATATTTAGAGTTCGGTATAAAAAAAAATTAAAATGCAGTGGAGAATATATGAAACGCAGCCGCGGGCACACAGCTAGTATGAATACAAAGTATGCAATTAAGAAATATTTTTTACGAATGTTTAAATAACAAAATAGAGCCTTTATAGTGTAAGCTCGAGGAAGTGAAAGTTTAACGCAATCCCTTTTATAGGAAGATTGGAAGCTTTAGATATCTCTGAAAAAAAAAACTTTCAGGATTCTCTCTGATAAAATGGTTTTGTACGCGTGTAATTCTGAAACTTTACGTGATTTGTCTTGGCCGAGATAAAGAAACTGTTCCGAATTATCCGTTGCACTTCAGTTAGATGTTCTTTTTTGTTCGAAATGTAATATTTATAAAATCGAGTTAAAATTATAACGTTTTTATGTTATATACTAAAATTTATGGAACGTTATAAAACATAAATCACTTTTTTAAGGATCTGAAAACATCTTAAACGACAATTTTAAATTGAGTCATAAAATATTCGAAGGAGTTTGGTTTCGGAGAAAACTGTCTAATAATTAAGGAAGTGTATAAGGGTTTTCTATTTGCATAACAAATTTTTTTAAAGCTTGCCGAATATAATATTATTAGGAAATCCTTTGATAAATCAACCCGTTCGACTAGAGATTTATAAGGTTTATTTTTTGTATTACCAATTTCGCTCATGGCATTTCCTATTTAAATTTTTTTTTCAAATTAATAATTTAACCCCTTGAGCACTAACCTGGCGCTTAAACCAGCTTTCCATTGTTTTTTTCTATTGTCTCATTTTTATGGGTAATCGACGTATTAATATACAAAAGGATTTTACAATTTTAAATGCCATATTTATTTTATACAATCATAGTATTAATACGTGAAGTAAAAAAAAAAATTGTACATCTTTTTATGAAAATTACGTGGACGCAGGAGTATGATTTGACATAGTTAAAGTTTATGAAGGAGTGCAGAAAGGTAATATTTTATATAATATGTTACATTCAATTAATTTATAAGGCGAGGGTGAATGGGCAAGTCGGTAAGGGTCGACCTAAGCGAACGTATCTAGACCAAATCAATCATGTGTTAAATAAAGGCCAGGTAAAAAGTACTCATAACCGACGAGCCTGTATGAAAGCGCTCATGAAAGTAGAGGAAGCGAAAGAGGTATGCCAAGATCGTAGCAAGTGGAAGGACGTAATCTCTGCCTACCCCCACGGGAGAAAGGCGTGATGATATGTATGTATGTATGTATGTAATTAATAAAAAAAAACATATTACATGATATTATCAATTAATGTATCAACTAACGTGTCATTGTCAGACTTTTACATTTATTTACTGCATTGGCAGTATGTTTACGTACTTTTAAGTAGGTTTAACTTTTAGCAATAGACGACCAACTGCAAACAAAATTGTAAGCATTTTGTAAAAATATTACTGTTTAATAAAAGAATCGAAATATTTGTATTAATGAATTCTGGTCGAAGTTCGATCAGTAGTATTCACAAATAAGTATGTAATTTGCGTTAACAGTGTTATAGAAATATGAAATTGTTTCATAGACGTAGACCAATCTGCGAACTGCTTTGTGTTAATTGATTTATAGTGTTATATCAATTATTGTACATGTTTGTGTGTACTAACACTTGTGCATGTTGCAGTGTCGTGTTGTATTACCTTAGGACTACCGGGAGTGCATTGTTCGCCGAGTTGACAAATGCCTCGGGCACGGTACGTGTGTGGCGATACCAATTGACATAAGGACCGAAGACATACATTATACTTAAGTAGTACTAGGTTCTGTAGTAGTTCTGAATGTTTTGATGTACTAAAGTATAATATGCACTGTGATGCTTAGTTTTAATGTGTCGAATAAATTATACAAATAAAACGTTGACGTTTTTTTAGAAATTCCATAGTTTTTGTGTCCTGAGCTGTCTTATGTGGGCTGCTTTTAATGTTATATTATGTTATGTTATGTTAAAAATGTTTTTGTGAAATCGTATCCTAGCTTCTAAGATACAGTCTTTGCGTGGTTTAAATGCCATTGTTAAGAAGATATGCTAGCAGCAATTATTCCATACAAACGTATTCGCCTGTTTCCTCTCTCAATATTAGCATTAAAGTAAGTATTTTTATACCATATAATATGCCGTACGTTTTGATTTTTCCATAAATTAATTATTATAGTTAGAAATTAGGAGCCTTCGGAAATTAAAAAATATACCCAATTTTACAGTCGTTTTCAGACGCCTGTCAAACAAATTTGCGAATAAAAACAAAGAAGCAGAACGTAGAGGCATAGACTTTCTTATTTCATAGTTCAAATAAAATTTAAAATCGGCTCACTTTTGCAGGAGAAAATTGGAAATACAAAGTGGTGATTTTGTCTATTTTGCGTAGGTATAATTATACCGAGCTGCAGTTGCCTCTTTTGTGCCTTGTAACTTTTACTTTGGGGCGCAACGCGATAACAATAGATTTCTGAAAAACCTATTTTTAAATATAATAAGTTTGTCGTTGATTTATAGAACAACACATCTTACGTATTTAAAAAAAATGTTTATCATGGGTACATTCGCCTGCCTAAATAATTTAATGTTAAAAATTCCCATGTCAAAGATAAAAAAAGCACTGAGCTATAGCATGGTTTCGGATCACTTTATAAAGGACAATATCGCTTTGTTTTGTTTAAGTGAATTAAAATATTACAAAAAAAAACAGCATCATTCATTAAGGTGTTTTCTCTGGTTGACTTCTGAGGCATCTTGACTCGGATCTCAATGATATCGTAACTATGGTTACTTAAAATGCAGTTATAGACAGCTATAAGTTTTAGTAATCAAAGAGACTGAATACTTCTTAGTAAAAAAATGAGATTATCTTAAGTGACAGTTTTGTATTTTATTGTCATCATAAAAATCTAATATTGAGAATTATCTATATGGATACTAGATTTGACCGCGACTTCGCTCATATGGATATGGAAAACATACAGTTATATTCTAATAGACAGCCTATATTCTCCGTCTAGATGCAATCTATCTCATTACGAATATATTCGTCCCGTTCCGTCCCGAACTTATTAATACCAATCGCCAAATACCAATAGGTGTGTTCCGACAGCATCACTTGAGAACCAGTATCTAGATTTAGTGTGTTCACCATCCTGGACCACATCGTCACTTAACATCAGGTGAGATTGTAGTCAAAGGACTGATCCTATATCGTGTAAAAAATACATTATTTTAAGGTTCTAATTCAACTGATTTATAATTTCGCAAAGAAACGCTATGTTATTGTAGCTAAATTATAACTCTCATTATAAGGGCCATTGTTTTAAAACATAGCAATGTGGTTTTTTATTATTCGCTTTTTTTTAAGAAGCATAGAGAGATGAAATATTTGCTTACTATAGAGCAAAGAAAATTTTATCAAAATCCATCAAGAACTTCATTTTCGACTTTTGTCCGTTATTCTGAAGAACCCATTTCGTTTTATGAAATGATGTTGCTTAATAATATCAGATATCACGGTGTCACACAGGACACGTGTACACAGGGAAAGGTAGACAAAAATTCAAAATAAAATCTTCTGTATCGATAACAAAGTACACCTCGATTATAATTTTGAAAAAAACATTAAACTACAGATTTACAGTTACAGTTTTATTGAATGTATAGATTTCATTCCTATATCCATCTCAAAATAATTCAGCATTATATTTCAGTAAATGAAATGATTATAATATGCACTTTTTATAGCAGTATCCTGAATACTGGTATACTCACATAGATATAACGCGCCTGTGAAATATTACTGCTGTAACTGAATAGGCAATGGCTCTAGGCGTATGTAGGTACTTAAATATCCCTGAAGAGCGTCTGACGAGTGTGAACGAAACAAAGAAGGTGTCATGTTAAAACTCAAGTCAAATGTATTATTCAGTGGCTCTGCCTCACAAAGACATTTTGGCTTTTGTTCGAGTCTGGTGTAGAACTAAAGTCGCTCTGAGCGCGCACAAATGCAATGTTATTTCGTTAACGTGGTTACATTGTATGCTTGTTCCGTGTATTGTAGTGGGTATGTACATCTTATATTGTAAGATACCTTATTCAAACATTTAAATAAAAAAACATTAAGTATAAAATATAAAAATCTTTATTACTGTTTATCTAGAAATTAAACACAAAAATAAATGTTCATAGATCCCCCCAGTAGGAAATAATTCCTGTATCGCGAAAATCGTTCAAATCCCAAGTTACAGTAATTGATTACGTTGTGGAATGTGTCGCAAATGTGTCAAATCTATACATATAATAAAAATGTAAGTGATCGCTGTCTGTACATGGAAGATATATGAGAAAAAATATTATTAGGACCTTCATAAACGCAAATAGGGCCCAAAACAATGATTCTTAAAATTTTTGTATGTTTGTCTGTGCGTTTGTGCACGCTAATCTCAGAAACGGCTTATCCGATTTACATGCAGTTTTCACTAATATATTATAGTAAGCTTCACTTAACATTTAGTGTTTGTTTTATGTCAATCGGTACATAAATAAAAAAGTTATGTCAATTTAAAGAATCACGTTGAACATTTATTCTATCTAAATTCTTTCTGTGTTCAGATGTATTGTATGAAACTTTACTAAACTCCATAATGGTCTATATAAAAGTATGATTATATAATAATAAAATATGATAATAAATAGAAGTTAAAAATGATCAGTTTAGGAAATTTTAAAATTCCAATTAAAGTTGACCTCAGATATATATCACCATTCATATGAAATAGGGTTCAGGTTAGGCTGGCAATGCGGGTTGTTTATATATGTTTAGATAAAATACGTCGAGAGCCGGGCCGCTTTCGGAGGCGCATGGCGTAACAGTTGCATTCGATAACAATGACTGTTTGCTTATTTTATTTATTTATATTTTAGGGTTTGTAAATACATATTGTATGTATATAGTATAGGTTAATTAGTTTTCAAATTAGGTAAACACGTCTTATTAGTTAAACTGTAAATACAAGTTTAGACAAGTTCTTAATTTTTATGTTTAAAAAACAATTTAGTAATTTGCGATTAATTAATACATAAATTAGACATTTCTCTTATTTTCGATAATTAATAGGTTAGGTTAATACGTCTAATAGTTATTTAACTGTAATAAAGTTAAACTGTGTAATAATCTATTAGTATTTTTTTTTTGTTTATGATGAGTATGTGTTTACTAAATAACGCTGAGTTAGTACTAATTACTACTTATTGTAAGAATGCCTCGAAAAAGATTCAACCTCTCCCGGTGCAGCAGAAATGCTATAAGGATGAGATTAGTTCTCATTAGTTCACTGCATTTCAGTAACGTCAGGCCAGGTTTCATGTTACAGAAAAACTTCAGCTCAGCGAAAATCTCGATTGAGTTCACATCATTCTCGAATGATGGCCACTTGAGTTAGCATGAACAGGAAACAGCGTGAGGCACGTTTGTCCACCGATCGCAAGGCAATATCGCGTGAGGGAAACTGATAGGGAAGCCCGCCTGAGCTCTCAAAAAGCACGAACTTTGCAGTCTAGAAAGCTGGAAAGTAGAACAGAACAGCTTATCTAGAAAAAGAAAGAAACTGCAGAACAACGTCAGTCACAACTTAATACCGATCGACTTCGGCATACAATCAATAAAATGTTATCAAGTTCTCCAAGTGCCTTTGCCACCCCTCCAGGACGATCGAGATACTGAGCTCCACCCGCCGCGCCTCGATCTCTCGAGGCGTCGGGCGTTGCATCCTATCCGAACGATTCCTAGACCACCTATACAAGGCAGCGAGAGCCCTAGCCTCCAGGTCCCACGGAGGGGAGCCGGCAAGCAGGGTCACGGCCTCGAACGACACCGTATAGTACCCCCGTATCGACTTAATCGACATCACCCTCTGCGGAGCCCGCAGAGCGGCGATGTTCCATCTGGACAGATTGTCCGCCCAGACCGGAGCCCCGTAGAGAGCCATAGATCGAACGAACCCCAAGTACAGCTTCCAACAGGCCGTATTCGGCCCCCTGACGTTAGGCAACAGTCGCGCGAGTGCGCCGACCATGCCCATCAGTCGAGGGGATAACTGTCGGAAGTGTTCGCCAAAGTCCCAGCGACCGTCGAGAACGAGTCCGAGATACCTCATCGTCTTCCCGACAGGAATGCGGACTCCGGAGCATATAATGCCCTGCAGTATCCTTCGATATATTACCATGGTCAGGATGGGTACAATTTCAGACTCTACCAAGTTAATCCAAGCACTAGCATAACAAATTATAATAAAAAATATCAGCCTTACAGTTTTATTCATACCAGATACAAATTAGATGAAATTGTTGTATCTATTGCTACTATATTTTTCTCTATAGTAACTTGAGATCGGTAACAGTGTGTATCCGCAGGAACAAGCAAAATTTGTTCTAAACGCAAACCTATGCTGCGGAGTTTCATGAATGCGAGACCTCTTATCATCCGTGCATGATATGTATGAAACGCAACGCAAATACCAACTTGCGAAAATTCATGGCTTTGCGAAAGAGCTATTTTAAGTCCACGAAACGACCAAGCAGCAGCAATAAATGCTGAAGTTTTGAGCTTTGTTTCGGGGGATAATGTGGAGTATATCTCCATTAACAGAGTTATGAAAGATGAAGAATCTACCAATTACCCAGTAGAATTTTTAGAATCCCTCAGTGCTCTTGGACTACCAGCTCATAAAATAAATTTCAAGTCGGCGTACCCATAATGCTGCTAAGAAATTTAAGACCGTCAAAACTTTGCAACAATACTAGATTAAAAGTGAATTTTTCTCTTTTAAATTTCTGATGCTGCGAAACCTGATAGAAGCAGAGATTTTAACAGGTGGTAGTTTTTTTATTACTCGGGTTCCTCTCATTCCAAACAATTTTCCGTTTAGTTTTAAACGAGTCCAGTTTCCAGTGAGTTTATGACCAGTTTCGCGATAACAATTAATAAAGCCTATGGTCAGACGCTAAAAGTTGTGGATGTGGATCTAAGTATTAGATGTTTTTCGCACGGTCAGCTTTATATGGCTTTATCACATGTTAATAATTCTAGCAGCCTGTATGCTTTGTTCCCCGATGGCTATACGATGTAACGACGGTAATTATAATCCAGAATAAACCAAAATCTGAAAAATGCTGCCCAAAGTCACTATTCCACGCAGACGAAGTTGCGGGCACAGCTAGTGTCATTATATATATATAAACGATATGATTAAAAGGACATACTTAATTATAAATAAACAAGAAAAAAGTGTCATCTACACGGATGAATTAGTAAGTCGTCTTCTGCCGTCGTCTGTACGTACTTATCACCAGTACGAGATTGACTTGCGTACACAGGCTGCCAAGCGTTGACTGCCGAATTTGAATACTTTCCGTTACATCGTTCTCTTATAGGGGTTTAGTTATTGAGAGTAGTTGTAATTTAATAAAATTTAAATTAAACAGCAAAGTATTTATACTTCGTGTTTATTAATTACGTAAATATTTATCACAATTATTACTAAACACAGGAGTCTAAGTCCATTGTTCGATCCGAGCTTTTGAAGCGGACAATTATATGGGGTACAGGATCATCATATTGCTTGGAAATAGCGACAGGTCAGCCAGTAATGGTACTCAGAGTAAAAGATTTAAAAGTGAAACTTGGAGGCAAGATCTACTCTGACAATGACTACATCATTGGATCGGTCTTCTTGCGATCGGAGCGATGTATGCTTGACGTCGCTAAGGGAGTTCTCAATTTCCCAATTCAAGAGGTCCTGGAAGGAGTATCCCCAACGGCGATATACAGTGTTAAACCTCAGTCGAAAGAGTATCTTACCTTACCCTTAGTCTTGAAACAGTCTTGAAACTAAAATCAAAACAGTATAACGACTTTGATCACAAATCAAACATATATGTCGTATGCATTGACACGATAGATACTCTATATCTTCCGGTTATATTTCCCTTTCAATATACTACAAGTCTGTAGGGAATGTCACGTTTTCTTTATCAAATAAAATTGACTCTTTTGTATCTAGTATTACAAAGAGTGTGGATTGGAAGAAGGGAAACATGAGCTAACAGTTAATATTTCCACATAAAATCGATTAAAAAACTCAAATAACAGAAAATATTATAATACGTCGATTCTTTATCGTATTACAAAATGAAATTCCTGTCTTTGTGCCAATACGTTAACATAAAACGGAATATCCGCTCGTACTGCATTTTAAACATAATATACCAGAAAATAAAGGACATTTTCATTTGATATACAAATGTGAATATTGCAACGTATAATAGTTTTAGTGCCAATTACTTATTCATTCGATGCACACTAGGTCACGTATGGAAGTGCCCAATCGCAACCTGAATACTGGCACCGAGTCTAAAATATGTCTATACCGATTTCTTTTTGATTATTATTTTTAAAGACTATGGGATAAGTGTATTAAAGAAACGACATTTTGTATAATACATTTTTAAAAGAAAGATATCAGAAGAAATATTATGTTAGTTCAAGTTATAGGATTTTTTTTCTTATAGAATATTTTAATATACATCGATATCCAATAATATTTCATAAATTTTAATAAAGTAAAGAGTCTCTAAAGGTGCTTCAGAAGCACAACTTCAACGGGTATTAACTTACCTATAGTATTTGCTGCAAATTTAATATCAGAAACTTTGGCATGGGCGAGTATTGAATTCAGCCATTGATAGATATTCGTGTTAGAATAACGTGAGAATTTTATGAGACGTTTTCGGTGAAGGCGTGATTGCCAGTATTTTTATATAAATAATTATTTAATATAATTTACCTCTTTTACAAATATTGGTCACCAAAATCCATTATATAATGTAGAATTTTTATTAGTAAATTTGTGTCAGAGGAAAAATTTTCGTCAATTCATACTTATCCATCCTTGTTGAGGGGTATTGTCGTGATCGCCATGCAGGGAGGTGGGTTGGCGATCGCAGTAGGTGTTTATTGTACTCAGAGGTTCGTGGTGCCAGTCCCCTGGTTTATATCCCTTAGTCGCCCATGGGAAGATATAGGGTGGTACTAATCTGAGCCGGCACCATCTGACAAATTCTGAGCCGCCAAATCAAATGCAAACTGAGAATTATAAGCCAAGAGCGTTTTACCTATTTGTAAAACCTTTTGATTACCTCCGATTTGAACATTGAGTATAAAATTACGCATGCTTAGCGTTTAAATTTCTAAGCTCATTATTATGTTATTCATCAGATTTATATCCAAAATTGTCCTTAATTACACAAAATAATTTTCAAATTAACAATCGTGATCAAATACCTTAATCAATTCAAACGGCTGTTTTAAATCTCATTTAAATATACATAAATTTTGCTTGTGTACCTAAAATATACTGAGAGAAAATTATAAATATCAGCTGGAACATCGAAAGGGACGGGAAATAAACGCAATTCTTAATGTTCGTAAAATTTTCAAACAAAACCCAACTTTGTCATTAGCGTGTGAATTATCGCGGTCTCCTCGGCGTCATTTGTGAAGTTTGGACTCGTATTGAGTCACAGGGGTGAGTTCTTTTTAAAACAATTTTGCTCACGGCAATGGCCGGGAACACGGTCACGTAGCTACTCGGTTTGTTGAAAATTATTACTAAAAAAATAATCGTGCTCGTTTATTTGTTGGTAGGATTAAAAATTAGCACGGATTTGTGTTTGTTGTTTCTGACGACAAGCAGTTCCCTTTTATTAGCATTGTTCTTGTTATGATGTTTTAGTTTGATCTAACCAAGTAAGACATTATGCCTATTGGTCCAAGATCCCAGAGCGATCAGAAATAACTTATTTTCACATAGATTAAACCTTAGGTTCGCAGTAGCGTCTCATGTTCTTTGAATACTTGCGTGGTTGTGGAGCTCGCCTTGTGACACCTGGGCAGTTGCCAGGTGAGAAAGGTAACCAAAAATAAGAGCCTTTTAACTTAAATTTATATGGCTGATTGTATATATGTTTTGTAGAATATTATTCTATTATTATTATTCTGACAGTTATGCTGCTTATGCTTATTTTGCTGCTGGACAGGTCTCCTCAAATAAGAGAGGAATTACCGTAATTGCCACGCTTGGCTAGCGGGTTGGTGATCGCTGCCCATCCCATGGTTTATCTCTTTGTCGCCTTTTACCACACCCAGGGGAAGATATGAGGTAGTACTATTCTTAGCCGAGACCACACTGCACATCAGAAGTATGGTAATGGTAATGGTATTTTTTTTCTTTTTTTACACGGTATAGGCTCAGTGCTTTGACCACAATTTTACTTTATATTATTTGACGATGTCGTCCAGGACGGTTGAATACTAATTGACTGAGAAGTAATAAGTAGTAGTTAATGCGATATATTAATGATTGGAAAGAATTATTTATTATACATAATTTTGTATAATATTGAAGTAACCACCGATCAAATAACCAAATGAAAAATGATCTATTCGCAGAATTATCCTCTTTACCGGTTTCAACAGTTTATGTGAAGAACTATACATAATAGGTTGAACAAAAACCAAACTTAGTTTTACGTATAAGGTAAGTTTTAATTGAGTTTTGTAACATCCTTTCACGAACTTTCATGTTTCGCTGTTCACTTATAAATGTCTTCATTTTTTTGTGGACGATATAAGCTTAGCTAGTTCTAAATAACTATTAACTGAATACTAATTTAAAATTCTTCATCGGAAATTCCCCATAAAGTACACTTCATGTCTTTGTTTCTTTACTGTATCACATTATAAGTAAACAAAGATTAATGTCACAAATTTGCGACTTGTTTTATGCTTTTTTTGAACTGACTAAACTCTGTTAACCAGAGGGGCCTTGACAGCTTCACCGGGTACTTTGATGCGAGCGCTTAAGGCACTCAGCCTAAATATGATAACAAGCGCAAGGGCACCAAAATGGTATGAAACTCTGCTTGAGCTGCTATCCGTGATAAAAATTTCGCGGAATTCGCTCCGCGCTAACTTAACGGTTTGTAAACCTGTAAAGAAAAAAGGTCCCTTCCATGTCCCATGTACCTAACGTATAGTGTACAGGTATGTGTCAATGTGAACAATATGTCACGCTGTCGGCGGCTACAAGAGCTTCCCTAGATGGAAATCGGAACATTTATTGTGCAACTATCGGAGGGGGACCTGGAGTATGTGCGGGAGCAAAATTAGCCGTCCGTCGCCTTTGGTGGGAAAGGCAGTTACGCGGGCGAGGGAGGGGGGAGTACGCTTGATATCTCGGTTGAGGAGGAAAAATTCTGTTCGCGAGCGTTATAGTGTCTTCTGTATCAGTGACTATATTACGTGGACGTCGTTTCTTTCGCGAGGCGTTGTTTTATGCTAAAATTACGTGTTGCTTTTATCAGCTTACATAGCTTATAACAACAGGAGCAACGGAAACACTAACTTTTTTTTAAAATCTACTTAACAAAATGACTTTTAGTTAATCAATTTCTTAATAAATCAATTTACTAACCAATTAACTTTCAAAGCGCGAATACATTAGACAGGTTTCTTTAATTATTGTTCACTTTTACTACTAAAATCAATCAATGCTTAATTAATTTTAGTCTGTGGCAACTTCAATATTCCTTTTATTTAATTGAACTGAGATGTAGTTTTATAATGTTATATTAGAAGGTCCTATAGAAATATTAACATGAAAAATGTTAGCCAAGAAACTTATGCAATGATTTCAAAAATTAAGTCGTTTCGAATAAAAAATGTAAAAAATTCAATTAAGCAACCTTAAGTAAAACGGAAGGAGCCCAATTAAAACTATGTCTTCGTCGGGTAAGGAAACGTAAAATAGATAGACAGGAAAGCACTTTGGGAAAAGGGAAATTAGGGTGACAAAGCTTTTTAAATATTTAGAAATTTAAAACGGTTTTTGCGGTTGATAAGTACTTGGACATTCGAATAATGTATGTGTGTTATATATACTAATAAATAAAATTAAATTTTTGTCTGTCTGTCTGTTTGTTTCGACTAATCTCCGGAAAGGGTTGACCGATTTTGACGGGACTTTTAGTAGATAGCTAAAGTTACTACGTGTAATATAGGGTACATTAATTTTTCGACAATAATAGGTGTTCCGCGTAAAAAAAAAAGTTTTACTCGCAGGTGTTTGAATTTGTTAAAACTATCTGTGCTTTCTGTTAATACCAAAAATAATTTAAACAAAATTATTATGGTTCAGTATAAAAAAAAACACAATAAGTTTGGAAATAGACGATCCAATGGTCAGTTTTACGGGCAAGTGCCTTAATTTATGAGAAATATGTTTACTTTATCTTAGTGCCAAAAAAAAACTTTAAAAAAGTAATTAGGGCTACTTGCAAAAAAATGAAAACCCTAAAAATTGTAAAAATTATTCAATGGTTAGTTTTACTGGAAGTGCATGAATGCGTGAAAAATATCTAGGTATTTTGTCTTTTGGCACCAAATTTTTTTTTACGAAATTGATTAGGGTTTCGTGAAAATACATTAAATTAAAACTCATGAAATTGTGAACAAAATGCGATTCAATGGTCATCACCATCAAAATATTCATTTCCAATGATTATTTAAAACTATATAACGTACGTAATATAATAAACGTGGGCTGAGTCGCGTGCACACAGCTAGTAATAAATAAAATTTAAGCGTCTTCATGTAATTTCGAAATAACATTTTTTTACAACAATATATGTATGCAGTAGTAAATATTATATATATATATATATACTCGTATACTACATAATAAGTTTCCAAGGCCTAAAAACACTTGTAGAATCGAGGGCGGCCTGGCCCGTATCTTAGCACGTTTTTGTCCAAACGCTTCGTCGCGTTGTGTAAGCGGAGTATGGCGCAACCGCTTTTTGTTGCGGACGATAAATGACACTTCTTCACAAGGAACACGTTGTACGGTGACCGGTGCCGTGTTTATACCATAAAACCGACGACCACTAGAGGAGATTTATTAACACTTTATTTTGGGCTTGTTGTTTACCGTTTGTAGACATTTGGAATGTCGGAAACCGAACAGGCTGAACATAAACATAACTAAATATGTAGTTAAACTTCAGGTTAGGGCATAGTTTCTCAACCGGTTTGTTATTAAAGGGGGTTGCAGTCTGTTGAAAAATAATAAGATATCGAAACATACAAACTATACAAAATATTATTTTATTAAAGGAATGAATTTTAGTGTCGTGTTATATAGTTAAATATTACGATGTAATGAAGAACAACATGAAAAAACTAACTTATAGTTTATTTTATTTAATTAACATGATTAATAACGAACATTAATTAATTAATGCGATTTTTGGCATTGTTTGTCACTTAAAAGTTTTTCTATACGTGGAGTATCATTGCAAGCACTCATAAGTTATATACTCATAATTATTTTCTATTGATAATAGACGATTTCTGTATTTAATTTTCAAAGCCACCATAGACGAGAAACCTGTTTTGCATAAGTAAGAAGTAGCAAAGGGTATTCATATTTTCAAAGCTTCCAGTTGTAAAGTTTTATCAGCCGATAGCCAATGAGTTGATTGTGAATATTGCCATCAAATGGACTGAGAACCCATCTTTTTTTTTACACGGAATAGGCTCAGTGCTTTGACCACAATCTCACCTGACGTTAAGTGACGATGTGGTCCAGGATGGTGAACACATTAAGCCTAGGGGTACTGAGTTCTCAAGTGATACTGCCGGAACACACCTATTGATATTTGGCGAAAGATTTCCAAACTTGAGGGTCTTAGCTACCCATGCGAGTATTATTAGGAAATGCCCTACCACCATGCTATTGTTTCCTCACGATGTAATCCTTCACCGAAAACTCAAGCTGATTTTAGTGTTGGATAGGTGGGTTCGAACCTGCGTCTATTGACGCGGAGTCCGGCCACAATACCAACTGCGCCATCATACTAATAAAGGTTATTAATAATAATTTGAAACAATACATAATAATTTGCAACATATTTCGGGTATCATAAAATATCAAAAATATTAATCATTTTAACTAAATAAATCATGAATGCTAAAAATAATAAACATTTCTATTTGAAAAAGAAATTGAAGAATATTTGACCCATATATTATAACGTAAGGTATGAGAAAAAATACACGTGATTTTAAAAGCATAAATTAGCAATTAAAACGAACATTGATTAGGATTTCTTAGATTCAAGCTAAAAGGTCGACCGACCTATTTACCTAACCGATGAAACCCGACTCGTTACTGAGTTATTTTACGTAATATAAATAATAATTTATCCAGTGATGTAAAAAAAAAAACATAAAAGCACCTTTTATCTGACCTCGAATGGAAAAGACGAAAATAAATCCAATAATCCCAGAGTCGTCAACTGACTTTGATCTTTTGGTTTTGTTCGCATTTGTCATTTATTTTCGAGTGTACATACTTGTTTTTTGCATGATAAGATTATTAAATGATACACTCAGTTTTTTTTTTCACACACTGCAGACTCTTGGTCCGTACTCTTTATTTCATATGCTTTTACAAAACAAAAAACAACGACTTATGTCTACATGAGCCTAATAACTATTTATACAGTACTATATTATATCTTTACCTTTAACTTAGTTAGTTATAGTAACATTTATACATAGTTATAACATAGTTTATATATATATATATATATATATATTTTTAATTTATTATTATTATTCTTTTCCCTCGTATATACTCAATTACAATCAAAGATAAGAACAAAGTTTAAAATGTTGCGTAACATCTAACACAGATGTTATTTGAGTTTTCATAATATTTGATGCACTATTTGACTTCGAAAAACTTAACAATGAATGTACATTGTATAACAGCATTTTGATGTTTGTAAGATATTCAAAAATGTAATATGTTTGTATTTGTTTGTCGTTGTCGCTGTTAGGTAAACACTTTTTTTACAGATCGAAAACCGGTAATCGTTAGGGATGAATAGTTTTACGAGTATTTTTTTTCTAATTTAAAACTAAAACAAATAAGTAAAGCTAATGTAGTAAATTCAGTCGATTCGAGTTCGACTTATAAAGTAATATATTTTGATTAAGATGATTGTAATAATCAAATAGACAACTTAAAGTCAATCTGTAAGAGTGTATCTTAGACACAACTTTGCCAGTGTCATGTAGATTACATACTTTTCCAATTGTATCTAAACTCTTTAATACTCTGCCAGAACAGTGCCCATCTTACTAGAACTTTCCACGGAGTTTCTGTGAAACTTCAGAATTCATGTTCCGTATTAAAAACTATTAGTTGCTCTTCGCGGTTTTACCCGCGTAGTTCCCGTTCCCGTAAGATTTTCGTAATAAATACTATGTTACTCACTGGATTTCAAACTATCTACATACAAAATTTCATCTAAATCGGTCTAGTAGATTTTAAGTTTATTCGTTACATACAAAAATACAAATCTTTCCTCTTGATAATATTAGTATAGATATCACGCAAAACGCCACCAAAATTTCTGTAATTTAGTATCATATAAAGCAAGTTAATAAATAAAAACAAAGCTACGGAATAAATTTTGATTCTTTTTTCTCCTCTTAATTTCATTTTCTAATTATGATTAAACGTGATATCGTTATTTTATAATAAAATTCTCGATGAAATGCAGCGGCAAGCACTCGAATCATTGACTAATTCTGATTTCTGAACCCTGTAGCACTCGTAAAAAATACGTTGCCGATAAAAATCTGACGTAAAAACTTCATAAAACGAAGTGGGGATAATTGAAAAACCTGATCTCTCATTAAAATCTCTCCGGCTCGTCCGTTTTGGAATTAAACACGGGGCCATATCGCAGTCACGTCGGTTGCTCTGCGAACTTTTATGACTATTTCGGTCGAGTTCTGTTGGTAGGTTATACGGATTGAATGTTTTTTTTTTTAAATAACGCGGTACACTATTTCCTGTGAAGAAATGATTAATATTAATTTGTATTTTGAAATCTAAGCTTTTTTTTAATAAACATCTCATTTTGTGATGGAAGATTATTTAACCATTTAGATGTTTCTTGTTATATTTTTCTTTATATAGGTATTTAACAATCCCTATTATATTTGAATTACTTGAGATATTTTTCCGCGATAAAATTTAAACTACTCAATATACACTAATTAAATTGTATACAATGTGTGTGAATTAGTCAAACTTAAAAGATGAATATTTTTAAGTCAAATAAAATGTTTTGTAGGATAAAGTAAACCGGGCAACGCCGGGTAAGGCGGCTTAAAACATAAATATAGGTACAGTTTATTATTTCTTTAATTGTTATAATTCTTTAATACCTAAATTGAATTCTATCTAAAAATAAAAAGGTTCTTTTTCTACTGATTCTCAAGTGATGCTGCTGGATCACACTTATTGATATTTGGGTGAATATTGCTTTGATATAAACTAGAAGGAGGTAGCTCTACTCAGTTGGGTATTGTTAGAAAATGCCTTACCAGTATGCTATGGTTGCATCATGATGTTTTCCTTTAACGAAAGCTCAGGCTTATTTGTAGAGTTCGATCGACGCGAGATCCAACCGCACTTCCAACTGCGCCGTCATCCCTTTCAAATTATTTAATTCAATGAGCCTAATAATGATTTGAGAGACTTAATATTTCCTAAATAAAATATAGTTATAACTACATTATATAAACTAGAAGAAAATTATTATCGACCGTCACGCGATTCTCGGCTCGCACAAATGACGGCGAACTAGTAATTTTAATTTTGCCTTGGCGTGCTCTGTAAAAACTTTAAAAAGATCTTCAAGACCGATAAATATTCAAAGGTCGTAAGATTCGTGCCCTAGTATTTCTGATTTTAATATACAGTTATTACTAACTATTTATGAACTTTAAAAATATATTTAAATGTTGAAAATTGCCAATTCTTTGCTGTAAAATTACACTTTAACTCACGTGAGAGTTGAAAATTTTGTATGATTAAAATTTAAATTGTATGATTAAATAATGAAACAGATCTTATATTTTATAATAAAAGTCAGGTGCGGTATCCGATGACATTTTGTTTCTTTTTAATATTCTCACGAAAATATAGATTTATATGTTAATATTTTAATTTCATACCTGATAACCAATTAAAACATTTAAAAAGTTCTATCAAATAACCACTTTTTTGTTGGAGCGTTATTAAAAAAGCGTTTTTAATGTCAGATTTGACTGCATTGCCTACACATACATTTTCTTTTTTAATAAACATTTTTACTGTGATTTATGTGACGTCAGACTTGGCTGCATGCTATAGTACCTTTGCCTTTTCTTAAAAAAATAAATTCGAAAAAGTCATGAAGCGATTAAAAGGAGTTTCTGGCGGAATCTCAGTCTGTTATGTAGCAATTGTTTTCTTGAATTCATTAAACTTGTGTATTTGACACTATATCATGTAATATTAGTGGCGTTTTGTGTGATATAGTTTAGTTATTGTGTACAAGATGAGTTTATTATAGAAGATAACGCTTAACATTTATTTTGAGTTGCCGACAAAGCTCCATGTAAAGTTCGAGCAGGATGAGCCACCGTTGTGCTGAAATTTGGTAAGGCCGATGAAAGATTGAAAATACATCTTACCAAAATGACATTGGCACATATTGTGTGTACACAAATTTCCATTATTTAAGAAGAAGAAAAAAGCTATTAAAAATTTAAACTTTATTGTGAGTAATTTAGCAAACCTAACGTTGTTCAACACACATGCTTATAATTGGTGACCCTTTAATAAATCGAGGAAATAAACGAACCGAATTGTATATAAAATAAACCTAACTTTGGTAATAACAATGAAATATCGTCTATGCCCAGCAAAGTAATTATATGGAAGTAATATAAAACGAAAACGTTTCTGCATTTACCCTTTTTAAGTTCCGTGTACATGATTACCGTTAAGATTTCTATGTCTATGAAAACCATCATCTTTCTTTTGTTTTTTTTTGTTATATTTTATCGACTTCATTATTCTTTAATAGGTTAATCGTCGAACTAACTCAGCTGGGCCGCGTTCGGGAAGCTACGCAAAATCTTCTCGTCTGAAATATCGCAGTATCTCAATACGAAAGTCTTCAACCAGTGTGAGTCGCACTGAGACATGGTCGCTCCCAATGTTCCTAATAAAAAAGCTCAAAGTTTCTCAAAGGGCAATAGAGAGGGCTATGCTTGGAGTTTCACTGCGTGATCAAATTAGGAATGAGGAGATCCGCAGAAGAACCAAAGTAACAGACATTGCCCGAAGAATTGCTAAACTTATGTGTCAGTGGGCTGGGCACATTGCTCGCAGAACCGATGCCCAATGGTCCAACGGGTTCTTGAATGGTTACCGCGCACCGCAAGACGTAGCATGGATAGCCCCCCCTCCCCTCCCCCACAAGACGACCTGGTGAAAGTCGCAGGAATCCGGTGGATGCGCGTGGCGTAAGACTGGTCGTCGTGGAGATATTTGGAGGAGACGTCCAGCAGTGGACGTCTTTCGGTTGAATGGATGGACTAATAAATAACATTGAAGTGTCTGTTTGTAATATCAAAATATTTTTTTTATTTCACTAAGTAGATATGTATATGATATATATGTGTATATGTATAGGAAACATACCAAAAACACAATTTCAAAATTGTTTGTCTATCTGTTTGTTCCGGGTAATCACCGACGGGTGAACCGATTTTGATGGGATATTTTTAGCAGATAGCTGAAGTTACTCCGCGTAACTTAGGGTAAAATTGAATAAAATCGGATTCAACCCACAGTTTTACTGGCAAGCGTTTGAATTTCTAAGAAATATTTTTACTTTATCTTAGGACTAAAAATGTATTAGGAAAATAAATATGGATCCGTATTAAAAAAAAAAAACCATACATGTTACGAAATGAAAAATATATGAAACCTAATGTAGTTAACAAAACATTTTTCATAAGTCGTAAGTAAATAATAATAAATAATAAAATATACTATTCATGAATTTATTTTCATAAGTTAAAATAATACCACGTATAATATGAAATGTAATGTTAGTAAGTTTTTGAACATGTGTTTCTTTTTTAGCCGCTTAGGGGTTATTTATTCAGAAATGCTAAAATATATTTTTTCAATTGGTAACTTGAAACGTTACTTACAAAGTTTCGTGACTAGAACTTTAGAACTGCCGTAATACCCATCAATTACAACTCGTCACACTTTACAATATATTACAACTAGTTTCTTCTATATGCCACATTAGGGTATGAATTGTTACCATAAAAAAATCATCAAAATCCGTCTAGTAGTTAATGCTTGACGCGTTTATACACATACAGATACATTAATTTCAAAAGAAATGCATGTTCCATTGTAAATCATGTGATTTTAAATTCCCATTCCTCCCGAGGTTTTTCTCTAATATAATTATTAGCACACTTTTTTTAAATTATTATCATATTTAAAAACATCTGTAAAATCCGTTATAAAACCTAGCACACAAATTAAGTCTTTTTTTTTAAACTTTCATTTGGTCTCGAAACTACGAAGGCAACGTAGTAAAAAAAAAATCTGTAAGCAATACTTGTATGTAATTGACAAGATACTATTATATCAAATATGTCGTTGTCCAATATTAATTTGCGCATGACCTTTTTGAACTTAAGCAGTTTTTATGAATTATGTAATTTACTGGGAATATTGTCGTATCGTTCGACCCCGAAAGCCTAATTCATTTCTGATGTAGTGCAACGTGGCTGTGTCAGTGCATCTTTAATATTCTTATTTCTTTAACCGAAACTTATGATAAAGTAATTCACTCCATCCATCCATTTAACCGAAAGAGGTCCATTGCTGTACATAGATTTCCACAACGACCACCACCCCCATCCAGAGGATTTCTGTGATCTTCACCACGTCGTTGGTTCACGTTTGGAGCATACCCACGCTGTGTCATTTGATGTGTGGTAAAGATTCGAGAACCCGTTGGCCCCATCGGGCATCGGTTTTGCGAGTAATTCACTCATTATTTCATAATTATGTAATGATTAGATAATTATAAATTGATAGAAAACAACACAAACTCAGATTTAAATTTAATGTTTTTAAATAAGAAAATTCGTATGTAAAAGGGTCTTTATTTATTCGCACGGTTTATGTTTAAAATAAAGTTAAGCTTTCTGTTTGATTTAAGAACCCTATAGCGGTCAACGAAACTCCGGCTTAGTTAACAAATCCTAACTTCTCTCTATATGCGTCCTAGAAATCCACTCTACATCAGTATTTTTTTAAACAAAATCGAAGTTCTTTTCTGTGCAGATGTACTTACTATGTTATTAAATGTTATTTTCAAATGCACCTCGATATATTTCGTTTTCAGTTAAATGATATGGTTGGTTATCTAAATAGAAATCTTTGAATACGAATTGTAAAATAGTTTCATTTATAGCAATAAATTTATGACTTATTTTTCTATCATAGCTTTATGGTTATCGTGATTATAACTATGAATATAATAACCAACATTTTAAAAATACTGAATAAATATTATAACAAAATATTTTATAAGAGGTAAATAGAAAGAGTTTTTATTTATGCATAAAACCTCATTTACATTGTAAATAAGGCGTGATAAAAGGATAAGTTGTTCTTGAAATGTATTTGAAAAGTATTTGATACGGTTCACGCAGTATTTTAAATTCAACATATTTCATTCTTAAAATTTAAGTTTAAGTTATGACATTAGTACAATATTAAATATACGTAATTCAAAATTTTATACATACTCAATTTTTACGAAGCAAGTTAAAATAATAATCGTGTTAACAATTGCGTTTTAAATCCAATAAACATATAGTTATTGATATTATAGGAGGTGCTATGCAGGTTAGAACAGACCTGTATCACTACGACCAAGAAGATCTATTGTGATCGCCCCACATTATTAAAGCTCACTGCCTAGACCTTCATTCTGGATATACTGTGGATATTTTTGGTACCTCCTTCGGGAGCAACACACTTGCTTACCCAGAATTCAGTTGGGTATGGGTATTAGTGAATCACATTCACACACGATGTGTTTTGGTGTTTTGTCTGCGATTTCACAGAACCTGCATTCTCTTGTCTTGCTTAGTCAGTGCTCTCACTAATATTCTTAGTTAATTCCTACTGAGCATCAAGGCTTCTTCAGCTTTGCGCTGAGGAAATGCCCTGATAAGCTCTTTGGAATGATTTTGTTCTGGCAATTTCTTCCAGAACTCTATAGCTTTACATGTGTATTGGTCCCTTATGATCAATCGAACTAGGCTTTTTGGAATTCCACAAAAAGTTTCTGGCCCAATTTGTGTTCCCATAGCTCCTATTCTTGCAAGTTCATTCGCAACCTGCGACATTCACGAGAATTTCTGCATGCCCTAGGACCCATTTCATATCAGTCTGTTATTCTTAGACATACTGTTCACCATTGCCACATAATTAACGACTAGCTTCGACTCAATTCGATCTAGTGAATGATCGTCATGATTTTAATATTAGAAATAAAGACAAGTTGGCTGTCCCACGCTTTAGGCTAAGTAAGTCTAATAAAAGCTTTATAGGTAATAGTCTTCGGATTTTCAATAAGATCCCAAGTAACATTACCGATTTACCTGACAATAAGTTCAAGTACTATGTCAAGCGAGTCTTAATCTCAAAAGGTTATTACAGGGTGGATCATTACGTGAATGACAGTGATGTCTGGAATTAACCCATATCTCTGTGCCCAAATATCTGTGCTTCCGCTAACATTGGTTGAGACTATGATTTGTATAGTTTTTTTTTATATTAAAAAATGATATATATATATATATATATATATATATAATAAAAAAGAACCAGATCGAATTTCTTGCCGGCTCTTCTCGGCTGGGTTGTTTTCCGAACCGGTGGTAGTGTTTTAGATGTTCATAAGCGCCTTCTTAGGGCCTAAATTAAATACAGATTTTTTGATTTTGAGTTTTTAAATATGTCCGAAGCCAGCGCCAAGAGAGCATCTTGACTATCCGAATGGATACATATGGATATATAAGTATATCACTTACTATATTTTAAATTTAATAATGCTATAATAAAACATATAAATAAGAATGCAGATACGGTAGTGTCTTTTGATGGAAATTTGACCTTTTTGTACTGTATAGAGTCATTGCTTTGTTCACAATCTTACCTGGTTATAAGTAACGTTCTGGTCAAAGATGGTACACAGGCAAACTTAGATATACTGGCTCGAAAGCGATGTAGCCGGAACATACATACATTTATAGATGCTGGACGATTGCTATTAAAACGTATGAGTTGTACTTTGATGTAACTTAATCGCGATGTAAAACCCTTTAGCGTAACCTCAGGCTCATATAGAAAAGTATGAGTTGGTTTGGAACATACGTCCTTTGATGCGGTTTTCAAGTATACATTATTACTGAGCCACTGTCGCTTCAAAACTTTTATACTACTCTATTATTACTAACTAGCAGGCGACCGCGACTTTGTCCACGTGTTTTATCTTTATTAAATATGGGCTGTTCTGATTTTGTTTTGTTATTCAAATTTTATATTTGTTACCCAACGACACACGCTTCTCGTACAACAGATTATATATAACTTTTTTTAAAAATGTTTTTTTTTAATTCTTATTAAAATAATATTGAACTTTATAAAATTTTATCAAAATGCTTACTAACCCGTTAGTGAGTAAGTTAAAGACCAGAGCAAATGTTTTTGTACTAATTCTGAAAATCTTTAACCGCCTTGATGTATACTTCCCGTGTACAAAATTCTATCGATTTCGGTGAAACCATTTTCGAGTTAAAGCTGGACATAATCACAGGCAAAAACATAGATATAGACTGACGAAAACTTTGTAAATGTGAGGTTCGAGATGAGTAACTGCTAAAATAGATATCTGTTAAAAAAATATAGACAAAACTCTTTTACAGAGAACAGTTTTATTTTTAGTATATAAATAGATATTTAATAGAGCTTTTGAGTATAAATTGACTAAAATCATTAATTAAGCGATAGCTAAATCAATTATTATCCTGTTTATTATGGTCGCGTGAATACTAAGATGGCGTGTCGCTATACTAAAAGACTGATTAGAATATTTTCTAATAGTATAAGCAGAGCGAAACATTAACCGTCGTTGGCTACACGAAACCAGTATTAATAATGGTGCAAGTTCGCGCGCGATTAATTCAACCACACACATCTGTACAAAATGTCGAGTGAAAAATGTCGACATCCCATCCCTCCCATGTAATCCGTAAATATGGGGTCATTAAGCTGCCGACGACGCGACGACGCTGCGTTGCAAACTGGCTTTATTAAATCTCGAAGTTTTTCTGCGCGTTTCCTGTTGCACGGATGAGTCAGATGGATTCATCAATGTGTCTATTAGCGAAGACACAGGGAGCATGTTGAAAACCGACAAGGGAGTCATCGCTTCATTTATTGCAATAATTTAAAAAGTTTTGTTTCAATAATAATACCTAACGTGTTATGGGGTTTATTCAAGCTATTAATTCCCATTGTATCACGTAATTTTGTGAAAATTAATTAGGGGATTCTAATAAAATAAGGCTTTTAGCTTCTTATTTCGACGTAGCGTCAATTTAGCATAAAGAATAATTGTTTTTTTTTTCTTTTTAATTACGATGTTCGAGATATATATCTGTAAATTATTACATTTCCGATACAAAAACATCTAGTATTTAATATAAATTCATATATAAATATAATTATCGTATAAGACTATTAGGGTTAAAAAATTTACATGCTCTTATATTGTGTTCAGATTAAAACAACATAAACATTTCTTCAAGCGTGTAGTGAAATTCCTCTTTAACGCTAGGCAAACCTTCGAGAAATATTTTTTTGATGTGAAACATCTATAGCCACACGTAAAACCGATTTCTGGCGTGGCGATGCATGCCGTGGCGACGCGTCGCTACGCTATATGATGGTATATATATATACACTCTATTTATTATTATATTAAATAAATTCATAAATTTCTGTATTGAATGAAAATAAATGTTTATTCAATAAATGGTCATCGTTATCTGGAAAAAAAATCGTAATATTTTATTTTATCATTAGGACATATTTAGTTCCTATCACAATCTGTTCTTTTCTGCACATTACTTTTACAAAATAATGTCGATGTTACACATCTGCCAGGCGGCCCGTGACGGCTCACATTTTTTTAATTTAGTTACAGTAGTAAGTTCTAAAATATTAAATTAAATGTTTTTTTTTGTTTCTGAAAAAAAAAGACGAACAATGAAAACAATTAAATAATCATCACTTTAATATAGGTAATTTAATTCATAACACATATTTTTCAAACTTACAATATTATTATGACAACGATACGCAGTGAGATTCAAGAAAATAAATCTCACTGTACGAATGTATCGCATAAAGAAAATTGGTTCCGCGCAATTTCGGTAATGCACGAGTTGGCTAGCAAAATAAGGATACGGGCGGAGGGTTTTGATTGAGGACAGTAATACAAGTAGACAGATAGGTCTAAAGATTCTATAACGTTTTTAAATAAAATTTTATTCCAATTTTCTCTGCCCTTATCCCATTTTATTTGAGGTGGGCGCAAGATATTTTCCTCTTCTTCTCTATTTGAGACCATATCCACGTTCACTCCCTTTCTAATAATATCATCTTTTACATAATCTCCCCATCTTTTTTTGGTCTTCGCTTTACCTTATAACCATCAACGTTCATATCCATTACCTTTCTTACAATATCCTCTTCCTCCCGGCGCATTACATGCCCGTACTAAGACAGACGCCTGGCCCTTACCTTCTCTGTGTCACTCGTGCCACTTTCAAACTTCCTCTTATTTAATCATTCCTGATCCTGTCCATTCTTGTTACCCCATACATCCATCTCTACATTCTCATTTTGGCTGCACGCAGTCTTCTCTCATCCATCACCTTTATGGGGCAAAACATTTTAATATGTCGATTACCCATAAAATGAGACAATAGGAAGACAATAGGAAAATAATGGAAAGCTGGCGTAAACGCCAGGTTAGTGCTCAAGGGGTTAATCCATACAAGACAAAAGCCCCGACCAAGCTATTGTATGTCTCCCCCTTTAATTTAAAGTGAGTTTGCCGTTAATAAGTGGTAGCTGTGATCTGCCGCCATTTCATACATGCTGCGTTCATTCAATGCTATACTGCCCGTTTTATTTCGCCATCGCTTTGCAGGAGTGAGCCGAGGTATTTGAAGTCGAGACAGATTGGTATTTTTACAATTTAAACAAATGATTGAAATCGTATATTTTTCTATTTAAAAATATCCCATTTATAAATAATAAAGTAAATAATTATGTGACCCCAACTAAAACCAAAACCAATACCAACATCAAATACGAGAAAATATAATTTTATTGAATATCTTTCGTATTCAGCGAGGTAATTAAGAACCTTAGGTCCGAGTTACAAACTCGTATAAACCTATAAATCTCGTCGCATAGCTCATCTTAATCGAATCCTGAAATTAAATTTCCTCAAAGCAAAGTTGAAAGAGGGTTATGACTGTTATTTGATATCACTAATTTCACGGATTCGCACTGCCACCGCAATAAATTACTAGAGAGGAAATGAGCTTGTAGCACCGGAAAAAGGGAAAAAAAATGCTAATAAAATTCTACCTTACCCCTTAATATTAACCCTCACTCTAACAAAGGCACATTTATACATTTCTTAGGTAACAAGCGAAATTAATATTTAGACTCTAAGAAAAGCCACGGGCTGCGGTTGAATTTTAATTAGTAGTCTAGTACCTACACGCTTGGGTCTTCACAACGTTTCACTTAGTGCTTTTCTATACTAATAAATAAAATTGAAGTGTCTGTTTGTGATGTCAATTTTTTTTTTTACTAATACGATACCTATACCGAAAATATATATATTTTTTTAATTTTTGTCTATCTGTTTGTTCAGAGTAATCTCCGGAACGGCTGAACGGATTTTGACGGGACTTTGTTTGGTAGATAGCTGTTACTCCGGGTAACTTACGGTACTTTTAATTTTCAAAAATAATAAGGGGTTTCGCGTGAAAAAATTAAAACTCATAAAAAAAATCAATAAATCCTATTCAATGCACAGTTTTTGGGCAAGTGCTTGAATTTATGAGAAATATTTTTACTTTATCTTATTACGAAAATAAAATAAGGGTTCTGCATAAAAAAAAAAAAATTACAGTGAAGATTGTATGAAATGCGGGCGCAGCCGCGGGTACACTGATAGTTTAACTATAAATCGTTCATTTCTTACACATTTTTGGTCTATATAAATAAAAATTAATCATAGTATGTTTGTCTTCTATACACTTCTAAACAATTCATACAATTATAATATAGCTTAAATATATTGATTGATTTAATTAAAAAAAAAAAATAACGATTTATTAATGTGTCGAGTACCCATAAAAATAAGACAGTATAAAAACAATAGGAAAACAATGGAAAGCTGGCGTAAACGCCAGGTAAGTGCTGAAGTAGTTAATAAAATAATAGGCATTATTATTAGTAACATATTCTAATCTTAGATTAGACTAGAAGGTTATATTGCAGAATGAACACTACCAGTTTTCGTTTTGCCCCATTTCAGTGAAAAATGTTTAACATTGGATAGCAAGATGAACTATCATACGAAACATTCCAATGTTTCTTTTACAAATTAGTTGTAGACAGCTATAGACTACGGTGACCTCTTAAAATTAAGTGAATTATACGTCTATTTGGGGCACTTCATACAATAAAATAATAATTAAAAATTGTCTTCAGGGTTATCGGTTAGAGACAATAAATTTATTCTTGATCGTGATCTTAATCGGTAAAGGAGGTGTAGGCTCGTCTATATGTCATAAGCTACAGTGTGTATAGTCTTCATAATATAAAAATAATATGAAATCCGAATGTGAAAAAAGTGTAATAAAAATTTAACACTGAGCGTTAACATTATTTGACAATGCTATAATCGATTTTTTTGTAAATAAAAAATTGAATATTGTGGCCACTACTTTTTAAACTATTTTATTCTTTAATTACTAATAGAAGACAAAACATTAGTGCTTGGGTTAATCTTATTTACTGAGCTAAAGGAACTTTTTCCAGTGTACCGAGTTTAACCAGGCCCGTTTCCAAGCATGACTGCGGATTTTTAGTTTAATTAAAAGGAAACATCAGATTCGTGGATTTTTCTCTTGACTACGTTGTAAATTTTTTTATTGGATTTTATTTTTATTTTAATTATTAATAATTACACAAATTATTTAAATATTTACTGAATTCATGATTACATTCTTTGATATTTATTTTGCATACTTTTAGAAGCATAATTGAAGAAAACTACGGGTCGATGTAATTTATTAAATATTTATTTATTTATTTATTAGAGAAATCAACAGCTCTTAATTACATATTTACTCAATGAATTATTAATATATTGAATAAGCCAAAAACGACTACCACATTTACTTTAAAAGATAAACAGTAAAACGTAAACGAAATACCAATAACAAAATTAATTACTTGAATATAATACAATTTATTTCAATATGATTTTACTATAAAAATTACATTATAGTATAAAACAGAACTATATCGGAAAACTATATGTTATTTCATTAAACAAGAGTAAATAATTAAATTGAAATAATAAGAATATTTGCATTAAAACTATAATCATTTATAAATATAATAATTTTTCCAATAATTGTAAATATAATATTATAGTTTGTAAAATGCAATTATCAGATACAAAAATAAAACTTTTTTACTCATTTTTATTTCACGTAAAATATTACAAAACTCAAAAAAGTTATTTATTTTGATATGATTTAAAATTTCAGAGGTAACCTTTACACGCTGTTAATATGAAAGGTCTTTAACATCGTAAAAAGTATTATGATTAAGCCACACTTTAATATAATCATCCTCTCTTCATAGTTATCTATGCGCTTTATATAAGTTTTTATTACGATATATTAAATAAAAAATCTTTAATGAATATTTTATGTTTTATATTATTTTAAGGTCATAAGTTACGTATAACAATTTATTCACCGTATCCAAAGGAAGTTTATTTAAAAAAAAACGATTAATGAAATAGGTAGTAAGTGTTTTTTAAATTAACTGTTCTATGGATGAAGCTGATATTTTGCGGAAATCCTTTATAAATAAATAATATGGTTGATGCGACTTTGGTAATTCCGCTTTTTGAAGTGGAATTAGCAAAGCAACATCAATAATATTATATTTAATATGATTAGTTAAGTTTATTAGTTTAATTAGTTTTTGGCTCTACAATTCATGTATAGATTTAGGTTATATAGAATATGCCACGCGGTGCTTGCGAAAGCCGCCCCGTGTCGCCCCCATCCCAAATGCAGCGGACGGCCCCGGGGGGTTTTAGTGGGTATTTCCGGGCGACTCTCGCCCGGGTGAGTCCCACACTGGCACGGAACTCGTCACTCCGTGCCCCCTTATCTATTGTATTTGGGGGACTTTGATCCTTCAAATACAATAGATAAGGGTAGTGCGTAAATGCATTTCCCCCCGTCAAAAAAAAAAAAAAAAAGGTTATATAGAATATATTTTACACGATCTGTGAATTTTAACGTAAATAAATAAATAAAATAAAAGTCAATGTACATTTAATGAAATGTAAAATTAATGTATTGATTAAAATATTTTCTTCTTCTTGAATATAAAAAAATAATTCAGTAACCCTAATTTTTATTGATAGCTTCTCCAATTTTAAATTAATAAATTATGATACGATGTTGTAACACGTATTTCGTGTCAATTTCAAATAAAATTAGATACATATATATATATATATACTTCATTGAAGAGATTAGATTAGATTAGATATACTATACGCAGGTCACTCTATACTCAGGAATACTTACCGATTAAAAGATTAAAAGTCCCACCTAAGAGCCAATTTCTTTACCTTTAGCGGTCAAGTCATCAATTTACGTTGTTGAAGTCAAACGCTAAACCAATTACAATACAATTTAAATTACAATTACAATAAAAAACAATAATAAAATTACAATAAATTACAATTTGTAACAGAAATCAATGTATTATTTTCGTAATTAAACAACGATTAATATCGCATACTTAATATATTGATTACCCATAAAAATGAGTCAATAGGAAGGCAATAGAAAAACAATGGAAAGCTGGCGTAGACGCCAGGTTAGTGCTCAAGGGGTTAAATAACTAAGCACTTTATATATTTAGGTATAACTAGCTGTGTTTTATATATTTTTCTGTGCTTAATATAGTTTCTAAATATTCATTGGAAAATAATGTTTTGATGGTGATGTCCATTGTATCGTATTTTGTTCAAAATTTCATGAGTTATAATTTTTTTAAACAGAAATCTGATAATTAAAAAAAAAATTAAAGTAACCTAGGCACGCAAAGTAATTTCAGTAATATACCAAAAAAGTCCTGTCAAAATCGGTCCAGCCGTATCGAAGTTTAGCCTGAACAAATAGATAGAAAATAATTGCGTATTTTATATACGTACATTTCATACATTTATATGTATTTAATATTTCATATTACAAACAGACACATCAATTTTATTTATTACTATAGATGTGAATAATATTATTTTAACGTTAATTACAAGAAATACAATGTAATATTTTGGTAGGATACATTACAGTTCGTCTCCGTAAATAGGTACATACTAAGTCTACTGACCATTCGTTTCAGAATTACTAGGAAAATCCACGAGGTAAATCCGGTTCTATGGCTTAGTTGTCGAGGTGTCCCGATGTCAATTAGCTAACAGCTACCCAGGACAGCAGGTGTCAAGTGATGGTAATTAACTAAGAGATACTCACAGTCCGAATGTGAACCACTACATATGCAATGTTGACAGTAAAACCTACATATGAATGTGTGAGTTGAGTGTACGTATATAGCAAATAATTACCATTAAATAAATAACTTATTATTGAGATATATGTCAAGTATTACATTAATCATTGTATTTGAAACTAGCCGTGAGCTGCGGCTCCGCTCGCGTTTAATATATTCTTCACTGCGTAATATAGTTTGTAAATGCTCACTGGAAAATAATGTTTAAAGTCGTAGTAATTTAGTCATAATATTATGAGTTTTAATTTTTTTTAAGCGGAACTTCAGTACGAATTTACTTCAGCTATCTACCAACAAAAAGTTCCGTCAAAATCGGTCCAGCCGTTCCGGATATTAGCCGGAACAAACAGACAGACAAAAATTTTAAAACATTGAATTTTTAGTATAGATCCTATTCATATGTATTTAGTTAAAACAATATTTTGGTTTTACATACTGACGCTTCAGATTTATTTATTAGTAAATCTGTACACTGTGTAATATTGATTCGGTTGTTTTTTTTTTTAGAAAACAATTATTTACTACATTTTAAAAAGCAATGTTTTGCTGTTGACTTTGTTATAAAATTTAATAAGCACGCTCCTTCTTAGATAAACAGCAGCCTGTGTTTTATATTGAGATATTAGTTTTAATAATATTAATACTAAAACTTCTTTTTTTTCAGAAAATTGTAAACAATGATTATTAACTAGGGTTATTTTTAACGTGTGGATTTTATTTTGATATTAATCTTTCCTAAAATATGTATATCAATTTGTTAGTTAATGGTATCTGTACAATTTATATACACGATTCTGATGTCATTTGAAAAAGATCTTATTTGTAACTCTAGCAAAATGGCGGTTATATTGTTAGTATTTCTAAAAGAGTTTTTGTGGCAGCTCATAATAAACATATTTATATCCTTCACATCATATTCATCATCATATTTATTTCACCTGTAAAGCAAATACATCACGCTATTGTCTGGCGTCTTTCCTTACAATAATTTCTGTGTGATTCGATATCTCGTTAGATTTTGAATTTAGGTTTTAAAATAATAAATTATAAAACTGACTGTCCACACAGTTCCTCACCTGAACCTTCTTATAGCCGTTACTGTGTCCCGGGACGTGGCTGGCTCCAATATTTGCACAACTCGGTATTTATATATTTTATACGCGCACGATATTGCTGCTACCGGTGTAAGATGGCGACACACGACAGAGGGCGCACAAGGTTTTTATGTGAGGCCGTGTTGCCAGTTTATAAACCCAACAATTTCTTAATATAGAGTCTCAATACGCAAGTTAATGATATAAAGACAAGAATTGCTACATGATAGACAGAGATCTTGACTAAAATTTCATATGTCGAAGAAAGTAAAATATTTTGTACTAAGTTTACTATTGAATCATTGTATCAGTAGATGTGATACTAGCTGTGCCTCCGGCTTCGCCTGCGTGAAATTTAGACTCTCTCTCATTATTAAAACTATATGAAATTTCATGCTCCTTACTATAAAAATAACAAACTTCCCATATTAAATTACATACCCCAATTCACCTTCTTAGAAGTAAATTTTTGAAAAACGCCGATACACGTTTACATTTATTTCTAACTGGAAGCATGTATATTTAATTTTGTGCATCTTTATAGGAAAATGATGGATTTTCATACAACTGTTTATTACCTCATTTTACCTCTTATTTAGGAGTGAAATTTCAAAAAATAGTATCATAGTGGATAATATAGTAATAGATAATAATCATAGTAGATAATAGTATCGTAACATTGTCAAAATTTCAAGTTTGTAGGCCTAGATGTTAAGGCTCGGCGTTGATGAATTAGTCAATCAGGACAAGTAATTATATAGTATTATCATCTACTGTATATTTTAGAAGTGACTTGTTTTACATGAGCATTTTAATAATATACTAGCAAAAATATTTACGTTCGCATTAAATTCTTTAATATATCATGGCAATAATAACTATATGACGAAAGTATTCATAATACAATAAATACCTAAACACAAAGACTGAAACGTAAAGATATCTTTTAAAATGGCCATAAAACTGTAAAGAATGACTCGATATAGCGAATAAAAAAAAAAGTTAATAACGCAGAGAGAAAGAGAAATGTTTTCGTTTATTGTTCTTCATTTGCTTATCGAAACTGCGTAACCCTTGATTAGATTTAAAGAACGACAACAAAGCAACGGAAAGCGGGGTTCATCGGAACTTCATTATACGTTTTTTTTTCTCTTTTCCTTACTTCCCAGCCCGTTTTCCCCAATGATTACGTTCCTACGGCACGTCTGCGGACTTAAAGATAAAAGTTGACGTTTATAAGGGGCCGAATAAACGAAACATTGTTATATTAAAATATTTGCTAAAAAGTTTTGAATCTCCGAGCATTCGGCATTAGATACAATATTCTAAGAATTTACATATAAATTAAAACAAGATTAGGTACCAGTAAGTAGCAGTATTTCGACATGACAGGAATGTCTCTGAGGATTTGCTGATTGTAACGGTAGAAAATATTTTACGCTCTAAAATTCAGAAACCTAGATAAATCAGAAACGAATTATTGGGTTTTATATTGTCGAATGAAAATTAGCAAATGTAGATCGATTTTGATAACAATATTAAATGTAAAAGCATTTACAAACATGCTTTTGTTTATTTTTAAACGATACTATATACTTAGTATATGCTTTTTTCTTTTAAAATATGTTATAATCATTACTTTATATGTAAGAATACCATATGTCAGTACTAGTAAAGAACAAGAGTTAATAAACATCAAGATATAAATATTTATATTTGGTTCATGACGTTTTGAAAATGACTGAATCGACCGTAATGAAAATATGACATAGAGGTACATTTTGTCAAGAAAATCAACATGATAACGTTGTTTAAAACTCTAACTAGCTCCATAAGGATAAATAACATTGTCATTTACGTAAAACTAACCATGTATTAATTGCATTAGGTAGAATTGAAAAAAAAAACAACCTGTATGTTGACACGTACATATATCTGTAAAGAGTTAATTACTATTTCATTTCCTTCGTTAATAAATACATTTATAATCAACTAGCTGTGTGCCCGCGGCTGCACCCGCGTTTCTTAATTAACTGCGTTTTAATTTTTTTATACGGAAACCTAATTATTTTCCTACAAATTATTTAGTATTCAGATAAAGTAAATATCTTTCTTATAAAGTACTTGCCCGTAAAACTGTGCATTGAATCAGATTTTACTTAATTTTTTATGAGTTTTAATTTTTTTACGAGGAACCCTAATTATTTTCGAAAATTAAAAGTTCTCTATTTTATCTAGAGTAACATCAGCTATCTACCAAAAAAAGTTCCGTCAAAATCCGTCCAGCATTTCCGAAGATTACCCGAAACAAACAGACAGAGAGAAAAAAATTACAAAAATTCTATTTTTGTTGTTGGTATCCTTTAGAGATTTATATCTATTTAGTATTAAAAAAAAAAAAAATTGACATTACCTACAGACACTCCAATTTTATTTATTAGTATATATTGTTTTAAAACAAATATAAATTAACTCTCTGAATACACCAAGTTAGTAGTACACTCTGCAGTTTGCTAATGATGATGTGTTTTTAAAATACCCCTAAATATATTTAGGTGTAAAAGTTAGCATATATCATATTTGTAATTAGCTAAATGGTATATTTTATGAACATATAACAGAGTAGATATTAATAATTTTACTTGATACTAGAAATGACTAAATACCTACTATTGCATATCAAAAACAAATTTTACTGTCAATTAATTTCATATAAATAATTATCTTCCATAATAACCATGTAAGGAAAAGTGCATAAATGTATAAAATAGTAAATCTTAAGTAAATACCAAAACGTATTATTCATGTTACATTTATTAAATTTCTGTATTATATTTTTATGTGGTAAAATCTGATGTCATAGTGGTTTAATTATTATTAATTCTAAAGAAAATACAACTTCAAAGAAGAGTAGGATCCGATGATTGAAACCGGACGAAGAAATAGGATCGAAACTCACATTAATGGTACTGGCCATAAAGCAATTCACTTAGTAACAAGTCACAATCTAGAGAATAATTTAAATGCAAACAAAACAAACTACTCACAAAATAATATATAACATTAATTAATTGAATATAACTGGTTTTCGAATATTGAAATGTAGCTATTAAATTGTAATGCAAATAATGTGTATTCTTATATATTGCAACGTTTAATATGTATTTTTTTAATTATTTTCCGTATGTCTATACTTTATACTAATAAATAAAATTAAAGTGTCTTTTGGTAATATCAAAATAATAACTTTTTACTTAAATACATATCAATGTATATACTATAAATATACCAAAAATACAACTTTTAAATTTTTTGTGTCTGTCCGTGTCCCGGCTAATCACCGGAACGGCTGGATCAATTTTAACGGGACTTTTTTCGGTATATAGCTAAATATACTCTACTTAAGTTAAGCTACTTTAATTTTTATAAAAAATAGGGTTCCTCGTAAAAAAATAAAACTCATGATATTGTGAATAAAATACGATTCAATGGAGACCACCTTGAAAACGTTATTTTTCAATTATTATTTATAAAGTATATTTTGTAGTCAAAAAAATTTGAAACGTTACGTTTCACTTTTGTCTAATATTCTCTTGAATATTGCAACGATATTTATTCCGTTCGAATTCATGGACACGTTCAAAGCTATCGTATTGTATTTTATTCAATAGTCAGAAATTTACTGGTTTAAAATCAACATTTACAATATCCTAGTTCGTTATATTTTAGATTGATGGGACTTGTGAAGCGGAGACAGTCACCTTTATTTTAGTCACAAAGTATTTGTGTTCATGAATGATATTAGACCGAACAATTGTAAACAAGAAAAAGGTGCGTGCCCGATACATTTCCAATACTTCACTTGTTTATTGTTTAGTTGTAATTTTGTATGAGAAGAGAGTAAGAAGTAATTATTTTTGAAAAATAAAAGTAGCCTAAGTTACTAACTACGCGTAATTATGCGGAGTGACTTCAGCTATCTGCCAAAAAAGTTCCGACAAAATCGTTCTAGCCGTTCTGGAGATTAAAGATAGGCGTCCATTTATCATCATCGTAAGTATTGGATCAAACGGATTATTTTTTTACAATGCTTCCACAGTATCAGCAGCGAGCGGATTTGCCGACGCAACTACCAGCAACCGGATTGCCGACGCCACTTTCATTCGGATTTTCGTAGTGTTCGGTGGAATTTGCAAAATAATGGAGGCGAAGAAGAAAAAGAATTTGTTGTAATTGCTTGTTTCTTAATAGGAATAATTATGATGTTTTAAATCATATATCTATTTATACTTTTGGAGACTTGTAATTACTTGTGCCACGTATATGCTAGAATAACACGTGTCCACAAGACGATAATCGAAAGTAAATGGCGGACGACGCGGAGCGAGCGAGCACGGAGTCCATCTACTGGTCGTCATTCCTTATGACGTCATCGGCATGCATCGCAAAAGTTGCCCCTCGAACTATTGGCGCATCAAAGGACGCATTAGTATGACTTCCGTATGAGATCCGTGGGATGCGTGGGATGCGATGCGTCCAATACGATGCGGATATGTGGACGCCTACCTTAATAAGAACAAACGGGCAGACAAAAAATGTAAATATTGTGATTTATGTATAGGTAACGGATATATATAATTTTGTATAATAATAATATAATTTTATTTTGATGTTGTAAACAGACACTTCAATTTTATTCATTAGTATAGATAAAGCAGCATATTACAATATTCAAGAATTTTCCTTTTACAAGAGATTACCATAAGGCTTATAAACTTAATTGGCAATTATTAGTTGATGTAGGTAAATATTTACCTATGATAAAATACATAGGACACTCATAACAGTTACCGCACAAGGCTTTACGAAAGCTAAGGTCTGAATACTTCATAACAGTAACAGGTGGGGCGTATAACTTCACGCAACAAAAGTGGGATGGAACAAAATTGCGAATACTATGTCACATGAGGCTGAGGGTTCGTGCGGGTAGAATGTAACATAAACAATGCTCAGACAAACAACCTGAGACCCTCTTAATAGAATTTTGACGGTGTAACACCTTTGCACAGTGGAAAGATAATTTAGATTGTTGTGTGTAGCTCGCTATGGATGTAGTTGTGATGATGTATTACGTAAATATAATGTAAACGAGAATTATTATCATGGGAACATTATTATTTTGAATATATCATTTTCATTATTACACTTTCTTGTATAATGTTTCTATCTTGACATTTTATTTTCTAAAAACCTTACCGTTCTACTGTAAGGTTAGTTAAGTTAGTCTTAAAAGAAAGCAAATTCACGACGTAATTTTAAGAGTTTTTACCTTATTAAATACGAAATTAATCAATTTGAATAATTACAGATTGATTGTGTAGTAATCTTTCTTTAAATAAAAATTATCAAAATTCAACATAGGCTTTTTTGATAAGCCACTTATGAACGTCAAAACATTACCACCGCTTCGAAAAATAACCTGATATCGTAAAGAGCTGGTACGAAACTCGATCTCGTTTTTTTTCATGTATTTTAATGAAATTATACAACTCATAGTTACAAAGTTTTTAGTAGATGTACTAAGAAGGGTGAAGTTTCCAGACATCACCATCCTTCATATGATGATTTCACAGGGGCATTGCCTCTCTAAGCGTATTTTACCGCTTGTATTATGGCGAGTGTTCTAAAGAGCTCTTTGAGTTGATCCCCTCCTCTCCATTCCACAACAGAACCACGCGGGCGGGCATGAGGTTATGGAACCGTCTTCCTGTCAGCGTGTTCCCTCCTTCATATGATATTGGGTCCTTCAAAAGAGGCGTGAAGAGGTATTTAAGCTGGCGAGCATGACAGCGGTGACTGGCAGTGAATTCTGTTCAGTGTCAGTCGCCGCTGTTTTGGATTGTACAGTACTTAACATCAGGTAACATCAGGTAATTTACCCGGAGTAACTTTAATTATCTACCAAAAAAGTCCCGTCAAAATCTGTTCAGCCGTTCCGGAGATTACCCAGAACAAACAAACAGACAAAAATTTTGAAAATTGTATTTTTAGTATATGTATGGTATATACATATCTATTTAGTAAAAAAATAATTTTGATATTACAAACAAACACTTCAATTTTATTTATTATCTTAGATATTGTATTTTAGTTACTTATATTAAAAATATACTAGTCGTTTATAGGGTCAAGTTTGTAGGATTTGTCGACATACAGTAAGTTAACATGATTGTATTAGGAGGGGAATATTAAGATACTATATTCCGGAAATTTGTTTTTAAGTCATTCACGTGGTCGCATATTACAAATTACCCGAAACTGCTTGTTTTTGTAACGTAAATAGAGTATCTATTGTGGACGTTATATCTCATAGCAATATAAGAGATCAAGATGTGTGTAACAAATGTAAATTCCTTTTATATTGAAAGCCCAGAAAGCGTTCTCTATTTAAATAAATTTAACTTTTTACTAGAACCACACCTCTAGGCCTCTAATTTACTGAAACATAATTTTTTCACATTGCCATAAATTAAGCTTGAGCTATATATTAATTTAAATTAATAAAATTAATTAAGAAAAAATTAAACTTACTATAAAAAAAAATACAATTACAATTAATCATATCTTATAACAGGTTGTATATTATTCATTATTTCCTTTGATACAAGCAACAAGTTAAGTGTTACTATTGACAAATTATTTAAAATTCGTAATGAAAATATCTGGTCACTATTAGCGAGTTAGCGAAGTAGCAATGGCAATTTATATTTTAGTTTTTCTGTGTTTTTATCAGGCGCGGTAAACACTTATAAAGATATTTAATAGAGTACAGTCCAAAAACAATGGCGGTCACTGATAGAGAATAAGCAATCGACAGTCATCATAATCATGTCGGCCTACAAATATAGCGACTAAAGTCTATAAGCAGGTTTGGATATAAACCTGATATTGTGACGGGTTTTTCACGAGTGTAAGTCGGGTTTAGTGCTGTATCACACCACAATAACATAAATATGGATTCATTTCAAAAATATTCTTCTATAATATTATTTTTTATTTATATAGCTACGTGTAAGTATATCATTTATAATTCGTTGATTATGATTTCATAGCAAATCAACAACTGGACGCAATAATAGGTAAATGATCTATATCATGTCGGCTCTGTCCACTTGGTGATGCATTGACGATCTCAGTCTGGTTTGTTGTTTTAGCTTGATTAATGGAGTTATGTGTTAATAGACATGTAGGTAAGTTTCATCGTTACTTATATATTACGTATTCTATCAAACGTATTACATTTTTAACCAATGTCGATTTTACTTTCAAGAAAATTTTAAAAATATATATATTTGAAAAACAAAAATTAACTTACAAGTAAAATTTCCTTTTTTTTAATCAATTCGTTCATCTGATGTCTGCATTTTTTATTTTTTTTACTTTATTAAGTTAAATTATAATTACTTCACTCTTGACTTTTTAATTTTTTTCAACAAATTATATGATTTATTTATGTAATTTTAAAAGTAAGTAAAATATATATATATATAAATATATATTTGTTACGGCCGAAAAAGGGGCTGGCTGAAAAACAGCGCCATTTTTATGGCAACAGTTATAAAGCGGCAAATGCTGACGCCAGTCCGTATTACCATGTGTTTTTATTTTGCTTATATGATTAATTGTATTTTTTTTTGTAAATGTTGTAATATATTTAAAAATATGGTAATAAATGTCTTTCTTTCTTAAAATATAGCGTGCATATTATTATTTTTTTATCGCAATACAGTATGTATCCTATCTAACCTTTCTTCAGTATTAAAAATCCTTACGCTAATGTTAGAATTTTTATTATATTGCATATTACTCTGACGATAATATTGTTCTTGACTTGTGACGCGGCCTTGAATTTTTTACGTGCGCAGAGAAACAAAAAAAAAGAAATCGGTTGATTGAAAAGAAAATCATACGGCATTGGTATATTTATCTTTTGGTTTTAAAATATGGAAGTTATTAAACAGTAAAAAAAAACTAGGCAACCTACTACCACTCGGGGACTGTATTCCGAAGCGAAAACTCGAAACTTTCGATAAAAATATTCAATATTATAATATTAGTACTTAATATTTAATAATTTTTAATTGAAATTTTTAACACAACCTAACATTTAACATTATAGGTTAACATCCAACATTTGTCTGATTTTTACATTTATTAGCGTTCCGAGCAATAATTTTGTACTTTTCCATTTAGTTTATTCATAATACAAACATACGATAAGCTACATAAGCATAAATTTTATAATTTTTTTCTGAGCGCCATGTACCATATATCTGACATATTGTAGCATGTTGACGGCTGACGTCTTAGTCGTAACGCGAATTTATCATTTTTTTCCATAATGAGAATCGCTCAACGCCGCTAAAGAAATATTCAGTTCAAAAAACATACCAGTAACTCAAGTATTACAAACAAACAATTCCACTTGAACAAACACATAACAAATCGCGCTCGTTGTTTGTAGTCATTCGGTGTGATCATTCAGCCGCTCTGCTGATTATCAATCGCAGAACACATAATTTTGTGGTTGTTCATATTGTACGATGGCGTCCGATCGCAATGCTACAATGCTGTGACGAATTAATCGTTAGATTAGCGATCTAAATGATGTTTAATCCAATCACACGGATCACAGTAAATGCGTACTGTGATTAATATTTCACGACATATAAATGTACGGGCGTAATTTAAGTTTTTAATAATGTCGCAATAACTGCACTTTATCTGTTATTAAGCGAAAATCCTAGCGGCATTTATTCCATACAAACTTAGTCTCCTGTTTCCTCACTGAATAATAGCATTATGGTAAATATTTTATACCAAATAATATATATCCACCACCGCCATGCCCGTACGATTTGTTTCTTTCCATAAATTAGTTATTGTAGAAACTAGGAACCTTTAAAAATGAAAAAAATGCTAGATTTTTACCGTCATTTTCAGACGATCGTCAAACAAATTTGATGAATAAAATGTAAAAAAAATTAGAACGTAGTGAGATATAGACAAAGTCTTTTTTATTCTATAACTGAGAGAAAATCAAACATCCTTTCGATTTTCGAGGAGGAAACAGGGTACTACAAAGTGATGTTTTCGTCTATTTTGCATAGATAAAATCAGCCCGAAGTGCAGTTGTCCCTTTCGGGTTTTATAAGTTTTTCTTTAGGTCGCAACGCAATAGCAATAGATTTTTGAAACACCTACTTTTCAAATCTGTTGCCGACCGCGTGTCCTCTTAAGTAAAGAACACAAACCAAGAACAATGACCATCTCCGCTATATTAAAAGGGGCCTTCAAGTATTAAGTAAACAAAATTTCGAACATTTTTGATCACCCTCCCCCCCTTTGTCTCTTGTCAGCAATAGTCAGCAAATGTCAACAAAGGCAATTACCGCTTTATCTAACGCTTTATCTAACAGTATAATAATCGCAATGTCGAGTAGGTTTTGATGTCCAAAGGTTATTATAGATAGGTTCATTCATTAACAGGACGATAGGGATATCGTGAAATGACACCCCTCTTTCACATTCCGTTAAAACCATCTGTAACTACGCGTTGTATAATTTAAACATAAAAAAATCCAGATTGAGTTTCTTACCGCCTCTTCTCGACTGGATTGTTTTCCGAACCTGTGGCAATTATTTGATGTTCATGAGAGTCTTGTCAGTGCCCACTTTTAATAAAGAATTTTGGATTTTAATTTTGAAGAGTCTCCTGCTCTCTTTACTCATGATTACTTTGACATCTATGCATTCACCTGAAAGATGTCCACTGCTAGACATAGATTTCCCCCAAATATCTCTACAATGACCGGTCTTTCGCCATCAGCATCCAGCGGAATCCCTCAAACATCATCAGGCATAATTTTGAAGAAAAAAACGAAAATTAACAAGTAACTATTGCTTATCTAATCACCATTCAGAACTTTTTTTTTTTTTTCTTTTTTTTTGACGGGGGAAATGCATTTACGTACTACCCTTATCTATTGTATTTAGGGGATCAAAGTCCCCCAATACAATAGATAAGGGGCACGGAGTGACGAGCTCCGTGCAGTGTGGGACTCACCCGGGCGAGAGTCGCCCGGAAATACCCACAAAAACCCCCCGGGGCCGTCCGCTGCATTTGGGATGGGGGCGACACGGGGTGGCTTTCGCAAGCACCGCGTCGCCCCCTGATCACCATTCAGACCTCCCATTCCCCATGCCATTAATAAAAATAAACAAAACATAGACCCGCATCCGCCATCAATACTTACGTAATACTTCGACAACCACGAATCAATCGACAGTAATCATTAAAATACCATCCCACATCTATTACATCGTTGTATCAAAATTTATTTAAAGAAGCGTCGACATTTACTTTGTAAATATTGGTTCGACCAAAGTTTTTACTGACCTCTCTTTCATTTGTTTTTCTTTCAAAATTGATGTTACTTTTAATGTCGATTAAGTCTTCTCTTGTAGCTGATGAAATTTTAATAATTTATCGGTCAAAGTGCTCTTGCTACATCTAACACGCTAACTATTTTATTACTAGCTGTGTGCCCGGGACAGTGCTTGCGTTTCGTATATTTTTTACTGCATTTTAATTGTTTTATAAGGAACCCTGTTTTTTTTTTGTAATAAGATAAAGTAAAAATATTTGTCATAAATTCAAGCCTGTAAAACTGTGCAGTGAATCGAATTTTATTCAATTTTTTATACGCGGAAACCTAATTATTTTCTATAATTAAAAGTATTCTAAGTTACCTGAAATAACTTCAGCTATCTACCAAAAAAGTCCCGTTAAAATCTGGCGAGCCGTTCCGGAGATTACCCGGAACAAACAGACAGACAGACAAAAAAATTAAAAATTGTATTTTTGGTTTAGGTATCGTCGTATATACATTTATATCTATTTTATTAAAAAAAAAAATACATTACAAACAGACACTTTAATTTTATTTATTAGTATAGATATAATTCATTTAGAAGGATGTATAGTGTATATGAAACTGTATGCCAAATGAAACTGAACATTTGTGATTGAAAACATAAAGAACCAGATTCACGAATACAATGTAGGTATATATCAGAACATTAAACTCAACAAAAGCTATCCGAAGGAGTTGAATATAATATCCCCTTTTGTAAATTCGGACGTCACGTTGCTTAATGTTTCAACTTACAGTGAATTGCAAACTTAACTCAGGAAGCAAACATAAACAAAAGACTCGATCTATACTGAAGAGTTATTTACATGATTTGTGTTGTGAATTTTGTCGAGCATCGAAGATAACGAGGTCGAATCGAATGTAATTGATAATATAATTTAACAAGAAAGTATAATATCTCACTGTCGTCCATCGCAATCTATTTCGACAGGAATAAATATCGACGGATACTTGTTACGATGGAAGTTTGTTGTCTTCCAAATATTGTATATACAAAAATTTCCAATTCAATTACTTATTCCACGAACACTTTTATAATATCTGTAATAGTAATCATATTTGGTGTTTCATTAATTTTGTTACCGATGTTTTATTTTTTAATTTTGTAGTTGCTGATGTATCTAACAATAGCGAATGATTAGTACAAATGGAAGTTACCGGTTGTTTCTCTAATCATAGCTCGGCCATAGGACTATATTCTTAGGACTCCTGGCTAGACTACCTTCAAGTTTGATAGTTTGCCTATAAGTAAATTCTGGTAAGTAAGTAAGTACGAATAGTACCAACCCATTTCCTCCTGTGGATGTCGTAAAAGGAGACTAAGGGATAATAAAAACCAGGGCAACAGCATCCTCTGAAGACCACAAACTCCTACTGCAATCGCCTATTAGCCTGTCAAGTCTGACGATTATGGCAATTCCCATCTTTTGAGGGAAGACTTATGTCCAGTAGTGGACTTTTTTGGTTTAATCAATCATGTTCTGGCAGTCAGTACCTCTAACTTTAACGTGTTTATCATCTTGGACTAAATTTAATATCAGGTAAAATTAATCAAAGCACTGAGCATGTACAGTATTTATATACCGGTAAATAAAAATTTCTTAAATGTGACTAATATAAAGATGTGCCCTAAGAAGTAAATACAGGCTAAAACACTAGACAAACATTTAACACGACACGTCATAGTTTAATTATATGAAGCTTATTCATTACATCACGTTTTCAGGTAAAACTTGCTTTCATGTCTAAAACCATTGTTAAATCGGTCATATGTTTCATAACAATTAATGGTTTTCTGAGTCTACAAAGTGTGTTCGTGCTTATTTCAGAATTTAAATATTTAATTTCTCGATATATTGTGGTCGCTGTTTGCTTGTTAAATTTATTTAACACGCCAACTTTTGTAGTTATTTTCCATTTGGTTTTTGCATTGCGAAATATGGAATATTTTCGGATTTATTTGTTAGATATATTTGATATTACTATGTTTGGAGCAAAATAGAACGGTTTAATTAATTTAATATTTTACAGAACGTGTTTGATTGTAGGAATAGTTAAAATAACAGAGATTATAATATTTATAATCTACAAGGTGTTTCTAGAAAATTCAGTGCTCTGGTATATTTAATAGTAACAGTAGTTTATATACCTATGTACAGCCTTTGATTGTTTATAAAAGATGCTTTAGGTAGTGTCGAGGAGGCACTTTTTCTGGTAAAATACAATAGGGATATGGGAGCGGTAGTAACAGTCACACTAATATAGCTAAATATCTCGTTTGCAAGTTTAAGATTTACAGAATGTTCCTACCGTATGTAAGAGCTTTTTCAGTCATGGAATTTACAGCTGTCAGTAACTGATTTTGGCCTCATCGCAATCTTCTGCCAGCAAAGATGGTTTATGGATAATTCATCCATTTCGTACTTGGTGTTAACTACAAATGAACCCCAGATGAGAAGTCTTATCTGGTATCATCATTAGCAGGTGCTAATAAGTATTTTTGTATGCGCATGTGCTTGAAAAGCTTATGCCATGTTAAATGGGAAAGATTCCTGCGTTATGCGTAACCTAACCACTGTAAATGCTTCTGTTTGAGCAAATTAGTGATGCTGGGCTACTGCGAGATTTGGAAAAACCGCAGTTTATATATATAATGCAAGTCTGAGTGGTGGCACAAAAGAGGTCTCGAGCTGTATTACTTTAAGAGTTGAATATTACATTGAGTGTGGCTTCATTGAATTAAAAACTGATTGACAATAAGAAATCCACAAAAGTAAATGTTATATAAAAAAAAAAAATTAAGGAAAGTCAAATGTCGTCATATTCAAAGTGCAGAGGTAGTACTACCCAAAAAAAAGTTACGATTGCTCCGCATGCGTTAAATTTAAAGGATAAACATTGTCGTACATTACGGTGAGTAATTGCCGGCTTGGCAACAGTCTGCGGTGTTCTCGGACCGTCACTTTAGTCACCGCAAACGTGGGCCGCTTGTAGTCGCCACAATCGCCCTTGTTAGCAAAACTTTGCTTTGGAGACTAATAGTCCTAAAAAAGGTTAACGATTACACGCAGTGTTATTAACCGTTTACGTCATTAATGACAAAATATTGAATATTGAAAAAGAGAATCAATTATATTTTTAATATTTATATTAGCCTCTGAAAACCATGAAAATAGATGGATGTATGTGGAAAGGATGCCCAAAGAAAAGATGGATGGAGTGGGTGAAGGAACATATGAAGGCAAAAGGGTTGAATTAAAATATGGTGGCTGATATAGATGTATGGAAACATACAGCGCCGACTCCAAATAACAAATTGGGATCAGGACGATGCTAATGATTTCTATTGGTCTCTTAATTGTAACAAATAATATAGCGATATTAAGTTTTCAAATAGTTCTTTTATTTCACTATATTTTGTTATTTATAATATTCGGACTCCTTTGGCCGCAGAAAAAGTCTCCCAAGGTGGGCCCGTACCTGTCGGGATTTAAAAATACTGCATAAGCAGTCCCTAAATCACGCCCAAATAGATGTACGAAGGAACATCGTGACATGAACAACGTTTTAGTCAGTAACATTATGAAGAACTTTTGGACCTTATGGAAGGTTTCTAAGTGTAGACGCTGACACGCGGGTTACAGTAGGTGTTTTGCGATTCCGTATGAAGTGAAAACGTACTTGGACTCTGACGGCATGTATGCTGGCCGGGAGTTCCCGTGGAATGTAGTCAGTTGGCATTTCTAACTAAACTTCACGCTTTTTACATTTTTCAGAGTAGTTGATTCTGATCCAACATTCCTGTAGTGCACACTCAACGATCAGATTTCCTGCATTCATAAAAATATATTTGTTTTGGCTAGATAGTGACAAAGCACAAGTAAATAACCAACCATCACGCAATCTATTTAACCGCCAGTATGATTTTAATTCGTTGTATTAATTCTAATGGTACAAAAATAAAGAAAATAAAACGAGAATACTAAGCTTAATATTATTTGAACCTACAAAACCATATTTATGGCGCTAAATAAGCAGTTGCTACTCACAAACATTATTGTCCAAAACTATGTTACGTTTGGCAATGTTCTATCAACGAATCTCAATATTACAAACATACATAAATAGTTAAATTTTATTCTGTAGTTTAAAATATTAGTGTAATAATATTATCTTTGCTTCTTTCTGTATTATGTTGTGTGGCACAAATAAATACTTGATTTCTTTCTTCTTTAAATAAAAAGCTTAAAATGTTACTAGATTTCTTGAAAGTGAAAAAAATATTGTCAAAATAAGTGATGTTTTATTTTATCTATGCAGATTCGTTTCTATTTCTGTCACATTATAAGAAACTTTACATAATTGTATTATATGTCACAGTAAAGGCAATATCAGTTTTCTAATTGTAGATGATAATAATAGTATTTTGTTTGGCCCAAAACTTTTAGCGTATATTAGTTCTTAGTCACTTGTAATTTGGCCTGCTTTAGATGCGGGCACATGTCAACCTATTTTATTTTTGCACAAACTCGTAATGTCAGTAAGTTTGATTAAATATATCGGAACTATATAATCGTTATTCTATCAAATATAATTATGGGTACGTTATTGGATGGATGTGGATTTTAACAAATAGAAGATTTAATATTATCTAATATTTAGTAGAAATTTTTTTACCTACTTATAAAAAATAACTTAATATTTTATTTATTTATAGTAAAGAATCCATAAGAAATCCACCACAAAACAGTTAAAGTACAGCCAAAGTTGTGTTGTTTCTTCATTTACTCCCGTAGTAAAACCTTTAAAGCTGGCATGAGAATGATAGATAAATGAAAGTATAGTATGATAAGAGAACGCTATAGTGTGGTAGAGGATGTAGTGACAATGATAGAGAAAGGGATTCTTAATTGGTTTGAACAAATAAAGAGGATGGATTAAAGAAGATTGACGAAACAAATTTACAAGGCAAATGTGACTGGGTAAGCTGGTAAGGGTAGTCCTAGGCGAACGTATGTCGACCAGATCGAGGACGTTCTGTAACGTAACGTAACGTAACGTTATGTATGTAAAACCCTTATAAAATAATGTAAATAATTGTAGTTATATTTGGAACTTTTATGAATGTACATAAAATCAAAATCAAAATTTATTTGTTCAATTTAGGCCCTAAGAAGGCGCTTATGAACGTCTAAAACACTACCACCGGTTCGGAAAACAACCCAGTCGAGAAGAGCTGGAAAGAAACTCGATCTGGTTCATTTTTTTTATAAATATTATATATATATATATATATATATATTTTTTTTTTTTGTCATATAAAAAACCATACAAATCATAGTCTTAATAATGTTAGCGGAAGCACAGAGATGTGGGTTAATTCCAGACATCACTATCGTTCACGTAATATTCCACCCTGTAATAACCTTTTGAGATTAAAACTTGCTTGACATAATACTTGAACTTATTGTCAGGTAAATCGGTAATGTTACTTGGGATCTTATTGTAAACCCGAATACTATTACATATAAAGCTTTTATTAGACTTACTTAACCTAAAGCGTGGGACGGCCAACTTGTCTTTACTTCTAATATTAAAAGTATGAAGATCATTCACTAGATCTAATTTGTCTAAATGTTTACGAATATGCATTAAGTTATCGAAGATGTATTGGGAGGGCAAAGTTAAGATATCATATTCTTGAAACTTGTTCTTTAGAGATACACCTATTTGGCATTTTTCGAGTTATCTGGTGTTCGACAAAGCATACAAGAATATGTTACGAAGAAGTGTAACTTTTAATGAAACCTTCTATTTCCTGTAAATATTGTAAATATACAAATAAATAACAACATAAACTATTGTTTGCTGAGACTTAACTATTATATTTAGTACTGTTAATATAACAGCAGAAGCGAGAAAATATCTTTTGTAATAGCCGAGTAGAACGGAAACGGTGGAACATCGGAAATCGAGTGCTGTGTATTGATTTATTTATTTTAACATCTTGTCTATAACATCCGGAGTACAATCGTTTGTTACGATCTGCTGATAGTGTTCTGATATATAGTCTTCTATTTGGGATCATTTAGATAAATACTTCACAGCGTTCACGATATATAATAATAATAATATTGTTAGCATTTTTTGGTGTCTACTCATTTACATTACATGTTCTTTCAAGAAAACTATAAAAGTACATGTTTAACATTCGTTAAAACAAAACAAAATTTACATAAATGTAAATTTCAATATTTGGAAGTAGAAACGTTGCTGTTAAATCATCATCATCATCATCATCATGATCTCCCTGTCCTTATCCCATTTTTATATGGGGTCGGCGCAACATGTCTTCCTCTTCGAATCCATATTGCTTTAAGTTTAAGCTATTTATTTTACGACCAGCCGCCTACCTAACGTCAACCCTCCCTGGGGATGCTATTTTTGGTGGTTAACCGCTACCAACGGTCCGAGCGCAGATGTATGGCCATGTTTTCCCTTCTGTCGCTTCTTACGATACCCTACAGGTTAGGAAAGGGTGGTGGTGGTACTCTAGAACAGCCACACACACACGCTACAAATTTTCAAGGATTCATCAACGTGAAAGTGAAAAAAGACAGCCACGGAGGCTGCCGACAGAAGTGAAGGCGCGAAAACTTTAGAAAAACTGTTATTTTTTTATGTTTAAATTTCATAATTTGTTAACCGAAATTATTAACATAACATTTGTCGGATTTTTACATCTACTAATATACGAGCAGTAATTATGAACATTTTAATTTGGTTTATTTATAATCAAAACATACGATAGGCTGCTTAAGTAGAAACGTTGTTGTTAAATATACCTCTTAATTATTATTTCTATAGTATGTAGGTTTTGGTAAAGGAAGACACAGCGTGGGTAGTTCGACGACCAGGGGAAGGTCGAGGGAACCTCTGGATGCAGGTGATGGAAGACCGATCGTTGTAGAGATCTTTGGGCGTGACCTATATGCAGTAGTGGACGTCTTTAGGTTGAATGGATGGATATATTATAAAGCAGGGATGGTTTAGAAATAAATTCATCAGATTGTGTAGGTATCTAGTAATGTTATAAATTTTAGTTTTATCGAATACCCAAAGAGCCCTTCGCAAACTTCTAATTGGCTAATTGAGTTAGTTTTACGTCGTAAATAAATAATACCATTTTCTTAAATATCCATTCTTTGTTCCAGGATTTTCTTTTTGAGATCTGCGATTTTATACTCAGCACTCGAGTGTGACATAATCGTCTTTCAGGTTTTGTTTTATCTTTTATTTTCAGTTAATAAGAAACATTAAGAGGATATCCTAGCGGCATTTATTCCATACAAACGTAGTCCCCTGTTTCCTAGCTGGATAATAGCATTATGGTAAATATTTTGATACCAAATAAAATAAATCCAACACAGCCATCCCCCCGTACGTTTAGCTTTTTTTTTCCATAAATGACTTATTGTAGAAATTAGGAGCCTTTGAAAATGAAAAAATACTCGACTTTTACTGTCATTTTCAGACGTTCGTCAAACAAATTTCATGGATAAAATTAAAAAAAGCATCAAAAACATGCAACGTATATTTATTTATTTATTTATTTATTTTAGGGAAACATACAGTTTATTTGACTAATTACTAAATATTATAAAACAAGATCATACACCCAATAAAGTTTCCACTCAAAACAAAAATATACTCAAAAAAAAAAAACAAAAAGCACCTCAGAACAAAATCAACATCATAAATATATACTAATTACAACATTAACGGTAAGATTAAAAAAAAAAAAAAAAAAAACAAAAAAGAATGAATTCAAATCCAAATTGACCATAGATATTTACACAATCCTTAAACATATAATATATTACACTTTGCTCTAATTTCTCTTTTATAAGACGATGTGTTTGCAATAAAGAATATATCGGAGTCATTAAAGTACAAATTATATAAATTGCAAGTCCTATACAGGAATGTGTTTGCAACATAGTTAGTCCTACAGAGAGGAACATCAAATAAAAACTATTTTCTGGCATTAGGCCTAGGGCACCTAAAACCTAGTTCACTAAGAAGATATGGGGAGTCAACAAGGTTATGGATTAGTTTAAATAGAAACATTTGATCTCGTTGTATCCTTCGTTTATGTAGGGAAGTTAATTTAGGAAGTGATGGGTTGCTATGAAACTTATACTGTAAGTGCTTGACAAATTTGTATTGGATTCCTTCAATCATATCTATATATTTATTATAATATGGATTCCACACTGTAGAAGCATACTCCAATATAGACCGAACTAAACAGTTGTAAAGAAGAATAAGAGTTGATGGGCAATAGAAGTCTTTCCCCGACCTTAGAATAAAGCCAAGCATTTTATACGCTTTGGCTGTTATAATGTTAATATGATTATTATAACATAATTTAGTATCAAGATGTACACCCAAATCTCTCATATCGGTTACTCGATTTAGTGGTTTATTATATAGATGATAATTATAAGTAATAGGTTTATTTTTTCTAGCATAAGTTATAACACTACATTTATTTAGATTAAGGTCAAGTAAATTGTTGTCACAATACCCACATAGACTGTTAAGATCATCTTGTAAAAGAGAACAATCTGAATACTTTTTAATAGTTCTAAAGATTTTCATGTCATCTGCATATAGAAGTATGTTAGAATTAATAAAAAATTGGAAATACATCATTTATATATAAATTAAATAGAAGAGGACCGAGATGAGAGCCTTGGGGAACACCTGAAGTGACAGGCACAAAGGAAGAACAGTGGCCCTTAATAGTAACCGCTTGGCTCCGCTTACGGAGATATGATGTTAACCAACGGAGAAGGTCCCCGTGTATACCAACTTCTTCGATTTTGCGTAAAAGCAAAAAATGTGATATTTTATCAAAAGCCTTCGAATAGTCGGTATACACAGCATCCACCTGATAACCCTGATTCATATCTTTTGATATGCGATGGATGAACTCACACAGGTAGGATTCGGTTGATTTAATAGCCAAAGTCTTTATTATTGTAAAACTGATAGAAAAAATCAGTAAAGTTTTGAAGGAACAAACAAGGTACTGCGAAGTGCTGTTTTCGTCTATTTTGCATAGATAAAATCAGCCCGAGCTGTAGTTATCCCTTTCATGTTTTATAATTCTTTGTTAATCAATAGATTTCTGAAATACCTACTTTTCCCACCGCATGCCCTCTTAAGTTGCCGCATGAGAGCATTCATGAGAGCACATAAGGTACAGAAGTTTTCTATTTATACCGTTCTTGCTATGTACGAAGTTTAATTTGAATAGAATATATTTTTAAACTTTCTACTTTTCAATTAACAGTTTTACGAGAGTAGTTACTAACAATCTATTGTTGAACAACTTTAAAGTAATTGGCTTATGAAATCCAACTTAAATTAAATTACAAAAGTTTTTTCTGTAATTTGCAATTTGTATGCTATAAAAGAAGTTAAAAGTGGAGTTAGATTACACAATTATTATATGCGATAGCATCTAGATAATAATCTATAGAACTTGATAATCTTAATAGGTACTAAAACAATTTTTGTTCCCTTTTTTGACGCACCTTTCTTGTATACTCTAATAATATAATTAGAATGCAATTATAAAACTGACGATCAGATATACGTATGATGGTCGAATATAATGATGGGTTTTTTAGACATTCACAGAAAGCTGGTAGGTTATTTTGTAATGCCCGCTTGGCTAGTTATTAGTTACTTGGCCTAGGCACTTGATAGTGTCTTGACGATCTTAAGCGACTTCTAAGAGCATGAATTGAATAAAGATTTTTTTTTATTTTTTGACTGAGTCCTGTCTCGCACTGAACCCCAGGTGTCTTAAAGCTTATCGTGTTTGTCATCCTGGATACCATATTTAGTTTGCCATTCAACACTGATCATATAACAGTGTCAATAAAATGAACGGGCGTATAACCACTACGAGCGTATGAAATAAATCCTCTTTACCTCTTGAGGGCAGGTATTACTAAAAAACTGTGTTTTTTTTTTATACACTACTAAAGCGGCAAACAGCCATACGATCCGCCTGATGGTAAGCGGTCGCCATAACCTATGGCTGGTTGCAAAACCAGAGATATCACACGTGCACGTTGCCAACTCTTTGTAAAGATTAAACATACTGTAGATATGTCATATTAAAATTTACAGTAGCATTTATTGATAATATGGTATCATTTATAGTATACGTAGGTGATAAAAAAACTGACCGTTACTTCCGTCCGTGAAAGGTGAAGTTACATCGCAACTACATCCAATAATAATAATTTACGACTACTTAATATAAGATTCAATAAAATTGAATTCGGTTTGTAATCAACCCAGACTTAACATAGCTACATTAGACAGTTATTAATTATCTGAGATACATTCGGCAGTAATTAACATAAATTCAAATTATTCATGTACATAAATGCCATGTTAAGCAATAGAAATTAAATTACCATAGCACTTACCTTGTATGTATTTAGCCGGGAATATTCAACTAAACTAATAAATTTGTAATATTATACCACAATAATTAGTGAGGACTATTATTTTAATGCCACCACGCCTATTGATATAGGAAAGGTCTATTGTAATGAGTTTCGTTTAGTTCATAAATATAAAATATCGCTTGTGAATTAAATCAGCGATTTTATAAAAGTTTAACTTTTGTTATCAGTGCGTATTCTCACACTGAAGAAGTTTGAATCACATTAATTTCATTACATAAATTATTAATTAATTTAATGTCGTTTTTTTTTATTAGCTTTATCATTAAACAAACTATAATAAATTGGGTTATACAATGATAAAATATTTGAGTAAATTTAAATAAAGTTGCCAAACTTAAGTTGCATTGGGCTGGGCACATTGCCCGAAGAAACGATGCTCGATGGGATTAATGAGTTCTCGAAGGGTTGCAGCGTACCGAAAGACGCAGCATGTGTAGGCCCCCACAAGGTGGACTGACGGCCCGGAGAAGGTTATGGGAATCCGCCGGCGACGCGGTGAATGCGAAAGCCACCCCGTGTTGCCCCCATCCCAAATGCGGCGGATGGCCCCGGGGGGTTTTAGTGGGTATTTCTGGGCGCTTCACGCCCGGGCGAGTCCCACACTGGTGCGGAGACGTCCCTCCGCACCCCCTTACCCATTGCATTGGGGGACTTCGGTCTCACTAGTGCAATGGGTAAGGGTAGTGCGTAAATGCATTTCCCCCCGTCAAAAAAAAAAGGGGGGAATCCGCCGGATGTTGGTGTCGCAAGACCAGTTGGTGTGAGATCAGAGACCTATGTCCAGCAGTAGACGTCTGTCAGCTGTATTGATGGATGGATAAATGAATATAGAAGACATAAATAAACAAACATTTAATAATTCACCTAAATAATTCGCCCAAATAAATGTAATCTTCATATTAACAAAAAAAATTCATTATACCTTGTTAGTTTAGTAAATGCAATAAATTCTATTGTATTTTAGATCTTTACGCAATAAAAAGAAATGAGAAAGAAGTGTCGAAAAGTTTTTGAAGAGTTTGAAACTTTTACATTAGAAAGGAAATTATCGCTACCCAAGGGTATAATTTCAAAAGTTTTTTTTTTTGTTGAACTCGTGCTAGCAGTGACAAGTTTTAATGTTAAAAAAGAAAGAAAACTATCGAGAAGTAACTTAAATTTTATCTTATACAAAAAATGTGCTAATAATGTTTCGATGAATGGATTGAACAATTGAAAACAAGTCTATGATTTTTTAAGGTCCTCTGTATAAAAGGAAATTGACAGTATTGAATGTTAGTATTAGTGTTTAGTATTCCTTATAAAGATACCTCTTTATATACATCTAAATTTATTTTTTGTTTGTTATGGAAAAAAAACTACTTAACCGACTTTAAATAAATGTTTCACCTGTACAAAGTTACATAATCAGCAAGTAACATACATATAATAAACACAATTGCCTTTTATACAAAAGACCTTAAAAAGACAAAATGTTTTGTTATAATCTAAAAGATTAGAACATTTTTAATAAAATCATTAATAATAAACAGAAGTTTCGTAAGATTTTATAGTGTGTTTTAATAGTAGCTCGGCAATTTGACGACATTATGACTGATGGTAAGCACAATGCATTCCTGAAATAGTGGCAACTGGAGAGATATCGGTTATTCTCATTAGTCGTCCTTGTCACACACCGGCCTGAAATAGTAGCAGTTACCTTTAATTTAATAAAGGCTTTCGATTATTTAATCGAGTTATTAAAGAACGATATATATAACTCTCTGTACTGTTTAAATATAAAATAAAATAAACAATTAGATTTATTTCACTTTTACACGATTCTAAAACTATATGTACGTATTTTTTTACAACGTAATACGGATTGTACCTTCTTAGAAGACTGCAAGAGCTTCCTAATTGACACACTGACTGATGTCACTTAGTGAAAGTGTTTCCTGGATAGTGCTCCGATCGGAATCACGGTCTAATCGGATTTACGTCTAAATACAAGAACAATATAAACTTGATGTATGGATGCACTGTAACTTCTTACTTACGGTAATATATGAGTTTTGTTTATAACCAAAATTAAAAAGCTTCGTCTGAAAATCCATGTGGTATCTAATCACTGTAGGCATTACACTGATAAACAAATTAAAGTTTTAATAATATTCAAAAAGCTGCTAAATTTTATTCAAATATACTCGCAATTTATGTCAACACAAAACAAGACAGCAAGACATACTTTACTGCAAGATATAGCGTTAATATTGTTTTATTCCAGCGAGCAAATACGTACGTAATATATTTTTTAACTGTCTTCGATAAACAATACTTTTGGTTAAAAATCCTTTAATAGTTTTGTTATTTTTTTCAGATTGAACATATATATTTGTTTTTCTTTCTTTTTTATTTCTCTTCGTTATCTTGCAGTCAAAGAGACTTAAATTATGGTTAAGGGTTTCAATCACCATTAGTACTAAATAAATTGGTAGCTTGTCTGGCTTCCTTTAGGCTTTGCGAATAGGGCATACTTAATAAAAATGGATCGCCCACAGATATACTGTATGTACGTAATGGGCAATTATCCATTGCTCAGTAAATTCTTCTTACATTTACAGAAGCCAATGCTTAATACTGATACTAATTGAGTATTACTGAAGTAAGGTAAATGTAACTCTAATTTGTTTCTGGGAGTTTTTGTATTATAATATTTTTTCGTTTTTCATACTATATTTAATTACGCGATATAAGCTCAGTGCTTTCTGTACAATCTCACATGACGTTAAGTGACGATGTGGTCCAGAATCCAGGGTTCAGGATCGACCAGGTGTAGATGTCTACTACTTCTCACTACTTGTCAGACTAATTCTCAAGCGATGATGCCGGATCACACCTGTTGGTATTTGGGTGTACGTTTTCTGATGATATACCAATACTAATAAATGAAATTAAAGAGTCTGTTTGTATATACGGTACTAAAACGATGCAGGGACGCAAAAATTGAATAGTTGTTTCCTGCAGTTCTTTATAGCACACCTGGGAAATTAATTATGTTACAGCATTTCCTCTGCATTTCGTGCCTTTTATATTACATTTCTCTCGTTTGTATCAACTTTCTGTACTTTATTATATTTCAAATATAATTCCAAATTATTATTACCTCTTTACAGTTATTCATAACTAGCTGAACCCGACAAACATCTTGTTTATAAAGCATAAAGAAAAGTTAGCATAGCGACTGTTGTCATGACAACGGTCACCATAGCAACCATTACGATAACAGCACCTACTTACCTCGGATGCATATCATGTGATGAAATTAAATCAATTTTAGATAGTGATCGTGATTGATATTTGAGAGAATGAGAGTGAGATTCTAAAAATATCGTAGAGAAAAAAAACAATAATATTATATACTATCGGTACTATACTCATTTTATCCTTGAAATACAAGATTACTTTTGCGTATTAATGACATAAAAAATTGTAAAATTACTAGCCGTGTGCTCGCGGCTGCGCATGAGTTTCATGTATTCTTCACTGCATTTTGATATTTTTTATATTGAGCCCTAATTGTTTTCCAAAATTGTTTTTGCTACTAACATTGAGTAAGATATTTTTCTCAAATTCAAATACATGTAATTTGTATTCACAATTTTATGTGTTTTAATTTAATACCGCAGAACTCTAATTATTTTCGAAAATCAAAACGCGGAGTAACTTCAGCTATCTACCAAAAAAAGTCCCGTCAGAATCGATTCTGCCGTTTCGGAGATAACTCGGAACAAGCACACAGACTGATAGACTGATAGACAGACAGACAAAAAAAACTATAAAAATTGGTTTCCTTGGTGTAGGTATCCGTATATACATTTATATGTATTTAGTCAAAAATTGTTATTTTGACAAACAGACACATCAATTTTATTTATTCTTAATTATATGATTCTTATCTTCAAACTACATATTATGATCTAATTAAATTTGTTATCAGATGATATTCGTCCATAATACGGCGAAAAGTTTTCTTTCTGACGGATAATTTTCGAGATTTCAAAACGATTTTTAAAGCTGTTCCACCATCTCATGAAAACTCGAACGTTATCAAACATCGAAAGAGACGCTCATAAATTCGGAGAGGCCTTTTTGCTGTAATGCCTTTCATATTTCTCTCGAAGCAGACTGCGGGTGCCGTACAAATAAATTACTGCCATCAATAAAAATCTCTGCGTGGAGATCCAGCGACTTATTTAATTTATATTCCATCAGGGTGATATTTATCAAACATCGAATTCTTTTTACAGATATTCACATTTTCAAAACGTCGAATTGATTTTATCGGCCGCTAAAGAAATGAATTATTTATTTATCATTTGACTTAATAAGGAGATTGACAGAGACACTATGCGAAGTGTAAAATACGTATTATAAAGTTTATTTAGAATGTAAATTAATGCAAATTTACTTTAATCATTTTCTGCAAAACTGATTATGAGTTTTCATTCAAAATTCTTCGCTTAAACTTTAACTACATCACTTTGACGTAAACAAGTAGTGACGTGCATAAAACTTTAAAATAATGAGAAAAGAAAGGTCTTCTTTTTTTATGTAAAAACAATTTTATAACAATAGTACATTATTGCAAAGGCCGTGAAATAGGCAATTGCAGGACGAGTATGAGTTTAAAAGGCGAGCCGTAGGCGAGAACTTCACGAATACGAGACAGGCAATTGCCATTTCCGCTGAGGCATATATAGTGTTTTTCTCAAAAGAATACAGGGAAATAAAACATACTTTTTATATTAATTATTAACTTAATTATTATTAAAATTTGTATTTAAGTATGTAAATAACAAATCAAAACGAATTTTAAACTTTGCCGCCAATTCTCTATTTATCTGTGCCGAAAGGCAAGCGCATTTAAGGTTTATACAGTCACGTGAATACAATTTGTACTAAACAAAGAGGCTTACTTTGGTATGTCAAGAATGATGAAAGAGATCCAATCAAAGAGTATTTAATAACCCCAGCACGCCGTTTCATACAACATTGCTGGAACGTTGTAATGTTCCAAATTCAAAAAACGCTCCTGCAATTGATTTGATTTTCTTTGTCCGTAAATTCAATACTTAGCGTGTTCTTTTTTCGAAATTAATGACAATATTTCCATGCATGTTTGAGAAAAGATTATTCCTTACCTTACATGGTATTCCTCTCATTTAAATTTTTGAATTTAATAATTTGATAATTGAAATTATTAACATTTGCCTGGTTTTTATATCTCTAAAACCTTGTAACAATAATTATCTACATTTTCATATAGTTTGTTCATAATCAACACATAAGATAGTCATTAGGCAGCGTAAGAATGCATAAGTTTTCCCCCTACCGAGAATCGCTTAACGCAGTTAAAGAATTTTCCATTTCAATTATTAAAAAAATGTACACAAATACGCGTATCCAAAGAGTCATCGGCTCTTCTATGCTGTGGCCTCATATATTGAAATAGGTAAAGGGAATGCTATCTACTAATTGGCGAGACCACCTTTGCCTATATCGCTGTGCGGTTACCATACAAAAGCCCTATTGACACGTGAAATGGGCGAAGCTCAATATGTGAAACGAGCCGAGAAGCGATATCGAATGGTCGATTTCAAATTGATTACTATCGTTGCACACGATGCTATATATGGATATGAATCATTCTATGCGTACCCATATTATAAATAAGGTATTATGTGAATTTAATATTTTTATATTGATTTTAAGCTTATTTACTAGCCAAATTATTTAATCTATACTAATAAATAAAATTGACATGTCTGAAATGTCAATTTATTTTTCTAAATAGATATGAATGGTATATACGATACCTACACCAAAAATATAATTTTTAATGTTTTTGTCTGTCTGTTTGTTCCGGCTAATCTCCGCAACGGCTGGATGAATATTAAGGGGTTTTTGTAGATACCTAAAGTTACTCCGCATAACTTAGAGTAGGTACTTTTAACTTTCGAAAATAATTAGGCTTGAAGCGATGATGGCGCAGCGGGTAGTGCGGCCGGATTCTGTGTCAATCGACGCGGGTTCAATCCCCACCTATCCGACTCTAAAATCGGCCTGAGCTTTCAGTGAAGGAAAACATCTTGAGGAAACCATAGATGCCCGCCTGGGTAGCTACCACCGTCAAGTTTGAAAACCTGTCGCCCAATACAAACTGGTGTATTCCAGCAGTATCACTTGAGAACCAGTACCTCTAGGCTTAATGTGTTTACCATCCTGGACAACATACTCACTTGACATAAAGTGAAATTATGGTCAAAGCACTGAGCCTATACCGTGTAAAAAGAAGGCTTCCGCGTAAAAAAATAAAATTCATAAAAATTTGAATAAAATCATGCAATTCAATGCACAGTTTTATGGGCAAGTACTTGAATTTATGAGAATTATTTTTACTTTATATTAGTACAAATTGTTTTTCATGAAAATAATTAGGGTTCTTTATAAAAAAGTGAAGAATACATTAAACGTGGTCGCAGCCACGGGCACACATGTAGTTTAAATTAAAACTAAATTAATAAAATCTTTATTCAATTTAGGCCCTAAGAAGGCGCTTATTATGAACGTCAAAAACACTATCACCGGTTCGAAAAACAACCCAGTCGAGAAGAGCCGGCAAGAAACTCGATCTGGTTACTTTTTTTATAAATATAATATATATCTAATATTTTTTTATATATTAACTATTACAAATCATATTCGTAACCAATGTTAGTGGAAGCACGAGATCTGCGTAAAGTAAAAAATAAAGAGAAAACTATATTTTATGCATGTTTTATTTCATAATAATTATAGTGTTCTCATTGATTAATCAATCTTGTAATAGGGAAGTTAATGCAATCTTTCTTAACTTTATAAATACAATTAAACTGGAGATAAGTTTCACGAACTTGTTTGCATGTTTTTGAATAAATATCGGAACTACATAGATATACAAAAGTACGATGATGTACTGTACTATTATAATTACCTTACATACTGATCGATTTAATAGCCAACTTTATTTGTGGTGAATAGATTAGGTAAAATAGTTACTCGCTTAATCGATTCTTTACGTGGTTAAATATTTCTTAATCGCCGAACAGTACAAATTTCACAATTACAAGCGATTATGATCAGTAATGGAAACGAGATTTAAAGATTACTCGCCGGTAACGAGTATATGATTATGATTACTGTATATAAATATATTATGTCGATTAATAAATAACTATGACCTTCTATTTCCAATCACGGTACGTCCATTTTACCCAATTTCTCAGAATCTACGGTAAAACTAATACAAAAGGGTAACAACATCGACATTCATTACGTAATTCCGCACATAACCACATGTCTACTGCTTCATTATATCTCACGTTGCCGTGAGGGGTTCCAAATCCGGGATTAATTAATTCTCAACTCAGAAAGTACGCTGAGAATTTCGTCCGTCCGCACCGATCGATGTAACCATAGCTTAAAATAGATTACATAGACGCAATATAGATATAAAGTTTAGAACAATAGAAATTTTATAAATCGAGTCTATTTATTTAATTCTTTACTAACATTTTGAATGTATTTTATTATCATAGTTATTAAACTGTAGTATATATACTATAAAAAGTGTTTATTCTCAGATTTAAATGAATTTAAAAGATTGGAAAAAAATCAAGTGTGAGTTTACACGCGCTAGAATTGGAATGTATTATTATGGTTAACTTATAAGAGAATGAGATGACTACACTACGAAGGTGGTAAGCAGAGAAAATGAAAAAATAGAGAGAGAGAGAGAGAGAGTGCAATTGATCGTCAATTTTTTTTTACAATTTTTATAGCATTTATAAAAAATTGTCGAATTAGTATAAGGAGACACAAAGAGGAGATGAATGATAGGAGAACTATATAGAAAAGCATTCTATCATTCACAGCTTAAAATCTATATATACATATATAGTTACTTTCGTTACACATTTTCGTTTCATAAAATCTAGTTTACACCTTCCCATAATAGTTTCAATTCGATTAAAATTATTGATTTAATGTAATTTAGTATACAATTTCCTTACAATTTCGATAATAATATTGATTGGATTTTGAATACCTACTGGTACAGTACGTGTCTCCTCATATTCTCCCTAAATTATATTCGATAATAGCACAAATAACAATCGTATTCGAGTATCAAGTAAACAGGGATTTACGGAAACTGGTATTATTATTGTTAATACATATGTATATATATATACCAATCTAATAGTAGTACGTACCTATTTAATCTGTTTACACACTCAACTGAACCACGCAACATTGCGTGAAACATTGGTACTTAGGGTGTTTCAATATTTATTCCTTTCAATCCGTTAATTCCCTTTATTATAATATGGTTTTACTATTTAAGAAATTAAAAGAATTACTATTTGACTATTTTATTGTTAATACTGTCGTATTGTATTTTTTTATTCTTATTTGATTTATGGTATTTAGGAAACTATTTTTTCATCCTTACCTTATATAAAAGACACTCTTTGTCTGTCTGTCGGTTAGTTGATTTACACAAAATTGTCCAGCACTGTATTCCTTGCAATATTTTTATTAAGCCAACGAATATTTGAAACATATAATAAAATAAATAATTATATAAACCGTCATTTTACAAACGAACTCGAAAATCGTGGTCTCAACTAGTTTATTTTATGAACATGATCTATCCGTTAATTCTCTTATAAATGGAGAAGAACTGAACTAATTTATGTGGTCGTATTTTTTTTTAATCCATGATTTAACGTACTTAGTTTAAAATTATGAATTATAATTTAATTTGTAGCTGTTTATAAGTTTTATTATTATTATTAAGATATAGTAAAACACACTCAAAATTTTTGAACGAACTCTCCATATTTAAAAACATTTAGTAATTCGGATAGTTATTAAAACGTATTAAAAAACTTTTTTAAAAAAACCATTTTTTTTTTTCATTTTTAATTCTAAAATAATATCTTAAGTAGGTACTCATATTAATCCATTTGAAGACTTTATACGGATAAGTATGGGTCGTGTAAATTTCTTGTAATAAAAATAGATAATATTGAAGATCTGGATAAGGCGACAAACTTTTTCCATTATTATAATATCATCGGTCTCGATAAATCTGTTGAATGTGAAATTCATCTAATGTGCCAATATGAGTGACAAACACATTCAAAGATATCATTTACATTTATTACATAAATAGATACAATATAGGATTAGTTTATTTGTACAAGTGAAGTAAATAAAATCGTGTTAAAAAGAATCACGTGAGTAGCATCGGTGTCTTTCGAGTATAAACCAATTAATAACAGTGAGACAGGTAAACCGATGCAAATGTTTTGTAATAATTTATTTAAAATATCTATTAATATTTATTTCCATTAATTACTGAATAATAAAATATAAATAAATCTCTTAACAAAATAACATAACATAAGCTCACGCCTGTTATCCCCGAAGGGTTAGGCAGAGGTGAAATAGCGAAACTACACCACCCATATTTCGCCGAGCTTACTTCCATCCCAGATGTGACAGGAGGCGGGGCTGTCGCCATATCGGGCACAAATTCCAAACTCCGGGATGATACTGAATAGAAAAACCCAATACCACTTGACCCGACCCGGGGATCGAACCCGAGACCTCAGAACAGCAGTTGCACCGTAATACATCTGGGCCACCGAGCCAGTTTTAATCTCTTAATAAGCAAGTAATTCCCGCGGCTCTACTCGCGTATAATTTTTCTATTCCGTATAACGATTCACTGCATAATATAGTTTTTGAAAAATCATTGAAAATTATGGATTTTTTTTTGTTTTTGTATACGTCCTAAATTAATTCTGGTACTAATAGATATCAACGATATTTCTCCCACGTTTCTTTGAATTGGATTTTGTTCCCAATTCCATAAGGTTTTTTTACGCGGAATAACTATACCTATATGTCAAAAAAGCCCCGTCAAAATTAGTCCAGCAGTTCCGGAGGTTAACCGAAACAAACAAACATAAAGATGGTTCGACAGACTAACAGACAAAAATTGTAAAAGTTATATTTTTGGTATTAATACCGTTTACGCATTTATGCTAAAATGCTTTTATTTTTATATTAGAAACAGACACTTTAATTTTATTTTATTTGTATAGTTAAGGTACGTTAAATGTAACTAGTAAAATGTATGTTGCAAAACACACGAGTCCCAGGTGTTGCTTTTTCCAATTCACACCGCCGCGGCCGCGCTGTTCGGGAAGGAAGCGCGCCGCCGATTTTCATTTCCCGTATAAACCGCACGTACATACGACAGCCAGATTTTTTTATTTATACTGTCTGTAGTACAACATACACACTACCGTCGGACTTTTGTAAACATCTGCCTGATAACGATTTCCTACAAGATAAATACCATGTGACGATACGAACGGGACGATTTTACTTGCTTTTTTTATACGTTCTGTTGTCGCAAATAATTCAATTTTACGTCTAAATTATGTCTCTAAACTGTGTATAATAAAATTTGTCTATTTTGTAGAAATTTTCAAAAGTCTTATGTGCAATAAAAGCCTCTACATATACTGATAAATAAAATTGAAGTGTCTGTTTATAATGTCATAATTAAATTTTGTTACTAAATAGATATGGATGGGTATACTATAACCATACCAAAAACACTACTTTTATCTGTCTTTTTGTAATAGATACTTAGGGTACTCTGGGTTACTTAGGGTAGCTACTTTTCATTTTGGAAAATAATTAGGATTCCGCGTAAAAACAATAAAACTCATAAAAATTTGAATAAAATCCGATTCAATGCAGTTTTACGGGTAAGTGCTATAATTTATGAGAAATATTTTTACTTTATCGTATTAACCCCTTGAGCACTAACCTGGCGTTTACGCCAGTTTTTCATTGTTTTTCTATTGTCTCATTTTTATGGGTAATCGACACATTAAAAAAAAAACAGGGTTCCGTATAAAAAAAATAAACCGCAGCGAATAATATATAAAAGACAGGCGCAGCCGCGGGTATACAGCTAGTCATTAAATAAACATAATATGCATCGGTGATAATCATTTCTCTGTATTCTAATAGTTATATTAAAAATGATATACATTACAATTGATCCATTAATTTATGAACATCTGTGACGTTTCATTTTCCAAATTCAGATGTACCAATTGCAATTTTTCCAATCGACAATATCAAAAAAAATTACTAACAAATTTGCAAAATATTAAGCGTTTACAAACATATTTTACACACACAAGTAAACTATATCCTTTATAGGGTTTCGTTTCTCTGAAGATTGTAGTTGAATGCTCGTAGTATTACTTTGTTGTTCGTCTGTCAATCGCTCTTGTTCGAGAACGTCTAAAGGTATTGCGATGAGATTAAAACTGACTAAGAACTTTATTGTAAACAATACTAACTATAACTATCAACTAACTCGTAGTAAAAGTAATAAGAGAGAATCGTGATGTTTTGGGTCGTGTTTGAATTAATAAAATACATACGTTAATAATAATTTGCATTACCTGTTAATCAAGAATAAACAATAATGGCTGCGTGTAAACTTTTGATACTTGTGACAGGCATTACTAAACAAAGTTAAAGCATAAAGTAAATATATCGGTAATATAATTTACTGTATTAGTAATAAAATAGGGTTATTTATATAAAGTATTATAAATTTTGTAATAGTACTTTTAGCGGCATCCATTTGTAAACAAAGACTATCATTTTTGAGTCTCTATCATGTATATTACTTTAAAATGTAACTCTAAAAACAAACTTCTAAAATTATGTACGTGTGGATACATTTTTTTACACGGTATGAGCTCAGTGCTTTTTCTACAATCTTACCTGATATTAGGTGACGATATGGTCCAGGATGGTAAACACACTAATCCTAGAGGTACTGGTTCTCAAGTGATGCATTGAACACACTTATCGGTATTTGGCGACAGGTTTTGAAACATGAGGGTGGTAGCTACCCAGGCGAACATTATTAGGAAATGCCCTACCACCATGCTATGGTTTCCTCACGGTTTTCCTTCACTGAAAGTTCAGCCTAATTTTAGACTTGGATAAGAAGATTTGAACCCACGTCCACTGACGCAAAATCCGAACGCAATATCCACTACGCCCATCATCTCTTTAAAATTTGTTTTGTTTTGTTTGTTTTGATTTCGCAGAACCCCAATTAGTTACAAGTCACAACCTAATCAAGTGATGTAATTCACTAGGTCTAACGACTTCTTGCTCCAAAAAACTTAATTTCTCCCATGATCACGACAACATGAGGGTGGTAGCTAACCAGGCGGGTATTATTAGAAAATGGCCTACGATGTCATGTTATGGTTGCCTCACGATGTTTTCCTTCACCGAAAGCTCAGACTGATTTTAGAGTTGGATAGGTGGACCCGAACTCGCGTCCATTGGCGCGGAATTCGGCTACACTAACCACTGCGCCATCATTGTTTTAACTATCACTTTACATAGTTATAGTTGGCGTATTAAATATCTATAACAATCGTTGCAAAATCTAACTAATTTTCAAATAATTAACAGTACAACAGTTATAAATAGACGCTCTGTGCGGTCGCAGTGGTCGTACGGTCGTAAAATGAGCCTCACTTAGTCGTAGTGTATTTAACCGTAGAACTTATCTAAGCTTAATTCTTGTTACCGATTCCTTATGTAGAAATCGCGTGAATAGTTCGAATTGAAATATAGTTAATATATATATATATATATATATATATATATATATATATATATATATATATATATATATATATATATATATAAATTTCATTATATGCTTTTGACTAGTATTTTCATTAGGACTTAATTAAATAAGGTATTAATAATGTAATAATAATATAATATGCTAAATGAACGTATAATAAAATATTAGAATAACTATTCCGGCCTATAGCCGAAATGCACACATATTATTTGACATTTTTTACACGCGCTGTCTACAACATTTCAATAAAATTGGTAATGGGTAAATAAATTACGATTTTTTAAGTAGATATCTGAAGTTACTCCGGGTAACTTAGGTTACTTTTAATTTTTGAAAAAATCAGGGTTCCGCGAAAAAAGAATTAAATTCATAAAAAAATGAATAACATCAGATTTTACGGGCAAGTGCTTGAATTTATGAGAATTTTTTAAACTTTATATTAGTACTATACAAAAATTAGTATTCCGTATAAAAAAAAAATGAAGTGAAGAATATATAAAACGCAGGCGCAGCCGCGGGCAGCCAGCTAGTTAACATAAATACCGGAAGATAGTGTATAAATTATAGCCAATAATTATAGTGACGTACAAGCGCGACAACGAATGACACTTCATCTCTAAGTGAATCTCAGGCAATTACCTTAGTATTATATAACTAAATAAATCGCGAGTATCGCGTGTGCACTTAGAAAATAAAAACCTTATCTACTACTTATAAATATAAAAAAGTCATCGATACATCTTTTTGTATTTGTTTATTTCCATTATTAAAAGAAAAGAATAGTTGTCGACAAATGACAAAACACAAAAGTTAACATTTCAACGTTCTCAACTATTTTGGAAGCATCTATTGTCTCGTTCGTCACGACTATGAAACGTTGTGGATGGTTCTCGGCCTCGACCCAACTTCCTTTAGGAAAAACTTCACGAAAGCATCCCATCTCGGTTTGTGACGAGATTGCAGAATATTTCTGTCCCCGCGGTGTCATTTCCCTAACTTTCCAGTTTAAGTAAGCTTAAAACCTCGGAAGTTTTTGCACGCTGAGAATGTTTTTTAGAGTTTTCGTTGTGACGTATAATATTTTATTCTTCGAAAGAAAAACTCGAATGCAAGAAAATAAAATATTTTTATTTTCCAACAAATTAAATAGTACAATTTTCGAAATATATAACATATCAATAAACTAGCTGTTCCCGAGGCTCTACTCGCGTATAAGTCTCTGTTCTTTGAAATATTCTTCACTGCAATATATATATATTTTTTAATTATTCAATAGTTTGGTGAAAGTATTGCCATATATTGCGTCAGTGGTTTTATTACTTACCTCACTTTATCTTCATATAAAAATAAAATTAAATCAATTAATTAATGACTTTTGACTTATAAGCCAATTAACGGATAGACAGACGTTGGGTACGCTATGTAGTGTAACGATAACGATGTAAGGAAGGAAGATTATAATGGTGATTTTTATGAAGTTTAATTTACTTATTATTCCGATTATTTTTTGTAATATAGTCATACATATTATTATTTAACGTAACAAAATACTAGCGACTGACCATATAATATATCTACGATTTAAAAAACACAATCAGTTCAAGGTTCTCGAGTAAAAGCCAACTAAAGGGCATACAGATATATGTACGTTGCCTTTTTATATAATGTAATTATACTTATCTAAAGAAAGAAACAAAATAACTTAAAAAAAAACACAAAGATTGCCAGCCTATATAATGGAGTTGACGTTTTTATTTAGGGATAAAGAATTATGTGCAAAAGAGTTGAGATGAAACTCGGGGAATTTACGCGATAAATAAAGGATAATGGGCCATTTCTTGAGAAAATATTAAGAAAAAATAAGATCCATTGTCAGAGGTTGGTCTATTGTGCACGCTATTTTTTATGCTCATACGAAATTGATGTTTATAATTGAATATTATGTACGTACTATTGTGTTTTTTTTTTCGTTTTCTGTATTCGCCATCTTGTGCAATTATAAGAAAGGACAGTGATGCTTTTTCGTTTATCAATTATAATTACACAAGAAATAATACAACTAAGAAGATATTTTTGTAACATATATATTTAAATGTATTTACATATATCACAGATATTATTCAACGATGTTAGAAATAATTTAACATAAAAAGAAAACAGGCAAATAATTTTGATTATTCGTTTAGCGGGTTATTGTAAACAATTTTTGAAAGGAAAACTTTCTTTAGCGGCTTTTGTTGAACCATTCTCAGTAGGAATAAAACTTATAGATTCGCGTTACCAATTATATGACGTCAGCCGTCAATATATTATAGTATGTCAAGTGTAAGATTGACATTTGACTTATTTTAAAGTAGCATATAAGCTAGAACTTTTTTTAATAATCATTTCATCTTCTACCATGTTCAAATTATTTTATTCTTACTTTGACCAGTGTTATGTGTTATTTTTCCTTATTTAATATTATTATTCTCTTTTTAATAGTTTCATTCAGCTATAAGTGAAAGAATTATTAACAACAATTATTATAGTAAAGACTGATAAAATGTCAAAAACTCCTTGCTAATGACGTTAGGAACGCAACCGACAAATTATTTTCAATTGTCACCGTTTTTTGTAACCTATCCCGAAAATATACAAAGTAAATACAATAAGTAGATGTTAAATTGCTAAGATATAAAAATAATAATCCACTCTATATGACATATACAACGAAATATACAATATCATAAAACTTGTATTTTTATAACATCGTAGCGTATATAATAATTCTATATATGATACGAAACTTCTGCATGAGTGGTAAATCGAATAAACACAATTATAAGCGAACGAAGTGAACTGTAAGGTTGTGAGAGTAAATAATAGAGTTGATTTAAAACAACATAAATATTGACTTATAAACCAGTAATAGTAAATGTAACATGTTCTAATTCAAATATATCGTGGTAATTTACTTTGCATGTAATATAAAAATCCAAAATCGAAATCAGTGCAAGTAATAATAAGTAATAATTGAAAGTAATTTTTTCTTTGTAAATTTACGTGTATTGTTAGATAATAATTATTTTAAATAATACTAAAATGAGTTTTATTATTTGAATATTTTTTGTTGCCGAAAGATTAGAAAAGATCTCGTTGAACTTAGATTCCTAATTGCGTATTTAAGATAATCTTTAAAGGAGTTTTTACGTTGAAAATAACCCAAGTTCTCTAATTTCATAAAGTTACATAGGCTTTGATACAAATTTTAATGAAACTTTGTAGTAATTAAGAAATCTTAAATATAATAGTTACTGTTTTAAAGGTAAATTATTTTCGATATTGGATATTTACTTACAACATTAATTACTTTTTTTAACAAAACTGATTTATTAATTTCTAAAATATTCTATGTAAAGTAACTACAATCAATTTTGGACGTAAACATATCTGGTAGAAAATACAGAGTGTAAAAAACAAATCATAATTTATTTTTAAACATGAGCAGATTATAAAGTACAGTTCCTGATCATTTTAATAAAAACAATAACCTTAAGTTAGTTTTTTCATTAAATCTATATTGATAAGTTTCAAGAGTTACTATGTAAGATTTCTATATGAAAAATTACTTGTATGGATAGTAGTTTAAATATTTAGAACTACATAAACAAAGAAGTCATATCTTTTGTGAAATATTTACTAAGAGTGGGACGAACATTTAATTTCACAATTCACATGCAATGTCAAGTGGTCACGTGCGAATGGCAGGCTGTAGTTCAAATGGATATAATAAATGTTCTAAACAAAATAACTTTAAAAACTGAAAGTTATAGTTTTATTCCAAATAGCTTTTATATTCTAGCACTGAGTAAAAGCAAGTTTCCAGATACAATACAAATGAAATTTAAATGACCACATACACCTTGTATTTCGGGATGGGCAGCTGCATCCCTCTGAGTACCACAACCACTTACTGCGATCGCAAACCCGCCTGCCAAGCGTGACCATTATGGCGATTCCGCCCTTATTGGGGGAGACCTATGTCCAGTAGTGGACGTTGACGTTGACGTGAAATTTTCCTCTTATACAAATTTACTAATAAAAATTCTACATTAGATAGCAGATTTTGGTGACCAATGTTTGTAAAAGAGGTAAATTACATTAAATAATCTTTTATATAAAAATACTGGCAATCACGCCTTCACCGAAAACGTCTCATAAACTTCTCACGTTATTCTAACACGAATATCTATCGATGGCTGAATTCAATACTCGCCCGTGCCAAAGTTTCTGATATTAAATTTGCAGCAAGTACTATAGGTGAGTTAATACACGTTGAAGTTGTGCTTCTCAAGCACCTTTAGAGACTCTTTACTTTATTAAAATTTATGAAATATTATTGGATATCGATATATATTAAAATATTCTATAAGAAAAAATCCTGTAACTTGAACTAACATAATATTTAACAGTGGGCGGCTAACGGTTGGCTGATGATGTTTGTGAGATATACCTACAATGTATGCTTGCTCTGTAATACAAATATGAAATTAAAAATAGTTAAAATAAAACAATTCAAGAAATTCTTCGCCTGTGTTTATTCACCTATTTTTATAATTTGTCTTTTTTATTAATCATGTAGATATTCATGAGCGAGTATCATCAACAAAAAAAAACCTAATTGATTATGTCATTGAAAGAAAAATATCTCATAAAAATGCGTAAATATTATACAGTCTTGTAATTATTACATTGAACTATTGATTAAATCACGAATAAAATAGATATAATTTTATGTAATAATAAAAATAATTTCGTGTAAGCAGTAAACTACTACATTTTTAAAATTGTATGTTCTATTTTCTCCGTTTAAAATGTTATTCCACAGAGTCGAGAGAAGTTACAAAATTAACATAACATCTATAGCTTTAGACGTTATATTATTTGCGTTCAAAGACTGAAAAATATAAAAATAAATTTGCCAAAGCAAAACGCACTATCTCCTTGTCCCAAAGGCAATGATTTATTCACAAAGTTTACACAAACGAGCGTTAGAAACGTGGCTTAAATATAAAACGGGATAAAAAATGTATCTCTTCCAGTAACATATTTAAACCTGCATGTACATGTAAAACAGGTTAGAAATATTGTTATGCTTGTTAAATATAAAATATAGGTATATATTTTTAACTATTGAATTTTCTCGATGTAAGTTTGAATTTTGCTTGTATTGTTAATCAATAATAATTTATTTTTTATTAGTTTTTCTATTTTTTTATACGGTACAAGCTCAGTGCTTTGATCACAATTTCACTTGATGTTGTCCAGGATGGTAAATACATTAAGCCAAGTGATGTTGCCGGAACACACCTATTGGTATTTGGCAACAGGTTTTCAAACTTAAGGGTCGTAGCTATCCAGGCGGGCATTATTTTAAAATGCCCTACCACCATGCTATGGTTTCCTCACGATGTTTTCCTTCCCCGAAAGCTTAGGCTGATATTAGAAGTGGATAAATGGATTTGAACCCGCGTCCATTGATGCGAAATCCGAACGCACTATCAACTAAGCCATCGTCACTTCTTACTAAACTTATAATTGCATTGTAATAATTAATAATGAATCAAAGTAATAATAAAATTCATAATAAACTAGCCGTTGCTTGTTCGCTTCGCTTGGTTTGAAAACGAAGTTTGAACTGGACTGGATTTACAATGGACTGGCGAACGTAGAAGAGCCGGCACACCGCTATACTACGTGCTGTATGTAAATACAGACTGTTATGGTACTGAAATAATCTTTTACTCAATCGATATTTGACCCGTCTCTCAAGTGCAACAAACGTAACTTGGCAAGGACGTAGGTACATTATTTTTTATTTTTTAATGAATACTAATTATTGTGACTTGCTGTAGTTTCAAAACTAATTTTATATAGTATGTTGATTTATATATGAAGCACTATATTTAAAAAAACAACGCTTAACCTGTCATATAAGAATGATTTTTCAGGCTGTAATATAAATTAATCGTCTGACGTTACAGCAAAGTTATGTCGCTCTTTTGTGCAGGTAACTGGCATTTTAATCATGTTATATTTTACAGGCTATAATTATCATAATTAAGGACTAAATTAAAGTGCTTCACTATCGCGATAGAAATTTCTTTACTGTAACAAGATAATCGAAGAAATGCATTCTTCGAAACGCCAGTCTGCAATGTCGAGAATGTGAAAAATAAAGAATTTCAGTAATGCACGCCCGTGTCTGTACGATAGAGGAAGCATCAGGGTGGATGTTCCTGTTATCTTGTCACACAACCACTCCTATACTCCTGTGCTTCTTATTTATGAGTACGGTACAAGATAACAGAATAGATTTTGCTATCCCTTTTTAAAAATAGACACATTTTTGGTATCTTTTTTTTTACAAAATAATGTCGAACTTTTTTTGTCGAATGTCGAATTATTGTTTTATTTTAACTAGCTGTTTGTCCGCAGCTCTGCCCGCGTTTCATATATTGTTAACTGCGTTTTAATTGTTTTTATTCGGAACCCTAATTATTTTCCTATATTTTTTTTGTACTAAGATAAAGTAAAAATATTTCTCATAAATTCAAACACTTGCCCGTAAAACCGTGCACTGAATCGGATTTTATTCAATTTTTGATGAGTTTTAATTTTTTCCGAAGAACCCTTATTATTTTCGAAAATCAAAATCTACAGCTATCTATCAAAATCAATTCTCGTATAAATCGATCCAGCCGTTCCGGAGATTACCCGAAACAAAGAGATAAACAGACAGCCAGACAAACATTTTAAAAGTTGTATTTTTGGTATAGGTCGTATATACATTCATATGTATCTACAGTAAAGTTCGTATTTTGACATTACAAACAAACACTTCAATTATATTTATTAGGATAGGTGATATTTTCAAGTCATTGATAGACGATTGTCTTGGTGTTAATTTATGCTTAAAATTCTCATAAAATAACAGTTTTTGTTACATATGCACTTTAGTTAGTGAATCAGTACAATTCTATATAAAGTACCAGAAATTTGAATCTCCTGGTATACCGTGACAGTAACTAAATTCTTATCGCACATGAATTGCGTATCAAACACATGAACCTAGACAAGTGTTGCTATTCACGTGTTGATGGAACAAATCAAAGAAGAAAACATTTTGTAGCGCGTTTTGGTCTCAATATGTGGGATCAGCGCCTGTATAACACACCTTGGTCGCAATATGTGGGATTAGAATGCTTTTAGTGTGATTTGGTCTCAATATGGTAGATCAGGATGTTTTAGCGTGCTTTGATTTCAATATGTGGGACCAGGGTGCGTTTAATGCGCCTTACCTTGCCTAAGTTCACCTAGTTGTTTGTTATTTGAAATATAATTCGAATATACCTTAAGGATTACACTTTAAAAAGCGCCCAGAGATGTAAAAAAGCACCGTACATAACATCGATTAATTTAAATAACTTAGAATACATTTTAAACTAGGTACTACCGTCAATAAATTATAATAGTCTTTGGTACTACCTATAATTTCGTATTCATAAAAGTATCGTTAGCATCGATCTGTATATAAGTATTTAGTAGAATTTATATTGTAAAATATTTTTTCATTAAAGTTAATTGCTTTATCGAGTTAACTGAGGTTTATTATTTACTGATTCGATCACAACTTCCGTTTGCATGCTGAAGAGCCATCACAGTGGATCATAGCGATTCAATCTGAAAATTCGTTAAAGCGATCTGTGCAAAAGTCATCGAAATAAATTTTGTTACTAGAACAAAAAATCTGAATAAAATACTAGTACATTAAACGATCGAGATAACAATAACCTTATATCGTATATAGTATATCGTAAAATGCATATAATTAATGATTTACAGAGATCTTCTAATTTTTATAAAAAAAATATAAATAGCAAAAGAGAAAACAGTTCAGTGTCTTTGTCTGCCTTGTTTTTAACCGATTTTTTTTGTTTAATGACTATAGACGAGGTTAAGTATCACACGCGTATATAACTGGTTTCATGCCCGTCTCGTACGCGTAACTATTATGCCTGTTACGTATATAACCGTGATATGTTATTATCGCATACGTATCAGTGTTGCGTGGGCGCCTTGAAGCCTTACTCATTTAAAATAAACGATAATTTAATAAACATGCCAGGTTGTTTCATTTTTACGAAACTTGACATTTCCTCACAAGCCATTTATTTTTCTCAGAGAATCCATTTTATTATTATATATAAAACATTAGCTTTCTGTAAACCTTCTCCGTATATGCTTTAGTAAAAAAAAATCTTCACATATATTAATGTACATATATATAGATGTTTGCGAGTTTTTATAATACAGTAGGCGCTTAATTTGTGAATTAAGAATTTTAATTTGTTAGACGGATTTTAGAAAATGTCCTAGCATCATCACACTGCGGTTTATCGTAATGTTGCCCTTCATCGAAAGCTCAGCATTATTAACACAATCACTAATTAAGTGATAAATGCCCTTTTACAGAATTCATAAACTATGCAATGGAGGACAAGAAACAATTATATTCCAAGTTTACAAATTAGACTAATGGTAAGTACATGTATAAGGTCTTGCGACACGTTGGGTCGTATTATGTTATTGTAGGCCGTCTTACCCCGCTTTAATGGATTACCTACTAACTGAGGCTGTCACACTGAGCCTCCAGGGAGGCACCCGACTGTTGGGTACAATGCACGTCAAAAATATATTCAGAACGGAATATTGAGTGGCTTGGGGTATTTCCTTTTAAAGGCTTTGAATCTTGTGCTTCGGTTATTTTGTGTGAATAACTGAGAGTAATATTTATTTCTTAAATTACGAGTATATTGTAAACTATTTGCATATAATCAGCGACATTAACATTTCCTTATGAAGACTGTTATATCAGCAAATTTTTACTTGTAGAATCAAAAAAGTGTAAAACTTTTCATTGCTTCTTTCTTTATATTTATTTTATATGATAACTTAGATTATATTTATGTCAAAAGAGCACTGCATATTTCGTGACCTAGTAAACGACCGGTAAAATTTTGATAGAATAAATAATATTAATTAACATTTTCGTGTTATAGATTTAGTAATACTAATAAGAGTGTTTTAGGTTAAGTTTTATAATAAGGTCACTAAGCACATTACCGATTTAGCAGACAATAAATTCAGGCACCGTGTCGAACAAGTTTTAATTTAAACGATTATTATAGGGCGAACATTATTTGAACGATGGTCTGGAAATAACACAACCCTTTGTGTGTCTATTAAAAACTTTTTGTTACTATGAGTTGTACAGCTCTTTATTAAAAAAACAGGTTAATCTAATTTTTTAAAACCACATCGAGTTTCTTGTCTGCTTTTCCTGTTTGTTGTTTTCCGAACTGATGGTAGTAATTTGACGTTCATAAGCGCCTAATCAAAGTGTAAATTAAATAAACTCTTTATATTTGACTACGTTATAGTTCTTACAGAAAAAAACACATTTAATTAATTACTCCATATTTAAATATGCCAGTTTTAATTCGTCAATATTTTAAGGGCGAGTCTTCGCGTCTAGAGAAACGTCAAAATAAAAACGCTCTTAAAAGTTAAAATGTTATTCAGTACCTAATGAATACTGAAAGTTCTATTACAAGTATAAACTGCACACAAACAGACTACGACAAAAATTATCTGTCACAAAGAGCGACCACAACTTTAAGTACTGAACCGTAATACACAATACATGACGGTTAAAATATATAAAATTATGCTTACCATATAAACGAGTTTATTAATAAGATAATAAATAAACTTAATTAATAACTGTTGATGGTTATGTTATAAAGTTAATGCTTTTCAAAAGCCCATTACCGTATATTATTTACGTCTCTACTTACATTATATAAACACAATAAAGAGAGCGCTCGTTCTGCGGCCAGCGGCTGGAAAACTTCGGCGGCTAAAGCCTTTATTCTTATCAATGAAAAAGAAAAGGATTAAAGTTGGTAAAGTAACATAAATAACTGTAAGTGCCCCGACTTAGATGGATGGAAAACTTTTTATCGAACGTAAACATTACTAAATACCTTTATCTCGAATTCTTTTTCATCTCGACGCAGTAAAGTTTACGGCCGGGAGAAAAATAAGGTTCTGATGGGAAGTTGTTAAGTGGAAGAAAGAGAATGGGCACCGACAATCCAATTTCCTTGAGGAGCGTAAAAAATAGATGGCCTTATTGTGGTTGCATGGAAATCAGATGCTATGAAATTACAACAGAATAATTTGAATATTAGTTACTACAGATTTTACTATGATATTAAATATTGCATTTCTTAATTATGAATGACGAACGATTATTTGTTCAAATTGAGTTTCCGTGATTACCTTTATAGAAAAGATTACATTTAAGTACAATTCGACTTCGGTACAAAATAATTAACTATACATTTTTCATACTACTGAGGCTATACTAATATACTCTTATTACGTTCCAAATTTCGACATCAAATATTCCAATAATTTGACCGAATATTTCAAGGGGAAGACTGAATAGTTAATTTGTTCCTAAGTAAACTACGTAATTTCATAGAATTTGTAATGAGCTATTGCCTATCATGCTGTTGATTTACGGTATATTATATAAATACAATAATGCGTTTTTTTATATTGTACTAAATTTGAAGAAAAGTAATCTATTATTATTAATAAAGCGCTTACTCTTTAAATATAATGACTTTGTTCCAACGCTGCACAATAATGTACAAAAAAATACCAACGAAAAATTAGATATATTCACAAGAACTGAGATGCTATAATTTGCAAAATGGAGAATACTTTTTTGATTGAATTAATCTAATCGCAAAATCTCTTTCTAGCTATCAAAAGTCCAATGAGAATCTTAAAACTAACGTTTTAAGATAGAATCACACCAATATGACAGTGCCGACTTTTCATAGAAGGGGTTTTTGGCTCTAACTTTTGGCGGACTCGTACCAATTACCAAGTGTTCAGAAATAAGATAATATTAATTCTGCGTAGTTATTCTAAAAATCTGAAGTATTTCGAATCACATATGCAAGTATAACTCTAAGATATACTTATTTTATACCTACCATGGTTGCAACTTGGAGTTAAATTCGAAAACGACTAAACTCAAAATTCAAATTGGATATTATTGTAATAAAATGATAGAAAAATAAGTTGATATTACTAGGACTTTGTTGATTTAAAATGCTAAAACTTCTTATTAACAACAAACCTCACCTGCCACTCTCTTCAACTTCTAAGGGTTGAACTGAACTAGTTTGGTTTCCTTATATTTAGTTGTTGAATTATTAATAGTGTTTAGGGTCACATGTTTGTTAAGGATAGATATTCTGATTAAGTATTATGTATGTACAGATAATTAATTTTATTAGATACTGCTATTTAATTTTTGAGTTATAATCACGTAATATAATGTCATGGCAGCTAAATTTTTATCTTATCAAGGGCATAATTTATAATTATTCTACATTTTATTTATTTAATAGCAATCTGTGAGTTACATACACAATTCTGCCAGTCTCATGTTCATAAGAGGTTTTTCTTATTTAATTAAATATGCAATTCTTTAGTAAAAATGACAATTATCTTGTTAGAATTTTCAGGTGTATTTCTATGGCACCTCAGAATAAACGTTCCTTGTTATTATATTTTATATATTTCACTTGCCTATAACCAAATTATATTATGGAAAATTATATAATATAGGAACATATACGCAATTTAATGAATTAAAGGCAAGAACTGCACCATGACAGTCTGTCATCCCGTCAAAAACCCTCTTTGAATGGTTAGTAGTTGGAATTCCAGCAGGTACCTATGTTCTCCTATACAGAAATAAAAGCCCCGACTTTAGTATTTAAATAAGGCACGTTTGGTTTTACCATGCGCTTGGGAAATCAATGATACCGATTCATTCGTTGGCAGAGCAACCGTTGACCTAATAAAAGTATTGTGTTGTTCGTCGCAAATTAATAAAGTGAAAATATAAAGCAATATAAAAAGATGGTAGTTGAACTGAAATAATTTATTATTTATGAATAATAATCGTAAGATTTCCGTCACTGCGAATTATTCATATAATTTCATCATTGAATCGAATTTAGTCAGTTTAAAATACAAGGGAAAACAATTGAATTTATTTTTATGTTTTCTTCAAATTATATAATTAAACATGATTATTAAAAAATCTTTTGTATTTTTATGGGTAGACTCGTTTAAAACAAGGAATAGATTTAGTTTTGGCTTATGTTTTTATTATTAAAAATACTTACCTATCTTAAAGCAACGATACACATATGTTACATAAGACAGATGAATATATTTAATAAAGACTTAGAACGTTGTCAAATAAGTTATTTTTTTAAGATATGATAACACTACACTTTAAACTATCTATTTAAATGTAAATTTTATTTAAAATGTTCATTCACCGAAAACTATAGCAATATTTTGAATCAATACCTGAATGTTGCACAATAGAAAAAAACACAATGGCTGCCGTTGTTGGTTTTATTTCAGATGGTGGAATATAATGCGAGCTTCCAAGAGGAAATGTCCGGTCGAGTGTTGCTAAGAATGCAAAGTATACATCCGAGGCATTGTTCTTTATTGTGTGTTCAGTTAAAATGTAATACCGCTGTGTTAGAATACGACTTAATCTTGCCTCTAAGCTAAGAAGTAAATATACTCGTGAAAAAACCATTAACAAGTACTCGTAAATTATTCAAACGTATTATTCGACAAGTTTAACTGGTTATTTTAATTTAGATAATTTAAATATATTAAGCACTTAGAATATTAATATATTTTAAAGCTTGAACTTAGTAACTAAAGCCGCGTTTTTTTGTTTTTTAATTAATTTATCTTTGTTTAAACATTTAGTTTGATATTATTATGGAGTAATAAACAGGCTTGGAGTCCATCTGATATTAGTGGTCCAACCAACACTTAAAAAAAGATCGACAATTTAATGTTCCCCACAAGTACCCAAGACATAAAATAATCTTGGATATATGGTTTTTTTACACGGTATAGACTCAGTGAGACCACAATCTCACCTGATGTTAGGTGACGATGTGGTCCAGGATGGTAAACACATTAAGCCTAGAGGTACTTGTTGTCAAGTGATGCTACCGGTACACATCTATTGGTATTTGGCGACAGATTTGAGGACAGGACTTAAGGGTGGTGGCTACCTAGGCGGGGATTATTTTAAAATGTCCTACCACCAAGCTATGGTTTCCTCACTATGTTTTCCTTCACCGAAAGCTCAGGCTGATTTTAGAGTTTGATAGGAGGATTTGAACCCGCGTCCATTGACGCGAAATCCGACCGCACAACCAACTAAGCCATCATCGCTTCAACACACAAAGGATTTCCCTTAAAGCAAATGATTTGAAAAATTCGTACACTAGTAATTCTAAATAAGGTAACATAAGTGAGTTTATATGGAGATCGTTAAGTTCGTTGTGCTCCATATTGTGGTCTCACGCGGCTTATAAGTCACACGCTGCGCCCGGGGGGCGGTAAAACACCAAGCCTAAACCCGAACCTACCTGTGCTTCTATACAATAAATAAAACTCGTATATCGCCGCAAATACTTTCACGTTATTTTAATACTTCAAGTTATACATAGATTTAAGACCCAAATGTTTGTGAAATTTATATCCCAATGCAACGGTATTATGTTATTTTTTATATTTATGACACCTATTTGAAATAATATTAAAAATGAGTTAGTTTTCTTGAGTAATTAAATCGTTTTTGTAGTTCTCGTAAAATAAATAAATACAAAGGAAAATAACGAAGCGAAGCTACTGGAATGTTGAGACGTAAATACTTTGCATGTGTATAAAATAATAATGTATACATTCAGAAATAAAAGTTATTAGGAGCAAGATTTTAGTACACACACAGTGTGTAAATAATATTTTTTGCGATAAAAAAAAAATGTAGGTACACACAAATTTTAACTTGAAGTTAGGTGATTGTATTTTCGATATTTATTATGAAATATCCTAAAGTGCAGTCGTACGTGTGTTCCTATGTACATTTTACAATAAGTACATCATTTTTTTTCACATTACATTAATATTCAAGTTTTACCACTTTTACAGTCCGATCAAAATAAAACGGTTGGAGCACTTTACCGCCAGATTCGGTTCATAGTTGAGACTTCGAGCGCCACGTCGCATTCAAGCACAAAATGGAAAAACCGGAAAAGGACCCCGAGGACCGAGTCAGCCTCTTTATGTAAATTCACAATGTACAAAAGGTGGAGTAATGTAAAGAGAGATTGGAAGCTTGCCGCCCGCACCACTACATACTCCCATCGACAGGTACATACACAGTTTAAAAATGGAAATAACAAATTTCTAAAATTGTAAACAAACGTGACGAAGCTCAAATAGTTCCCATGCCTCAATTTCCGTAATAAAATAATACGATAATATATTCAATAATATTAACGATCTTTTGAGTACTTAACACTCGAAATATTTATGAAAGTTACAACTAAGTGTTACGGGAAATGTTCAGAAGAAATAATTCAATTTAACTTATAAGTTTCAACGTTATTTTTAGCTACTTGTTTAAAGAAATATTAGATTTTTTTAAATTTAAAATTGTAAATTAAAACCTTACATACATTTATATAACTATTCAGTTAAACAGTTCAGATAACTTTTCCCTCAACTATTTGTCAACCAATTAACATTTATCTTTTTTTGTTTACCTATTATTGATGAATTGAAAGTAATTTTTTTTTTTACTGCACATTTTTAATAGTTATTATGCTAAAATGTTGTCCACTTGGAGAACGCTGGTTATTTTAAATATCTATTTACATATATTAAAGTTAAAGCACAAGAGATGTTTTCTGAGAGGATTTTTTTAATACTGGCACTTATCTGACGTTAAATATAATATAGTCTAAAAGCAATGATAACTGATAAGAATCTATCCACATTCATACATCACCCACATCATGCCACTGTCATTTCTAAAGGTCGTTGCAGTCAGAAGTTGAAGTCAGAATCATTTCACCCCCACAATAAGCCGACCGTGTAAAGTCCGCGAATAAAAACTTATTATTTAATAAACACATATAATGTTGAAGATGATTGTAATGTACAGAAAAGCGGTAACCAGGGACTTGATAAGTTACGGATCCGATCCGTATAACTGCGTGTATCGACATCAAAACTTTCTCCTGGGAATCTACCTTCGATATATGCCAATAATAAATTGTACGGTATAATGTAATGAAGGAATTTCGGACCTTGCGGTCGGTAAAGGTAAATTTAATTATTATAAACGAGATTCTTGTCTGTATCATAACATGAAATTCTATAGTTAACATGTAATATATATGGATTAGTAGTACCCTTAAGGGTTACTTTGCAAAAGAACAATATCTTCTTTATTTATTTTAGTTCATGTTTTAAATTACCTATGGCTCGGCTCATAATTATCATATTTGACATAAATTAATTCCATTATAATAAGAATATAATATTATTAATTCACGATACGTAATATCAAAGCATCAAAATATGTACATTGATTTAAATTGTATGATATTAATACCAAAGCTTACGGAAGTTGGTTGATGAAATAATTTTGATGACTTGACAGATACGGCTGCCTCCGTGTCATTTCCATGATGTGACGCATTCAAAGCGAAACTACGGAAGGCGTCTACAGCGTTATTTCGTGAAAGTATATATAAACCCTTCATTTCAACATATTTTATACGGGCATCTGTTATTTTACGTCACTCATACTGTTTAAATGTTATATAAATGTTATATCATAAATAAGCGTTCAAATTGAAATAAAATACCTTAATTCAATGTATCGTTGTTTTATATCAGCTTGTGTCTCCGGGTAAAAATAATTATTAAAAATTAGGTATTTATTGGACTTAGAATATGTTATTTATAAGGTAATATAATTTTTGTAAGAAACGAGTGCAAAACTCACTAATTTGTTTTAAGCTAACAGATTTAACCAACTTGTGTGTTAGCATTAAAAGAAATATAGTTTATTTACCGTGGTAACAATACGATTGGAACTACAAAAGTGCATCCTTAAAAAACAAAAGAGAACACAATTTTTTTTAAATTTTTTAAAAATTAATGAGCAGTACCAAGGTCCCTGGTCACGCCAGGGGAGATGCCGGAGCTACTAAAAAAAAAAAAAAGAAAAAGGTGCATCCTTGAATTTTGGGTGGTTCTTATTTACATAACTCTGCCCAATTTCAATTTGTTAAATTTTTTATATTATAAAATTGGCTCTGAAGGTCTATGACAATTTTTAGTTTTTGCAATTATTCCTTTCATCCTATATATTTTAAATGATTTTTGGTAATTAAAACTACGGGTACGATAGCAACGGTTACCATGGCAACGGTTATTATGTAACGATTTTAATAGCACGTGCTCCAACTGAGAATGATCCTGTATCCGTCGCCAGCGTGAACTGTGACAATGTATTTACTAGCATAACACGCTACACACTACACGTAGAAACATGGGTTCTGTAAAAGACCTTGAGATCTCCAGTATCCTTTAACTTAGGGTTAAATCGGGACAAATTTCACGAAATTTTTAACACGGGTAGCACCTCAAGCCGAGGTTCATAACATATTTGTGCCTTTGCACCAGCTAATATTTTTTGCAGAGTTTCTTAGGTTCTGTATTATGACACTTTAAAAACCCTTTATTTTAAGCGTTAAGACAGATATAAAATGTTAGACGAAGATCAGCTAAAAAAAACAAAATACTATCTTTCGTAATATGTAAATAACGCAGTAGTATCATGTTCCATACACGCAATATTACAAGTCACACATTGGTTTATTTATTACAAGAGTTATAAAAGATATTGTAATGACTAAACTAAACCATTCCTATTAAATTTTAACATAAAATCCGCAGAAGGTTGTTAGTACTACGAATGAATTGCTGTAAATTGTACACAGACGGAGTCGCGGGAAACAGGTAGTGCAGAAATAAACAAGGAAAAGTACTTTTGTTCTGTAACTGTCATTCGTATTTCCTCCTCCCTTTACAATTCTTATTATTCTTTACTTATTTTTTTATTTTGCAAAGGATATTTTATTTTCGTTGAAGACGCTATCGAAATAAAGGGAGAGAGAGGACGCTTTCATTTGTTGAAAATCGCAATAATGGATGCTTTTCACCTGTCATCGGTGTCTGTTTCTGTTCTGTATGTCGTACTGTTTACAATATTGAAATTTACTCGTTGACGAGAGTTATGATAAAGATCTATATATCATTCTGTAAAGATGTATTTTTTTGTAAATAATAAATTTGTAAAACTCGAAGAACACATTTTTATTTTTGAGTACAAATAAATGTTTTTTTTTTTATCTATACATACAAAGATATACATACATAAGCTTACGCCTGTTATCCCCGAAGGGTTAGGCAGAGGTGAAATAGCGAAATACACCAACCACATTTCGCCGATCTTAGTTTCGTCCCAGATGTGACAGGGGGCGAGCTTGTCGCCATATCGGGCACAAATTCTAAACTCCGGGATGATACTGAATAGAAAAACCCAACACCACTTGACCCGACCCGGGGATCGAACCCGAGATTTCAGAATGTCAGTTGCACCGTAATACAACTGCGCCACCGAGGCACAAAGATATAATTATAAATAATATTTTTTTTATATTCTTGATTGATTAAAACCTCCCGTATGATAAAAATGGTAACAACAAAAAGTCATTCGTTGATATATTCAAACTAGCTGTACCCGCGACTCCGGTTGTGTGCATTACAGAGTTATTATCAAGCTACTTTTTAAGTTAAAACGGATCGTTTTATTTTTGATACATATATTGATCTATAATTACTAGGCCGCAATTGAGATAAAGGCGATCATTGTGGTTTAAAAAATGTCTCGTTTTTCTATTTTACATAATTCTTAAAATTTATACTTATAATAAAAGGCTAACGAGCCGAAATCTGTACATTGATGATAATTATATAAAAATACTATGTGGGGCTTCAGAATGGAATACAGAACACATTTCGATAGGTTATTAAAAAAAATTGATTAAGTTTAGTATTGACATATATTACATCCAGAGGGAGATCTAAATAATAAATAAAATTAAGGAAAATAATTTGGATTCCAGGCGGGTGAAGCCGCGGGCACACCTAAAAACATTATAATACAGCATTACTTGATATTTAATATGTCGATTACCCATCAAAATGAGACAATAGAAAAACAATGGAAAGTTGGCGTAAACGCCAGGTTAGTGCTCAAGGGGTTAATAGAAATGTATTGTAACGGAGCATGGTAATTTCTTATCAACCTAATTTACGGTTTGATCGATAATTTTTTTTATGTTGAGACCGTTATAATCAACGGGTACAAACATATATTTTAAAGTGCACATCAATGCTCACGGCTGACATGCCCGCATTTTGATATAGTTTTATCTTTGGTTTCATTTCCACTTCTTTTAATACAAAACTATGTAGTATATGTAAAAATTATACATGCTACAATTAATGTAAGATCCTTTTTAAACCATTAGACATAGGGATAAATAGAATAATTCTGAAACGATGATGATCTAGCGGGTAGTGCGGCTGGATTTCGCGGCAATCGACGTGGGTTCGATCCCCTCCTATCCGACTCTGAAATCGGCCTGAGCTTTCGGTGAAGGAAAACATCGTGTGAAAACCATAACTTGGTTGTAGGGCAATTTCTAGTGATGCCCGCCTGGTAACTACCACCCTCAACTTTTAAAACCTGCCGGCAAATACCAATAGGTGTATTCCGTCAGCATCACTTGAGAACCAGTACCTTGGTAATTAATGTGTTTACCATCCTGGAGCACATTATCACTTAACATAAGGTGAGATTGTGGTCAAAGCTCAAGCCTATTCGGTGTAAAAAGTATTATTAATTTACTAATACTATTATAATAATAACTATGTTCTTATGTTACGATTAACTATACACCTATTTTATTCTATCTGAGTCTAACGCCTACCCAGCAAGCATTTATATTTGAAAACTCTCCGTTTAACTGACCAATCGCTGTCGATCAGAAGTGTCTTGACAGCTTTACCGGAGTTTGAGGCGAGCACTTAAGGTACTCAGCCTAAAAATGGTAGCCAGCGCAAGGGCACTAAAGTAGTACGTCGTATTTAGCTGCTACCCGCGGAATTTGCTAATTTAACGGTTAGTAAATCTGTATAGTAAAAAAGGTCCCTTACAGAACCCATGTACTTGTAGTGTGCAAGTATGTGCGTGCAGTATGATTCTAGCGTACGTGGTGTTACTGTATCTCACTGACGGCGGCTACAAGAGCTTCTCCAGTTGGATATTGGGGCACGTCTTGTGCAATTGCCGGAGGGGACCCGAACTATTCTTTGAAAACTCTGTGGTCAATTAGCTATATATGTGTTTCGGCATTGTCACTTGTGATTTTGATCATATCACTGACCGTATAGTACAATAAATACCATAGTTCATTAATTTTTCGTCAGAATAATATAAATTAAGTTGCTATCCCTTCCAAAATTATCGCTCAGATTTACTAAATGTCTCTCTGATCAACCAAGCAAAACTGAAGTAAGCATTTAGTTTTTTCATAAGTATCACAATTATCGCAATTATTTCGGTAAAAAAATATTTTTTATACAATGATTACAACCGTCATATAATTTAATAGGATGAATAATAATAATAGAATAATGAACAATAATGATAGCACGAGATTTAATAAAAAATAGCAACTTTAATAACAATGATATACAAAATTTAAAGTAGACAAAAGCATGTAACTATGAAATAAATTATCAAACTAAAATGATATCAAAGATATATAAAAATTAGTCAGCAATTATTAGAACTTAAAATAAGGTTAAAATTTATCTTCTTTATTTAAATATACCTAGTCACTATAGTTGCATTTATTGCGGTCTCGTATCTATTTGAATACATGAGTGTTTCATTTAAACATACAAAATGTGGCTGCGTGGTCGTCTCTTAGTATTTTTTTTGCTATACTGTTACTCTGTAAAAGGTATGTAAACATGAAGATAATTTGAAATCATGGCTAAATATAAATTGAATTCTCATACTTTTTAAAATGATTATTGGTGATAAATAATTTAGATTTCATATCTAAGTAGTACAAGACATAATTTTGAAAAATTAATAGATATATTATTTTAAAAATTAATACATATAAGTACATTTTTTTATTCCATCGAACCTTTTTCCTTTTTTCCCTTTACTCTTATGTACATTTTTTCCGTTAATAAATACAAAAGATTTTTTCTCATTCATTTGTTTTTTTTATGTTAGGTATAAATTAAATGTTATATGCACCTTTTTACTCACAACTAAAGAACATATGGAATGCGGGCGGAGCCGCGGGCATCAGCTAGTGTATGATATATAAACAAACAAATACATTATATGTTTCAAAATATATAGTAACATTCTTAGTTAACATTTAATTTTAAATAGATAATAGCATCGTTTTAAAAGAAGTTGTGATTTCTTATCTCATTTTCAGCTGACATTAACTTCTACGGTCGCAAAGGAAAACAGGTTTATGGGTTTCTGGATTATTTTCAATCTCCGAGAATTAATCAAGTAACTCCATTACAGATACCATTGTTTATATTACCGGTTATTATTGTGCCATCGATTAATCTTCAAGAAAATGTGACTACAAGTGCAAGTGATGCTGACGAAAAGCAAAGTGTGCCTTTGCACAAAAGATTAGCAAACAAAATGGAGACAAATTTTACTGAAAGTGATAACGATAGTAATGACATTGAAATTAGCTTTCGGCAATCATTGAACAGAGGCACAAAAGTTCCAAAACGAGAAATAAATACAGATGTGCCAACCGCAAAACAAAATAATGATGTTCATAACGAAACCATACAAGTTACAAACACCAATGAAGTAGATTTAAACGATTCAACAAGAGTTTCCATTAAAACAATAGAGAAAATAAAGACGGATACGAAAGAACCTTTAAAATCAACGAATGTAAACAACGATGATATTACAGTACCGCAAAGTTCTGATGGTCGATGGAAAAATTTTACACAAATTACAGATTTATCTAGTGTCAAAAAAAATGAAACCTCTTTGTTAGAAAATTCTAAGAGTTTCGTAGCCGGTACAAATTTAACTGAGGGTGTTTACGCTGCTCCTTCGTATAACAATACAATGATCGATCAGGTATCAACAACGACAAATTCTTATACAAATTTAGAAACTCCACCGACTCAATATGATCGATGGAAGATGTTTTTCTTCATTAAAAGGTGGTAATTTGGGAACTACTGGATTTAAGCCTCTTGCTGGTTTGTACTATGATGGATTTCTTAATTCCCCTTTAATTAAAATACCAGGATTTATGCCGTACAATTAGTGTGTAGTAGTATTTTAAACTATTATATTAAAATATTACCAAATCCACTATAACGGTGGACATCTTGGAGAAAAAGTGTAACAAACATCATATAAAACATTAATAAATAGTTAAATATTATTATATTTGGTTCTTAATCTAACGCTTATCAATTATATAAACCTAGTATATATATTTAGTCTATTTAGCTCGTAAATTTAGCATAATCATTACTTATTGTTTAAAATTCTTACGTGTAAATGTACAATTATTATTTCGAAACTTTTATCATATTCAATAAAAAGTATGTTTTTTGATTTCATTATTTTTGTAAAAAAAATCCATAATAATAATAATAGTAAATCCTTTACGTAAATGTCAAAGGGATATTTGGCAGTATCTCGAAATTTATGCTTTTATTTCTTATTTAACTCAGTTCTATGCTCAACTATAAAATGGCTATCAAATTACAGAGTATTGGATAAAATAATTCACTGTATCATTTAGAAATATCTAAAAAAGCATTTCTTAACTTAGATATACGTAATAATAACATGTACTTATATTTTGTATCTCGATTTCCTTTACATTTATTTTAACTATAAGTTTTCATAGAACAAGGTTTAGATCATAAAAATGGTAGTGTTGATAATTATTGTTACTCGACGAGATTCTATTAGAGACTCTTTAAGATTGGTATTATCAGCATTATTCGTAAACTATCGATTAATGTTAATTCGTAAGTTTTAGTAAGACTTACAAACACATTAAAATGAAGATTTTACTTTATAATTTCAAATAAATAACATATTTAAAACATGGATTTTAATTTAAATTAAGGTGTTTATTTCTACAAAAAATGAATCAAATACCACTAATTTAATTATGAATTTAATAAAGATTGTTTCAAACTCTCGATTTATCCAATGAAATATATTAGTTTTATAGATAATAAAAATGACAATGTAATTTTATTAGAAATATGGAAATAGCCGCTCAAACATAAATTATTATTAACCTACTTTTCAAATTAAGACGGCGCTCTGGAAAACAATTTTTCGATAGCAATTTCTTTATCCAACAGATGGGTCTACTTATTCAATTTCCTGTATTCGCTATATTTTACACCCTTTGATCTAAAAAAGAAAAATGAAATTTATCTCGCTTACACGCACACGGGGTGAAATTTTATAACGCTTGTAAAAACAATTTCCACCTTTTTACTGGCTTGTTTAAATTTGTATATTTAAAAGATATGAGTGAAGCGTAAAACTGACGTGCCACCAGATTTTTTATATGTATGTGTATGCATCTGCGTAGGGTCTCTCGATATTGTAAAAAATATTTTGAATTGAAGTAATAATATTTTATGGTTTAAATAACACCAAAGTAATCAATAATCAATAGTGCACATTTAAAAAATGCTTTTACTAATTAATTAAATTATGTTTATGACCTGATGCTAAGAAGATCAAAGTATACTTTGTCATTAATGAAACCAAATCGAATTCATTGTAAAGTGATGTGAAAAGTTATACAAAAAATAAAAATATATTTATTACTAACGTTGTTAGACAGGATTAGGAATGAGTATATTAGAGGAAGTTTGAAAGTGGCGCCAATAACTGACAAGTTAAGAGGCGGTCTTTTATCCTGGTATGGACATGTGATGCGCAGGGAGAAAAAGGATGTTGTAAGAAAGGTATTGGATATGACTGTGGACGGTTACATGGGAAGAGGAAGACCAAAGAAAAGATGGATGGACTGTGTGAATGGTGATATGCTTAGTAAAGGAGTGAATGCGGAGATGATAACAAAAATAGGGAGGAACGGAAGAGGAAGACATGTTGCGCCGAACTGAAATAAAAATGGGAAAAGGGTAGGGAGATGATGATGATGATAATGTTGTTATATCAAACCCAATATAAATCACCAAACTACAAAATGTTCTTATCTATATTAAATAACTACAACTACAATTAATTTTTGTTCAAGAAGTAATTATAACAAAATAGTGCACCCTAGTTAACGCAATTTTATTAATTGTGTCCTAATTGATGTTAAATTAATATTCTTTCATTCAACCAACCAAAAGACGTCCACTGCTGGACATAGATATACCCCAATGAGGGGGAGAGATTGCCATAATCGGTGCGCTGGGCAGGCGGGTTGGCGGCCGCAGTAGGTATTTGTGGTATTCAGAGGATGCTGCTGCCCATTCCCTGGTTTACCGTTTAGTCGCCTTTTACGATGCCCACGGGAAGATGTGGTACTATTCTTAGTCGGCAAAATAAATATTTATGGTTAATAATATTTATAATTAATTATTAGTTATGGTTTATTAAAATAAACGTATTTACACACTGTAAAACATATTCTTACGAAAGATAATCGACTAAAATAATCCCTTTGCTTTTATTTATTTATTTACATTAAAAATTCACAGCTCGTATAAAATAGGCATATAAACTAAACCGATACGTAAAATAAAGAACCAAGAATTTATCACTATTTAAAAAATAATTGCAAGACTATGTTTACATGTGTGTATGTAATGTGTAGATGTATGTTTTTCGATATGTTTATGTAAGCATATATGGCTTTGGGTAAATTTTGCGTTATTTGTATACTAAGCAGATTTTCATTTGGTTTCTAAAACTGTTTTTATATATATTTTATGAAGTTTGAAGTTATTATAAATAGATCTATATCACTGAATTGTTTGTTATAAGTACACGGAATTATGCTCGTCAAGTTATTGAACCCATAGTTTGTTCGATGCCTGGGAATATGAAATAATTGTGTGTCGAGTGCGTGTGCTTGGCGCATGTAGTCGCAATATTTTGTTGATGAGTGTAGAACAATCGCGTCCGCCTGAGTATACATCATATAACAGTAACATGTCTTAAAGAATTCGCCCATTACGCAATGATAGTAACTTATGCCTTTCACAAGCTACCTCGTAATCCTCGAAAGGTAATTTACAACGGAAACTTAAGCATTTTAAAAACTTTATCTGCAAGCGCTCAAAAGCATGTTCATATGTGACATATTAAGGATTCCATACTGTGCTGCAGTATTCTAGTAAGCTGCAAACATAAGCAAAGTGTAATATTTTTAGACCTGCTACATCAGTGAATCCCTGAGTTACATGGAAAATGAATTCTCAATTTTTGTAGTTCTTATCAATAGTCAATATGTATGCAGAGGGTTAGCTTTACGTCCAACATAATACCTAGGTCACGGACAACTTGTACTTTACTTATTAATATAATATTAATGCTGTACTAAAAAAATTTAGGATTTGTACTACGTGTAAAACTAATATGAATACACTTTGATATGTTAACCCCGTAGCGATTTTTTTCTCCCCTTTTTTATAAATGTATGTATAGCTTGTTTGTACCCAACGTATATTTGGTAGATTAAAATCACTAACAAGTATGATGTCATCGTCAGCCACTAATGTCGCTATTTCTTTTATCCAGCTAATTTAAGATAGTATTCGTTGGGGTAATCCAGCGCCCGGCGGTAAACACACGAATGCTATGTGCAAGACTTTATCTAAATGAAATGTACGTCCCTCAATCGACAGCCACAGACATTCTACGTCAAGAAAGTTCTACGTTCTACGTCATGTTGCCAATCGGGTCTTGTTCGTATACACAATCTTTCAGAAATTAAGACCATAAAGCCGCCACCATGAAAGCCACGGTGATGTTGATTTGCAAATGATTCTTTGTTGTTTTTTTTTTTGTAAATAGTCTTCTGTTCGAAATGCATTACTCTTGTTTTCATTTAGGATAATCAATTATACTTGCTACTGTCAACGATAATCTTTGAAATCGATTTTGTTGTTACTTTACGACACAAATAAATGTGGCGGTAGTGCTCCCATAACCTTATACTTACTCCATAAACTTGCATAGTTTTATAATCTTTCACCCCTTATGCCAATATTCTTGTAGATTATTGCAACCAATGATAATACAAGATTAGTGATCTTGGAAACGCAATATTTAAAAAATACATAAATCGCATTTAAATGTACATTCTGTATACACATATAGCATATATAAAAAAAAAACAAAAAGCCTAAAAATACTCCCCACCTATTTCATTTTACGATTTATGACGATCAACTAGGTAATAAATAAGGTTATTGATACGATGTGCTTAATTTTGATCGTCAATACCCATTTCTGCAATAAGGTATAAAATGTAAACAGCCAAAAAAAAAACAGAATTATTAGTATCATTTTAGTTATTTATAGATTTCATGTTTTCTAAAATATTCATCTGGTATAACTATGAAACTTAAGATGGACATAAACAACCAGGAGAGATATCATCTACCAGACAGTGAATCCAATATGAAAGCAGTACCAACTCCCTGACCAAATACGTGATAGAGAAACATCATGGAGTATTAGTAATAATCTGACATAACCCATCTTTCGCTGTCTGGCAGGAGCAAGACACCCAGTCTTGTAAAAGATTTCCACTCTTGAAAAAAGGTACAATCGAGTGAGTTATTCAGAATATATATATAAGTTATTGGCGATATATGTACAAATTACGGGTTATAGACAATTAAGCGAACACAATAAAATACACTTTCTCTATGCCTACACCTTCTCATGATGTTTCTTTCTTTGAGAATATTGTTGTATTTTATGCATTAATTTCATTCAATGTAATATTTGAACCCATGTAGCATGTTACGGTCATGATTCGAAAAACCATAATCTATTTACAGACAATTGTAAATAAAAACTCATTACGAAGTAATCCCGCAGGAACTATATAGACACCATAAGAGATCATTATAAATATAAAGTTATAAAAATTACCAGGACCGATTTATGTAGCGGGGCATTCATTTGTCGCAAAGCTGAAGATGCGTTTAGACTCTGTAGGAATCAGTTACGAGCGTTAATGAGAGCACTAACTGGATATTGTTGTTTGAGTAAACTTAAGTACAATATTGGAGTCTAGAATACAAGAGAATGCAGGTTTTGTTAAATAAAATGGCAGAGCATAGCTTGTGTTGAGTGTGACCACTAATACCCGTACGTAACCGAATTCTGGGTAAGTACGAATTATTCCCGAAAGAGTGACAGATGCTTTGTTGTCAAAAACTTTATAAAGCACATTTAAGCTAAGTCCTCGGTGGTGTTCTTTGGCAATATATCTTACTAGGTCGCAGAAATACAACCGTTCAAACTTGCATAGTCCGTCTTTGGATTAATAATAATGATCGGACAGATTTACAAGAGGTTTTTTTTTTTTGGCAAAATAAAAAAAAAACAAATTCCTAAAAGTACTTATTACCAGCACTAAATTAACATTGGGAAGAAAGCTACTTTTTACATTCATAATCCCATCAATAAAGTTTAATTGCCTTCATAATGAGGTGAAGCATCAATATTCAAAGTAAGTATTTTGTCTTTGTAAACAGAACCCTACGACAAATCGTCGTCCAGAATAAGATATTAGGGGACAGAACTTCACGCATTGACCCCTTTTTAAAGGTTAATGTCTTGCGCCTGGCGCACCATCACCTGAATACTGATATTATGTTTACAGTAAGCTCTTATTAAAGTTTAGGGGTTGCGGTTCGAAGGGCGATAACAACGCAATTACTACGCATTTAGTTAAGTTGTTGTCGTGATCATGGGAGAAATTAAGTTTTTTGGGGCAAGAAGTCGTTAGACCTAGTAAATTACATCACTTGATTAGGTTGTGACTAATTGGGGTTCTGCGAAATCAAAACAAACAAAACAAAACAAATTTTGAAGAGATGATGGCGTAGTGGATATTGCGTTCGGATTCTGCGTCAATGGACATGGGTTCAAATCTTCTTATCCAAGTCTAAAATTAGGCTGATCTTTCGGTGTGGGAAAACATCGTGAGGAAACCATAGCATGGTGGTAGAGCATTTCCTAATAATGTTCGCCTGGGTAGCTACCACCCTCAAGTTTCAAAACCTGTCGCCAAATACCAATAAGTGTGTTCCGGCAGCATCACTTGAGAACCAGTACCTCTAGGCTTAGTGCGTTTACCATCCTGGACCAAATCTTCATTTAAAATCAGGTGAGATTGTGAAAACACTGAGCCTATATCGTTTAAAAAATTAAATTAAATTACATAATGATTTTTGTCTCATGCTAGAAATAAAAAAATATTGTATTCATTGTTGGACTACTTTACGTAATAATGTTTCAAACAATGATCATTATTACTGATTTTTTGTTAGTATCGATGTCGTGTAATTTATTTAGAAAATATTATCAGAGTTAAATTTATCATGGCACTGTTAAAATTAGGAAATTTGAAACATAACTTTTTTACTTGATTATATTATACGTAAATACATATTGTTGATTCACTTGTTTTTATGAAAGATTCATTAAAATTTAAAAACTCTATTCATAAAGAAATACAAAGCGTACCCAAAAGGCGAATGAGTCAAGTATGCTATTGTGTATTAGTATGAAATTTTGAATAAAATACGATTTAATAGAACGGACCATCAAAACGTTATTATTTTCCAACGACTACCCATAAAAATGAGACATTAAAAAGTCAATAGGAAAACAATTGAAAGCTGGCGTGAACGCCAGATTAGTGCTCAAGGAGTTAAAAACTATATTACGCAATGAAGAGAATATGAAACCCGGGCTCACAGCTTAGTACACATTATACACATTTCTAGCAAATACCTATAGAGAATCTTCACACATATTACAATTGTCGGTAGCTAAGGTTTACACTCAGCTCGAATACTAAAGTGGAGTTTATACGTAATACGAACATTTAGGAAAGCTTGTTACCTAAAATTTACAACAAAGTTCATTCTAATTTCAAACCGTTTGTTCAAACTGAATGCATTCCTCGAATGCAGTTACCTAGCTAGATTAAACATTAACCGTCCAGAAGTGCCATACAGTTTTGAAATGTTTCTAAACGTACAAAATATAGCTGATAAACTTGTTTCGCTTCGTAGACAAAATCCGACGATAATTCTATTGGTAATTTGTCAGAGAAAAATACTATTTCTTATTTTTTTATTGTCATCAAGCTCGACAATTACTATAAACTAAACAAAAGAAATCGGTTGACACACACAGGAGAAAAAATGTTAAATTATTTTATCTACAAACTTATTTATACTAGAATATTTGTGATATAGATAAAGATAAGTACAGATATTTATTATATGAGTGCCTTTAAATCTTGATGTTTATTACTATGCTAGTTTGCTATGCTATGCTATGCTAGCTATGCTACTTTTAGTGCAAGGATAAAAAGAAATACGATGATATTATTAACAACATACATTACTTTACTTTTTGAAATAAAAAAAACACATTAATTAACATTCCTTTCATTTATTAAATACTAGCTGTGTGCCCGCGGCTACGCCCGCGTTTCATATATTCTTCACTGCGTTTTAATTTTTCCATAAGGAACCCTAATTATTTTTCCTTGATTTTTTTTTTCGGTACTAAGATATATAGTAAAACTATTTCTCACAAATTCAATTACCTGCTAGTGAAACTCTGCGTTGAATCGGATTTTATTTTACGAAATTACGATTAAAATCCAATTCAACGCAGATTTCAAAATAATTATTGTCGAAAACCAAAAGTGCCCCAAGGTACGTGGAGTAACTTCAGCTATCTTACAAAAAAGTCACATCAAAATAGGTCCAGCTGTTCCAGAGATTACCCGGAACAAAGAGACAGACAAGACAAAAAAAATGTATTTTTGGTATAGCTATCATGTATACCGTTCATATATATTTAGTAAAAATAAAATTATTTTGAGATTGCAAACAGACAATTCAATTCAATTTATTATTACTATAGACAAGTCAATTATATAAAGTTTTTTTTTTATATTTAAGTGACAAAAATAAACGCTAGTATTAAAAAAACAACCATATGAATAAAAAAGATTAAACAACTAAGGAAAATGTTTTACGTCAAAATGAAAATAAGATAATACTTCATACATTTCCTTATAGTCACGTGGGAAATAAATTCGCAGACATTACGTCGAGTTATTAAAAGGAAAGTCACATCTACGTGTTAGAATAATCTGTATTCCCTCGGTATGTGAATAATCTGGACGCGTTTATTGTTGCTGTAACTACCAACCCTTTATAAACCTTTTAGCGTTTTATTACTGCGTATTATTTTAATTTGTAGCTTGGCTGTTGGCAAGTCGAGCTTCTGGCCGACTCTCAATTATTAAGTTAAGTCTACGTATATTTTTATAATAATAAAAAAAATGTTATACAGTACACTTGTCAGAAGTGAAGTTCATTTGGGGATCTTTACTCTAAATCTGTAAGACAGGTAAGGGATAAATATCTAAGACTGAGAAAGAGGTAAAAATACGTATCCCTACTTTCTAAAATGCAATAATGCGTATGCTTCCTTAAGAATTAATATACAAATACAGAGAAGAGAAAATATAATAAATTATTCTGTAGTCATAAAGTATAGTTTATTTTAGTTTTTCTTTCGTACGTACTTCTATCCGTCGCTTAATATTGAAAATCGTTACAATAATACTTCTGATTGTCATTTTACTATTCTCGCGGTTCTCTATCTTAGACGAACTTTTCTATCGAAAGGAACGTCTAGATAATCTATAATTGGTAAGCGTAACAGATGCCGTTATTATTAAATGTTTGTATGGGCGTATTTCGGCGAAAACTCAACCTTATTTACTTCAACCAATTTCAACTTTTACACAGTTTTCCAAGCTATTATTTAAATCACTGGGTCTTTGTCTTAATAAATAAATACATACATAGTACCACACCTTTCTCCCATGGTGGTGGGCAGAGACTACGTCCTTCCACTTGCTATGATCTTGACACACCTCTTTCACTTCCTCTACTTTCATGAGCGCTTTAATACATGCTCGTCGGCCTTTATTTGAGACGTACTTGATTTGGTCGAGATACGTTTGCTTAGGTCGACCCTTAACGACGTGCCCAGTTACCCTCGCCTTGCAAATTCGTTTTGTCAATCTTCTATCGTCCATCCTCTCTACGTGGCCGAGGCAACTGAGCATTCCTTTTTTTTTAAATTTTTATTTGACCACAAACTCACCTGATATTCAGTGACGATTTGGTCTAGGATAGTAAACACTAAACCCACTGGTACTTGGTTCTCAAGTGATGCTGCCGAAACACACCTATTAGTGTTTGGTAACAGGTTTTCTAACTTGAGGGTGGTAGCTACCCAGGTGGGTATTATTTTAAAATGCCCTACCACCATGCTTTGGTTTCCTCACGATGGCTTCCTTCACCGATATCTCAGGCTGATTTTAGAGTTAGATTTGAACCCGCGTCCATTGACGCAAAATCTGACCGCACTACCAACTAAGCCATCAATCATCACTTCGCTTTAAAAATAAATTGCCTAATAAATATTGTATGTTAACAATGATCTTTATGTTAGTAATGGACAGTAATGATTATATTAGAAGGAGTTTGAAAGTGTCACCAATGGTAGAATGTTGATATAGATATGTTATGAGAAGAGGCGAAACGAATGTGACAAAATAGTGATATCTTTGAAGGCTGATGAGAAAGAAAGGATTGCCTAAGAAACGATGGTTGGAGTTTACACAATGCTATGAAAGAAAAAGGGGAGAATGAAGACAAGATGGCTGATAGAGATGTACATATAAAGAAATACTGCGTCTACCGAAAATAATTAAATATTAGGACTACTCCTAATGATAAGATTAATAATTTTCATAAGCGCTACATATTTAATAACTAATAACTAGTTATTAATTTATAATATATTTTCTTATTAGTTTCATAGCAATACTTAATAAGGTAAAACTCATAATCTTATAATTACTAGCTTGTCGTGCCGCGACGTTGTAATCGTACTGGGTCAATGCAAAATTAATTTCCTTCTTACGTAGTTATATTGAACAGAATTATTATACAAAAATAAAGACTTCATTAATAAATTTTATGATTATTATTCCTTAATTATTTTTTTTAATTATACTATATATTACAAAAGACAAGCAGGTATTTGGTTTGACCCAAAATTTTGCATGAAAATACAGTTACATTTTATAATAAAATCCGTATAGTACAAATTAATATTGAGTATATGTAACTTATGTCACTAACTTTATCTTGTAATGTATATTTGATTTTTTACAATAATAATTATAGTATAACTCAAAACAAACACGTTCGACTATAAATATCAACGGCTACATCTACTTCTTAAATTGCATTAAACTGATTGAATGTATACAAACCACCTAAGATATTTTTTTATTGGCCATATATTATGTCGATTCAGTCTAGTACTACGACTGAATATGCCTGAAATAATTATAATATCAGAAACAAGTTTTAAATAAATATAACTCAAAGCAGAATCGATCTACTTCAAATAAATAATACAACGAATAGTATAACTCTCTTGAAATATTCATTTATAACTATGACAGTAACAAAGTTATTCTAGTTCAGCTTTGTGTTGAGGCATAGTAAAGGATGACATTTTTAGCAACGCGTTGTCCGAATGGCAGCGTTAACGAGAATTCTTGAAGAGTTTGCGAAAATGTAGTTGTTAACGAAACTGATTCTTTTGACATCTGCTCTTGGAATTTATTTATTTACCTGAGAAATTCAAAGACAATAACAATTGGATTAAACTTATATTAACTCGTTCTTTTACTTATTCTAAGTCGTAAATTCAAATCCATTCAATTTCTTATGTACATGTTATGGTTATGTATGTAATTATTTGTTTTTTGTGTGAAATAATTAAGACCAGTGAATCAATATTAGGGATACTTATTACCTTTCAAAGCATTGTATTTTTGCTAGTCAGTGCGTAAATAAAAGAAATTAGAAAAGTAAATACGAAATGCCTAAAAGGTAGTTATAAGCACCTCATTAATTGCTTTGATATAATCAAATTTAAGTCATGTTTTTACCTTGATTTAAGTAGTATTCAACAATTTGTCAAAAAGCAATAAAATCTGATATGCATATCTTACACTATTAAGCGAGCAATTCTTGTATATATATATATATATATATATATATATATATATATATGTGTGTGTGTGTGTGTGTGTGTAATTTGGTTCTCGGGATCTGAATCAGGAATGAAACTTTGCATATAATTAAAGCTTTATTTTACAAGATTATCTGGATTCATATTTTTTTTGAAAATTGCAGTTACACATTTAACAGTTTTGTTTTGATTTAATTACATAATAACAGAGGGCAGTGACCTACACAGTTATATTTTTGCAAATGGTCGACAGTTGCTAGGCAACAACAGATGTCAATAAATAACAGTATAAAATAATGATACATTACATTTTTAATCATTATTATGCAATATGTATTCTGTGTATGACTTCTATTAACATAAATACATTATAAATTGATTTAAGAAAATTCGTAGTTCCTACATGTGGTACTATAATACATTTTTCACATTTTCTATGACCATTGGACAATTGAATAGTTGTACCAAGAATTGACCACAGAAGTGAATAGAGACAGACACTAACCTATTGGATTTCAGAAATTGCTGGAGATTTTCTTTAAAATATTTTTGGTTGAAACGAGATAAATTTTTACTCCGATTAATTTTTTTTTTCTTTCTAGTGTTAATTTTTAAAATTTTCTTTTTAATTTGCTAAAATTGTAATTCCGTTTAAGTTTTTTTTTTTTAATATTTTAATATTTTTTAAATTTAATTAAAATTTATTTTTCATTTTTGTCATTTTAATTTATTTTTTAAATACTATTTTAAATTTTGTTTTTATTTATTCTCTTTTTTATTTACTTTTTGTATTTTTATTTAATTCAATTTTTCATTTTCATAATCTTTTTTGAACGTTCTGTGATTTACTTTCTCAATTTTATCTTGTTTCATTTTTCTATTTTTATTACATTTTCTTATGTTATATTTATTATTTAATTCTATATAATTGACTAATGCACTTGTGTACGTCATATAATAATATAATTAGAATTAAGAACGATGGTGATATCTGGAAATGACACCCTTCTTTGTGCATGTAATCATATTTGTAATCTCTTTTAGATTGTTTAGTTTCATAAAAAAACATATGAAATAAAAACTAGATCAAGTTTCTTGTCGGCTCTTTTCGAAGACTGGGTTGTTTTCCGAACCGGTGGTAGTATGTTAAGGTTCATAATCGCCTCAAGGCCTAAATTGTATAAATTTATCAAGGCCTAATTGTATAAAATATTTATTAATTTGAATTTGAGTAGACACATAAATGGAAGCGTATTAAAACATGAATAAGTACACTTCCTTAAAACACCGAGCTAAGCTCGGTCTGACCGAGTTACTGTAATTCAAATTAGTGCGGCAGCAAGACATTTACGGATCAAAGATAATTTATTAATGAAGGGTATCGGAGGTGTTATTAATATACTGTAAGTTATTATCATCAAATTTATTAGAATTATTTTACCTAAAATATAGAAACATATACTTTAATATACTAATCAATAAATTGAATTGTCTGTTTTTAATGTCAAAATAACATTTTATTACTAAATACGTATGGTGGTATGGTAAATTCGTATGAATGTATATACGAGACCTGTACCAAAAAACATTTTTTTTAATGTTTCCCTGTTTGACTGTCTGTTTATCCGGTTAATCTCTGAAATGGCTAGAATTTTTTGAAAATAATTAGTATTCTGTGTAAAAAAATTAAAACTCATGAATTGTGAACAAAATCCGGCTTAATGCACACTTTTACTGGCAGGTGTTTGAGTTTGTGAGACATATCTTTGCTTACTGTTAGTGCCAAAATAATTTCAGGAAAGTTATTAGGAATCCGTGTAAAAAAAAAAAACTCATGAAATTGTGAACAAAATACGATTCAGTGGCATTATCATCAAAACATTATTTATTTTCCAATGATTGTTCAAAACCTATATTACGCAGTAAAGTATATGTAGTGTAGTAAAGTAGTAGTAGTAGTAAAGTATATGTATATGTATATGATAGTATAAAAACGCAGGCAGAGCCGCGGGCACATAGCTAGTTTTAAATAAAAATATGATTTCCAGTTTAGTATAAAAAAACTGCACAAAATCTAAGACTCCATTTAAAATGGACCTATACTTACGATATTAATATTGGTAAAACACGACGTAAAATAACATTATGGGAATTCCCTGCACTGTACGAAATATTAAATGTACATGTATATTTAACAGGCTTCCTGATAGTAAGAAACGAAACTCGAAGAAATATTTATGGTTCTTATTTCGTTTGTACCGTATCGGCAGTTTCTTTGTAGTAAAGGTTAATAATTTATTGATCTCTTAAGCCTTGTAGGCTCTTACTGCTTTACTAATTGGTTCCTGTTGAAAGCTTTCTTTTTATCGGGCTGGCATTTCGAGCCCTCGATTGTTCGGAAATAATTAAACGTCGAAACTTCCTAGTAAGTGCCGAGTTATTTTTTATTGAAGGGATTGCTCATTTAATGGTTATTTGAACTGAATATTTAATTGTTAGGACTATTTTCTGAATTTTAATTAGTAAATTAATAATTTGTAAAACATTATTGGAATAAAAACATACAAGTTATGAATAAGATACTTAAACTGTTTGATGCAAATGTTAATTTTCTGCGATTTATTAAATAATGCCATTTGTAAATAGATAATCTTTATTTCGGCAAATGTCTACTAGTGGTATAGCGTATGTTCTAATTACATTTGAATCTTAACCAAAATTTTAACAACGCTGATTGATAAGGTAATTGAAAAATATTGAAAATTTTTACCAAAACCAATATCCATTTTATAACTTTATTATTACAATTATGTCATCTTTTACTTTGTATATTAAGTATGTATTAGAATATTTTCCCTCTTCAGAATATTAATGATCTACAAAATCGTAATTTTTTATATATCAATTTCTGTTATTTCGAATAAGGTTACACTTTAGAATCATTTTCAAGTTTGCTTGAATTAACGATAACATTTCTTCTCAACTTGTAATTTGAAAATAATAAAATACAAAACTCATTAAGTAAAGAAAAACAAATGCCGTGTTAAGATGTCGAAATCTTTACAGCCGGATCGCCCTATATCAACTGAAGGGTAGAAGACCTTGTTCAACTTAGAACTTCCTCTTTGCGGGACATGAAAAACGATTTTACATAGCTTTGGATACAATAACATTCTATATTGTGCGTAACTGAGATCTGGATATCAAACATGAATGTAGATGATATTATTGCAAATGATATCTTTGAATGAAATTTAATGTATTTATTTTCATTTTTTTTATGTCGGTTATTTTTAAAATGTATGTATGTAAATTGAATATACTTAGGTCTTGAAAAGGTGTTTATAGCCGAATTTTTTGTGACGGGTGCCGTCAGCACTCGCCCTCAAACTCACGGTGAAGCTGTAAAGGCCCTTATATCAACAGGTTCTTGAATGGCTACCGTGCACCACAAGACGTAGCGTGGGTAGGCCCCCACAAGATCGACCGACGACCTGATAAAAAGTCGCAGGAATCCGGTGGATGCGGGTGGCAGAAGACCGGTCGTCGTGGAGGGTTTTGGGGGAGACCTATGTCCAGCAGTGGACGTCTTTCGATTGAATGGATGGCTGTAATTAAATCCGTTTATTAGTACTTGTTTATTAGTAATTGTCATTACTTCTATTATTATTAAATTCGGTATGAGAAACATAATTAGAATTAGACCTTAAGAAAGCTCGTTTGAACTTCGAATTACTGTCACTACTACAATAAAAGTGTCATGAGACCTGAAGTTGTAATCTAAAATCTGAAATGCTTGATAAATACGTTCTATTTCTATGAATGTCAAAGTCTTTACGAGTACGTTTTTTAACCTTTGAGCTATATTTAAGTATGCGTATACTAATAATTTATCGTATTTAAATGTGCTACCTAAATTATGATTTTTATTTCAAACTAGCTGTGTGCTTACGGCTGCGACTACGTTTCATATATTGTTCATTGCGTAACATAGATTTCAATTTTTTATACGGAACCCTAATTATTTTTGAGAATTAAAAGTACCCTAAATTACCAAGGAGTAACTTCATTTATCTATCAAAAAAGTCTTATCAAAATTAATCTAGCCTCTCCGGAGATTACCAAATACAAAGAGACCGACAGATAGACAAAATTTTAAAAAAAATATTTTTGGTGTAGGTATCGTATATAGATTAATATCAATTTAGTAAAAAAATAATTTAATATTACAAACATACACTTCAATTTTAATTATTAGTATAGATGATACGACAAGGTAGCGTATCGGCGTAGCGATTGTGCTGCTATCTAGTGTATACAGAGTTCTTAATTCAAAGACGCAAACATTATACGAATGAGCGGATAATTTTAACAATTTATTTCTTGCAAAATTGAATAATTGTATGAAGTGTTTTTTCTCTTAACTTTTTTAAGGGACTTTTGTTTTAAAAGATATGCCAGTCCCATCTTAAGAAATCTAAATATATTCATAAATACTTTAAAATACAACTGCAAAAAGAAATTGAAATAAATTATCAACTAAATTAAAAAAAAACTGCACATCATTCTGGCAGACTCTGATGTTGGATCTGCCAGAATGCTGTGATATGGATATTGTGTTTGTTAATAAGTTTTAGTATTTCGATACTTTTTTATATCCGCCTATATATATTTAAATAAGTTACAATTTGAGATAATTAAGGCATATCAAGGTTATTTATTGTGATTAACTGGTATTTTCAAGTATTTTTTTATAATCACAAAATATAGAATGATGTTGCATTTGTAAATAAAATAATCATGAGGTTGTACGATAAATAACTTCGCCTAAGAGTAGTGGGGACATTCTTTATGAGAACTTCGAAGTGTTTAGTTGCGTCTTAAATAATAATAGTTATAATTGTGTTATGAGGGGTCTTCCTTTGGTAGTTATAATGGCGCAGTTAGTAGTGCGTCCCGATTTCGCGTCAACGGACGCGGGTTCAAATCTAAGTCTAAAATCATCCTAAGCTTTCAGTGAAACAAAACATCGTGACGAAACTATAGCATGATGGCAATTTCTAATAAGGACCGCCTGGGTAGCTACCACCCTCAAGTTTCAAAAACCTGCCGCCAAATACCAATAGGTGCGTTCCGGTAGCATCACTCGAGAACTCGCACCTCTAGGACCACATCGTCACTTAACATCAGTTGAGATTATGGTTCAAGCACTGAGGTTTAAACAATTTAAAAACAGAAATAATTTTGTACAAAATTACGGAAGTGCTTCGAAATTTACTATGGATAATATTATTTTCGAATTCCGGCAACTATCTAAATGTAGCAAATTATTGCCGTAACGTCACTTTGTTGTAAAGTAAAACGATTTCAAAGGAATTATACACTTGCCACTTGTTATTGTATTATGTATTGTACTTTGGACAAAATTTTACTTCCCCGAGGTGGCTTATTTGAAAACTTTCACATACATACGGCTCTGTACAAAGGTAAACAAGTTTAGTTTAGCTCTAATTTCGACACTCTAAGGAGACGTACACGCGAAGTTCTCGCGTCGTTCGTCTAATTAGGATATAACTTGGAGCCATTCGTTTCAATTTAGTTCTTGGGCATTTACCACCAGAGTTTAACCGAAGTTTACCAAATATGAGCGTTATTATTTATTGCCTATTATAGGCGTCGAGTGTGAAGACATGAAATTACTAATTGGCAAAGTTTCATGTTCTTCTGACGATACTTGTTCGACATTTCGAATGACTAGAAACCGCTTATTATGCGAAAAATTAATTAGTAATTTTATTACATAATTCATTCGTTTTTTGCTTAGGCAATATTTATCTTGCTTTTAAAATATTTACTAGACTAGTTGTTACAAGAATTTTCAATTCTTTTTGAACTCATAAATTACTATATTAATTCAGTAACCTATAAAACTAGCAGTAGATACTTGTAGTTCTGTTCGTATATAAAACCCTTATTTTTCATAATTATCGTCACTACGTTAGGTCTACACATTCAACAATTCTTTATGATTTTTTTTGTGTACCTTTGGTTGTCATTTTATAGACTTGATATAATTGTTTCATAAATTACCTGAAGTAAAATATAAATTTATTAAAATTTTGGGAAATTCATCTATGATTAGAAAAAATCCAATCTATTTCTTCACCAAATTTTGTCAAAACCTATTCAGAGATTTAGGTTTCGAACAGTAACAGACGGAGCTAGCTGGGCAACTTCGTCTGTTTTGAATGAGAACTTCAAGTGCCCTATAGTATGTAAATTACTACCATACCGAACTAATTAATAATTTTTGCGTTATTTGAAACTTTTAAAAATCATCGAAATGTGTTCTCTATTTGATTCTGAAGCCCCTTTTTTTTTTTTTTTTTATATACGAGTATGTACAGATTTAGTCTAGTTAGCCTTTTATTATAATTACAGGACACTTTTTAAATCATATATACATATGATCACGCCTTTCTCTTGTGGGGGTAGGCAGAGAGTACGTTCTTCCACTTGCTACGATCTTGACACACCTCTTTCGCTTCCTCTACTCTCATACAAGCTCGGTCGGTCGGTATGGTTGGTTATGGATAGTTTTCATGTATACATGTATACAGTATAACGATGAAGTTTATATTTCAAATTTATAATACACTAGATGTGTGCCCGCGACTCCGCCAGCGTTTCATATGTTCTTTAGGTGTGTAGTGAAAAAGTACATATAACATTTAATTCATACCTAATCTAAAACAAACAAATGAATAAAGAAAAATGAGACTTTTGTTTTTATTAGCAGAAAAACTGTACATGAGAGTAAATCGACAAAAAAATGAGTAAGGGTCGATGGAATCCAGAAATGCCTGTCGATAACTATCTACGAAAAATTCCGCGTCGAATGGTAGTAGTCTAGTATGTTCAATAGTTTTGAGGTCATGGTGCATCAAAGAAACCATATTTTCCTTATATATATATATATATATAATAATGAGCAAAATTCTTGAACTCCAAAAAATATGGTATATAAAAATAAGATTGAAATAAGTTCAGTATTGAAATAAAATTATATGAACCGTATTTTATAAGTTTGAAACAGCTCAGTTAGCAAACTCAGCTACAATTTTCCATTTCATATACGGCAGAAAACAATAACCGAATAACAATTTTCGTTCAAGTAGATATCGAAGATCAAATGCAGAGGAAAATAAAAGCAAAAACTCTTCTGACCTTTCTTATTGAATTAATTTTGTATGGACAATCCCTTTGTCATATAAGTCAATCGTTTGTCCAAGTTTATCCGTTACATTCATTCTCAATCTAATAATAGAATGGCCGAAAGGGTCACGTATTCCAAACAATTGTCTTTATATTTTCCGCAGGTTGTTTAAATACGCGATATATTTTATTGCGATCAACTGAGCATGAAGTACGTACAAAAGTAGACATAAATAAATTTGTGACGGCAATTTATGTTTCATTGGAAGTGTCAACATAAAATTATTATGATCTTTTTTAAGCGTCCTAAAGTTTTAATATTTTTATTTTCTACCTTTTTTTGTAAGACATCAAAATGTTATTTACAAAAGTTACTTATTAAAATATCATATTTTTATGAGTTATTTCGAAATCCTTTTAAAGAGTTTATGATGTACAATTAGTGGTCAAATAATTTGATTATCAAAGTGAGATAGTACCTATTATTATAATAGTGACGATTGAATTGAGTTGGTCAAAGTAAAAAATATAATACTAAAGGTTGTTAGTTGACATTTTAATGTAATCTATATTAATAACGAATTTATAAATAGAAAAAACAATATCTATAAAAATATATGTAAGTACACTCTTCACTCAAACATGTAGAATATGTTTTCATCTTTTTGCAATATAGAAACAAAGTATAATTGCAGTTGATGTTTATTCGATAATATCATCGATAGTACCTAGTAATGGCCGAGTCCGCAAAAGACCTAAAGAACGATGACCTCAGTCTCTACTGAGGTCCATCGAATGACAAGACCAAAAACATGCCTAATGTCCATGTTGTACCGACTCTTAAAAAATTGCTAACTCTACGCTCGCAATTGTTGAAAGCTATATATGCCTGGTACAAACTGTCTAATTAGTTAGATCCAACTCTCTAAAGAGGTTAATTGTCAACTTGATATCGCCCGGGCCTCGTTTGAGAACCTGCGTAGAATCTTTTCGTCCGAAATACTATAGTGTCTGAAGACGAAAGTCTTCGAACAGTGTGTGTTGCCAGTAATGGCGCACGGTACTGAGGCGTAAAACAACTGGGCTATTAAGAAAGTTCAAAGTTACTCAACGGCAATGGAGAGGGTTATGGTCGGAGTTTCACTGCGTGGTCGAATCAAGCATGAGGAGATCCGCGGAAAAATCAAGTAACCGACATTGTCCGAAGAATTGCCAAACTTAAGTGGCAGTGGGCTGGGCACTCAAATAACTACCAAGTGCCGAGAGACGCAGCGTGGATCGGCTGCCTGTAAAGTGGACCGCCGACCTTGTGAAGATCGCGGGAATCCGCTGAATACGGTTGACGCAAGACCGGTCATTGTGAAAATTTTTGGGGAGACATTGGGTCCAGCAGTGGACGGCTTTAGATTGACGTACTAATGATGATGATGATGGAGAAAATAACGATTAACATGTAACAATAGTGTTTTAAAAAAATGCATTATTTGAGTACTTTAAAATGAGTTATAATTTTAAATAATAAAAACTAGGTTTAAATAAAGATTTATTAATATCTGTGTGATTAAAAAGAAATAGCAATTACTATGATAAAATATAGGAATGTCTTTGCTAACCAAGTAATTATATTAAAATCAACTGCTGATTACAAAAAAAAAAGTTTCACAGTTTCAGCAAAGCGAAACGCGATACAAATCGAGGGGGAGCGGTATAAATATTTATTGTACAGGTGGTATAAACCGCTGGAGGATATTGGAGGATAAATTGATTGTTCGGGGTCGGTTTTCCATTTAGATATGGAAATTTTGCTAGATTGTGTACGAAAATCTTCGATTTTTTTCCCTTTTATCCCGCAAATCACGCTAAGAGCCAACCTCTTGTTTTAGACATTTCGCAATCTTCATAACTCAACCAATTATTTTAATAACGTACTTTTTTTTTGCCGTATAACAACAACAATGCAATGTTTGGGATAAACAATTATTATTAATATTGAACTACTTTCAATTATTATTTACAATATTGTTCTTTTTAAGCTATTATAATTTATTGAACTTTTGAACACCGATTATTCTATTTATCAAACTAGCGAGAAATTTATTGGGGAAGTTGAGGCTTAAAAAAAATTTAAGTCTAGAAATTAGAGTAGGTCTACTGAAATATCTAATTAAGTGGTAAACATTTGCTACCATCATATCGGAGCGATTATTTTCATTAAAGCTTTAACTAATTTAAGGATTCAAACCATTTCGTGCAACGCAGATTTTGAAAACGCTACCATGGGGCTGTCCTTGCTTGCAATATTATGTATACAATTTAATAATATTAGTTTTTGCCTGTAGCTTTGTTTGCAATAATATAGGTATCTGTCAATTAATCCAGAAAGGTGATACTTTATATTCTTCTCAGTATTCCTGACATCGAGTTTTCAAAAATTCATGATGACCGGGTGAGTAGTGAGTAGTTAACCCATAAAACGTAACAAACACAGAAACAAATGGACGTCAATAAGCAATACAGTGTTAACCCTTTAAAAATAAAGAAAATAGAGACTTTGTTGTCAAGGTCACACGATAACGTTACTTAAGGCATTAAGTCCGCCTTCGTATATAAATATGCGCAAAAAGTTTTAAATAAAAATAAATAAAATAATAACGTTCATTCAAAATACTTTTGTGTGACAATAATGTAATTCTTCTATTTTCGCAAAAAGGTTAACACGACATCAGTTTCAAGTAAAAGCCAGTTCGTAATGTTGATCGCGCTTGGTTGACACCGTATTGCCTATAAACATATATTTTTAATTGTAATATTAATTTAGGCTTAATGAAGTAAATTACACGAACTACAAGAACTATCTACGTAGGTAGATACATAAGGCAACGCAACTCCAGTTTTTATTGTCTCGAGTTTCAGGGCAATAAGTTCTCCTCAGTCAATTTAACATCAGTTATTTATTACATCTTTACCGTACACTTAAAGTGTGTTTTATTTTTATTCTTTCACGGTGTGTACCTGTAGCTTTGGCCATAATAAATCTTTTCTTTAGAGACTTGTAAGTGTGAAAACTAGAAGCTAATGTACGGGAAATAAAATTGCTCGTGAATTTGAAGGTGTTTTTGAATGAGAGAAAACAATATATTTCAAGTGTTTATTTATTTATTTATTTATTTATTTATTTATTTATTTATTTATTTATTTATTTCTAGGAAACCCAACAGCATACATAATTATATAGAATAACACACATTGTTTAGTAATTAAAGCCAAGACAGGTTTCCACCATTACTTCATAGTGGTATATAATTATAATATTAATACAAGTTAAAGAAAAAAACTATTGTCTGACGCTGGAGCTGTGACGCTTGTATGTGTTGTGTGTGTGAGTGTCGTGTGTTTGAATGTCTAAGCGAGTGATTGAGTGTGGAGACTTGTCTTATGGTATATGACATATGTTAATAATTAATTTATATATTTTCGCGATTTAATTTTATTATTTCGTTTTTAAATGACTGTTTTGTGTGTCGAAATATATCTATGGAATCATATTGTTTATTATATGAACGAGTAATACGACATAGAACCGAATTCTGAGCATAGTTAGTCTTAGCGTGTGGGACGACTAGCAAAGGTGTCTTGCGTGTACAATATGTTGGTACTCGCAGTGAAATTGAACTTAGAAGGTCGGCACAGTCCACGTAACCTGATAATATAGTATGCAAAAACATCATATTATGTTGACGTCGCCGAATTTCTAAAGAATCTAGTTTGAAGTAGCTGCATAAATCGCTGTAGTTTGTGAATTGTTTGAAATCTTTATAGCATAAGAATTTAAGAAATTTTTTTTGAATAGCTTCTATTTTATCAATATACACATTATACTGTGGCGACCATACAACCGACGAATATTCTAAAATACTTCTTACATATGCGTAGTATAACATTTTAATACACTCTATGCTTTTGAATGGCTTACATATACGTTTTAAAAAGCCCAATTGTTTGTATGCCTTGCTGACTATTGTATCTATATGATCATTCATCGTTAGTTTATGGTCTAGTATAACGCCCAAGTCTCTGACCTTAGTAACTTTTTTAATTGGTGTATTATTTATAAGATATTGGAAGTTAATAATTTTAGTTTTACGTAAAAAGGTAATATGTACACATTTATTAGTATTAACAGTTATTTTATTTTTGTTGTAATAATTTTCAAGCGCATTAATATCACTTTGAATGTGTATACAGTCAATATCTGAGTTGACTTTGAAGTAAATCTTTTTGTCGTCAGCAAACATTATAAAGTTAGAGTATCTAAAACAACATCCTATGTCAAAAAGGTAAGCGTTATAAAGTAGTGGGCCCAGTATGGATCCTTGCGGGACTCCAGAAGGTATTTTTATAAAGTCACTGCGAGAGCCTCCTACTGAAACTGCTTGCATCCTATTCGTGATATATGATTGAAACCACCTATATAGGTTAAGTGTTATAAGTAACAATACTTTTTATATTTGTATTTTTTATTATATCTTCTAGCTGTGTGGCCGCAGATCCGTACGCGTTTTATATATTCTTCTCTGCGTAATATAGTTTTTGGAAAATAACGCTTTGATAGTGATGTGCATTGAAATGTGTTTTGTGTTTATATTTTCATGAGTTTTAATTATTTTTGGTCTTCAAATAGTAGTAAAGATTTTATCTTGATTCTTTATCAAAATATAAAAAATATGAAATTATTTTTTTAAAATTATGTTTAAGTTTTCGCTTTTAAATAATAATAATATTATTAAGCCTTTTATTGCTTCTCATTTACATGCGTTTACAATTAGTTAAAAAATATATATTTAATTAATTCAGTATATATATTCATTATATTTTAATAAGTTTTTTTTAATGTAATGTTTGTAATTATTAATTTGTAAAATATAACCAATTGTCTAAAGCAACACCTCTGATGTCATCGACCCATTTTCGCTGTGGTCTTCCTCTTTTTCTTTTTCTACTGGTCCTTTCTATTCTATGCCACAGCTTGATCGTCAACTTTTGCTAGGTGTCCTGCCAATTTCCATAAAATTTCATAGAGTGGACTAGAAAATCAATTTGTTTTGTTTTCTCTCTTATCTTGGTGTAGCGTATTTATCTATTTTTCGTATTCCGAGGGTGGATCTTTCTATAGCTGCTTGACAGATTCTAATTTTTTTTTTTACTGCTTCGTGTATGTCCAGATTTGTGAGCCATATGTTAAACAGGGAAGGATGCTACTGTCCATTACTTTCTTTTTCACTGGAAGCAGCATGTCTCCTTCCATTATTTCTCTGTCAGCCCAGTATTTTTGCCCTGAAATATTTATTCTTCTTGTTATGTCTTCTAAGTTATTGCTATATATATATATAAAGTTTCACATATATATTTATAGTGGGTATATTTACAAAGAATATTAATATATATATATATATATATATATATATATAGGTATCTACATACTCGAGATTTTTATTTCCTATCTTGAATGGCGGTTTTGTAACATTGGTCATCAGTTTAGTTTTTTTTAAGTTCGTTTCTAATCCCACTCGTAAACTTTCAGATTGTAAATTTTGCATAATCAATTCTAATCGCGAGCTTGATTGAGAGAATAATATTATATCGTCAGCAAAGCTTAAGTGATTTAAGTATTTGTTGTTTATAGTTATGCAAAGGTTCTTTCAGTCAGGTTTTTTAAATATTGTAGTACGGCAATAAAAAGTTTTGAGGACATGGATCACCTTGCTTTACGCCTATTCTAATTTTTTTTCCCGACAGCTTGTTTCCAGACTAACTCTAATAGTACTTCTCTCGTAAATGTTTTTATTATGTTACAATAGGTTTCATCAATATTATTCGCTTTGAGTGCTTCCCATATTGAAATGTGTGAAATTGAATCAAACGATTTTTGATGATCAATAAAGGCTAAGTATAGAGGCGTCTGGTATTCTTTATATTTCCCTATTATTCACCCCAATGTTTGAATATGGTCAACAGTTGAAAATTCTATTTCGGAATTCTGATTACTCTATTGGCTGATTTTTATCGATTTTCTCAGCTACTCGACTTAAGATATATTGTAAGAATAATTTTTGGAGCCTAGGTAGTAGACTGATGGGCCCATAGTTGCTTACTACAAATTACACATGATATATTTTTATTATATGTTCATATTATACAATAAAAGACAATAAGTACTAAAAATTGCACTAAATGCAATCCTTTAACGGTGGCTTTTTCCCTGTTATTTTGTTTTGATAATTTACCTATTTAATCTATATAAATAATTCGGTTAAGGGGTACATTAGACTCGATTGAAACCTTACCTGAATAATAAAACATAAAAAAAATAATAATTTCGAGTCGATAACATATATCCGCAACATTCGGATTGTTGAGTATTTTGTTAAATTCTAATGGTGCAAATGGCAGTCGTCATATTAGCTTGAGTTCGTTAAGGCCGATTCACACGCATCAGTGCCGATTCACACGTATAAGTGAAATTACAGTTCCTATCTACTTACATTTTGTAAAAGATTGTGTATTATGAGCTACATTTCACCTGAGCGAAGCCGGGTTCTCTTCTAGTATTTACATAATTTATGATATATTTTGATGCAATATATGTCCCAATAGATTTTCATTCGTTTCAAATATGTGCATATATATAAAATGTCAGTTAAATTGCAATGTACGAACTGCCAGTATGGAGTATACAGATTATATTATAACAACACATTACACGAATAAAAGAGTACAATAAATGTTTACAACATAAACGTTTGCTTAATTTTATTTTAACATCAGCAAGGAACATATTATACTATGTTTAGTTACAACATAAACCTTTACTCGAATCAGGTAGAGATTTTAAGGGAACTATGATACTATTAATCCCGAGGGTAAATCTAGTTAACGATGACCCACTTTATCTATATTTCTTGGGGCCACAAGATCCCTACCCGATTAAAGTGCCACAGATATTAGACGTAGAGTATATTGGTTTTTCTCATACAAACTTCCGAAGTATAAATCTTTTGATTCAAAGCTAATAAACTTTTAAATCACCTTAGTTAACATCAGAACTATTTGTATAAACCTATACTAACAAATAAAATTATAGTGTATATTATTTTTTTTTGTACTAAATAGATGTGATACGATACGATACCTATAGACCAAAAATACATTTTTTTAAATGTTTCTCTGTCGGTCTGTTTGTTCCGGGTAATCACCGGAACGACTGAACAGATTTTGAAGGAACTTTTTTGATAGATAGCCGAAGTTACTCCGGCTAACATAGGCTACTTTTGTTTTTTCTAAATAATTATGGTTCCGATTAAAAAATTTAAAACTCATGATTTGTACACGAAATAGGAATCAATGGACGGTTCCATCAAAACATTATTTTGTAATAATTATTTAAAAACCATATTACGCAATGCAGAAAATAGAAAACGTGGGTGGAGCCGCGGACACACAGCTAGTACATAATAAATTACAAAATATAGAGTAAAACAAATATAAATAATAATATTATAATGGAGTAAACCATTTCGTCAACGTCACATATAAACAACATAATGAATCAATCTTCAGTCGTAACCTATGGACTCGCCCGTGAACAAAACTTTCCTCTGAATCCTTCCTGAGTAGACCGCTCTATATCAAAAATTTACAGACCACTTTTTTCTTACTTTCGAAGGTCTTTCAACATCGATTACGAACGTCAACTGTAAAAGTAAGGTAAGGTAACTTACATTAATATTCATTAAAAAAAAGCGTATAAACTGTCACGTATGACTGAGTACTTTATTAAAAAGTTGTAAATTATTTGATTGTTGTATTAATTACGGTGTAACTATAGGTAAAATAGCGTCTTGATAAGGGCATGGAGCTGTCTCAATACTCTTTATATATATACAGTCTTCTGTATTGATTATGTCTTAATTGAAGTTTTTATTGTAGCTATTAGTACTCCTTCGTATTAAATAAATAATAAGTAGCGACCTGCTCCGGGCTTCTTACATGTGAATATATGACAAATTAACAAAAAAATCCTTAATTAACTACATATTTAGTCAATTATAGTTTGTCTTTTAGTAAAAAACCGTATAAAACTCGTTCAGTAGACTATCGTGTTCAGAAAGAGATACAGACGCTGGAGGGGACTTTGTTTTGGAATATGTAGAGAGTTTGTTTATAAACGGTATTTGGTTAGTGCTTTAAAAGATACAGTTGATAATTCTAATTACGTACTTTTTTGATAATCATATACCATTTTGACAATTTTCGCTACGAGTACGAAATTTAAAATTAGACAGGAGAAAACTTCTTCTTAATTATTTTTATTGTTAACACCAAATCTTGAAGGTAGCTACTTATGTATTATCGTAATCGTAGAAGGGTTACGATTCTAACAAATGAAAGTGCCAAGTAGGCGAGATCACCGCAAGTTGTAAGAAAGCGTATCTATTTTAATTACAAATAGACCACCTGGTAGAGTGGTAGACGTAGTTTGTAAGATCTTTTATAAAGTAATTTCTCAATTAACTTATTCTATTAAAAAACAAAAGATATTTCCATAGGCTTAAAGAGCTCGACTACACCCAAAAATTTAACTAGACTGGTACTGAACAAGCGAAGAATAATCTTTGCCTATTTAAATATAGATAATTAATTAGCCTTCCTCTATAAGAGCAAAGTGCTCGAGGAATAAGGACAGCTCACTATTATTTTATTTAATAACATTAAAATGTAGTAAAAACAAACTTTGATAAAATATTTTCTACATTCTCGACGAACGGCTTGCAGCGCCACTTGTCACTCTATTGCACGTGTTAGTGAAGCACTGCGTCTGCAATCTGACCTATCGATATTGTATATCTATATTTATCGATTTTTGATTTCATTTATTAGAATCTAATACAATTAACGATTAAAACAAAAGGTATTTTATAGATATCTTTGGACATACTGATTATCGATAAATTCCGGAATTGAATATATTTGTAATTTACCTATATATTGTAGTACTTGTAAATGTGCTAAATTTCATTATAATTATTACTGAAATTGTATCGTAAGACAAATAAAGACTACAATAATTACTAGGGAATACTGTTACATTAAATATTTTATATATTAAGTATCTATTAATCGGGTTTTTTGAGCTTAATTGTGAACCTTAAACTGTATAATATAAAAATAATAAAACGACCTGTTAAAAATAAAATTTTAATAAATTTTTATCCAATTTCGATTTCGACGTTTATTTTCACAGAATTTAACTAAAATAGTTACCATAAAAGCTAAAATATCAATAAATTTGTTTTCAAATTATTTTTATTATATAATGTGTATTTAATATTAAAAAAAAAGTGGAAGTTATTCGCGTTTGAATGTATATCACTGGATTACTCAACCGAATTGAATGCATTTTTTTAAATTAACGCACTGTAGAAAGTTTCTCCGTTAACTACGAATTAGATTTTTCCAAATGGTTTTCGAAGTAGTGTTATAATAATTCATTTAAGTAATAACGTTATTTTATGATAGTAATCAGCGCTTGTCATTGAGGCTTGCCTCGGGCTTAACATATTTAATAAGTACTTACCTACATAGATTAATCAACATTAAAAACGTTCCGGTATTTATTATGGATTTAAAAAAATCGTCACAAATTATTATTTCTCATTAGTAACAATATAATGCCATAAACATTTACCATCAACACCTGAGTACATTTAAAAATCGATTAACGTTTGATATATAGACAAGTAAGTCACAACACTAGTATACTCCCAGAACGGTAATACAACTGTGTCCAATTCGTTATCGGATCCGACTTGGATTTGTCGACGTCTAGTGTGAGTACAGGTCGGTAAATTTTCGACTCAAGAAAGCCATACAATAGATATTGCATGTGATTTCTTGCTCAAGCAAATATATGTTTTAGAACTTCTCCACCACCTTGTGGTAAAAATAATATGTATTTTTGTATAAAGAGTTCCATCTGGTTGCGAGCTGACTGGTAAAAATTGCAAGATTAATAATTAAGAACAATATTATTTGAGTTTTTTATAGAATAAATGAACAGCAAAATACGTGTAATGTGCAATTATGTAAATAAAATGTAAGAGTAAAGGAAAATAAAAAAAAAAAAACAATTAACATTATCATGGAAAGCGCAGTAGGCACATGTCTCTTTGGCTGTATGGTATATCAGAGTTAATAACTACTTAAACCGTTCGGATGTGATTTACAATGCACTTGTACACGTTGTGCACTGCATTTCTTGATAAAGATTTGTTTAAATAAAAAATAGTTTATCTATTCTCTGTTTGTCTGTCTTATTTGGATTACGCAAGAAACGATAAAGCTTATAATACGTGAGGACGTTATGGGGACAATATTGGTATATATATACTAATATTATCAAGAGAAAAGTTTTGTTTGTTTGTAATCAATAAACTCTGAAACTACTATATCGATTTTAATATTTTTCTCACCATTAGAAACCTATATTATCAATGAGTAATGAATGAACCATATTTTATATTAAACTAACTGTTTGCCGCCGGCATCGCCCAAGTTTCGTATAAATTTTCACTGCGTAATATAGTTTTAAGTTTTTTTTATATGAAACCCTTATTATTTTCAAAAAACAAACATACCCTAAGTTACATCAGTTATCTACCCAAAAACAACAAAGTCCAGTCAAAATCGGTCCAGCTGTTCTGTTCGTTACCCGTAAGAAACAAACAGACAGACAAACATTTTAAATATTGTATTTTTAGTATAGGTTGGGATGATGGCGCAGCGGGTAGTGTGACCAGATTCCGCGTCAATCGATCCCACCTATCCAACTCTAAAACCGGCCTGAGCTTTCGGTGAAGGAAAACATTGTGAGGAAACCATAGCATGGTGGCAGGGTATGTTCTAAAGATTCCCGCCTGGGTAGCTTCCACCCTCAAGTTTAAAACCTGACGCCAAATACCAATTTTTTTTTTTTTTTTTTTTTGACGGGAAGAAATGCATTTACGCACTACCCTTACCTATTGTATTAGTGAGACCGAAGTGTTTACCATCCTGCACCACATCGTCACTTAACATCAGGTGAGATTATGATCAAAGTACTAAACCATACAGTATTAAAAAAAGGTATAGTATATACTCGTATATTTCGTATCTATATAGAAAAAAAAAATACAGACACATCAATTGTATTAGATAATAGCTGTGTGACCGCGGCTGCGTATATTCTTCACTTCATTTCATTTTTTTTTATAAGGAACCCTAATTTTTTTTTAAACTAAGATAAAGTAAAAATATTTCTCATAAATTCAAATACTAGCCTCTAAAACTGAGCATTGAATAGGATTTAATTCAATTTTTTATGTGTTTTAATTTGTTTACGCAAAACCATAATTATTTATGAACATTAAAAGTTACCTGGAGTAATTTCAGCTATTTACCAAAAAAAGTAACGTCAAAATCCAGTCCAGCCGTTCCGGAGATTATCCAGAAAATTAGAAAATTTTAAAAATTGCATTTTCGGCATATGTTTCGTGTATGAATTCATATCTGTTTAGTAAAAAAAAAATTGAAATTACAAACAGACACTTCAATTTTATTTATTTAATAGTATAGATTTCTCGAATGAGACAGGCTGCTAGCTGTTTTATAAGAACAGAGCCATACTGTACTGTACATTATTAATAAATTCGGGAGAAAACATTGCACGACACGGTATTCACGGTAAATTTATGAAATGTAAAAAAATACGATAACGTCTAAAGAATTGCGAATAATTAAATAAGTTACAATAGAAAATTACTTTATACTTCTAAATTTATATAACAGGAAGTACTAATAAGATATTTTATAAGAAGGTTTTAATCTTTATGTAAATAGAAAATACTTATTTCAATTGCATAACTACTTTCAATGTATAAAAATTAATGTTGGGGGATATAATAAATGATGATAAGAACGTTTTTATAACATTTACTTTTTATGTTGTCTGCTAATACTTGAATTTTTTTTCTCTCTGACAGCTTGTCTATTATATTAATTTAGAAATTTTTAAATCAATCAACTTTAATAGCTTCCTACAGTACTCGAACATTATGACTTAAAACCCCATATTTCTAAAATGTTTTTTTTATTAAATACCTGTGTACAATAAATCACTTTAAATATAAATAAAAAAATAACAACAAAAAAGTAAAGAAATTAAATAATCTAGTTAGGGTCTACCCACGTGGCATTGTCTTCCGTTACGGGGTAGCCATTCGAGAACCGTTTGGCCTATCGGGTATCGGTTCCACTAGCAATATGCCCAGCTCCCTGGCACTTTATTTGATCGTTCTTCGGGCAGTTTCAGATACTATGGTTCTTCTGCGGATCTCCTCATTTCTGATTAGATCACGGAGTGAAACTCGGAACATAGCCTTCTCCATTACATAGTAATAATTAAATCTATTTTTTAAATATTGTATACTCATTCCAGTTTTATTAATGTAAACAAATCACTAATCAGCGATCACTATTTACATAAAAAGTGCTAATTCCTTGAAAATTATTGACGAATAATCATTATATTATGATTCGTAGCTGCCAAATACAAATAACCGATTTCATTAGCAAACAACGCGGAACATTAATCTCAGCACTATATGGTTATTATAACGATTTAATATTAGCTCGGTTATTGCTTTCATGTATGAGTTTAAATAAACAGAATAATTCGGATGTCCTGTAAAAACTGATGTGAGTATCGTTTTTTGCTTTAATATAATCGATTACATAGATTGTTACTAGTTAATGAATGTCATTTATGAGCTTGTTTACGGCAAAAAATAATCAAATTTAACTTCAAAACGGACTCTTTGATTAGGGCGATTTTCAGAAACTATTGCCCGGCATCGCCCCAAGACGTACTCCTATCCTCAACAGGGGAAGCTATCTCCGCTATCATCGCGATATCATATGCAAAACAATATATCTAGACTAATAAATAAAATTGAAGTGTTTGTTTGCAATGTCAAAATATTTTTTTAAACTAAATAGATATAAATGTATGTCGACACCTATACAAAAAAAAACGGTTTTTCTGTCTGTTTGTCTGTTTGTTCCGGGTACACTTCGGAATGGCTGGAACGATTTTGAGGGGACTTTTTTTGGTAGACAGCTGAAGTTACTCCGGGTAACTTAGGGTACTTTTAATTTTCGAAAATAATTAGGGTTCCGCTTAAAAAACTCATAAAATTTTGAACCGATTCAATGGTCAGTTTTTTGGGCAAGTGCTTCAATTTATGAGAGATCGTTTTACTTTATGTGAGTAGCAACAAAATATAAGAAAATAGTTAGGGTATTAAAAAAAATTAAAATCAGTGAAGAACATATGCAACGCGGGCACATAGCTAGTATCACGTAAAGAGACAGTACACAAAAGGTATATGTAGGCCCTATATTGGATCTGGGACTACATCTGTCTTGTTAAAATTTTTATAACTTTTGATTTCAATGAAGATATCGTGATATATTAAGTTTTGATAAGGTCCAAGAAGTAACCCTAAAAAACTATTGAATTCTATCTAGCAGTTTTTGCGTGCTGCGCATACAACGATATTCCTTTATCAATTTATTTATATACAGTAATTAACAGGACATACAAGCGGCGTTTATTCCATACAAATGTAATCCCCTGTTTCCTCGCTGTATTATGGTAAATACCAAATAATATGTATCCACCACCACCATGCAGGTACATTTTAATTTTTTCCATAAATTAGTTATTGTAGAAACTACGAACCTTGCAAAATGAAAAAAATGCTCAATTTTTATCGTCATCTCAGACGTTCTTTAAACAAATTTGATAAATCAAAGCAAAAAGTAAAGACATAGCCAAAGTCTTTCCTATTCTATGTTTGAAAAAACATTAAAAATCGGTTCAGTTTTGGAGGAGGAACCAGGGTACTACGAACTCATGTTTTCGTCTAATTTGGATGGGTAAATCAGCTAGAGCTGCAGTTTTCCCTTTCGTGTGTTATAACTCTTTCTTTGGAGAGCAACGTGTTAGCAATAGATTTCTAAAACACCTACTTTTCAAATTTGCTGCCGATCGCATATCCTCTTAACATTAATATATTTGTAAGTCAGTAATAGTCTAAGCCGAGGTTTGTACCAGTTTGGTGACCTTGTGCTTGTTACCATACTTTGGCTGAGTGCCCTAAGGGCCTACCACAAAACCCAGGAAAAGAATTGAAGACTCTTGAGCTCAACAGAGTTAGAACGATAAAAACCTCTTGCCTTAAAGTGTATATTGTTAACATACATTCCTATATCACGAAATACAAACACACTCTAATGAATATTTATAACATAATTATTTTGATTATCCCTCGAATAAGCTTTATTATTTTTACTTAATTGAACTATCTGTAGTAAGGATGTGGTATATTGTAGTATTATATTTATAATTAAAGATTACATAAAATCTTCTAAAAACGATCATATTCGTAACATGTAATCTTTGTTAATTGTCGCTATTGTTTTTACGAAAGATGTTTATTTTGTTAACTATATTCAGTGTCCTTAGCAACAAAGTCTAAAATAATTTGTCTATTTTAATTGACAACATCTTCCACTAAAATTTCTTTAACTGACACAGAACAAACATTATGATATTTGGAATACACTAGAAATTGATCTAAACAGGAATAATAGTTCCCCCTTTTAAAAAGTGTCGTGAAAAATTAAATTAGAAAAATCGGTGTAAAGAGAATTACTCAGAAAATAGAAACAATATTTTTTTAGACACGGTATAGGCTAAGTGCTTTGACCACAATGTCATCTGATGTTACGTGACCTGGTCCAGGATGGTAAACACACTAAGCCTAGAGGTACTGGTTCTCAAGTGATGCTGCCGGAACACACCTATTGGTATTTGGTGACATGTTTTCAAATTTGAGGGTCATACCTACCCCAGGCTAGCATTATTATAAAACGCTTTACCACCATGCTATGGTTTCCTCGCGATGTTTTCTTTCACCAAAAGCTCAGGCTGTTTTTAGAGTTGGATAGGTGAGCTCGAACCCGCATCCATTGACGCGGAATCCGGCCGCACTATCCACTGCGCCATCATCGCTTCAAAAGCGTCAGTCGCGTCTCCCCTTATGACATCGTCGCAAACTATAACTTACGGAATAGCTAACTTCTTTGCCATCAACTAACTGCGGAAAACGTAGTTAAACCTGTTTACAGTTTTCTCATTTTGTTTTTATTTTTGGTTTTTATTGAAACTTACGCGTTCTTGTAACATTGATATTAAATTTATTATTACACGGTTTTTATGTTTTAAAAAGGATTTAGGTTATTAAGTTATATAGATTGAACAGTATTAATATGATATAAAAGCGCTGTCATGTGCGGATGAGTTTAAAAAAGGAACTAAATGCTTGTTGTGAAGCATTCAAACTGAAAACTAGTCAGTTTTCACTTTATGGAATTCTATTATCGGGCCAGGTAACGTGAATCGTATATAAATAGATATTAATTTGATTTCTAGTTATTAACACAATAAAACTACGAGCTCAATGAACAATTAAGATAACTTCTCACATATATAATATATTCTTTATTGATTTTTATGGTCAATGTTAGTTGTTATCGAATTTTTGCGGCAAAAATTGTCTGTTATTGTTTTTACAAGTAAACACTTAAAGTGGGAATACACTTTTAACTAATCACGTTAACCGATGCAACGTAACGCATATTGAGTCGCATTGGGAGTTAATAGTGTACTTCTGCAATAGAAAATAGTATAATTTGATTCAGTTCAACACGAGTCACTTTGCGTCGTATGGTGTGGTGGTTAAAAGTGTGTTATCGCCTTAAAGGTCGTCACAAAAGTCACAATCTACTAACAGCGGAGACTAATGGACTTAACTGTTTTATCTTTGCCAATTGAAATATATACTATGTTTTAAAAACAATGTAACAATAATTAAACTGAATTGGATAAATTACTCTTGTATTCTGGATAGTGTAATAATATTAATTAGTCTGTAAATGCTATAAAGGTATAAGGCGTCTTCGAAACTAATAAAGGGCAGACGATTTTAATCACCATGTTAACTATAGTCGTATTGGTGATTAAGAACAGCGAGAAATCGACCACCCTTAATATTTCTACTTACGTTCCCTTAACATTTGAAAAACTTTTATGACGGTATTTTAGACTAGACTTGAATCTACTAGTCTAGAATCTATAGCTATAGAAATTTTCTTCTGTTGATTTCAGACATTTGAATATCGCAACTATCACGTTAAGGGCAAATATTACATTTACATTTTAAAGCTATCGAGAGACGAATTTAGTCATGCCAACCTGGAAATAGCACATTTAAAGCCTCCTATTTAAAATCAATCAGCCGAAATGAGTATTTTCATTATCTGGTGATCTCCATCTTATGAGGTTTATTATTAAACTAGCTGTGTGCTCGCGGCTGCGCCCGCGTATCGTATAATTTTTTATTGGGTAATACCAATACTTTTTTTTATGAGGAACCCTAATTATTTTCCGAAATATTAATTGCTACTAACTTTAAACAAAGATATTTCTCATAAATTCAAGCACTGGCCCGTAAAACTGTGCATACCATCGGATTTTATTCAAATTTTTCAATTTTGTTACATGGAACCTTAATTATTTTCGAAAACTAAAAGCACCTTAAGTTACGTAGAATAACTTCAGCTATCTATCAAAAAAAGTCCCCTCAAAATCGGTACAGCTGTTCAGGAGATTAACCGGAACAAACAGATAGACAAAAATTTTAATTTTGGTGTAGATATCGAATATACATTTATATCTATTTAGTAAAAAAAAATTTTGGCATTACGAACAGACATTTCAATTTCATTTATTACTATTATTTTTTTTTATCCAAAATCATAGAGAGAACATTACAACCTATGGAGTATGGAACAGAAATTAAATGGAGTAGCTAAAAATAATAATGTCGAGAACGGAAGCGGTATGAAAGCGTCGCCCCTTATGCTATTGTTCGGAACTGTGAGTTACGCGAAGTAACTTTTGTAACTAGCAACCGACTGCGGGAAATGGGGGGAAACTGAACGTAACAGTTGATGTTGATAGTTGGGCCCTTTACCGTTTTCTGATAACAAGTTTTTAGTTTCTATAAAAAAATATCTTCAAGAACAGTCTTATGTAGAAATGTATTTTTATATTGTACTAGCCGGTGCCCGTGGCTCCGCCCGCGTTTCATATGTTCTTTAGGTGTGAGTTAAAAAGTACATAAAACATTTCATTTATGAGTAAGATCACGTCAATTGGACACCCCATTTTCCACTTGGTCATAAAAATTAAATCCGTGTATTTTTTTATAACTAGTTACCATGATAAATTGATCCCACAGACGATTATTCTCGATTTTAAGATAAAAAAATTAATGCAATTTTTAGGTACTTTTAATTAAAAAAATGAATTTTAAATCAACTGTTAAAGTTAAATTAATAAAACTTTGAGGATTAATTTTTCGAATGTTTATATTTTAAAAAATATTAATAACTGAAAACTATTATCATATTATTAAATAACTTTTAAGTTAACAAATTCATTAATTTTCATTGATTTCTTGGTAAAAAAAATTAAGTATTTTTTATCGGTTACAAGCGTGTTTATTTAAATTTAAGATTCCAGAAGAAAATGTCACTGCTCGCTATTAGTTTAAACAATATGAATTTATTTATCACAGCGCGCCGTGCGCCAGGCGCTGTCAGAATACCGCACGGTCGAGCGTCAGCTACGTTACAGCTTCGGTTAATTATTATTACAAATGTCAATTAAAAATATAATTTTCAAAGATTTTTTTTATTATTTTGATCAAAATTATGACGAATACATAAATAAATTCTCTTTTGTTAATCAAAAATAGGGAAAAACATCATTTTGGGGATCAATCTATCATGGTAACTACTTATAAAAATTACGTGGATTTAATTTTTATGATCAAGCGGAAAATGGGGGATCCACTTGACGTGATCTTACTCTCATGCCTAACCTAACAAACAAAACAAATGAATAAAGAAACATGAGCGTCTTTTGTTTTTATTGGCGGTAAAAAAATGTACATAAAAGTAAATCAAAACGGAAAAACTGTACATAAGAAGTAAATCGAAAAAAAAAACGAGAAATGGTCGATGGAATCCAAAAATGCCTGTAACTATCTATGAAAAATTCCGCGTCGAATGGTAGTAGTCCCATCTCGATATGTTCAGTAGTTTTGAGGTGATAGTACGTCAAAGGACCCCTATTTTCCTTTTATATATAGAAGAAAAAGATAGAAGATAAGCTTACACAGAATTACTGGTGCTCGGCGAGAGGTTTTCAAACAAAAATGGTAGCTATCTAGGCGGGTATTGTTAGAAACTGCCCTATTACTGCCTAGGTTTCTAAACGATGTTTTCCTTGACCGAATCCCCATTCTTATAACAAGTTTGAATAGGTGGGTTTTAAATTTAAAATATTTTACATTTACACCCGATCTCTACATAATTACTGACTAATAATCTTACCGATTTTGGTCTTTACCGGTGCTGTCTAAAACAAAAATGATAAAGACAAGAAGATGGTTAAGGAGGATTTAATTTAACATACAAACAATTTCGTAAAGTAAATAATTAATTAAACTATAAATATTTGATTAAATCATTTAATACTATCACCTCGATATTTATCCAATTTAAGGAAATTATCCACAAAATGGACGTACTAACGATAAAGCCGAGCTCAGGGAACCCTAATTCGAACAAGGGATTATTAAAGCGGGATTAAGATGAATTATGTCATCGTGCCGTACCAATTTCACTAAACAAAGTACTCTAGTTAGATTTGATAATACAGTAAAATCATTTTTATTAATCCTTTTCTGTTTTTATATTTCTCTAAATATTTTTAATAATGGAACATTTATATGTTAAATTTGTATTTTAAAACGTTTAATTAAATTTCACATTATACAACATACATTTTTACAGTTATTAATTTCATAATAATTTATTCCACACTATTTTAAAACAAGAGGAGAGAATAATATTATTAGTATGTCGTTTATCCATAAAAATGAGACAATATAAAAACAATGGTAAGCTGGCGTAAACGCCAGGTTAGTGGTCAAGGGTTAAATTACTAATATATTTATAGATAGGTTCGAAAATGTAAAGCTTTCAAAGTGAAATGTGCAGAGACTAATAAGCTGGCATCATTAATGTTTTACCATGACCAATTTATACTATATAGATCCCATTCAGAGTACATTTGAAGTTAATTATGTATTCCTTTAAATCAGCAATATATATGAAGTAATATATTGTTCGTATAAGACAATGTCATGACATCATGAAACTTAACAAATTTAACTTGACTACTATAAATTTCACACGCATCAAAGTCGTTTCAAACCGCGCATTATCACACGTACCTACTACACAGAGCGAAGCGCTAAGTACTTTACCGAAGTTTCACCCCCGGGAACCTGTGCCGGTTGATAATCATAACGAATGTCTTATGGTATTAGACAATTAGCTATCACATCGTCTCGGAGTTGTTTGAATGAAACGTGTTTTGAAATTGTTACGGTGTTACTTTTTAAAGTGTCTCCTTCTGTATGAAGTTTGAATGTAAAATAACTGAGCGCAGTTAAATGTTATATTACTTTCATACCCGTATTATATACGTATCTTTCTATCTCCCTTCTTTAACAGAATCAAACAGTCTATGCCAAAAATGACTAACACGTTGATCAATGTCATTTTTGATAGTGCGTAAATATGGGAGATTTTAAAATGGCGTTAACTACTAAATCTTAGTTAACAAAGTTATCATCGCTTCGCTCACACATGCTGTCTTCTCTCACGCACTTATTAAATGGATTTGCATTTACTTTTTTAGTATCTTTAGTAATAAGTAAGTAACTGAAAACAGTACCGTTGATTGGTTGGTGATAAGGGTTATTTTGGATTCTAATATATATCACACAGTTTGACACCTAATTTACGGAGTCATAGATAAAAAATAAGTTAGATCTTGGTACGAACAAATAAATCGCACACTATAATTTTTACCATATGTAAATATGGAATAGATTGCCTGCTAACGTCTTCCTTCCTCCTGTGATATTGGACCTTTCAAAAAAAGCATCTTATCAGGCCGGTGTGACAGTTACGACTACCCATGGGAATTTTCAGTCACTTTTCTAACATAAATATTTATAGTATAGAGCTATAATCACTTTAAAAGTAATGTAATGAACTGTCTTAAAGTAATGAAATCTATAACGGGTATTGATTTAGTAAGTATAACGTATAAACGAGTAATGATAAAACAGATCACGGAGTTTTTCTTGTATTTTTATCGACCGATATTCTTTTTTTTTAGTTGCTGTAGACGAGTTTTTGTGCTATCAATACTAATTTTGGAAACAATAGATTTTTTCTTCAAATTTCATTAATGGCTGTGGTTACGGATCACATATATTCTGATCATCCATTTAATTATCTAAAAAAAAAATTCTTTTGGCTCTTTGGAAGGTACTGACATAGTACCCATGTGTTCTATATATATAATGTAATGTGTATAAGCTGTCTAGTCGGTTCACCAATGTCTAAGTTAGGAATTTGGAATCGATCGGGGTTAAACTGATATATACAGTGCTGGTTAAGTTGATTTTAGAAGCGCATCAACATCAACTTTGTAAAATGTACTCTGCGATTGTATGTAGCTACTTTATGAATTCGTTTTCGTAAGGGGTTGCCCTTCAAGTATTTTAACTAAGTATCAACGTAAGACCACATTTTGTTTTTTTTTTTTTTTTTGGTGATATGGGAGATGGGGGTTCAGAATAGAGATTCCGTGAGCAATATTTACGTATAATTTTTTTTTTGTGTATCTTTTTAATTATTATACCAATGGTTACGTAATCGTGGTAGGCGGGAGTAAGGGGTTGGGTTACTGTTGCTGAGACAAAGGAAGGGTGGTGGAATGTTTAATACCATCAGTTTAGATTATTATCAAACTAGAAATGTGTATGGTAAGTTTTGTTTCTTTTTTGTACTGCTGACAACATCTCTGCGAAATTTAATGTCGATCGATTGAGTAATTAAGGTGAAAGTTTCTTTATTACATTTTTTTTTTGTACAATTAATGTAGTAACTATTTTGTTTATGTTTTAAATATACCTACATATTATTTAGGTTCAGGTTAGGTTTAGGTCACAATTTTACTTGATACGAAATAACAATGTGGTTCAAAATGGTAGTACACACTAAGCCTATAGCTACTTGTTCTCAGGTGCTGCTGCTGGAACACACCTGTTGGTGTTTGGCGATAGGTTTTCAAACTTGAGTATTGTAACTACACTGGCGGGCACTATTAGAAAATGCTTTACGAAATCTCAATTTTATTATAGAATAGAATAGGATTAAGACGCGGTACCTTACAGAATTGCCATTGATCGATAATCGGTTTAAATTTTAATTTGAGCTCTCGTTAATTGTTCCTAATCTTCAATATTAAGAAGCAACCGGTTTTAAAGAAAGGCATCGAAATAAATTATTTGAAGGATTACAAATAACGTATAATTAAAATAAACGTTGTTAATTTTGAAGTCAATTGTAGGGGTCTTTCTACAAAAATGTCACATCGTTATTTTGTCTATTTAGTTATTTCAAGATAGAAAGCTTTTTTAAATAATAATAAAATTTTCATTGAATTATTATCGAAATTGTGGATATTATTTTTTAAAATTATTAGATACTAATTATTTCGTGTTTAAGATTTTTACGAAGATATTTATTTTTTGTTATACATATCATGTATATACAAACCGCTATATACACATTATAATGGTACTCATTTAGTATTATGTGAGAAATTATAGTATCATATCATAGTTTTAACCTTCAACTCGTTAAGAAATGAGGTCATTACTTATCCACCTTAGCTCGACGGACGGGCCCTAAACTAATTGAAGAAGTTCAATACGTGAACCCCGTTATACTCCAACTATTGACGAGTATTGAATAATGACTAAAACTTGAAACATTTATCTTGTTTAAATAAATATTAAATTAGTAAACTAAATTTTACATAGCCTTTCTAAAATGGTTTTGTAGTGTGAAAAAACTTCAACTAATGGGGTTATTTGTATGAAACACTACAAAAGTGTCTAATATCCACTTACAGGAACTATAAATCTGACATTGAAAAAGCGATTTGAAAACACGATAAATACAAACAATAATTGCATCATTTAAAAATATATTCATTCATAAAATAATTTATGAAATGTGCTTAGTCAACTATAACGCAAGTAATTTGTTGTATCTATTTAATACGAACGATATTATCTACAGTTTTATCAAGCGATTGTCATGTTTGCATTACGTTATGTTAATATTACGGCGTTTTGTTTTTTTAAAATATTTTTCTGTACCTTTGTAAGCTTTACTAAAATTCATATATATGTACTTTTAGCAAATAACTGTTCATATTATTCTCAGATATTGTAATTTTTGTTGAATCCAAATTAATGAAATGGAATTTTATCGATGAAAATGGAATCGATTATTTTAATTTATTTTACTACTCACAGTTTGATTTTTACTGTGGGGAGTGATTATAAAAGAGCATCCGGAATGCCTGTGCCGCTATTCGTAATCATAGATAATACACTAATGGTCGTAATTGAGATACAAAACGTCAAGACGGTCTGTTACAAAAGTCGTAACACCTATGGCTAAGAACGAATCGCTTTATATGGAGGACTGTTTATGGATTACTATCGAATGTTTCTGCAGTAAATTTTATGTAATCTTTAAAGGCAATTGGTGAACCAAATTTAATGAACCTATAGATATATTACATCTGTATTAAGATTTCGTGGGCTGAATTTTTATTTAGATATTCCATAACAAAAAACCATTCAGAACAATTTCATGAACTCGTTCGCGTAATACATAATTCACAAAACAAAGTCTCGCATCAAAAACCGGTCGCTTTAAAGCGCACAGCGAAGAGCTCCTTCTGTAAACACTACCCTTGGACCGAGGTAAATGTTCCATGAAATTACCTCAGCGTTTTGCCAGCAATGAAATTCGTTTTCCACCGGCCAATTTCGACGTTATCCGCTTTACCAGATCTTTGCAAAATTATATAATATACGTGTGTTTGTTTTAGTACGTAGGTATAACAAAATACATTCATACATAATAAAAAAAACAACGTGTATACATGTCTTAACTCGTAACTCGAGAATTGCAAAATCGTTTTACATGAATCATTTAACCCATAAATTTATTCTCCTATCGGGTCTTGAAATTGTTTTATGATCATAGCTAAATATGAAAAGAATTTACGAGACACACATTAAACAGACTAAAGATAATAGAAAAAAAATATTTTTACAACAGATAACATTTCATCTAAACTAGGCTTCTTATTTTAAAGTTATGTACGTGGGTGAGTGTGTGCACATATATGAGTGTATCTGTGTACATACAGTACATGTAATATTACTTATATGCCTTAACTTATTGCTTGTATTAAATGATCTATCCCATGCTAATAGTATCATACAGAATGTAGAAATTATTGTTATAACTATTAGACACATCATTCATTCAACAACAAAAAGAAACTTTTTTATAGGAAGATGGTAGATCAGTTGCAGCCAAGTGTATCATAAATAAATAGTTTTTGTTGTTTACATTATAGAATTAAGTGCATTCCGCTCGCACGGTAAATTATCTCTCTTATGAAATCATCTATAACACTGTAGATAGTCTTCAATACACATCACATTCTCTTATTTAACTTGCATATGAAATTGGACCTAATGATAATCAATAGTACTAATAAAAATAACATAAAAACATATTTATATGAAAGTAATGTATATTACACGATGATTCTGTAAAAGTGTACACAATTTATTCTGGTCCCTCCTTAATTTCGTTAAAGACCAACTTAAATAAGGGAAAGATCAATGCGGAACTTGAAGCACTACATGTATATTGATGAATGTTGGCTGTTTTCTACGCAACCGAGATCCTCTCTCTTATTGATGACCCGTTATTTATTAGGTAGGAGGGCGCACTCACTCGTCTGGCGAATGTGAGTAATCCTGCAGAGTTACTACTGTTTAATTTAATATATGTATTCCTTTAAATCGAGTAATATTTGATCGAGATTATATTCGATTATTGTAACTTAATCAATCATGCCTCTCTGACCGTATCCCGTTTTATTTGTGGTCGGCGCAAGATGTCTTCCTCTTCCATTCATCTCAATTTAAGATCATCTACATTCACTATCTTTCTAAGCATATCATCTCTCACACAGTCCACATTTATAACTAATACATTCTCTTCCTTCCTGCGAATTACATGCCCATAGCAGGACATTCCCTGTTTCTTACCCACTCTGTCACTGATGCCAGAGACAGTTTATTGCAACTGAATATGGTAAACATAAGCAATATCTTCAAATAGTAGGTCGTTAAAATTACATAAGTCGTGAGTCCGTCATAGATTTACATAGGTAATTGACATCCGTAATTGATGAGAGATATGCTTAAAAACAAGATTATAAAAAAAATTAAAGAGTGAAAAATATAAGGGTCTTTTATTATCCTATGAGTATTTCTGATTATTATAGTAAATTTTCTTCGATGCAGTTACAAACGTGAACGTGAAGAAGAGACAAAAAAGACGTAAAAAAGGCTTGTGAACGTGTAAAGAAAGACTTAAGTACGCTGTTGTCGTTTCTTTCGCCTACATAGTATATCATAAAAGTTCATTATTTACATATCGACGTGCATATTATACTGAAATTATTCAAATTACGAAGCTATAATGGCGCAAATGGAATTTCGTTGCGATTCTGCGTCAATGGACGCAGATTAGAACCCACCTATCCAACGCTGTAACAAGCCTGAGCTTTGGGTGAAGGAAAACATTGTGAGGAAAACCATAGCGTGGTGTTAGGACATTTTTTAATGTAAGAACTAACAGAGGAGATGTGCTGGACCACTTGGCTGGCGGCTGAGGATGTGGGGAGTGTGCAGCTGGTCCAAAGGCTGGCCCCTCTCCTCAGAGGGGAGACAAGGGAAGTCGTCCGATTCAGGCCTGCCACTGGAGCGAAATGGAGTTTGCTCAATTCAGTTTCACCCCAAAAAGGCGGCTGTTTTAACAGGTATTTCCAGGGACAAATAGTAACAATATAACTAAGATACAAGAGCAAAACCAACACTAGAATTACTGTTTTCTGTAATTCCCTACAGAACAGAATATTACACTGTAGAAACATTACACAACACAACAAAAAACTCTAGTATCATTTCAATATTTCATTGGCTAAGCTAAAAGTCCGGCTGTTTAGAACTGTTTTATTTTTTCCTAACGAGAAAATGTCTCATCGAGATACGATAGTAACACCATATGAAGCACGTAACTCTTTAATTTCAGCTGACGCGTAAATTCGAGACGCTTCGGTAAGCCTTGCCTATTGACACAAGCTTAATATGAAGAAAAATGTTATACCCAACTGAATATTACGTATTCAAAAGTCAATTTTCATAATATTAGTACGATGACAATGTGAAGCGAAGTTTAAAAAATCCATTATAATATTTATAACATAAAAAAAAATCCGCTTTCAAGTTTATCCACACGCATATATTTTCGTTTAATAATAACGAAGTGTACTTAGAAAATATACTGAATTCATCGAAAAATTATAATTGTATAAAAGAGATAGTGAAAAAGTTGAAGAATTTGAGAAAAAAATCCATTGAAATTAAACACTTTTTAAATAAAGTTTAGTCGTGGATTTCATGAAACAAACAAAATTTTCTCAAAGACAAACATTTTTTATTTCACTTAACGTAGTTATAGTAAAGGATTGTCGACTCAATCTGATAAATCATGAAAGAAAAGAAGTTTCCATAAAACTTTATCTAAAATTTAAATCACACCTCTTATTATGACAATGATGTGCTCCCTGGTGGGAAAAATATCTGACTAAAACCGGAGAAAAAATGCAATACTCAAACCGAATTCGAGGGCAACGGCCAGACAAACTTAATATTAATTTTTCCTCGATTATATTAAGATAATAATATTATGATGAATAAAACATTAGATCTACGTAGAATAAACGCTAAAAGAACTTTTACGGTAAAATGATTATTCCAGAACTTGACGTTGTCTTGGTAACAATATTAGCATCTTTTCTTTATCTGTTATCTATTCTAATAAAGTTTTTTTATTCACATAGAAAAAATAAGCCTTTATTTCTCAAATTTTTTTGAGAATATGTACCAGGCAAGTATAAGTATGTCACAGATGATTAAATAGTAAATTTGTTTAGTATAATATTGTAAACGATATTCACCTTTAGGTGTCGAAAGAGGCCTTTTAAATAAATTATAAGCTAATGTATTCTTTTAAGGATACGGTAAAAACAATGATTATCACTAAAGCGACGTGGGAAATGGGCCGTAAAGTAGCAATTCTCTTAACTATTCTCGAACACTAGTAGGTGTGTGTAGGGAAAAGAAATATGACGCAATTTTAGTAATGCTTAGTTGTCGAGCCACCAGGGAATGAAAAATTCAAGGGGCCCTCGCACATTACTGTGGCACATTGAGGCAAAAGCATTCCCTCTCTTTTCGTGTTTCAGTTCGGAATATTTGTGTTATGTTACTAATAATATTCTCTTCCTTTAATGCTAATGTTTTAATTTTAGTCTCGATTTTAATAAAAAAAATCTCGATATTTATTTCGCAAAAATATAGTGGATCGTTTGGTAGTCATGAATTCATTTGTGCCTATTATTTTATTTAAACTGCATACTGAGCATCTGCAAGCAATGTTAATTTACTTGCTAGAATTTTTATAAAATCCTTAATTTTGATTAGGTAAATTTGCGGTTATTATCTTTATTGCATTCCTATATAATTTAACTTTATTTTTTTTATTCACTGTACGTTTCTACGAAATTTTGAACCGGACTATAAGTGCCACAATTTAAGCATTTTTCAGAATTTTTCACAACATCACCAAACGAAGACTTTCTACAATTCCCAATTGGTGAAGCTTATATATCTATCACCATTGAAACTTCACAGTATTAGCATGCAATATACTGCATATACCATAATTGCACAGGACACGCAAGATATCATTGCTTCTGTAAGGGACAGAACTGATAGGTTTAGCTAGAATTAATTCCGTAGAATCTGAATGCCAGCCACAATATGGTGGTAGGTTATGGTTGTCTAATGATGAACGCCTGGGCAGCTACCACCCCCATGTTTGAAAACCTGTCGCCAAAATACCAATAGGTGCGTTCAGGCAACATCACTTGAGAATCAGTACTTAGGTTTAGTGTGTAGTCAGCTTTCCATTATTTTCCTATTGTCTCATTTTTATGGGTAATCGACATATTAACATCAGGTGAGATTGTGGTCAAAGCACTGAGCCTATATCGTGTAAAAAAACAGCTGAAACTGAACCTCGTACCATTGTAGTAAGCAATTTTGTCCTGAGAGCCCTAAGCGCTCACTACAAAACCTGGAGAAGCTGTTTAGGCCCTTCCAATAAGCAGTGTTTGTCAGTTAAAATTTTTTTAAGTAATTGCTGAAAGAACGCCACATATTAAATCTTCTAATTAACTAAGTTGCTTTTTGTACAGCTGACAACAATATGTCATTATTACAGTACTCACTATTTATTTTTCTAATACATTCCGATAAAAACACTTTCAGTATAAATTTACTTTCATCAAATAAATCATACAAACGTCCTGATCTTGATACCGAAGTAATACACTTAGCACTTTGTCAGATAAAGAGGGGAGACAAACAATAGGAAAATGTTAACAATACAAAGTGCATTATTATTTACGCCTTTCGGATCGGTCGACGCATGCATAATTAAGTATGTCCCTATGTTGATATCTGTGATACCAACGAATACCCAAAGTAGTTAGTTGAAATGCGTTAATACTTACCAATGTCATGAGATTCGAAATGTATTAAGCATAAAGGAAATAAAATTTTAAAATTTTCAACAAAGCTGTCAAGGTCGTGGATCTGTTCTTAAATTTATGTATCTATAATTAAAAAATCTTAAATTTAAATATTTCTTTTTTAAATTTTCTATATATTTTTAGTAGTACAATTAACGTTAATCCTGTAAAGGCTTTGTTTTAATATTCATAGTAACACTGCCAAATATTGACAGATTCCAATAGACCGTCTCGCGGATTATTAAAACCGTCATTTCTAAAGCTTATGATGATAAAATTATTCCACAGAATATTAATATGCGTGGGAGGACCTGGCGTTTACGCCACCTTTCCATTGTTTTCCTATTGTCTCATTTTTATGGGTAATCGACATATTAAGTTTTTATTTAGTCAATCACGCAAATCCTACTAAACCGAATTAAATTTTGTATTGACATATGTATATTGCATCCAGGGGGATACAATAGGATGCACATTGTCTGAATTCCAAGCGGGTGAAGCCGCTGGCACAGCTAGTTAGTCATATACTAATCGCACAGCCTTTACGTAAGGCCAAACTCATCCTTTAACCATAGTATTGATCAACCATTCTGTCTCCTTAATGTCGATTAGTCGGCCCGCAAGTTCCATAAATTATATACTATCAATTAATAATATTTTATTGTACAAAATCATTCTATACATTTAACCTTATAGACAGTAAATGTATTGTTTTTTTAGATTTAGTTTAGACTGGCTGTGTGTCCGCGACTGCGCCCGGCTTACATATTTTCTTCATTGCTTTTTAATTTTTTTTTTATGCGAATCCCTAATCATTTTCGTATAATTTTAAATGATACTAAGATAAAGTAACAATATTTCTCATAAATTCAAGCACTTGCCCGTAAAATTATGCATTGAATCGGATTTTATTCGATTTTGTTTATGAGTTTACGCGGAACCCTTATTATTTGCCAAAATGAACCTAACTTACGTTAAAAATTGTATTTTTAGTATAGGAATCGTAGATAGATTCATTTATATTTAGTAAAAAAAAAAATTAACGTTACAAACAAACACTTCAATTTTATTTATTAGTACAGATTTAAGAAAGAAACAAATCAGCTAAGTTTTTTTAAAAGTGCTTTTTAACGCTACGTAAATAGGGTTTTTATACGTTTTGTCCCTGGGTCCCCTCACTAAGCGACCTCGAAGCTCGCTTCGGCTGCAGCCCAGGATGTGTCTATATCCCCAACTGTGGTGTCCTCTGTACCGGCCGTTAGCGCGGTACAGTGACACTTTCGTGCACTAACATAACACGCTTTACACTGCATCCCTCATTTCTGCACACACTACAGTGGCTTCTATAAGCCTTGAGATACGTAATTTTCTTTTAATTTAGGTATAAACGCAGAGAAAATTGCATGGATTTTACGTCACAGGTAACAAACCCAAGCCGAGGTCCTTAAGGTCCTTATTCGTTAATAACGCAAGGATGATTTTGACAATTTTACCCCAAATGTAATTATACATAAGATTTCTCGAACCCAAAGAGGGTTCCTCTTCTTACGTAAGATTCAAATATTACTTATGACATTTAAAAAGGATGAAAATGAACATATTTAAGATTTTAATAAACAATAAAAAAATTGTAAAATAAGATATAAATCGAAGTGCACATTATGAAAAATATTACGTAAGAATTCCCCCCCCCCCCCCCAATATAAGGGGATGTATAGATTTTCTTAAACCCTCCTATGAGTACCGTTACGTACTTATTGAATGACCCATTTTGAATGACCAAGAATTTGGTGTTCTTTCGCTAGATCTAGCCCCTAAGCGCTCGCCCCAAAAAATACGGTAAAGCCTAAGAAAATCATATTCATTAACAAATATATTTCGACGAATATAATCATATGTTACCTATACACCAGTGCTTCAGTTCACGAGAAAAATCTAAAACGATAACCTGTTTTCTTACCCCGTTATCTCTGTAAATATTCGTTGACCCCCGCCGCCACAAGAGTGCTTAAATTGATTCTACGTGATACGGAATACTAAAAGCGTACATCTGTTGGTTCCATCGAACTACGGGTACTTGGGCGAGCTTACAGTGCTTTGTGTGTCGTTCATATAAAACTTCTAAATCTAAAGAATTGTATTATTTATGATACCTTTACTAATAAATAATTGTCCGTTTGTTATATAAACATAACAACTTCTACCTAATGTTTGAAACAGCTGGATCGATTTTGATGGGACTTTTTTTGCTACATAGCTGAAGTTACTCCGCGTTTTTAAACTACTTTTATTTTTCGAAAATAATTAGTGTTTGGTGTAAAAAAAAAAAAATCTCATGAAATTGTGGACAAAAATCGTTTAGTGTAAAGTTTGAATTTATGAGAAGTCCTATCTTTGCTTTCTATTAGTGCTAAGAATAACTTCAAATAAATTGTAAGGGTTCCGTGTAAAAAAATCAAAACTGACGAAACTGTGAACAAAATACGATTCACCATCCAAACCTTATTATCCACTGATTATTTAATAACTGACGAAAAACGGGCGCAGCCAAGGGCTCACACCTAGTACGTAATAAAAAATACATTTAAAATACTTAAATACTTAGTACTTAACCCCTTGAGCACTAACCTGGCGCTTACGCCAGCTTTCCATTGTTTTCCTATTGTCTCATTTTTATGGGTAATCGACATATTCATAATATTAAATCGATAGTTAAAATAGTAAATTAATAATTTATGCATATTAATATCTCTATAGAAAATTAAATGTAAGATTGAGGTTGTACAATACAATATATTATTTTTATCAGGGGAAAAAAAACTTAAAGATTAATACAAAAGAAATATATAAGTAAAATATATGTGTAGTAAAAATACATTTTAAGTACTCGTAAATAGTTAAATATATTTATATAGGTATACAAATCAGGTTTGTCTTAACTGTTTAAAAAAAATGGATTGTAAAAATTATAATAATAAAATAAAGTTTTTATGATTTCCATTACGTCTAGTTTATATTACGTAAGTCATAGAACAATTGTACTCGTATATTCTATTACAATATTGTGTATAGAAATTGCATGATGGTAAAGGTCTTTTTAAATTCTCTCTTTTCTTGCTATTACTCCCAAGTTTGCAAACTGTCATCAAGAAACAATATGTGTGTTCCGGCAGCATCACATAAGACCCAGTATTAGCTGAGCTTAGTATGGTTATCATTCTAAACGCTATCATTACTTAGTATCAGGGGAGACTCTAGTCAAAGCACTAAACATATATAGTATAATAAAGACATTTAAAATTCAGTATATTTTTGACATTACCCGAAGAATGGCAAAACTTAAGTGGCAGTAAGCTTAGGGCATTCCTCGAAGAACCGATGCTCGATGGGGCCAACGGATTCTCGAATGGGCTACGACGCATCGGAAAACGTAGATCCCCACAAGATGAACCAAAGAACGGGTAAAAATAGCGGCTATCTTCTGGATGCGGGTGGTGCAAGACCAATCGTGAATATCTTTGGGGAGACCTATGTCCAAGAGTGGATGTGATATTTCTGGGTTTCATAAAAATCATAGGTTATAACCATATTTGCTATAAAATCTGAAATTCAATCACCAATAAACCAAACACTATCACAGTAGGTATTAGAAATCGGTTGTATTTCAAACAACGCTTTTTTCTGAATACGCATCGAAAATGCCTTTACCGTCCCGGACCTCTACGTGATAGAGGTTCTGTGACGAGAATCGGAAATGGGATCCGAATGTTTTGTGGTTATTTCGATCGAACCTTGAAAGGGGTATGTACCTACCTCTTGAAATTTCAAACCGATCCGAGACCAGTTTTCTCGTTAAACATACTAGAGGTATTCCCGAGGGAAAAGGTTTCTTTATATGCAGGAATAAAAAAAGGAAGAGCGGATTTTAAGTTAACTTTGGCAGCTTTATTTACCGGACCATGTACAGATAGTTACGAAAGTATATTTGAATTACGACTGACAGTGTGAGATTATACTGTTATGTAGAGTTCGATTAGTCACATGTTTACATTTATCGCCTATACTTAAACTTAAAATTATCTTTAAATTTTATGAATCTTTACAGAAATAAACAAAAGGTAAACCAATTCAACACATTGATAGAGTTTAGGCAGTTACATCCATTTATAAATGAGTACTTTGACCAACATGCTACTAGGCACCGGTTTCAAAATTATTAATGGTATTTTAACAAAGGATTTATTGGCATAAACAGAAGTAGATTAATAAGGTAATTATTATTTACTTTCTTGTGCATTTTCTAGTGTATTTTATTGAAGTAATTTTTCATAATATATAGTATCGGCCGTTGTGTGTCAAAAACCGCTTACGAATTTAAAAAAATCTGCCCTTGAAAACATTAATTAATGGTTTTTTTTATCTCAATATAAATACACTTTCAGTATAATAGCATTTAGTTAGAATCCGTTTATAGTCAGCTTCATCACCATCACCAGCTTGTACTAAATAAATCAAAATTTGACAGTCGTAGCAAGTAAGCAAGCAAGCAACCTTTCATTTTTTGTAATATTATATTGTCTGGTTGTACTCGTATCAATATTTTTTGTTTTTCAGTACAAATCATGTAGAAAATTTTAGTTTTTTGTAATTACTATTTAGTTTTTGCCAGCGGTTTCGTTCGCATTAAGTTAATTTTGTCAATTAACACACTGATTAAAATGCTCTATGACATTTTCTGTACCTCTGACAACGTGCATGCAAAATTTCATAATACTAGATGGAGAATTTGTTCCATGAACGCGTAACAAACAAATATACATTTGGGATAACTGTTTTTTTAAATTAAGATTTATTTTCATCTCAATTCCTTTCTCTATGCTACGGCCATTAATAGGGAATCCAAAGAAGCGGAAAGCTTGTATAACCTCAATATGCAATAACACAATCGATGTTCAGAATCAAAATTAGATATAAATTATGCATCATTCCTTGCCGAAGGCTTTAAAGTCATTGTATTAACATATAGCTTCATAAACATAATTTGTACGTTATCATATATGGTGTATGTTGTTGACACAGCGTTGGTCGGATATTATTGATGAGCATAATTTATAGCTTTGGCCTCGCGTTCTTAGGGGAATAGGAATGAAATCACGAAAGCACCGCCCCAAAATTTATGATCCCTCTCGAAACCTTTGATGACTGCTAATTTTTCAACGGTAGGTGCCACGTGACAAGAAAAATTTGACAGTTAAATATTTTCTATACTTTCTACAATATCAAAATATTAATGAGAATTGAGGCTTGTATTTTACTTTGAGAAAAAAAAAGAATGTTATTATTTGATTCAATTTAATAAATGTTATATATATTTATGACTACTGATGTTTGATAATTAATTTGCATAATGAATGTTAATGTTTTATAACGTTTTTTTTTTTCGAAATTAATTGGGATGAGATATATTCTACGTCCATTTTGAAACTTTCGAGTTTCTTAATTAAAATATGGAAACGAGGAAGGGTGTAGAGGGTGAACTCAATTTAATATATTTTATGCAGTGACTTATGTACGTATGCGAATGTTGGAACAAAAATTATGTCATAAATGGCTTAGTTGTAGCGTGCCTGAAGGAGCCCGTGGATGCCTTAATTTAGAATTTTCACGGCACTAACGTAATAATTATGTTAAAAAGTAAGAAAGATGATAAGTGAATAGTAATTTCATATTTTTATTTATAACAAATAATATTAGTTGAACGATTTTTAATAAATTTAAATAAGTAGTTGCCTAAACGAATGTTTAAATCTTGTCAACAAAATATATTTAAACCTATAATTACATAAACGTTACAATAAGATCAGATCAAATTAATAAACGTCACTAATTATTTAAGATAAATAACTTGGTACCAATAATGTCATAAAACGTATATTGAATACATTAATTTTCAGGCAATAATTACTTAATACAATAATAATATTAATTTATTAAAATCAATTCTTTAACAATTATTTTACTTTAGTTGGAAAAAAAAAGCGTAAGTTTTTAATAAGAGGACATTTTGTTAAATAAAAATTAATGTACTTGTTATAAATAAATTGTATATATTATATCTAATACTATATTGGTAACTTTTAACAAAAGTCACAGATGAAATTACTTTTAACAATAATATGTAAATCGAATGTGTCTGTCTTATTTTTGTACTAACTTACTGATACATTCGTCTTTCCTTGTCAAATGCCAACTGTTCCTGCAACGAATGGACAGCGAGTGGTTTGCTGGAAAGCAATTTCCCTACTGACTAGATAAGTAGGTAAATAGGTAATTTCATGGTGCATTACTTTCTAAGTAGATCATATAGCGGTCGGCTGGATCACAATTTGAATAAATGTTTTTTTAGAGATTTCTAGAAGTATTTACGTATACGTTTTTTTTTATATCTTTAATAATCTTTTCAACTTATCTATTTTAATGTAAAAATACTTATGAAATAATATACAGCTAAATTGTGTAAGTTTGATTTTGAAAAAAATAATATTACTGTACGAAAAACCACAATCATAAATCAAATGAAGCAACTAGCTTTGTGTAAAAAAATATTTTATTACATGATTAACCTTATCAAATTGGTTGTTAATAGAAATTCACATAATATATTTCTGATTCAAATGCAGGCATTTATTAACAATACTCATTTCTTTCTTCTGGTTTAGAATTGTGATATTTTGATACAATAATTATTTAATATTTTAGGTAAATTAAATTATTTAATGAAAAACAAAAAAGCACGGCATAAATTATAGACTGACTATACTTACTGCGGTAACATGTTTTTATATCGTTTATATAAACTACATCTGTAAGTAGATCATAAATTTAAAATGCCATGTAAAATCTTACTACTTATAAGTCAGGTTACGTACTTTATGAAGCCAAAGTAAAGTGTTACTTTAAACTACACCTCACATAGAACGTTATTACGAACTTAAATATATTTCTAAATTCTCCAATTTTATTAACATTTTTAATAAAACGTTTAAATATTTTTATAAGCTTAGCAATTGCTTTGTTGGCAGTTTATTTTAAGACGAAATATTGGTGCCTTTAGACACGTAGTTTCTAAATTGTTTCATTTAGTTTTTAGGACCTTATTATTTTACAGAAATATTTTGCTTTACTAAAATACATATCTCTAAGTGGATAACAATCTACTGTGCATTATATATTTGCGATATGAAGAGATGGTGGCGCAGTAGGTAGTGAGATCCTACCTATCCAACTCTAAAATCGGAATGAGCTTTTGGTGAAGGAAAACATTATGAGGAAACCATAGCATAGTGGTAGGGCATCTTTTAATGATGCACGCCTGGGTAGCTGCCACCCTTAAGTTTGAAAAACCTGTCACCAAATACCAATTGGTGTGTTCCGGCAGCATCACTTGGGAATCAGTATATATATATATATATATATATATATATATATATATATATATATATAAGCTATTCAGTATTTAAACATCTTTTAAATTTACACAAAATATTTTCATGAAATAGAGACGTTAAAAGTTATGCAGTAGACAGATATTGTTTAGACAAAGAAACGTTAAAGACAATGTTCTGCTATGAATAATAAACCTTTGGTCTCAATTATTGTTACTTCAATTTACAAAAATATTCGTTTTCATTTCAATATTTAATAATCTTAATCGTTTTACGCTGAAAGTTACAAACAGCTAGTTAGATTTAATAAAAAAATAACAAACAAATGAGGTTACTTTTCTAAAGTAAATTATGTACAAGCCGTTTTCTTTTTTATATTTTGTTAGACCTTTTTAAATTCATTGATATTTATTTAAACCATCGCACATCAGGTATAGATCTGAATAATTTATTCTAATTTTAGTTTTTGTAGTCACTATTTAAAAAAGAAAAAATCATTTTTACAGGCTTACTTTGTTATTCGCCTGTCTTTTTTCGCTTTTCGTTGTTTTTTATTACTAATTTAACGCTTTAAACATATATTTGTTGAGGGATAAAATTAAAATATCGAATGTTAAGTAAAAAATAAACATCTATATTGTTCTAATACGACACCTTCATCATCATTCTTAGACTGTATTTTATTTAACACTAGGTGTGTACCCGCGGCTGCGCCCGCGTTTCATATATTCTTCACTGCGTTTTAATTTTTTATACGGAACCCTAATTCTTTTCATATTAAAATTGTTAGTACTAAGATAAAGTAAAAATATTTCTCATAAATCATAGCACTTACCCGTATAACTGTAGATTGAATCGGATTTTATTCAAATTTTTATAAGTTTAATTTTTTTACGCTAATTATTTTTGAAAATTCAAAGTATTAAGTTACCCGGAGTAACTTCAGCTATCTACCAAAATAAGTCCCGTTCAAATCGGTTTCTGCTGTTCCGGACACAGCAAATTACAAACAGAAAAACAGGCAAATATTTTAAACATTGTATTTTTGGTATAGGTATGTCGTATAAACATTCACATCTATTTAATAATAAAAAAATTTAACATTACAAATAGACACCTTAATTTTATTTATTAGTAAAGTGCATTCATATTGTTGAGCTCGAATTAAATAAAATAATAACAACAAACCACTCTCAAAGCTCGGATGGAATCAGTATGGAACAAAGATATATCAGGAATTAATTTGATATTTATTATTCGGATAACTCGATTTTCAGATTTTAGAAGGAAGTATATAAAACATATAATATTAGCACGGAACTCTTAGGACGCCTGTTTACATACTACATTAATTATTATTGTTTGTTTATTGCCTTTAATAAACACTGTTTATTTAATGCAAATGTTCATAGTTAGTTGTTTTCCGCCATTTGGTCATCCAGACGTATCACGTGTGTTTATCTTGGCCAAAACCAATCCATGAAACGTATGAATTATATTATTCAAGAATACACAGCTTAATTAAATAAAATAAATTACTTAACACGTAACACCTAGTTTTCGTCTAAGAAGAAAGTTTACACAATCTTTTAAAATTCTTCAAATATTTCTCTTTTCAGTTAAATAATTGTGTAAAATGTGTTTTTTATACAACCAAGTTATAGAGTTTCTTAAGAGTGTTGCTACTTAGTTAATTAACGTTCCCGAAGAAGCTTACTTGAACTCCTGTTAATAAGGAAGTATATTCCAAGATTAGCACCAGATATCAATTTAAAAATTAATTCAGTTATTCCTCATTATTTGTTAATTTGAAATTAAACTAACTCTCTCACTAAAGTTAGGTTTTAATTAATAAAAATATAACCGGAATGTTTCGAATAATAAGAAAAAGGATCATTCTAACAAATACCATTTAGATAGACAATAATGTGTTGTAATTATATGAAACGCTTAGAGAAAAAATTCAAATATAAAATGTGATAAATTCCAAAAAGTTTATATACTGTTTGGTTTGATGTCTCTACTTTCTTCGTCTATTCTTATCATCTTTAATACAATGATTACTGTAAAAAAATTAACCACTTCAGCACTAATCTGGCGTTTGCGCCACCTTTCCATTGTTTTCCTATTGTCTCATTTTTATGGGTAATCAACATATTAATAAATATTCAAAAAGTCGCGATGATAATTCAGTAGTATTGTGATGGCCTGTCAATTAACTTGGGTTTGAATCCTATCCTAAACTATACAGGAAAACATTGTGACTTGACGTGACGTCATGTAATGTGATATGTTATGATATGATGTGACGTGATATACTATATTAATAATAATTAAAATTTTTACTACACGATTTGCATTTAGTGCGATTGCTGATAGAAGTAAAATTATAAAAAAATATGAATGACATATCATTGACTTATAGATGTAAAAACCAAATCTTGTATGAGTACTTTGCAAATTAAAAAAACAAACAATTTGTAATTCTATAATTAATTTGGATATTCGAAAAATGTTACTGTTTCTGAAAAATGTCATAATTATAAGTTTTCACTTCTGTTATCAGTTACCACTAACTGCCAATCGTTTTGTGTAGAATTTATATCATTATTTAGATTACTACTTTGATAGTTTAGATCGATCTATTGTATGAACAAGGCTGTTGAACAAATGCCATCAAATACAAAACTTTAAATAAAAAACAAGTCTCGGAACTCAGTTCTTCTACCGTAAAAACTCGTGAGATCCATGTAATACCAAGTCGGTTACTTTATTAATTCCCTACTTAAGGGACCTTCTATCTTAAGTTATTACGTAATATAATGTTATAATATAATATAATGTTTAGTGCGATTTCCAAGTCAATATATTTTATTTAAAAAGTAAAAGATTTTTAGTATTGATATGGTCACTATAAGATGTTGTTAGGTTAGGTAATTACGTAATAACTTAAGACAGAAGGCCCCTTAAGTAGGGACCTAATAAAGTAACCGACTTGGCATTACATGGATCTCACAACTTTCTACGGTAGGAGAACTAAGTTCAGAGACTTGGTTTTTTACAAGTTCTGTTTTTGATAACATCTCTTTTTTTTTTGTAGATACTCCTACTTTTTTCTTTCCTTTACCCACATACTATTCCCATACATACAGCATGACAAAGAATGAAATAAACACGAAAGGTACGAGGACAACCCAGTTTTGGCAAGGATGGTCATTCACATACAGTATTTCCGAATCCATTGCGACTACTAGTACGGGTACGCAAGAGTTTTTTTGTTCAGAAATACGATTAATAGTAAACGTGACTTTTAATTACTTATTAAAACATTACAGGTACACTAATTCATTAGCTGAGCATTTCACTTTGTTATCCTTAACATTTATATGGAATTATTTATGAAGTTATTGGTGTATCTAGATAACTAGACCGAAATGACAAAATATTTTAGTTTTTCTTGATTTATACACTAAACACTAATTGTATTCTAAATTTGAAGTTTCTATGTCTGCTAGAGGTGCCTTAGAGTTTTGATAACCGGTCAGTCAGTGAGTAACTAAATTAAGAAATTTTGACTTGTTATAATAATTAAACTACTGGTTCAAATTGAATGGAATTTGAAATATACCGTGTTTATACAATGCCCGCTTGGTTACTGAAAATTAAGGCTTCTAGTTTTGTCCACACGAAGTTATAGGGGTTCGAAAAAAGGATAGTAAGGCCGTGCTGCTTTTTTTTTTGCTTTGGCTCGTCTTGGTTTGGGCACTGCCGTGCCGGCAGATTCGTTATATAATTAATTATATTGCTTCTTAGTCTGAGTACATTCTTATTTATAAGTAAAATATTCCATACAAGAAAAGGCAACAATGTTAAAAATAAACACTGTTCGAGATAATATATATATATAATTTATTAAATTCAATTCATAATACAGTGACTATGGACGATTGGGGCGAATCATTTGTATTCCGACTTGGTGCCTAGCGTCGACACGCGTCAGGGGGTTGTCCCGGTCGACGATTTGGTACCCACAGGCGTTTCCAACGTTATACTTTTATATATGTTTATATAATTACATTGTACGATTTATTGGGATTCGTGATGGCTTAGGGTACACGCTTAATATGCGATTGATCGTTAAAATATTTTTACATTTCAGTTACATTAACATATAATGAATACAGGGAATTTTAATCTGCAGTTTATGAGGTATATTTAGGATTTTAAGTGCCTTGACTGAATAATGATATTGTTTTACATTTAATTGAACCAATAAATTCAGATAGACTCTTAAAAATTATTAATCTAGATTTCCATAGTATAGAAACATATAATGTCTATTTAATAAATAGTTAAATCAAAAGAGCAAAAAAAAATTATTGTCTAAATTTAAGATTACAGTTATAGAGATGGAACAGTTTCGATCTGACAGACTTTGACAGCCTTATTCTAGTTTTATGGTGAGCATTTAGAAACTTAAGTGACCAAATATTCAGCATAATAGTACGAACTTCAGTTTGGGCTGTTACTCAAATGCAAAAGGGAAACCTATTCGATAAGTAATGATATCAAAAAGAATACAATAAGTTACGGACTCTCACTCCCTGGCGCTAACAGTGGACACACCAGCTTCCATATGAGCATTGAAGCACGTTGTGGGGCGCTGTCAGAAAGGGTCCCAGGGAGTGTTTTGGGGGCAGAATTATCCGCCCCTACTCTGTGTATGCTCCCACCTTTCGTTATTTACATACAACAATTTCATCCTATCATGATAATCTTCGATAAGTATAAATAAAGATCATTCATTATGTTAACGTATTTACGAAACCAATCCCTAAAAAGGTGAGCCAAGCCTATTATTTACTATAATGTAAATATTTACTTTAAAATGTCATCAATTGTTATTTTAGACGTTCATTATTATTATTTTTGACATTTTATATTTTTACATTTCGATGCATATTGTTGTTGTTTTTTTTATAATAATATTTTCTAACATTTTTTTTTTAAATTTTATGCTTAAATAAATTTAATTTTTTTTTTTCTATTTTGTTATATTTATTGTAAATATTTGTTATGGACACAACTTATGCATGCGGTGATGGCCTTGAAAGGTAGACACACTGATAATTGTTTTATATGTTCTTTAATTAATGTAAATGTAGTTTATTGGCCACTAGCCGTTCTTATTGGATAAATAAGTAGATAAACTCAACCAGTATCAGGCCAATTTGAATTAGTTTTCAGATTAACACATAGAGAAAAGTATTGTGCTGTGTATACCAGTGATTCTCCACCACCGCGTCGAGACATCTTACAGTGTAATTTTAAAATGTGAAAAAATTTCAACTATCTCATTCAGTTCAACTATTTGCAAAAAGTTTGTTAGTACATCACTGAGTAAAAAGGTTGAGAACCGCTGATGTAAGCTGTTAGGGTGATGTTCTTCGTGGTAACAAGTATGTATTGTGTACCGGTGATAGTTCAAATGTAATTTAAGTTATTAGTCATAAAGTACGAAGTAAAGATTAGTCTTTCGACGCTAACCTCCTTTCTGGAATACGTTGGAAAAAATCATGACTATAAAAAAACTTCAAGTCTTTTATTGCCATATTTTATTTATATAACTTACATGTTTGGCAGTAAAATGTTCTTAATACTAACTCTTGACTTGCTTGCGGTAAAAAATGAACTTCCAGGAGATGCGAAAAACATTTTATTGCTTTATTACGAGAATGCAAATATAACAGAGCTTGCGTGGTTCTAGCGACCTGGAAAGTGAGAAATAAAAATGGCTGCCCAAGGCTTTCAAGATCGTAAATCTAGGGCGCAATCTAAATTAAAACATGCCAGTTAAAACTTAAAGCAGTTAAAAAAATTATGTTTGTTATGTAACTAATTATATTCTAGATAACATACTAGGGACCAGCTCCGGCTTCGCACGGGTATATAGTAATCTAAACTAATAAACAAAATTAAAATATTTGTTTGTAATAGCAAAATAATAACATTTTACTAAATACATTTAAATGTATATACGGTATCTCCTATTATCGACTAATTTTCGGAACGGCTGGACCGATTTTGACGGAAGACTTTTTCTGGTAGATAGATGAAGTTACTTTGCGTAACTTAGCCTACTTTTATTTTTCGAAAATAGGGTTCCGAGTAAAAAAAATAAAACTCATGAATTATTGTTTAAATGATGAATGAAGAAAGGATTATTTAAAAACATCTTACGCGGCGAAGAATATTTGAAAGGCTTCAGCCGCAGGTACACAGCTGTAATAAAATTTCCTAAAAACCTATCATAGGTACTCACTGTAAATAAAGCTTTTAACAGATGACGGAATTTTTAAAAACGTTAATTATTTTTTGAGTTTATCAATTTTACCTATTATAAACAATTTGAAAAGCAAAAAAACATATTTCAGAGTACGATAAAATTTCACTCAAGACTCAATGTTTATTGTTTAGTAGGTATAAATTCGGCCGTGCATGAAGCAAGTTCACATCACTGATGGCTTAATATCTGTATGATATATGTTATATAGATTGAAGTGAAAAACTATTCGTACTGTTAACGGTGTAGTTACAAACCTCATAGTGAAATAGTCCCAAAAATTGTATCAGATAAAAGGGGCGTTTTCTCTCTGAGCGTGCTTTTACAATATTCAAAAGAGTTATTGAACCTTATTCAATCATCCGTTTTGTTTGTAACAGAATTAAGTGGGATGGTATATGCCAACACAGATATTAAATAGCTTACATGTTAGCACAATTTACAATTTTATTATATTTTTCTTAGATATGGTCATTCAAACGAGATGTAATGATATGAAAGTTGAGATTAAGGTGAGGGCTGTCGATGGCATTTCACTTTTGAGAGTTGGCATTGCTTTGAGAACTTATAGTTCACCACAATTTGTTGTCCAGTATTTTAATAAATGTTATCTGGCTTCTATTTGCTACATCTCTATCCTAACCACGATCATTTCTTGTAAATTTTTCTCATTGCGTACAGTCCGTTTCAATTTTATTGTACAGAATACTATATCATCATCAACTTATGTTGTTTTTTTTGGTGATTTATGACCTCGAACATGCATTTTAACTTTACAAATCGAATGCTTTTGTTTCAAGTTTGGATCTCAAGGAGATAATGGACCAATTTCATAAATCCACGGAAATAAAATATATTTTATTTTCTTTCAACTAGGATAATTAAGTTAATGAAGGCTTCGCTTGTCAATCACACAGCGTTATTTTGACTTCCTCTTTCCCGATTCGTAATAAAAAAATGATTTCTATTAATAGAATGAACATTTGAAATAAATTGAAATGTTTTTTATCTATACTAATATTACAAAGAGGAAAGATTTTGTATTTATGTACGTAACGAATAAGCATAAAAAACTACTATACCGATTTTGATGTAATTTGGTATGGAGATATGTAGTTTGAAATCCAGGGAGTGACATAGTATATTTTTTATTCTGAAAATCCCACAGGAACGGGTACTACGCGGGTAAAATCGCAGAGATCAGCTAGTATACATATTATATATGCATATAAGTTATAAACGTTCTGAATTTAAAAATAGATGTGCCAAGATTTTCAAAATTGAAGGTAATTTATGACTAATTCCTTGTGCGTGATAGTCGTTAGAGTATTGTTTTTATTATAAATATCTCTTAGGGCTTTAAAATCAGCCTGAGCTTTCGGTCAAATAAAACATCGTGAGTAAACCACTGCATGGTGGTCGGGCGTTTTATAATATTGCCCGCCTGGGTAGCTACATACCTCAACTTTAAAAACCTGTCGGCACATACCAATCGATGTATTCAGGCAGCATCAGTTGAGAACCAATACCTCTAGGATTAGTATGTTTACCGTCCTGGACCACATCGTCACTTAACTAAAAGTACTCTGTACCAAAATAAAATTGCACGTGATTTTGGGGAGCGGTAAGGGTTTAAAAATTTCCTAAAAACATCACGTGTTTAATAATAGACCCTTTAAAAATGCTGCGTAGTCCATAACGGTAACAAAATTATTAACTTTTTATTTACTTCACCCGTTTCTTTCCATTCGAAAATGTAAGTCAGCAAGATGAGACTAAACTTGAAATTTCAACCTTAAATACTTTTTTTTAGCTCAAAAAAGATTAACAAATTGTTATACAAAATTGATTAAACATAAAACAGGTCATTACGTGAAATTGGTATTTACTTAAAATATTGAAGGCAAGTTGTTTTCTAAGATCAAAAGGGAGCAAAAAAAAAAAGAAGAAATGTTTTCCCATTTTTCACGGTGGCGAAAATAATTTGATTTCAGTGGAGGGATGTCGACAGTTGATTTTAAATTTAACTTCTCTGAACTTGGCAAAGTGGAATGGATTTTTGATGTACTTTCAAACATTAACTGTTTATTTACGTGAGGATTTATTTTGCTTATTAGTAAAATGTTTTTGGGCGATTGTTAAAAATCTTGAATATTGAGTTCTATGGTTACTCTATTTATCAAGCCTCAAAATCTTCAATAGGATTTAAAGTTTAAAAAAAAAATATTTTTGGACTTACTATTATATTATTAACATGTTCGTTTCATACACAATGTAATAAATATAGTATTGTTAAGTTCAGACACCATATCAAGCAAGTTTTAATTTGCAAAGATTATTTAGGTGGATCATTACGTAGGGCGGTGGAGTTTGGGAGTCACAGCGACGACTCGGACGATATCACTCTGCCGAGCCAGGAGTAAAGAGCGGAGGGCCTGACCTTCCATTGCACTGGCTATAGTCAGAGGGGAAGCCTTTACGCCGGGGCTGTTACTCTTTACGCTGCGTTGGGGTTTAGCCTACCTAACCCAACCGTCGAGGGACGCAATCCAATCTACTAGAGATAACATATCCCTCACATATGGCAGACTTCACGGTAAGCATGGGGTTTCAATGAATATTGGTGAGGCTCTTCTGGCTCTGTGGGAGTCCTACACTCCTCTCCGAGCCCCATACATACATTTTTCCATGTATAAAAAAGGTGAATCATTATGTGAACGATGGTGATATATTGGAAGTGACAGCCTTCTCTATGCGTCTATTAATAAACTTTATAACCAATAGTTTTACAGTTCCAAAAAATAGGGAATAAACCAGATCGAATTACTTGTTGGTTACTCTCGATAACTAGGCTGTTATCTGAACCGGTGGTCGTAGTTTGACGTTCATAAGCGCCTTGTAAGGACCTAAATAAATTAAAGTATTTTTTGAATTGCCTTTTTTTTAGAATTTAAGCGATGTTGGGTTAGTTCTTACTAATGGTAATATTCCGCGTCTATGTACGAAGATTCGAATATACCTATATTGAGTCTGAACTTTCATTTATGAGTTTGCATGAGGAAATCAGGAAATCAAAGCATGGTAGCAAGCTATTTTCTATAATGCCCGTCTTGTTGACGTGAAAGCATCATTATCGAGGTTGAGCGAGTCTCTGTAGGGGAAATACTAATAGGTTCGCGTCATCTATGACGTCAGCCGTCAAGATGCTACAGTATGTCAAGTATGAGATGGCGTTTAAGTGCTGGCGCTCAGAAATAAATAATAAAGTGGTTTTGATTATGAATAAACTAAATGAAAATACTCGTAATTATTGTTCGGGGCGCCAATATATGTAAAAACCAAACAAAGGTTATATAAATAGGTCACGTAGCAATTAACAAATTATGAAATTTAAACATAAAAAAGTAGTTTTTCCAAAATTTCGAAATTTCACTTCTGTCAGCAGTCCTCCTGGCTGCCTAGTTTTGTATTTACCACCCTCAATTTTCAAAACCTGTTACCATGCATCAATGGGTGTATTGTGGCAGCATTCTTCACAGGCAGTACATGTAGAATTAAAATATTAACCATCTTGGACCACATCGTCGCTTAACATCAGGTAAGATCGTGGTCAAAGCTATGAGAATATACAGAATGAAAAAAATTGTATTACAGTATTTATAAACCTTTTAAAACTAGATACAATTCTGATATTACCGCCTGAATATAACCATGCAGTTTATGATATTTTTTCCAGAACAACTATTCAATACAAGTAAATTTATAATTATTATAATTCATAAACTATACTAATAAATAAAATTTAAGTGTTTGTTTGTAATGTAAAAATACCATTTTTTAATTATTTATCTGTCAGCTTCTCTGTTTGTTCCAAGTAATCTCCGAAATGGCTGGACAGATTTGGACGGGACTTTTTTTGGCAAATAGCTAAAATTACTCCGCGTAATTATGGTTAGTCTAAATTTTCTAAAATAATTAGGGTTCCGCGTAAAAAATTAAAACTCATAAAATTGTAAACAAACTACGATTCAATGGACAGGACCATTAAAACGTTATTTTCCAATGAATGTTTAAAAGCTATATTACGAGGGCAGAGTTGCGGGTCCACAGCTAGTATATAACAATAAAAAGAATAAGCTTTTTCTTAATTTTTTCTTCTTCTTATGTGTGTTAGAGTATTTCTAATGTTTATCTATTGTTCTTAATAACAGTTTAAGAATGTACACACAATAACAGTTTAAATTAATAACATTTTTTTAACTTTACCGAAGTTTTAACGTCATCTTTACTTTAGATGGTCTCTATATAAATTAATTTTCTAAATAAATTTTACCTGGATCTGATATGAAATTATTATTTAATAACTCTTAAATTAATTCACAGAATAATAATGTATTTTTAATTTATTGTACGTTTATTATGTACAAGAAATCTAATTATACAAAAAGAATAAATACGAAGTCTACATTATTTTCTTTCTTGTTCTCATAAAAAAACTAAGTAAACATGGTCCCAAGAACTATCGTCCAATTAGTAAATGTTAATAAAACCTTCATCAAAGTAACGAGTTAATTACCATTAAAAGGACGAGGTAAAATATCTTCTTTTGTTTTTATTCTAAACATATTATATTCGGATATCTACAATAATATTTCTACGATAAAATAAATACAGTCGTGTTAATTTCTTTTAACCAAATTCCTATTAGAGGAAATACAAATCATAACATAAATTAATTTGTAACATGAAGTTTCGATCATTTTGTGTTTTATATGTTTTTGTAAGTTGTAAAATTTGTGAAGGATTCGCTTGTGGGAGTAAGAGTATCACTACACAAACCACCACCACAGTTCACAAACATTTGTTTTCGGCGTAAAGATGCATTGTGCGTTTACTCCTGTTTTAGGTCCAACGGACCATTTTTCCTATCTTTATATCTGGTGCTAAGGGGCATTGTTCTTATATACCTGTTTCTCGTGCAAAGATGGATTGTTCGTATACACCTATTTCTAATCCAAAGGCGCATTATTCATATACGCCTGTTTCTAGTGCAAAGGAGCATTATGCATATACACCTGTTTCTGGTGTAAAGGGGCAATGTCGTATACAGCCCGTTTCGGGCGCAACGAAGCATTTGACGTATTGCTGTGGTAGACGTTCAGGCCGAAGGATGTGGTTGGCAGCAAACACTGGCTCATGAGGCTTTTCAAGTCACTACTCATGAGTAAGGCCTTTTCATTGACTCATGTCATTTATAACAGGAATTTGTTTTAAGGCTGGTAATAAATATCTGTATACAGTTCGTGATCTCATAAAATCGAGAAGACTGCAGGTTAACCCATCTATAATAAAAAATAAGAACAAACTACAAATGAAAAGGTAAGAAATATTTTTCTTTTTTAGAGTGTATCAGATAAAACAAAGAAAGTTATTCCTATGTGGAATGCGAACAGCATAAAACAATATTTCCATTGTTTCAACGGCGATGTGAAAAATTATTGCAAATAATTTCACAATATATCAATGTAAGTAACAGACACATTTTTAATTTATTCGATATATCCGCATTTCCGTGCAACGCTTGTGGGCGGCAGATAGAGGCCACCCCTTAGCAATGTATAGAGAAGCGACAGTAAAGCCCATTGATCATAGTTTTTACGAATTGTCATAAACTTCCCATGGCTATATAGATAATAACTATACATACATACTTAATCCAACACCAAACACATCAAAATCAAGTTTAATATGAGTGATGATTTACTTTTGTTTTTAAGTATTTAGAGATTCATAAACTGCCGACCGAATATTACATTTCATCACATTTAAGTTTGCATAAATTAATATAAAAAATAATGTAAGACTTGATTGAGATCAACAAAGAGTTGGTTTTGTGTTATAATTTTTGAAGTGAAATCTTCTTTAGCGGCGTTGAACGATTTTCGGTAGGGGAAAAACTTATAGATTCGCGTTACCGATGTTATAACGTCGACATGCTATACTTTGTCATATATGAGATGGGGCTTAGACATAAATAATAAAATTTATACTTACGTGGTCTATCGTGTGTTTTGGTTATGAACAAAATAAATGATGATGTTATTGCTCGGAGCGCCAATAGATATAAAACGACAAAATATTTTATATATTAGGCTAATCTTAAAGTTTATGATACTTATAAACTTAGTTAATAATTACAATTAACAAATTATGAAATGAAACATTTCAAAACAGTTTCGAGTTTTCCCTCTGTCGGCAGTCACCCTGGCTCCCTCTTTTTTATTTTAATTATGCCAATGATTACATAATTACGAGAGAAAGGGTAAGAATTTTGCTTACTATTGCTAAAGACTATCAAGATATTATACATTAAAATTCTACGAAACCGTTACAAAATAGGTATAAAAGGAATCAGATTCAAAAATGTTACGTTACTGTTCACTTCCGTCATTGTTGTAATGTGTTCTCTCTTATTTATCGGTGTTCTTCACGACACAGCTACCGGCTGGTAATTCCCACACTTTATACGCCTACTTGAGAATACTTGAGGTGTGTAAATAAAATAAAACCCGGTAATGGCGCCGTTACATTTACTTATTTATGGTTCCGTTCTAAATGCGTGGAAATTGATATTACGTTTTGATGAGCTGAATGTTTGTTTCGTTCTTCTCGCCAGACCATTTTATTTGATAGGAAAATGTATTTACTCTTTATAGTAATTGTGTTTGTGATGTCATTGATGTAATAAGATACATTGTTATAAGTGGTTTACTGTTTCATCTTTAATACGAATTCACATCTATACTAATATATAAAATAGAAGTGTCTGTTTGCAATGTATAATTATTATTTTTTTAATAAATAGGTATGAATGTGGTATACACGATACCTATACCAAAAATACATTTTTTTTTAATTTTTGTTCGTCTATCTGTTCAGATAATCTCCGGAATGACTAAACGAATTTTGACGAGACTTTTTTTGGTAGATAGCTGAAGTTACTCCGAGTAAAAAAAATAAAACTCATAAAAATTGAATTAAATCCGATTAGCACAGTTTGACGGGCAAATGCTTGAATTTATGATACTTGATTTATGATATGATGAATTTACTTTATCTTAATACTAAAAAAAATTGTAGAAAAAAAATTAAGGTTCCGTATAGAATAATTAAAACGCAGTGAAGAACATATAAAACGCGGACTCAGCCGCGGCCTTTCAGCTAGTCAGTAATATTATTATATTATTTATTAATCAAATTAAATTTAAGGATACTTTTTTAAAACATTATATATTGAGGTTTCGCGTACTGTAAAGAGTTCACTATTAATATGGACAAATCCGCCGTCCGCCCGCCTTGGCATGATGTGTACTCGTATGTACATACGTGCCCAGCGTGCGATCCCTGCTCGTCGGATGCAATAATACAAGTCCTGCCCGCGATTTTGTTTACATATTTAACTTAATTTTCTTCACAATTATAAAATAAAATATAAACTTAAAAACATAAAATAAAGTTACAACCACTTCTTGTATTTTTTGTTCTTTATTTTAAAGCACAGTACAATCTATAATATTTTTAACACAGAGAAATACTAATAAAAGAATATATTTCTATAATATTTACACTCGTAAACAACAATGGTTTAAATAACGTACTGAAACGTGCTGTTAGTAATTATTTATTAATATAATATGCTATTATCATCATAAATTGTTACAGAAAAAAAGTTAATATATAAATGTATTTTGTTGGTACTAGACAATTATTTTATTCAGTATACTATTGTGTATCATGTTTCCGGAAAGTATATTTATGGGGAATGCATAACCATGGCAGTCCGAATCCAGTCGGAAACGATTTCTACGTAAAAAAGTAGAAAACAAAAATTAATCCGAAATGCTGAATAACACTACCGAATTCCTTTTATTGTATTTTTGTCGTAGTTTATTTTAACAAATAAAAAATATCGAGTTGACAAAAAAAACGAATTATTTAAAATCTATATTTCTCGCTGTATTAAAAAGTAGTGTAATAATAATTCATGTTGCTTTTACTTTAGACACAAAAATAATTTTAGTCTGAAACCTTTCCCCCTCTAAAACAAGTATAGTGTTAGAGTTTATCTATACAATTAATAAAATTGAAGCGTCTGTTTGTAATGTCATAGTAACAACAGTTTATTAAATTAAATACATATGAATGTATATACGGTACCTATATCAAATACAGAATTTCTAAAATTGTTGACTATTATCTGTCTCTTTGTTTGTTCCGCCTAGGTTCCGGAACGACTGTACCGATTTTAACGAGACTTTTTTTTGCATATATCTGAAGTTACTTTGCCTAACATAGCCTACTGTAATTTTTCGAACATAATTTGGATTCTGCGTAAAGAAATAAAATAGTGAATAAAATCCAATTCAAGCCATAGTTTTTTTTACTGGCAGGTGTTTAAATTTGTGAGAAATATCAATAATTTATGATAGTACCAAAAATAATTTCAAGAAAATTATTCCGTCTTCAATAAAATTGAAACTCCTGGAATAATGAGCAAAATGCGATTATTTATAAACTACATTACCCAGTGACGAATATATGTAATACATTTAAACCCTAGAAAAAAATTTCAAATGGATTATAATATAACCATATGAATTAAAGTTTTCATAAAACTCTCCCGAGTGTAAAAGTGTTTAAAATTGACCATAATTCAACGGCGACTTGGGCGAGTACTTAGATATCACCATTCCGTTGGTACGATGAAAATCGAGTTTCAAGTGCTCCGCGCACAGTAGGTAGAAATGTCAGCATATTGCTGGTGCCACGTTCCACTTGTGTATTATAAAAGTCCCTATTTTGCAGTGACATTTTTCGTTCAGCAGTGTACCCAATTGGGTTTTTGAAACGTGTAAATTCGATAAAACACTGCCCGCGAGGGAATGAGTTCATTTCGGGAGTTTTTACACCGTCAATATTGTTATGTTGCGTTGCTTTTTACAGCGTCTTAACAATGAAACATGTCTATATATTAGATTAAAATTACACATTAATTAATCATGCATTTTACTCATAACATGACTGCAAAATAGTAATGGATAAACTTTATATAACAATATTCGAATATGAAATTGCAATTTATACCGAAGCGAGTTACCATAACATAGAAATTAACAGATCCAATTAAAATTCGATCGTATCTCCGTTTCTACTACTAAATGCAATATAGTAAAATAAATTGTATTTTAACATTTTGAAACGAATTAATAGCTTGATTCGAACGTTTCATTAGTCATATTTCAATATATGTCAAATTAAATCGAATATATTTCACCTCTTTTCATTTGGATAAATAGTTTTGTATTTTTATTACACGTTTATCTGTACTGCGGCCATATTTGTGTTATATGTTCAAAATACACTCCAGTAATAACTCGAATGGCAATTAAAGGCATGAGTGGACTGTAGTATTTAAAAGTTTTTTTTTACCGTAATGTTATGGGTAATTAAATCATATTACACTTTACAACAACGTTATTTATAACAACAATGTTAGAAATAGCAAATTATGTAGGAGTTTCGAATATGTTTTCTCTTTACACTTATGCTTGTATTTGGTTTTCTCTCTTCATAATAATATATGTAAGTATGTATTACGTACTGAAGCTCCTATAGAATCGCCAAACTAAAGTAGCAATGCCCAGCCACATTGCTCGCAGAACTGATGTCCAAAGGTGTCAACGGGTTCTCGAATGTCTACTACGAACCGAAAAACGCAATGTGCGAAGGCCCACAAACAAGGTGATCTAACGACCAGCTAAAGTTTCCAGGAATCCACTGGATGCGGGTGACTCAAGTCTGGTCATCGTAGAACGCCACGAAGGAGGTCTATGTCCAGCAGTGGGCGTCTTTTGACTGAAATAATGATAATAAAGTATGAATATGATGTGCTAGCATTCAATGATCGTTATATCTCAAAAATAAGTAACAGATCTTTTTCATCAATTTTTAAAACTGCATAATATATATACCTTTACTTCACATTATCAATTATGTTTTTTTAACTTTACATAATTATCAAGGATATAATAATTTAATTAGTTTATCCCATTACCCTTACCTGGATTAGTGGTTATTATTAAGTGAACTTTATACTAAGCCTTTATCTCTACAACAAGTCTCCAAGTGGAAAAGGCCATGGAATTTTTTTTTGATGTTATTTGGAAATATAAAAAGAATACCTACTAATTAAACTAACGATTTTTAAAGTGAAAACTGTTCTAAGCGACGTTGATCTATCCTCGTTAGGAAATAAACTTATAGATTCGCGTTACCAATGCTATGACGTCAGCCGTCAATGTGCTACAGTATATCGAGTATAAGTTGGCCTTGACAGTTGCGCTCAGAGATAAGTAATAAATTAAAAATATAAATAGCCAGACAATTGTATATTATAAACAAAGTATATGAAAATGCTCATAATCATCGCTCGAAGCGCCAATAGATATAAAAACCTGATAAATGTTATATGTCAAATGTTAGGTTATCTTAATAATTTCAATTAACAAATTACGAAAATTAAACAATAAAAAAACAGTTTTTTTCTAGTTTTCACTTTTTTCGGCAGTCTCCATGACTATTTTTTTTATAATTTTATTATTGAAAATAACGTGAAATCCGAAAAAAAAAAAACAACTTTCCAAACAGAGTCCGTGACGGAGCACTAAAATCTTAATAACGCGTATGTTTCTATGCAAATGGTCTTAATGATTAATTGTAGCACCACCTATAGATAGTATACATAAAACAGTTTTTTTTTTTTCTCCTTCAAAAATTACCCTAAACGATAGTCGCATGTTGGGAAAAGCGTCATATCATTGTAAACGATAATCTATCAAACAGCATGACGTGTAACACGATATTGTAAAATATGAAATCGTTAGGGGGTCCCGTTTGTAACGAGCATTGGCGGTTATGTAGGTAACGGCAATACGCGTCATCAGCGGTAAATGCACCGTAAATTCAACGTCAGACACGTGCGCCCTTCTTCTCTGGCATTATATCGCCGTGGGTGCGAATTCGCAAAATATATAAATATTTTTATACCAGTGACAATTTTTGCCAGCTTTCATTTTTTTTTTTTTTTTTGTTTTTGTATCTTAGCTGCCCCGGCGAACTTCGTACCGTCCCGGAATGTATACACGTTGTTTAATTAAAGGTGAATTAAATTTAGTTTTTTTACCAATGTTCGAGGAAGCATCTCGAGTATGATTTAAACCAATCATTGAAATCTGGTAATCCTTTCTCAAGATATAAAAACTGTTTAAATTTTTTTAATTTGATTTGAAGATTATGTTTCTGTATTGGTTATTCTGCTATTAGGGGGTAAAAAAAAAACAAAGATCATAAATGTCGTTCCAGCCGTTCTTGTTTGACCTGACTTTGTTTTGTGTATAAATAAAAATGCAATTTTATAAACACCATATTGTTTTTTTATTTTAGTTTACGGGTCATTAATTTTGTAAAAACCAATGCTTAAGTTAACATGGGGGGAAGGGATGAGCTTTTGTTTAATTATGCTGATAAGGGGAGGGAGGAATACATGAACGATGTTTTATTTCAAATTTAATTCCAGATTAGTAAGTAGGCTTTATCATTATTAATATTCGATAATGTTGTATATTATGATGAATTGAAATTTCAAATGCAATCTTATATGCCTTCAAAATTACATTTAACAAATATTAAATAACTAAAAAAATGTTAGAGACTCCATTTTACCTCTGTTTTTGACCATACAACTGTTACATTGTTGTAATGTTACATTACAGTATATGAAATTTGCCAGTACTTTGAAAAGGTAACGTTAATCTTGGAATAAAATCCTTGCATCTCAAAATGGTCTAAAATATTGATAAATCGTTGAAATAGGGAGTCCTCTGCGAATTAGTCAACGTCTTTTAAAATGATTAAATGTGGGACCTCCTGATTTTGTTTTGTTTATTATCAGTCTATTAATTACCGATCAACACATGCTTCCCGTACACGAAATCGATCGAGCCTTTTATGATTTTTTTGAAATTTATACATATAGACAAAAATAATAATTTAAAGTACCCTTAACTTTAATTTATAACACTTTTATTTTGTCAATCGCTAATTGACATATACTTTATGCAGATAAAATCGGTCGACCCATTATTGTCAACAGAAACTCTGAAAATAATTTAAAAAATCTTTATAGCCTATCAATTGCTCCTTTACATACATTTCCCTTATACAAAGTTTCATAAAAATCGGTCATTTTATTTTTAAGTTAAACCGGACATAAACACAGATCGCTTTTTAAAATGTCATATTCGAGTTTTGTAACGATTAAAATAAACATGTGTCAATTTTTTTTTAAAAATTAAAAAAATTAAATGTACATACAAAACTTATTATTAAATACTATTTATTATTACTACAGAAAATGTGAGCTTCATACATCTTTCGTTGTTGAGTTAATATATGGTAATTATGTAAGAATCACAATTTTTGGGTAAAAATATTCAATTTAAATAGAGACTAAATTATACGAGAAATTTTGGAAGCATGCCAATAGATATAGCCACAAGCTAAGATACCTAATTAGTCACGCAACAGTGACTCAGTTCTAAAATAATTTTGATAAACCTAGTCATCATTTTAGTGATAAAGTTAACTGCGTAGTTTATTAATTAAACAGAAATTTGGTTAGCAGTTTCTGAACACAATAAAGAGTTAGACTGAACCTTTGTTTCGAAATTTGACGCTTCTAATTATGATTTTAAATAAATAATTATAGCTATTGTTTAATTTATAAAATAATACATCTGAAAAATAAATATGTACCTTTAATAAAATAAATACATAGGTACATTAGTTTTTTGATGTTTTTTTTTAATGAATAAATGATTATAATTTTTGAGAAGTTAAACAATAGAACAAATTAACGATTCGCTAATCAACTTTCCTCGAATAATTAAGTCTCCATAAATACATAGAAATATCACATCTCTTTCCCACTAGTGTAGGCAGAGACTAAATCCTTCCACCTGCTACGATCCTGACAGACGTCTCTCGCTTCTCCTAATTTAATAAATGCTTTTATTTACGGGCACTTTGATCCTGGCTTTTGTCAGAACGTTCTCGATCTGGTGAAGATACGTTCACTCAGGACGACACTTAAGTACCACCTTGCCCAGTCACCCTCGTCTTGTGATTTTTTTTCAACCGTCTTTCATCTTACTTTAATACTTACTTTAGTACTTTAATCTGGCTTTTTTTTAAAACGGCATCGATCTGGTCCAGGTGCGTTCGTCTTGGTCGACCTTTACTCGCTTACCACGTCACTCTCGTCTTATGAATTTGTTTCGTCAATCTGCTTTTATCCAGCTTCTCCAAGTGCCCAAAGCAATTCTAATCTACAAAAAGACTTCGATAGGCTATGTATGTGGTGCCAAGATGCAGGAACCGTGTTAAACGCTGAAAAAAACGAATTTGATGCATATTAAATCACCCTACCTAAAATAGTAGCCCACTCTCATAAATGTCTTCCCAATAGAATAACACAATGTGACTCTGAATGCATAATAATGAATCTAGTTACTACTCAAAAATACTTGGGATTGACTTTAGACGATAAGTTCAATTGGCATCCACACATTGAACAAATATGTGAAAAACTACGTGCTATCCTAGCTAAATTTTATATTATCAGAAATCTTCTGCCTTATAAAACTAGACTATTATTATATAATGCATTTTTGACTCAATTGTATCCTACGGTCTATCTAGTTACGGTCGCACATATAAAACCTACCTGGATTTTATCTACAGACTGCAAGTGAGAATTTTAAAATTATTAATTCCACCAAGCGTCAAATCTCAACTAACGGATGAAAACACACTTTTAAAATATTGTCAAACGTTTCCTATTTACGACAAGTTAAATTTAGTCTTTTAAAGGAACAATTTTTAAGACAAACCTACAGAAGAAAATAGACCACCTATATACACACGTCAGATCGCAAAAAATATGTAACTACCCACTCAGCCAATAATTGTTACGGCGAACGGACAACTACTTACTTCATTCCTAGACTCTTAAGTTCTTTACCTATATCCTTACGCAACAAGATTAATATAAAAAATTGCAAATTTTGTTTAAAAAATTTTTTTACTTATCGTGTTTGTAAAAACCCTACCTTATATATTTGTAACCGATTTTTTTTTTAAATTTTAAGTGCTGCAGACAAACCTTAAAGCTTTAAGTGGCACTATATAGATGTATATTTTTGTAATATGTTATATTGGTAATAAAAAAAAAAATTAGGCCCCCCTTCTTATATAATTGTTTTTTAACTAGCTAACGCTTTTAAGCGCAAGGGCCTTCACCGTGACTTTGGGGGCTGTGCCGCAGAAAGGTAACTACTAGCTCTGTATCTTTGTCACTACATCCTCTACCACATCACAATATTCCTTTATCATAAGTACATAATAAACAAAGGGTTTGAAGCAAAATGAAGCAAAATTGTAATTTATAGTTATTCAATTTACATTTTCAAAATAATTAGTATAGGAATGTAATAAATATTATTTGAAAAATAAAAATAAAAAGTAATATTCAATCCTTGTCTCAAAATGAAATATATATTGGAGTGAAGTTGTATACGTACGATGTTCCTCACGAAAATAAACCACTAAACATTTTTATACGTTGATTAAAAAGTAGCGACTATCCGCAACCTCCGCTACAATCTTAATTGATAAAATACTTGTTTCAATGTTAAATGATAATATTTTGTTTACCTAATCTTTAATTATTTTAGTAACGTTTATTAAATCTATTCTATAATATAAATTATGTATTTTAGTATTATTTAATATAAGTAGTTTCATATATTTACTGAATAAATATTAATAGTAAAAACAAAGTTATTATTTCCATTTAAAAAATTGTACAAAAATTTAAATGAATTTATTATATGTTTAGACCACACTATGACTTATTAAAGTTTCAGTTCAAGGACTAACAACATATGTTTAGTGATCGGCAAAATCATAATTTACTAATTAATATACAGTAGGCTCAGCTGTTCGATTATATTCTGCACTCTACTCAAAATGAGTTTATATCAAATATTTAAAAATGGAATCGAGATATTCAATAACTTAGAATAAAATAGAATTAATTTAAAATGTTCCTAGAATAATTTCACAATTAGAATGTATTGTACAAAAAAAAACTAGCCAGACTTGGACCCTACCATCAGAAGTGAAATTTTGGAAAACTGTTTTTTTTAATGTTTAAATGTTCTAGTTTGTTAATTTAAATTATTAACATAACCTAACAATTAACATGTAACATTTGTATTGTTTTTACATCTATTGGCGATCAAAATAATAATTTTATACATCCTCATATAGTTTATTCATAATCAAAGCATACGATGCGTGATGAGCCCCAGCAGCACTTTAACTCTGCATCTTATGCTTGACATACTGTAACGTGTTTGTGGCTGATGTCATAGCATTTGTAACGCGAATCTATAGGTATAAATAGGTATTTCCCCAACCGAGAATCGCTCAACTCTGGTAAAGAAGTATTCAATTCATAAATACTGCGTATATATTTAGTTCGAATACGTTCACGATGAATGCACCTGCTAACTAACGTCTGTGAGTGTCTTTCAAACGGCACTCCACTCTAACGAGCACGGTCCATCCATTAGTCTATTTAGTAATTAGGTGCGAGCGCACAGGCTGGGTTGTGAATGGACCACAATGAGTGAAACAACTCGGTTAATCATTTGCATGGTCCCACTATGCGTTTATGGCCTGTTTATTTAGCGAAAAGAAATCATTTCGCGTTCGTTTATATTTTTATGTTTTATTTCCAAAACGTTAATTATCTAATATATATTTATATAAAGATATATAACTTATTTAGCCTCGTTGTGATCTAAAACTCGATGAAACGAAAAAAAAAACGACATTAAAAAGAGTCAAATACATATATGTATATGTTTAAACGTGCGAGTGAATGAGATAGAATACATTATATGGTTTTTTTTATATTCGCAATCTCCTCTTTGTACGGTACTTATCTAGCCTTTTCACTCTTGTATATTTAGAGATAATGCATCATATAGTGTGTATACATTTTTGAATAGATTTTTCTTTGTACGATTCTCCTCTATGCGTTCCTTAATCATTGAACCGATTGTAACGAAACTTCGTGTGTTAATTCCAGTAAGTGCGGAAATTTTCTTGGTCAAAAAATATTTTCTATGACATTGCAAGGCATGCAATAATAATTTATTATAAATATGTTATTCGCATCGTATTCTTATCAAGTTGAAAAGGTACTAATTTGCTATGATATTTTTTGGTTTTTTCTTTTTCAGAACTCAGTAAGAAATAAAAAATATTTTTACTCTTTCTAAAATCTATATATAGTTAGGTAAAGGTAGCAGTTCAGTAACTTTTTTATCCCCTCTTAGTAAAGCGGTGACGTTTTGATGAGTTTTAGTGTAATAGTATTGTCAATATTAGTCAAGAAGTTTTCTTACCATTTTTACAACAAAAAAAAAAAACGAAACTCCTTTGTTTTTAAATACATATAATTATGTATATTATCAAATGTAAATTCATAAATGTTTTCCTCATATTTTAAAATAATGATTTCGACCCCTTGACGAACACTAATATTAGGTAATAAGCATCGTGATATAAGCAAACCTGTTTTTTTTTTTTTTTTTTATGTCCCCGCCTATTTTCCCCTGGCATGACCAGGGACCTTATTATTACGTCTCATTTTATGTGTGATCTATTATTGTTTTTTGTATCATTTTCTTTTGCTTAGGTTTTTCTTTTTATATCACTTTTATTTTTCTTAAAATCTAAACAATATAATCGACTTATCTAGGTTAATGCTAAACAACAATGTCAAATTTCTTATAATTATAGTATTCATGTCAAAACAATTAAAACAATTAAGACAATTAAACAATTAAAACAATTAAAATTTGGGCAGTAGATATTATAATAATTTAAACTAATAACTTATTACCCAGTTAATAATAAAATTAAAATTATAATTAAAATTAAAAATTTTCATATTTAAAATGAAATTCAATAATTGACCTCAATGGTATTTTAAACTTAAGATTTAAGGTCAGTACATCCTTGCAAACCCTGTTGCCATAACAATAAAATGTATACTTTAAATATTCTTGGTACATATATTCTTGATATCGAAACAAAAGGATATTAAAATAAGATGGAAACGCATAAAACGTTGTCCGCCGCTACAACTAAACATCAAATCTCGATCAAGGAAAGCGGGTCGCGTAGCTAGCTAGTTGCTTTGAATTCAATGTGCGTGCCACATCTGTATAAACTCGAATATGAACCGAACGATATTACATACAAATAAATTCTATATAATTATTTATTTACGAAATATAGTTTATTGTATAGACAATTTATTACACCTTTTAATTTATACATTTTTTTTGAAGTTTGTGTCACACTAATTATGCACCCTCGGCTCTGTTCGCTTATACTAACAGAGAGACAGAGAGATAGGTGTTGCCTTTTGTATAATTTAAGGAGAATAATGTTCATAACTTTTTCCTATAATTCAGATTTATTTTCTTATATTCTCCTATATTATTTAACATATCAAAATATGTACTATAACTACTTTGTAAATCATAAATAAACCTTAAAAAATAATCATGTAAATCGGTTCAGTTGTTCTCGAGTTATTAGCCAACTAACACACTGAAAGACATTAAAAAATTTAAGGATAGATCAGATTTAAATAGTGTTTATTCTGTTTCGGATACTTTTCAGTAATTATTGAAGCATATATATAATTATAAGAAGAATTATTGTGCTCTATTTTGGAATAAGTTTTCAAGCTTTTTTTTAAGGAAAATACATCTAAAAATAGTGTAAATACACTCTTATAAAATTATAGATTCAGATATAAAGTAATGTTGAAGTAATGAACCAAAAAACACTATTCAGAAACTTTGAGAAGACTTATATTTAATTTAAAAAATATGTTTGTTCGCTTGATTTATGGAACTGGTTTTATTATAAACTAGCTGTGGTTACGATTTCGCTCGCATGGGATTCAGGTGTCCCGTCCGGTCTCGCAAAAATAACCTTATATACAATATAGCTTTCTGGCAGTGAAATAATTTCCAAAATCGGATTAGTGGTACCGGAGATTACCCCGAACATCCAAACTCACAAACTTTACCTCTTTATAATAATAGTATAGATGTTCTTACGCATACACTTCAATATTATGGTGTTTTTAATTAATCTAAATAAATGCTATTCATACAATTATATAGATATATATACATATGCGTTGAAAGACGTTACTATAGAATATAAAATACTAACATACCAAATTACATCAATATCGGTCCAGTAGTTTTTGCATGAATGGTGAACAAATTAATAAACAGACAAAAAAATTAAAAGTCACGAAATGTGTCGTGTAGTAGATTCTGAAGTCCTACTCAGTAATATTACAGAAAATTCCATATTATTAATAAGAAATAGTATAGCGCCATCTATGAATAATAGTGTGAAATATATAGATAATTTGCTTACGTAATCACCATTCATAACACTTCGTCACCCATGTCATCAAAAATAAACAAAACATGGACCGTGTAATTATAATTAAATAAAATTTAGTTTACCGCCATATTTACCTATTGATATTATAATTGAAGTTCAGTTCTTACTTCCGTAAAATGAATCCTTAATACAAAGCCTAAAACGCCTAGATATTGTATAAAATATTGTTTCCTCATTTAGGAATACTATACTTTATTTTGTTCAATTTCAATCAATCCATCAATTTTTTGTTCTCGAATAAGACTAAAACGCATTTATTTATAATTTCTTCTTTCATACTAAAGTCGCCGTGTGTCATTCAAATTACTATAACTTTTGATAGAGTAGACCGATTTTAATACAATAAAGTTTTGATGTTACCCCGGAATATGCTTTATAATTAAAATATACTCAGTACTTTCTAATTGATACGTGGACAGACAAACAGACAGACATACAAACAGACATTTCTAAAAATGACACAAATGTTTGTTACCTATTTTTAGTCCCTTGCAATAACTCTTTTCATAAAAATCAAAAATGTACAGACACGTGAAATTTACAATTTTATTATTAGTGAGATTAAAAAACAAAAAGGTTAATATTAACTAGTTTTATTTAAATACAATTATTGCGTATAGTATTTTAATATTTGTTTACACTACTAGAAGAACATTATTCTTAAAATATAATTTATAATGAATATATGTGCAGATCATATAATTTTGTATTAAAAACTAGCTGTGTGCTTGCGACTGCGTTCGTGTTTCATATATTCTTCACTGCGTTTTAATGCTGCTTATCCGGAAACCTGATAATTGTTTTAGTACTAAGATAAAGTAAAAACATTTATAATTACTGTACTCAAGCACTTACCCGTAAATCTGTGCATGAAATAGGATTTTATTCAATTTTTTAGGAGTTTTAATTTTTTTTACGCGTAACCCTAATTATATTCCAACATTAGAAATACTCTAAGTTAACCCGGTGTAACTTTAGCTATCTACCAAAAATAGCCTCGTCAAAATCAGTCCAGCCGTTCCGGAGATCACACGGAGCAAATAGACAGAGAAACATTTTAAAAATTGTATCTATTTAGTAAAAAAATAAATTAATGTATGCAATTCACACGCAGTAGAAGAAAACCTTCAAAAAACGTATAATACATACACGTATAGAAAACATCACGATTGTTATGATGCCTCTTCCCAAGCTTTGTACTACGCATGCGCGCACAAACACGTGCTGTCGCTTTTTCGTTTCATCGACTTTAAAAAAATATTTTGACATTACAAACAGACACTTGAACTTGATTTATTAGTATAGATTATTCGTATCTAATAACATAGAAAAAGGAAAATTTAAAAACTTAACATACTCCATTTCACACATATAAGTTACAGAAATGTCAGTTATCCGATAATTATAAAAGTTCAAAAGATTTGGAAGACATCTAACACAAAAGGCTTTGTTTCAGTCAAACATTGCTTAGTTAGTACCCTCACTAAGTCCCAGTGAATTGTTGTATAAATACAAACGGAGCGTGCTTCAAACTCGATAGAACTCAACTCAAGGCATTATTGCTTTCAGCGGACTCTTCATTCATTATCTTCTACCAAGCTTCGAACTTTAATCGCAATTTCTTAGTATTTCCTACACAAAGACCGAAACTTTACATGATAAAATATATTTGTAGTAGGTAGTCTAACAATAAATAAAAATACTCAATAATTTCCTAATAATTAAAGGTAGTTATTTTGATATAATTATGTATAATTAAAAAAAATATTTCTCGAAGATGGTCAATAGTATAAGTGTTCATTTGATGACAGAACGCAAGAACGCGTCGGAAAGACGTGACCCCGGCACATTAATGGAATTTAAACAACAGCAGCGAGTCCTAGACCCGCGCAAGTGCGATACAGTGACGCGTTTACTTTAATAACACGTATTACATTGCACCCCACATCCCTGCAAACTACATTCAAGGGTTCTATTAGGTACTTTGATATTCGTAAATGTCCTTAAAAAATCAATAAAATAAAAAGCCTGTTTATTTCATGCTATTTATACAAAAAGAATTATTTACATATATACAAAAAAATAAAGGAGACAATTAAACAATCACTATCGTAAATAATATTAAAATGTTCATTAAATATAGCGTGAATCTCTCTTAGTTGAGGGTAAAGGCCTCTTCTAAAGATTTCCAATAATTCTTGTCTACAGATATTTCCATCCATATTTTGCCTGCAGTTATTATTATATCAACCGCCCATCTGACTTTCGGTCTCGCCCTTTTACTATTGCCTGTAGGGCCTGGCTATGCTGTCAACCGACTTGTCCAGTGGTCATCGCGCATCCTTGCTATATGGCTCACCCACCGCCATTTTAATGCTGCGTTGGCAAATTGTCCTTAGCTAGAACAAATTCCGTTGAATTTATATCTCAAACAAGCAAGTTCTAATAGATGTTCGTACTGCTTTGGTTTCTTTACGCTTGCTATATCTCTGGGTTGAACTTCTTAAGAGGTCGTCCCAAAAGTTTGATGCGGCTATTTGCTATCCCTTCCATGCGACAGAATTTAGTATTGGTTTTATTAGTACCAGATAATTTACAGTAAGCCGTTGATGATTTTGCCCACATATTTCTATTATAATAAAGCGATGATGGTACATTGAATAATATAACCGGATTCCGCCTCAAAGGACGTTTGAGGTCACCTATTCAACTCTAAAATCTACCTGAACTTTCGAAAAAGGAAAACATGATGAGGAAACCATAGCAAGGTGGTAGGGCATTTTCTAATGATGTCCGCCTGAGTAGCTACCATCCTGAAGTTTGAAAACCTGTTGCCAAATACCAAAAGGTGTGTTTCGGCAGCATCACTTGAGAGGAAGTACCTATAGGTTTGGTGTGTTTTACCATCCTGGACCACATCGTCACTTAACATCAGGTAAGATTGTGGTCAAAGCACTGAGCCTATAACGTGTAAACATAATCACAATTGACAAGCCTGTGTTTTATATTATGACCCCTTGTGTCCGTATTCCGTACATTATTTGATTATTCTTTTTTTATTTATATATCGTGAGTCTACATTTATAATTCCATATAAAGATAAGAAATTGTTCTGTAAATAAAACACAAGAGTTCCAATATATTTAAAGGTATCGCGCGAAACGGAAAAGTTTCATGAAAGAAATCTCCCAGGAGCAAAACAACATTCGCAAATTCAGAAAAAAAAAGTAAATAACTCCGAAGTTTTCCAAGTCATAACTTGTTGGTTAAAGGTTCTTATAGAAAGAAACAAGAACAAAGTAATAAGGTGCTACTCCTTATAAGTGCTTAGTAAAAAATATATAACTTTACCCAGTCCGGAGCAATTTTCAGAGAATAATAGAAGAAACCTTCAAACCATACTTTTTAATTTTAATTTAGAATTATGAGAGTACGTAAATAAATTATTATTATTATTATTATAGCAAAATGATTGTAATGCTTAGAGGTTTTTTTTTATAATTATAATAAAATAAAAGTGTACTTCATTAAATGTGTAAATTGTTTTAATTACAAGTTAAGAATATTCACCACACCATAAAGCGGTCTCAGATAAAAACGAATTACTAACGTTAAAAGTATTTTAGTACCTATTCATCTGGAAAAAGGTATAGAGACGAATTTCCATAATACATTAGCATTTTATCATTAACAAGTCACATAAGAAAAAGATCTATAAATACGATGGATACGATGGATTTATTCTAAAAAAATAATTTTCAAAAATATACACTATTTTTACAGACGTGATATTGCAATTATGGTCTCATAACATAATATTCATAGGCAGAATATAAGTTAAACAATATCTATAAAAATCTCCCGCCAGGGAAATGATGTCGTTTATTACACTCAGTTGCCACGAATACGGCACTCAGTGGCACAAAAATGAAGTCTCTACAAAGTTCAGCGCATCTCGACGGACCGCGAACTACAAACTTTTCCTATAGATACCGACCATCGCTACCAGACTGCATGAACTAGGAACGGACTAAGGATTTTTATTCTTTTTATAAAGCAGATACATAATAGAAAGGTGAGTATGGATATTCGAATGTTGTTTAATGCTTGCAGGTTTCTAAAAAACATTTTCAATTAAATTAGTGTTAGGGTGTTCTATTTATATAGGTTAACTAATCGAAATTAATCTATCTGTCTATTTTATTTTTCTTCTTCTTTATATAGAAAATGAGGGTCTTTTGACGCACCATCACCTCAAAACTACTGAACATATCGGGATGAGACTACCATTCTACGGGGGATTTTTCGTATATGGTGACATCAAATTATTATTTTAAATTGGCTATTATTTAAATTATTATTTAAATTGGCTATTATTTTTTGAACTCCATTGATATTTTTTATATTGTTTTCAATTTACTCTTATGTAATTTTTTTGAGCGCTAATAAAAACAAAAGACTCCTGTTTTTCTTCAGTCATTTATTTCGTTAGGTTAGGTTATAGGTAGGATATAAATTATTTTAAAACTATATTACGCAGTGAAGAACATATGAAATGCAGGTGGAGCCGCGGGCACACTGCTCGTATACATATACAGTGGAATCTCGATAACTCAAAGACCAGGACAAATAATTTAAGTTATCGAGGCTTTTAACTAACTGAGGGATTGAGTTAGAGAGGTTTTGATGTATCACAATTTAATTTATTGAGGTCTGTTGCTGTTATCGAGGTTGTGACTTTTTACGAGATTAAATTTAAAACTATTTTCAAATTTCAAATGTATTTATTTTATTGAAATAAAATTAAATCTCCGAATTTATTTTTTGCTTTAACTATAAATAATATTATACAAGTAAACTAAATTATGCGGAGTACTTTCAGCTATCTGCCAAAAAAAGATGCTTGACAATAGGTCCAGCTATTCCGGATATTATCCGGAACAAACAGACACCAAAAAAAATTTTTAAAGATTGTGTTTTTGGTATGATTACCGTATCTAGATTAATATGTATTTAGTAAAAGTTGTTATTTTGAAATTACAAACAGTATTTTCAATTCAGAAATTTAATGTTATTTTTAGAAAGAAAGAAAGATCGTAAGTAAGAAATTGTTTATTTCCACCATATACACTGCACACATTATATGTATATAATATATATATATATATATATATATATATATATATATATATATATATATATATATATATATACATATATACATTTTACTATAACTTTAACTACATGCGCTCTGCTACGCTAGAAAAAAGACCCCAGACTCTGATAAATGGTCCCGCTACGAAAATTGTAAAAGCGCTGGTTTTCAGCTGGGGCCTATAATACAATTCTATAATAATATTACAATTAATATCGTTCAATCCAACATATATCCGAACTGCCTTTGGGCTACATAACAAAATATACCAAATCGGAAATATCATCACAGACGAACCCCAATGCCAACACCTACATATGTTTTAGCGTTTTGTGCCAGTGTGAAATAAATCAATTACAAAATGCCTTAATCCATTTGACAAAATTTAAAAGATGATGGACTCATCTAATCCCTCATTGAGATTAAATAAGAATCTTTCAATCATCAAAATGTCGAAACAGTAATTAAATTTGGACCGAGAAGATTTTAGCTGAGGACTCGCTAATCTAACCTTTGTACGCATAAGCTTTGAATGTTAATTATAATATTAAATGCACTAAGTGCTGTCTAATATTATATACATGTAGATACATTTGTAATCAAATTGGTCTTGCTGCAACACAGAGCTTTGAGGTTCATTACAGCGCTAAGCTTATATTAATAATCATGTACAAAACAACCCTCCACCCTTGGTTAATAAATGAGAAACTAAATACACGGGCGGCTAAGATTAGGGAGTCACCAGCAAATGAGTTTATTGCGTGCCAGTGGTTTGTTGTATCATTACGAACTGAAATGTCAAGCTTTAATGTTAAAATGTTTGTAAAAGTTTGTATGCTGTTAAACTTTGTTATTATATGTACCTACATTTTAGTTTTATTATTATATATTACGGATTTTTATTATATTATAAAACACAAAGCTCAAAGTTGATCAAGGGGTAATGGAGTATATGCTTGGAGTTGCTCGAATCAGGAATGAGGAGATCCGCAGAAGAACAAAAGTAACCGACATTGTCCGAAGAAATGCTAAATTTAAATGGCAGTTGGCTGGACACATTGTTCGAAGAAGTGATCGCCGATGGGACTAACGGATTCTTGAATGGCTGCCGCGACCTGAAAATGGAGCGTCGGTAGGTGCAAGGTGGACGAACAACCTGGTTAAGGTCGCGGGAACCTGCTGGATGCGAGTGGTACAAGACCGGTCGTCGAGGAGATCTTTGGGAGACTTTGTCCAGCAGGGGAGATCCTTCGGTTGAATGGATGGAGGGATGGATTACGGATTTTCGCTTTTATTACTTTACAACAATATCGTAAGGTTCCAAAATGATAAAAAAAACAACAAATATGAAGAATCATGGAATAATGTATTACAAAATTTAGAATAAATTGCCGTACTCAATTACATATTTCACCCATTGATAATCTGATTATTATCTTACCTCACATACTATTTGTTAAATTCACTAGATAAATTAAATTGCAAAACATAAACTATATAATGGATAAACATAACCACGTAATGGATAATATATTTTAAAGTTTCATATATTTATTTTACGGGAGATTCATTCAAATAAAGGATATTCATTCATCGAAGTAATTTTTGAAACCGAAAAAGACTTTTAAAAGTGTTGTAACTTTTAAGGGAAATTGTTTAAAGGAAAAGGGAAATTAATCTTTCTCTTAATTAGCAAAGTTGGTTGGACGTTGCGACGCGAAATTCAAGGCCAATAAATCAAGGTGTTACTTTAGTTTCAAACGATTTCAAGACGAACCGTTCTTTGCTTTCGATATTTTAAAACACCCTTGTATTTTAAATCTACTTACAAAATATTTCATTAGTTTTGGTTAAACCAAACGTCAATCGTATGCAGCGTGTATTTGAAATTTGAAGATTCCAAAAAAAAAATTTGTTATTCTTCTTATAGGAATATGTCTATAAAAGAGGAGTAGTGAAAAACTTCATAACGTTAAGATTATTAGAAACTGGAACAAAGCCCGAAGTAAATTATTATGTGTCTTATGTTGCCTGAATTTTAACATCCTGTTTAAATTTCTGGCAACTCATTTTTAGATAATTAAGAATATAAATATATATGTATTAGGTAGGCGTAGTATAGGGTATATTTGAATTCATTTACTGCTACAGTTTCCGAAACTATTACTTCGGTGTTCGTTTCTTTCCTTTCGATTTTACTTTACCTAATAGAAAGTATTAAGTTCTGAAATAAATACGATCAATCAAGTAACAATAAGGTATCGTCAGTTGCGGTCATCATATCTGCCTGTTTATTATATCACATAACATAAGCTAATGCCTGTGTTATCTCTGAAGGTAGAGGTGAAATAGCGAACTACGCCACCCATATTTCATCCCAAATGTGGCAAGGGGTGCCCTGTCCCATGTCAAATTCCAGACTCCGGGATGATACTGTGTATAAAAAACCCAATATCACTTGACCTGACCCGGGGATCGAACCCGAGACCTCAGAACGACAGTCGTACCGTAATACAACTGCGCCACTAATGCTTAAACGTAGGTTATGCGTGAAAGCGAGTACATAATTTTTTTGTTTTCACTGTATTACAGTTTTCAAATCTTGTCGATAGGTGCTTGATGCCAGATTTTTAAGTTTAGAAATGTTGGTACACAGACGGAACACTACAAAATACTTTTTGATCCGAAGCCAAACATTCCAACACATCATCCTTTGTGATTGAGTAGTTATCGTTTACAAAAAGTGCATAATTAATAACGTTCCACACTTTTACAACGTTAGTGCGGTTGGATTTCGCATCAATAGCCTCGGGTACGAATCAATCAGTCTGAGCTTTCAGTGATGGGAAACTTCTTAAGGAAACCATAACATGGTTAATTTTCTAATAATGCCCACCTGGGTAGCTGCCACTCTCAAGTTTCAAACCTTTCGCCAAAAATTAATAAGCGTGTTCCAACCGCTAGGCTTTGTGTGCTTAACATCCTGGACATACATCGTCCTGATTTTATCAGGTGAAATTATGGTTAAAGCACTGAGCCTATATCGTGTAAAAAAAGAAAAGATCATACTTTAATTTATAAAAGTAGAAATAATAATACAGTCAAAACCGTTTATGGCAACATCGTTTAGAACAACATACCGGTTATATTGACCCAGAACATAGGTCCCGGCTGAATGCTATATGACCACCTTATCAAAAACATTGCTTTTCACTACATTGCTTATTATGACATTAAACGACTACATTTAACTAATATTTTTGGAAAATTATCGATCTGTTAGAAGACCAGCTAAGCTGTATTCTAAACAGTTTGAATAGGTATCCACATCTGACACAGTATATCGGTCAATAGCTACCAAAATCGCAAAAGTAAACAAATAAGTGTCAAGTGTAGGGTCTTTTGTAATTTTTAGGAACAAAACACGTGCATGTTGTAGATTGAAAGCCCGCTTTTTCAGATTTCTTTAGTTAGTTTGTTACTTATCTGTACACAAGACGTACCAAAATATATTGTGGAGTTATTTGTGAAACTTTTAGCATGTCGCAATGAAAAAGGAAACAAATTAATATCGAAGAGAAATCGCGTATTATATCAATCAAAAACTTAGTAAAGGAATATGGTGTAATCATACTCGACAATACACATTCAATAATACCACTTCATAAATAAATAGGACTTAATATCTCGAAAACATGACCGGTTGTTACGGCTGTCGGTTTTTACGACTGAGTAGTCCCTTCGTTGTTGTTATAACTGATAATGACTGTAATTGTATTTTTCGAAAATATTTTATAATAAACTCCAAATGTGTGTTTAGGTATCTTTTACATCACGCAATTTGGGATTTCAGTGACTTTCGGAATAGTAGTAACGCGCTCGAAAAGACAATTATGTAATTGGAAAGTGACCCTTCGGTTCGAACGGATTACCGGTTAGGGCTGTTAAAGGGACGGAACCCTCTTAGGGTATTCGAGAACTCGTCTCACACATTTGACATTTCACAGGGGAATGAGAAACGAATTTCACGGCATCTAGAACGCTTGTGGACGCATTAAGTATTTTAAGTGATAATATTGGGGTAGATTTATATTCAATTAATTTCTCGACTCGATTAGTAGTAATTCTTTACTTCTCACACAAGTCAAATTTTATAGAATCATTTGAAAATAATATAACATTAGAGGAACAATTAAAATTTATGAAAAGTAACTTATAGTGTATAAAATTAAAATTAATTATTTGACAGACAAACCAGAGTAACTTTAAAATTAAAAGTATATGTTTTATACGATTGGTCGATTCTAACTAACACTATGTACCTATTTAATGCACTTACAATTTAAAAAAATCATTTCACGAGGCAATATAAAACCCAACAAGGAAACAAATGAAATTTTATATTTCAAACATAATAAGTTTCATTCTGTACAAACTTGTCACATTACAGTGATCATAACTCAAACAGTAACGAAACGTAATATTATATGTTGAATAAAAATTCTTTTATAGTAAGATTAGAAGAAATTAATGCATATAAATTCACCTTTAGATAAAACTAAAGTACATTTTTCCAAGCTATCGTTTTGTCAAAAATATGCGACAATACATTCTAAATTGGTTCATACTCCGCCGACCCTAAATAACAAATTGGGAGCAAGACGATGATAATGACTCTGAGTTGGTATGATAATTCTATTACTATTAACCACAGCCACGATGATTCATTTATACTTTATACATTATACTTGAAACCAAATTTATAGGTAGATTTAATTTCAGTAGTTTACTTTAAATCGATGTTTCGACTGTCACGAATCAAGTCACGACATTTTTATTTCTTTATTTGTATAAATATTTGTATGTGGAACAATAACGTTTTCATTTTAAAACAGACATAACTATGGCTAGAAACGTCTGATACAGTTACAAGTTCAAATGCAAATGATAAATCACATAATTTATGTCATACGATTTATAGGTACTTGAAAAAGTCATATTTCACGGCCGGTTTCAACATCGAATCTTAATTTTAGATTGTGAAGACCCAAAAAGTAAATCAGTTTTTCGGACTAATTACTGACATTGATCTGATCTGATTAAAGAAAAAAGGATTATCGTTACGGATTTCAGTAGGTAAAAACAGATTGAGTTAGTATCTCGAACCCGGTCTTTCTATAATATATACAATGTATGACATATATATACAATGTATGTATGCCCACGCGAGCTATTCGATGTCACAGAAAGAGCTTTTTTTAGCCAACAACAAATCAAAGTTTCATCATAATCGGTTTAACAGTGCATAAAGGACAAACATATTTACATTGATATTGATTTATGTAGATAGATGAAATTATTGTCATGTGTGAGATTATTAAAACCATTCATAATCACCTTTACTGGAAATTTTCTTAATTATTTTTTTCTGCCATCTAAATTCACAACATGGTAGAAATTACTACCTGCATATTCTAATTTTGCTGATAGTACCTAAGTAAAACCGGAGTTTAATATTATGTGCATATCTATACTAAAAAATTAAATTGCAGTGTCTGTTTGTATTGTCAACATTATTTTTTTTACTAAATAAATAAGAATGTGTGTAAACAATACCTATACCATAAATACAATTTTTTAAATTTTTTGTCTGTCTGTCTGTTTGTTCCGGGTAATCTCCGGAGCAGCTGGATAGATTTTGACGGGACTCTTTTTGGTAGATAGCCGAAGTTACTCCGGGTAATTATAGGGTACTTTAAATTTTCTAAAATAATCAAGGTTCCGCATAAAAAAAAACTAAAAGTCATAAAAAATGAAATAAAATCCGATTCAATGCACAGTTTTATGGGCAAGTGCTTGAATTTATTAGAATTATTTATACTTTACAACAACAAAATATTAGGGTTCCCTATATAAAAAAATTAAAACGCAGTGAAGAACATATGAAACGGGGGTTCAGCCACGGGCACACAGCTAGTATTATAGTAATATTAGTAATATAAAAAATTAGTATACCGTTAACTTCCAAAACAGTAAGCTAATCCATCGGGTCACGCAACAAGTCTGAAAGGATAGTATAAATCTTTCAAGAACTATATTGTAACAATCATTAAAATTTCTTCCAACGTGCGTGCGATAAACCGACCCGGGAACTGTACGGAACTTGTTCCGTGAAGTTCGACTTATCTCTCTCACGTAGAGGGCCGTTACGTTAAAATGATGGCAGTGGTTAAACACATGCTACATTTACTCGAAAGTTCATGTTACACCCGAATAACTTCTCGCTTACGAGAACCGGCCCATTTGTAAGTAAAAACGCTTCGGAAGCGGTGTCAGGCATATGACACACACACATAACGTACCTAAGCAAATGAGGTCTGCAATTTGATATTCCCTAATTTTGCAACAAAAATTATTACAACAAAAGTATGAGAAATACTATAATTTTATATGGTTTTAAATCTATACTAATAAATATAAATGAATTGTCTTTTTGTAATAATTTTATGTATGTATACCAAAAACACAATTTTTGTGTTTGTTGTCTGTTTGTTCCAGCTAATATCTAAAACGATTGGATCGATATTTTGGTAGATAGCTGAAGTTACTGCGCATAACTTAGGCTACTTTTGTAGCCTATTTGTAGCCTATGTGCAAAAATAATGAAGGTTTTGAGTTAAAAAATTAAAATGTATGAAGTTGTGAATACAATCCTATTCAATGCATAGTTTTACTGGCAGGTGTTTGAATTTGTGATAAATATCTTTGCCTTCTCCTAGTATCACGTAAACATTTCTTTTGACAAGAACTTCGTTTCTTATGATTAGTTAAACTTTACACTGTTCGCGATTTCAGCCAAAATTCAACCTACTAAATATTATAGTAAAAAAAAAATCTATTAATTATCCACCTTAATTATTTTAATACAAATTTGTATCGTCAACGTAAAGATAGATAACAAACTAGATAGTAAAAAAGAAATGTAAAATTGTGACAAGTACGTTATGCCAATTCTCATTGTGAAGCTTCTCTTAGATATCATAATGTTATATAACATAAAATCGTCACTCCACTGAATGAATCCAAGGAGAATAATATCCAATAATATTGAGTTAATACTTCCCTTTCATTCTGTGAGAACGGAGAGAATCAAGTTCAAAATCAAATAACAATTTCACCAGCTACGGAACTGTCAGAAATATAAACTGTTAAATTATATTTAATTTAAATAATGAAGAAACTTTCGGGGCTCCTCGGTGGTCCTAAATGTAATTTAATTTTTGTAAAGTTTAAGCCCGTTACAAAGCGGCTAGTAGGTATTTAATTAAATAATTAGAGACAAAGAAAAAACGCTTATTAGATTTATATATAGAAAAAATAAACATTTTCAAACTTAGGACATCTTTTTTACTTCCCTAGTTTTAACGAAAGCCCGTCGTACTAATATAACCAATACAATTTCATGATTTTTAATTTTTTGCACGGAACACTAATTTTTTTCGAAATACAAAAGTACCCTAAATAATCCGGAGTAACTTCAGCTATCTACAAAAAAAATCTCGTCAAAATCGGTCCAGCCGTAAGACAAAAATGATTAAAATTGTATTTTTGGTATAGGCACCATATATACATTCATATTTATTTAGTTAGTATAAATTTAATTTTGACATTACAAACAAACACTTCAGGTTTATTTATTCGTATAGATTATAACTAGATTTTATGACTAAGTGGGACAGGAAATATGGTGAAAGCAAAGAGAAGATTTTCGAGAGGCTGCATTGTTATCTGATACACGCTAGAGTGCTCTTAAGCCGCTTACGATGAGGTATAATAATAGGAAACATAATAGAAACTGAATCCCTTTTAGTTGAGAAGCCTTTTGGTAGGCCTACAAAGCGAATGATAATATTCGATTAAACATTTCTACAAAATATTATACATTCATTCTTTCTTATTACAGTTACAATCAAATTAAGAGTAACATGGAAGCTGATAGATATGTTTTCAAATAAAATAAAATATATATTATAATAAAATACAAGATCATCTTAATATCACCAGGAGGAAGTTCACTGCTGTATATAGATCTCCTCCAAAGATCTCCATAACGACCGGTCTTGCGCCACTCGTATCCAGCCGATTCTCGCGACCTTCACTAGGTCGACGGTTCATCTTCGCGCTTCACGCTTCGTTTTTCAGTACGTGCATCCATTTAATGAGCAATGTACCCAGCACACTGCCACTTTAACTCGGTAATTCTTAACCTAATGTTGGTTACTTTGGTACTTCTACGGATCTCCTCATTCCTGATTCGATTACGCGTCTGAGCAAAGCATTATCTATTGCTCTATGAGTAACTTACTTAAAATAAAGGATATCTCTCAGTGGTTGTGTGGTCATATTCAACGTTGATGTACGTAGCTTCGTACGTACCTATTCTATCCTATGATGAATTTGAGCATTCGATTAAGTATTGCATTGCGATGAAACTATAGTATGATATTGGGGCTTTTTCTAAAGCCCACCTGGGTAGTTTTTTGTTCTCAAGTTTGAAAATCTGTCGTCAAGAACCAATAGGTGTGTTTCGGCAGTATTGGACTACATCGTCACATAACAACAGATGAGATTGTTATCAAAATGCTGTGCCAAAACACCATAAAAATATATTTTTGCTACATAAATAAATATACAAAAAGAAACTTACTTTTTCAATAACTGAGACTTGTGTAGATTGGTCGACTATTGATTGAGTTTCATAATTTATATCCTAATCCCAATTCGTATGAAGTGAAATAAGTTAAAGTTACGTATTTTATTTCAGTTACAAGGTCTTCTATCTAGACATTAATTATAATCTCACTAAAATCTGTAATTGCGTTTGAATACGTATTAAATAATTTTGTACGGTTTATATGATTAATTAAATGCATTATAATGGTAAATGAGGCGAAAGGTAAACAGGCCGCATTGTATTCCATAATGTTATTTGTTAAATAATACAAGTCGCGTTGGTATATTCATTATACTGGACGGTCAATGGGAAATATTGTTCATTCGACCGTATCAAACGTATCGTTGTACGGTTTACTGTAAATGTAACGTTCAATTATCTATTATATTGCAGGTAAGTTAAAATTAATAACATCTAAGCATGGTAATGGCCTTTATGATAATTTGCAGCTCAGTAATTTATAAACTAATTTTTTATTACTTTCTTGCTCTAGAATTACGACTGAACATTGAATGCATTACCTTAACAAAGGCTAAGATATATAAAGGCCAAATAAAGTCCCGCCAAAATCGGTTCAGCCGTTCTGGAGATTACCCAGACAGACAAAAAAATATGAAATTCCACTTTTGTTATAGGTAAAGTGTATTTACATTTCTATGTGTATTGTAAAAAAAAATTGTATGTGTTTTGACATTACAAACAGACACTTCAATTTTACTTATTAGGATAAATTGTGTTTAAAAGATGTATCACTTAATCCAAGACGTCCACTGCTGCACAGGTCTTGCGTCACCCACTCCAGTGGATTCCCGTGACCTTTAACAACGGTCCAACTAGTTGGGGCCTACCCACGCTGTATTTTCCCGTACGTGGCATCAGTTCTACTGGAACATCACTGTCACTTAAGTTTGACAATTTTCGGGCAATGACGGTTCATCATGACTCTGGTTCATCTTTGAATCTCCTCATTCCTGATTCGATCAAGCAGAGAAATTTCGAACATAACCCTATATATTAATTACCCTTCGAGTAACTTTTCAGCTTTTTATTAGATCCATAATTATTACTTTAAAAAATAACAATGTCCAATTAATACTACTCATTTAATGGTATCTAGACAAACAAGAATGTATAAATTTTGGTTGAAATTGTTTCATCATCAGTTTCATCATCAGTTGAGTATCATGTTTTGGACCGAATAGAATCACTAGTATAGGCTTTCCTAATAGTTTTTTAGCAGAACCAACATCCAAAAATGTCAATATGTTAGTTAAGTTAACAGAGTTAGGTTTAAGTTTATGATAATATTGTTTTATATTTCATATGTAGGTACATATATTCATTTGTTATTCCTTATGGGACGACATTATCGCTCTGCGACAAAGTCCTTAAAATAAATTAAAAAAAAAACATATAACACAAACTTCTAATCTAATTTATTTCTTTACTAGATTGTTCGAGTTTAATTTCATTTTATCAGTTTTTCAATCCTCTCTTGGGGCTTATTCAAGTCGGTGAAAGTTAATTACTTCGTTAAATGTTAAATATATAATATATATATTTGTAATGAAACTTATTAGAAAGAACATTAATTATTGCGTGTATTTATGTTATACTGAATTTCACGGTAATAAGCGATTGTGTTTACAATGTATTTATAAGAATATAAAGTTTAATCACCTAACATAGGTCTTGACCGGACTAAGAAAAATACGGTCTTTAAATATCGATTTCATGAACATCTGCCATAAATATTGCGTCAATTACCAATAAAGTAATAATAAAAATTATTATCCTTGTTCATTGCGATATTTTTGGAAGAAAGAACAAAGTAAAGCTATAAATAATTATATTATTAGACTGATTTTATTGAAGCCCTTTCTCCTGTAGAATGTTACACTATCGCCGTGTAACAATAAAAATACAGCATGTATTTTTTTAATTAAAGATTTTATATACCTACTCGTGCGAAGACGGAGTGAATCGCTAGTATGAAATACAAATATAGACTATAATCTGAAACAAAAGGTGTTTCTGATAAAAAGGAATTGTTTATTGTTAAAATTCAACTTTTACAACACCTAAAAGCGCGACATAGATGTCACGTGAACTCCACAAGGCGCATTTCAATTCTCGATTCCGATACGAACGAATGTAAACAATACAAATATATTGTGAGAACAGGTGCACTTTTCAAATGGAATGTGGGAACAAAATTGATTGTATAGGGCCGTTTTCCATTTAGATATGGAAATTCAGACAGTGTGTATGACACCGTACCACGGCTCGTTACTAAAAATACTCGAGTACTGTTTGCATAAATTTCTTTATGTAACGGCTATTATTATGGAAATATTATCGTTTTATACATTTTGAAAATTAAAATAAGCTGAATTTCGGACACGTTATAACATAGAATAAGCCAAACTAGCATAAAATTATAAAGAATATTATCCCATTTTCATTTAGGCTCGACACAACATGTCTTCCATTCCTCTCTATTTGCAGTCATCTCGGCATTAATTCCCTTCCTAAACATAACATCGTTCACACATTCCATCCATCTTTAATCCAATACCTTTCTCATAACATGCTCTTCCTCTCTGCCCATAACATGTACATACTAGGACAGACGACTGCTCATTAACTTCTCTATTATTGGCGCCACTTTCAAAATTCCTCTATTGTACTCATTCCTAATCCTGTCCATTCTTGTTACCCCACACAACCATGTCAACATTCGCATCTCAGCTGCATATAGTCTTGTTTCGTCCGTCACCTTTATGGGCCAACATTCTGATCAATATAAGATGACAGTTTTTTAAATTATAATTATTTTATTAAACTTAAATTTGTCATATATCGACTAGTTCTTAGTCAGTAGTCGAAATTAAATCATTTTTTTTTTCAATCAATTTGAAGACAAAAACTAACTGTTTAAACTCATCAATAACTAACTAATAAATAAAAAAGAAAATCAGTTTGATAACCAAAGGAGAAAAGTTTCTTGAACTTGAAATGATAGCACTGTGTTGATAAATACGCTTAATAGTTCTTTTTTGTCAGTTCGAATAAGCTATTGTGTAACGAAGCACACAACTGTACCATACATTTAGTACAGGTTAAAAAACGAAAATGATCGTGTATAACAGATATTACCGGGAGTCGTCATCGTCATGTCGGTCTACTAATAAGTCTCTTGACGCTTCTTTTGAACGATCCGATGCTGCAGAAAAGGGGTATCGTGTCCATTCCACACGTTCTGTTTATGTCGCGATGAATATACCGTTAGTTATACAAATATATTTTACGACTAGCTGTGCGACAGCGGCTCCATCCGCGTTTCATATATTCTTCACGGAGCCCTATTTTTTCCTTATTTTTTTGTTACTAAGTAAAGATATTTCTCATAATTTCAAGCACTTGGCAGTTAAAAACTAACTACTTATAATAATAGTTTTTTTCTCAATTTTGTTTTTTTTTTAATTTTGTTATGCGGTATCCTAATAATTTTCCTAAAGTTAGTTTTGGTACAAATAAACAGCAAAGATATTTCAGAAAAAAAAAACTACCTGTCATTAAATATTCGCATTGAATAGGATTTTATTCACAATTTCACGAGTTGTAATTTTTTTACGTGAATCCCTAATTACTTTCGATAAATAAAAGTACCATTAGTTATGCGGAGTAACTTCAGCTATGTGCCAAAAATCCCATCAAATTCGATCCAGTCGTTTCTGAGATTACTCGGAACAAACAGACAAAAAATTTTAATTTTTATGTTTTTGGTATAGTTACCATACACATACATTCATATCTATTAAGTGAAAAGTCCTTATTTTGATATTACTTACACACAGACACTTCAATTTTATTTATTAGTATAGGTTCCTGTAATTAACCATAAAGTTAGTTGTGCCTTACGCAATTTATGTGTACAACCAAACTTTTTTACCAAATTTCGTTTTAGGCTGGCCCCGCTTTGCATAAACCGTTACGTATAAAATGTAATCTCGTCTCGTTCATAAATGCGGTTCCAGCAAACATATTCTACGGCTTCGTTGGGCTTTTAAGCAATTACGTAATAAGTTTCACTTGCCTCCGCGTTTTGTCTACCACGATCCCGGAGGGTTTCAATTTCGGGAGCTTGTTTGTTACAGACGACGTACGGATGAAACATTCCTAAAATTTCAAATTCTTGGGATTAGCGGTTCGGCGTGTGGAAAAATGAAAATGAGTTCTTAGGGGTTCACTGGGAAACTCGTGTCATTTCTTTTTTCGTTAATTACGTAAATACCCTGATACTTATTATCCTTACATTATATAAAAGGCAATGTCTGTCTCTCTATCCGCTAGTTGGCTTATAACTCCAGAGCAACTGACCGATTTACGTGATTGTTTTTTTTTTTAAATTGTGGATGTATTATGTGGTGAAGTTTTAATGTATATATTTAAATTATAAATGTATATTATTTATAATAAATATAATATACATATGCGTTAAATAATATAATTAAGAAAGGAAGTATAAAATTCATCCTTATCCTTATCTATACTAATAAATAAAATTGAAATGTCTGTTTGTAATGGCAAAATATTTTTTTTACTAAATAGATATGAATGTATACACGATACCTATACCAAAAATACTATTTTTTAAATTTTTGTCTGATGTTTGTAATCGGTGATCTCCGGAACGGCTGGGACGGATTTTTTGTAGGTAGCTGAAGTTACTCCGGCTAAATATTAATTTTCGAAAAAAAAAAATATGGTTCCGTCAAAAAAAATGAAACGCAGTGAAGAATATACGAAACGCGGGCGTATCCGCGGGCAGATAGCTAGTATGATATAAAAGGAAATGTTTATTTGTCCTTCTGTTAGTTTCTATATGCGAGCTGAGTCACGGGACACAGCTAGTTTCGCCGGTTATTGTAATTAATTTTTTTTTGCTTACCCATAATCGATCTACCGAAAATTACTCTTACAAAAGTTATAATTTGAAATCGGTTTAGATTTAATCAACCATGGATTTATAGAAAATGTTTCATAATTCGAGGAGAAACGCGTAATCTGATGACGTCAATCAATCACGTCCAAACTTAGTTTTGAACGTTACTGATTAACGGTTAAAAACATAATTTAAGGCTTCAGGGTAAAATACGACATCAGTAGTAATATTTACGAGGATTTAATTTCTTGTATCCAAATCCTGTTCCCATTAAAACTTGAATTGGTTCTCCTCATATTTTTAGTATTATGTAAGAGCGTTTCTTATGCCAATATCGTAAACTAGAAATACACCAAGCCTGTGTTATTATTTGAATAAATAGATAGAAATTACTTACCTACGTAACTGTTAGTTTTTATATCGTGTTATTAAAAACGAAATTCAACAGTAAATTCTTGGCAGAATATAAAAATATTGTTTCAAATTCAATTTGATAGTTGAATTATTTTGATATTTTCATATAAGTACGTAGATTTTTTAGATTTTTATTTATTTTACATTTTTTTTTTAAATATATCAAAGAAAAAACATGCTCACATAATGATTACGTATACTTTGTGTCGCCATTACTTTAAGCTTACATAGTACAATGCCAACGTAAATTATTATTACAAGGTGTAGAGCTATCCTAATGAAGCAGAATGAGTTTCATTTTTTGTGTAGTATAAAATATTTCATCGTTATGAAGTAAGCTTTTTCATAAATAATAAGGTAGACCACTAAATGAAAATGGATTGCTAAACATATGTTTTTATGAATGCTATATAGCTTTTAAATTATAATATTGTAAATTACGAGTATTGTTACTGATACATACAAAATGAATAATATTTATTTACCTAGGTAAGCAACTTTCAATCTGGCAAGAAATAAAAACTTCTTCCATTAATGAATAAGGTTTTATTAAAACAAAAGAATGAAATGAATGACAATCGTTTTTATAAATGACTTTAATATTTCTTTTACCTCAAAGTAATTACAGACTTTAAAAATCTTAGGCTATAATTTATTTACATTGATTATTTACGTTAGTAACAACCTTATAAATATTATTATTTAAATTAGTTGATACATAATATTAATCACTTACCTACAATTTTTACAACCTATATCACATTTTCAATTTACCTCTAAAATGCATATTTATATGTATAGGATTATTCACATTAAATAAATTAAATTGAATATGTGTTACATAATACATAGTTTTTATTTGTAATATCTGATTACAAGATATTTATTGAATAACCTAGGTACTGTTACATTTGAATATCTATGAGCAATCAATAAATTTTGTAATTTTTACATGTAATCTTAAAATTGTATTGTCAAGCATTTTTATTTACATCTAGATATGTTTTTTTTTATGAGAATGAAAATATAATTGTGAAATTTTATGCAAAGTGTAAATAATATGTGTTTTAATTTGTTATAATATATTTAACAATACATATAAATTATACTTACACAATAATACATAAGGTAGAACGAGAGGATGCTGCCTCGATTTAAAAATAATCTTAACATCTATCTGATAACCTTAGTTACACCACAAATTCAACAGAAATTTATTTATTTTACATTGATTTTTCACAGAAAAAAATAGGAGGCACTTTCGCCAAATTCAGTCTTCAATCTAATAATTACACAGAACACAAATTATATATTTGGTTCAACTTATTTCGGACCAATTCCGATTGTCCCACACCGCTAGACTGTTGTTTCCAAAAGATCCGGAGAGGGTCAACAAAAACCATCTTTAAGTTCTGGATATCCTAGATCAGGGATTGCTCTTCGTGATCCGTTACCTCTTGTGTTATCATGTCGTGCACCTCGACCAGCCCGACCTAAGCTTGCGTACCTAGTGTCTGCTAGTTTATCTCTCTGCGCTACCTCATCGTAATACCTCGCATCGTTCAAACCAGCACTATACTTCTGACTCAAACTATACTTATCTATAGTGGCATACTTTTGAACTGTAGCATACTGGCGAGCTGACTCGGGAACGCCATTGGTTTTGGCTCTATCGAACGGTCTCTCTTCCGGAGGTAACGCACCGTCTAACCTAGCCTTAAATTCTTTATCCTTTCGTCGACGTCTACGACAGGCGCAAAGGGCAGCTGTAATAGCACATAAGAGTAACCCAATACCAGCAGCTGCGGCTACGTATGGAGACGGGAGTGGTATTCTAAACGAGCAGTTAGAATCATCTTCGTCGAATCCTGATGGACAGTGTGCGCTTCCGTCACACCAAAGTGAAATCGGAATGCATGCATTCAATTCTGGGCAGCTGAAAAAAACGCAAAATTTAATATCGAGTAAAAAAAACTAGATACACAAATCCAATATTTATAAAAATAAGTTTGGCGTACCCATAACGACACTCCATAGTCACAGCAGCAGGTAATACATTTGACTCGGGATCATGTTCAAAATTAGGTTTCTTAATAAGTTCTATCCATTTTATCGAGTAATCAGCTTGCTCGTGCTGGAGGAAATCTATAACATAGCTTCGAGCATGAGGCTTCAAAGACGTCTCTAAAGATGTTTGCGCAGATTTCCATCCAGGAGAAAACAATTCTAGTGTACTACCATTATCTGGACATATTTCCTTAAAAACTGAAGTATCACGGGCCTCATAAATATACATACGATTAGGAGTTGTACAAAAAGCTGAGTATGGATTCACTTCATATCCTGGTACCTTGACATACAAATATCTTCCTTGAACAGGAGCGGCATCATCGCCTCCTGGTTCAATAAGCCATGGTCTGTGAACGCAAGCTACTTCAGCTCTAACACTTTCTGATATAACATTTCGGTCACCAACTATCTCTGGTGCTATAGCAGTCTGCCTTTTATCATATAACTTGATTTCTCCGCTGCTTCCTCGAAGTCTTCGTTCACCCCAACCAGATGAGCAAACACTTTCATCACTAGAACCCGTTGGCACAAATTTATATTCTCCTTCAAATGCAAAATCATCGTAATCCTCAGTTATATTCATCATTGTTACAGTAAAATTTACTTCTACAACTGGTGCTGTTAATGTGTGTATGTTTAACGGTTCTGAGCGGTTAGTGCAAATGCAGTCCCTTTCAATGGGTATACCTTCCCAAGGGTACTCGGTAATCATGATTTGAGCAAATCCTTCACCTCCTATTGTTCTTTTTTCGGGTCTGTCGCATTGCCATCTACTAGTTCTAGAATCTTTATGTGTACCACAATATTTATTCCCAAAATAAGTGTTTGTCAACGTTATCTGGACTCTTTCTCCTTGTTTAGCTTCGAATCTGCAGAACAAAAAGAATGCATTCATACACGTAATTTAATTATTTAAACTTATCTAGTAAATGTAATTAATATCTGTGATTTACCTTAAAATGCATGTTAAATTTTGGGCACCACCTCTACCGTAGTAAAATATAGCTCTGGGTGCTTGAAATCTTCCAGAATAGGTCAAAGCTGATTTAAAAACCCTGTCGCAAGCTGATTGTGAGTCAAGCAGTGGCTGTCCTTGCTCACTAACGTCCACAAATTCATAACGGAGAACAAATGAGACAGGATACAGAGCAGAGCCTTGACGGAGTTCCTGTTGAAAAAAATGTTCACTGTTAAATTCAAATTACTCTCTACTGAACATAAATGTAAATTTCATGGTTTGAAAATGATTCCATTATTTAATACAGACGCTGGCTCTACTTACAAATAATATATGCTTACAGTTTCTATTTGCTAAAAAATAATTAAAAATATGTAAGTTAAATAAGGATTTAAATTTTACAACACAATCATTTACTTCTAAAAAAATCTTTTAGTTATTAAGATACAAACGTTATTAACAGGTATTTGTAAGCAAATAATCACTAAGTACTGTATGATTAGCTAAGTCATGTTCAAACATGACCATGTAGATTAGTAATTGTATTATAGTTAGCAACTTGTAGTTCAATCCTACCTTCGTTGAATATGATATTGAATAATAAAGTAGTTTTCAACTGGTCACTTTAATGACTCCTAAAGTCCAGGTTTCCTTTATGAACTTAAATATTCTACTTGCATAGAACCTTTCATTTACAGAATACTCAATGCTAGTTTATAATTACTTTTCATGTTATTGTCATATGTTTTATTCTTATTTGCATGAAATTGCGATGATTTAAAAGTTTGCAGCTAAAGCAAAACTAGAAGAAAGCCATTATTGTAATTTAGGCCTTATTTTAACCATGATTAAGGTACCTCTAGTGCAAAAAGCTTGCACATAAATGTATATTTTAGTTTAATTTATATAATAGATACATAGTCGCGTCTAACTAATCCGGGAGTATCTATACGCTACGCTTAAACATTTTTCATTTGAATGGCACTCGAGTAGCACTTGAGAGTAACGGGATAGCATTAAAGCATTCCATCACGAGAGGGGCTTCACAGCACGTGCTCCCTGAATTATTCACTAGGGCAAATGCAACGCTGCGCGCGTGACTTATCTATCCTGTCCGCGATGAATGTTGCACTGGGCAGAAAAGAGTTCTACGAGTTATACTAAAATAGTATACAACAATATCTCATCTTTAAAAAATCCTCTTTTATAATTTTCCTTCTTCAATAAAGCAATTATATATTTTGTAATCGATTTCAGAATGTTAAAACATATTTAGCAACTTCGTAACGAATGAGAAAACAGTAGAATTATTCGTCTGGCTAAAAGACGTTATCTATACTGCATATTATTACTAAACCTTTTATCAATACTATAGAATGTTCCATTGAATTTTCGAGGCACCTCAGAATAAATGCTTCGTGCTATCATTTTCAACACACTTATACACGATAATCAAACTATATTTTATAATACTCCACCAAAATCACATACTATTAGGACTAATAACACAAGGACAGATGGAGGTGTCGACAAAAACTCCAAACATGTAATAAATAATGGCATTATATTTATGCCAGTTCGAAAAAAAAAAAAAAAATCAATGTAGGTCTATGCCATCTGTCCTTATGCAATTTTTTTTAAGTTTAAGAAATTATAGCATATATTTACTTATATGCAAAGTTTCATCCAGATTGATACAGCGGATCCCGAGGGACCAACTACATATACATTTATACAAAAATTACTCAATTATAGTATAAGATATGAAGTATTAAATTTTGTACATTATTTAGTGTGCTTAAGGAGAAACACATATTGTTTAAAAAGTAAAATGTATGTCATTCTTACACCGTTGAATTCAGACATAACTATTTGCACTTATTCTATTTATTATTAGCTTTATTATTAGCTATTTATTCTATTGTTCACGATTAACAGCTATTTTTATTTACCACTCTTATCTCTTCAATATATATGGTGCGATTTAGAAAAATCGTACGCACTCTATGATGTTACACTACCTACATATTCCGGGATGAAGTTAAATATTTGCTGCTGTAATTATCTCAGTTTCAATTGCGCTATGATTTATTAAGGGTCAATCACAATGCTCTATATTTTTTGAAGATTAATTGACTTACGAGGCAAAGATCAATACGAACGATCAAATGTTATGAATCAATGTTTCCAGTTCCATTACAAAGACTAATTAATACATTTGCATCTGGTCTATATATAGCTCGATTAAGGTTTGATAAATTTGTTTTAATTAATGTCAATGTGTAAGTGTGATTATAGAATTAAACAGTAAACGTTAAGAATATTCGTATAATAATAAAGCATAGATTGCTTTGACACAAAATTGATCTTATAAACTGACCTATATGTGATGGATACACGTAGTAACTTTTGTAATTTAAAATTACATGGTACTACGTGTAATTTTATACATTACATGATTGAATAGAAGTACAAGGCATTGCGATATTTTAAAATTTGAAAATAATTAAATTTTATTGCTATAAAAATAAATTTGAAGGAACCACAAGAACGCTAGTAACTAAACTAAAAAGAACGGTTTCAAATGAGACTTACTTTATTTAAAGTTTGGAATAAAAAAAACTAACATTAAAGATCCTGTTTACGAATGTTTGCGAATTTTATCCGTTACAATTTTATTAGCAAGTGTTACTTAGATTTTCCTTATTTTAAACATTACCTGTAGTATAGTTAGTGCTGATCCAGTCGATATATAACTTTCAGATGGTGCACAAGGCCGTGTCGCTCTTGTCGCGTTCGATAGAAGAGCGTGGTCACAAAGCCGAGGAGATTCTTCACGACAGAACGATCCGAGAATAGACTTCTTATCACTCATCTCGAGCTGTTAGAAATATGATGTATCAAATAATTGATACAGTGCCATAACTTCAAATTTAAAAATATTCTTTCATACTAAACTTCTCTTACGGCAGTTTTCAATTTCGAATTAGATTGATAAAAAATCTATTTTTATAACTGACACTTTAGAGTGATAAAAGAATTTGTAAACAGATTGAGATTGCATATTAAAACCGGTAGTTAGATATCATCTATGAAACACGTAAGTTTCGAAAGGAATGCGAGAAGTGTTTGGTATAAAATCATGAAACAACAAATATCAAAAATCAAAGTTACTTAAAACATGATTAATGAACAACCTTTACCTATAACTACATACAAAAAGAATTTTGTTGTTATGTTTCTTGTAAAATTGTGAAGAACATGACACTTTTTTTATTATTATTTTGCATTAGAAATTATACAAAACAAAAAAAATCTAAATATGCACTATGTTTACATAAATGTAACCCAGGAAACGTAGGGTGGGACAACTAGTATTTTTAAGGCTAGAATACACCAAAATAATATTCTAATTGCATTCTCGTTGTAATCATACTAATTTTGATATTCTTTCTTTAAGAAAAACTTAATCCGTCTAATGATACTAAATTGTAAACTGATAACAAGAAAAAAAAACAATGAGACAATAATACCATTCAAAAGTTTAATTTACTTTCATTAAAATATATTTATAAAGGTTTTAAAAGGAACCGCTAATGAACGAAAGAACTTTCGTAATTAAAGTGCCAAGGAAAAAAACGAGATGAACTCATAGCGCTTATCTATTCTAAATTCAAACCGAGGAATCTCAATGAATGGAACAAGACAGCCAACTGCAGTCGGTCGAGAACTCGGGTAAAAGTGCTCAGACACATTAAAGAAAATTAATGTTTAGCTTCCGACGTCAAGCGCGAAGGTTGAAGTAGTTGGCAAAGTGAAATGGCACGAATAAAGGCTGCGAAAATGCCAAACTCTATATACTTATCACATTGGCGTTTGTATAATTGTGTTAGTATCTTGTAGGGCGCCATAATCAAAATTACGTTTGTTAGTAATTGAACAATAAATAAGTAGACATTATTTTAATTTTATCATGATCTATATTTATTTGTAATAACATTTTTGAAAGTTTCGTGTTTTGTGCTCATATTTTAGTAATGGACCCGATATAACTAAAATACATTTAGTTGTATTTTACTATAAAATTTACAGACACACTTTTTAGATTACACGACTCTAAAAAAAAATGTCGTTCGTCGTCCTAGAGTTTATTTTATAATGTTTCGGTTAATTATGCACAAAAAACGAATAGAAAATAACCTTTTTGGTATAAAGTTCGCTTTTGTGATGAACGTTAGTTGAGGATATGCTAAAGAATTTTAAGGCCATGAGCTGAGGGTGTCATTAAAAGTACGTAGTGTATACTCGTTTAAATAAGTTTAAAAACAGCATAGGAGTGTATTCAGAAAAACAAGGAGAACGTTTTCATCAGAACATTATGGGCTTCAAACCGTTATCAAGGCCAATACAATGAAAACATGATGGGAGTCTATATTTAAGGTGTATTGAGAGAAAGCACTTATGAACATAAAATAAAAAGTAAAAACGTGCACTTTTAAATTGTTTTCCATTTTTTTTGTAAGTTATTGTGATAGTAAAACATAATAAACATATTTATTTGAATGATTTCATCTTCAATTAAAACCACAGATTTTGAAAAATATTGTTCAATCGGTCTCCTAAATGCAAAACCAAACCTTCAAGTCATAGATTTTTTTTCATCTAATTACACCCTAACATATCAACTTTTTATTTTGTGTTGACCTGTGTTACTTATTTATCGCATGACAATAGTTTTAATTGAATAAATTGAAATACTATTTTCAAATGATTAATTAAATGGATTTAAAATTATCCATGAAAGTGAAAAAAAGCAATAACATTTTTTTTTAATGCAAAACATATCACTTAGTAAGTTTTATGAGGACAGTCAAAATGAGGACAAAAGAGAAATTTGTAAAACAACAAGCTAAACAGAGAATCAAAATAAATAAAACTGTATTTAGTTGAATTAGGAAATTCATTAAAAGTTTCAGAATTCATACTATTTTTACATATAAATAAAAAACAAACATTGTATTACATCCTGATAAAATTCAGGTAAGAAATTATTACTTTTCTATCAAGGTCGGCGTCCGGCGCTGCGCCATCCCAAATAGTTAGTTGCGATGAACAGTCCTTCTGTTGATCGAATCCCGCCGGCTCAGTGCCCGCCGAGTGATATTTCACGAACGACACCCATACTATTTCATTTGCACGACCCTAAAAACCGTAAATCTTCTTAGAGTCAGCAAAAATCGGAGTCCGGTAAGGTATAGCACTCGTTCGCTTTGAAATCAAAACTGCTACATAAAATGGTGGACGGGTTTACTTTAAAATAAATGATGCAGTATGAATGTTTAGATTTCTTTCGTAACCTATTAGGAGTTACTCTTAATAATAATACGGAGGAACTATTTTTTTATACGCTTTAAGCTCAGTTCCTTGACCACATTCTCATCTGATGTTAAGTGACGATGTGGTCCAGTAGGGTAAACACACTAAACCTAGAGGCACTGGTTCTCAAGTGATGCTGCCAGACACACCTATTGGTATTTGGCGACAGGTTTTTAAACTTGAGCGTGGTAGCTACCCAGGCGGGCATTATTAGAAAATGCCCTAACACAATGCTATGGTTTCCTCGCGATGTTTTCCTTCACCGAAAGCTCAGGCCGATTTTAGAGACAGATAGATGGATCGACGCGGAATCAGGCCGCACTACCCGCTGCGCTATCATCGCTTCTTTTCTAAAATACATTCTCCCTATATTCGAAAATATGTTCATAATATACACGCATGCTTTGTCTTTCAAATATTATGCCATCAAATTAATTTCAATAAGCAAATTGCAATTTAGACAAAGAACAAGTTCATTTTAACTTAAGTCAATTAAACGTAGAAATAATTATAATCAAACACATTTATTATTTTAAACGAACATAAAAAAAAACCATAACAAAGTAATTATTGACAAATAATAATTTCTTTTCTGAATTAAGAACGAAGTATCCTAGAGTAAGCTAGAAAAAAATGACGTATACAGATGAACATGAACTAAAAGACCATACGAGCTTGTTAAATTCGTTAAAATTTTATTTAGCTTTAACTAAAACATTAAAACGGAAATTAATTACATAGTTTTAAACGGAATTAAAAAAAACAAACAAAAACTTCCTTAATGGTTTATAATTAATTCAAAGTATAATAATGAAACACACAGGTGCGATTTATTTTCAGGTCGAATTCACTATTATAGAGTCAAATAAATATTAATATGGTCTAAAACCTGAGAAAAAGTCAACCCTTTATTAATGATAATGATTTCGATTGTCCGAGGGAAAAATATATTATTTTCTACGGTAATAGAGTTGCGAGAAAAAAGATGTATTTTGAAAATTTAAATTCTATGCTTTTTATAACCAACCTATTCTTGACTTTTTTTTTGTAGTAACAAGTTAATAAGTTTGCTTGTGAGTATTACTTACAAAATAGTATGTATGACAAAACAAAATACCTGAAAATAATAAACACAGGACGTATTCGGTGGCAAGGAGTGCCGTGGATTTCTAAGCACTCCGCTTGTTTGATCAGAAGATCGGAGAACAAAGCGACACCTGCCGTCTGAACGCACGTACGAATGCGAATCTTTGTCCACGTACAACACCTGCCGAGAATAAATATAATTTTACGACAAATAGTAATGATTTTGCTTTATAAAAAAGTACAATTTATTTTTGTTGGAGCATTTGAACGAGATTCTTGAATTATATTTTTTTTGTTCTAACTTTTGTTTTTTTGAGAAAGAAATCTCTTCTTGGTTAATGGCAATCTGCGATTTACATACGCGATTCTGCCAGTGTCATTGAATCAATTGAAAGTTATGTATTCAATCTTGTGGTAACGTTTCTAATCTCCAGCAAAACAGATGGTTCATCTTGCTAGAATTTTCCATTTGGTTTTCATGGCACCACTATTTCTTATCATTTCAACTGACCATAATAACCAAACTATATAATGTAAAACGGCAACAAAATTACACATTATAGGATCAAATACGCAAGTTAATAGGTTAAAGACAATAACCGTTACATAACGGACTAAGATTTCGTCATAAACCACATTTAGTAATTTATATTTATATTATTTTTAGTAATAGGTACAGTAAAACCTCGTTTTAATATGAGCCGCTTTGTTGAAATGAGTTCTTGGCGCAATTTCAGACTGTCATGTAAAAGTTCCTGTTTTTAATATATTAATTTGCAGTAATCTAACTCTATATTATCTATTTTTGGTGGTATTTTACGTGATATAATACGGTTACAGTTCATAAGTGAAGTATATTGAAAATAATGACACAAAGCGTGAATTCTGAAGTCTCCCAGCAACTTCTTTGGTACAAATATTTAACAAAGGGACGCCATTTTATATGAGCGTATAAAGTGTATGAATAGTAATCCTAACGTCTGACTTGAAGCATGGACTAGTGTAGCTTTGTTTAATTCTTTAAAAAAAAAATTAAATAAAAACAGCAGCTTTTGCTAGCATTAAAGATGAGAGTTTTCTTTCTTAATAAACATGTGTATGTGATCTGTTTATAGATCCAAACATCCAATAAATTTATGATTTATTTGTCGACCGTTATTATAAGGTTTTCTTTTTCATACACTTATAGAATAGCCGCTTTATTTTCAAATACTGAATACGTTAAATCACTTAGCTTTGTTGATTAATTCATAGGTTTACCGCAACAAAGTAATCATTTCTCTAAATAAAATCGAAGTAAATAAAATGATTAAAATTCATTGCCAAAGTGTTTTCTCAAAATATGGGATATGTTTCCCGAAAAACAAAATGTTAAAAATAAATCAAATTTCACATTGTATGTTCTTAATTGTTTGATAAATGTAAGTATATTTTCACAGTAATTTTTTTTAATTCTCAAATGTGAATGTTTATAATTTTAACACTCTTTCAAAATAGTTGTGAGATGAGCATAAGAAGTATAAGCATATTCGGGTTCTCGAATGGCTACCTTGCACCGGAAGATGCAGCGTGGGTAAGCCCCCCACAAGATGGACCGACGACCTGGTGAAGGTTGCGGGAATCCGTAGATGCGGGTGACGCCAGACCTCTCGTCGTGGAGATCTTTGGGGGAGACATACTATGTCCAGCAATGGACGTCTTTCGGTTGAATGGATGGATGGAGCATAAGAAGTAACAATATTGCCCTCACAACATACATATAAAGTGTTTGATATAAACAAAGGCCTCACCTGTACTTCAAGTTCAAAACCTGGTAGATAACTCAACGGTACAGGATGAAACGGATTATCGTAAGGGGACGTATGGAATTCCAGTAACATATTCGGTGCCCGGCTGACAATGTCCGGTACCGCGTCTCCTCCGCATAAACGTACTAATATAGGAAAATCCTTAGTGGGACCATCCCATACAGTCAGGTAATCTTGTACGACATTGCACTGATCCCAGATTCTAATAACAAAAAATATTAATACAATTGATATGATAAATTTACTTAGACCCATCAAGAATTACGTATATAGAATTTTAGTTATTTTTAAGCTAAAATAAACTCTAATTGTCCCTCCCCATGCCGTTAACAAAATATGCTTAACCTCTTGAGCACTAACCTGGTGTTTACGCCAGCATTCCATTGTGTTCCTATTGTCTCATTTTTAGAGGTAATCGAAATATTAAGTAAATAATACGTAATTCCATACGTAATTACCATCCAAACCCCCCGAACCCGATGTCATCAAAAGTAAACTAAGCAAAGACCTTCCCTATAGGCTTTAGAACATAAAATCCAATTTGGGACGTAAAAAGCTTCATGTTACTACATAAAAGTGAAGGCTTATAATTAGTAATTGTAATACTATCATATATTCTTATAAAACTATAAAATAAAACATGAATTATTATGAAATATATATATATATATATCTTTAATCCAAGATATAATTATTTGAAATTATTTCAATCTGGTAATGGATTTTGAGTTTTCAATAATTACAGTATATAAATTGAATCTTTGAAAAGATTTACACTCTTAAATTCTATGTTTATAACATATGTATTATAGTAGTTTTATAATGTTAATATCTGTAACAATGTCTTATAAATATACTCACTTTAAAACTCGCTGACTTCTATCATATTTCACTATTTGATCTTTGATATGTATTTTATGACTGTTCGTCTGTCTTACTGCCAACAATACGTGTTTATCAGCTGGTATCTAAAAATATAAAATCCTATTAACATTATATCTTCACATTATGTACCGTCCAATATTGAATAAACGACGTCAGTCACCTGTGACCGTTTATTATGTTAGCTGGTACTACTTCACAGTTCGGTAATAAAATTTACAATAAATATTAGCACATTCTATCGACCATAATATAAACTGCATTTCTCGTGCTATATTTAAGTATCTACCATAATGATTATGGATGTAAAAACTTTTTTATGAACCGTTTCCTCTCTAGTTCATTCAGATTTCGGATCGCATGCCTGGATCGCGTCCACTAATAGCTCGTCAAGCTAGTGAAAATCCAGTAGTTAGCGGGGTAGTAAAATAAAAATAACCTAAGATACTCCTTATAACTTCTGCTATCTGTCAGAAATGCATCCAACCATTTGGAAAATCAGCCAGAACAAACAGACAAACAAAACAATTTAAAACTGTTTTTGGTATAGTAGGTGTGGTAGTCAAAAACTGTTATTTAATATTTTAAACAGACACTTCAATTTTATTTATTTCAATCAATTTTAATTTGATACGTTGTACATTTAACGTACAATTTTTTTTATTCTTAGAAATATCTTGGGCATAAGTTTTTAATCAGTACAGTTCGATGTCAAAATTCAGGCAGAGTAGTAACGTAACTTATGTATATTTGTCATAAAATTTACCTCACCTTAGAATGTTCAATACGGTACGTGCACGTAGCGTTCCGTGGATATACGCCAGGGAAGTTCGGAGACTGGATGCGGCAAGCCTTCAGATCGCAATCGCTAAGGATGCGGTCACAGTAAGTACCGGGCACCCTCTCCCCACGCCACGCCCCTAGGGTGGCGTTCCCATACCGCAACCGAGCTTCACTTCGTCTTAGAAACTTGTATGCCAACTTGAAGTCGAAATTGTATCCAACACCCTATAACGACAGGGCTGTCAGCGGAACAAATAGCTTAAGACAAATGAAAGTGTTCCCGCCATTAAAGGTCCCACTAAAAACAATGGAATTCCACCCGAAGTGGAGTACTACCCTTTGTAGACATTCGATTATAATTATTGTCCAAAATTATTTCGCTAATATCAGTCTTATTGAATGAAATTTAACTTCTGATATACTATCTACAATAAATTGGCTCATTTCAAACAGTATTTCTTTCTTTCAACTTGAATGTAAAATTCCGAATAATATAAAACAAATTCCAAAGATTCAAATTCCGTCGTCTAAAATGCCGATAATTTCTAAATTAGCTCTCCAGCAGGGATTTCAAATGGATTCCATGGACGAACGAGCGAAAATTTCATTATTGAATTATAAAATGAACCTTGTGATAATATTAATTATTGTAATTGCGAGGTGGTTTTATCCGGCTGGACCCCAGGAGGGTGTCCGTAATCGTCGCTTAATTAATTGATCGAAAGTTCAACCCTTGGTGCACATAATACGGCTGCTAAAAGCAGATAAAGGAAAGACGGCGAACCGTGAAAGCGGGCCCGATGTGAAATATTACTCAAGTCACAGGCGAAAACATGTAGTTAGTTACGTCACGTCAGTAAAACACAAAGGGATGCTTAGTAAGTGACTCTTAATGAAGATAAATACTGTTGTTCATTTATACAGATTAACTTTGCTGCGTGCAAAAACTCTAATTAAACATGCCTAGATGCGATGTTAACAAGTCGCCTAATAAATGATGTAGATATTACTATTAGTAAATGAAATGGTGGTTACATAATTAAGGAACAAATTTAATGAATTATAAGCTTTGTAATTTTAAATTGTGTTCCTAAAAATTCGAGTTTAAAATAAAATTGAAAATCATTAAAATCTCTAACTCATTAAAATAAGTATTTAAAGTGTTTTTAATATTTAAAGACATGTCACTTCTAACTATTACTAATTTGTATTTATCTATCTATGGAATTCATTAGCTCACATTTACCTCCTGACCTAATTTATCCTAATACTAATACTATTTTGGTTCGCCTTTCTGCCTTGATAATTTAATTAATTATTTCATACCATCAAAAATCGACTAACTTGTCATAGTATTGATGTGAATTCGAATCTTGTAATGAACCTAAGTTTTCTCAAGATAGGAAAATATCGCCATAAAATCTTTATATGATCTTACGTATTCCTTAATATACACTTAGTTAGTTGTCATAATCAATTTAAAAATATGTCGTTAATCGAGCGAGCTAATGAAGCGATGATAGCTCCATTAGTAGTATGGTCGGATTCTACGAAACCTGAGTTAATGTCCACCTAGCTAACTATTAGACTCTAGTTTGAAAATCACTCGTCAAAAGCCAATAGGTGTGTTTTGGTAGCATCATCTAAAAGCCAGTAATACCGTTGTTTTTACTAAACATCAAGCGAGAATGTGGTCAAAGCATTAAGCAGTACAATCATCTACAGGTGTATTCAAGTAGAATCACTTGAAAGGCAAATCCGTAAAGATTAAGATGTTTTTTTTTTTTTTCGCCCACGTCCGTCATTTATAGTGGTAACAAAGAGTCACATGCTTTACTTTTATATTATAATATATCTCACCTGTTGACTAAGCTTGTCTAATCTCAAGGTCATATTGATAGAATCAGATTCGCTGAAGTAAACGGTATAACCCCACGCTGAGCCGCACCACTGGCCTGTGGGTGGTGAAGGGCTGCGTTCTACAATGGTCATGTGACCATCAGGACAACCGTCTGACGTGAACGACACAAACTTACCAACAGTAAATGTGTCGAAGGTCAACTGAAATTAATATGCTTTTTTAACAACGACAGTTTGGGGAGTTTAGGAACTGCTTTCAATTTTCAAGGCATATTTTGCCTAAAAAGAATTAAAAAAAGCTGAGATCTATATACCTCAAGTAAAAAATATATAGACGATTTAGCACTTTTAAGGTTAGAGTCTCAATTAACGAACAAGTTAACTTTCGACAATATAATTTATGCATAAAGTCCGCCATTTTACACAAATTGTAAATAAAGTATAAATAAAGAAATTTTGCTAAGAAAAAATGCGTTTGAAGGTATTCCAATAAACCTAATATTCACATCAATTTTTTAACTGTTTGTAATCGCTATATAAATTATTTGATTACGTTTCCCGAAAGTATATAATTGTGCAAGTAACATAGATTACCTTGCCTTAATAGTTAAACATTGAATAGGTCAAAAATATACCCTTATTTCTTATCCTATTTTAATCAAATTGTTGTATTGTAAAAATAATCTAGAAATTGATAATTGTAGAGGTATAGACGATATAAATTGAACAGCCAACCGTTAGTAAATATGTAAATCTACCACTGACTGGATCTATTGTTTAATTGTTTGTTGACCCACCGTTCTTCTTTTGTTTATAATCGATACCGCAAATTTATTTGGCAAATATACGACGATGGCATCGTCGAAGCAAAGGATTTTAATGAGCAACTCGTTAACCGATACTCGTCCCCCGAAAATTTCGTTACGTCTAAGTATAAATAAATAAAAGGAAACCGGTAAAAAGATATTCCCCTGTCGCAGGCATTTCATAAAAAAATTGGGATCGTTTCAAATATCCAGGGGTAATGATCTAAAATATAAATACCTACTTTGTTACGTATTATTTTTATGATCCTTGGAATTTACTTTATGAAAATTGTTTTTGACGGAATTCTCTGAATCGCGTTTAAAAAAGTCTATGGAGTATCTGCATGTGATGTGATGCTAATAAGTCGGGAGATAGATATAGCAAAATTAATTTTATATAAAATCATCATTTATAACAAATTGTCTTGCTTACTTGTTTGAACGACCATTTGAAGCGGGTAGTGCGGCCGGATTCCGCGTCAATCGATATGGGTTCGATCCCCATCTATCCGACTCTAAAATCGCAATGAGGTCTCGGTGAAGGAAAACATCGTGATGCAACCATAGCATGTTGGTTGGACACGTTCTAATGATGCCCGCCTGGGTAGCTACCACCCTCAAGTTTGAAAACCTGTACCTGTACCTGTAGGCTTTGTGTGTTTACCATCCTGGACCACATCGTCACTTAAGATCAGGTGAGATTGTGGTCAAAGCACTGAGCCTATTCCGTGTAAAAAAACACAATAGTTCGAATTTAATAAATCATATTCGATAATTATTTACTGAACAACAATAACACTACAGAATTGTTACTATTCTGTCTTCTGAATGTATTGTTACAATGATGAAAGTATTGTAGACCACTTAAGAAAGTACCAAAGATAATAAACAACAGCCGGTCAATGACATATCCCAATAATGCATACATCAAAATATCTTTTAGATTTATTTTGACTGTTTGAAGAAAGCTTAGTTTAAATATTTTGTTTACTAACTGCCATCACTTATCATGAATAAAGTAATTGATAAAATGTAGTTATTGTGCACAAATGTAGTGGAAATAAAAAAAAATGAAATATGAATTCTACTCTGGTACAAAACTTGCCGAAAATTTTTAAGAAAAATATGGCCTATTTTGATATTTGAAAATGTATATAATTATATTCACGTAACCTTCAAAGAATTGTAATTACCGCACTTACAGTTATCATAAATTAAGAGGAGGTTTCTGTTACAGTTGAATTATATTAGCCGACGAATTCTACTTAAATCGGTTTGGATATTGAATTTACAATAAAGAAGGTGATATCTGAATTATTTAATAAGATATAAGGCGTTGCTTACACAATGTAATATCTTTGTTTTTATTATTATTATTAGGGGCTTTTGACATAAGTCATGTCAGCCCCATCACAACGATTTATTTCTTTATATATATCATCTTTAAGTCACTTCACATAGCATTTAAGCAAGATCTTTAGTAGGGTTTAGTAAAATGCTATAGAACATTCCTACATGTAATTAATTTAACTTATACTTATTAAAAAAATCTATGCTAACATTATTATTTTTAACACATTCCATAAAAACGTGATGCACGTCATCAATAGTATCGCATGCTGTACATCACGTCGAACTAACTTTCTGAATAAGTAATTTAAATTGTTCTTATGAAATGTGTCCTGATCTTAACCTATGCAATAATACTATAAAACAACTCTACAATGAAATATCACAAAACCACACGTTTTCAAAGCGGCTGACATTGTAAGGGTTCTTTAGATCTTTCGTCAAAATACTCTTTCCACATATATTGTTTTTTTTTAAATAGGCCTAACAACTCTGAATAATTATTGTAAAACCTCTATTCCATTTGACACTGCTAATTTTGCTAATCTGTAAGCATTACCCCTAAGATTTGATTATCTTTTTTTTTATATTTACCTGAATAATGTCTCCATAATTACCACTCATGGCAGTAAAGTTTAGATGACAAATGAATGGCAGATGATCTTCTCGAGGCCCGCCGCACTTCTAATTCGTATGTACGACCGACATCGCCCATGTATGTTTTGTTACATGCTGTAAAAAATACTACATATAAATATCATCATATAAAAAAAAATAACTATGGCCGCGAATCCGCTCATATAATATACGACCCACGTATTATAAAATAAAAAAATACCATATGTCTTGCACAAAATTATAAGACACATAACAAAAGAAATTCTCACAAACAACAAAAAACTCTTTGTTATAAAGTATAGGCATGCCTACAATAAGAGATTCTCAAAGATTATTTTCACTAATACACACATCGTTCTCATGTCAAGCGAAAGACATCCACTGCTGGTTATAGGCCTTCCCCAAAGATCTCCACAACGACCGGTCTTGAGCCACCCGCATCCAGCAGATTCTCGTGACCTTCACCAGATCGTCGGTTCATCTAGTTTGGGGCATACTCACAGTGTGTCGTCCGGTGCAAAGCCGCCATTCGAGAACCCGTTGACTACATTGAGCATCGGTTCTACGTGCTATGTGCAATTAACATTTCTAATATTTCAAAAATATCTCTAAGCTTATTACGTAAGTTAACTTCACTATTATATTAAAATACAAAAATCGTTTAAAAATACAGATATAGTGTTTTTTTTATTATAAAAATAATGAAGTATTTTCTATATTATAAAATAGTAGTTAGTATTTTGTTAACTTTAACGAGGTGAAATTATTCTTTAAACAGTTTTATAACTAACTCTTTTAAGTTTTGATTTAGAAAAAACCAGCAAAGAGAGATGTTCAATATCAAAACTAATTTGAATTATGTCTCTAACCTTAATATCATTCAAAGTTGATTTAAAAATTATTTCTTAGTAAATTCCAACGACATAAAACGAAGTTATTACCTACACTTCATAGCTCACAGATTACATCAAGGCAATCATAACTTGATAGGTAAATCGTAATAATAAAACTAGGCAGCCATTAAAGTACAGAAGTAAAAACTGAAAACTTTGGAAAAGCTGTTTTTTTTTTAATTATTTACATTTAATAATGTTTGAATTGAAATTATTAATATAACATAACATTTAATATGGTATAACATTTGTCTGGTTTTTACATCTATTGGCGTTACGAGCAATATTATTTACGTTTTTACATAGTGGATTCATAATCAACACATACGACAGGCTACGTAAGTATAAATGTTATTATTTATCTCTGAGCGCCAGCACTTAAACGCCATCTTATACTTGATATACTGTAGCATGTTGACGTCTAACGTCATAGCATTCGTAACGCGAATCTATAAGGTTTTCCCTACCGTTTATATGCTCAACCCCGCTAAAGAATTTTCCCGCTTTTTCACTTTAAGTAAAATTAGATAAATCACAAATACGTGTATAAATAAAGGAATATTTACAGCGTAATAAATTATTCCCATACTACCACACCTTCATAATAGATTATTCTCATACCACCTACGTGGAAAATAAATTTTACACCATAGTCTTATTTAACGTACGACAGAACAAAGGGTCAAACAAGTGATAATGGCGTAGCGGGTAGTGCGGCCTGATTCCGCGTCAATCGACGCGGGTTTGATCCCCACCTATCCGACTCTAAAATCAGCCTGAGCTTTCAGTGAAGGAAAACATAGCATGGTGGTAGGGCATTTTCTAATGATGCCCGCCTGGGTAGCTACCAACCTTAAGTTTGAAAAACATATCGCCAAATACCAATAGGTGTGTTCCAGCATCATCTTGAGTACCAGTACCTGTAGGCTTAGTCTTTTTACCATCCTGGACAACATCGTCACATAAAGCACTGAGCCTATTCCGTGTTAAAAAAAAGATGTTCCTTGTTCAACAAACAAAATTATGTGCATGTAATAATAATAAAAAAAAGTTTTACTATTGTTAATCCTTTCAACTTAAAAATAGGGAAATGTGTAGAGAAAAATTTAAATAAAGCATTAACAATGAAAACGAGCCGTATTTTTTAATTTTTTTTCATCCCTTGTCTCTGTAGTAATCATACGTTTGTAGAAAGACCGGCGCATACTTGATGGACTGTAGCAACGCTTTTTTGTTTACATTTTTATTATGTTTACCGTGAAGTCTATACTAATAAATAAAATTGAAGCGTCTGTTTGTAATGTCTAAAAATTCAATTGTTTACTTTATTATTATGAATTTATATACGGTACCTAACCCAAAAATACAATTTTGACATTTTTTTGTCTAGCTGTCTGTTTATTTGTAATGGGTAATCTCCGGAACAGCAGAACCGATTTTGACGGAACTTTTTTGGTAGATGGCTAAAGTTACTCCGCGTAACATAGGGTACTTTTATTTATCGAAAATAATTAGAGTTCCGCGTAAAAAAAAAAAAATTCGAATAAAATCCGATTCAACGCACAGTTTCACTGGCAAGTGTTTAAATTTCTGAGAAATAGTATTACTGTATCTTAGTATCGAAAAAACTTAAGAAAAATTATTAAGGTTCCGTAAAAAACAAATTAAATCGACGTGAAGAACATATGAAATGCGGGTGCGGCCGCGGGCACACAGTTAGTCATAAATAAGAAAGGTATACCCCCATCCTCCATCGATGCTTAGAAACGGCCTCATATTCCCGTACCTTCTTAATATTTATTTAGTACTTACCTTTAATTTACATACATAGGTATTTTTATTTCTTCTAATGTTATAAAATACAACGTCATATTACCAAGTGCTTCGATCCCTAATTGGGAAGGCTCCTGTACCCGCCGCCAGCTTGATGAAGTGACATTTTTATGCGCCAGATTTACACGCATTACACTACACCTCACACTCCTGTGTACTATACCCAAGTACATACTTTTTTATAGGATAAAGGTTCAGTGCTTTAACCACAATCTCACCTGATGTTAGGTTAAGATGTGGTTATATCCTGCCCCCCTGGATGGTTGACCAATCTTGGTCATGCCTCTTTAGAGAGGCGGGCGAAGAGGTGGGGTGGAGAAGTATTCTCCCCCATCCCCACTGGGCCATTGCACGGACGAGGCCCGGTGGATTCGCTGCAGGGGGCGAAGCGGTGCTTGCGAAAGCCACCCCGTGTCGCCCCCATCCCAAATGCAGCGGACGGCCCCGGGGGGCTTTAGTGAGTATTTCCGGGCGCTTCACGCCCGGGCGAGTCCCACACTGGCACGGAGTTCGTCCCTCCGTGCCCCCTTATCTATTGTATTGGGGGACTTCGGTCTCACACTAATACAATAGGTAAGGGTAGTGCGTAAATGCATTTCCCCCGTCAAAAAAAAAAAAAGGTTAAGATGTGGTCCAGAATGGTAAACACACTAAACCTAGACGTACTGGTTCTCAAGTGCTGCTGCCGGAACACACCTATTGGTATTTAGCGACAGGTTTTCAAACTTGAGGATGGTCGCTACACAGGCGGGGATTATTAGGAAATGCTCTACCATCTAACTACTATTTCCTCACTATGTTTTCCTTCACCGAAAGCTAAGGCTGATTTTGGAGTTGGATAGGTAGGGATCGAACTCGCGTTCACTGACGCGGAATACGGCCGCACTATCCACTGCGCCATCATTGATTCAAAATGTGTTTTCTGTAAGGCGTCTTCAGATACGCAGTTTGCTTTAATCACCGTAGAGATTCATCATGAGGCAAAATTTATTCGTCAGATAGTAGCTCAACCTAGTTGTGTACCACATTGTTGCTCTTTATTCCAGGTACTACTCTCCTGGCTGAGCGCTTTAAACTTGGTGAGGCTGCCTAAGCTATTTCAGACACTTCAATTTTATTTATTAGTATTGATGACATAGACGACGGGGTTGTCTTAATAGTGATTATAATATAAGCAATATTTATAGATCCATTTTCGTTTTTTTTTTTTTGTATAATTATACTTATGCTTATGTAATCATATAGAGGGAAGAGGTTCAAAATATTCCTTACGCAATACTTCAATGGTCCATAAATGTTTACTTCAAGAACATAATCGAGACGTCTGAGCGAGGACGCCATTAGGAGATCCGGTAAAGTTTTCTCTTTAAATGTGAACTAAATTGTTCTTATGAAACTCAGTCGTTGTCGAAACGGGTTTAGTGCCTTACTAAGCGACTGCGATCATTTCAAATGATTCTATCAAAAGCCATCGCGATGTCGATAAAAATTAATCGTTTTAATTTGAAAAGTCAAAGTCAACATATAGGTACCTACATTATTATTATTAATATTCACACAGAGTCGTAATAACGTGAGTTATAAGACTTTTTAAATAGTTTAATGTAAATTGTGTTATAATTAATCATAACTGTTCGACTTTATTTAGGGTCAATAACCATGAAATTGCTTATTTAAATGTTCTCCAGAATAATTAATTTAATGAACTACACTACACAAGTTATAGTATATTAATTTCTCTCTACATTAAGTTTCTTAATTTTAATAACATTTAAATTATTAATTTACTAAATTTTGCAGTAATACTCTCGTTTTTTTTTAAACGTAAATCTTATTATCTATTGTAATAAATAAAATTGAAGAGTCTGTTTGTAATTTTAAAATAGTTTTTTTACTAAATAGATATGAATGTATATACAATACCCATACCAAAAATCTAAATAATGTTTTTTTTTTCTATCTGTCTGTTTATTTCAGGTAATCTCCAGAAAAGCTGGACGGTTTTGACGTGATTCTTTTAGTAGATAACTAAAGTTACTCAGGGTAGCTTAGGATTTTTCAATTTAGGATTTTAATTTTTGTAATTAATTAGGGTTCCACGTAAAAAAAATTAAACCTATAAAAAAATTGAATACAGTCCTGAGTTTATGAGAAATATTTTTACTTTATGTTAGTACTAAAAAAATACTAGGGTGCCGTATAAAAAAAAATTAAAAGGCAGTGAAGAATATATAAAAAGCGGGCGCAGTCGCGGGCACCCAACTAGTTTTAAATAAATATGTTTAATATCAATCGTAATAAGAATCGCAAAGAGATTGTAACAAAGTATGCCCGAAACCTACTTGCTTGAATACTGTAACTAAATGCAAACTCAAACATTTCACTAATTATATGCAAACACATTGGGAGTAAAAGAGCCCAAAGCAATAGTAAGTGCAAAATTATTGTTAAGACTTCAATTATTTAGACGAATATCATAATTGTAATGTAAAAAAAAGTTAACAAATGTCATTGTACTTCGAGGGGGGGTTTAATTGTAGAATCCAACTCGGCTGGACAAAGTTATGGAAGCTACGCAGAATCTTCTCGTGTATATCTCAATTCTTTAAAATGTCTCAAGACAAAAATCGTCGACCAGTTTGTGTTGCCAGTGACGACACGGTCCCTCAAAATTGTCCTGATGAGAAAGCTCAAAGTTATCCAAAAAGCGATGAAGAGAGCTATGCTTGGAGTTTCACTGCGTGATCGAATCGGGAATGAGTAGGTCCGCAGAAGAACCAAAGTAACCGACATTGTCCGAAGAATTGCTCCACCGCAGTGGGCGGAGCACATTGTTCGCAATACCACTCCCCGATTCTCGAATGGCTACCATGCAGCGGATGATGCAACGTTGGTAGGACCGACGACTTTGTGAAAGTTCCGGGAATCCGCTGAGTGCGGGTGGCGCTAAACCGGTCGTTATGGAGATCTTTGGGGGAGATCTATGCCCAGCAGTGGACGTCTTTCGGTTGAATGGGTGGATCAAGTGTAATTATATATTTTCAATAAGTGAATCTTGACCGAATAACAAAAAAAACCTATCACTCTGCTTAAATTTAATGCCCATCAGTGCACTTTGCAACAACTAAGCATATTTCTGTCCAATATTAAAACATTCGCGGTGTGGTAGATTTATTTTATTTTAATTTAGAAATCAAATAATAGATTCAATTATTAGATGACCAGACGACATTATATCGCTATTACTCTTCCGATAGAGTGCTATAAGCGTTCGCACCCAAAAAGTCGGTGAAGTTATCAAGACCCTTCTGGTCAACAGCGTTTAATGTTTTATCAGACACCGTGCGGGATGGAACGCTAGCGCGACGGCTATTTATGATATGTTCTACACTAACCGATACAATACAATTGCTCTTATTGCGCTGGTGTCCCGCCACCGTCGCCGTATGTTGAAACCATTGGTCAGTTCTAAAAAAAATCATTTTTTTTTAATAAAATCCGATTGAAGAAATAGCTTTACGGGCAAGTGCTTGAATTTATGAAAAATATTTTTACTTGATCTTAAATACAAAAAAAACGTTAGGGTTCCATATAACAAAAGTAAAACGCAGCGAAGAATATATGAAACACGGGCCCAGCCGCAGACACACAGCTAGTTTAATTAATAAAATTTAAATTCAAAAGAGTAAAGGATACAAAAAATATCTAGCGAAATATACCGTGACTAATAATAGTCAATTGCAAACACTAATACGGTAAACTTTACACCGTATTAAAACCGTACCAGAGTTGTTTTTTTTTTTTGGTTAATGGTCGCTATATTTCGTCTAAACGAGAACCTACTCGTGCCGATAAAAGCTAAAGCTCGTTTCCAGCGGTCGTCTGTAATTAAAGAAGGTTTATTGTTCACCGTGAGTCTTTGAGTGGCCCCTGTTTAATGTGTCACATGTGAATATGAAATTTTATGTTTTACATTTACCCATGTTTGTGTGGTAATATAGGCGGTACGTTACACCTTTATATTAAATGTACATATATTTTCCTATAAACCTCTATTATATACCTATAACCAGTAGGGGTTTTAATAATTTATGTGTAGCTACTTTGATAAAAGTACATATGTTTAAAAAAAACAATTTATATTATATATAGAGCGATGGTGGCGCAGCCGGTAGTGCGGCCGGATTCCGCGTCAATCGACGCAGGTTGGATCCACACCTTTCCGACTCTATAATCGGCCTGAGCTTTCGGTGAAGGAAAACATCGTGAGGAAACGATAGCATGGTGGTAGAACATCTTCTAATGATGCCCGCTTGGTTAGCTACCACCTTCAAGTTTGAAAACCTGTCGCCAAAAACCAATAGATGTGTTCCGGCAGCATCACTTGGGAACCAGTACGTCTAGGGTTAGCGTGTTTCCCATCTTCGACCCCATCGTCACTTAATTTCAGGTGAGATTGTGGTCAAAGCACTGAGCCCATACCATGAAAAAAAAAATTATATAAATGTTCGATCGGTATCAGTTTAATAGATTATTTTTACTTTAGTCCATATTTTATTTACGAGAGATGTTTTTTTTAATTGTATATAATCCAAAATGAGAAATATTAAAAACATTCGAAAAAAAAATTTTTTTGTAAATAAATTTGTTACTTTCTACGAATTAATTACTTTAATTATTACTTCAATTGTGTGTTAAATTGCAATTAAATTTAGAAGAATATAGTTGCATACTTTCAACAAGTTTCTCTAGTGTAAAGTATACCTTAATATGTCGATTACCCAAAAATTGAGACAATAGGAAAACAATGGAAAGCTGGTGTAAACGCCAGGTTAGTGCTCAAGGGGTTAAAAAAGGTTGACTGATTAATATTAAAAAAACCACCTATATACTGTGCGGGAGTCGCTAAACTATCAGATAGCGTTGTATAACATCATAATAAAGTTATAACCTTAATAATACCGCGCGGTCTCGATCCGTACGATGCAATGGCCCCTAGAGATATACTCTGAACTCTTGTAATGTAATCTAGCTCTTGTGATTACTCTCACAATCTTTTGCGCCAGACAATTATAAAAGAAATGGACGGGCAAAAACTTATTTCGTAAAAATGGGAACGCGTATTATTTTAAAGTAAACTTTGTTTGGAAATTTATTGGGACTGTTATGATAGTATTTCTAACTAGAATACCCTGATTTTTATAATAATTAAAGATTATAAGAAATACAAATTAAATTAAGCTTACGTGATTGTACTAGTTATTTATGGTGTCAAAACGTAATGAAGAGGGCTATGCTCGGAGATTCACTGTATCATTGAAACAGAAATTAAGAAATCCGTAGAAGAACCAAAATTGGCACTTAAACTGGCATTGCTCGAAGAATCGCCAAACTTAAGTAGCAATGGGCAGGGCACATAGCTCGTAGGACCGATTTTCATAGAGACCAACGGGTTCTCGTATGATAACTATGTACCGGAAGACACAGCATGGCCAGGCAAAAAGATAGACTGACGACCTGGTGAAGGTCGCGGGAATGCGATGGTTGCGGGTGGCAACTAGTTTGGTCAATGTGGAACTCCATGAGATGGCCTTATGACCAGAAGTGAACATCTTTTAACTAAGATTATGATAATTGTTACTTTACATCTAAATGAATAAATGGATTCAAAATTAAAAAAAACGTTTACAAAACAGACATATAAGAAGCGCATATTCTTAATGTGATATCTATAAAACTAATAGGTGGAGCTCGACCAGTGCTACAAACCCATAAACATCAAATATAATATGTTTGGCGAGCCACTCGCATAACTCCAGAGGATGAATATTATATAAAAGGCGAAGTAAGCCAAGTCTGTCCATTGCTGACACAGGCACTCCACTCCGATGAGCCTTAAAAGCTGTGGCCACGAAATAAATTTATTCATAAAAGTTTGTATATAGTGATTTAAGCTTCGAAAATTTTATTTTAATTTCGGATTATTGAAAATATCTTAGTGTTGTTATATTGGAAATTTTTAACTCTTGAAATCTAAATGAAAGTAATTATTTTTGTTACTCGATTTCTCCGTCATTTGTGGACGGATTTCCAAAATTTTGATTTTCTGATCAGTGGTACTCAGGGAGATTCGAATGTTATATATAACTTCACAGCTATACCTAAAAGCACATACTTGACGTAAAAAATAATAAAAAAACTTTTCAATTAAAAACAAAACAGACTTCAAAAGAATAAACTATAAAAATTTACTCAAAAGTCAATAAATATTTATTAAATAACTGTTTCTTTAATTTAGCATTCGGTGCCAGCTAGAGTTAACCAATGTACTCATTTACAAATGGAAATAATTGCCTAAACTTTATCACAATTACACAAAAGCTAAATAAATGACTAGGATGATTTTAAAGAACAATTAATCAAAATTTAATATAATTAGTGACGTATAAGCTTGCACCGAATTCAAAATTAACAAAGCAGATTAATAAAGTAATTGTTTAGTGCATTTTTATAGTTTATTCTTTTGAAGTCGGTTTTGTTAATAATTAAAAAGGTTTTTTTTCTATTTTAGTCCCCGAATGTCTCGAACATAATTCGAGATTTTGTTAGTTCGATTCTGATAACAATTTACAGGTTTCTGGTGATTCCTATGCTTTATTCTACTTTTATAGTTTTCTTTCACACTTTCAATACATGTTATCGGTATCTGTTATTAATGTTATATTGATAGAATTATTAATATTGTTTGTGCTTAATAATTTCAAACTTTCTACATTAAATAGCAATAAAAAAACTATACATATTTAGCAATAAACACAAGTTTTATAATATCTTAATTTATAAAATAACGCATTCACACTTTATTATGCAAAACACAGGTTGTCGCTTATTTCGGGGCTACTACGTACTGGGGGTCCGAAGCATCTCGTACCTTTTTTGTGACAGATGTCAGCAAACCGAGAAGGGGAGATATATTAAATATGCGTTTGAATGAACTAAGAAATCTAAAAAGACTATTCTTATTCATGTATATTTTTTGTAAAATACCCTCGATTGAGGTAAAAAAAAAATATTTATATCAATTTCTTAAGTATTTTATGTCTTAAAAAATATCAATGAACAGAATGGAAATTATTTTAATGATTTTGCAGCCGATCAAGTATAACATAAGCATCAAGGAAGGGCGGATAGTTAATGTTTTGCTTATTTTTGAAGACATGAGGGACGAGGGACGGGTTTGATAAGTGATAAGTCGTAAGCAATGTTTACTTATTTCTCTATGTTTTTTTTATATGTCAATGCTTACGTTTTTATAGGGAAGAAAGTAAAAAAAAAAAATAGCCGTAGCTGTACGTCTGGCAAATGCGAAAAGTCGAAATATTTTTTATTATCTCCTCATTTCTGATTCAATCACGCAGGAAAACTCTGAGCATAGCCCTCTCTATTGCCCTTTGAGTAACTTTGAGCTTTCTAATTACACCCATTGTAACGACCACGTCTCAGTGCCATAAGTCATCACTAGCAACACACACTGGTCGAAGAGTTATGTCTTAAGACACTGCGGTTTATAAAACATTAATTTATATTAGGTTAATACGAAAAGTCACTTATGCGTGGAGACGCATCACCATACTGTACTAAAAGTTTCATACTATCATATAGCATGGCGACGCATAAACGGGCTGGCCCGCTACATTAGATGTATTACATGAAAAATCTCTAAAACTGTATTTTTATCAGATTACCTCTACCGTTGTGAACGAACTATTGTAACTATTGAAACCCATTATCTAAGTAATATTTAAACACCTATAATTATTTTTATTTTAAATTAAGCATATTGAATTTTAAATTATTACACTCACACTTTTGCGACTGTGTGCCAGGTCAAAAAAAGGCTAGGGGGGTGCAAACCGGGGCAACCGACTCCGGACAGCAGTTTCAATGGGTGCCAAAATCATCTATACTAATAAATAAAATTAAAGTGTCTGTTTGTATTGTCAAAATATTTTTTTAATTATATGACTTGAATGAATACACTGTCTCTATACCAAAAATACCATTTTCCATTTTTTTTGTATGTCTTTCGGTTTATTCCGGGTAATCTACGGAACCACTGGACCCACTTTGACGGGACTTTTTTGGTAGATAACTGAAGTTACTCTGCGTAACTTACGTAACTTTCGAAAATAATTAGGGTTCCGCGTAAAAAAATGAAAACTCATAAAAGATTGAATAAAATGCTATTCTATGCACAATTTTAAGGGCAAGTGTTTGAATTTATGAGAATTTTTTATTTTGCCTTATTACTAAAATATTTTTAGAAAAATAATTCCGTTTCTGTAAAAAAAATTAAAACGCAGTGTGGAACATACGTGTGCGCATCCGCAGGCACACAGATAGTAATATAATATGATAACAAAAATAAACTTATAACTCCACTCAGCGCCTAGCATACCTAGTTGAAAATTTAGATGTAAAACCATTAAATATTTGTGAGTTTTTTTTTTAAATAATACACCTCAAAGGCTGCAGAGAGGGGGGCACTCTATGAAGCTTCACGCTCCGGTCCGAACGAATCATTGTAGATCCTCTGCATTAAAAAAAAAAAGAAAAAAAGAGGCAATACAGCCTAAAACAGTCCTGTATCAATATGACCTAGTTAGATCTATTATAATAGCCCCTACATTTCTAAAACTAACTGCCTAAACCTAAAACCTGGATATACTGTAGTATCTCTTTGGCAGAGAGTGTTTTGTACCTTCTCCGGGAGAAACGCGTGCTTACCCAGAATTTGATTATCTATTAATGGGTCACATTCTCACAAGGTTTGCTTTGATGTTACGTCTGAAATTTAACAGAGCCTGCACTCTCTTGTGTTTTGGCCACCGATGTTGTGCATATGCTTGCCCAAACTGCAGTGCCCAGTTAGTGCTCTCACTAATACTCGTAGCTGATTCCTACTGAGCATCAGGGATTCTTCAGCTTTGCGCTGTATGAGAATTCAGCATTAACTAGTTTGAAAAAAAAAAAATCACACTCACTTAACCCTAAAATAATCAGTAAATAAAAATACTCACGTGTACAAAATTTAGGTTCGTCACTTTTATCACCGCAGTCATCTTCGCCATTGCAATATTTATCCATAGATATACACTGCCCGGTGTCACAAAGCAACTCGCTCAGTCTACAAGCACTAGCCGAATCAATGTCCCTCGTAGATTTTACATTCGTCATTGGCACAACCGCACTCATATCCGGCACTGTATCTACACTATCTTCGTTCACAAACTCTTCGTTCAAATCCTGAGGACTACACAATTTTAACGATAACAACACTATTATGAACAGGAAGGTCCTATTATTGTAAATGTCTTGAGAATTCTTTATGAAACACATTTTTGTAAGTCACGTGTTCACTAATAATTTAGTGCGCGATTTCATATCGCACGTATCGCGGTGTCATTGTTCTATTGTTCGTCGGATTGTACCTGAAAAAATAAAGTAGGTTATTGTTATGCGATATGATTTAAATAATGAATATTATACTTCCATAAAACACTTAGTGTTAAGAGGATATGATGCGAGCGGCATTTATTCCGTACAAACGTAATCCCCTGTTTCCTCGCTGAATAATAGCATTATTGTAAATATTTTTATATCATATAATATATATCCACCACCGCCATGCCCGTATGTTTACTTTTTCCATAAATTAGCTATTGTAGAAACTAGAAGCATTTGAAAATGAAAAATAATGCTCAACTTTTACCGCCACTTTCAGAAGTTCGTCAAAGAAATTAGATGAATAAAATCAAAACCTAGACGCATAATCAAAGTCTTTCTTAGAACATTAAAAAGTGGTTCAGTTTTGGAGGAGGTAACAAAGGTACTATGAAGTGATGTTTTCGTTTATTTTACCTTGTTAAAATCAGCCCGAGCTGCACCTGTCCCTTTTGTGTTTTATAACTCTTTCTTTGGGGCGCAACGCGATAGCAATAGTTTTCTAAAATACCCACATTCTAAATTAGTTGTCGACCGTATGTCCTCTGAAGGGGGCTTATGCTTTGTTTATTTTTATGAGATAGCGGACGGGGATAACTGAATAGTGATTATGTATTAATTAATCTTCGTTTTTTTGTCACCAATGCCTACGTAATCATCAGGAAGGGAGTGTAAGAGTTTGCTTATTATTACTGACAAGAGGAGGGGGAGGTAAAAGTCACCAAAATTTTGTATACGTGTTACTCGAACGACCCCTAATAAGCAAATTTTTATGGTTTTTGTTTCGTCACTTTTCTATTAACTTCAATTATACGTTAGTGTTCGATATTTTTTATACTTATTTATTCTTTATGACAGAATTTATTACATCATTAAAAAAAAGATTCATTAATTAAGTAACATTAATGCTGCTAGATTAATATCTTATAGCTTATCAAAAGGTAATTATTTTATTATAACAGAGCTTAAATAAAAATCAAACTGATTCATTCAACAACAACGGTACATAAATAATGAAGCGATGATGGCGCAGTGGGTACTGCAGTCGGGTCCCGCATCAGATGATGCGGGTTCGAGTCCACTTATCTCTAAGTCTGAAATCATTCTGAGCTTGCGGTGAAGGAAAACATCGTGAAGCAGCCATAGCATGTTGTTAGGGCATTTTCTAATAATGCCCGTCTGAGCAGCTACCACCCTCAAGTTTGTAAACCTGTCACCAAATAACAATAGGTGTGTTCCGGCAGTATTACTCGAGAACCAGCACCTCTAGGCTTAGTGTGTTTACCATCTATGATCCCATCGTCACTTAACATCAGGTGAGATTGCGGTCAAAGCACTGACCATATAATGTGTAAAAAAAGAAATCGACTTAAATAAAACCAAAGTTAAATAATAAACCATCAACTGATAATTAATTTCATGACGTAATATTTTAATACAGAATATTAAAAGAGAGTTATTAAAAACTAATTAAGAGTCATTAATATATCGAAGGAGCCGAATACTCATTAATGATTTAATCCGACTAGGTAATTTTATTCGAACGTTCGTTAAATTTTTAATTACAGAACGTTTAATTTATAGATTATAAAAATTCTTCTCCACGCTTAAATTATTTAAAAAGGTTAATTATAGACTTAATAAAACTTTAAATTTTAATAATATATCTGATATATTTAATTTCATGATGAAGTATTTTAGACACATACATACAAAACGACACGTGTATCTACCATAAAGGTAGACAAAGATTACATCCTTCAACCTGCTACATTTCTGACACACGTCTTTCGCTTCTCGTAATTTCATAAGCGCTTTTATTTACGGGCACTTTGATTCTAGCTTTTGTCAGAACGTTCTCGATCTGGTGAAGATGCGTTCGCTTATGATGACACTTAAGTACCAGCTTGCCCAGTCACCCTCGTCTTGTGAAGTTTTTTCGTCAACCGTCTTTCATTTATCCTCTTTATGTGTAGACCAATTAAGCATTCCTTTCTCTATCTTTGTCACTACTTCATCTACCATACCACAACGTTTTCTTATCACGCTATTCCTTACTATCTATCATTCTCATACCATGTATAATTCTCAGACATCTCACTTCCAAAGCGTTAATCTTAGTTTCATGCTCCTTCTGCTAAACTCAACACTCATTACGATACCTAGTAGGGACGAGCTCTCCGCGGTGAACAGCCATACACGCTTATTTAGTTATTTTTTTGCTGCATATGATATTACTAAGGGCCCCATTTACTCAACTCCCTAACACAATTCTTTGCTTAATATCACGGTCACACTTTCAACCTCTTAACCTCCCTTAACCTTTGAGGGAATCTCTACAACATCACAACGTTCCCTTATCACACTATTCCTTACCTCATCTATAATTCGTATACCAGATATAGTTATATAAGTAAGGATTTTAGCGCAAAATAAAATAGGTAAATTACATTTCCTTTATACGAGTTAGGGTTAATTAAGTTTAAATAAATTTCTACCCTATTATAAATGTAGCCGGCAAGAGATAAGAGTCTACTTTCAGTCAACATTATCCTTACTACTCAATATAATGGTCTATTCATGTAAATTGTATAGATCCTGAAATGTAGTTTCTATCTATGAATAAAAGGAACTATCTCTCTGAGTACGAATAGTTAGGAACTTTTAAAAATAAATTGAGGGTCTACATAAGAATTAGAAATCTAAAAAGAGCAACAGAAATCTGTAAATTTTAAACACAATAAGACTAACAAAGTCTTGAATTATGTTCGAGGGATTTGGGAAACGCAATTTTAAAAAAGATCTTCCTACGTTATTCGAAATATTTGAATAGTAAAGTCGAACGAATATTAAAAACCCTAGTCATACATCTAAAGTATCGTTAACAAGACGTTATTAAATATTTGACTTATATCGTATATCATACTGGAGTATCAATTGAATTGATAGATATAGTCGCTTGGATAACGACCTTTGATAACTATGATTGTTTTATCAAGTTTTACTTATGATATGATGTGAAAGAAAACAATATAGGGGCTACATATAAATAAACCTATAACACAGTACCAATAACTCACCCTCTTAACCTTATAGTTATAAGATTGTTTATTTATTTCTTGATAATAAATCATGTTATTAACCTAAATATTTATTTAGGTTTGTTGCTTTTCGTATATGTCTTGTTAATAAAAATTTCGACTACAGTGTTTTTATATAATTATTTTGTTATGGAATTACAAGTCCCTTTGAAATAATAAGTTCTTAAAATATAGCCTTCTCAGTAACTACTTATTTGTGTGTTTATAACATTATTATTATTACTATTATTTATTAGTATATATTATATGCCGTGTGGTGCTGGCTTGAGAATAGTACCACCTCATATCTTCCCGTGGGTGTCGTAAAAGGCGACTAAGGGATAAATCAGAAGATGGGCAGCAGCATTCTCTGAGCACCATACACATCTACTGCGATCGCCAACCCGCCTGTCAAGCGTGGTGATTATGGCAATTACCCCCCTTCCCTATCCCCTTATCTTTGGGGAGACCTATGCCAAGGAGTGGACGCCTTTACGGTTGAATAGATGGATACTAGCAGTGCGCCCGCTTATCATGTATTTTTCACTGCGTAATATCGTTTTTAATATTTTTTATACGGGTCCCTAATTATTTACCAAATTTTTTTACTAATAACATTAAGCAAAGATATTTCTCACAAATTCAGATACCTGCCAGTAAAACTGTGCATTGAACCGGATTTTATTCCAATTTTTATGAGCTTTAATTTTTTTTTACACGGAACCCTAAATATTAAAAAGAAATGAAATAGCCTAAGTTACGCGGAGTAACTTTAGCTATATATAAATCTCGTTCAAATGGGTCTAGCAGTTCCGGATAATGTTTTTTTTTTTTTTAAATTGCTTTTTTGGTATAGGTATCGTATATACATTCATATGGATTTAGTAAAAAAAACCAGACACTTAAATTGTATATATTAACGACAACAAAAATTGATTTTCTTTGAACGATTCTACTTCGCGCAATAGTTTCGTTGTCTTCCATTATACATATATGTTTCGAAACAGTCTATGCTTCATTTATATTTGTTAGTATAGATTGATATGGCACCAGTGACAGAAAAGGTAAGGAGCAAGCATCTGTCTTGGTATGGCCATATAATGCGTAGGTATGAAGAGAATGTTGTAAGAAAGGTAGTGCATATGGATGTGGACGAGTATAGGGGAAGAGGTAGACCACAAAAAAAAAATGGATTGTGTGAAAGATGATATGCTTAGAAAGAGAGTGAATGTAGATATGATCTTAAATAGAGATGAACGAAAGAGGAAGACATGTTGCGCCGACCACAAATAAAAAAATGGGATAATGTCAGGGATGCTGATAATATTGATAATAAACATATATTTACAAGTTTTGAACCATTTTAGTCAATGTAAAAGATTTAAAAAAGATATAACAATTATTAGTTATTTTGATAAGAAGTGATAATTTCTTAAAGTTAACAAAGTTTTTGCAAAGCATTGTTAAGTTATTGTTTTCGCATACGATGCGAGAAGTATATAAAAGATAATTATATAAAATTCTCAATCAAGTCTAAAAAAGTACATGAATGTTATAGCGCGTCCTACGGTTATAAAACCGGCGCGCGGCAATCTCACCCGTATAGCCTTGCAGGCGTTCCCCCCGCACCCCGAATCCAAGGACTGGAGCACGCGCAGCCGCAAATAATTAGCGTGTGGCGGTCGGCTAGTTAAAATTGTGTAAATTGCCGTTTTGTTGTTTGGTTTAATACTTTATGCAGTTAGTATACTGCATATCAAACAGTTCGTATTTAATTTAAAAGAACTACACCATAATACCCAATTTAAATAAAGCTGTTAAGCTAATACTAATTTTCTACTCCAGATTTCAAGAATTTGTTTTATTAAGAGAAAGAAAATCTGCGAATAGGAGAAATGTATGGCAATTCATATATTGCATTTCTTTATCTAGGCATAACCCACTACTTACAGGTGCGGTATATAATTTATGTCCGCCGCAGATGTTGGAAAGGGTGGGTGAATGTATTGCCCTACTTACCGGGGACCGATAGCGTTCACACTTGCCGTTCTGTTGCGTTTGTGTTGTGATTTGTCCTTATATTGGTTTAGGGTATGAAGGGGATTTGTATAAATTTCTTCTTACAATACAAATATAAACGATATAAGCTTCGAAATTATTTATTTATTATATTATTAAGTTCTGTGTGGGGAATATTAGACGCTTGGTTTTGCTGTACATTTTACCACAGACACGGCTATGAGTAATGAATTTCCTAACGTCCAATGGGACAATAAAAATCTGAGTGTAGCTGCTTCATGAAATTTTGAATTTTCATCAATCAACTATTAATCATGGCCGTGGAATTAAATTCAGTAAAAGTGAAATTATATGTCTCGGTATTATTTAAACAACAAATATTTAAAAAGTATGTTCTAATTATTACATAAATATTTAATTATGTAACTATGTATGAAACTGCGTTTTAAATAAATGCCACGAGTATTTTAAACCTATAACATCTATAAGTATGATAAAATTGCAGAAAGTTTCCCGAATCAGTTTAAAAGAACTCGAATCGTCTTGTACATATTTATATAATAATAAAAAATAATTGCGTTAAATAAGTTTTATATAATGTAAGTAAAAAATATACATTTTTGAAAATAAGAGAACTCATAAATAGCAAATATAATTATCATATCGGATTTCATTTTAACTTCGGTTTTCCATTTATGGAGTGACAAATTAATGCTAAACTGGTCACGAGGGAAAGCAAAAAGTAAAGCGTATTTACATTAAAAGAACCAGAAGCTTAACCTAAGTTAATGTTCCGAAAACACGCATTCCTTCACATACAAACTATATACTAATGTTCTAAATTTGAATATTGTTAGATAAGCCAAATCATATTATGATAAATTGTTCCTTTCGTCTTGTACATTTTTACTGTAGTAAAATAACGTACAAATAACCACATAATGCTAGATATTTATTTAGTATTTAACGTATTCTGTGATATTAAAATTTATATATTATAATAGCGTTATTGAAGGTAAGTGTTCTATGAATTTGTTCTGATAAAGAAATAATACTTTACTCGTTCAAACATAAGCCTTTTTACGATATTTACATTACGTGATTGAATTTTAATCATTCATTGGTTAAGAGCTTTAGTGTAAATATTTATCTAGCAATACGAAAAAATAAAACTCTTTGTTTAAATTATTAGCTTTGTTGAGCTTGTCAGTAATATATGTGAAATGATTACGTCATAATAGGTAAAAGTTAAAAAACTAGTTTATAGTAGTGACTTATTTGAAAAATGGCCGTCGTCTTAAATACATATCCGTCCATTCAATCGAAAGACGTCCACTGCTGGACCTAGGTCTCCCCCAAAGATCTTTACGACGACCAGTCTTTGCACCACCTGCATCCAGCGGATTCCAGTGACCTTCACCAGGTCGTCGGTCCACCTTGTGGGGGTATACCCACGCTACGTCTTCCGGTACGTGGCAACCATTCGAGAACCTGTTGGCCCCATCGGGCATCGGTTCTGCGAGCAATGTGCCCAGTCCACTGCCACTTGAGCAACTACTTCTTGCAATGTCGATTACTTTGGTTCTTCTGCGAATCTCCAAGTAGAACTCCAAGCATAGCCCTCTCCATTTTTAATCTATATAACTCTATTCATTTGCAAAATAGCACAAGTAATTTCTGTATAGAATTGGAAAGAATACATTAAAAATTTATTGATTTTAATGCGAACAAACCATGTTACACAAAATAATAAATACTTAGATAATATTATAAGTTCTTCAAAAGAGGTGTGACGAAGTTTTTTTTGCAGTTGGCAAAAAGTTGAAGAGTTGGCAACGCGTTCTTGATTCCTCTGGTGTTGCAGGCGTCCATAAGCTATGGTGACCGCTTACCATTAGGCGGATCGTATGAATGTTTGCCACATGAATGTGTCTTTCATCCAGTATCAAAATTGTATTTAAAAAAAACTTCCGATCAAATTTTATAAAAAAAGAAAGAGTCGATTCCAAGTATCAGTTTTCTAGGACCTCTATGTATATTATATTCATAATTGGATTAGTTTTTAAATGTATTAAATTATATTTATTCCACGTAACGATAGAGTAATCAAGGATGTGAGTATACACACATCTTACATTTGTAAGTAAATTCGTAAGGTAAATCCTTTAATTAAATTGCCGGTTTAATTATAATGCGGGTTTGGGCTCAATGAATTAGACGTTTTAAATGGAGACACGGCACGCGTTTGCTCCTAATAAAATTGAAACGATATAGAAGCACGGACTGTATACTCGTATTTACGATGAATACATTTGTTGATTAAACTTACTAGAAATGTATACGAAAAATTGTCAAAAATGTGGTTGATCAGTAAGTAGTTGATCAACAAAGCGGTTGATTTTTTTTTATTTGACAGAAATATTAATAATTAAATCTCCCATTTAAGTATCAAGATAATACTCGAATTGTCCCATACATATGTAGTCCACCTAATGTTAGAGTAGACATTGCAGCTTATAGCTATTTAAAAATAACTTCGTACTAGGGTCTGATCAGAAAATAAATTCAAATAAATTGTTGTGACTTTTATATAGGAATAACAGTTCCTAGCGAACCAGACCATATATCTAACCCAATTATATTGTGAACCAGAAACAGATGCGGCATTAGTACTTATGAAGTTTAACTATATTATGTCAATAATAATACTTGCATGGGTGCCTTACGATATTGTCGGCCTACTTCCGGTAGTAACAAATGTGTACTTCCGATGGGGCCTCGCTCACCTATCACACGTCAGATCGCATGGAAATTTTATATAAAACTCGGTATAACCGACACGCGGTCACTTCTTGCTCCCATACACTTTACAGATCCCCCTCCAGCGGCGATCCAAGACGTGTCTCGTTCCCCAACTGGGGAGGCTGCACACAATATGCAGGAACATAGTTCCTCTAACGAACCTTTTTTTTATTTATTATTATTATTAAACAAAAAATGTAGGAATTAGCTAGGCTTAAAATTCCGCGGGAATTTTTACACATAGGTAACGGCCAGGCCGAGGTTCGAACCCTTGAGCTAGTTACCTTTTATGGCTGAGTACCTTCAGCACTCGCTCGCAATGTTCGGTAAAGCTGTAAAGGCCCTTCCCGTCAACAGCATTAGATAGGTTAGAAATAAAATCACGCGGTCACTTGTTTTCTGCCTGTTAAAGCGAACGTTGTTGCTATTCCAATATAGAAAGGGGTACTTTGACCTTAATATATAATCCGAGTGGTTATTAACCCCTTGAGCACTTACCTGGCGTTTACGCCAGTTTTCCATTGTTTTCCTATTGTCTTCCTATTGTCTTATTTTTATGGGTACTCGACACATTAATAATAATTATTAATTAGAATAAATATATCTAATATTCTCATATAATATTTTTAATACTCATCTTCTAATACTGCTTTTAAGCCATTTCCCGATCTAGAAACTACTAGCACTTACACTAGATTGATATTTGTTTTTATGTCAATTATCAACCACTGAATCATGATTATAAAAAATTCATTGTGCTCAAATTTCAAATCGAAAATCGTATAACAAAAGGGATATTTCATAGCGATATCATCCATGCTATTTTACGGTTTATTAATAACCATACGTCAGTATAACCGTGCAAAATTTCAGAAGCTGCCGCAACTGTAACGCGCCGAAATGCAAATGCGAGTAAAACCGAATTTGTGTTGTCAAATGCAAACCGCTTACAAAGGGTTTAGATTTGCAAATCCATTATAAAACGTGACAGAGATGATGATACGTTCCCATGTAATACCGATTGAATAGTTTGACAGTTCAGTGTTTACATTACATTAAATTACATTGAACGTATAAAAGAGATTAAAATACTTGAGTACAAACTCATTTCAATTGAGATATTTTTACTTTGATGCCAAATATCACCTTTACTACTGTACCTAGCGTCACTTCAATTTTTTTTATACGGAACCTTAATTATTTTCCTAAAATTTTAGTACTAAGTAAAGTAAAAATATTTCTCATAAATTATAGCACTTGCCCGTAAAACTGTACATTGAATCGGGTTCTATTAAATTTTTATGAATTATTTTTTTTATACGGATCTCTAATTATTTTCAAAAATTAACAGTACCGTAAGTGACCTGGAGTAACTTTAGATATCTACCAAAAAAAAGTCCCGTCAAAATCGGTTCAGCAGTTCCGGAGATTACCCTTTACAGATAGACAAAGACAAACTTGTATTTTTTGTATATATGTCATATATGCATTCATATCTATTTAGTAAAAAGAAATAATTTTGACATTGACATTACAAACAGACATTTAAATTTTATTTATTAGTACATATAGATAAACAAAATGACTGAGCAAAATTATGATCCTGAGAAGTATAAAATCGTAGCGTGAACCAAGAAGGAACCAAAAACACATATTAATAAAATGATATAAATGTTTGAAAAGAAAATAGATTTAAACAATAAATAAATTATAAACAGATAAAGTACATTTAAACAATCGTTTGACATAAATTAATAGAGGACTAGAATTCTAGTTAATATCTTTAAAATAAAATTTAAAAAAAATCATAATTAGTACTAAGTACTACATACATGTTAACGCTGTATAAATTAATCAAATTTCGTGTCGACCAAATCGTGAAGGCGTTCTATCTAAACTTTGCACCAATAAAGTCTGTAGTTTTCAGTCAACAGTAAATATCATATCCAGGTGAGGGTTATTTTGTTCACTTATTTTCCCTACCATTGGCCCTCGCGCTGGCTACTTTCATCAATTTAGCGTCGAATCGTACGATTCAAACCTCGCGTTTATCAAAGTATTTGAACTTTGAACTTTCTATCATTCCGTAAACCTTCTCATCCCATATCGTTTCCAATCCGCACTATCGACGCTGTCATGACATTTGTTCACCCTTTAATTGGACTAATTCGCAAATTCGTAATTTATTCGCACTCAAAGTCAAACATATTTCGCTTCAGATCAATTACTATGATGCTAACAAGAAATATATTTTTATTGACAAAACTATACTAAGAAATCCCTGTCATGTATATAGTTTTATAGCAAACTACTGCAATGTCAAAAATATACCTGAACACTAACGAGAGCAATAAAATATGTTGACGCTAAAAACAAATACGCGGAAATTACTTACTCGCTGAAAATATACAAATTGGGTCATCGAGTCCCTCGAATAGGACAAGATAATTTTGTGGACAGTGATAAATTAATGAGTAAATAAGCGTTGATAATGATCTGAAGCAAAAACTGAGACCGGTGGATGATGCCAGACGTAACAAATGAATACGAAGGCGGAAAAAATAATTGTGCTCTTTAAATGTCACCTTAATGTTAAGCTATACAAATCGCCTTACTCTGTTTTGTACTAAGACTTTATAAGTATTGTAAAGGTTAAATAATGTTTGCTACACAGTTTGCACGTTTATTTTATAAATCTAAGTATGGTTAATAGTTGCAAATACATACTGTCATTTGTAATTCTTACCTTGCGTAATAATCAGTGTATAAATTGTAAGTATTTGGAAGCGCACCAGGTATGATGTAAAAATGCAGATTTAAATTAATATTTATTCGGTAAAAGAAAAGTACACATAACCGGCGAGCATTTATAAAAGTAGAGGAAGTGAAAGAGGTGTGTCAAGACCGTAAAAAGTGAAAGGATGTAGTATCTGCTTACCCCCACGGGAAAAAGGCGTGATACTACATATATATATGTATGTAAAAGATTATGACTAAAATTGAACCCACATAATGTCAGATCCATTAGTTCCTATTCGAAAGTTGACAAGGCTTAGATGCTTTACTACTCGCGTACATTTTAATAACATAATGGCGTGCTGGGCACCCTTGTACGCGTACGTGGTCCAGTTCGCACGTCTGTTAGGTCTTTTATATAATTCCTCTCTTCGGTGGGGCGCCTCCCTTCGGGGGGGGCGGGCGAAGAGGTGGGGTCGAGAAGTATTCTCCCCATCCCCATTGGGGCATTGCACGACGAGGCCCGGTGGGTTCGCTGCAGGGGGCGACGCGGCGACTAGCCTGGCAACCCCGTATCGCCCCCATCCCAAATGCAGCGGACGGCCCCGGGGGGTTTTAGTGGGTATTTCCGGGCGCCTCACGCCCGGGCGAGTCCCACACTGGCACGGAGCTCGTCACTCCGTGCCCCCTTACCTATTGTATTGGGGGGCTTCGGTCTCACTAATACAATAGGTAAGAGTAGTGCGTAAATGCATTTCCCCCCGTCAATATAATATTATATCATAGTATCGAAGGGTAATAGTGATTCAAGTTAGGTGTTTATATCTAAGGTAAGTACTTGTAGTGCTTTGGTGAGGAATCCTAATTCTTGCATAGTCCAGCAATGTGCACTATTAGCGATCCGCATGTTGTGTTAATTAAAAGTAATATGCACTTCAGTTGTTTCACACATACTCATTATACCCCGCCGGGGACGCGTGGCTAACTTTGCTCCTGCACACACTGAAAACGTGCTTCGTTCCCCAACTAAGGAGGCTCTTGATGCCGCTGCCAGAGCGATACAGTAACACTGAACATACATTAAGCATTATACGCATAACACTGCACACACACTCCTGCACATAACACGTAGGTCCTGTAAGGAACGTATTTTTTTTATTATTATTAAATAAAAAATGTAGGGCTTAGCTAGGTTAAAAATTCCATGGAATTTTTTACACGCAAGTAACGGGCAAGCCGCTTTTCGTACCACTTCCGTGACCCTTGTGCTAGTTATCTTTTTGCGGTTGAGAGCCTTCAGCACTCGCCCACAAAGCCAAGGTGAAGCTGTAAAAGCCCTTCCGGTCAACAGCATTAGCTAGTTAGAAAAAAAACAGTCCTATCAGAATTTAAAAATATACTATACTTCTTGATTTTACTTCTCTTTAAAAAAAAATATAATTAATCACCGTAATACCAAAGATTAGTGTTTATGTTACTAATCTATATTAAGTATTTAGCAAGTTAATGTGTCGAGTACCCATAAAAATGAAACAATAGAAAGACAATGGAAAGCTGGCGTAAACGCCAGGAAGGTGCTCAAGGGGTTAATATACTTTCACAACACTCCAAACTATAATTGTTTAAATAGAGGGGAATAAATATTGTGTAAAATATTTTCAACGTTCATTAATTGCATACAGTGCACCAATGAAGCCTGCAGTGCAGTGCCTATGTATTGCAATGCGACAATTAATATGAAAACATTGTTGTTGAAAGTTCTTGCTAATTAACTACTACGATCTCGGTTTTATTCTATTTTTATCCAATGGTACTATAAGTGTAACAACAACGAAGACGCTAGCTGCTAATATAAATAATGCGAAAATATCTTAGTTGCAAATGTACTAGCTGTTATAAGAATTGGAACTGTAATATTAGTATGGTAATTAATGAATTAAGGTCCACAATAACCTAAACTAGCGAATAGAATAAATATCAGCCACAATTAACTTAAATTAATTAAATATTGACAAGTTTTTTTTTTTAAATTTTGGTATACATAGGTTTTGTCATTTTGCGACGATGATGCCATGTAAAAACATTACAGCTTTACAATTTCAGAGCAAAATATATTACTGAATCCAAATCAATTTGACTGTTTTACATAATATTTTAACTTTCTCAGTTATAGGGTTTGCTAGCATCAAATTACAAATGTAGACTTATATGAATCGAATTGTCTTAATTTCTACAATCTCCATACCGAATATTTTTTTACCAAAATACGCTTAGATTAAGAATCATATGAAGTTTAGTTTATAAAGAGTAACCTTATTTTTATTTAGTAAATTTCACTATATTCTCTGTTTTAACCCCTTGAGCACTAACCTGGTGTTAACGCCAGATTTCCATTGTTTTCCTATTGTTTCATTTTTATGTGTAATCGACATATAAGTAATGTACAATATAACCTACTATTGTATTTAAAAAAATCTTAACTGACACTTAACATCACAATTCTTTTGTCAAATATAATAAACATAAAACAAAAATTAAACTACCTTCTGATATTAAACAACTACTTTTATAAAACTAAAAAGACTGTATTAAGATGATTGCAAATTTGAGTAGCAAGTTCGTAGTTATCTGCCATTACCACTCATCCACTAACTACGAAAACTAAGAAAGTTTTTTGGCACAGGCTCAAAAAATCACTATTGAAAAATAAATAGTAAAATTTCTCTATTTTTCAAGAACTCATATATGGAAGAACTAGAAAATTTAAGTAATTTTTTTTGCACAATTTTTCTGATAACGTTTTAACTTGCTGAGTTTAATAATAAATGATTATAATGTATTGTTAGATAGCTCGAGAAATTCGAGAAAGAAGTGAATGTGACACGGATTACTCAAATCAACAAGCCTTACGTTCACATCCGTAAACATTTATGGCAAGCATCAGAGTGGCGTAAAAAGACCCGCACGATTCGTCGACCGACGTATACGATCCCTTATTTCTTTTTTTTCTAACCTAGCTAATTCTGTTCACCGTAACGGCCTTTACAGCTTCACCGTAACTTTGAGGGCGAGTGCTAAAGGCACTCGCCGCAAAAGGTTACTAGCACAAGGGACCAAAGTGGTACGAATCTCAGCTTGGCTCTTAACTGTGTGTTAAAACTCCCGTGGAATTTCGATCCTAACTAATCCCTACATTTTTTTCTTTATGGCTTCAAAAAAAAAGGTTCGTTACAGGACCTATGTAGTTGTGTGTTATGTGCAGGAGTGTGTCTGCAGTGTTGTGCATGTATGCTTGATGCATGGTCAGTGTCACCGTATCGCGCTGATAGCGGCGCCAAGAGCCTCCCCAGTTGGGGAACGGAGCACGTTTTGGGCTGCTACCGGAGGGACCCAAAGTGTGTGCGGAGGCAAAATTAGCCGCCTGTCCCCGGCGGCGGGAACAGCGGTTTTTCCGGGCGTGGGCGCTGGCACGCAAGTTATACGCGGTTGATGTGGGAAGATCCTATTCATGCTAGTGATGTTATCATCGCGGTCGGTCAAGATGTTACGCGGTCGTCGCAGCTTGGAGTGGGCGTTCGAGTCGAGCGAGTACGAGACGGCTTGTGCTATGAGGGGGTTCGGGAGTGTCTATGCGTGATCGAAGAAGGCGTGACTCAAGGTTTTGAAAACGGACTTGATGGTGGGATATGGTCGCGGTGCTCTTACTCGGGTTTATCGCAATAAGCCATCTGAAGTACCAAGAGCTGAGATCGTCGACGGCTCTTTGGACGTATTTTCGGAGGATTACTTTCTTATGGAAAGTATAATAAATGACTGTGTCATCAGCGTAAAGCCGTAACTGAACTCTTTCTATTGCAGGGAGATTTGCTAGATAAAAATTAATAAGGACCGGTGCCAGAATGGAACCTTGGAGGACTCCTGCGCGGATTGGGTGGGTTATAGAGAGAGCGTTCTCTACTCAATAGCGGAAACCACGATCTTTGAGGTAAACTACGATCCCTGTAACAGCACTTTTTTATATGGACTTAATTCTAAAGGGTATTTGTCAATAGTATGCATTACTATAGATTTTGTAATGAATGTATAAGTTTACAAAAATTATTGTTATAATCAACATCAAAACAACTGATCAAAATGAAATTCAAAGAATACTTTATAACATTTGTTCCTTATTTTTATTTCTGTGTAATATAGAATTGTAACATTTAAGTACTATTTTTAATATAATGTAATGCTTGTAACAATCAATAACTGTGCGGAAATGAATAATGATTTAAGAAAGAGTAACTTAGTCAAAACGACAAGCGCTTTCACATACACAAAATTCCATTCAATCCTAAGTGATAGTTGCTGTCTCGTAGACGTTTGTACCTACTATACCTTCTATTAGACAGTGCAATTAATTATATCCTCTTATACAGGGTCTTACAACTTGGAAATGGCACGAACAATTCCTGTTTATTAATGCTGTCCATTATTCAGGAGCGTCCGCAGATGAGACGCGGTCGGTCGTCGGTTGCGGAACATTCTTCAAATGTATTCATTTTGTCTCGTTAAACCAAAACTCGGCTTCATAGCTGGCTGTCTTTTATTATTTACAATTAAAGTTAACACTTTATTACCGAGTTGATGAGTTAAGTAAGTGCCTGCAGTTTGAAACTTGCACGTCGTAGATCTTTAGTTTACGAAGTTGGTTTGCGTCATTGTATTTAAACGTATGTTGTTTTGTAATCAAACTATACCAGGTATGACGGAGAATAGGATTAATGGTGCCAACATTGTCTCTATAATATTATTAACAATTTAAACAGTGTTTCCATATACTACATTTATATATAGTAAGTAATATAGTATATCCAAATTTAACAGATCAAGTTCTCCATGTATCGTTGACATAAGTCATTCAATTGATGAAAGCGATACTTAGCAGAAATCCATTATAAATAAATATGGTTAATTTTTTATTACTTTGTTAACTCCGCTTGAAATGTTTTCAGCTGACACGTCTTTTGGAACTAAATTTACAGAAAATTAGTGATTTTTTTTACAATTTTTTTAATAATCTTTCTGATTAATTTATGTATACATTTATTTCTTTTTACATTCAAAACTATCTTTTTATGTTTTGTCAGTTTAAAATACGTTTATATTTAATTGAATGTAATTCTTTTGAAGGACATATAAAATATTGCATTAATAAACAATTTGACAATAAATGTTTTTTTTTTATTAAAGTTTTATTTTTACATTTACTATACAACTATTTCATGTAACGACTTTCTTGTGATAAAAATAGAAAAAAAACTTTTCAAACCAAAAATAAATGTTAGCCTTATTAAGAATCTTACGGAACATTTTTATTAAGCCTTAATCCTCTCAAAGCCGGCTTTGAGTTATACAAGGGATATTTTTATAAATTAATAAATTTCAAATAAAAATACAACTTTCAGAAGGTAACTTAACAAAATCTAAATAAACATATAACCGTCAAAAGAAAACTATAATTTCTGTAGAATATTTTAGAACACAATACAGCTCTTTAAAACTTACTTAGATTTGTTTCCAATAGTATTGCCATTCAAATATCCTAAACGTTTCGAAATACAGTCTCATGAGAACAAGCCGCTCACATCCACAATTTAAATCTTCAAAAGTAGGCCAATCTGTGCCAAAATAAATTTTCTATTATAAGCACAAATGTATTTACGTATGCCACAAAAAATAATAATAGGACAAATAGATGAACTATTATGGTATATTCGTATTATGGTTTATAAAGTAATCGTGGCTGACTAATTTGTGTAATTTAATTACATATATTTTCTTTTATTTTTGCAAGTTCATTAAACTTACTTACTCCGGCTAAGAATTGTACTACTCCATATCTTCCCGTGGGTGTCATAAAAAGAGACTAAAGAATAAACCAGGGGATAGGCAGCAGCATCCCCTACAAACACCTACTGCGATCGCCAACCCGTCTGCCAACCGTGGAGATTATATCAATAAGCAATCCCTCCCTTACTGGAGGAGACCTATGTCTAGTAATGGACGTGTAATGGTTAATGATATAGAAAGAAACTTACTTATTGTGAATATTTAAGTGAGATATATTTTGTAAAACGAAGTGTTCTTTCCACCAATAAAACTATTTCTTTAATAAAGTATGACTAATTTCCGTCATACTGTGCTATATTTTCTAGAGTGTTATATTTATACGCTGTTATTTTTTCTATACAATCACAAAAAGTGCTAGTGAATAATGTATATATTGCTAAATTAGCACATCTATTGACATAAATAATTCAGTATATTCGGTTACGTTAAAAATGAAGTCAAAATTATGATTTGTAATAACTAAAATAATTTCTTTTACTCATCCAAATAATTTTAATTATGCAGCCTTTCTCATTCACAAAATGCTGGCTACAAATTCAATGTCGCAATGCGACACTTCTGTTAACCGTCATCCATATTCCAGACCGAATGCATATTTATATATATTCTATCCACTAATATTGATTACACTGATACGACTGTATTCCTGTAACCTTTTTTTACGATACAACGATTACAACGGCCAAAAGACTTACCTCAACATAAAATGTGACAAATAAATCAAACATAATCACTTGGACCGTACTTATAAGAAAAAGTAGCGCATTTTTTTTTTCTCATACGCTAAATTATACTATCATTTTCTTTAACTTATTACCATGCTTCCGTATGTATCAAATAATTAACAAAAACATTATTAATGCAACAATGTAAGTAATGGATAACAAACATCTGTCAGATAAAGTAATAGATTAAGTCATTTACTACATTGCAAAAACTTCAAGCATCATGCCAAGTAAATTTTCTAAACTTATAATACAACTATAAAAAACAAAAACTTTTTATAAAAATACTAGCTGTGGCTGCGAATTCGTTCGCGTTAAATAATAATGAAATAAACACTATCCATTGGACCAAATTGTTAATCTAAACCATTCTGGAATCCTCAGGAATATACACAAAAATTTCATTATTATCGGTTCAGTAGTTTAGGAGGAGTTTATTCACATACACACGCACAAGAAAAAGATATTTGAGAAAAACCGCTATGGGGTACTTTCAAATAAAAGACTTTATCTGTCTGTCTGTCACGAATCATGCAATAACTACCGGATGGATTTCAATGAAATTAGGTACAGAGTGACCTATATCCCGGTGTTATATATCCCTAAAAAACTTAAAACTCACTCCAAAGTGGGCACAAAAGAGGAAACATTTTGTATAAGTCATATGTACGTTCAGCTTAATATCGAAACGGTAAATGTATATCTTATCTATACTTTATTAAATAAATACGGAATTCTACGCGGACGGTGTCACGTGCATAGCTAAGGGTTATTGTAGGCTAATGTAATAATAGGAATGTCTAGAAATGACCCCCTTTTCTGTGTATTTACTAAAATTAAATCTGCAAATGATAAACCAGATCGAGATATCTGCCGGCTCTTCTTGATGACTTGGTCATTTTTCAAGCCGAGAGTAGTGTTGTTTATTTTCTTTTACACGGTGTAGACTCAGTGTTTTGACTACAATCTCACCTGATATTAAGAAACGATTTTGTCCAGGATGGTAAACACATTAATCCTAGAGGTACTGGTTCTCAAGTGTCAGAACACATCTTTTGGTATTTGGTGACAGGTTTTTATACTTGAGGATGGTAGCTACCCAGGCGAGTATCATTAGAAAATGCTCTACCACCAAGCTATGGTTTCCTTACGATGTTTTACCTCACCGAAAGCTCAGGCCGATTTTAAAATCGAATAGGTGGGGATCGAATCCGCGTCGATTGACGCAGCATCAGGCCGCACTACCCGTTGCGCCATCATCGCTGTAATTTTTTAATTATTGGTATATTCATAAACGCATTCTAAATAGATTAAAGTATTTACTTTAACATAAACTATGAAACTCGTTATCGTGTGAAGAATATTGATTAAAGTCAGTATACTCATTAATATCAAACGATGAGACCAAAGACGCAGATTATTACTAGTCATATTTAAATAGACAGACTATTACCTACTATACAAAGGAAGGCACTTTTTAAATTCTCCTATTTACTCTATATGAGGCCAAGGTCTTTAATTTATCTTCTACATTACCGTCCACCGTCGTTCCAAAATACAAAAAAAAAATGTAAAATATTGTTGACTATCCTTGACATATATTCTAATCTTCGACGTCGAAACGTCGTTTTGTTTCTTGAATAAAATAAAATTACTAGATGTAAAAAAAAAAAAAAACACTTCATCCCATCGAATTTAATTCGGAACTCTCGTCAGTGAGATCATTTGCCCTCCATTTTCCTTGTAATGAAGAGTTTCTCTAAGCTGTTACTCTCAATTCGCTACGGTATGTTAGGCAAAGTAAAAAGTATCTTGCAAATTTAATTTTTGTTCAAATTTCAAGGGAAATGTCGCCTTCTGATTCGATTTCCCGTATCACAATTTCTGTTTAAAACATTGGCATGAGCATAAATTTATATTTATAACACAAGTTGCCATTATTATTTGTATTTTATAACTAAAAATAAACGGTAAGGTTTTTTTTTATATATCACAAAATACTCCCAATCTCAATTTATGTTGTTTATTTTATGAATTAATTCTAAAAACATGCTTAAATTATCATGCTATAATAAGATTTCGAATGAAAATCTACATGTTAATGTAAACATAAACTTCGGAAATGTATAACAATGTAATTACTAAAAAAGATTTATTTCTTATAAAATTCTAAGGCAGTATAGAATTAATGACCCTTCAGAATACTCTCCCAACTTTATTATAATCTCTTCAATGCGCAATCGCGCATCCAGCCACATGATCCAAATTACACAGGCGACAGAGAAAAATAGACTGGCATTTTTCATCGGAAAAAGTTTCCTTCGAAACTTCGTAGCAAGGCATCCCCTTTATTAAGCTGGATAATATATATGTTATACGTAAAATATATTTAGTATATCTCACATATCACAGCTCTAAAGGAAGCGAGATAGCTAAATAATAGACGTAGGTTCATTCCGGCTATAAAGATAACTTAGTTCCGTTTATTCGTTGACCGTCCATGTTGACATTACTCTTACAAGGGAACCTTGAAACTACATAAATATAACATATACTATTGATTCTATAGTGTGATATCTATAATAATAAATTTATAAGCATAGAATTAAAACATTCAGAACGGCAGTAGTCGCACGCTGAATTTAACAATTTATAATTTTATATTAAAAGACCATATCGCTTGCCGGTGGTTATATAATTCCGTGTCCTTTCAACAAACATATTATACATTTTATCGGCTTTGATGTTAAGCGTTTTTTGTATGAAACTATCGCTATTAGCGTTACTATTCTATGTTTTATTTATTAAATTATGAAGCTACAAAGATATTGAGATGGTCATGTGTCGTTAAAACTGAAGCCACTTTATTAATTAGATACAGAATTTATTATTGTCTCTACAACCTATTATAATTAGGTGAGTTATGAGAAGCAGTTGAAAAATGGGCATTACCTTAAAATGTATGTCATATTCCTAAATCGCTTGTACTCAAAAAGAAAATGAAGTTATAATGAACTTAACTAAATGAATTTAACTAACTGTCTGCCCGCGGCTGCCCCCGTGTTTCATATATTCTTCACTGCATTTTGGTTTTTTTTTTTTTACCCTATTTTAAACATTGTTTATAAAAAACATTTATTACTAAGATAAAGTAAAAATATTTCTCATAAAATATAGCATGTGCCCGAAAAAAAAAACTGTGCATTGAATCGGATTTTATTAATTTTATTTATGATTTCCATTTTTTTTACACGGAACCCTAATTATTTTCGAAGATTAAAATTACCCTAAGCTACCCGAAGTAACTTCAGCTATCTAACAAGAAAATTCCCGACAAAATCGGTCAGCCGTTCCGGAGATTACCCATTACAATAATACAGACAAACAAAAATTTTACAAAATTGTATTTTTTGGTATAGATTTTTACATTCATATCTATTTAGTAAAAAATAATTTTGATATTATAAACCGACACTTCAATTTTATTTATTAGTATAGATTCCTATAAGGGAACATATTAAGAATAAGCTAATTTAATAACTAAATAATTCAATGTGCATCGGTTTGTGCTACTCCCTACCCTTATTTATGGTAGTGAGTGCTTGGTTTGACAGAAGAAACATGAAAGCAAGATTAATGTAGCAGAGATGAGAAATCTGAGAAGTATAGTTGCGTGAGAGTGATAGACAAAGTAAAGAATAATGTGATAAGGGAACGTTCTAGTGTGGTAGAGGATGTAGTAACAAAGATAGATAAAGGAATGCTTAATTGGTTTGGACACATGAAGAGGATAGATGGAAGAAGACTGATGAAACAAATTTACAAGGCGAGGGTGACTGGGTAAGCTAGCAAGGGTCGTCCTTTTTTTTTTTTTTTTGACGGGGGGAAATGCATTTACGCACTCACCCTACCCATTATATTAGTGGGACCTAGTGTCCCTCCAATACAATAGGTAGAGGGGCACGGAGTGACGAGCTCCGCACCAGTGTGGGACTCAAACCCGGGCGAGAAGCGCCCGGGAATACCCACTAAAACCCCCCGGGGCCGTCCGCCGCATTTGAAGTAGGGGCGATACGGGGTTGCCAGGCATGTCGCCGCGTCGCCCCCTGCGGCAAACCCACCAGGCCCGTCGGTGCAATGGCCCGGCGGGGGGGGGGGGGGGGGAGAATAACTTCTACCCCCCACCTCTTAGCCCGCCCCCCCAAGGGGAGGCCTGACCTGTTGGTCAACAACCGGAGGGAGGATGTACTTCCTGCCCCCCATAAACAAGAAAGAAGAAGGACAGAGCGGAGGCGGGCAAAGCAAAAGAGGAAGGAACCCGCCTCCGTTATGGAAGAGAAAGAAATAGGTCCCTCCTCTGAACTCACCTTGTTTGACAACAAGGCGTAGCCAGAGGAGGGATACCTAAGAAGAGAGAAGGACCCTCAACATTAACCCCCCCCCCCCCCCCCGCAGCTAACCCTCCTGCAACTATCCCCTCCGGTTACTACCCCTCCTCAACCCTCACCCCTGCTACCCCAACACCAACCCTAAATACCCCTCTCTTTACCGGTGGCCGACAATAAGGTCCCCCCATGTGGTGTCCCGCCTCCCGCCCCTCCTCCGCACAGAGAGCGCACCTCGGTTGCTCCGCTGTGCAGTCCATGGCCTTGTGACCATCAACTCCACAGCGGTAGCACTGCGCCCGCCGATCCACCTCAGAGGTGCATACAACCCTAGTGTGACCCAGCCCCATGCACTTGAAGCACCTCAGCGGAAATGCCTCAAGCGCACGGACCTGTGCCACACTCCATCCCACCATTATCGATCCTCTGTCCGCCAACTTCACCGCCGCCTCAACCGGCAGAGACACCACCAGCGTCCTACGCCCCCACACCTCACGCACCAGGCCCGCCTTAATATCCCCCACGCCACATCCAGCCTCCTCCGCCACCTGGCAAGGGTCGACCTAGGTGAACGTATCTCGACCATATTGAGGACATTATGGAGAAAGACTAGGACAAAGGTATAAGTAACCGAAGAGGATTTATGAAAGTAGAAGAAGTAAAAGATTTAGGCCTACCCTAAAAGAAGAGAGGCGTGACGTAATGTAATAATTCAAAAAAAGTAAGAAATGAATAGTAAATAACATGACATAGGTACGTACGTATATAGTACATAAAAGTACACATAAATATTCCATACACGGAAACATGTACTGGAATTAATGTTGTAAGTATAAGTTACTCGTAAACAATTTTCTTAGAAATTATGGATTGCCAAAGAGCTCTTTATCAACGCCTGAATAATATATTGCTTTTAGTCTTATTTTTCTAGGGAAGAAATAACTTTGTCATGTCAATGCGGGATTACGGGGAATAAAGGGAAAAACTCAGTAAAAAATAAATTAATTAAAGTTGCCAACTAAGAATATGGTGAAGTAATATTATAAATAAAAAGTCTATATTGGTTAATTTTTGAGCGATACTCGAAATTAACAGAATTTACAAAGTATTTTTAGACAAGAAAAATGTATTTTGCGTTAATATTTATAGACACTTGCTTGAAAAGGTAAGTATGGACTAAAAATTAATGGTCTGACTTTAACATGCCTCCTACATACTAATGATCAGGTTATACTGGCATCATTAACGGAGGAGTTGTAGGCGATAGGTAGTATTGTGCATATGTGCAATTGAATGTTGGCAAAACGAAAGTTGAACAAATTTGAAATAGAAGAAAAAAAAAATGACAGATTGCACAATTTCGATCGAAGGATTTAAAGATGGAAAATGTGTTCCATCGTAGGTCCAAGTGCAGCCAGAAATTAACTGAAAAGGCACGTCGGTAAGGATCGACCTAGGCGAACGTGCTTTGACCAGATCAAAGGCATGTTAAACAAAGGCCAGGTGAAAAGTACACACAATCGATGAGCATGTATGTAAGTCCTCATGAAAGTGGAAGAAAACGAAAAAGATGTGTCAAGCAAGTGGAAGGACGTAGTCTCTACCTACCCCCATGGGAGAGAAGCGTAATTGTTTGATGTTTTTACAATAACGTTTTTATGAAGCGATGGAAGCATATTGAGTTCATAAGAGAACAATATTTTTATATAGAATCTATTTTATATTTTATTGTAGAAGCAATTTTATATTCTCAAATAGAAATAAAGAAAGTTTTTTTTTACAGAAAAAATATTGTTGATAAGAAACTAAAATGACAGTTTACACTACAGTTTATTTTACAGTAACAAAGCAATTAGTTTTCCTTAACGTCAGCCTGAGCGTATGTTAGTTAAAATTATTCTAAATAAAAATTACTGAAAAACCACTTCCAATACTTAATAAAGGCTCATTAAAATGAGTCTAATGAAGTAATTGAGGTCGCGTTTACAAAATTAACAAAACAAATTTAATTAGTGTTCTACAAAACCCTAGTAATATATAGTTTATATATAGATAAGCTAACAATAAGTTTGAACTCACATCATGCAATGAGCATTTACGCAACTGGTCACAAATTTTTAACTTGAAGGGTTTTTAACTAAGTGAATATTACAAGATAGCTTATCAACATACTATGGTTACAAAATTATATTTATTGAATTGTGCAATGGTCTTAATACACGCAAAAAGCCAAAATTTTTAACACGAATAACGCATATCGTATTTAATTCTAAATGCGGGAAGTAACCTGATAAAAAATTGGAAACTTATTCATTTGTCATTGTAAAATTCGAATTGTATGGTAATTGAATACAGATTCCGAAAAAGATGTAATTTATATGCAGTTCCCTCTGCAAATGAAGAAGCGAGCAGACTACGGCTTATTGAATCGATACTCGTTGACTTTAATCTGTTATTCTATAATATAGTAACATTTCTTACCTAAAATAATAAATACTTCACAGCTGCTTCAACAAATGGATTACAAATCTGTTTGTATACCATATAAGAGAAGTCCACAAAGATTTGTAACCTAAATAAGCTAAAGACACTGTGACTAATAAATAAAAATAAGTACTGGAACCTTTCCGGTCGCTTTAGTTTTTATTTGAAACAAAACAACTACGATTACGCCGATTACTAAACAAACAACATTAAAAACGAAACGAACGGGATATTGAGAACATGAAACCCACAATTTTCTCAACAAAACGGAATATGTTGTATACGCTTCACTTGTTCCGAGCAGTATTGTATTTTGTTTGCGGCCATCATTGTGTTTTCGAGCATTTGTTTCCTTACGAAACGGCAGTTAGGAATATTTATTGGATGAACTTGTGGCATGATGCCGCTTTTTAGCCAATTTTTGCCATCTCTGTATCACTCTGTTCAACGTTTTCGAACGTCAAAGATACCGAAGTTTATATAATTTTAGATTTCAATTTTAACAGATCACGAATCATTTTTTATTTTTGTAGTTTAAAAAAAGGCCTTTGATATACTGCATACTCAAATTTGATCATAATGTTTTGTAAATAAAAAAACTTTTTCATCAATCGAGTCAATAAATGTACTAAAATTTCTTTTTGGTAAGTGTAAAGCGTGGGCCGGATATACGCACGATTTTACGTACTAATACGTGGGAGAGGTATGCGGTAGCGGAGTGCGGGAGGTGAGGATGAGTAGCACAATTCTCGGAAATTTACTCACCATGGAGCGTTTCACAGGAGCTTAGCGTACGTTCTGCGTAAAGAATTATTGTTTTCGTTGTTTTTATATGTTGATATGACTGTTTGTTTCTTTATAATAAATAAATAAATTACAATAATTCGTTGAGTGTTTTCCATTTTCACTTAAATAGGCACGTCAATAAATATAATTGCTGCTATTGGGCCTCAGAAAACCCAGATGGAAATTATGAACAATCTCTGCATACTTTCTTTCCAAAACTGTAAGAATTTTAAGCCTATCGAATCGTGTAACATGATTTCAAAACGAGATGTTTGCAGGAAAACTCATATCGCGCTGAGGTAATGGTCGCTAAGAAGCCCCCATCAGACTTTTTTTCTGTGTAGTTACATGAAGAATAGAGTTTACTGTAATAATCCAAATACAATTGCGCAGTTGCAGATAAATATTCAAAAAAAATGTCTGCTATTCCACACGCAGCTACAGCGAAATTTCAACAACCTGAGGTCCAGACATAAGGAGTGTTTGCAGCGCGATAGTACACACCTTGAAGATATTATCTTTTGAATAACTTTCCCATTTGTGTGTTTTTATTTTAATAAAAAAATATTTGGATACAAATAAAAAATATTTATGAATTTTTCAAATCCACTCAACTTTCTTGGCGACCCTATATTTAAGATATTTTATTTAAACGAATAAAAACCCTGAATATCCTCGATACAAATGCGTCCAAAATATTCTTTATAAATCTTTTTATTGCAATAATCTACCGCATAAAGGCTTTTCAATCATTATAATCCCACATACGCCCATTAAATCTCGACGGGCGGCCATCAAAAAGTCTTATTAAAGTTTTACAACCCATCTTATGACGGACAGGACTTATGCAAATGAATGAAGGGTATTTGTGTGTATCCTGGATTACAGGGGGTTGAGGGAGTCTCGGCCGGTTGCTTTTACAGCGACACATTGTGTCGGAGCTTTTAACCAAAACAAGCAGCTGGACGGATTCGTGTATAAGTAGCTAAAATTGTCTCATCCACTCTCCGTCTGGTATACTCTGTTTTACCTATTAAATAACTATTATTTTTATATATAAGAAAATACTTACTATAAAAAAACTACAAGCGTTTATTACATGTTATATTATTTAACAACATCAATAACATTCGTTGATATAACATGTATAAATAGCCTGGGGAATTTCCTCATTTTCAAGGGATCGTATTAATAAAACATTTTTTTTAAAGTGTGATAACATAAATAAAAAATACTGAAATAGAAAATAAAGAAAATCAAGTTTTTCAATAAACTTAAAAAGTAAAGCGCTACGGTGAAGCTCCGTAGTTGCAAAATATCAAAGCCATTCTGTTAATAAAGTTTCTTGAATATTAATAAAAGTTTTGAAGCGATGATGGCGCAATGGATAGTGCTGCCGGATTCCACGTCAATGGACGCGGGTTCGAGCCAACCTATCCAACTCTAAAATTAGCCTGAACTTTTGGTGAAGAAAAGTATCGTAAGGAAACCATAGGATTGATGGTAGGGCATTTTCTAACAATGCCCGGCTGGGTAACTACCACCCTTAAGTTTGAAAACCTATCACCAAATACCAATAAATGTGTTCCAGCAGTATCACTTGACAACCAGTATCTCTAGGCTTATTACAACGTGTAAAAATAATAAGTTATTTCGTTATAACCAATGTACATTCAAAATATATGTATTGAATGTCTATTATGATATATTGACAATAAATACTGAATAAGTTGACATCAAAAGTTACGCTGTCTTATACGACTAAAGGAACAAAAATATTTTTATACAAAAATAATCCATATAATTTATATCGCAGTCCATCCGTATCTGACCCAGACGGTTATCTCGGCGACGTACTATTTAAGATATTTCTAGCTTACGCCACGCCTTTTCTTAGTGTAGATCGCTTCTAATCTTCCCTTGCTTTCATGGTTTTGTTTCAGTAAAGTTCCCTTGGGCGCACGACCGTTCTCTACTCTCGAAACCGGCTCCGTAGTACATTATCTATGTCAATACTGTGAAATGAGAGAGCCATTTTACGGAAACATTTTGGTATATTGCATGTGTCCTCAAAATAAGGACCCATATGGGACCCATTACGTAGAGATTTCTAACCCACAAACAGGCCTTAATATGGATATATCGTAAAGTCGGAAAGTTAAGCCATTTTTTTCCACAAAATGACTTTATCGGGCCCAGTATCTCTAGGCTTATTTTATTGGATCCTTGATATAAACACAGTAGTGGCTTGGAAATAGTTTCCTCTTTATAATGTCTATTTTTGTTTACAACAAAACGTTTCCGAAAGGCTATGAAACTATTCACATTGGTGATGTTTTGTAACGTTTTTTTTATATTTTCATTAGACTATTGTATTGGTATATTTATTGGTTCTATATATAACTAGTAGTTTTAGTAAATTAAACTATAATCAATGTATATATTATATAACTCTAGACATTTGCTACCTAAAATATGTATACAAAAATTAATAATTAACCACTTGAGCACAAATTTGGCGTTTACGCCAGCTTTCCAATGTTTTCCTATTGTCTTCCTATTGCCTCATTTTTATGGGTACTCGACACATTAATTAATATTCGAATTTGTATAAAAACAAATATTTAAACAAAAGAAAATAGACTCACAGTTTTAGCTAAAATTAATAAACTTTATAGGCTATAGTTCTAAGAATATAAAGCAATATTATTATTACTGTATTAGTATCTAAAACGAACTACACTCAAAATGATTGTGTTCAGTTAATACTGTTATTTCCAAGTGAATACCAATACAGACAAATAGTTACAGTCGATGTAATCCAGTTTAATCCTCTACAAAGTAAGTCCTCCTAACACAATACTATTTCACGAAGATAATTGGTCGGCTAGCCAACAGGATACACATTAAGTTCAGTATTAGAGTGAACATTCACTTTAATACAAAGTAATAATGTATTTTGAATTAATATCCAATTTCACTCTGTAGTAATTTATTTATATGCTACATGTAAAATGGCGATTGCATTCTAAGTTTATTACCAATTTTTATATCAATTAAATCCTCGTGAATATGTCTCGTAATATTTTTTTTTGTATAAATTATGTTATGGTACTGGATATAAGAATAGTACCGCCCCATATCTTCTCCTGGGTGTCGTAAAAGGCGACTAAGGGATATAAATCAGGGAAAGGGCAGCAGCATTCTCAGAGTATTACAAACACCTGACCGCGATCGCCAACCCGCCTGCCAAATGTGGCGATATGGCTATCCCCCAGTTATTGGGGGAGACCTATGTCGAGCAGTGGACGTCTTATGGTTGAATGAATGGATGGATAGAAGTTGTGTTTTAAAGAAAAAACTTGCAGTACCTCACTTGAGTGACATTACCGTATCTAATGCGTAGAATTTACCTGGAAATTTTATATTTTTGAAACAATCAATAAATTTATTTAATTAATTCTATTACGTGTTTGTTCCACAGACTGGAAATGCAGTTTTTATAATATATTTAACTTTAAAATATAGTAATAAATAATGTAAAAGTGTAGGTTTTAATCAAGAATGTAATAAAACAGAGTCACCCATAAGTTACATATTTTTGTTACAATATAATATATGAATATATAAATAAAACAATTGAAATACTCATCACTAAATCATAACGTGTCAAACTAAAAAACGGACTCTCTATAAAATACTAAGCCATATGTATATGTAGACAAATATTCTAAAATATGTACACAACACCCTCAGCCTACCTTTACCGTAATGTTTTATATCTTTGAAAATAAAACAAACTTATTAATTAGTTTCTGAGTAGAATTAATCTCAGTATACAAAATTCTTTGAAATCTTATATCCGCTTTGATATCATTTTCATAAAGATTTCTCATTTTTTGGTATAAATATGATTACTAACACAAAACAAAGATCATCAAAATTACATTTTAAAGTGTATTATTCAATGAGATAATTAGATATGTCGAATAATAGAAATAAGTAATATTCAATACATTTGGTTTACACATGTGTAACAAAAATATGATTTAAATTAAGACACAGATGTTACAGTAAATCCTATTGAAATACTAACAAAGACTAAAACTCAAAGCCCCTCTTCATTAATCTCTTGTCGTTTTAAAATATCAATAAGAACCTATACGTATTGCTATGCATTGGTTAGTGAACGTATTTAAAATTCAAATAAAGTTTTAACTCGCATCACCCCACAATTCGTATCTTTTGATTACTGTTTTGATTACAAGGGGTCCCTATTCATGCCTGCGAGGGGTTCATACGGTCAGTTGATCGATAACGATCAGCCTTGAGCGGCTATCTTTCCATAGCAAGTTTTTATTATTTATTTTTGTCTATATATATGTGCTATGATATTTCAAATAAATACGGACACTCGAATTCCTGTATTACACAATTGATTTAACCAAAATATATCGCAGGATAAGTTGTAAAATATGCATATAATTTTTCACAGCGCTCGTTAGTAGGTTTTTAGTTTTTTTTACGAAAAAATACTACAAACTTTTATTATTGCCATCAAAATAATAGCTTACGTTATCAATTACTATTAGTAACAAGCTGTGCACGTTATGCTAGCGACTTAATTTTTTTTCTTCCATGGACCTTCGCGTGTGTTCGCAAATAAAGTCACTAAAGTTCCATTATAATCAAATGAATAATTTATAGACATATAGAGAAGAAACATTTTTTTTTTTTATGGCCAGCATCAAATGGATTCTTAACCCGTTGAGCACTTACCTGGCGTTTACGCCAGCTTGCCATTGTTTTCCTATTGTCTTATTTTTATGGGTACTCGACACATTAAATACCATCAGAATTTTTAAATATACAACAATAGGTCAATTATCTTGAAGGCCGCTAACGATTAACACAAAAAGAAGTATTTAAAACAGTACGCATAATATAATAAAAAAAGAAAAACGAAAACCTTGTATTATGCGGCGAAACTAAATGGAACCCCGCTTATTCAAAATATGTATTCGGGCGGCTTCATTATCTCTATTAAATTTATAAGACATCCATTATTCATGAGGGCGACATTTACGTTAAATATTTTTTTATTTCTCTTTTTAACCATAATCCATTTGAATATAATACCGGGTTCCCTATATTTCTCTGGTCGTGTATCTACACAACGCTTTAATTACTGAGTTAATACTATAGAGGTTGACATAATTAAAGTAAATATTTGCGTGTTTAAAAGGAGATGTCACTAGTTCATTATATTTGGATTTTTTTTTCATAATACAATTACTGATACGCTCTATTAAATTGCTTGGTTTTCAGAGTTTTTTAAATAACATAATAACCCTACTCTGGCTTAGTCATCAAGTTTTGTCATTTCATAATATTAAATTGTATGATTTTAAAATAAATATATACATACAAAATATACCTTCAGAGACGTAAATAATTTCAATTAAATACTATAGAAAGAAAATTCAATAATTATGTTATTAAAAAACACAAGCGACATCGATATTTGCTGCCAGAGCAAGTTTTTGTAAGTTAAAAAGACACGAACAGTAATACAAGCCGGTAATATCTATATCTGATTAAAAACTAAATCTCATAATTAAAATAAATTATTATTACGGGGTGCATACATGGTGCTACAGAATATTTTTTATAGTGTATAATATTAGCATTTTACCTCAATTTCATATGACTTTAAGTGATTATTTGACTGAATACAGTAACACGATAACGCATGTACATATATACAGGTTGCTCGGTAATGAATGGATAACCTTGGAATGGCTGTTAGCAGAACTTATGACCGTTAAACTATTTACTGCTTATCTATTGCCATAGTTAGTCTATGATAATAGAACAACAAAAAACCGATAGAATTCAGTAATTTGTGGTTGTAGTGTACAAGAATGTAAAATAAGGTAAAAATTTATAGTATTTAAAGAAAATAATATCTTAGGAATTAGCCAAGGTCATCATATTTTGTTTTCTATTTTTTCTGAACGGCCATAAGTTCTGTGAAAAGCCATTCTAAGGTTATCCTTTCTTTACCGGACACCTGTATGTTGACTCTCGAGTGACACGCCTTTTAGTGCTTGGTAATACTCTTTTAGACTTTAAAACACTAGCTAGCCAGGCGGGATTAGATACTATTATATCCCAAAAATCCCTACCATCGTATATGCACCCAACCCCCCGCCAAACGCCGTACTACCATACAACCAACCTCATGCATTCAACCATTAGACACTCACTATGGAACATAGGTATTTCCAATAAGGGAGGAATTGCCGTAATCGTCACGCCTGGCAGGCGGGTTAGCGAACGCAACAGATGTTTGTGGTACTCAGAGGATGCTGCTGACCATCCTCTGGTTTACATCCTTTAATCGCTTTTTACGACGGGAAGATATAAGGTGGTACTATTTATAGTCGGCACCACGAGGCTAGCAACTAACACACCACCAACCTACTACCATACAAACGCTCTTATTCGATTTGAAAATAGTAGTTAGCCATTGGGAATTAGAAAACATCCTATCACCATACATACACCCTTTAACTTTTAAGCTCGCTGCCAACACGCAAACATTCTACCACCATGCAAATTTAATTCTATTACAACCAATAATTTCCACAAATATTTTAAATCCTGTACATAATTCTTAAGCCGGTTCTTGTTACAAATCAACTGAAATAAATTTTAATATTCAACATTTAAAATTATAAATTGAAACGGTCGGCTTTATCCGCATTGTGTATTTTTAATTGTCAGCTGTTACATTTTTTTTTATACACAACACACGCATAACATAAAGCCGTTTTTGGCTATAATCACATATCTGTATGCAAATCTCAATGGACACGGAGACCGTTTCGTGCGGTTTAATTGCTTAACGGATGGATATTCGCACTCGTAACCGACGGGGAAATTATATCTTTATTAATAACTGCCCTCATTTTCCAACACCGGTAATTTTATTAGCAGTTGTTATTCAGTATTTATTGTGGATGACAATAATCCTTTAAATTATTTCATGAATCTCTGCATCGTATGAAAATCTGTCCATATATAAATCGATTAGACTCGATTTAAATTCATAGAAAACTTTACTAAAATTAATAATTTAAGATGTGATATGAAAATACTTGAAATTTCGGTTGAATTATTTTTTTTTAATTGAAAGTAAGTACACAAAAAAGTATTGATCAAAATACATGATAAGATTATATTTAAAACGTGTTTTGAAATTTACTTATTTTTGGTCAAATATTCTTAACCCAATTTCTAATTGATTAAGGATATTGCGATAATGATAACCAATAATAATTATATCAAATAGGTCGAGAAATTTCAGTACGTATTATCTTTAAATTTGACAACTTTTAATCAATGATTCGTAATATCAATTGTTTCCCTTACTAAATTAAAAACAAAATATTATTAATGATTGAATAATGTAAGATGAAACTATACAATATTACTGTGTTTTTGTTTTTCTTAATCTAATTACCTACTAGGTATTAATCAAGGTGTAATCGTAAGCTAAGCGAAATATAAGATACCTTCTGAAAATTACTCACACTATTCTTACATTAGTACATAGAAAAATCAATCCGTAATTGTGAGAAACAGAACCAGAGTTATACTTACAAGCAAATGCATTAAAAAAAAGAAGCAAGATATAAAATACAATGTTTAAAAAAATCTAAATAAATTATTTCCTGTAGGAAGGTAAACATTTTATCGACAATGCAATACAAAGTATAGCATATCGCTAGCGAAAAGCTTGATGAACAAACCGTACAGTAGGTACAGGTAAGTACACAATTTCTTGTTATGTGTTCATGTTGATTCATCCTCATAGCTTCCTATTTGAAAAGTGCGAGAGATATTTTAACCTTCTTTAATTCCACTACTGAGATAAATTTGATACTACGATTGAAAATAAAAAAAAAAACAGATTAAATAAAATATAACAAATTATTACTAAAAATACAACCCAGAGTAATTAATAATTTGGTTTAGATCGCATTCTAATTCCGAATTTTAGCCTAAAACATTCAGGGTTATAACATTAGGCTCTTTGTATTTAATTTATATTGCTTAATTCATATTATCTTAGGTTTAATTCTTGGTAAAATAATCGGATCGCGGTGAGACAAAAACGATCCGTGTATTTCTCAGAATGAATACTGATCAAGTAAGGAAAAATACTTAATTTCTTCTCACTTTTAAATAAAGAAAGATCTCTTGAAAAAATAAATAATAAGAAGTAGGTAAGCTTATTGTACTCATTGTATCAATTTTTTTTACCTAAAAGTAGCGTAGTAAGCTTTGTAGATAAGCCAAATAGTAACCGAGATGGTAAAATAAATACAGAAGAAAACATTGTTAAATTTTAAGCTAGTTATAAATGTACCAATTTTTTTTAGATTATTTAACTTTTTAAACAGACTCTGTACTCAAGTGGTTGAAAGGAGAAATTGTAAAAAATACATTTTTTCTTTTAACATATTTTTCACCCTTTTTGTATTTATGTCCTATCTATGTTCAACAAAGGAGCATAAAGATTTAAATCAGAAAAAAATATTTGATTACTTTGGCATTTAATATTTGGTTTACAAAAGCATACAAAATACATAAAACTGCCAACACTATGACGTAGCACCGGAATACTACACTCTATAGCGGCCGCTATGACATTTTCCCTTAACAATAGAGCATCGCACGTCGCGTCAAACAATGAAGCTAGTCAATCGCGGTATCGCTGCTTTTGCAAACAATACTAGTTCAGCGACACCATGCTTTCTGATTTATTTGGAAACGTCCATATAATTTTTATGCAAAATTTTTATAATATATGTTACGAAACAATTAAAGTTGACGTGGTATGGAGAGATAAAAGTCGTGTAACTTGAAGAGAACATACTTAAGTATGAAGGTAGATGGATATAGAGTTAGGGATTGACCGAAGAAGTTACGGATCTGTTTTGTGAAAAATGGCATGTGTACAATTTGAATATTGAATGTAAGTTTGAATATTGAAATGACAGCTGATAAAGTGATCATGAGGTTACTTCATTTGCATATGACTATGTGTCCTACATAGAATATTTGACTTAATCAAATTGTTTTAGCCAGATATTATCTTGATACAATCGTTATTAGTAAAATATTATTATTTTAATATTTCAAAATTTTAATAGAAAACTTTAATATTATTATAAGTTATGTATGTATCATAAGAAACAGTTTAAGTATAGACTGACAAATATAAAACCAAATTAAATTAATCATACATAAAGTGAGTTCACAGATCTATACATTAATAATTATAATCGTAGATATTTTAAATGTTTATAAACTTTTAAAAGTTGTAAGCTTTCAAATTTCTCATCAAAACGCTGAAAAACCGACTGATTGATATATTCTTCATTACTATTACTTTTGAATTGGATAATCCTATCATTTTAATATGCTACTTTAAAAACAGAAATATAATTCACGAAATAGAATGCATTCAGTAATGGATTGATGGACACCCTACACAATAGCATAACAGTGATTTGTAACAAATATACGAACCTCAAGGTATATTTTGTCGCCCATTGTTCCAGTTCAGAAATACCTATATAGTTTTGCTATCGGCCGTGTCAATCTTTAGTTTCCTCTGGAAACACATAAATTTCGAAACTATAACAGTGATTGTACCAAAGTAATTATAGATTCCAAATTAGAATATAGATCACAGTAGTTTGCTTTGAAGGAGGTCTTTGTGTAACGACTGATTGATAATCAACTAATAATTATAGAAGATTAAACCTCAGTTATAATGCAAGAAATGTCATACAATGTTTATTTTAGAGTTAATTACAGTTGTGATGTGGATTATTAATGCAATGAGTGAAGTAAATTTTAAATTTTAAAGTGTAATGATTGAATGTTGCGTCATTCGAAGTCGGTTTGTCGGCTGTAATTAACCTGAGCTTTCTACGGAGTAATACTTCCTCCAAATTACCGTGTGGTGCCGGCCAAGAATAGTACCACCACATATCTTCCCGTGGGTGTCATAAAAGGGGACTAAGGGAGAAAAAACAGAGAATGGGCAGGAGCATCTTCTGAGTATCACAAACACCTACTGCGATCTCCAACCCGCCTGCCAAGCGTGGCTATTATGGCAATCTCCCCTTCCTTTATTGGGGGAGACCTATGTCCAACAGTGGACGTTTTATAGTAAAATGGATGGACGAAATACTTCCTCATGAATCAATTGTGACAGACTATTTTCTAATACTAATTTTAAATTAAAATTTTAAATCTGTCACCAAGCTGTTATAGGCGTACTTCAGCAGCCAGTTTAATGAGTTACTATCTTTTAACACATATTCACTTAACAGCATATGATATTGTAGTCAGACGCTAAGCATATACAATAAATAAATGTAAAGAAATAAACAAAACAAAAAAAAATCATAAGTTCTGTTTACATGATTCATAATTTGTTCATTTACTAACTGTATACTTCATTTTTACAAATATAATTGTTACTTCCTACAATTATATAGGAGTAATATGATATCATAACTCTGTAAAGTTGACCCAGAAATGTAATAACGCCTTTAAACCTTCTATTAAATGTTGAAAGAATCACCTAGCACAGTAGGCAAATAGGCTTCGAAATAATAGCTATGACCTGAATTAAGCCTTAATTAAAATTAATGCTATACATAAAACGAAGCTAAATTTTAACGTGTAAATTAAGAAAATGTACGGCTAACTTTATTGTAACCACTGTAAGTTATTAATAACTTTGTTTTTGTTAATATTTCGTCACAATTATTGTAGATGCTGACTCACGATATAGATTTAGGTTATAATATATTCAACTTGTAAAGCGAACTAGTTTGCGAATATAGCTACCGAAAAATCTAATAGATGATGATAGTATGTATATGTAACCTGAGAATGGTATTTACCCAAGTCCATCCATCCATCCATTCACTCAACCGAAAGACGCCCACTGCTGGATATAGATCTCCCTCAAAGATTTCCACAACGACAGGTCTTGCGCCATCCGCATCCAGCGGATTCTCATTACGTTCACCAGGTCATCGGTTTATATTTTGGAGAGCCTATCGCTGTACCTTTCGGTACGAGGCAGCGATTCGAGAATTCGTTGGCCCCATCGGGCATCGGTTCTATGAGCAATGTACACAACCACTTGCCACTTAAGTTTGGTATTTATTCGGGCAATGTCGGTGACTTTGGTTCTTTTCCGGATCTCCTCATTCCTGACTCGATTACGTAGTAAAATTAAGTGCATAGTCCTCTCCACTGCCCACGTCTAAATCGTAATCTACCTACGACTAAATATACCCAGACAAATTTTATAAAATGACCTACCAATACGGTCTGATAGAATAATATAATAAACTCGACATTATTATAGAATTTCCTCATACATCAAATACAACTTAAAGCTTAAGTAGAGTCGTAAAATCTTTCAACCCGTCTTGTTTACAGCTGGTATCAATTTATTGCAACCTTACTGATTTTTGTGATATGTGACAATATCATACTGTTCTCGGACAACATTTTCAGTTCACTACAAACGTGTAAAGGTAAGCAGAGACTACATTCTTCCACCTGTTATTATCCAGACAAAACTTTTTAACTTCTGCTACTACTATCACGAGCGCTTTCATACACTCTTTTTGGTTACGAGTTCATGCTTTCTGACCTTTCTTCAGAACGTCCTCGATCTGGTCCATACAGCTAGGTGGACCTATACCGACTTGCCCAGTCACCTTCGGAAATATGTTTCGTCAATCTTCTTTCATCCATCCTCTCCACGTGCCCAAATAATAGATAAGATCAATACTACAAATATATAAATTACTAGCTATGCTCGCGACTTCGTCCGCGTAGAATAGTGTCTTTGGGTAGCATCTTTAATTATTTAGGCTAATTACTTTACAAATAAGACACATACGTATAAATACTTTAATGAATTACTCCCATACGCGGCTGCACTTATTGTGTACGGCGCGGTGCTTGGCAAGTTTCTTACTTACGTTAACCTCAGTTTCACATTTTGTAATGATTCCGTAAATATTACATCAGAATAGCTCTAATATTTTATCTCTTGTCGCAAACTTATTAAACATTCACATAAACCTTACATATTTCCTTCCATGCAAACGTTCATCCCCTATTCTCTATTATTATTTTACACCCTTGATGGTAAAACATTATAAACGTTGAATGTCATATTTATTTATATCGAATCAACAGCCTAAAAAATAAGTTTAAAGTTTCTAGCGCTAAAAATGACGATACTTCCATACAACTTTCATCCTCCCCTTTCTACCCCTTACAACCCTCTTTTCACACTAAAAAACCTAGCCTATGTCCTTTCTCAGGCTCTAGACTATTTATGTACCAAATTTTATTTAAATCGATTCAGTTGTTTTGGCGTGAAAGCGTGACAAACAGACAGAGTTACTTTCGCTTTTATAATATTATATTATAACTACTAACTTTATTTCAACTATACATACAAACGGATATATATTACATTGTAACTACTTTTCCGCCGTAAGTCTAATACTAAAACTATTTTATTATATTGAAGATGTTTATTGTGTGATCCTTAAAGAGAACTCGAGATTATTCGTAATATAATATCTGATGGTTGAAACCTCGATGGTTATATCGTGTCTTAATTTATTAAACTTATTCGGTAATATAATTTGTTTTTCAATCAATTTTCCAAAAATAAATCTAATAATTGTAATTAATCAGCGTACCCTTTTAAAATTTTACTGAAACAATTACATTAATAAGACATTAATATCATTGTAAGTACTTGTAGAACGCAAGAGAATTCTAGGATTGACAACTTTATTTATAACATCCATTTAAATATATAACAGTATTTTTGGTAATAAACAAAAAGTAAAAAAATATAAATTACCTCCTTTACAGTTCTTGTGTGGATATTAACTCCATTATGTTATTCGCTGTACCGTTTTTATACCTAATACTTTTCACAAACACAACAGTTTCCTCGTCCAGTTATTGCATTTGTGCCGTATAATTACTTTTGACACATTACTTAATATTTAATATCTAGACTGTATACCCTCATACAATCCTCTCGGTTACCCGCAACACAACTAAACCGTCCCAATTTGTATCGTTATAACAAGTTAATGTTCAGTAATTACATAGTATAGTCCCGACGACAATATTCGGGAACAATGGGTGTCCTTGCAACATAATGTCTACGCTTTATACGGGATATCACAAAGAGTTTTTATTATTCACATGTAAGAAAAAAAAAAAGAAATAACAAAACGCGATCCGACGTCGCTTCTATTGTCCGATGCGGGTAAGAGGGTTACGTAGTGAGACTACGTCGTAGGCACGTCGTAGTGCCGCTACGATCAGTGCACCACTGGCGGGGGCTACGCGTGCCCGGATCGCACTCCCCACATTCAAAATCTGAGCTCGCGACCATATCGCGATACACCGACTCACGCACACATTCAAAACATTTACAATCGAACACCAAGAGTAAGCGGGAAAGTAGTATTTTATCGTGTAAATGATGTCCACTTACACACTGATACTGATTCACTCCCACATCTACAAACGGTTTAAGCTTGTAATCCCTAACGATGATTTAGATATTGAAGATTTGTTTTAGCATAATAGATGCCGTTATTAATACTTGATTGATATGACTTATATTTATGCAATAAATATCTATTTTATAATCCTTATATAATATACATTTTCTAAATATTTATTGTATGAGACTAGCTAATAATTAAGAGATAAACCACGTGAGAATCGTCCGAAAAAAAACTCTACCATTAGCTTGCTTCTTTGCAGTATATAGTGACTAAACAGTTACCTGTAGTTAAAGTGTAAATTTAAGAGTGTGGAGCGTGCTTGTAATTTTGTTCAATAAATAATTATTATTTATTTAAAGAAAACAACAGCTATTCATTTAAATTTAGATTCTTACAATTGTAAAAAAGGAAATAATAAATTCTATACCATGTACACATAATATATTATTCATCGTAATGAATACAAATTACTTGAAACAAAAACATAAATTAAGAGTTAAAGGTTAATAACATAAGTATATAAAAAGTAGCATTAAAAATAAACGATAACTGTGGATAATATTATTGTCGTACCAAGAATAAGAAAATTATGTGTGTATTTGTGTGTGAGAATGAACATGCAAGATTATTTACCTTATATAGTTGTGAAATTATAGCATGATAGATCATTTTCCAATTCGTCCCCGGCAAGCTACCACCCTAATGCTGTTAAATTATATCGCTCACACAAAATGACAATTTGTCTCTAAACTAAACAGTGTATTTACATTATCGAAACAACTCATTTTTTTACACGAATTAGACTCGGTACTTTCGAATGGCTACCACGCACCGGAAGAGGTAGTGTGGGTAGGTAGACCAAGGTGAACCGATAATCTGGTAAAGGTGACGCGAATCCACTGGATGCGAGTGGCGCAACACCGGTCAGCGTGGAGATCTTTGGGGGAGACCTATGTCCAGCAGTGAACATCTTTCGGTTCAATGGATAGATGGAGGCTCAGTGCTTTGACCACAATGTCACTTGACGTTAAGTGACAATTTGGTCCGGGATGGTAAACACTCTAAGCACTGTTGGTTCTCAAGTAATGCTGCCGAAACTCACCTATCGGTATTTGACTACAGGACTTCAAACTTGAGGGTGGTAGCTACCCAGGTAGGCATTATTAAAAAATGCCTACCACCATGCTTTGATTTCCACACGGTGTTTTCCATCACCGAAAGCTCAAGCTTATTTTTAGAGTAGGATAGGTGGGCACGAACCCGCGTCGATTGACGCGAAATACGGCCGCACAATCCACTCCGCTATCATCGCTTATTTATACACACAGACAGAAAAAAAATGTCAGATTCAAGATTAGTAACGGCTAAAAAAGATATTTATCTCAAAATTGCTGAAAAAAGGGTACAGACAAAGCTTACAAATTTATTATTAGTAATGAATGTATAAATATAGATATAGGAAAATAGCATAACCGAATATCTATGATATGAGCAAAATATCGTGATAGGACTTAATTTACACAGCCTAAACACATTTGCATTTAATATGTCGATTACCCATAAAAATGAGAAAATAGGAAAACAATGGAATGCTGGCGTAAACGCCAAAGGGTTAATAACTAACCAGTTAAGGTGAAACTATCAACCCAAAAAAGTTTACACGAATTCTTGAATAAAACGTCACATGTGTAAGTCTATTCATATTTTTTTTTATTACAAATTAATTTAGTTTTTGGAAAAAAAATTATGCCGTGTGGTGTCGGATAAGAATCGTACCATCCCATATGTTCTCGTAGGTTTCGTGAAAGGCGGCTAAGCGATAAACCAGGGGATAGGCAGCAGAATCCTCTGAGTACCACAAATACCTACTACGATCGCTAACCCGGGGGAGACTTATGTACAACAGTGATCCAGTATTGGTAGGTAGATTGATTGAAAAAAAATTGTTTGTGTCTACAAAAACAGACATCTGTGAAGAATATCTAATAAGTATGTGTATAAAGTAAAACTAAAATATATTATATTTAAATATATTTCCGTAAATGATCTAACGTCGATCTAGACAAATCACCTCCGACTATCTATCTCAATAAATCTAGCCTAGTTTGGAAACGCTCTAGGTCACTTGTCTCGCTCAATTCAACGCCGATTAAAATTTAGCCGTCTTTTTGTTATTATAATTCAGAACTATTTCAATGATTTCAAGCAGAACAATTTATTACGTCAAAAAGACAGGAGAAAAGAGTTTGTCTTAATCTCACAAATTGTGTTAATTTTGAATATTTTTTTACATTTAGTTCTTTATTGACATTTTAGAAATAAATTAATTTATTTCTAACAGTAACAGTATCCTTGCTTTCTGACATCTGGGGAAGCAAAGTTGGTTTACAAGCTGGTTTTGACAGCGATTAGAAACTGGTAGAAATTCTGGTGGTCTTCGATGGGTTTAGAATAAAAAAGACTTGAAAGGTTTAGAGAAATAACAAAAAGTTTATTTTACAACAGTCACCCACAATAGGCCTCATAACAATGCTCGTTGTTACGCAAAGGACATTGAGACGGCAATTTCGAATAAAAAATGAGAAAAACCGCAGAAGAACCAAAGTAACCAACTTTGCTAGAAGAATTACCAAACTTACTGGCAGGGGTACGGCAAATTATGAAGGTCGCGAGAATCCGCTGGATATGAGTGATAAAGATCCTTAGGGGAGGTCTATTTCTAGCAGTGGTCTATAATTGCATACGTAACTAATAAGTTTCCCCAAAATTAATCATTATTTATATGCAGTAATGTATGAAATGGATGAATGAAATGGCGGCAGGTTACGGCTACTACGTGTGATCCGCAAATCCCCTTTAAGTTAAAGGGGAAGATTTACAAGAACATAATACGACCTATCGTCTTGTATGGATCAGAATGTTACCCCATAAAGTTGACGGACGAAAGAAGATTACATGCAGCTGAGATGCGAATGTTGAAATGGATGTGTGGAGTAACAAGAATGTACAGGATTAGGAATGAGTAAATTAGAGGAAGTTTGAAAGTGGCGCCAATAACAGATAAGTTAAGAGGCGGTCGTTTGTCCTGGTATAGGGATGTGATGCGCAGGGAGAAAGATGATGCTGTAAGAAAGGTTTTGGATATGAATGTGGACGGTTATATGGGAAGGGGAAGACCAAAGAAGAGATGGATGGACTGTGTGAAAGATGATATGCTTAGGAAAGGAGTGAATGCGGAGATGACAATAAATAGAGAGGAATGGAAGAGGAAGACATGTTGCGCCGACACCAAATAAAAATGGGAAAAGGGTAAGGAGATGATGATTAGATGCAGTAACATTTAATGTCCTTATTCATACTAATAAACAAAATTAAAGCGTCTGTTTGTAAGGTCAAAATATATTCTTTTTACTAAATAGAATTGAATGTATATATTATATTATGGAATGTATTTATTAGAGATCTATGAAAAAAATTAATTTTCATAAAATGGTAAACAAAATTCGACTAAATGCATAAATTTACAGGCAGGTATTTGAATTTGTCCGAGGGGTTTTAGTGGGTATTTCCAGACGCTTCACGTCCGGGCGAGTCCCACACTAGCACGGAGTCGTCCCTCCGTGCCCCCTTACCTATTGCATTGGGGGACTTCCGTCTCACTAATGCAATAGGTAAGGGTAGTGCGTAAATGCATTTCCCCCCGTCAAAAAAAAAGTATTGAATTTGTGAGAAATATCTTTGCCTAATGGTAGTATTAAAAAAAATCACATAATAAATTAGAGTTCCGTATAAAAAATGCAGTGAAGAATATATGAAACGCACAGGCACATAGCTAGTTATATTATACAAAAGGCAACATTTATCTGTCTGTCTGTTGGTATGATATCATATAAGTTTATATGATAAATTAAAATAATAATTTACTCATCATATTGTTAAATATCTATCTACATAACGATATAATAACGATTGATAACAATTGTTGTTTTTAAATAAATTAGTCTTTACAAAGGTATTGTCAATATGTTTATTTAAAAGCCACTGTAATATTATACTATAATTTTCTTTTAAATAGATTTTTATATATTATATTAATTTTATCGCAAAAACCGCAATGAATTTCCAAAAACTCCAAGAAACATAAATATCTAAATAATTTTTTTTACTGCATAGGCTCGTTGCTTTGATCACAATCTCACCTGATGAGAAGTGACGGTAGCAAATACACTATCCCTAAACAAACTATTTTCCGGAACACACCTATTGATATTTGGTAACAGGTTTTCAAATTTGAGCATGGTAGCTACCCTGCAGGGCATTATTATAAGATGACTTACAACCATGCTATCACTAATAAAATTTTATAATTAATTAATTACAGCTGATCGATGCCAGCCAGTAACTTTTTTAATAACGCTTAATATCACAGTGAAACTCGAAGCGATTGACGGGAAAATTTGTTTAAGATTCACTCGCACAAAACAGCTACTCAGTCATCTCGGCCGGTTTTCACGGGAGACACAATGTATTGTGAAAGTTCCCGAGGAAAATTATTTAGGTATCAAACTCTTGAGTGAAAACTTTTCAATGAAGATGTCCCAATTAATTTTCGATAAAATTTAACTCGTTAACGTTGGAAAATTACAATCTTTCAAATTGTACTCATTGAAATTTACAAAGTTTTTTCATTAATATTGTATTATACCTTGCCTGTATTGTCGAATGAGTAATTAGTTATTATGTATTTGTTATTCGCTTTAGGCTTTGTTTAATTTTAAAGTAACCTAATATTAATATCAAGTTATATTAAACTTGTTTTAGATTGCTCTATTATAAAAAAAATTATTAAAATATACTATGTTTTTTATATAGTAATTATTTTTGGTGTCAAAATTATGGCGGTCGTTTAGATCTAGTCGTCTAGACCAAGTTTGTTATAGATTCCCTCCAAGTTTTACTTGACGTTTTAAATTACAGGAAATGTAAATTATTCTGTTGAATTTCTTTAATATAAATTATCTACAATCACTTTGCAATTTTTCATATAAGATGACGCTTAATATGTCGATTACCCATAAAAATAAGACAATAGGAAGATAATAGAAAAACAATGGAAAGCTAGCGTAAACACCATGTTAGTGCTCAAGGGGTTAAATATCTGAAACTATCAATGCCATTTTATTGTAAAATCATTTAGGCTAGTGATATGACAAATAACTGGCTAATGTACATATGTATACAAGTGTATAAATGAACCGTAAAATACAAACACAGTTACATAAGCTATGGACTATGTAACTAAAAACACGAAGTCGTTTCATAAAATTCATTGTTAATTTATGTTTCACTTTGTACTTATGACGGGATGAAATTACAAAATAAAGAAATCTGATAAAACGAAATCGTAATATGTTATATTCTTTGTGATCGAGTGGCGTCGCAAATTACAATATGACTTCATTGACCGAAATATAATTAGTCAGAGAACCGTGACCAGTAAAAATATTAGGCTGTATTACCAGTTGCGTGTTGGCACGCAACATATTATGTAGTCAATAGTTAATGATATTTATGTTTTCCCGCACACTTTACGAAACTGGAGTAATTATTCAATCGTGAAATGCGTCTTACACTGGAGCTAATTCCTATAAGACAGAAATTCTTTACAAAAAATACCGAGATAAATCGTCAATTTTATGCAATACAACATTATGAACATTTTAATCCCAATTTAAATGTTGTATACATACCATTATAAATATAATTAATTACTACTAGAACAGAAAAAGTAGGTGTGTACAGAGTGCACGTGTCAGAAGAGAAACTTCTTTGGCAATCGTTTTATCTTGAAAACAAATTATTATTGCTAAGTAATAGATGTACGGATCAATGGTAGTGAGCTGGGCACATTGCTTGCAGAACCGATGGGGCCAACGGGTTCTCGTATGGTTACCAAGCACCAATGGAGGACGTTGCATGGGTAGGCCCCCCACAAGGTGGATGGACGACCTGGTAAAGGCTGCGGGAGCCTCGTGGATGCGGGTGGCGTAAGACCGGTCCTTGTGGATATTTTTGGGGAAGACCTATGGCCAGCAGTGAATGTTTTTCGGTTGAATGGCTTGAGATGTATGATAACGAGATAAAGATAAAAATATGTTTGCCCACTTTTTAAAATAAGATCATGCGCATGCTTCCTAATGAACGAATATAAAACAAAAGAGAGACAATAATAGTCCTGCAATTAAAGAGTATAGCGTACTTATTATTGTTATCTCTTTCTCTCTCATTGCGTATTTCTTCGTCTTGTAATGTTCTAAATCGTAACGCTAACATTAGTATAATAATGCTTATTATTCTGACGGTTGTATTATTATTACTGCTTAAGAGAATATCCTAGCGGAATTGATTCCATACAAACGTAGTCCTCTGTTTCCTCTATTTTATCTTTCTATCTATCTTTATTATTCTGAAACTGAAAGAAAATTAAAAATCGGTTCAGTTTTGGAGGAGGAAACAGAGTAGGACGAAGTGATATTTTGGTCCATTTTGCATACGGTAAAATCAGCCCGAGCTGCAGTTGTCCCTTTCGTGTTTTATAATTCTTTCTTTGGGGGGCAACGCGATAGCACTAGATTTCTGAAAAACATACTTTTACGACCGGATGTCCCCTTAATGGAATTTTAATATTTTAATAACATCACATTTAAAGAGGTTTCTATTCACTAATATAAATCATAGAAATATAAGTAAATTGGCGAGCATCAATACATATGATGTATTGTTAAAAATCGTTTTTTAATGAATATTCAAAAAATCGTGGAGTGTTTTCTTACTTCAGGACATTTATAATGACAGTTTGTTACAATAGAATAAAATCACACATTACTCCGTCCTCTTTCGCAAAACGGCTCGCTAGATAAGAGATCGGTAGACTTGTAGGAAGCCGGCTTAAGATATTGCGGCTATCGAAAGGCTCTTTGAGACTTGCTACTGGCGGAAATTTAATTTAATCGCATTTTCTTTACTAAAGCGACCTCTTTATGCCATCGCATACGGGTTGTATAAGGATATTCTTTGAAGTAGAGTTTTTTTATACTGAGTCATGTACAAACTACGTTAACAATTCAGTTCAATTAGTCATTTAATTTTATTTGTTTTCTTTTGTGTAATACTAATTTTTTACTTATATTTTCGGTAATTTATCAGGTTTATCTGATGTCTAATCGCTTAATTGTGATTGAGCTGATGAGAAATCGAATTGTATAATTAATTATAATAGTAATTTAAATTTAATAATTAAATGCCAATATGCCAATGCCTATAGATAACTTTTTTATAAATTTAGATTTGAATTTAGCCATTTGAATTTAGATTGTATTTTGTATTGCTTCTTTAAATTCATATAACAAATTAATTTCTTGTGTATATTAACACTTAATGTTGATTGTTTCATAAGTAAATATCAGGAACTTATTATTTAATTCAAAAAATCAAAATATAAATTCATTTAGTTGTTTCTAAAGTACATCCGTTTTATCGCAATAACATAATTTGCTTTATTTTTTCAATTAATTTACAGGTCTAGTTGAATTCCATTTTTAATTACTAAGTATACAAATAAAATTAGATGAAACCAGCATAATTATAGTTGAAACATTTATAATATGTCATGGTACAATTGATTTCTATGGATATTGTAAAAGTAAAAACAAATATTTGTTATAATCATTTTATTAATATACACAAATTATAGTCACTCTTTCTATACAAATATTCAAAGTATAAAGTAATTTGAATCTAATAATAAAACAGTCTGTATTTCAATTTTAATACCATATTTTCTAATATTTTCAAAGGATAGTTAAAATGCCATAACAAAGATATCGGTTATCCGTTCCAAACAGAGAAATAGCTTAGCAAGCGAAAATCGTAGACTCCTTTGCAGACTCGGAACAACCTAAAGGCTTTAAACAATTATCGTAAAAGGAGATTCGTTGGAAAATACCTATTCCATTACTGTGCCCATTGTATTCTTTCATAGGTCAAATGTTTTCGAGTGGGTTGGCGTTATATTCCATTTATTTCAATATTGTCGAAGCTCCTAGCTATGAAAATCAAAGAATAAAATACACAGATTTTGATTACAAGGTAAAACGTCAATAGATCCGTGTAAGTTTGCGTTGGTAATGCTCAGAATAGTATAGAGTCGATATTAAATTAAAAGTAAAATTTAAAAAAAAATGAGATTGGACCTCATTTTATACAGGCTCTAAATTTTGGTACTAACATAAAACAAAGATATTTCTTACAAATTTAAACACTTGCCAGTACAATTGATCACTAAATTGGATTTTACTGACAATTTCATGAGTTTCCATTTTTTTTACAAGAAACCCTTTACTAAGATTTAAGTTACACTCTATAACTTCAGCTATGTGCCAGAAAAAGTCCTGTCAAAATCGGTTATGCCGTTTCGGAGGTTAGCCAAAACAGACAAACATTTTTATCTTTTTTTGCTATAGATACTGTCTATACATTAGGATGGTCCTTAGCAGGGGTGTTTTCGAATGTCTTTACTCCCTTTGCTTATAATAATAATAATTAATAAAAAATATTAATTAATTTTTCATTTTGTTAATTTTTTTAGGTGAGTCTCAAAATATTTTTGAAAAGTGAAATCAATCCAAGTTACGAGGAGTAACTATCGGCCAAAAAAAGTACCGTCAAAATCGGTCTATCCAGTCTAAGATATTAGCCGATACAAACAGATTTTTTTATAGGTATCGTATAGTCATTTATTTATATTTAGTATTAGTATAGTATTTAGTAAAAAGCTGCTATTTGAGTACAAACGTACTCTTCAATTTTATTTATTAGTATAAATTATAATATGTCGATTACCCGTAAATTGCGACAATAGGAAAACAATGGAAAGCTGGTGTAAACGGCTGGTGTAAAGCCAGGTTAGTGCATAAGGGGTTAATTATATTAATCTATTACTTTTACTATATATAATGCATACATAACATAATGTAAAATATTTTGAACCGACGTATTAATTTACACAAACGCCAATAGATTAAAGCTTTCAAACAGTAACTAGCAAGTTTATCCAAAGTGATCGGTTTTCCGACTGCATTGGAACTTGTTCCTTACTATTTCTTGCGGAACATAATAAATCTTTCTTACTGTCATTGATATTTAACCAAAGCGGGGTGGATCTACACAACACAATGGAGCATTCGATAAATCATTCACAAGTGTTCTGTTTGCTTCTAGGTACGTTACGACATAGTTTACAATAGGTATACACAGGGTAAAATTAAAATTACTGGCAATCATTAAATGGGAGCTTGTAATTATATTTAGAAACTTTTCCGAATAAGTTTAGATGAAAAAATATTAAACATAACTATAAAACTTGCATTATAAATTAAATTAACCCGGTAACTGTGTGGTAAAATTATCAGCTGATGTGTGCGAGTGCGAGTAGGGTCATCGCCCGCCGAATACTTGTCGCGCGGTTATGATATTTCAATTATATATTTTTATTTTATTAACCTTTTACCATATTATTATTTGCTTTGTACTTATTCAGAATCATAATTATAAGCTTCCATTTAATTATTGCTATTGATTTCAAAGTCATCTCTTGTATATATAATAAATTATTTATACAATAACATACCTTTTAATTTATGTAAAACTAAACTTAAGCCAATAGTCTCTACGTGTGAAAATAATACATTGTTATTTTATTATGTTTGATGATCAAAAAACCATCAATAATTAGGGTCTGTTAAAAAACGAATTATTTTTTCGCTCTCCGTCCAAATTTACGTAGGATTTTTTTTTGTTTTTTGCACTTGTAATCTTTTGATTATAATCTCACCTGATGTTAAGTGATGATGTAGTCCAGGATGGTAAACACGCTAAGCCTAGAGATACTGTGTGGTAGCAACCTAGGCGGGTATTATTAACAAACATCGTGAGGAAACCATAGCATGGTGGTAGGAAATTTTTTAACAATGCCCCACTGGGTACCTATCGACCTGAAGTTTGAAAACCGATCGCCAAATACCAATGGGTGTGTTCCGGCAGCATTACTTCAAAACCAGTAACTCTAGGCTTAGTGTGTTTAAGTTACGCTGTGAACATACATACAACGTAACGCCACTTGTGTCTATGTAAACAGAAAACACGTAAATATAACGTTAAAAGTTTAATACCGAACCGAGTTTAACGTATTCCCGTCTCAAACACAGTCGGTGATTGGTCGAACAGGGCTGCAAGTGTCTCCGTACGTGATATGAAAACAAATTTGAGCAAAGCGAACGAGTATACGGGCAGGTTAACTGGAGACTACTCTAGTAAGTTTTACACTGGATTTTACTACTGCAACGTGATTGATACAGTGTCGAATTACTGTACGTTACACTTTTATAGTCGATTACTACTATTACCTCTTGAATTGTAATTTGTTTTATTACATTTGAATGAATTTTATTGGCGTTTTCCTTTCAAACAACATTCTGTAGTTGGTACATAAAACTAATACTTCATGGATATTTCTCTATAAGACTAATTTCTGCATTGAGAAATGAACATTAATTCTCGGACAGAAATGTATTTGTTTTCAAATAAAAATTAGATGTGTATGTATGCAAATAAATAATGAGCGCACAAATATTAAGACCATTTTGAATAACTTCTGAATATGTAACGTATGTCACATGTAGATATCTGTAAAAACCGTTTTATAATTTGACACTTACAGTTGCTGGAAATAGATTGCTATTATGTACGTTGAAAACTTTAACTGCCTGTCAAATCGTCAATTAAAAATAATTTAAACCGTTTATTTATGAAAATATTGGAACCGAATCAATTGGATGTTACAAAATGGTTCTTTAAAAGTAAAATACAATCTATAAACGTTCAAATTAAAACTGTCAATATTACAAAAATAACATACATGCCACATAGAAAATAAAACATAATAAAGAGATAGTAAAATTTATATTTTAAAAAAATAAGTTAGTACAATAACTTTCTCATTTATGTGAAGGTTCAAAATTTGACTCACGTGTATTTTTGTAACTTTTACTTGAGAAATTCAAAAGACACAATAATGGATTTCCTTTGGCAGCAGAGTATTGTTAATTAATGAGTTATAAAATTGTTACTTTATTAACAAAAATGAATTAATTTCAAGATTGTTATAATAAAACAGACGGTGCGGAGTGGTAGGGCCTTCATGTCTGCCTCGATCGCAACTACTATATACATGATGAAAATCCCGATATAATATCACATTTCGGCGTCTTACATTCCGGGATATGTCAGTGTAGACCAAGCACTGTGGGGGTAGCATGAAAAAGAACGTTCACAAAAATGATGCAGTCCGTTCTCGAGGTAACATCAAAAAAGCCGACCAAACTGTATGAAAAAGTGGATTGTTTTCATAACTTTTTTGCCCTGTATTATATTCTGCTATTTGGGGTAGAGACAAATTCAAGAAATCAAAATCATATAAAACGGTACAGCCTTTCTTGAATTTTAAACAGTATAACTATTACGACTTAGTTTTATATATATGGATAGATAAAGTTCAGTAACTTTGTCGAGCTTGAGTTTTGAGCATTTTTGTACCCATTAAAACCAAAATGCAGATACAAAAAATAATAATTTAGATAATAAAAACAAAGATGACATTTCTGATAAATATAACGCCACAGTAGTTATTATTAAATATTCAACACAGTAAAGTCAAATATTTAAAAAGTTTTGTTTTTTGTAAAATCAAACTAAGTCATCGGTGGAAAATGACAAAAACACTGTTACATTTTCCATTAGTGGGGATAGGAATGCGTGGAATACCCTCAGGCACCAATAAATCAATCTATAGGCAGACAGACCGCTCTCAATTCTCACTCAAAACAGAGTATAATAAATTTTAACAATGTACCATGACTGAGTTATTTAATTAATTTTGAGATAGTGTACAAATATAACAATATTTATAAAGTATTATTACATTTATTACCACTAGCTTAAACTATTTTGTTACAATGTTATACGAAGCGATTAATATAGTTTGTAAGAGACCAGATAATGAATAGGGTATTTTTGAAAAATATGAGACGAAGTTAAGAATCAATTATAGAATTTCACTATATATGCTAAAGGCTTCATACGCGTATACGAAAAATATTCTTGTTTGAATCTCGTATTTCAAAATGATGTTAAAAGGTCAACATACATCAAAGTCAAACATTACCCACGGTTCATGCATGGCGTCCGGTAGCCAAATTAAGGATATCCTTTTCTTCGCTTTGAAATAACTCATGAGCTATTAAGCAGAAAATTACTTATTTTGTACAGTTATTTTCGGGTATACGGGTCCGGTAAATATGTAAGTATGTACAATTGTACATACGTAAAAAATATTCTGTACCCATCTATTTTATTTTATTATTTATTATGGGAAAGCAATTTATTATTTTAACCAATTAGTTAATTAATTGAAGACAATCTATTGAACAATAACAGAGTTCAATGCAATGTACGTCGTACACGACGGGTAACCATATAATGTAGTTTTATTAGTAATGTGTGAAATCATATTTTAAAATAGTGGAACCAAATCAAGTTTTAAATCTTTTTGATTACACTGTAATTCAAGACAATTTCAAATTTTAAACAAAATTCTTATTATTTTACTTGTTTGTTAAAGTAATAGTAATTAATAATTCGCTTAACATTTAACTTATATCATGAAGATAATCCACGCGATGTAACTTCATCAATGCAATTTACCCATATATATATATATATAACCTTAAATAGGACCGCAACGAAGCCGATCAATAATAGATTAGTTGTTATAACTGAGGGCTAAATTGAAACACCTTGTATCTCTGCGAGTTATGAAGCGAGTCTGGTTCAGCGGTAATTTGGTCAGATCAGATGCCGCGTCGATGAAAATAGGTTACCACATTATTCCATGATGCGCCTGAACTTTCGCTGAAAGGAATTGTCACGATAAATCCAAAACCATGGTGTTAGGCTTTTTTTATCTATCTGGCTAGTTGAGGGCTAGAGGAGGCCAACGTATTCTTAAATGTCTAACACGCACTGGAAGACGAAGCATGTGCAAGGTTCCCACAAGGTGGACCTATGACCTGGTGAATGTCGCGGGAATTTGCTGGATGCGAGTGGCGCAATAACGGCCATTGTGGATCAATCTTTGAAGGAGACCTATGTGTAACAGTGGATTTATTTCTGTTCAATTAATGGATAGATGGATCTGGTTAGATTGAAAATATGTCGCCAAGCAACTATACAGTCTATTACTTAACCTAGAGGTTTAGCATGTTAGCTATCGTAAGCCACAACGTTACTTAATTACAGGAGAGATTGTAGAATAAGTTAAAAAAAGCTGGCGCGCATTTCTAACCACAGCTTCTGGTTTGGGACATACAAACGTAAGCACTTCTGTTTTTGCGTCGAAATCAAATTTGATGATAATGGTTCTGCAATCAAACTTTGCACTGTATCCTACCTGTTTAACATAATACTTAAATAGGAAATTAGTATAATTACTAATTGAGATAAATTCCGACCTTGTCCGAAATACGCATTTTAAATTTTAAACCGCTACGAAAAACGAAAGGATATACTAGTAAAGCGCCCAAACAGATGTGAACAAAGATGAAAAAAGTTTCCGAAATTGGAAATGGGAGATGATTACAGTACACAGAATGGAGTTGCGGCGTTATTATGAACTCTCCTTTGTAAGGATTCCGAATGTTTCCCTTTGGAACTTCGATAAAGTTTATGGTTCGCAGAATTGTTACACAAAAAAAAAGTTTAATTTACATCAAATCCCGTAATTCTTTTGTATTATTGTTCTTTATTGTTTCATTAGTCTGGAAATCATTTGTGTGCTTTTTATATTAAAATTATAATGACGTACGTTGTTTTACATCTAATGTCGGTCTATAATTGTGACTTTGTGACTTCATATAGCCAAAAATATACATTTATGTGTTAAACTCACTTCAAGCGCAATACGTGTATTTTTTCAACTTATAATTATTATTTATCTTGTAATTATAAAAACTTAAAATAAGTGTAAAACTCTTAGCTACTTACCAATTATCAACATGTCCCCAATTTTACCATTCACCACCACCACTTTGTAAATATGTTTTTTCTAGAATCCCCATCTTATTTTTTTTGCCTTTTTAACTATATTTCTAACTAGCTGTGTGCCCGTGGCTGCTTTTTCGTTTCATAAATTCTTCATTGCATTATAATATTTTATACGAAACCCTAATATTTTATTTAGTGCTAAGATAAGTCAAAATATTTCTCATTAAATTCAAGCACTTGCACGAAAAACTGTGCATTGAAAATGGTTTTATTCAATTTTTTATGAGTTTTAATTTTTTTACTCAGAACCCTAATAATTTTAGAAAATTAAAAATACCCTAAGTTACCCGGAATAACTTTAGCTATCTACCAAATAAAGTCCTGTCAAAACCCGTTCAGCCGTTCGGGAGATAACCTGGAACAAACACATAGACACAGCGAGCGGGTCAGGACGTCATTGCGATGTTTCTATAGAAGACATCACATCGATGCGGGCCGAGCAAAGCCGCCCGCTGTGTGATGAAACCATAAGCGCTCGCCTCATAAATTCAGTGAAGCTGTAAGCCCTTCTAAACAAAAGCATTTAGTCAATTCAAAAGCAATACATAGATTTTCTGAAGCACTTAGATAAAATTAAATATCAATTCAATAGGTAAAAAATATTTCATAAGATATATTTCCGAATGAATAAGACTGAATAAGAATGAAGAATGATATTTAGTTTCTGCCTATATGATTTCACGCAAAATGACTTTTATAACGTGAGTGACAATTCTCATTTCTCTGTTTATTTCCTTAGACTTGGTAAAAATGAATTTTCTCGGTAACAGGGTACGTCTGGGATTACATTAAAAATAGCTACGTATTAATAACTAAGTAATGTAAAAATAGTTACTACACTAATTTGGCATTTATATGTATTTTTCTTCTACTATATACGCTAATGAAAATGTAGTTTCATTTATATAAGTTTTAGGTATAAAATATAGGTGAAAACGAAATCCATTTTGAATTCAACATAAATATCGGTGATATTATGTATATTATTACATTAATCTTAACCCAAAACAGATAATTACTACTTATAATCTTATAAATACTAATCTCTAAATGTCCCGCTGCAGGACAAAGCATTTCTATAGAGGCCTATAAGCAATAGCCAAGTGAAGTTTAAATGTACATTAGCAGAGATGTTCTCGCAGTATAACTATGTGTTAACAAAATTCGATTATAATACAGTAACAATCGCAATGATTTCTCTACGCTTTGACATAAATTTTAAAGTACCGAAATTATATATTAGTAAACACCCTAACCCACTTCCTCTTCCAAATAAGTAATTAGTTCAAATCTGTTTAAGTCTGCCGAAGAAAAAATTATCGAAGCTTTATGAATATTCAGCTCAGGTTATCACGTCGCGGTAAATACAATTAATTTGTGCCAGATTCCCGGCTACACCAGCTACTTGGTTTCACTTGTAAAAGGGGCTTAAATATAATCCAGTACATTTTAAATATGTATTTGACATTTACTATAAAATTAGGCATTTTATAATGTTCAAAGTTTTGACATGTTTTAAGTAAAAAGTAACATATTTAAAAAAAAGTAACGTGTGCCTGTTTATTTTGATCTTCTATGCATTCGGACTATATTGATTTTAAACCTTATGTAGTTGATTTTGGCATTTGCGTTTAAGTTTTTTACATAATAGATACCAAGATACAATAAGATACACTCAAAAATCGTTTTCACAAATGCATATATTTCATACAGTTTTCTTGCATGTTCTTAATACAGATTTGAATTCCAGAACCTTTATATCATTACGTTGTACTTTTAGAGTAGAAATTAAGTAGTAATCAATAAATATACTATAAATGAAGAAAACACCAGACAATTCACTTAATAAGCCAGTAAGCCAGTTAAAACACTAAGTTGAGATAAAAAAAGTTAGAAAGGATATACCATCTAGTGTCTAACAAAAAAAAACAAATCGGAATATGTTACGAAAAACCAGTAAAAGTCATAACCATAGATTTCAGGGAACGAGTCGATATTTTTACTCAAAACTAGGCGTGCCTGCGACTTTTCTCGCGTGGAATTCAGACGTCCCGTCCCGTCCTGCCCTACCTACTTACCGTATAAAATTAACCTATATATAATATAGCTTTCTAACAGTGAAATAATTTCCAAAATCGGATCAGTGGTACCGGAGATTACCCCGAACATCCAAACTCACAAACTTTACCTCTTTATAATAATAGTATAGATGTTCTTACGAATACACTATTATGGTGTTTTAATTAATCTAAATAAACGCTATTCATTTATATATATATATATATAAGTTACTACAGAGTATAAACTACTATAACACCAAATTTCAATGAAATCGGTTTTTGCGTGATTGGTGAACAAATTAATAAACAGACCAAAAAAAAAAATTAAAACTGTCTAAAATGTGTCATGTAGTAGATTCTGAAGAAATACATAGATAATTTGCTTACCATTCAGAACACTTCGTCACCCATGTTATCAAAAATAAACAAAACATGAACCGTTAGTTATAATTAGAATTAAATGTTATTGTGTTCCGCAGTTTTAGTAGATAATTATAAATGAAATTCAGTTCATTCATCAGTACTTGCACATAATTACTACTTAATACAACGGCTAAAATGCTTACATATTGTATAAAATATCAAAATATTGTTTTCACATTTACTATATCTTAGATATTTGTTATTTATATACTATACATATATTGTAATATTGTGTCATTTTGTTAAATTTCAATCAATCCATCATTTTTTTGTTGTCGAACGCATTTATTTACAAACTCTTCTTTCATACTAAAGACGCCGCGTCTCATTCAAGATACTATAACTTTTGATAGAGTAGACCGATACATTTTTTTTTTATTATCTATATTTAATTTAGGGACTTGGGTTCACCAAGAACATGTCAGTCCCATCGTAACCTAAACTTAAAACTAACAAACTATACCTTGAAATTACTCGCAAACATCCACAAAATTTTGGCTTCTACACTTGCAGGTAAAGCCAAAATTTCGTGAAAGGTTCCTAGATTTAACATGTTAAGATTCAGTTGTTTGAGTACACTGTTTCTTTCAGTTCTGTTTCGGCCACATTCCATCAACAAATGGTGTACATCTTCAATAATTCCACACGATTCACAATTTGGTGAATACTTTTTTTTCATAAGAAAGGCAAATTTGTTGAGTGGCATATGGCCGGTACGTACTCTAAGAGCTGTAACAATGAGGGATCTGCTTAAATTAATGTTAGCAAAAGACCGATACATACAACAATATTAACAATTTTTACGTGAAGTAACTACCTCCTTTTTTATGATACTAATGTTTTTATTGACTTAGTAAAACTAATAAGAGTTTTTTTCTAGTTAATACTGTTAGGTTTTACAATAAAATCCCAAAGCACATTACCGATTTACCGGACGATAAATTAAGTCGATCATTATGTGAACGATTGTGATGTCTGGAAGTGATAGCGTTCTCTGTGCGTCTAGTAATATACTTTGTAACTATTAGTTCAAAAGTTCCAAAAAATCATGAACAAATAAACCAGATCGTGTTTCTTGCCGGTTCTTCTTGATAACTGGGTTGTTTTCCAAACTGGTGGTAGAACTTTGACGTTCATAACCACTTTATTATGGCCTAAATTGAAAAAAAGTATTTTCGATTTTTTTAAATTGTAATTTCGATTCTGATTATGATTTTATAAATCGATATGTAGCCGTTACCTATTTCAACTTTTGTTCTATTTAATTAACTATTAATTTGTTCTGCCCTTTTGCCTCTTTTGGGATTTATGAAAGTCCCGGCGGGTTAGACAGCTGTTAAAGGAAATTGTTCGTCTAGAATATTTTAACAACTATAATATAATTAAAAAAGTTATTTAATGTAAACACAATAAAGGTAAATCTTAACTTTGGATTATTTCCTACAAATGTGCTTGTCCATCCATCCATTCAACCATAAGACGTCCACAGCTGGACTTAGTTCTCCTTCAATAAGGTAGATAATGAGCATGTATCTTGAAACAAAAAAATGATGATTCATCTTTTCTATTTCAGTTAATATTTACGTTTATTTTATACATTTTAAAGAATCAAAAAATGCAAATTTGTGTTCATATAAAAAACAAATAAAAATACATTTACTACCGACGACATTAAATACGATGTCACAATTGGTAGTGCAGTTTGATTCCGCGTCAATGGACGAGGGCTCGAGTTCATCTAACCCTAAAAAATCAGCCAGAGCTTTCGGTGAAGGAAAATATCACTAGAAAACCATAGCATGGTGGTAGGGCATTTTCTAATAAGCGCCGCCTGTGTACCTACCACCCTCAAGTTTGAAAACCTTACGCCAAATATCAATATATGTAGCTATGTCCCGGCAGCATCTCTTGAGAACCAGTACCTCAAGGCTTAGTGAGTTTACCATCCTGGACCACATCGTCACTTAACATCAAGTGAGAATAAGGTGAAAAAGCACTTAGCCTATACAGGGTAAAAAAATCATTTTATGAATTACGAATAATTATTGAAGATCATATCTGAATGCGCCATAACAGTTTTTATTCATTTAAAAAGTACCGCCAGCGGTCATCTCTATTAATTTGCGTGTCGAGGTGAGTCAGATAAAAGCCAGCTTAATAATATCGGGGTGAGAAATGGGGCCGAGAGTAGTGGGAGGGGGTGGCTGTCAAATTTCATGCGCTAAAGCTTCAGGAATGGTCTTCCACACTGGTAGCTCGGACGGGTACAGTGACTTGCACAAAATATACTGTTATTTCTGTTTACATTCATATCTATATATTTATAGTAACATACGTTTCAATGACAACTTGCGCGGGAAAAGGATTACAGACGAATTTCGTTCAATGTTAAGATACAATTTGGGACGCTGAGATATGTATTTAATAGAATTAAAAAATGTAATTCAAAATTGTATGTATACATAAGACTTATTCTTTTATTCAAATCACCTCATCCTTTTTAACCGACTACAATAAAGAGGAAGTTCTCCGTTCGTCTGTAAGTTTTTTTTTTATATAAAGCATGTACATAGAGATAAGGGTTTACGGCCAATATCAGTGTGCGATCTTAATCTGTTTTTTCGATATTTCAATCCTTTTTTCTCTGAAGTGTCAGATTAGTGTCAGTTTTTGGTTTTATCTCAATCTTAACTTTTGAGATTCGCTGTTGAAACCTTCCATTGTTAAAAGTGCATTATTTTCAATATTTTAGTAAATTTATCTATTTTGTACTAGCTGTGTTAAATTATTTTATATTATTAAGTCTTGCAATTAGACTCATATTGCAGGTGTAGTTGAGTGTACGTGTATGCATCCCGGCAGATGTGGGCTATCATTGCCTCCATACACCGGTCTGATAAGGAGCTTACGAGGCGAACTTAATAAGAGTCGACGTTGCCCGTCCACCCAAATGAGAATAAGCCTTTGTTCTTCAAAACACGGCTTAATTAGGATTACGGTAAATAGGTCGGCGGGTCACTAGCGTTTGAAATAGCTTATTGATAATGTTATTTAAGCAATTTGAAATGTCTTTTGAAATTAAGACAAATTCACACGGATTCAATAGTTTTATTTTCTCCTCTCCTTATTGCAAAGTTAATAGTTGTACAATATCTATATATAAAAACAATAAAATATGGTAAAAGTACAAACTTATTATATTTAGGTTAAACAATATTATAGTTTTAATAATAAATGTCTGCGGCTGCGCTCGAATATAACTCTTGAAATTATTTGTAATTATTCAACACACCTACATGTTTTACAAAAGTTTTTAAAGTATTACAAAAAAAATGATTTTTTTTATTCTCTAGATAGTTTAATTTTTAATATATTTAAACCTTTTGAGTTACGCCGATCAATTTTTATGGATTTGTTTAAGTCATTTTGTGTATCACCAAACGTAATACTAAAATTTGAGCAGGAAATGCATTTATAATTTTACAAAAAGAATCACGTGCATCTAGTTCTCGAATTATAAGTCTGTGTTAATAATATATTGGCACGAATAATTGTACAAGTAATTGTTGGTTGTATATTTTATATCAGCTGATTTGTTTAACTGCTGTTACTTGCTTTATGAAATATTATATTTCTTCGACATAGGTTAGATCGACAAAGTAATGAGGTGTTTAAAAAAATGTACTAATAAAGATAATAGATAGAATCTTTCTAACAGTTTCAATATTATCTTATGCTACTTTTATTCCTCGTTCAGTGACAGATAACGTTACTAATAAAATTACAGTAAAAATATTCATATACTTTGAAATATTCACTTGTATATACATAACGAGGCTTATTGTTCCAACGGTCTTATGACGAAGAAACACTGCGGCTTTTATAAAGTCAATTCTGATATATATATTTCGTAAAATCAAAATACTAAACTCGACATTCTTGAAGTTTTTTTTTTACGTTCATAATATAATTAAATACTGTGGGCGTATTACATTCAAAGCTAACAATTAACTAATCATAAACATTTCCGATAATGCTTGGTATAAAATATAGTTAATTCTATGAGGGTAATCAAAATAATATTGCCTTCACTGCTATAGTTCACGTACATAGTCGTTTTGTAGAAATTAGGTTAATGCCGTTTTATTTTCGTGAAAATTTGCATTTATAACTAGACTCTCTCGTTTTTAATTATTAACTGTGAAATTAGAGCCATATAAAATATGACATTCACTGCTGAACACTGGTCTTCACCAAAGATAATGTGGGGGGGAGGGAAGTGTTGTTGTCATAATCGCCACGCTTGACAGGTAAGTTGGCAATCGCAGTCAGTTGTTTGTGGTATTCAGAGGATGCTGCTGCCTATCCTCCGGTTTGTCCTACAGTCACCTTTCACGGCATCTACTATATGGGGCGGTACTATTCCTTGGCACTACACGGTACAGCATGTATCATTATCATCTCCCTACCCTTTTCCCATTTTTATTTGGGTCGGCGCAACATGTCTTCCTCTTCCATTCCTCTGTATTTATTGTCATCTCCGCATTCACTCCTTTCCTAAGCACATCATCTTTCACACAGTCCATCCATCTTTTCTTTGGTCTTCCCCTTCTCATATAACCGTCCACATTCATATCCAAAACCTTTCGTACAGCATCATCTTTCTCCCAGCGCATCACATCCCCATACCAGGACAAACGACCGCCTCTTAACTTGTCTGTTATTGGCGCCACTTTCAAACTTCCTCTAATATACTAATTCCTAGTCCTGTCCATTTTTGATACCCCACACATCCATATCAACATTCGCATCTCAGCTGCATGTAATCTTCTTTAGTCCGTCACCATGTATATAAGAATAAAATATTTCCTGTATGATTTATCACAATAATATGAATATAAGCATTAATTCAAATGAAGTAGATTGAATAACGTTGCATGAGCCAATTTTAAAACGAAGCACGGCTACACGTTACGTGAATTTATGATAGGGCACGCGTGAACCGGTTCGCGGCTTTAATATTGGTTGTAAATTACAGAAAGAGAGAGACAGAGAGAGTGCATATTCTACAAATTGGATTCGCCTAGCAAACTATTTAACGAACTTATTGTTTCGGAATCGTATTTTTGCGGTTAAGAGGATATCCTAGCGGCATTTATTCCATACAAACTAAGTATCCTGTTACCTCCCAGAATTATGGTAAATATTTTTATACCAAATAATAAATAACCCCCCACCGCCATACCTATACGTTTTGATTTTTCCCATAAATTATTTATTGTAGAAACTAGAAGCCATGAACATGAAAAAATTGCTCGATTTTTCCTTCATTTTCAGATGTTCGTCAAACAACCCGCGCTGCAGTTGTCCCTTTTGTGTTTTGTAATTATTTCTTTGGGGCGTAAATATATTTCTGAAATATCTACTTTTCCGTCCGTATGATCTCCTAAGTTCCCCGACAATTGTTTACACCTAGCAAATGAAATATAATCTTGTATCTACATTTTATTTAAACGAAGTGTAGGACAGATTTTTACAGCCAACGAAATCCGCATGCATGTAGTGTTTTACAATGACCAATTTGCATCAAAAATTATGAAGCCAGAAATAAATACAAGTAATAAGCTAATAAGAAAAAAAAACTGATTAAGATAAATGTAAATGGATTATATTATTTATCTTTGCCAATACTGTGCCAATATCATGGTAAGTAGGTATTAAAACTGTTTTTAAATGCCAAAATTCAATTAAGCAATATACTAAATGTAAAGATAAAATAAAATGAAAATATTTATTATACTTTAAGGCAGCAGTGGAAGGCCTTAAAGCCTCATTTAGATATCGTCGGATAGACACAAGCTAAGAATCCCCAGAGGGTTGATGTCAGTGAGGCAGACGATCTTAAGAAACTAAGCCAAATCTCAATTTAAAATATGAAGGAATGTGAATAATAAAATTGGAAAAAGAAATATTGTACCGACCCTACTTAGATAGGATAAATAAGATGATGATGATGAGCTAATAAGTTACAGTAGGTAACTACAAAATTTGTTTAACGCTCGATTAAACACACCAATGTTGTTAAAGTGAACATCGATCGTATTAGAGCTAATATTTATTTATCAAAACTTAGAAACAGGAGACCTTGAAATCGGGATTTATGTTAGCTATCATATTATATGGTGGTATTATATAGCCATTATTCATGTTATATCCCACCAATTTAAAATCCAGAACACACAGTCCTTATAAAAACACGATATATTAATAAATCGTTTGCCATAAAGGCGGCCTCTGCTAAAGAACTCTTTTACCTTTAACATTTAACTCTTTAAGACGATTTTGATGTCGACCTGGACATTGTTCAGCGTATCAAGAACCATTACTTCGCACTAATCTTCAGACCAAAACTACATGATTCATTGAGACTTGACATAAGCTTTTGTAAACCTTGTGTGGATTCCGCTACAAAACATAAATCGTTTGCATACACAATTTCAGTAATATTCGATGCATTGGTTGTCATAGTATTACTTGCAGTCTATCGATAAAGTTTCAAGGGTTTTTTTTTCTTATTATTCTTGTATGATCTTTGAAGAATATTTATTAGTTGTAAGAACATCTAATCATTTTGTTACATTTATTTTAGCACTGAATTTACAAGATAATACAGATGAATACATATATCGTAAAACTTTTCACTATTACACGTACACACGTACGAGCAAAGTCTATATTCAATCTAACTTTCGAAATAGGGTCCCGTAATTCGATGTTATTCCCTCATTAATGTGACTCGGAAAGTTGGGAGCAGGATTAAAAACTCCCAAAGGACCTCACACCCGCACAATTATCTTTGTTTAAAGACGACGAGTCTCGTCTGGCAATAATTGTTAGAAGCGGTTTTTTTTAGAGCATTGTAACTGGTTTTATAGTTCAATTTAAAACATTTTTGATCGAATCGATTTTCTAAGAAAACGAGTGGGTAATTTTCAGTTTGTCCACAATTGAAAATACTACCAACTTACGCATAAGAATTTAATTGTTCCACTATTCTTTCTTATTTGAATAAGGTTTATTTTAAAAAATAACTAAATAAAATTAAAAACGTACTTGTGAATACTAGTTAACTAACCGAATTCTGGTTTATATATATTATGATCTGAGTATATGTTTCAAAGAAGCTAAAATATGTATGACGTAAATGTCAAATTGTGATTTGTTTTTAATCTGAAGTAAAATATACCTATATACGAAGTTCACTATAGTAAGCAGATTAACTACAATAAACACTGGCAGTGATAAATATGAATCAATATCTATTGATGTTGACAATGCATGTACTTATGTAATGACCGCATATCGCGAGTCGGATATAACTGACCGATCAAAACTAATAATAAAATTGTAAATTTCACGTGTCTGCACATTTTCGATTTTTGTGAAAAGAATTATATCAAAGAGCTAAAAATAGATAATTAAACACATCTCTCATTTTTTAGAAATGTCTGTCTGTCCGTTTATCTGTGCAGGTACTAATTTGAAATTACTAAGTATATTTTAAAAATTCAAAAAGATAATTATAAAGTATATTCCAGGGTAACTTTATTTCATTAAAATCGGTGCACTCTATTAACTAAAAGTTATAGTAATTTGAATGAGACGCGGCGTCTTTAGTATAAAAGAAGAGTTTGTAAATAAATGCGTTCGAGAACAAAAAATTGATGGATTTATTGAAATTTAACAAAATATATATGTATATATTTTGTATATAAATAATAAATATTTAAGATATAGTAAATGAGAAAACAACATTTTGATATTTTATACAATATCTAGGCATTTTAGGCATTGTATTAAGGAGTCATTTTATGGAAGTAGTGAACTGAATTACAATTATAATATCAATAGGTAAATATGGCGGTGCACATAACAGTATTTAATTCTAATTATGATTAGACGGTTCATGCTTCGTTTATTTTTGATGACATGGGTGACGAAGTGGTTACGTAAACAAATTATCTATGTATTTCTGACGATTATTCATAGATGGCGATTTACTATTTTTTTAATAATTTGGAATGTTTTGAAATTTTACTATGTAGGACTTCAGAATCTACTTATATTACGACAGTTTTAAATTTTATTTTGTCTGTTTATTAATTTGTTCGAAAACGACGCAAAAAAAAACTAATGAACCGATCTCGACGAAATTTGGTATGTTTGTAGTTTATACTCTATAGTAAAGTCTTTTTACACGTATATGTATTTATATGATGTATGAATAACGTTTATTTAGATTTATTAAAAAACCTAATCATGAAGTGTATACATAAGAACATTATTATAAAGAGGTAATGTTTGTGAGTTTGGATGTTCGGGGTAATCTCCGGTACTACTGATCCAATTTTGGAAATTCTTTCACTGTTATACGGATATAGGGTACTTTTTACGAGATGAGACGGGACGCCCGAATTACATGCAAGCGATTTCGCGGGCACAGTTAGTATTTAATAAATTTAATTTAATTAGTAACTCTTTCGTCGTACTATTGTCTAGTGGACAAACAAAGAACTATCGATTTCTCGACGTTTAGGTAAATATCTTGTATTGATGTGCGATCAAACCCGTATCCTCCTATAGAAACAGCTCTGTGAAATAAATCTTTCAATTAATATCCATCATATTGCTAAAGGTTTTATGAACTTCATACTGTAGCTATTCTGGTCAATAAAACGTGGTAGCTATATTTAAATACAATTTTTATTTATACATGCGACGTGTGTTAGTAATCATAGTATTATGTAAAGTCCAGTTCTACACAAAAGAGAGAATTTATCGTCATACGGGTAAAACAGAAATAATTCTGAAAAAAAAAAAAACAAGTTTTAAAACCGCTTAAAATGAGTCTTAAATTTACATAAATACTTGGTACAAAATACATGAAAGAAATCTACTTACCAATAGTCAATATTAAACAAATCCCATCTTGAAAGTAAATTCGTACGAATACTCATTCTTCCGTAGAATTCTATGACTGATAAACTATGCTAATTTATACTACCGTACACGGACCGGTCCAGAACTAGATCCAACCAGGCGCTCTAAAGCGCTTTGTAGTGCACTATACTAGACTATCCGATCAAGGGTTTCGTGTGCTATCTATAAAAATGTCTGTCGTTATTTTTATGTGCTAATTAAAATTTTAAAAAATCACATATTCAATTCAATATCTATAGTAATAAATAAAATCGAAATGTCTGTTTGTAACATAAAATAACAACTTTTTATTAAATGTATGAATTTTTGTCTATATGAATGTTTGTTCCGACGAATCTTCGGAACATCTGGACTCATTTTGACGGGACTTTTTTGGTAGTTAGCTGAAGTTACTCCGCGTTACTCAAAGTAGGTACTTTTCGATTTTTAAAAATACTTAAGGACCGCGTAAAAAAAAAATTAAAACTCATGAAATTGTGAACAAAAGAAGTCTTTGCCAAAAACATGAACATTAAACATCCAAAAACAATTTTTAGGGTTACAAAAATAGTGACCATCAAACCATTATTTTCCAATAAACACAGCTAGTGTTATATAAGTTTCGATATAAAATAACAATATTATTTTAGTACTAGCTGTGTGCCCGCGCCTCCGCCTGCGCTTCATATATTTTTCACTGCGTAATATAGTTTTGAAAAAAATCATTAGAAAATAAACGTTTTGATGGTGCTATCCATTTTGATATCACAAATAGACACTATAATTTTATTTATTAGTATAGAATATACACTAACCTGTCCTCGGCACTGACCAATCCGGTTCACACCGATACCTATATGTTTTGAGATTATAGTTCCGCAAATTTAACGTAGTTCCAAATAGGAACATTCCGTTGCACAGACTCGTCCACCAACTATCATAACAGAACTCGGATTATTGTAAAATGGCTAGTGTCTACGTGATACAGTTCAGTTTACAGCTGATGTTTAACTTGTTCAGATCAGGAATAAAAATATAATATTATTGTTGTACGTATAATATCATAAACATTTGTTTTTAAATATTATAATGGTAATGTAACGTAAAATATCGACAATTTCGATTAACGATATTTTCATAAAAACATATGTTTTAAAAAAATTATAATCCTTTGTAATTTTGCAATATTTGTAAATAAAAAAAAAGTGTGTGTGTGTAACTGATGGCGCATTTGTATTATGGTGCGGCTGCCGTTCTGAGGTCTTGGGTTCGATCGCTGGGTCGGATCAAGTGGTATTGGGTTTTTCTACTCAATATCATCCCGGAGTTTGGAATTTGTGCCCGATATGGCGACAGGCTCGCCCCCTGTCACATCTGGGACGGAACTAAGCTCGGCGAAATGTGGGTGGTGTAGTTCGCTATTTCATTATCTCTAACCTTTCGGGGATAACAAGCGTGAGCTTATGTTATGTGTGTTAATGTGTAAGAAGTTCTACTTCTTTGACCTTATAATAGAAAAAACTAAAACGTTGACAGCTAACTTCATAATGTTGGTTTTTCGTGAAGGTGTGCGCGCGCATCATAAAAATTTACTCTCATCATTTTTCCATAACGCGCCAAATAAGTATGACTTCAAAAAATGTAATTTCCAAATAGCGTACCTCATTCTCCTCTATGATTTGTTTTATAGCTAGAGATAACTAACCTGAATGAAGAAACGATGATGGCGCAGCGGATACTCGGGCCGGATTCCGCGTCAATCGATGCGGGTTTAATCTCCACCTATCCGACTTTAAAATTGGCCTGAGCTTCTGTTGAAGAAAAACATCGTGAGGAAACCATAGCATGGTGGTAGGGCATTTTCTAATGATGGCCAACTGAGTAGCTACCACCCTCAAGTTTGAAAACCTCTCGCCAAATACCAATAGGTGTGTTCTGACAGCATCACTTGAGAACCAATATCTAGGCTTAGTGTGTTTACCATCTTGGACCACATCGTCACTTAATTTCAGGTGAGATTGTGGTCAAAGCATTGAGCCTATACCGTATTTATTTAAGCAATTTAAGGAATAATTCTCCAGTTTTTATCAACCGATTTTTTTTGATAACTATTGATGATTCATAGTTTTTTATTCCTTGTGTCTTTCCAACTTTTTAATCAGGATTATGGTTGTATTTCGATCACTAGACGAACGGTAGTTAATATAATAATTTGTAAAAACTAAATAAATAATAACCTCACTTTAAAATAAATATCTCTCTCGTAAAAATGCAATAATCCGTACAGTATTAAACATAAAGGATATTTATCAATAGAAATAGTCATAATTAGCACCTAGAATTCAGTTACGTATATATTATCCCCTCACAATAAAGCTACAAAGTAAATGCAAGAACAAATGAAAACAATTTCGTTGAATACAACAACTACAGACGAACTATTACATTGAAACAACTCCGTTCATTGTAAAACGTGTTTGCGCTTCGGTCTTTACGTGATGTAGAAATATTTTTAACAAAGAGTTCTTTAGTTAAATTGTTTATAAACTACATTTACTTTTGGAAGGCATCACAACCTCGTTTCATGGTAAATATTCAACCATCCATTCAACCGACAACTCTTCTCGACTGGGTTGTTGGGTGGTAGTGTTTTTCACGTTCATAAGCGCCTTCTTAGGGCCTACATTGAATACAGATTTATTGATTTTGATTTTGAAAGATGTCCACGGCTGGACAAAGGTCTTCATAACCACCGGTCTTCACAACCTCCACCAGGTCGTCGGTCTACCTTATCGGGGGCCTATTCCGTCTTTCGGCACGTGGCAGCCATTCGAGTACTCGTTGCCCTCATTGGGCATCGGTTCTACGAGCAGCTTAAGTTTGGCAATCCTTCGGGCAATGTTGATTACTTAGGTTCATCTGCAGATCTCCTCATTTCTGATTCTATCGCGCACTGAAACTCCAAGCATAGCCCTGTTCATTGTTGTTTGGGTAACCGAGCTTTCTAATGAGACCCATTGTAAGCAACCACGTCTCAGTGCCTTAGGTCTTAATTATTGATATTAGAATAAACAAAATAATTAATTAACCTTTTCAGTTTGTACATATAGTATCTCCTTTATAATAAAATGAGTTAATCACCAAAAGAAGGTTATGCATCTAATTCAAAAAGGTTCTGTGTAATGTTTTAGGTCACTACTTTATTACTACTTTTCCCTAAGGCCATGGTCCAAAATGAAGTAGAAATTTAAAATAATTTTATTTCCTATTTACTATATTCATTTGCCATTTGAAAGCCGTAGTATCCTCAAAGAAATACAAAATAGGAGAATATAAAAATATTTTTTGTTGCATATCAACAAATACTTCACCGAGACTATTGCTTATTTTATCTACTATAATAATTGCATTTTAAAATAAAAAGCCATAAATATAGAACAGATTGATCTATTGGATAACAATTTGAATGAATAATTGACTAGAATAATACCAAAATTCATCGTTTCATTACTAAATTGACGCGGGCGATTGGTGTTTGGCAATTCAATTAATCCGGTCAACGAGATCTACGTGCGGGTGATATTCGAAACATGTCCATAATATAAGCAATAAGTTATCCATCGCGTCTTGTTGTTGAACTAACATTTTACTTAATTTGAATGTTAATTTAATTAAAAAAAATTCTTTTTTTTTTGTATAAAATTAATGATTACAGAATTCCAGAACCGTCGTTAATCAGACAAATATTAGATCATTTTTACCATCATGATTTTGTCATTAATCTTTTAATTTCGAACTTGAACAGTATACATATAAATTATAATAATTACATATTACGACGACTGCAGACTCATAATTGACGGGATCCAATTAGATCCGCAATTATGAGGCAAAATGTATTAAAGTTAATAAAATATGTCATCAAAGTTTTATACCATCGTGTTATTGGCAATCTATCATAATGCCAATTATAAATTATTCGTTTTTAAAGACACAAGCTTTGTACACAAACGTTTCCGTGTGATGCGCACTGTTTTTGTACGCGGAACCCTAATTATTTTTTAAAAAGTAAACCAGCTCAAGTTAAACCTTTTTTTTATTTTTTTATTAGAGAAATTCATTTAGGCACCGTCCTCCCATGTCAGGGCAGGGAGGGTGTGTGGGACTAACACTAGGAAAGGAAACCCTAGCGACTACCCACTAAAACCCAATGAGTGACCGTCTCTACCGCCACACGAGGAGGGGCAACACGGGATCGCAAGCATGTACCGCGACATGCCCCCCGGACGGACGGCCCAGCCCGAAGGCCAAGCCCCTAACCCGCTTAGGGACCAGTCCCGGTCAACCACGACCAGCCCCCCGACGGCTTCCCCAGTGCAATGGAAGGTCAGGGCCCCCGCCCCTTCCCACCTTGGTTCAGCAAAGCGGTGAAGTCTCGATGCCACACGGGCGACACCCGGACACCTCCGCCGTCGGCGTTTAGCCTACGCGAGGCTTCAACGAAGCGCCTAGTTCCCCTGTCATCCTCGCCGTAATCGGCTTAAATGGCGGACGACAAAAGGCCCTCCCCATGTGGTGATCCGCGTCCCGGTTCGCATCTGCGCATTAGGCGCAGTGTGGCTTTTCCGCCAAACAAGAGTCGGCCTTATGGCCCTCACCACCACACCGGTAACAAAGATGTTTCCGAATCACCCCCGAGGGGCAGACCGGGCGGGTATGACCCAAGCTCTTGCATCGGTAGCAACACAGGGGCATTGCCGCCATAAGCTGAACTCGGGCCATACTCCACCCAACTCTGACCCTCCCCACTTCATGTAGCCTCCTAGCTGCGACTACCGGGAGCGACACTTTAACAACCCTCCCACGACCCCACCTATGTCCCCTCTTCCCTGCATTCTTGGCAGGAGTAACGGTAAGCGCCACCCCCCCCCATCGGATCGGACTTCCAGATGCACCCTGCTGGAGCACCGGGTTCTCCTTCTTGGCTCTCTTCCTCTGCACCACCTGCCATTCTCCGTCCTTGGAAGAGGACCCCATTTCTTCCCTCACCGGAGGCAAAGGGGCCTATTCCATCTCTAGAGGTGATGTCACCTCCAAAGATTGCTCCCGAACTTTCTTAGGCTTCGCAGCCTCCACTCTCGGCAGCCCACTATCAAGTGAACCCTTCGTCACTGTCTTTAGAGAGGGGCGATCAGACGTCGGCGGCTGCACCGCCAGCGCCACTCTATTTACCACAGCCGCCATCCGCACAGTTAATGCCCTCGTAGTCGACTCCATCATATCCACCATAGGTACCATAGCCGAAGCGACTGCATTAGCCACAGCCTCTACCAAGCCCTTCCCTCCTAATACGTCCTCATGTTCTACTGGGGGAGCAGGTGACGTCTGCCCCCCCGTCCTCAACTGCGATAAATTATCCCGCATCCCCTCCATCTCCTTCTTCAGCTCTTGAAGCTTGTTCGCCACCACGTCATACGCAGCAGCGAGCTTCTCGACCTTCCTTCCCTGCGCAGCGCCGTAGTGCGCTAAGTCCGCCATCACATAACATGAAGATTTTAGAATTTTCTCCGCCGGACCACCCAGTTTCTTCGCCACACGAATCATCCCAATAGTCACATTGTCTATCGTCAACGTAACCTCATCCGGATTCATCTTCCCAAAATTAGGTATGGTGCCCAACCAATCAACGCTCTTGCCACATTCAACGGGGCAGGTGTCTTTCTCCGTAACCGATAAATTATCTTCGAGGACCTCCTCACAGTAAATCTCCTCCTCATCAGAAAGCATTTCCTCTTCAGGCAAATCTTCCTCCTCCTCCATCTTCTGACGCAAACCGGTAAACCCCACAGCCGACCTCCTTCGGGGCTTCAGCACCCAATTCAATCGAGCTAACAAGAGACCGTTTCTTAGGGGCACCAAAGGTCAACCTACCCTTGCCACCACTAACTTTACCTCTCGATTTACTAGGTACCCCTTTCTGGTTCCGATTCCCCGACATGTTGGTCGGCAAGGCGAACACCGTCGACGAATCAGAAAAAAAAAACCTCATGGGCCCCTACGACCCCGAGGACCCCCCGCACTGTCAGTCCAAAATATTATGTGGCCCCCCTAAATGATCCTCCAATGGGCCCAAGGACCCCCCAACTACACCACACGCGGTCACTTAACACAAGTTGACCCTTAAGTAAAACTCCATACACTATAAATCCCACACTTAAAGTAATATATTTACAAGTCCACTTCAGTAACACAAATAACCCAACACTTAATCTATAATAAAATATATTAACAAGTCACTATACTAACAGCCTAATAATCCCCAAAATCACAATCTATATACTATATTATGATTCCCTCTGCAAAAGTACCAACACTAACAACAAAATGAGCCATCCACCAGTCGAATAATGTGAACTATACAATCCGACTCACCACTCCCGTATATACAAACTATGATCCGGCACGTCCCGGTCCTGACGTCACCATCCTCTGCAAAGAACCGCAGGCTAGCTTGAAACTGTTCCACCAATCAGGTTACGGCGCGGCCAACTGGATCTCAACGGACCAATCGGCGCCCTCCGTGACCAACTCGATCACTCCGCCATTGCTGGCACCATTATCGGCACACACAATTCAACTGATTTCTCCACTCACCGACGTTGTTTTAAAACAACCCAAACACCTCCACAAAGTACACACCAAGACGCACCCGCACATATGTAATTCACCGCGATCCGATCACTTTATCCGTCACCCAGACCGACCGTATCAGGAGCACCAACGAACACGTCCGTCCGCTGTCGCGGACCAATGTTGTACCCAGCCTAAGTTAAGCCTGGCAACTTCAGCTATCTGCAAAAAAGGACCGTCAAAGTCAGTCAAACCGTTCCGGAGATTAGCCGGAACAAACAGACAGACAAAAAAAATAAAAAAAATTGTTTTAGTTATAGTTACCGTAGCGTATACACATTTAGTAAAAATATGCTATTTTGAAATTACATACTTTATTTATTAGTATAGATTATTTCGTTTAGGTAGTATGGTTGTTTATCTGTTTTGATACCTCACCTCTGTATTTAAACCATAATTATTCCCCATATAGAATAATTATTACCACAGTTTACTAGGGAATTAAGAAGACTAATTGTCGTATTATAAGTAACCTTACTATATACCCTTGTTACGTATACATAACAAACATTGGTATATCCCCAAGTTATCTCTTGTAAAATATGTTACATTTAATTAACAATTATATATATATATATATATATATATATATATATATATATATATATATATATATATATATATATATATATATATATATATATATATATATATATATATATATAAGATAATAAATACACTATGCAAATAGGTAATGGAAGAATAGGTAATGTTTTTTCATAGGATATAGGTGCCGGATCTTAAGTGATGCTGCCGAAACACACCTGTTGGTATTTTGAAACAGATTTTCGAACTTGATGATTGTAGCTACCCAAACGGGCATTGTTAGAAAATGCTCTACTACCATGCTATGATTTCCTCATGATATTTTCCTTCAACGGAAGCTAGGGCTGATTTTAGAGTTGGATAGGAGACTTTGAACCCGCGTCCACAGATGCGGAATCCGGCCGCACTGTCCACTGCGCCATCATCAGTTCAATGTAGTCGTTTTTTGTATCTCTATATTTTAAGAGAATTATTGTAATAAAAACATGTCGAATAAAGAGTGCGGACCAAGAGTATGCAGTGTGTGAACAATTAACCAAAATTGAATATAATCAACGACGTACATTTACACCACTTTACTTATTTACTTTTTAGTGCATTTTTATAGTTTATTTTATTTGAAATCGGTTTTGTTTTTTTATTTTGAAGAGTTTTTTTCACTACACTACTTTTTAATTTTAAGTATGTACTTTTAGGTATAGCTGTGAAACCTATTTACTAGCTTTGGGAACGAATATATGAAATACGGGTAAGTGTCCTTAATAATAGAGGGGTTTTCTCGATTCCCATGAGTCCTGATCTGACTGATCAGATCCTGATTTGTTGAAAATAGGTTGAGACCAGGGGAGTGTACTACCTTGATTTAAAAAAAATACAAATCGGTTTACAATTGACGGAGAAATCGTGTCACAAACATACATGAAAAAAAAAATACAGGCGAATTGATAACCTCCTTTTTGAAGCCGGCTAAAAAGGAACTATTGATGAACATTTTATAAAACCTGTTTCTGAAGTCAATTGGGCTCCATACGTTTTAGGATCAGTTAGTCAATCAGATGTGTGAAATAAATAAACTATCCCTCCATAAGCGGTAGCCATTATCTTTGGATTCTACTAAACTTTAGAACGATTTACGAGAGACTTCCTCAAATCTGCGCCCTAATTAATCATACATCTAACTTGCTTCTATAAATTATCATCAGGAAAAGAAATAGATTGTAAAATGAAATTCTAGACGCGGTAAATACTTAAAGTAATACAAATTATGATTAAATCTCTTAAATGGGTTAAATAGTCTTATTTGACACGTTTCTCACGTATCCAGAGACACGCTCGTGACTCCGTTTAGTTCGTGTAGTAGGGAACAAGCGAGTAACTTTCACAATTAATGCCGACAAACCGCACCAGAGTGTTATGTAGGATCAATTTGTTACCTTCGTGTCGGGAATTAACTTTCCTATATACCATATGTATGTCTGTAATTGGTATGTCTGGTGTATATGATAATAATAACACAGTGTGAACTCTATGTAGCGAGACTTAAAGAGTCTGTGCATTTTATTGTGTTATTGAAAGGTGTCGTTACATATCTCATCCACCTATCTATTCAACCAAAAGAAGTCCACAGCTGGAAATAGGTCTTCCTCAAAGATCTCCACAGCGACAGGTCTTGCGCCTTCACCAAGTCGTCTGCCCTACCTGGGGGGGGGGGGGGGCTACCCACGCTGCGTCTTCCGGTACCCGGCGGTCATTCGAGAATCCGTTTGCCTCATCATTCATCGGTTCTACGAGCAATGTACCCAGCCCATTAATACTTAAGTTTAGTAATTTTTCGAGCAATGTCGGTTACTTTGGTTCTTCTGCGTATCTCCTCATTTCTGATTCGATTACGCAGCGAAACTCCTCAGTTAAATAGAGAGTAGAAAAATATATTTTTTGCCAATTTGTGAGCAACTAAAAATATGATAACGCATGTTCTTAATTGCGTAATGATGACTACGTATAGAGTCATAATCACAGTCTAAGAGCAGAGGTAAACCCACGCAAGGTGATCACAATAAACACAAGAATGAATTTTTCAGAGTCATCTTTACGTATAATGCTAAAAGTCAAGCTAAGAATAAAAGAAACATACACAGATCTTATTGATTTCGGTAACTTCAAAGACACTGTTTATTGCTTAATAATGACGTATTTTTGTCACTACTTAGCTGTCACAGAACGGATTGACATTTCTAATTGAAAAAGGTATTACGTTGCAGAAATAGTTTATTTGTTGTGGTTAATACTAAATACCTGTGGAGATTATTTTCAACAATAATTACTTCTTTACATCATTTTGTGTAAATTCGTAACATACCAAAATCATCTTCAACTAGAGTTAGCAAAGTATTAATTAATATTAGCCGAGTGGTGCCGACAAATTATGGTACCATACCATAACTTTCTGTGGGTGCCGTAAAAGGCGACTAAGGGATAAACCAAGACATGGGCAGCAACATCCTTTGAGAACCGCAAACACCTATTACGATAGCTAACCTGCCTGCCAAGCGTGGCGATTATGGCAACCCCCCCCCCCCTTTTTTGCGAGACCTATGTTCAGCAGTTTGAATTGTTGAATCAATCAATCAAAAAATTAGCCTTACCTAAACTAAAAATTACACATAGATAAGAAATAGAATAAGATTGTAAAATAGAAATAAGAAAACAATAAAGCCACAAAAAAGTGAACTAAACTCGGATTATGTCTGAGATGTAAGGGGATTAAATAATAAAAAAATACCTAAAAATTAATAAAATTTTAACCTTATTAAAGTTAAAATAACCTAACCTATTTATTATGGAAATACGAAGGTAACACTTTATACATTGAATTATTTGAACTGGAACAATATACATATAATTAATTGTTAAAAAAATTATTAATTCTATTATTCTTGTAAACAATTATTTCTTATAATGCATTTTCATATACTGAGTAACAATTAACAAAATCACTTTTAAGTTTCATGAACCAGAATATTTTTTATCACCATTCGAGTATGTTTCTTATATCGTAATATTTCTAGCATTGAGATATATGTAGGTATCTGAACATGTTCAAAATTACTTCGTGTTACTTCGTAATAATTATAATTAGCTATGATCCACGCGGGAGGATTAACTTCCACTCGAATGATTACTTTACTATTACGAACTGATTAAGTGCATCCAATTACTAAAATGTAATGCAATGCTGAATAATGCAATATAAGCACCTATAACTAAAGTAGGCATAATCTGAAAGACACTAATGAGCCAAAGGATTACTGAGCACTGAATTAGAAACGTGAAGAAAAAAAAGACCAAACAAAAAAGTGGTATAAAAAAGATATTGCAATTACAGCCGCTCAATATCACAACCATGCTCTATCCTGAACATGGATTCGAATACCAGCTCTCTGATTTTAACGAGGTTTTATTCTTCGAAGGTTTTATTTCCCTGAAACATAATATATTGCGCTTCTTAGCAGATAAATCGACGCATACGCTGTGACAGTAAATGGCGTTTCATGTTTCACATCTACAGAACGTCCCGTGACGGCCAATTTTTTGTTACTCTCAATTTTTTTTAAATATTTTCTGCCTCAAAGAGTAGGTAGCATCTAAAAACTGTGGAATACTGCATGTAGCACACATGTTCCAATTTATTAACCCCTAACCAAATAAACATATATTCTCTATACACTAAATACACAACTAGGAGGGTACTTAACTGGGTACAATTATAACCATTCACCCCACCAATTTTATATCAGAAAAAATATTCTTACAAGAATATTTGATATACCAGTATAATAATCTTCTAAACATTATTTAGAATTTACAAGTAATCTATATTAATAATTCGGTCAAGGGGTACGGTAGACTCGATTGAAACCTTACCTGAATATTAAAATTAATAAAATAATGATTTCGAGTCGACAACATATATTCGCAAAATTTGGATTGTCAAGTATTTTGTTAAATTCTAATGATGCAAATGGCACTCGCCATATTGGCCACTCGGTTGTCATCTTGAGTTCGTTAAGGTCGATTCACACATATCAGTGAAGTTATAATATTGTTCCTATTTACCTACATTTTGTATAAGATTGTGTATTATGAATTACATTTCACCCGAGCGAAGCCGGGTTTTCATCTAGTTATAAAAATAATCAGGTGTATTCAAGATGTTAAGTCACATCTTAACGCGCCATCAGTGCCTGATTGCGTGAGCTTCTAACACTGGTAATTTGTTTAATGTTCTCAGAAAAAATACAATTTATAACGTTTAAGACGACACGAACATTTTTACTGAATAACTTTAACGCCTGCCATAAGTATTGCTTCACTATATCATAGAAGTATGTTTTATAATATCAATTGTTCTTTCCGGTGTTGTCCTGGATATATTAATCTAGAAATATATTATTTTTTAAGTTGTAAACTGTACCGACCTAGACTAAGAAGCAAAAATAACTAAAATTATTGTTTATGCGACGGTACAAAGGACACCGTGACAGTTAATTTAGAATTTTACACACAGTAACCAAAATATTTCAAATAAAGTTCCACCAATATTAAACCAAGAAGACCAATAATTTGTGGGTCACAGGCATCAAGATGATACAACTAGGTTTGTAAATATCTATTTCTATATTAATCTAATATTAAGATGTAGCTTTAATATTAATTGCATGTGTGGTTATCTACAGAATTACGTAAGCTTCAATCCCGGTTTTGACTTGACAAACATGGTGGGCAATATAGCTCAAAAATACAAGACCTCTTTAATTGGAGCATCAACTATTTTTAAATAATTTTGTACTTTATTTTAGACTTGAAATGTCTGTTTTTGAAATATTTTGAGAGCGCTCGAGGTCCTTCCGTTTTTAATTTTACCTAGAAATTTTTTGATGAAAGCTCTTATACTGTGAAGCAATTTATTTCATTTTTTTAATCATTTAAATTTATTTACAGTATATGGTATAATATATATTATTTTATATCTATGGTATGGTATATACAGTGTAATTATGAGTAACAACGTATTTACAAATGAAACGAATTTGTTAAATGTATTAAGTGTTTGTCATTTAAATTACTATTTTTTTACGATATATTTGGATATTTTTATTTTGTTTGTGAATCGATAGATTATAAGATAAAACTGAGGAGTTTGAAGTTTGGCAAAAGTCATCGGGTTGTGTTTTTATCGTTGCAATTCTGGCTTTAATCTAGATATCTAGATATTTTTGCAACTAGTTACAAAGTAAACATTATGAATGTGAATAAACTGGAACAATTGTAAAATTCTTAAATAAAATGTACACAATGTAATATTGAAAAACAAAAGTTATTAATATTCCCTCTTTAACGGATGTAATAACTCGGTAATAGACGCCAGTAAATTTTGCACTTAATAAGTGAACGTTTTTCGCTGTTATTGGTATTCGTTTGAGAAAATAGAATAACCTAGTTTTTAAGCTGTTTGATACCGTTCGTGTTAGATTAGCTTTCGTTGTTGGCTGACACTATTTATGATTTTCTGTCGACAATGTTTGTACTTAGTCTGTACCTAATGATTTTTTTTACACTGTAAACAGTGAAAATATAACTATCCGTCTCTAGCAAAACAAATTAGAAAATAGACTTTCGTTTTAAGCGACTAGTTTCATAACAATTGACTGATAATCAATGATGAAAATATCTTAGCAATGCGAAAAACTATTTTATAAATGTACATAATATTATTTTAAAGATAACCGCCTATGGATGTTAAAATCGTAAATGTTTTGGTAGAAGATGACGACGTAATAACTGCACACCTCAGATCTACACTAAGGCTCACACGCGTCAGCTTATCCGACAGAATAGTGATATAAACGAAATTCCGTTTCCTATAGAAACCGTACAGGAGTCGAGACCGTTTGACCCCTCGACTCGTGTCATCGGCGCTCGTAAACTTTACGATCTTCTCTCGAAACAGCACGATGCGGAAACGTTATTTCCCTTGATATAATAATATTACAACGAGAATATATCCAGGTATGGAGACACATATCGAAATAAACGTAAATTATACTCGCAGTGTTTATTTTGTTTATATCTCTTCGAATGTTTGATTACGTTATTAATAATAATATTTTATATAATGCGTTGTCATCTGATTAAGACAATAATGTATTAATGTAGATTGAGGATACCTAGATAAAAACAAACGTAAATTAGCTCGTTATTATTGAAATAAATAATAATAGAAGGATGTTTTTTTAATCTCCCATACATATACATAGATAGAATGAGGCATTAGTCGAAAAAAATCGTATAAAATAAGTGATAAGTTAAATATTGTAAATCATAATGACTTCAGACTCTGTATATATTTTTATTCCTTGACTGTTTGAGCATTTTTACAACCTTAAATCCTTCGTTTATGAATAATACACGATTATGAAAACACTCGCACTGCATATTCAGTCCAGCGTATACGCCTTATTGTATTAGAAAAACAGTTACGTTCACTTTAACTAGAACTCAAGTGCCCACGTGTCGGTTCTACGGAGTCTTATATAGTCTGATGTTTGACAGGTTAGCGAGGCCTCACCGGAAGTACACCTTTGATACTACCGGAAGTAGGCAGACAATATCTGTAGGAGCCGCCACAAGTATATCAACAACGTTGTTAACACGAGATATTTAACTATATGATGTTATTAAATAACATTTTTTTTTATACTCGACCTAAAAGAAAAGGCACGTTTTGTTATAAACACAAAAAACTATGACAGAATACGTACTCGATACAATATCGATTTTTTTTTTTCGTTCCCTCAATATACTCAACCAGAAGTCCATTACATGGCTCGAATAAAGACCGATCTAACCAAAAAAAACAACACAAAAGACATCTGTTTTGGCTGAAAGCCAGAAAATGGATGTTAAATGGACAAATGACGACCGAGAATAACGTTCATGGTCCTACGTAACTCAATAGAATTGATGGTAGTGAAATATACTGTATGAAAAAATAGATTTATCTGTTTCGTTAGAATATATTTTGTAAAAAATCCTGTTAATGCCTACAGATGCTAATGAAATTTGAAGAGATTTAACATAGAGTTTTAAACATTTATATGATAAATAACAGCTATTAAATTATACACAATTACATACATACATACATATCATCACGCCTTTCTCCCGTGGGGGTAGGCAGAGATTACGTCTTTCCACTTGCTACGATCTTGACACACCTCTTTCGCTTCCTCTACTTTCATGAGCGCTTTTATACATGCTCGTCGGTTATGAGTACTTTTTACCTGGCCTTTATTTAACACATGATTGATTTGGTCTAGATACGTTTGCCTAAGTCGACCCTTACCGACTTGCCCATTCAACCTCGCCTTATAAATAAATAAAAATTTATTTTAATTACTTGTAATTTAACGTAATACGAATTCTAATTAAATTATTGTTGATTTAGCCTATAGACTTGGAAGCAGCAGTTATGGCACCATTGTATTAGTTTTGCTGTATGTAGTTTTGTATGATGATCAATTTTATGGCACACCTTTTGGCAGTATTTTTCTCAAATCAAAACGTTTTGCCGGCATTTATAAACAAAAGAAAGATGATGTGATTCAGAATGTAAAATATTACATATTAAGCAACTCCTTTGTATGGAAGAATAGAAAATATTATCTCTTACAATATTAGTAAAAACATACACTAGTAATAATAATAATAGATCTTGTCCTCAGCGCTATGTGATCTTTTTTATTCTTTTTGGATTTTAGGCAATATAAGTGATGGACGACCAGAACCAGTTTATGCGACATTTACTCTACGATTATTTTCATAGACAATAGGACTAATACAACACCACAGACCATTCATCATAGATGTATTTAATATTTATGACAGTTATCAGATTTTTTATCAACATTTTATTATAATTTATAACATACGTGTACCATTTCCTATTGCAGGTTTAGACAAGTAACTGTACTTGACCATTGACTTTCTGGTTGTTATTTTAAGAATAATCGATACCAATAAATAAAATTGAAGTGTTTCTATGTAATATCAATATATTATTTTTTTTACTAAATATGTAACCTATACCAAAAAAATACAATTTGTAAAATTTTTGTCGTCTGTCTGTTTGTTTGTTCCGGGTAATCTGCGGAACGGTTAGAGCGATTTTGACTGAACATTTTACGGTAGGTAGCTGAAATGATTCTATGTAACTTAGGCTACTTTAATTTTTCGAAAATAATTATGGTTACGCGTAAAAAAAATTAAAACTCATGTAATTGTGAATAAAATCCGATTGAATGCATTGGCAGGTATTTGAATTTGTCGACGCGGTGCTTGCGCTCGACGCGGTGCTTGCGAAAGCCATCCCGTATCGTCCCCATCCCAAATGTGGCGGACGGCCCCGGGGGGTTTAGTGGGTATTTCCGGACGCTTCCCGTCCGGGCGAGTCCCACACTGGCGTGGAGACGTCCCTCCGCGCCCCCTTACCTATTACATTGGGGGACTTCGGTCTCACTAATGCAATAGGTAAGGGTAGTGCGTAAATGCATTCCCCTCGTCAAAAAAAAAAAGATATTTGAATTTGTGAGAAATATCTGACTCTACAATAGTTCTTATACAGGAGTTTTTGTCGCGAACTCAATATATCACGAAGTAGTTTTTATTTTTAATTAATTATTTCATATAATAATATTTAACCCTATGTTATGTAATTTTAGTGGTGTTTCGCGAGCTATAGTTTGGTTGTTACGCACAAATGAAGTGTATTGGAAATAATAACACAGAAGGGTTATTATGAGGTGCTATGGAAACTCCATGGAAAGATGTGACGATGTGGTCCAAGATGATAAACACACTAAGCCTAGAGGTACTGGTTCTCAAATGATGCTGCACACTTATTGGTGTTTGGCGATAGGTTTTCAAACTTGAGGGTGGTAGTTACCCAGGCGGACATTATAGAAAATGCCCTACCACCATGCTGTGGTTTCCTCACGATGTTTTCCTTCACCGAAAGCTCAGGCCGATTTTAGAGTCGGTTAGGTGGGGATCGAACCCGCGTCCATTGATGCGGAATCCGGTCGCACTAACCGCTGCGCCATCATCGCTCAAACGCTCGTCTACTTAAAAGTTACTAAAGCTTAAATTAAAATTTAGTCAATCACTTAGTCAATTAGTACGTACGAACAGGCTATTAGACAAAGAATCCATTTCGCAAACTATTCACTCTCGGTTAGAACAAATCAAACGAGCGATAGTGCGTGCCACTCGACACTCGACAGGAATTCCACATACGATGTCTTTCAATTATCTCGAGCGCACTCTCCGACGCTTCTAGTCACTAGACTTCCCTTCTTACTCACAAATTCGGGTCAGCGTTCAATTATTCCGCGGAACGTCGTTCGTAAGCGAAATCTTGTTACTTGAATTGACAAGTAGGGATTACATGTCGAAGCTCTCGTTAAGTTATTCTTCGTATTTTTGTTTGAAGTGTTTTTTATAGATTCCTCCCTAAGACGTGTCTCATCATATATAATGACCCACCTTGTTATTGCTTTCGAGGGATAAGCTAATCGATTGATAAAAGATGAATTCGAGTCGAAGGCTCACGATTGGATTAAAAACGTTAATAACATTACCAAAGAATAAGCAAGATAGGAAAATAAAACAAACCTGGGCTATAAAAAAAAATAAAATTAATGGTTTATATAAATCAATGGTTAATTATACTTATTGACACATTCACAAAATTTTATACAAAAATGTTGCTGACATCTACATTAATATTAAAATGAGGAAAGATTTGTATTTTTGTATGTAACGAATAAACTTAAAAACTACTGAACTGATTTGGATGAAATTTAGTATGGAGATAGTTTGAAATCCAGGAAGTAACATAGGATAGTTTTTATTCCGAAATTCTCATGGGAACGGGAACTACACGGGTAAAACCGCGGAGAACAGCTAGTACATTATAAACTTATAACTCTTATGATGTATCCTTACAGATACTCGTATATACATATTATATTAATTTGCGATAGTGAAATAAAGCTTAAATTAAGGTTCGTACAATTGCAATAGTTTTGAGTGAAGGGAACTAGATGAGCAATGGAAGATGTCAATACCAACATGATTCTTATTAATTTCGTTATATAATTCTTTGAGACGATTGAGAGGCGAACAGATGTTAGTTCTGTGCGGTGCAAAATAACTAAATATGTGATTCTTTGTAACAACGTAACATAAATTAATATAAAATGGATTCATAAAAGATTACGTATATGTACTATGAAATTCTAATATTCCTGATTGTTTGAATTTGAAAGAAAATTACACGAAATTATAATCTATATTCACAATATCATCGGATTTTTATGTTTTTTGCTATAGAAGCGTGTGTAATTAATAACATTTTAGAAGATGCCAACCAACTCAGCGTCGTAGCTGAAAATTCAATTAAACATCCGTGATCGGTTCATTGGGCTTGTACCAGAAGAGTCGTGCGTGAGATCGATTCGCAATTGCGCGCCCCAGCGTTGGAGACACGCAGCGACCGTTATTTTCACATTATATACATGTCACGACAATTCGGGAAGAAATTATTCGAGATAGATTAGTTTTCGAGACATTTAGGGGCACTGACACCAAATGTACATACGTTTGTGTTACTTTCAATGTCATTTATATACATTCTACCGTAATGTGTTTCAATGTGATGTAATTTGGATTCTTACAAATATTAACCTTCATCGCTGTTCCAGCGACTTTGCTCGTATGTAACGATTTCTTTTCTTTAGAATTAATCACTGCATATTAATAATTCAAGTTATCAATGATTTAAGAATAGTTTTGAAAATGGCATAGCTATAGCATATTATCGTAGTTTCACTGCGTGATCTAATAAGAAATGAGGAGGTTCACAAAACAATTGATCTAATATTGCCAGAAGTTTTTTTATGAAAAAAGCACATTGTTATCTGTTCCACCAACTTTACTCACACATATTCGTTGTCTTTAAAATATTCAATAGCCACCACTCAGTGAATATAGAAGGCAGTCCCCCAAAGAAAGTTGACCGATGACCTGGTGAAGGTGAATGCGCCGGATACAAGTGGCGCACGACCGGCTGCTGTGAAGTTCCTTGGTGAAGCTTATATCCAGGAGAAGGTGTCTTCCAGTTGTCATGATTGCAAAAGAGTGTACTAATTTTACATAGAAACTAAATTTTATTTTTTGTCGATTTATTAACTTATCCGTATAAGTTATATATAACAAGGTATATATAATACCCACTACAAAGAATCATCATATGATTTTGTAAATTATACAAACCTATGTTGTTTTCGTGGCGTGTGCATATTATTGGACGGATAAAATAACATTATCTGTTATAATTGGATATATTAGTGTTTTACTGGTAGATTGTAAAATCAATCAGAAGTGTATTTGAAATACTGCTGTCAGACAACACCGAACATATATTATATTCAGATAATAGATGGTAACCATGCCGGTTATTAAACATACAATATACTTAAAATAAACAACTTATCAATTATCGTATATAGGTACTCTTTCATTTATTCATCATACTAGTGCTTATTAGGCGGTTGAATACATTTCAATTGTAGCTAAAGGTTCAAAAAGGTCGATTTTAGAGGTTTGACAGCTTCACATGGATTTTGGGACGAGCTTATTTAGCTGCGAGAACTGTTGTTAGCTTAAGGTCAGTAGTGTGTAAGGATGAAGTATCGGTGTGTAGTGGTACGGATCTTGACTTAACCTACTACCTGTGACAAAAAAGTCCCCAAAAATGTCTCAAGCGAAACCAAAGAAAATTAATGGATCGTAGGAAATTCAAAATACCTAATATAGTATGAGAGCCACAATATTTTTTTGGTTATAAGAAGTTTTATCGTACTACGCTAGTATAATATATATAATAGCTATACGTAATATAAAAGTATAAATCTTTTCGACAGTGGGACAATATCGTGGTTGAAAATTCAATTAGGCATTTGTGATCAGTTCATTTGCCACACACCAGACGAGTCGTGCGTGACACAGGCTTAACGGAGCGAATAGACGCTCAAGAAACGTTATTTTCACAGAATATTGTATCTACATATTATTATGTGTATATATCCAAATTTACCAAGTATTTCTTCTGCAGAAATGTGATCTATCTCATAGAATTTCTACAATACAAATGATTTTATTAAAATAAAAATTTCTCGTCTCTCTTTTTACAATCCGATCTAGACGTGATATAATATCTATTAGTTCACAAAAGGTATGGAGTAATTTTATACAATACTATCTGTGTGCCCGTGTCTGTGCCCGCGTTTTTTTATATATAGAACCCTGTTTTTTTAATAACAAGATAAAGTAAAGATATTTCTAATAAATTCAAGAACTTGGCTGTAAACTGTGCATTAGATCGGATTTTATTCATTTATTTATGAGTTTTAATTTTTTATATATATTGACACATTCACAAAATTTTACACAAAAAATGTTACCGACATCTACATTAATATTATAATGAGGAAAGATTTGTATTGTTATATGTTTAAATTATTTTAATAAAAAAATAAAAGTACTAAGTACAGCTACCAAAAGAACGTCCCGTCAAAATCCGTTCAGCCGTTCCGGAGATTACCCGGATCATACAGAGGACAATTTTAATAATTTTATTCTTGGTCTAGGTATCGTACATATATTCATATTCATATTTTGATATTACAAAAAGACACTTCAATTTTATTTATTATTATAGACAATAGCAATCTTTTGTATTCTAATGGACAGACATTGTCATAAAACAAATTATAAATTACTTCAAAATAATATGTAAAAGTAAATCTATACGGATAATAAATCTGTAACGAGGCCAAATCTCCACATTAATATTTTTTGAAAATTATAATCTCCATTTCGATTATAATTATTATCAATATAGTAAGTACCCAAAGATATTTTATTGAAAAAATTTGTTTGTCTGTTTTTCCCTGTGTACGTGTATCACTCTGAAAATACTGAAGCAATATTAATGAAACTTTAGACAATGTTTACTAATGTTATAAAGTAACAGGTAGGATACTTTTCGTCCCATAAAAAGCAAGGGGGTTCTCTAGGATGACGGATAAAAATTTGTAGCAATTTAAATTATTGTGGGATTTTGATGAAATTGTCTTTGTGCTACAGCAGATATATTAGCTAAAAATTTGAGCTATATTTTATCTCTCTATGCTTCTTAGAATAATAAAAAGCCATCGCTAGGTTTTGAATCGATATCTTTGGCCCGTACAATAACCGTTGTAATTTAGCTACAGCAACTTAGCGCTTCTTTGCGAAATTATCAATCAGTTGAATTAAAAGCATAAAGTCCAATAAGTTCGGGACGGGACGGTACATAGCGAATGTGTTGGTAATGAGATAGATTGTATATAGATGTAGAATACAGGCTGTCTTTTAGATATTAGTTGTCTGAATTGCACGCGAGTGAAGTCGCACAGCTAGTACATACATAAAATCACACCTCTTCTTTATAATGGTAGGTACGGACTACATCCTTCCACCTACTACGATACGGACAGACGTCTTTCGCTTCTTCTACTTTCATTAGCACTTTGATACACGCTTTTCGGTTAGGAGTACTTTTGACCCGGCCTTTCTTTGGAACGTCTTCGATATGGTCGACATACGTTCACCTAGAGCGATCCTTACCAGCTGGCCCAGTTACCCTCGCCTTGTAAATTTGTTTCTCAATCTCGTGTCGAAACCAATAAATTTTCTATCTCTGTCTTTATCACTACTTTCTCTACTACACCTCAAAAGATAAAATGATGCGAAAAGAAATTTGTATGACATATATGAACACTATATTAGATATATTTAGAATTATATAGAAGCGATGATGGGGCAGCAGGTAGTGCCGCCGGATTCCGCGTCAATCGACGCGAGTTCGATCCCCACCTATCCGACTTTAAACATCGGCCTGAGTTTCCGGTTAAGGAAAACATCGTGAAGAAACCATAGCATGGTGGTTGGGCATTTTATTATAATGCCCGTCTATGTAGCTACCACCCTCAAGTTTGAAAGCCTTTCTCCAAATACCAATAGGTGTGTTCCGGCAGCATCACTTGAGAACCAGTACCTCTCTAAGTTTACTGTTTTTACCATCGTGGACCACATCGTTACTTAACGTTAGGTAAGATTCAGGTTAAAGCACTGAGCTTATTCCTTGTAAAAAAAATATTACCTACATAAAGTCTTAACTATATTATATTTTTTTAATAATCAGTACCAAGTAGTTGTAAACAGTCGCATAAGTTAGCGTCTTTTTTTTTGACTAGGGGAATGCATTTACGCACTTCCCTTACCAAATTCATTAGGAGGATCAAAGTCCCCCCAATGGAAGGAGGGTGTGGAGGGACGTCTCCACACCAGTGTGGGACTCACCCGGCTAGAAGTGCCAGAAATACCCACTAAACTCCCTGGAGTCGCCCGCCGCATTCAGGGGACGATACGGGATCGTGGTGACAAGCACCGCGTCGTCCCCTGCGGCAGGCCCAACGGGGCCTCGTCCACTCTTTAGTCCAGTTGGGGATGGGGGGAAGTCGCTGCCTGACCCACAGGCTCTCCCCCCCTCTTCGCCCACTTCTAATAAGTTAGCGTCCTAATAAGTACAATAAGAAAACAATGATCTACATAAAACATATTTTTAGAATACAAAAAACAAAACGTATAGACGGGAGTCATGTAATAGGTTGTGCTCGATTCTGTTTGAGTGAGAAATCAATTTGCTCCACCGTTTTCATTTATGCGAGGCGAGCGATTCCATTTATTCGAACACAAATTGGAAATAGGCTGACTGAATTGTCAGCTGCGGCTTAGGTACTAGTCGGAACTTAGTATACTGAGATTTATATGACGTGTTCATATCTATACTTATACTTTTTGTTAAATACATATATAATTAAAAATGATTGTATATGCGGTGCGTATACCAAAAACACTTTTTTTGTCTGTTTGGTTATTTATTCCGGATACTCTCCGGAACAGCTGGACCGATTATGGTGGAACTTTTATTGGTAGATAGCTGAAGTTACACCGAGTAACTTGTGTTACTTTTGTTTTTTGAAAATTATTATAGTTCTGCGTAAAAAAAAATTAAAACTCATGAAATTGTAAACATAATACGATTTAATGAAAAGTTATTATTTAAAAACGATAATATTACGTGGTGAAAAATGTTATGAAACGCGTACGAAGCCACGGGTACACATGTAGTATGTAATATTATACGTCATTTGTTTATACAGATTATGATACAGTTCATTGTGTAGCTACTGTGAACAACAAACATTATTAATGCAGTCAAACTGAGTGTAACTCAAAAATGACAACTCCTTACTTCAATTTAGTAAATAAAATGTAGTCAAAGACTTTGCCTGCTAAAGGTACTAAAATATTGCAGCTTTAAGCACAAAATGTTGATTTCGAAGAACACTTTAGCAAAATTTCAAACATAAATATTATACAGTATTAAATTACGTTGTCCATTTCTTTTACTTCCAAATAATTAATTTAAGATATTATTTTTAAAGACGGGAAATACTATCATTATATATTATATACATTGCAATTATTATTTTTAGGGACTATATAGTTCTTAATTGCTTATATGCACAATATTAATATTAAAATCCTGCATAACATTAATAATTTAATAAAATATTTCTTTTTTGTTTCTTAATATCCATACCTATGGATTTAATTCATTTTATTACGAGAAAATAAACATATTACATTTTCAGTACATATTCAATATATTTATTTAGTTAATTAGTTTATAATAAATTAGCATAAAATACGCGTTGCAGTCTAAAACAGAATTACCATTTTTTATGTATCACTCATACATAAAAAAACAAACTATGTCACTAAAGTTGATGAATTAAAATAATTTTACATTGCCTAGATTCAAATACGATATATGGTTTATGAATAGTCAAGCATTAGACTATTAGACTAAATTACTAAAATGACTAAATTAGACTATTATATTAGACTAAAATCCGACCAAAATCTCTGAATATATAACTTATGCATTGTCTCAAAATCAAAATCAAAAACATCTTTATTCAATTTAGGCCCTAAGAAGGCGCTTATGAACGTCTAAAACACTACCACCGGTTCGGAAAACAACCCAGCCGAGAAGAGTCGGCAAGAAACTCGATCTGGTTCTTTTTTTTATAAATATAATACATATCATGTTTTTTTCATATAAAAAACTATACAAATCATAGTCTTAATAATGTTAGCGGGTGCGCACAAGAGATGTGGGTTAATTCCAGACATCACTATCGTTCACGTAATAATCCACCCTGTGAGATCTTTTGAGATTAAAACTTAAACTTATTGTCAGGTAAATCGGTAATGTTACTTGGGATCTTATTGTAAAACCGAATACTATTACCTATAAAGCTTTATTAGACTTACTTAACCTAAAACGTGGGACGGCCAACTTGTCTTTACTTCTAATATTAAAATTATGACGATCATTCACTAGATCTAGCTTGTCTAAATTTTTACGAATATGCATTAAGTTATCGAAGATGTTTTGGGAAGGCAAAGTTAAGATATCATTATCTTGAAACTTGTTCTTTAGAGATTCGCGAGGTCCCATATTGTATATTGCTCGAACAGCTCTCTTTTGTAACGTAAAAATAGTGTCTACCTCTGCTACTGTACCCCACAGCAAAATACCGTAAGACATTATTTGTCTATTTGTCTAGTTATGAGCATAATTAGAAAAGTTATAATATCAAATGTTTTCTAGTTTTCTAATCTTAAAATATGACTTTAGCAAAATGTCTGAACTATATAGGGAGTTTTTATACAACATCTAAAATTCACATTCCGTGATATTATTTCCATTACACTTCTCTTGTGCGCGATCACCTCATCACATGACGTAGAATATTACATTTTATAAGATTAATTAATGCTAGTTAATAAATTGAAAACAAGAATTACTTCACGATAGACAAAAGATTTGTTTATAGAAATAATGTCAGTATAGTGACCAAAAAGGCTTATAAGTTTTCGATGTACCTTAACAAAAGCGAATTAAAAATACTAGAGCGGACGCAAAAAAAACACTTTCGAACTCAAACTAACGGTAGCTAATCGAAAAGTGTAATGAATCAAAGGACGTCTGCGTAGTTCCGATAGTCTTTTCCATGCAGCCTCCGTTTTTTTTTATTTCTATCCTTTACAATCTCGTTAGGCGAATTGAAATTATCTTGTTATTTCATTTCTGTTTTTATTTAAAACAGTAGTTTATACGCTTCTTTCAATGTATTGTAACCTCTATATTCATAATAAATGGATTTCTATTTTATTTATTTTTATTATTATATCATCATTAGTACAAAAAAAAACTAATATTCACCTAAAAATTAAAGCTCGTCAATAGTTACAAAATTAAATAAAAAAAAAGAAAATCTTTTGACAAACAGAAGAGAAAAGGCGTAGAACTGTTTTGTTTATGCCTATTCACGTATGTAGGTATATGTAATTATAATATGTACTTTCCTTTATGACAGTTTTCTTTTATAAAACTGAGATATTAGTAAAAGTCGCTATGAAATTAAAAGTGTGCATATCTATACTAAAAAAATAATATTGAAGTGTCTGTAATGTCAATTTTTTTTTAGTATATTATTTAGTATATACGAAACCTATCAAAAAAATAAATTTTTAAATTTTTTTGTCTTTCTGCCTGTTTGTATTGGGACAATCTCCGGGGGGGAAATAAGCAAAGATAAGGCAGTTCCAGATTGTTCCTGCTTATCAATAGATTCTCTTCGTTTACTTTTTTGTTTGATAACCATCGACGAGCTTTAGTATGATCAATAATTAAAAATTAGAAAATAGTTTTTTTTTCTTTGAATTTCAATGATATCTATTGTCGAATTTCATTTGCTACAACAAACAGTTACACTTTACATATTTATTTACATTCTCAATAATGTTGTTTCAAATAAAAACTTTACGATGAAGACAAACAAGTTTTATTGTGTGAATATAAAAGATTGAGTATAGTTTTCTAGGCGAATAAAATACGAAAAAGATTGTCTTTACGTCTAGGGTTTGACCACACATACATAAAATGTTTTATAGTTTATAGCGTTCTCCTTAATAATTTCATAAGAAATCGAATCGATTCATTTAATTATAAAATTAAAAGCGATGATGGCTTAGTTGGTAGTGCGGCGGATTTCAAATGTGGATTTGATCCAACTCCAACATCCAACTCAAAAATCAGCCTGAGCTTTCGGTGAAGGAAAACACTGTGAGGAAACCATAGCTTGGTGGTAGGGCATCTTAAAATAAAGCCCGGCTTTGTAGCCACCACCTTCAAGTTAGAAAACCTGTCGCCAAATCCCAATAGGTGTGTTCCGGCAGCGTCACTTGAAAACTAGTACCTCTAAGCTTAGTGTGTTTACCATCCTGAACCATCTCGTTACTATAATCAGGTGAGATTGTGGTCAAAGCACTGAGCCTTCATCGTGTTAAATAATCTAGATAGTAACTAACTTAGAATGTTGCTAGGTAATGTAGCTGATGGTTTTTCTTTATTAATTACTTCACTTTAATGTTCACAAATGAACCAGGTAATAGATCTAAATTGAAAAATATAATTGTTGTATATAAATTAGATTGGTGATTTCTGAGTCATAAAGAACAGACAAACAGACTTTTATATTTAGTAAGGTCTTGAACTTAAAGAAGGAAACATAATAATACAGATTTTATGAAGTTTTTTTTTCTTTTTTATTTATATACTTACTTTTTAACGTAGCAATATATATACTAAAACTTCCACCATCTACAGTAAAAAATATGTAAATCGGTTCAGTAGTTCTCGCATTAAAACCTAACTAACGGATAGACAAAGTGGCCAACCTTCTGGGAAACTTACAGTCTGGCGGCGAGCTGGACGGCATTCATTTATTTATTGTTTTTTAGGTAATAGTAATAATTAGGTACTATTATTTAGTTTTGTATGATTTAAATTTAATGTATATTATATACTTAATGTAGTTTTTTATTTCATTAATAACGTAAATAACTTAATGTGAGAATAATAAACTAGATGAACTAGTGGAGGATTTTGTAAAGAAAAACAAATTATCGCGGAATCCTCACAGTGCCAATCGTTGTCCAATCGTTTTTATTAAACTGGCTGTAGTTTAAAAAGATTAAACGGAATAGCCTTTTATATTAATTTTCCCCGGCACGCGGTTCTATTAGAGTTAATACCCTCTCTTACTAGTCATCTGCATACAAATGGCAGCGGCTTGGAGTGCCCTGTCAGCGACGCTTGTGCGAATGTCTTAACGACAAAGGCTTCCCGAGTACGACTTGACAACGTTCTTTGTTCCGTCTCTATTGAACGAAACGATGGTTTGTAAATTAATTTTGCTCAACTTTCAAACTTTTATCCGATATTATTGTTAATTTTATAATTATCATTTTCAATTTTATCTATTCATATGATCACGCATACGTACGTCATTATATCAAACAAACACGAACACACACACTCATAATGTACACACGTAACACGAAAAGTGCGCTAATTTAAGCATCTTGTATTTTGTAAGAATAATGTTTTAGATTAAGGAACTATACTTACTATATTGAAAGGACACTGGCACCTGAGAGACAGGCTACAAAGCCTAGTTCAGGTGAAGAGGTATTTGGTTTCGCCAGACAGCAGGTGTGGCACGCCAGCGTGATATTTCTATAGAAGAGATCGATCACATGAGTGCGAACCGAGCGCGAGCCGTGCGCGAGCCCGAGCGTGACTTCTTCTATAGTAAAAGTGCGCTTGTCTCTCAACCCGTTCGCTGTGTGGTGAATCCATGAACCTTATGTAGTTGTAAAAATATTATGTTACATAAATAATTATTAAATCATTACAAAACCTGTCTTATTGAGTAACTAAAGAGACGGACTAAAGAATAGTGGACGTACAAGATATGCATATTAATATATGGAAGGATATGTGACATAGCTAGAATGAGCAAGGTTAGAAATGAATATGTCTGAGGAAGCTTGAAAGTTTTTTTTACACGGTATAGGCTAAATGCTTTGACCACAATCTCACCTGATGTTAAGTGACGAAGTGACGAAGTGACTAAGCCTGAGGTACTGCTTGTCAAGTGATGCTCCCGGAACATACCTATTTGTATTTCGTGACAGGTGTTCAAACTTGCGGTTGGTAGCTACCCTGCCGGACATCATTAGAAAACGCCGTACCACTATGCTATGGTTTCCTCACGATGTTTTCTTTCACCGAGAGCTCAGAGCGATTTTAGAGTCGGATAGTCGATTGACGCGGAATCCGGCTAAAGTACCCACTATCGCTTAACACCAGTGAGAGAGTTAAGAAGAGATAATTTAGTGTGTTATGGACATGCCATGGAGATGGAGATGTAAGTCAAGTAACTAGAAGAGTGTTAAGTATTAAGGTGGACAGATATGGAGGCAGATGGAGATCGTAGAATGTATGGATGGATTGTGGGAAGATTTGTATATAATGATGTAAGAATATTTGAGATGACAACTGACAGAAGAGAGTGGAGGAATAAAATATGAATAAAATAATAATGTATAAATTAAAAAAAAAAACAATTTGCTCTGATTTATGTTATACAAGTCAATTATATTCAGTTCTAATTTTGCACAGTTAACAACTATATCACACATTTAAATTGCGTAACTAGATTAATTTTCAAAGATCATTTCGCATTTTCTTCGAATCAAAAAATGAAGTAACCGCGCACGTTACGCTCCCATTCAATGGTTTCGCCTCCTTTCACACTTTTTGCGCGAATTCGTGTGACACTTCATTTATAATTCTGCTTAATCTGAGTGAGTGAGTTCTTACCGAATGAATTTGTAATGTAAAGATTAATGACTGCATGGTACGAAGGCCCTTTCAAACCATTCTTCCGCACCTTATCGTATTTATCAACTCGTATTGTTAACGAAATCCTTTAAATATATTTCATTTGTAAATCCGAATTCTATAATTCAACTTGTTCCCAGTAAAGAGTTGAAAGATAAACGTGGAGGTTTTAAACGATTGGATCTTCATCGAAGTGTTGTATGAAAACCTGAAACTATACTTAATTGACGAAGTTCAGATTGAAAAAGTTATGAGGGCGCATAATTCGCCAAAACGAGTGTGGCGCGCCCGTGGCTCATTTCTAATTATTAGATATATTAGCTTGATACAATTTAATTAATGTAACTTGGGAGGTTTGCGAAATCTTAACAATGAAATATATGGGAATTATTTTTATACTCGACAAAAATGACTCTGTAGCCCTGTAACCGATTTTCTTTAAATATTTGTTTTTTTTTTAATTGACGTGTAATATGCCTTTATTAAAATCCAAATACAAAATTATTTGTTATAGTTTTTATACACGAAAATTAATATCAAATTTAATATAAATAATGGTTCTGTGTAAAAAAAAATTAAACCTCATGCAAGTGTTAACAAAATACGATTCAAGGGCAAGCACCATCAAAACATTATTTTCCAATTATTATTATATATGGATCCGTTATATCGATTTAAAAAACACGGCCGATGTTGTTAGGAAAAAAAAAACCTGAAAACGTTAAAGTATTTATTAAGTAGAAACTAAAACAGAAAATCTACATTATGCCTTTTTTGCATACGATATGTACATTACGCGAACAATCCGGCTGCGACCCGAATATAATCCGTTTAACTGCATAACGCTCATAAAGTTATCTACCGAACAAAACGCGTTACACGGGTCGTGGTTTAATGACTATAAAATATAATTAAATATATATGTCTATTACGATCCCACATAGAGGTTAAATAATTAAAATACTAGAAGTTTTTTTATATACAGACAGGTTTAATCTTGAAGTAGTTTTCTCTACGTTTGATATCTTTATCTACCGCATACATATTTAAACAGCTTTAAATGTAATGGTTCGACTTTTTCTTTAGCAATTTTAACTAGTTTATATATTATTTTTTGCAAGACTTACAGTTTTAGATTGTTTTTACTTGACTCGAGATCTCTTCATCTGGTAAATGATCGTCATAATTTTAATATTAGAAATAAAGATAAGTTTGCCATCCCACGCTTTAAGCTAAGTAAATCTGATAAAAGTTTTATAGGTTTACCCGGTTTTATAATAAGATCCTAAATATCATTACCGATTTAACTGACAATAAGTTGAAGCACCATGTCAAGCACGTCTTAATTTCAAAAGGTTATTACAGGGTGCATCATTACGTGAACGATAATGGTGTCTGGAATGTACACCCCTCTCTGTGCTTCCGTTAACAATTTTATTTAAAAAATAATATTTATATTTTGAATTTATAAAAAAAAGGAACCAGTTCGAGTTTCTTGCCGGTTTTTCTCAACCGTGTTGTTTTCCGAACCGGTGGTAGGGTTTTGACGTTCATAAGCGCTTTATTAGGGCCTAAATTGAATAAAGATTTTTTTGATTTTGATTTGACTTACTTTACTTATACCATTCGTTCAACCGAAAGACATCCTCTGCTGGACATAGGTCTCCCCCAAAAATGTCCACGAAGGCCGGTTATGCGTCACCCGCATTCAGCGGACTTCCGCGACCTTAACGAAGTCGTCGGTCCACTTCGCAGGAGGGCCTACTTGGTGTCGTTCATAAGAGAGGGGATTACCATAATCGCCACGCTTGGCAGGCGGGTTGGCGATCACAGTAGGTGTTTATGGTAATCAAAGGACACTGCTGCTCATTCCCTGTCCCCCTTAGTCGCCTTTTACGATACCCACGGGAAGAGATGGAGTGGTACTATTCTTAGCCGGCACCATTCTTTTATTTTACAGTTTATTATAATTTTGATTAAATAATAATATACATATAGGAAATTATAACCATAAATATAACTGCTGTTTTAGATCACGATTATTATTTGAAATCATAATTCTTAATCGACAAAATTTATATATTGAACAATGTAATGCATTTTTAAAATTTTAATTCTAATGAATTAAATAACTATTTAAACTCTATATAGATACAATTTTTTTTAATATATATGTTTTAGCTAGAATATCTAATTTTCCATAAGGAATAAATACCGTTTATGTGTTTTAAAAGCATCCAAGTACACGAATTTTCGGGAATATTTACAATGTTTTTAAATTTTAATGCAACTACTCTTAAATAGGACTTAACGTAGGCTGTGAAATATATGCTGTGCAACCTAAGTTTACTCAAGCTACTAATCTTGGTAGTTTCGCCTCTATTTTCTAGGCAGAGGTATACGGCATTCTAGAATGTATCTCTATAAATCTGCAGAAAGCCTACGTTAACCATACAATATATATCCTTTCGGATAGTCAAGCTGCTCTCTTGGTGCTGGCTTCGGATGTAATTGAGTCGAAACTAGTCGCCAATTATGTGGCAATGTTGAACAGTCTAGGTAAGAATAACAGACTGATTCTGAGATGAGTACCATGCCATGCAGGAATTCCCGGCAATGAGCTGCGGCTGAACTTGCAATAACAAGAGCTATGGGAACACAAATTGGACCAGAACCGTTTTGTGGTATTCCAAAAAGCCTGGTCCGATTGACCATAAGGGACCATTACATATGAAAAAGCTATAGAGTTCTAGAAGAAATTGCCAGAACAAAGTCATTCCCAAGAGCTTATCAAGGCATTTACTCAGCGCAAAGCTAAAGAAACCTGGATGTTCAGTAGGAATCAACTACGAGTATTAGTGAGAGCACTAACTGGACCAAACATATGTACAACATTAGTGTCCAGAGCACAAGAGACTACAGGTTCTGTGAAATTACAGACAAAACTCCAAAGCACATCTTGTGTGAATGTCATCCACTAATACCCATACGCAACCGAATTCTGGGTTAGCATGTGTTTCTCGCGGAGGGGGTACAGACGTTCTCTGCCAAAAAGATCCTACAGTATATCCAGACTGTATGTTTAGACAGTGAGCTTTAATTATGTGGGGCGTTCGCAATAGACCTCCTTAGGTCGTAGTGATACAGGTCTCTTCTAGCCTGCATAGCTCCTTCCAGAATAATAATAATAACTGCTCAAAATAATAATTTGCTCATAGAATGAGAAACTAATGTGTGACTTTATTATTTACTATAGAAGATAATAAATATCGTCGGTATTATACGTACGTATTTTAAATAGTTATAACTTTTTTCTGTTATCTATACGTATAAAGATAACATGTTTGCAGATAGCTTTCATGAGGCATCTATGGATAGTGTCCATTACGCGGCCAATATGGCCGCGGTTGAATATAATTCGTTTAGCTGCATAACGCTTTCGAAATTATCCACGGACCGATGAATATACATAATATCAGACTCGATTTAATGAGAAGGAAATATTTACATGTTCATATGGCATTGTACGGTATATTTATTTTATTGTATTCAGTGTTGCCATTAAGCCGGATTTTTCATCAATTCTCTACATAATATATTTAATTATATTATTTTTTTTTTGTTATCTGTACAGCTACGTGCAGTATGGGATGCTTAAAAACATTTTTCCATCTCTCTAGAATTCACCTAAGTTTACTCCACTGTAGTTAATATCCATTTTTCTAAACTTTATTTTATGCGTGAGTTTGTTCATAAAGAACATGCCGCCCATCATCCATTCAATACCTTAAATTAAGTCTATATTGATATTAAAGTACGGGTAACATAAAAAAAGGAACTTAACTTTGCGATTGTTATTCTACACCATATACTAATTAGTTCAAGGGGTATATGTTTTTATAAAATAATAAAACACCAAATTGAAGCCGACATAATGAATGTGTAAACTCATTTATCCGCTTTAATCCGAGTGTGTCGTGAGCTTACAAACGAATGAGACTGGAAATGTCTAACAAGATTTTATTTTTGAAAGGCAACACGAAAAACGCTATTTATTGCGAGCTCTCTATTTGATTCGTCCCGGAACGTTACTCCGCCACTAGGTTTTGAAGTGCAAACGGATTAAAGGGGACAAAAATATCTATTCATTTCTTTATGCGATTCCCACGTAAAATATGTTCGCGTATTTCAATGGGTTCTGTGGTTTTTATTCTGTCTGTATTATTTGTTGAAATGTTTTTTTTTCGCTTCATGCTTTTAAATACGAAAAATGCAATGCGATGCTTAAACCAACGACTTGTTCTAATACTTTTTTCGAAATATAATTTAAATTTTTTACTTCCTCATATTTTGTTTTTTTTCTCTCTGTTATCGGAAATGTAAAAATGAAATTAAGTTCATCCATAACAATCAATATTAAACGACGATCTTGTATGTAAATGATAACAAATTTTAACATAACTTAACGACCTGTCAAAATTCGTTTCTATTAATTTATTTTACTTTCATTTATTATCTTACAAAATATAATAGATTTTCATAGGACAACTCTTTCACAAATTTTCAATAACTCATAATAAATAAAAGGAGTGTCTGTCTGTCGCTTGTCGAACTCTCGAATGTAACCGTACGGGGAGAAATTTCAATTTCCTTTCCTACCAGTATAACGAGCTGCCTGATTTAAGACAGGCCCGGTGGGTACCACTCTGTAATAATATGTGTGATTTTATTTTATAAATCATTTATTTCACTGCCGGTAGTGTGGCCGGATTCCGCCTCAATGGACGCGAGTTCGATCCCACCTATCCAACTCTAAAATCAGTCTGAGCTTTCGGTGAAGGAAAACATCGTGAAGAAACCATATCATGGTGGTAAGGCGTTTTCCAATGACGCCCGCCTGGGTAGCCACTACCGTCGAGTTTGAAAACCTGTCTACTAAACACTAAACGTAGGCTTAGTGTGTTTACCATTCTGGACTCCATTGCCACTTAAAATCAGGTAAGATTGTAGTCAAAGCACTGAACCTATACAGTTTTAAAAAAAAAACGAAACATTTTATAAAACACATGCCGTATCCGCGATTTAGGTTGCAAATAATAATTTCATAAATATTCACAACGTTATCCGTTATAACGTTAACTTTATTAAGTATGTATGTATGCATGTATGATGTCCCTTTTTTATTCCTAAGCCATTCGATTCTAATGAAATTTTCCTGAGTTTTTCTGCATGCACAGCAAACAAGAGCAAGAACAAGAACTTCTCCAGATGGGGATCAAAGCGTGTCCAGTGCAACTGTCAGAGGGAGACCCGGAGCTTGCGCGGGCCTAGGAGCGTGTGCGGGACCCGAAGCATGTACGGGAATATTTAGTTCGACTATTAGCATCATACGTATCCAACGGAAGTTTAAGAAATTCTTCCTTTTGTTTATTTTGATTACTATCTCAATAAGCGTTTTTTTTTATCAATTTTAATATTTGTAAATGTTATACTTTATGAGTAATTGCATAATATGATAATAAAATAATGTTGATCTTTTTATTCGCTCCATTTTACGACAATTCTCAATAACGCTATAAAATACCTAGTCCTCAGCTTCTTTATATAGACCTTACACTATATTTAAACAGTGTAAAAATACTTGAAACATCGCGACTATTCATTCTTGCACTATTTTATCTTCATAACATTTCTCAAATAAAACATAATGTAACAAAGTATATATTAAACCGGATCAAAAATACATGAATGATTTACAAAAATAATCACGTAATTTCGAATTATAAACAATTGAGTGGTTCTTGTGTTATTTAGCCAACCAATAGGCAGATAAAGACACGTTGGTTTTTATAATTTACCTGAATCAAAATATTTAAATTACATATGAGTAAAAAAAATGGGAATAGTTTATATGCTATAATCTTCAATAATGACTATGGTCTATATTTTAAAATAAATCATTTAACATGATACATTATATTTTGTAAAACCTATATTTCAGAGACTGTTTTTAGATCTTAGATAAATTAGTAAAACTTGCTTGCGTAATTACCATTCAGACCCCCCAACCCCTAATACCAATGATCTTCTTCTTCAGTCCACTGCCGAACATAGGCATCTGTGTCTCCTAAGTCGCGCCAATGCAGTCGATCCTCGGGCGTGCGCCTTCTAACAGCTCCCCGCCAATTTTCCAAAGTCGTCGCCCCATCACGCAAGTGGGCAGCCCACACTATCTCTCTCCTACACATAACACGCAGATACATAGGTTCTGTAAGGAACCTTTCGTTTAATATTAAATAAAAAATATAGGGCGTAATTTTGTTATACTCGGGTAACGACGAGGTTCATACGACTTTGGTAACCCTTGTGCTAGTTACCTCTTTGCGCCTGAGTGCCTTCAGCACTCGCCCACAAGACCACGGTGAAGCTGTAAAGACCCTTCCGGTCAACAGCATTAGCTAGTTATAAAAAAAACACTTTCTCTATTATAAAACAATTATTATTATAAAAGTAACTGAGAATATGAAAACAAGGGACGATAACATAATTGATTTGCATATTATTTATCTTCGCCGAGGTAACTTACCAAAGTAAACGAATTATTTATTCGGATAAACGTTTTATGTATGTTATAACATGCTTTTAACTGAACGATAATATTAGATTTAGAAGATATAAAGGTACCTTTATAGATATACCCTTTGTAAAAATAATCTCTTATTTCTTAAAAGCAAAATTAAATTTATGTTTGTTTAATACAAAGTAATTTATAAAAGATAATAACAATATGAGTTCTAATTTTATTTTTTGAACTAGCCGTGTACCCGTGGCTTCACTCTCGTTTCATATTTTCTTTACCGCATTTTATTTTTTATACGGAACCCTAATTAGTTACATAATATAATTTTCGGTACTAAGATAAGATAAAAATATTTCTGATAAATTCAAGCAATTGCCCGTACAATTGACTATTGACTCGGAATTTATTCTGAATGAAATAAATTCCAATTTTTTACGCGGAACCCTAATCATTTTCCAAAATAGAAAGTAATCTAAGCTACGCAGAGTAACTTTAGCTACCTAACAAAAAAAGTCCCGTCAAAATTGGTTCAGGCGTTCCGGAGATTACCCATTACAGCCAGATAGACAGGCAAAAATTTTATAGGTTATATAGGTATCGTAAATACAGTCATATCTATTTAGTAAAAAATAATAATTTTCACATTACGAACAAACACTTCAACTTTATTTATTAGTATTGATAAAAATGTAGGGATAGCTGCCTGGATTCAAAATTCCGCGGAATTTTTTACACTCCGGTAACGGCCAAGCCGAGGTACGTACCACTTTGGTTACCCTTGTGCTAATAACCTTTATGCGGCTGAGTGCCTTCAGCACTTGCCCATAAAGCCATGGTAAATGCTTGCGCTCAACAGTATTAGCAAATTTAAAAAAAAAGTAGAGACTATACACCTATTGGTATATAAATAATTCCAAATCAGTTAGGTACGTATTCAGTGAGCATACAGGAGATATGCAAAGCGGTCGCCCAGTTTTATAGTTCCCGAGTAATGCAGATCGTAAGCTAGGTGTTGCATTATGCAGCACATGCTCTCCAATACGAACTTAGATAGTAGTATACTATTAATTCTTTTTAGATACTTATACCTACCTGGTACCTGGTACCCGCGGCACTGCCCGCCTTTCATACATTCTTCACTACGTACTTAAAAAAAAAAAACAAATGCTAAAGAAAATTACAGTCTTTTATTTTTATTAGCTGAAAAATGTACATTAGAGTAAATCGAAAAAAAAATGAGAAAGGGACGATGGAAACCAAAAAATATACAGCCTAATCTACGAAAAATTCCGCAACGAATGACAGTCCCATATCGATATGTTTAGTAGTTTTGAGGTGATGGTGCTTCTAAGGTGCCCATTATCCTTATATATATATATATACGTTGATGCTACTACTTATGAATGATATAGAGCTAAATATAATATAACTAAAACATAGCTAAATGAAACACTCTCAATAAATGACCAAAGTTTATCGAACCAACAGGATTCAAAGTCAACGTGGACTTGTAAGGATTTCGCTGTGACAGGCTCCGAATCGGCCTCACTTTTTGGCCTCCAATCCCCACACACATAACAATAAACTAAATAAAATAAATCATTCACTCAAATGAAAGGGTAATTTCTTACAATTATTTTTATTTATTTAAAATATGAACTCATCTACGCTTATGACTGTAACATAAGATGATAAAATCCAATATTAACACTGACAGCTGAAACTGAGAAACTTAGGGAAGATTCAGTGTCACGATAAACGGTTTCCCCTTTGTTATTGGCGTAACAAATAATTCATAGATTTCAAATAATGCTGCAGAAGGACGTTTACGACCATGTCAAGCAGCAGATTTTAATATTATTAAAACTACCCAAATATCACACAGTACAAACTATTTATTTTACAATACATTTTTTATCATTTTTTTCTGATGTAATACAAAGAAAGATACAAAATATTTTTATTGGAGCAAACACGCAATGACGCGCAATTTGCAAATTTAGCTACAAGACAAATATCACAGGGTGCAACTCAGCATAAAGTAGCCATCAGTATTGCAATGACCCCAGTGCTGAGTTTCAAGTCATTAGTAAAATTTCGATCATGTTGTGTACGATAAAGATAGCAATGAAACGAATGTAAATAATAAAATCTAACCAAGATAGTTTTCTTAACCATCAGCAATTCCTTTATAGGGCACGGTCATTGTTACCCAAATGAGAATATTACCCAAACCCAAATACTGAAGTGAAAACGTACGACAGCTTTAAAATTGTAAACCACTTAGTCATGTAAGACGAAAGCATACATCAACCGGTATCAAAGCGTCTGCGGAACGTAATCAGGTGTATCGCTCACTAATGATCCGTTCTCGTTGCTAATCCGGGTTCAGTCAGTGCGAGGGATCGGCCAGTTTTTCTCAGTAATCTCTCATTAGCGCACGTCTACTTGGAGCTTTGCAAATACTGATACGCTCTAAATATACATACGACATATTAAGGCTTTATAGCTTATTTATAAAATAATTAACATTTTGTTTTCCTCGATTCGATTATAGAAATTTTATTTTTTTATTATCGAGCACAGCGAAATGCCTGCTGTTCATTTGGTGTTAAATAAAGTACAATCCAAGAACGAAAGCGACCATCAATAGATGAGACATCAACCGCGGCTATTTAGGTCTGGATATGTACATCCTAATTCTGAAAAGCAAAGCACCATGACGTTTCACACGCGTACAGTGATCGTCACTTAGTCGTGCTCATTCATTCTACCACCTCCAAAATGATGTCATCTAAATATGTTATTGTGATTTTGCACGAGTCACGTATGTGCTCAGTAATTAGTTTACGTGATTGAGGTAATTTCGTCCATCCATCCACCATTCAACCAAAAGTCATCGATTGCTGGACATAGGTCTCCCTCAAAGATCTCCACGACGATCGGTTTTGCACCACCCGCATCCAGCGAACTCCCGCGATCTTCACCAGGTCGTCGGTCCACCTTGTGGGGGCCTACCCACGCTAATAATTTCGAGCTAAAAACAAATAATATCAATTTTCAAGTAAGAAAAAAATTAAGCATTTTTACCTTAACTTATCAGCAACGCTTTTAACTCACATAATTACGTAGCCATTGGTATAATATTGAAAAAAAAAGCACTGAAATTAATAAATAAAATATTGCGTATGGAATCATAATTCAGACCCTCAAGTCATAAAAAAAAACAAAATAATAGCCCAATGATACTTGCGTAAAAGTTAGACGATCCCAAAGGCGAGAAAAATTGTAGGCTTTATAAATCATATAAAATAACATAACAGGAACTTATTTTATCATGTTAAAGTTAACTCTGACAATGAAATCTATGAATGACCGGCTCATTGGGGTCCGGTCCCGGTACACTCCTGGGCCGCCATTGGCTGTAATATTTTATAGATATTGGACCGCGTTTTCCGTCATTATCGTAAAAGGAACGTCAGCAAGAAAACTATTCCCTCTCGTCTATTACTTTCATAATACTTAAGTGGATTCGATACTTGCGTTGAGGAAATTGAATCATTTATTGTAACGACATTATATTGCTTTATCTGATAGCTTTTGGATGAACATATCTATGATTGTTTACCATCGAGGATGAGAAGTAATTATTATTATAAGAAAACCAAAGCGGTTATTATAATATATTAGAATATAAACAGGGTTGCTGTCTGTATTACATGTGTGCAAATGGCAACAATGTTTTTTATTTTGCTGTAGTCAACGGTCATACTATTCTTTGTAAAACTAAATACTTGAAAAAATGACATTCGGTCCACGCATTTTGTATTTTACTTAACTAATCTAAATCGCCTCCTATTAAATAATAAGATGCAGAGTCTCGAGAGAGAATATTATTAAAAAAACGAAAAACATTTTAGTTTTAATAGACTATTAACAAAAATATTATAAAACTAAGAGATACGTCACCGGTCATTTGGTGTGTGTACGTGTCACACATTAATCTATGTAGTGTGCCAGTCGTAACCGTCCGCGTTCGGGAAAATCCGCATGCACAGCCGGACAGCATAAGCCCACCAAAAGCTGCTTTGAATTTGTTTCTGAACGGATTAAAATTTGAAAGTTTGTATGCAGTTTGAATTAAGTTCGACAAATACCTTTTATTTCTTTTCTGATAATTGTATATCATTATACACACTACATCTCTATACATAAACAGATAAAAAAGAATAGTTTAATACGTTTTTTTTCTATACCCATTTTTTTTGCATTATGACTTCTGGACGAACATTAATACTCGTATATATAAATCATATGCATTTATAATATGAAATACAAAAAGAAAAGGTCTCTATTAAAAAATGATATCACTTAATATCAAAAGTACTGTAAGCACTATAAGTACCTACCGTTTAATTTCAATTACAAACAATAGGTTCTCAAGTAAATTCGGTATCCTTTACAAATATCTTTAATACGTGTAATCATTACAGTAAGATTATTGTTTTCGACTTTGTAAAAAAAAATTTAAACATGTGACACATTAATTTTAGTATCAACGTCACTTGCAACTGTCCAGTAAATCCACACTCGCTACTGGACATTATAAACCCACTAAAAGCTGCATTAAGTACGTCCCCGAACGAATTAAAGCTTAAAGTTTACTCACAAAATAACATTCCGTTTACGGTGAATAAATTCAATTCCGTTTTTTCATTAATTTCACATTAATTAGTAGTCCTAGGTATTCTAAAGCCAGAAAGTTGAAGATTATGAAAAAATAGTTGGATTATCAGACAGACAGATTCTGATACAAGAGACTAGCATATGGGTTATATTTTATTAAGAACTGTTAACCGTACTGCCTAAATAACAAAATACCAATATGAATCCACAAATCAAAGAGAACCACCCCATATCTCCCCGTGGGTATCGTTAAAGGCGACTAAGGGATAAACCAGGGGATGGGCAGCAGCATTCTCTGAACATTACAAACACCTACCGCGATCGCTAACCCACCTGCCAAGCGTAGTGATTATGGCAATCCCCATTTGAAATCCCCTATTGGCAATCTATTAGAGAGATCTGTGTCCAGCAATGGACGTCTTATGGTTGAATAGATAGATGGATGGGCTAAAAAATTAATTACTTCATATTATTAAATAAATATTTTAAAATCAAACAAAATATAAATCAATAATTTTCAGTCATTCAAAAAATCTTATCCATCTGCAAAAGTTGTACAAATTTACGTACGACATAAATTCTGTACATTTTTACAAAGACAGTTTTAAACAACTTGACGTCGTTGTCATTGTACCTCCTTTGTGACGTAGAGTTAATAATTAAAGCGTTCAATGAAAATCAAGTTACTGGAATGCAACTGATTATGACAACTAAATGTTGAATCAACCACATTTTACTCGACAATCAGTTGCAGATGAAACCCAGACTTTAGTGATGAATTATTTATGCCAGCACAGATACATTTTAGACAGTCTAATAATAATATATTCGTATTTATAAATGGCATGTTAAATTATTATATGCACTTCATCAATATTAATAAAGAACAGTCTTCAAAGGCTAGAACAGACAAAATGTTTTTGAATGGGTTTCGTTAGTTTTTACAATCAAACAGCTAATAAAACATTTAGTTCAAGTGAAAATATTCAGCCTGTGCTATTGCAGTTGTTCCTGATCTTTACATTGTATAAGAGGCAAAGCCCATCTATATGTATGTCTGTTGGTCTATAAATTAAGAACAACTGAACCTTTGAAAGTGTTGTTTTTTTTTTTTAAATCGTAGATTTATTATCTAGTCAGATTTTTGAATATATAATTTTGTTACGCTAAATAATCTGTACGAGAAAAAAGTAATAATATTTTTTTTAAATAACTTAACCCCTTGAGCACTTACCTGGCGTTTACGCCAGCTTTCCATTGTTTTCCTATTATCTTCCTATTGTTTTATTTTTATGGGTACTCGACATATTAAATAACCATTTTCGTGTTCATTCTTACATCTTTATGCTAACGTTATATAAAAGATAACGTATATTTGTCGGTCTGTCTTTAATATACGCCAGCGAAGCCGTGGGCACACAGAAAGTCTATAAATAAATACCCCGCAAGACAATGAGGAACTTCATGTTAATAAAAATCAAATAAAGAATAAAATAAATAAGTTAATTTCACATTAATGAACGCAATTAAAACGTGCCATAAAAGTTATAGGTAAATTTAGTTTTAAGATAAAAAATATTAAAAAGATTAAAAATGTAAAAGAATCGTCTAATTTTATAATATTCACGAATAAAATAAAACTGGACTAAATAATTTAATAATCGAACAAGTGGAAAGAATTAAAATGGCAAAACGCAAAAAAAATAACATCGCAGTAAACTACATACATTCCTACAGTTATAAAATCACAAATCAATCTCTTTGAATGCAATATTTCATTTTTATCTTGTTCGACAAAGTTTTTCCATTTGCAACGTATCTTGTATTGGTGACATTTCCGCGGGCGACTTTTTCATTTTCCCTCCTTGCGGTACTTTATACGAACAGCCTGTACATTCAGAAAGCCTCCTATTGTGTGATAAGAGTATTGAAAATAACTCTCGACGCAGAGAAAAATGGTTCGAATTTTATTTTACGTTCATTTGTGTCATCACATTTCCCATGTGCTGTGAATAAGATATTCATTCCATTAAAAAGTTTATATGTTATAAAATAATTCAAAGTGTAGAAATAGCTTGTACTTTTCTTGGATTTTTTATTATTAGGTAATTAAAAAAATTATAATAAAGGTGAACAAAAGAAAATTCAGCAAGTAATTGTAATTAATAAACCTTTTGAATTTACAATATTATTACATTAATATTACACTTACATTATTATTATATAGTTAGTAAGACATAATTTAACTTTAACTGTATATTTTTTCTCAGTGATATTTCGATCATCGATATTTGGGTCTTTTTTTTTTTAAATTTACAATTGAATTCTGTAATATACCTTCCTTTTATAAATAATATCTCATACCAGTTTTCAGTTATCTATTCCAGTATGCTTTTTATTTACGTTTTGAAATCAATTGGCACAAGCAAGTACAATAAAAAAAAATGAAAAACTACTATTTATTTTTTTACTGAAATTTCACGAGTTTTTTATCAATTTAGTTAACTAATCCTTAATTTGTATTCATTCGTCCCTGTGTGAAGTTAAATTATACTATCTCAAGAGTTGTAGCGGACTCTTGCGTAGTTGCGAGAAGCACTTCACTTATTACGACCCTGGGTAAACAGTTGAAAAATTGCGTACAATCAATCAAAAAAGTTTTATAAAATAAGTACGTTATTTTATCTGAAATGCTTTTGAAGCACTATAAGATTCACGTGCTTTATGCCATTTTGTTATCATCGCTTAGGCCCAATATAAAAACGTATTCTATAATGTAGGATTCAATATTACATTAGTTAAGAAACAATTTTCAAATTAGTTTATTTTGTTATATAAATACATGTATTAGATAGTCTTTTTTTCTTTTTTTTAGTAACGAAACGCTGTTGATCATAAAGACCTTAACAGCTTCACTGCACTTTGCGCTTAATGTAAAAATGGTAGTCAACGTAAAGTCACCAAAACGGTACGAACCCGGTACCCGTGATAAAATTTCGCGGAACTTGCCCTTTTTTTTTTGACGAGGGAATGCATTTATGCACTACACTTTCCCATTGCATTAGTGAGACCGAAGTCCCCCAATGCAATGGGTAAGGGGGTGCGGAGGGACGTCTCCGCACCAGTGTGGGACTCGCCCGGACGTGAAGCGTCCGGAAATACCCACTAAACCCCGCGGGGACGTCCGCGGCATTTGGGATGGGGACGACACGGGACGCGGAACTTGCCCTAGCTAACAAAACGGTTAGTAAAACTGTAAAATAAAAAAAGTCCTTTACAGAACCTATGTACCTTGCGTGTAGTGTGCAATTATGTGTGCAGTATGATGCGTGTGATGCTAGCGCATGCGGTGTCACTGTATCGCGCCGACTGCGGCTACAAGAGCTTTCCCAGATGGGGATCGGAGCACGTCTTGTGCAACTGCCGGTATTTAGACAGTCTTATTATAGACTAGCTGTATGCCCGCGGCTACGCCCGCGTTTCATATGTTCTTCACTGCGATTTATTTTTGTTATACGGAACCCTAATATATTTTTTTTTAATAAGATAAAGTAAAGTTTGTCTAATAACTTCAAGCACTTAACCGTAAAACTGTGCAATAAATCGGATTTTACTCAATTTTTTATGTGTTTTTTTTACGTGGAACCACATTATTTTCGAAAATTAAAAGTACTCTAAATTACCTGGAGTAACTACAGATAACACAAATTTATAGTGTATTCGTTGTATATTTGAGAAACCTTGGAAACGGTTATGTTATTCCAAGGTTGTCTGTAAACGAATAATATCAATATAAACCATAGACAAAAAATACAAGTCTACTGAGCTTTATATTATTAATATAATATTGTTGTAAATAACTACATTTACTCATTATTTTTTAACAGTAGCCTCAAAATTAATCCAAGACAATACATTCAACCACTAGCGACCGACATGTTTGTCTTTTGTCCAATATGTCTATTGTTTCTCTGTTTCAGTTCAATTTGCTCAAATGTTATAGATCTTTTCATTCTGGTTTGTGAAATAAATGATAGAATGTAGCCGTATTAAAACTTTACCTGCAAGTGTGCAAGTATTTTGTAGAACTTTGCAGGAAATATTAAGGAATACATGTTTAGCTTTAAATTTAGGTTACAATGGGACTGAAATGTTATTGATGAACTCAAGTCCCTAATTTGAATACAGATAATAATTTTAAAAAAAGTTTTTACCTTGTGTATTTTATTAAGCTGATCATACCAGTTCATTATTTCTTTTATTAGTCGGTGAGCACGTACTAACGAAGCTGTTTTGTATATATCACATTCCGCACTCTTCAAAGAATTACATCAGTGTAAAAAAAAATATAGAAGCACTTCTGACAACAACTGTACTCAGATAAATTCCTTCGAAACTATGAAACTCATAATTCATAAGCAATAAAGCAGACTGCAGACTAGGACGATAGTTTATGATAATTTAAAATTTTTGACCGAAGTAATTTATATGCGGATACACGCAACCAGCGAAACTTTCAATTTATGGCTATTTTACTTTTCATTGAAATAAAATATTACATACTTTGTTTTATTTATTGTGCATTATTTAAAACACCGCTGGCGTTAAAATCGTTATTCTTTTATATCTTCATAGTTTGTTAATAGTTTTTTCAATAAAGCTCTGTTTACTTTTATTCATTTTGTGGATCGATACAAACAAGAATGTTGAAGATTTACCTAAATATAACATAGTAACTTGCGTGGTAAAATCTAATGCAAACTCATTGAACATTTGTAATTCTATTTAAAAAATTAATAACTCTTTTTTTACACGGTATAGGCTGAGTGCTTTGACCAAAGTCTCACCTGATGTTAAGTGATGTTGTGGTCCTGGATGGTAAACAACACTAAAAATAAGCCTAAGTACTAAGGTACTTGGTTCTCAAGTGACGCTGCCGGAACACACCTATAGGTATTTGGCGAATAGTTTTCCAACTTAAGGGTAGTTACCTACCCAAGCGAAGATTATTAGAAAATGCCAATCACCATGGTATGGTTTCCTCACGATGTTTTTCTTAACTGAAAGCTCAGGCTGATTTTAGAGTTGGATAGGTGGGTTTGAACCCGCATCCATTGACGAGAAATCCGAGCGCACTACAAACTAAGCTATCATCGCTTTAAAAATCCAGTAAATTATGCATTCTCGTAGTACATCTAAGATACCCCGTAGCACTAAAAATGATTTATTTATTAGAGCGCTATTCATGCGTGTTATAATTTTTGATAAGTTTTATTTCGAAATTATATAATGTTTAATCATTTTATTGCAAATAGAAACGAGTCAAACAATCCAAGATTGTAAATAATTCAACACCTCTGCCAAAATCTTTCAGATACTTACATAATTTGAAATAAACAAATTTGTATTTTAACTTCGAGCAGGTGCCTAGTCCTTTAGAAATATGGATTCCCACTTTATAAACTTATCATTCAGGTACACACAAACTTTGGCCATTCTTGTAGACATCTTGTCAAAGTTAGTACGTAGCGTTTTACACAAAAGTATAAACTTAATATCGCAGACATAAATATTACAGGAAGAAGTGTTTACTGTTAGTAACAATAGGTACTAAAATAGGACAGATTTGGATGTTCTAAAAGGGTTAGGATTGAATAGAACACAACTTAAACAAATTTGGATAGTATATTATATATATATATATATATATATATATATATATATATATATAGTATATAGTGATAGGGCATTTCCTAATAATGCCCTTCTGGGTAACTACAATACCATACTATAAATATTTTCGCCAAGCACTAATAGGTATGTTCCGGCAGCATCACTTAAGACCAGTACGTCCAAGCTTGGTATGATTACCATACTGAGCTACATCGTCATTTAACATTAGTTAATATCGTAGTCAAAGTACTAAACTAATACAGAAAAGAAAGGATTTAATAAAGTATTCGGGATAATGTGAAAGCGTTTACGGACCCAAACGACGTGGGCGCGTGGGTCGTCAGTCAGCATTTTGAACTAAATTTGACACTGTCTGCCCTTTTGTTATATGTGACATCTCTTAGTTTTGTGTTTTTGTAGATCTTGTAGATCGCGTTTAATAAACAAATTTCATACATCCAAATCAAAGAATAGAACGCAGAATATTGTCGATCAAAATACCGCAGTGTTTCAACACAAAATATTTTCGACCAACGTAAGTTTCCTCACCCAAAAAAAAAATTACTCAAAGGGCAATCGAGAGGGTTAGGCTCAGATTTTCACGACGTAATCGAATTAGGAATGAAAAGATCCTCAGAGGAACTTAAGACTTGCCAAATTAAAGTAGCAGTGATTTGGACACATTGCTAGTAGGACCGATGGTTGATGGAGCCATTCGGGTTTTCGAATCAGTACCACATACCGGAAGACACAGAGTAGGCAGACCCCGAACAAGGTGGAATCCGCTGGATATGGTTGGAGCAAGAGTGGATATTTTTCGGTTGTAATGATGAGAATAGAACATAATAGAACTGAATAAATAAGTCAGGAATCGAAAGAACGGTAAGACAGCACAAAATAAAAAAGAATAAAGCTTAATTCTAACTGCATCACATTGATTACAAACGGACTAAATAAACACGCACTAAAGCCATTCTAGTAACACTAATCCATACTACTTCGTATCTCGAATAAACTCGAATCCCGAACCCGTTAAGAACACGTTGTAATTCAGATGCACTTCAAGATTACTTTCCAGAACGTGTAAGAGAAGCCAAACGAGCTGACAAAGTTGGAGCACCACCTCATTTCCAGTTTGTTACATTGTATTTAAGCTTTGAAATATTCCGGATATCTTCGAAATGAAAAGCATTCGAGCTTTTACGGGGGAGACGTTGTGAGCGGATCCGAGTACTGCGTACCGAACATTCCAGAGCATTTGGTCCTTAATTAGTCTGTAAAGTTGGTATGTTCTTAATAAATATTTTCTCTTTCAGCTTATAAGCTCTTTGTGTATATCGTTTTGAATCAATGTAATAAAAACTCCCTTCTGTTTTTATTATATTAAATACTACAAATTTGCAGAATTTAAGGATATTGACGTCATCAAGAACTTAGAATCGCTTCAGCTAAGAAGGGGCATTGTCTCGCTGAGCGTTTTTTATCGTCTGTATTATGGTGAGTGTTCTGAAGAGCTATACAATCTTATTCATCCATCTCCCTTCCTTAACAGAACCACACGAGCTAGTTTACGGTGCCACAGATACACGGTATACCCCATCTCGGCCGCACAAAGAAGTTTGTGAATTCCTATCTTTGCCGCATCATACAAATGTAGAATAAACTCCCTGCTAGCATATTCCCTCCTTAAGACACCTAAGAGACACCTTATCAGGCCGGTGTAACGTTGACAATCGCCTGTGGTATCCGCCAGCGACGGTCGCCAATGTTCGACTGTACAGCACTTATAATCATTACCAGATAATGAACATTTTACAGAGTGTCTATAAAAAAAAACGGAATTACATGCTCACGAAGTCGCGGGCACAGCTAGTAATAGATATTTCTTTTGCCAAAAATGTATATATTATAATTTAATCATCCGCTACTTTTTATAGTTTCCTGTAATCTAAAATAATTAAATACATTCAATGTTACAATGTAATTTTCATATATTTTTCTCTCTCTTTTTATACTCTATTTTTATAGTCACACGATATAAAACTTCCGTAACAATATATTCATTCTAAAATTACATAGTAGTGTTCGCGTCTGAAACGTAAAATTATAATAGATGATACCACTTGTCAATACTCTTTACATGTCTGTGCGCTGAAAAATTGAACTATCCTTCAAAGTATTCTTAATGTAAACTATCCGGTTTAGTAAGGCCTTTCTCTTACACTACCTATGATAGTGTTCACAGACCTACATATTCTGGATAATACATGTATCGTATCTCCTTTTTCTGTTAAGCTAACCGTGACCTGCACGAAGCCAAGATTAAGATTAACGATTCCGAAGAAGATTCGGACGATATGTTTCCCTTTTGTAGTAAGCTGATTGAATGACTTTCCATAAACAATGATGGTAACCTTTTGTTGGAAACAATATTGATTTCTTCGACCTTTACTGATAATAAAATATATCAAAATATATCGCAAAATACTACTATTACTATTGTGTTAGTTTCAAGTTCTTTTTCTATATTATTTTGAAACAAACCTGTATTTCTCCTAGATTTTTATTACATCACTAAATAATACAATTGTTAATAAATATTGATTGGTTAAATTAAATTTTGTATTTAATAATTTTATATCAATTTACATACTTTAAATATAAGATGCTTTGTTTGTGACATTTTAATACAGTTTTGAATTAAATGAAGTTCTCGTTATTGTCAAAGAAGAATTTTTAATTTGCTACAGAATACTTTTAAATAAAAGACGGTATAAACATAGGTAAATAATTTACATTCAAAAGATCTTTGATCCCGTTACCTCTAAATAAAAAAGACAAAGCGACAATAATATACGTTCTTTTTCTTTGTTACCTGCGAAAAAGAAAAAATAATGATTCCCAATACATCTAAAGTCTCGTGTCGCAGTTGTCTCGAGTGTGAAACAAACGCGAAATTACTCGAATAGTAACTCGCCGCGGACTCATTATTGTGAAGTTCGAGTCCTTTTGTGTTTCCAAATAAGGTTCTTTAAGCAAACCTCACACGTGTTGAAGAAAATGTTGAATATATTTTTAATGTGTTGTTTATGGAATGAAACTTCTTTTGGCTCGGTGTGAATTGGATTTTACGAAACGAAAAAGTGAAAGGAAAAAGAGACAACTATACTTGTATTTACAGGGTTTAGGCTATAAGAAAAAGAGATAAGAAAGAGAGAAACGCGTTTCTATATAATTTCCTCGTCCTTCGTCTCCTTTCTATGGTATGGTTTGTAGCGTCCTCACTACTCTACCATTGTATACTGACCCGTACGCGGACCCTGCATACCATGGACACTAGTCCACATTACATGCTGTATATTTGATAATAAACTGGATAAAGTTTCATTTCTACTCCGTGTGCACACACACTCTTTTTTTATATAGGTACTGTTTAGGCTCAGTGCTTTGACCACAATCTCATCTGATATTAAATGATAACGTGATCCAGGATGGTAAGCCTTAGTGGGCAAGAGGTACTGGTTCTGAAGTGATGATGCTGGAACACACATATTGGTATCTGGTGATAGGTTTTAAAACTTGAATACGGTAGGTTACCAGGCGGGCATTATTAGAAAATACCCTACCATTATATCACGGAGCTTGGCCCGGAGACTGCTCAGCTTATCTCGCACTGATCTTCGTCTAGTGGTGGGTGTGATGACGGGACATTGCTCACTTAATAAACATTTATTTACAATAGGTCTGACAGATAGCCCCATGTGTAAGGGATGTCTGGAAAAAGAAGAGACTACTATCCACGTGATCCTGGAATGCACGGGAGTAGTCAACCAACGGGCAAAAACCCTCAAGAAAATGAGGTAGCTCCAGGAAGCCTGTGATCGCCCCAGGAAGCTTCTGCGTTTCTGGAAGGAGCTGGGCTGGCTCGAGTAGCTGGCTGATCCTGCACGCACAACGGACCGCCAATGTGTCTAAGTGCGGAAACAGGAGCCCACCAACAAGTAACAAGTAACCCTACCATCATGCTATGGTTTCTCACGATGTGTTGCTTCGCCGAAAGCTCAGGCTGATTCTTAGAGTTGGATAGGTGGCCTCAAACACGCGTCCATTGATGCAAAATCCAGCCGCACTACCATAACCGTTTTTATTCAATTTATATGACGAAAAAAAATTTACAACTATACACTATAACAGCCACTCTCAATAGTGAAATATGATGTCACAGATATAAATATAAATTGCTTTCAACATAATATTTATTACCGAAAATACAAAACAGCATTCTGTGTAAAAGAATTTTTAAGCAATTTGTTCCAGCCAAATCCCAAAATGTGTATAAAATCTAACTGAAATAAATAGGCAGACATGGGGACTGCAGATAGAAATGAAAAAATGAAACTTCGGAGAAACTATTTTTTTTTTATGTTTACGTTTCATAACTTGTTAATTGAAATTATTAACATAACCTAACATTTAACACATAACATTTTTCTGGTTTTTACATCTATTGGGCCTCCGAGGAATAATTATTTACATTCTCATATAGTTTATTCATAATCAAAACATACGATGAGTCGTGTGAGTATAAAATTTTTTAATTATCTCTGAGCATCCAGCACTTAAACGCCATCTTATACTTGACATACTGTAGCGTGTTGACGGCTGACATCGTAGTATTGGTAACACGGATCTATAGATATTTCCCCTGCCGAGAATCGTTTGGGTCCGGTAAAGAAAGTTTTACTTCAAAAATTCTGAGGCAGTTATTAAATGTCAGAAATATTAACAATAGTCTATATGCAATAAAAAAATTTCCCAGAAAATATTTTTATCATTGAGCACTCCTATAAAAATCCGTAACAATATGTAACATAAATTTACCATTTTTTTCCCTCAAAATCGGTTCAGTGGATTCTTTAGTGAATCAGAAAATGTACTATTCAAAGACGAAAACTTTCAATAAGGCTATAAAATAACCTAATCGTTTAAGTTTCCCTAAAACAGTGAGAATAAGGTGGAAAGACATTTGTAACTAACTGATTAGATCCTGAATTATTTTAGTCGCAACACAATCTAAAATCCTTCGTAAATTTGCCTCTGCGAGTTCCTTTACGAGATTAATAGGTTTATATAAAGCTCTAAGTACTTTATTATAATAGACTTAGTACAAGAAATCTAATAATACAAGCTAGCTTATTCATAACGCACTGGTACTATATGTTCAGTCAACCCAAAATCAACTGAAAGCTTGTTACTGATAATGGTAATCCACTCATCTTACTTCCTGAACTTCCAGCTCTTATTCTTTAGTTTTTTTTATTGTGTAGGATAAACGCGTGGATAGTAAACATACTAAGCCAAAAGGTACTGATGAAGTGATAATGTCGGAACACACCTATTGGTGTTTGCCGACAGGTTTGCAAACTTGAAGGTCGTAGCTACCCAGACGGGCATTACTATAAAATACCCTACCACTATACTAAGGTTTCCTCATGATTTCCTCCCCGGAAATATCAGGCTCATTATAGAGCTTGACAGGTAGGTGCGAACTTTCATCTGGTGACGCATAACCCCACCCACAATACGAACTGAACCAGCATCGCTTCGAAAATCTCGCAAATGTGGTAACTCTGTCACCAATATGTCCTTAACAAATGTTGTTCAGCACTCGCCCCCAAAGTCGCGGTGAAAATGTAAAGGACATTCCGGTCAACAGCGTTAGCTAGTTAGAAAAAAAACTGAGGCGCAACACTGTCTTAATATACTCGTCGGTCGAACAGCTAGGTAATGACAATGAATTCATTTGACATTTCATTATGCCCCAAAAGGTGATGGGCCGACTCACCGGTACCACTGACCATTTCGTTGTTGCTCGAACTATAAACTCTGCAAACAAACCGTATACTAAACACAATAAACACTGTTCAAAATAAGTATTATCATTAATTATTCTAAACAAACAACATACAATATTCGTCACATAATTATTATCTGCAACAACATGTTTGTAGAATTACGGTTAAAAAAATTTTTTTTTAAAGCCAAAGCTGTCTTCTTTCTACGACCAAATAATGTCAAGTTTATAAAAGCGTGCTCGTCGCCAGAATGTTCGCAAGCATGACTCATTATTCCGTAGCACGGGCCTTTTCACCAAATAAGGTTCTTTAACAAAGTACCCACATACATGTACATTTTATGAGATCTGCAAAGTGCTTGCATGAGTAATATTATTAGCTGAAGACTTTACTGGCATAGTTTATATACGTTTCAGGTTTTACTTACATTCCAAAGCGTAAACAAACAAACACATTAACTGATACTTATCATTATAATCATCATCATCACCTCAGTCGAAAGATATCTGTCCTAATAAATAAAATTGAAGTGTCTGTTTATAATGTCAAAACTATTTGTTTTACTAAATAGATTTGAATGTACATACGGATACCTATACCAAAACTACAATTTTTTTTAAATGTTGTCCTTCTGTCTGTCTTTTTGTAATGGGTAATCTCCGAAAAACCAGGACGGATTTTGACAAGACTTGTTTTGGTAGATACCTGAAATTACTTTGGGTAACTTAGAGTACTTTTAATTTACGAAAATAATCAGGGTTCCGCCAAAACAAGAACTCATAAAAAAATGAATAAATCCGATTCATTGCACAGTTTTACGGGCAAGTGCTATAATTTATGAGAAATATTTATACTTTATCTTAGTACAATTTTTTTTTTTTTATAAAGTATATAGGGCTCCGGATAAAATAACGCAGTGAAGAATATATGAAACGCGGCCGCAGCCACGGGGACTCAGCTAGTTAACAATATAAATAAATGTGTAGATATTTTTTTCTTTTAAATATTGTATCAAAGTATGGATATTTAAACTAGCAGTCCACCTGTGGCTGCGCCCGTTTTTCATATATTCTTTACTGCGTTTTAATTTTTTTTATAATTAATCCAAATTATTATCCTTAAAAAATGAGTACTAAGATAAAGTAAAAATATTTCTCATAAATTATAGCACTTGCCCGTAAAACTGCATTGAATCGGATTTTATTCAAATTTTTATGAGTTTTATTTTTTTACGTGGTACCCTAATTATTTTCGAAAATTAAAAGTACCCTTGGTTACCCAGAGTAATTTCAGCTATCTACCAAAAGAAGTCTCGTCAAAATCTGTCCAGCCGTTCCGGAGATTAGCCATTACAAACAAACAAACAGACAAGAGACAAAAAATTTAAAAATTGTATTCTTGGTATAGGTATCGTATATACATTCATATGTATTTAGTAAAATTGTTATTTTGATATTACAAAAACACACTTCAATTTAACGACAACAAAAATTTATTTTCTTTGAACGATTCTACATAGCGCTATGGTTCTGTTGTCTTCAATTATCCATATTTCGTATTATTATCGTAACAGTCTGCACTTCAATTTTATTTATTAGTACAGATAAAGATAAATGTACATTAGGTTCCAAAAAACTAAGGAAAGGTCAGGGGTTAAATTTGTCATTGTAAAAAGAAAACATTTAAATTAAATAATTATGTTTAAAATCCTCGATCTAGCGGGAAATGAATGTCAACTTGATCACGGACCGCAAAAAAATACTTTAATAACTGTACAATAATAGTCAGCCTTTTTTCATAACAAAATTGATTAATGTTTATAACAATTGCAAACTCCTAAAGATTCGAATATTGGAATCCCTTTTAAAAGAACAAATTCCCTCGCTCAGTGGAAAGTTTTTAAGTGATATTTGATACTTAAGAAAAAGTTTTTTGGGATCAAATGTATCAGTTCGAACTTGTATACGTACTTTTTCAACATTTATAGACTTTCTTACTGTATTATAGTTTAATTATATTAAAAAAATCTTCATTTAAAAGAAACATGCTTATATTCACGAGCTTATTCAGAACTTATAAACTTGTGTTGTGCATATTTGAATCACAGATTAAAAATGATATGAAATTTTAACTATAAAATTCAGGATTAATCTATATTATATAGTATCCCAATAACTGAGAAGAAAATACGCCTATTATAAACGTATTAAAAATAGCATGTAAAAAGAAGCTAGGAATCAACATTTTTTAATTTCAAACTGCTCTTCGTTTGTGTCTGAAAAAGACCTACGCACCGGGTTTCTCTTACTTTTGAAATTAATAAATATTGTTTCCTGCCTTCTTTTTACATGCGTGACGGGGCCAAACGGACCTCAAATTTGGATTCAGCGGGTCGAAATACGGTCCGTAGGTGGGTCCGGTCAAATGCACAAACACCTTTTTTTGTGTGCCAGTGTTATTAATGTAGTTAATTAAAATAGCAACTATCAAAATTTTAATGCCACTAAATACCATAATCATACCATACAGATAAATATATATGAAAGACGAGATCATTTTAATATTCCAATCTTCTACGCTATGTTTCGATATAAAAAGGCAGATTTGTTAAATCAAAGTGATCTTGATTGAAAAGTTACTGTTCGTATAAGAGCACCCCCCCCCCCCCCACCCCAAATAGTGGCGGGTTGCGGATAACTGGGGAGGAATGGAGCTGATTAAATTCTAAGCGAAACAGGGTTTCTAGAGATTTTTCTCTGCTCATACTGTAACTAAACACAGTACTGTACTGTACGAGAATAGATCAAAATAGGAACGCATTTTTCACAGCAAATCAATTCCTTAGTACGTGTGTGATTCGATAGCTCGTTAGAGTTTGAATTTAGGTTTTAAATTAATAAATCATAAAGCTGGCTGGCCACACAGTTACTGTTACACAGATCTGACCCTTATAGCTATGGCAAAAATACGATTTTTTTAAATTTTTGTCTGTTTGTCTCTCTGTCTGTTTGCTGCGGGTAATCTATAGAACAGCTATTTTGACCTATTTTGACGGGACTTTTTTGTGAAATAGCTGAAGTTATTCCGCGTGCCTTAGGTACTTTTATTTTTCGAAAAATTATAGGGACCTCTTTAAAAAAATACTACTTATGAAATTGCGAATAAAATCCGATTCAAGGTCAGTTTCACGGGCAAGTGTTTGTATAATAATAAGGGAAATATTATATCTTAGTAGCAAAAATTTTTTTTGGAAATAATTAGGGTTCAGTAGTAAAAAATTACAACAGTGAACAATTTATGAAACGCCGGCGCAGCCGCGGGCTCAAAGCTAGTTATAAAATAAACTCAAAATTATCTCGAAGAAAAATCGTTACGATGACTTCTAAAATGTAGCTAACTGCAAAATAATGTTATATTGTTATTAAACTTTTTGTATAATAAATATCTGTAAACCTTCAAATATTTAGTTTCATATCTCTTCAATTATCTATTTTAACTACCATAATAGCGTAGTACATATATATTTTTCTGAGACATTTTTAACAAACCCAATCCAAGATATAAAACTATTCAATTGGAAATAAACCTACATTTAGTTTTAAAACAACAATTTGAAAATAGCAAAATTCTAATCATATTATACATGTCGATTAGATTACGTAAATACATAAAAACAATAACATATCGTTAAAAAAAAACAGGCGCGAGTTTATTTGTTAAAAGTCATTCATTATATGTAGATCGTGAGACCTACACACATATTTATTTGTCGGATAAAACGATTGTTAGCCGCACTGGTGTGAACAAATAATAATACAGTATAAATTTTAAAGGCACATATTTCACATCGCCGAGCCTTACATTTCTAATTTTAACGTGCAGGACCGAATTTATGCTTCGTACATGTGTTGCCGTAATAACGTTCGGCATTTGGTATCGTGGCTCAAACAAATATTTATTTATCAATGTACAAGTTAATATATATCAGAAAAATTACGGATAATAAAATTTTGGTTGGATATTTAGGTAAACGAAATATCGGGATCTGATATCATTTGATACTATGTTGCTTAGATTGAATTGTAATTATTTATAATAGTTTTATTTCAAAATGTTTGCACTAAAAGTGTAAAATTTATAAGTTGTTGAAATACGTCTAATGAAAAACCAAGCTCGGTTATGTCGATTCCTTTAAAAGTTCCCTTTTCGATTAATGTAAATAAAACCAATTTAGGCTTACGCCTTTTTGGTTTATCCAAATCGTAATTTGTTAATTAAATGTTGAAACATTAAAAGTATATTCACTTGTAACTTTTTGGATTTTTTTATGTGACTGTTGTACTAAAAATTCCGTGCACACGACAGACATAATCAAAAAGAAGAGAGAAATCACGATCTGTAAGTGAACGTTCTTTATGATATTACGTACGCACGTGTAAACCGAACAAATAAGATCCTTTTCATACGCATAAATATTCTAATGATACGTTTCACAATTCAACATTCGAATAAGGTATTATGTATCTTATCTACCTCTAGCTTTGTTTGTTTTATTTGAAAAATAATAATGCGTAATCATTTATAGCATATTTATTATTATATGAAACAATAAAAACTGTTAATAAGAATATATGAGATCTCGACCTTTGTTGTAGTTTATTTTTATTTTCAAACCATTATTATTATAGAGCTTGTTACAGCAAAAATTCATGTCTTAAAAAATCTCTTATCATTAGTTCTTGAAAAATAATTATGATATATGCCAATGATTATCAAGTTATGAAAAAAAACGGCCGCTGCATTTTATTATTATTTTACAGGAATTAACTGAATAAAACTCAATATAAATATTACACGAATTGTATTTTATCTACTTTTTATATTGGACCTATCACTTTATTTAAAAGTCGCAGCCTTTTTCATATTTAAAAACAAAAAAAAATCATTTAGACAGAGCAGCGAGTGAAACTGTTACAAATGTGGAAAAAATAAATAAACATAAAAAAGAGAAATAAAAATGATCTAAATATAAAACTAATGGTAATACATCAATCTAAAGTAACCATGACCTTCTCGACTAGTACTTCATACTTACAAATTATAGCATTTATAGCAAGTAAATAAACAATGTATCTACAGTTTTACTTATTTTTGTTATTTATCAATAAGGAAACATTAGTTGTAGGTAAGTGAATTTTCAAACTAAAGTGACAATGGACTGGGCCCATTGTTCGTAGAACCCATGCCCGATGGGTAGGCCCCAACAAGGTGGAATCCAATGGATACGGGGAGAGAAAGATCACTGCTTTAGGAGATTTTTGAAGGAGGCTTTTGTCCAACAGTAGACGTCTTTCGTTTGTAATGCTGCTGATTCTTCTTTCTTCTTTCTTCTGTATATATCGTTGGTCTCTTTCTAGAGGTATATTGAATGAATGTTTCATTGATATTTACCATTCAACCACCATAAATATTTTTATATCTCCAAACGTCACGAAATAATGAAAGGGTAATGAAATCAGATTTCAGTGATAATTTATCAATTCAAGTAAGTCGACAGTAAAATATCGGCATCATTAATCGAATCGTTATATTGTTTTAACAAAACAAAGGCCGCTGCGGATGACAAATTTGTATAGCGCGAGGCATCAGTTGTTTGCGAAATTTGAAGAGAATCTTTTCTGCTTCGTTGTAAAAACGAAATAACAAATTGATGACCTATTTTATTCATTCTTACATAATTATTACAATTAAAATTAAAACACTAAAAATTTATAAATTTATTACTAATTTTATTATCAAGCAGTGACGAAACTATAGAGGGAGGCAGAGCTGGTAAAATGCCACGGGCCTCGGACCGGTGGAGCCCCGGCCCGCGAAGCCGCGAGTATAGAAATATCTTAACATTGTAAACAAAATTTAGTAACGAATATAAATACAATTAAAGTTAGGCACGACTAAATATTGAAACGCTTTTGTGATTTATTAAATTACAATGTGACGATTTTTACGGGGGCCCTATGCAATTAATTTGCCACGGGCCTCAGACGGCATAGTTACGTTATTGTAATTAAGTCTAAACCAGTAAAATTTTCGAGTTCACCCTAATTAAGATACGGTGAACCTCATCGTAATATTATTTCCATCAGTATACTAAGCAGCGAATGAAAGTAAATTACATTTATATATACGTATTTAAATGAAACTTTTATTCCTTATAAACGTTCGAGACAAAGATTTAATAAACACTTTCATTAATACCTAATATAAAACACTACCTAATTATTGAATGTAACTTACTAACACATCAGTTATTTCAAATTTCGAGAACTTAATATAATTAGATTAATGCCTAAATACATTTAAAAACCTTTACTAAAACAGGTTATTAAATTAAAATAAAGAAAATGTCCGCTAACCGATCGAAATTCGATCTTAGTCACTCTTCAATTTGAAACAGAAAAACCGTTTGCAAAATATGTTATTTTATTGATAACACTATATTTCATAAAAAGCTACTAAACAAAGTAATAAGATAAGAATAAGAAGATAAACATAAGAGCTAAATATTTTGAACTGAAATAAAGAAATAAAATACTAAAGATATTAAAACTTCAAGTTGTCACTTCCCTCCGAGATTTGTATGTATGATACGCTCAAGAATTTCATTTCACAACACAAACATGCATTAGATCTTACTGCGAAACTGCGATCATACTGCAAACAAGAATTTATGCAAATGACTCCGTCCCAGTTGATGGGATGCATTGTTCCTAGCACACATTGCGCTAGGAGCTACACATCTGTTAAATAAATTATCATTGATGAGAATGCATCCTGTATGCATTAAGAACAAAAGGTAAATATTTATTTTTAAAACAATTACCTTCAAAAATACAAATTCAATTTTGATTTACTGATTACCTATTTAATTCAATTATATTTTGTTTTTGAATACACAATCGTAAGTTACTGACCTATTAGTCCCAAAGCAATACAGAGAGATTTTTAGAGACAATAAAAAAATAATAATTTTATAATCAGTTTTTATTATTTTTACATTTATAATATATGCATTATAGTAGCTATTTAATTAAATACCAAATTAAAGGACATAAGAAATACCTACATAGCTTAAATCCAAATCTCTATCTCGCAAATCTAAAATCTTTAGCGATTTATTAACTGTAGTATTAACATTTTATCACGGACTTTATAATCCATAAATAAATTGAAAACAAAATCTCCATAGATGGTAAAATATAACTTCAATATATAGTAGTTGATTATTTTTTTTCTAAAGAAAATTCTCGAGCGTGACGTAGTTGCACAATTTAACAAAACCAATTCAATTCCAAGACTTAAATTGTTTTCTTTGTCAAATCACAACAATATTTATTAACTAAAGTTTGAAATAACAGAGTCTACTTCTCAAGGATAAATGAGTTAGAGATTATTTGTAATTAAGTTTAGTATTTATACCAACATGAAAAAGACCAATTATTATCAGAATAAGATTTCATACGAATCAAATATGTAAATTTAAAATAAACATACAAATATAGTGTTAATTAAAGTACCTTTATTTGTAATAGTAATACACACTTTGTTGTTCAAAGTAATCAATTCGATTCGATTTCGAGTGACAAATTCTAATTTTCTTAACATTTGAAACTCTCAATTTCATTACAAGGATTGAAATGGAAATTGACATTGGAAACCAAGACATCTGACGAATTCGCTGTTATCTAAAATAAGCTAGCGCAAAATTCAAATTAAAGTAGAAACACATAAATCATTTGATCGTTTCGTTTTGAAATAGGAACGCGCAATGCAGTATTCGTACTATAAATCTAACGAAGGCATAACATTCGAAACGTTAATAGTTTACACCTGTCACAGTCTGTAGAGTAGAGAGTACATGTAGGTACTTTTTTTTAATTTTATAACTAACTGTATGCTCGCGGCTCCGCCCGCATATCATATATTCTTCACTACGTAATATAGTTTTTAAATAACCATTGAATAATAATGTTTTGATGGTCCTGTCCATTGAATCGTATTTTCTTTACAATTTCATAAGTTTTAATTTTTTTACGCGGTACCCTAAACATTTTCGAAAAATTAAAGTAGCCTTTGTTATGCGGAGTAACTTCAGCCATCTTTCAGAAAAGGTCCCGTCAAAATCGGTTCAGCTGTTTCTGAGACTAACCGGAACAAACAGACAGACAATAATTTTCAAAATTGTTTTTTTAATGTAGTTATCGTATATAGTACATCATTAATATGTATTTGTAAAAAAAAATTGTTATTTTGATATTATGAACCGTCTCTTCAATTTCATTTATTAGTATATATGAATAGTAGTAGCAAGAGATTGTTTTAATTCTCGTTTCAATATATTTCATTACTAGCTGTGTGCCCGCGGCTGCGCCCGCGTTTTATATATTCTTCACTGCATTTTAACTTTTTTTATAAAGAACCCTAACCCTATTTATTTTCCTTAAAATTTTTTATGGTACTAAGAAAAAGTATTAATAAATTATAGCACTTGCACGTAAAACTGTGCATTGAATAGAATTTTATTCAATGTTTCATGAGTTTTTTTTTAATACGCGAAACCCTAATTATTTTCGAAAATTCAATCTCCGCAAGAGCTGGACCGATTTGAACACCAGTTTTTTTGGTAGACAGCTGAAGTCACCCCGCGTAGCATACGGTACTTTTACTTTGGTTTTTTAGAAAATAATTAGGATACTTAGCTTTTACGGGCAGGTATTTGAATTTGTAACAAATATTTTTTCTTAACTTTAGTAGCAAAAAAAGATCAGAAATATAATTAGGGTTCCGTATAAATAAAACTATATCATGGTGTGACAAATATATTAAACGCGTAGTCAGCCGCGGGCACACAGCTAATTACAAAATAAAACGTCATATTTCAAAAACGAATATATCTACATCATTTCCACTGACACAAAACAAACTAAATATGATTTCAAATCTTGCCTCATCTATACTATTAAGTTACTAAGAGATAAAATTGTTTTTATGAATAAACTCAAAAACTAATTAACATAGATACTCTTTTTGTAATTAGATGCTTCTATATGCATGTGCAAAGTCTGGGTGGGTTTCTAGTTAATCATAAGTTACTAAAATAACTAAAATTATAGCAAATGTTTACAATATGCTAAATATTTATTCATTAAGTAAATAAACTGCTAAAATAAAATGGCGTTATTTATCTGTAAGATTTCACAGGTTAAAATCAAATAACTTTTATTTAAAAAAAAAAAAAACAAGAATGAAGTAAAACAAGACAAGGCAGTCCATTAAGCCGTTTTTCAAACTTTCCCTTAAAATTGTTTTCAACTTATGACATCAACACGCCTACTTAATTTTACTTTTACTCAACTTACACAATAAACTCCGAGGTAACCATTATATTTTTATATTTTACGTTACTTCTACGTAACTTCGGCGCGCCTACTCGAGTTCGAAGAAATTAGTGTTGTTTCTTATTATTCTCATTTAAAGTAATTATAATTTATTATAACTGTAGTATATACTAGAAGCGTATATTTAAATTCGCTTATAGTAATAACGTGTTTAAAGAAAGTTAAGAAAGCATGTGGTCGGAGAAAATTTTGAAAAGTAGGTGTTTCAGAAATCTGTTGCTATCGAGTTGCGTCCCAAAGAAAGAGTTACAAAACACGAAAGGGACAACTGCAGCTCGGGCTGATTTTATCGATGCAAAATAGACAAAAACATCACTTCATAGTACCAAAGACTATATATAATATAATAATGCATCTATAGCAGTAATCTGTTTCCCCCTCCAAAACTGAACCGATTTTATTTCAGTTCTATAATAAGAAAGACTATGCCGCTACGTTTTGCTTTTTTTTTTAATTTTATCCATCAAATTTGTTTGACGATAATCGGAAAAATCGAGCATTTTTTTCACTTTCACAAAGGCTCCTAGTTTCTACAATAACTAATTTATGGAAAAAATCAAAGCGTACGGGCATGGCGGCAGTGGATATATATTATTTGGTATAAAAATATTTACCATAATGCTATGGTTATTATCCATAGAGGAAACAGGGAACTTGTATGGAATAAATACCGCTCGCATATCCTCTTAAGATTTTACGTAAAAACAAAATTTTGAACATTTTTACGTCAATATATTGGACAAAAATACAATTAAACAAAATATACATTATAAAAACACTAACTGGTGCCTGCGGCTCCTACCGCGTTTCATACGTTTTTCAGGAGTGAGTGCATATAACATTTCATTTATACTTTTTTTTTTTTTGACGGGGGGAAATGCATTTATGCACTACATTTCATTTATACCTAACCTAAAAAACAAATGAATGAATAAAAACGACAGTATTTTGTTTTCATTAAAAGAAAAAATCTAATAATAATAATAACAAAAGCCTTTATTCAATGACCTTTTTAACTTACATGCTATTCTTATAAAACAGTAGTATTCTTAATTCTAATTTACATAGCAAAATAATAAATTTATTAGCAACCACTTTGGTCAGGTTGTCTGTCGACATAGGCCTCCCCCAATTGTTTCCACGTCTCTCTATCCTTGGCAGACCTTCTCCATCTTTTTGGTAAATCGTCCTCCCATCTTTTGATTTGACCTGCTCGATGTCTTTTCCCGTTCCTCGGATACCACTCTATTACATCCTTAGTCCATTTTTCTTTGCTAGTCCTCATTATATGTCCAGTCCAGTTCCATTTAAGTTTTCTTATTTTTATGTAACACGTCGCTGATCTTTGTTCTTTTCCTTATTTTTGAAGTTGTCCATCGATCCCATAGTCTTATGTTAAGAATGCTTCTTTCTATGCTGCGTTGACAAACTACTAGTTTTTGGTTGTTTTTTTTTGCGCGTCGCAGGCCAAGTTTGGCATCCATAAGTAAGATATGGTAGAATACGTGTGTTATATAATTTGCTTTTAATTGACATGGGAATTGTTACATTTTTAACTATTTCTTTTAGAGATCAGTATCGTTTCCAAGTGTTGCATATTCTTCTATCTATTTCTTTAGAATACTGGTCTTATATTGAAATAAGTTGTCCTAGAAATATATATTCATCTACACATTCTATAATTTCTTGTCATATTACTATATTTTCTTTTACAGCATTCGTCATTACTTTAGTCTTAGTTGAGTTCATTGATAAACCAGCTTTCCTGCTTTCAACATCTAATTGTTGAAAAAAATGTAAATCGATAATCGTAAATGAGAAAGGGTCGATGGAATACAAGAAATAAATAGTCTATCGAATGGTAATAGTCCCATCCTGATATGTTCAGTAGTTTTAAGGTGATGGTGCGTCAAAGACACCCATTTTCCTTTTACATATATAGATAAATAGCAAAATATCTATTCTATCTATAAAAACAAGTCTCACTTCGAATGGGGAGTAATAATGTATGTTGAGGACAAATGAATCTGTCCTTAAATCTACATTAACATTCAACAATAACAATAATTACATCGCGAATCACACACACACACACACTAGCTGGAAACACGAGAGAGAGAGAGATATATATCATATGTACCTCATTGTGTAATAAGTTTTTAGACTAACAGTAACTATGTGCTAGTTGTAAGTATTAAAAATGTATTAGAATTCGCGCCGACCGCCGGCAAAGTTGTACCGGCAAGATATAATTTGTAAATACATGTGATTCGAGAATAAATACAGTCCACAAGTGAAGTTGGGGTTTCATCGCTGGTGAAGAAAGCGTCCCCTTCAAATTGTTGGTCCTTACGAAGCCGGATCAAGCGAAATTACATCGAAGAAATTATCGCCGGATACCACAAAGAAATACGATCGACGGCGTGCAAGAAGCAGCGTCTGGGAAGTCGTCGTATATTCTACGTAACAAAGCGGATTACGTATCAACGTTCTCGTCAAAATCACCCATCGGTGCGACGAGCCAGATTCTTGTCGAGGGAAGATCACCCAACGGTGCGACGAGCCAGATTCTTGTCGAGGGAAGATCACCCAACGGTGCGACGAGTCAGCGCAGCGAGTGCTGGCTTCGAGTCTACACCGGCGGCGAGCGTCGGCTTCGAGTCTACACCGGCGGCGAGCGTCAGCTTCGAGTCAGGGGACACCGAGCGGGTGCGACGAGCAACACCAACCGTATATAGGTTAATTTTCGTTACTATTTTTTGTATTGTATTTTATGTGTTATATTCGTGTTTCTCTCTTGTTTCTAAGACCCGACACTCACGCCACCTAACGGTGCCAAACGGCTAGAGTTAAGGTCAACATTGTCAAACAAACAAACACTTCGTGGGGTAAAATGCCTTTGACACGGAGTCAGGCAGTTGAGGATAAGGCGCGGGTATGTAAAGATTCCCCCGCGACCCCGTCCGTGCTAGCGACCGCAAATCCGCGTACCGTCGCGTTAGAGTCGACCGGGATCGACTTCGTACCGCCGCGTTCCGCGATCCACTCTAGCGATACTATCGTAGAGGCCCAGGGATCGCTAGCACCGTCCGTACGCTCGCAACGATCCACCGCTAGCGCTGTCGCGAGGATTAGACAAGCCGAACTAGAGGCAGAGAAACAACTCGTTGAAATACGACGCCAAGAGCTACAACTGCAAGCGACGCTGATCAAGAAAAGATTAGCCGCAGACGTGGCTACAATTCGCGAGGAAAACCGATAGGGAGAGCCTATGCGCCGAAGAAGTCACCGATACGAGTCGTCGAGTGAACGATTGGCTTCATATGACGCGGGAACCTATACGGGGGGAGAGCGAATACCTACAACGAACAAGAAACACTTCATCGCAACCACAGATGGAACCGCAGGTCAGGGAGCAGCACATACCGGTGTCGCCGAGGCACATCACCGGTGAGGATACGGTGCGACAACGACCGCGTTCACCTACACCGCATCGGTCCAGGGATAGAGGGATCGATCGGTTAGCAGATGCACTGGAACGAATGGCGGGAAACAGAGCGTCACCCAGGCATATGCAAGACTTGCCAGTATTTAGCGGAGCGGTTACTGATTGGTTACCTTTCAAAGCGGCCATGAGAGAGTCTACGAATATTTATAGATATTCACCAGCGGAGAATCTAGCGCGACTCAGGTCATGTTTGAAAGGGGAAGCGAAGCAAGCCCGTATCAGCGCTTCTATTTACAGCAAGTAACCCGGACGTCATAATGAGCACTCTGGAACAGTGCTATGGACGACCGGAGGTCATCATTGACCATTCATTGGAGGAAATAAAGAAACTGCCACGGCCAGGAATAACGGCCAGCGAATTGAATAACTTCGCTATCAAGGTGCAGAACATCGTCACAGTCATCGCCGCGATAGACGAACGTGGGTACTTGCAAAACCCGATGTTGGCGCGACAAGTAACAGAGAAGTTAAGTCCACACTTGAAGTCTAAGTGGTGCGATTACGCCGAGGAATACGGAAGCAGACATGAGCCAGAGATTATCACTTTGTCTCGTTTCCTCATGCAAGAGGCGGATCGTGCGGTGAGACACGCATACTCGACGTCGGCACCGACAACAGTGAGAAGTGTAAGCGATGTCAGACCCGAACGCCTACCACGCCGAATATTAGAACAACCACGACATGTTAAGGTGTATAACACCATGGAGAACTCTGCGAGGAAGACCGCGTGTTATTGTTGCGGAGCGGAGCATAAAACATCTCGTTGCAAGAAGTTGGAAGATATGTCGGTGTCGGATAGATGGCAATGGGCGAAAGAGACAAACATATGCTATCTTTGTCTCGACAGCAAACATAGACGCTTTATGTGCAAAGCAAAAAGGTGCGGTAGAGACGAGTGCAAGCAGATGCACCATGTGCTTTTACATGCACCACCTAGGGAAGATAACGTGATCGTGCAGCAACGGCACACCGACCGGAGAATAGCAACGAACAAGTGTTGCTTAAGGTGTGTCCGATTGAAATATCCAAACGCGACGGAGGTTTTGTCAAAACGTATGCGCTATTAGACGAAGGATCTACGATAACGCTGATCGACGAAGAGATCGCCAGAATGGTCGGAGCAGAGGGTCCGACACGTGTATTGAACATTCAGGGCGTCACGTCGATGCAGAGAGAAGCCGATAGCCAAGAAGTCGACCTTGAGGTACAAGGCGAGGGCCAAGCGGACAGTTATCGAATCAAAGCACGCACCGTCAAGAACCTCACGCTTGGGAGTCAGTCGATCAAACCTGAAGTGTTACAGCGGCCGTATCTAAGGAAAATATCGGACGAACACTTAACGTACGCTAATGCGAAACCACGAGTTCTAATAGGAGCGGACAATTGGCATCTTATTGTAACACGTCGGTTGTTGTCACGCAAGCGCAATGAGCCGGCAGCATCTCTGACACGTCTCGGATGGGTGCTACACGGAACAACGCCAAGGAGTATGATTACTCAGGACAGCGAATCCGTCTGCCATATACGAACGTGCCCAGATAATGTGCGAGAGCGGGAGCGGGACGAATTAAACGATCTCGTCAAGGCTCATTTTGAGATAGACGCACTAGGCATATGCAGACGTACGAAACCGAACGCCAAAGAGGAGCGAGCCAAGGAGATACTCGAGCGGACCATCAAGCGTGTCGACGGCCGTTTCGAAGTAGGCTTACCTTGGGCAACGGATATCGTCAACTTACCACCAAGTTACGACATGGCGCTACGCCGTTTACGAACCATCGAGAGGAAGATGGACGCATCGCCTGAATTCAGTACCGCGTATACGACTCAAGTGGAGAGATTAGTCGAGAAAGGATACGCGACGAAGTGCGAAGCGAACCACACGGAGAGCCCGCGGACCTGGTATCTGCCACATTTCGCCGTCACCAATCCGAACAAACCAGGAAAGGTCAGGATGGTGTTCGATGCCGCCGCACGAGCAAACGAGGTATGTCTTAACGACATGTTGCTTGATGGACCAGACCTCTTATGCTCACTACAAGGTGTGCTATTCAGGTTTCGAGAGAAGCGCATCGCGGTAACTGCGGACATACGTGAAATGTTGTTACGTATCAAGATACGACAAGAGGATCGCGCGGAACAACATTTCCTCTGGAGAGGAAATGACCGGTCGAAACCACCTGAAAAGTACGTGATGACGTCAATGATATTCGGGGCAAGATGTTCACCGTTTCTAGCACACAGCGTCAGGAATAGGAACGTTGAGGAACATAGCGATTCACATCCGATCGCTCACCACGCTATCACACGGAATCACTACATGGACGATTGGGTGGATAGTTTCGACACCGAGGAAGAGGCTTCTCGTGCCATAGAGGAGGTGCGAGAAGTGCACAGTAGAGCTGGGTTCGAACTGGCCGGATGGAGTTCGAACTATGCGGAGTTGCTACGCGACATATACCCGAGGAACAGCAGACTCTGACACCGAAGGAACTCGGTGCGACCGCGAATCCATATGGAAAGACGCTGGGCGTAATATGGTTACCACAAGCCGACGAACTGGCATTTAACACCGCAAGACACAGGGTTCCACAGGCAGTCAAAGATAATGAGCGAACGCCGACAAAACGGGAGGCTTTGAGTGCGGTAATGTCGATCTTCGACCCACTAGGATTGATCAGCCCATACACAATCACGGCGAAGATCATGCTCCAGGATCTATGGAGGGTGAACGTGGGCTGGGATGAAGCATTACCACCTCAAGAAGCGACCGTGTACAGCGAATGGCAAGCGGATCTGCTATACATTAACGAACTACGCCTACCTCGCGTCTACAACATCTGGGACTCTACGAACCGACAGCTGCACGCATTCTGTGACGCTAGTGAACAAACATACGCCTTGGCGGCGTATTGGCGTTTTCAGAATGGCAACGGCACTGTCATCGTTGTATTTTGTATTAGTCGCGGGAAAAAACGTCCGTCGTATAAGTCGAGGTACAAACTGGATCTGAGGTACGGCAGCGACGACGTAATAAAATTAAACGGGCGAATAAATCGCCGCCACGGTACCAACTTCAAAGGAATCAACGTCGAATTAAGGAACGCTTACAGCGTATGGTTGCCGTCGTTACAGGATTACGCGGCAATTAAAAAGACACAATGGAAATTCATCGACCCGGGCGCTCCGAACCAAGGCGGAGCATGGGAACGGCTGATTCGTAGTGTAAAATCAGCACTCTCCGTCACGTTAAAGGAACGCGCGCCGCGGGAAGAAATACTGCAAACAGCGCTTACAGAGATCGAGCACACGGTGAATTCGCGACCATTAACGCATGTCGCAGTCGATCCTCAGGAGGACGAGGCACTCACACCGAATCATTTTTTGATTGGATCAACGGTGGGAGTACCTTATGTTGGTGAATGCGATATCGCCGACAGGAGGACCTGGCGAGCGGCACAGGCGTTGGCTAACATGTTTTGGGCTCGGTGGCTCCGCGAATATTTGCCGACTCTGACACCGCGCGGTGACGTCAGAGCATCCGATAGTAGACAAATCGCGATCGGGGACGTTGTCATTATAGTGGATGGCTTATTACCACGTAACGTTTGGCCTAAGGGGCAGGTAGAAAAGTTATACCCGGGACCTGATAACGTAATACGCAGCGCGGACGTTCGGACGCGGGGGGGAATTTTTAGGAGGCCTGTAAGAAGGCTCATTGTCCTCCCTAGGGAGATAAAGGGCTCCGAGGGGTCTACGCCGGGGGGAGGATGTTGAGGACAAATGAATCTGTCCTTAAATCTACATTAACATTCAACAATAACAATAATTACATCGCGAATCACACACACACACACACTAGCTGGAAACACGAGAGAGAGAGAGATATATATCATATGTACCTCATTGTGTAATAAGTTTTTAGACTAACAGTAACTATGTGCTAGTTGTAAGTATTATTAAAATGTATTAGAATTCGCGCCGACCGCCGGCAAAGTTGTACCGGCAAGATATAATTTGTAAATACATGTGATTCGAGAATAAATACAGTCCACAAGTGAAGTTGGGGTTTCATCGCTGGTGAAGAAAGCGTCCCCTTCAATGTATCTACAGCAAACTGCGACAACAAACAGATAAATCAGACTTTGATTAAAATCTAGAATACTACCATTAGATCCATACATAGGTATACTATAAATTAATTGATTATCTTACATTTATTATTAGAAATGAGAGGAAGATTTCTTAAAACATTTTTAGTTGTCATTAAAACATTTGTATTTATAAAGAATCTAGAAAAATTCGAATTCTTATTTGGAGAATAAACGTTTATGGATATTGTAATTAAATACAGAACATGTTCGAAAGTATTTTAAACTACTTTCACTTGAAATTTTGTAATTTTAATGAATATTCGCAAAAATATTATATAAAAAAATCGTTTGCTTATAAAACTTACATCGTTGTATTTCTTCAACATTCGAATCAAATATAACTTTAGTAGCAAAATAATAAATCCAAAATATCAATGTTACAGCGTAACAAATACACGGAAACGTCCCGTATTTTCTACTACGTAAAGTATCAGGAAAACATAAAATGAACTTGTAAATCGATGGCCGAATTGGCTTAGGTCCAGACCTCGCTTACCAATACAGAACATTACAAAAATCTGTTGTAGCACCATTTGGCAGGGCGCGGAGACCGGAGAGGGTCACGTAGTAACTTTATTTAAAAGATTTTGTATAAACGCCTCTCGGCCGCGGCCGATGTGACTATTAATTCAACTGAACGTTTATCGATGAACGACGCGGAGGTATTGAAAATTATTTATGAATCAAAATTGTATTGAAATTTAGTAAAAAGTATTGTTCAACATTGATTGATTTGTGGTCATTAAATTATTTTAGGTAAGCTTCTTGAATTACCTGTTTTCAGTATCAATATATATTAATACTAGCTAGTGCCTGCGGCTCTGCCCGCGTTTCATATACTCTTCGCTGCGTATCTATAGATTAGATTAGTAGATTCTTTTATTTTTATTAACGGAGTAAATTGAAAAAAAAATGGGAAAGGGTCGACGGAATTCAAAAAATATATAGCCTTTATTTACGAAATATTCCGCATCGAATGGTAGTAGTCCCATCCCGATACATTAAGTAATTTTGAGGTGATGGTGCCTCAAAGGAACCCTATTTTTATATGTATAGATAGAAGAAGATAGATAGGCTAGCGGGTGCCCGCGACTTCTTCTACGTAGATCGTATCGTATCAGTATTAAATGCGGTGTGCCCTTATTTTGTTATTGTTTTCATAGCCTATCAATTGTCGAACAAAACACATGGGTCTCGTACACCAAATTTCATTAAAATCTATAAATCCCCTTTTTAATCATTTTTTTTTTTATTATTTCTAAATATATTGAAGTTTTATAGCTTATTAATTGCTATTTAACATTTTCTTTATACACACAAGGTTTAGTAAAAATCGGTAAGCACGTTTTCGAGTTGTTTTTTATTCTTTTTTAAGATTTATAAAAATCAATTTAACAATCTTTATAACATATCAATTACTTTTTTACACATACTTGCCGTGTACAAAATTTCATCAAAATCGGCCGAGCCGTTTTAGGTTAAATCCGGACATACACACAGACAGATAGACAAAGAAATTGTAATGTCAGATTTGAGATTAGTAACGGCTAAAATAGATCTGTCACAAAGATTTTAAAAAAATGTACTACAGACAAAGTCTACAAATTTCATATTAATATAGAGATCTTTATGATATAAATCCATAATTAAGTCATAATTTATTAACGCTATGTATAAAGTTCTTTATATATATTTATAACATGGATTTTATTTACTTGAGAGACATAGTAACTTGCTCTCTCGCCCTTCGTCCGTCGAGAAAATTATCTATTTATGCGTAAAAGATGTCCACTATGTGTGTTCGTATACAAGGTCACTATGGCGAGTAAACGTCACTTACCAGTTTTCGTCTGTCATTTACATTGTTTTACGGGATCGTAATACGTCCCAGTGCCCTGATCCATTTTACTACCTTGTCTCACATTATGCTACGAGAAAGTACGATCATTACACTCGAAACTGTATTGCAGATTAAGCCGAAATAAGGTCTTGAGGTTACAATGACCAATACTCTTGGCGTTTCATATAACGGTTTTCAGCACACTTGTGAATAAAAAGCAATAAATAAGTTTACACCAACTAATTTTGTTAATAAAATATTGAAGAAAAGCAAATTACAGTTTAAAGTTACTGCAGACGCTGCATTTAGCTTTCAAGTTTTAAGCCCCTGTCTCGAGGCCTGAACCAAATGGTGCATAATGAAATTGCATAACTTACAGCAATTTTCCCCTACTTTTACCCCCGCATCATTTACTCAGCTCATCGCGCCATTGCCTGCCTAGCAATCATGGAATTAGCCAGTCATACAATGGCGTATAATCTTTAACAGTTGATGAGAAAATTTGAATTAAATCTAGTATGATCTATGTTATCACCTTGAAAAAAAAATTTGAAATAATGGAAAAATTCACAAAAAAAATATCTTTAAAGCAAAAAAAAAGTTTGCATGCACCGGCTTTTTTGAGAACGAGAGCGTATTTACTGATTACATTTTTTTTTGTTTGTCTCTCGGACTGGAGAAGTTTCCTCGCGCGCGATGCAAGAAAAACTAAATTTAATTCAACTAATATTTCACAATATTTATTTATTCTGAAGCGGTACGAAATTGGCCGGAGCAAATAGTAAGGAATAAATGTCAATCGTTATTTGCATTCCTTATCCCAACTCACTTGAGGTCGGAGCAGTGTGTTTTCTTCTTCCATACGTCCTTATCATCTCTTCATTCACTCCTTTTTATTTAATATTCATTTACACCCCATCCACACTTTCCTTGGCCTTTCTCTACTTTTCCATTCTTCCATGTCAGTAGTCTTCTATGTTACCCACATACGCTTACATTCTTCTCATAACATGTCCATACCACGACACGATTCGCTTTCAACTTTTCTATCACTGGCGTCACTTTCAAACTTCTTCTAATATATTTTTGACTTTATCCATTCTTGTTACACCAAACATCATTAAGTAACATTCGTTAAGTAACTTAGCATTACTTAAATAAAAACCTTGAATGCACATTGATGTAGTACATCTACATTGTATGTTCAAAATGTCATGTCTCTTTGTTTAGCTACATTTGTAGTGTATATTTTGTCGTTTCTAGACGCACTAGGTATCCCTTGCAATTCTATATTGTGACAGTTTTTATTTCTGAGTGTTTATGAATGTCGGTTATTTATGTAAAAAGCAATATAAACTTTAAAAAATGAAAAAAAAAACTTATCTCCCATTAACTGGGTTATTTATTTATGATAAATAAAAAATCATCAATTAATGCATCGCATATCCGTGTAGGTCGAGAATAATTTATATACTACTATTTTATTATTATTCAAAGTAATATTACAGTCTTTTGAAACTAGAATTATCTCTTAATAATCGGTGTTTCTTCATAATCAACTATTTTTGCTTCTTTAAATTTTTTTCAAATTCTACATACCTCACTGCGGGCCATGGATGAACATAAAATACACGTTAAAGGAAAGCCAGAAATAACTCTTCGAAATAGTAGTCTGTTATTTATTACATGGTTTTTTTTAACTTTTATAATATTTACTCTTATTATTTAGACCTGATTTGTCACAAGAATTTTCCTAATTAATAATACGCAACAAAACTAAAGACATGTTTTGTTTTCTATTCGTGGATATATTTTCAATAGTATTGCGAATATTGAGATAGATGTGTGGCGTACCAGAATGGATAGGATCAAGAATGAGTATGTTAAAGGAAGTTTGTAAGTGGCTCCAGTGATAGAAAAGATGAAAGGTTTTTCTTTGTATGGACATGTTTTGAGACGAAACGCATGTGACGAAGGAAGTGATGACTATCAAAGTCGAGGAATGAAGGGGGATAGGACGTCCAAAAAAAAATTGAAGTAGTGTGTGAGGAAAGATATGAAGACAAAAGTGCTGAAAGAAGATATGCTGGCTGATAGAGAAGTATGGAAAAAGAATATATAGTATATACGACTTATCAGCATCATAGATGATCAATATTTATCGTCTTTTAATTCTGTTTTACTCTTTAGCATCTAATACGTATACAACAGTCGTAATAAAAATACGATATGGGAAAGATAAAAAAGCTACAGTACCGGATAATTATTTAAAAGTTTCCATAGTAATAATTACATGGGGAGGTGGTACGTCGCGTCGTGTTGGTTGATAATTATTATCACAGTCGCACCCGCCGTGCACCAACACTCATCTCCTCATTAATTATTCACTGCAGACACCTCACTGCGTGACCCAATAAAACCTTACTATTGTTTTTTCCTTTACAACTGGCGGGGTAGGATTAATTAAAAGGCTATCAAAAAGACATAAAATCCTCAATAAAGAAGTACATTTGTTTTATGTTCGAGTATTGAAAATTTTATATCGCATGTCTATGTATTGTTTCTCATTTCTTTGTTCAACAATGTACTACAATAGTTGAATCACTTTCAAAGGGTTTAATTTACTCTTTTAATTAAATTTAGGGATTTTAACCATGATTATTGTATTAAATTAAACTTTATATTTTTATGTCATGCAGCGTATAAAGTTACGTCATATTAGAATAATGTGTTTGTTCTTTGTATAGCTGCACAAATTATTGTCATCTATACTAATAAATAAAATTGAAGTGTCTGTTTGTAATGTCAAAATTAATTTGTTTTACTAAATACATATGAATGTATATACGATACCTACATCGACTTTTTTGGTAGATAGTTGAAACTACTCCGGGTAACTAAAATAATTAGAGTTCCGCATAAAAAAATAAAACTCATAAAAATTTGAATAATATCCGATCCAATGGACAGTTTTACGGGCAAGTGCTATAATTTATAAGAAATATTTTTACTTTATCTTAGAACAAACATTTTTTTAGGAAAATGTGAAATTATGTTAAACTTTGTAATTGTTGTTACTTATTATTGTTCATTGTTGATTACAATTGTATTTCCAATCATTTCATGAACATATTATATCATGTCAATAAAATTTCATAAGTTGAAAGCTATTTTTTTTAAATTAAGAATGTTATAGTTTTCGTATGGAAAAAATTTCATTCCGAAATGACCAATACGTTAAATCGGTTATTTCTTAAAACCTTTATTATTGAATTACTTATTAAAAAGATGCCTTTCCAAATCCAAATCTAACAAAATTGATCCTAATTTTATATACTTTATTGCTTTGACCAAGTTGTTATGGCAATCGAGAACAATGCCCAAGGTTCGATACCCGGCTGAATTTAAATTTTGCGACCAAACAAACGTCAAAGGTATGTTTTTATAACCTTATCAAGACGTTATATAAGATATAGCCTTCATGGGAAACTTGTTTAGTAAATTGTAAAATCGTTAATCTTTTATATTAAAGTCCTAAATATACTCCTGTTGCTATAGTATAGTGAAAACAGTAAATTGCTGTATTATCAAAATTGGTTAGCGTATGAGACCCTTTTATATGGTGACAAATTGGATGCAGGATCGCACAGGCACGACGCGACGGGCGGTCATTAATTACCGGATTACTGTTTGCATGGTGATGTCTAGTTAATGAGACTAGCTTGCCAAATATTATCATACGTCCATAGTATCCTTATTAAATTATTTTGCACCTGTACTAAAAGATATGTAAATATAATATTATTTCCTTGGAACATTATTTTCTTCATTTTTCGGAAACGCTAAAGAAACTATAATAAGGTATCAAATTTATAATGTTGGAGAATAATAATCTAGTTCTATAGAACCTTCGTAAATCCGTGTTAATAAATATTTATTTAGTTGACACGTCTCGCGGCGAGAGGGCTGGCCAATTTTTGGCACAGCGAATTAGCATTGCCATCCAACGTGGCAATATGGCCAGCCTCCTGGGAACCTTCCCGTCTGGCGGCGAGCTGGACGGCTTTCATTATTTATAGCAGTTTATTTTATTTTATTTATAAATTTTTGTGTATAAATTTATGTACTTTTAAATAATATATACCAAAGAATAGTAAATTATTAATAAGGTTTGGAAATATTGAATGTCAATCAATTTTAGTTGGTTAAAGCAAATTAATAAAATAACTTAATGAAAAGTAGTTAAAACCCGTCCCATTTATGTTCTCACGATGCCGACTAATAGCAGTGAACTATGCTCTCTTAAACTCTTCGTTGCATAATCAATTACATTTTGGAAGTGAAGTTACCTGAAAAGCATTATGTTTTAAAATCTATACATATAGACAACATCACTCTTATTTTGATTTAAATATAATTACTTTCAAGTCACTGTTTCTATTTAACCTTATAAATAACATCACGTCGCAAAACTATAGCGCTAAACATGGAAAGGTAACCTCAGAGCAAACCATTTTAATAGATACCAACAACTCACACCAAAAGCCGTGAAAGATGTTCATAGCGGGTGTTCTTTAAAAATGTATATTTTTTGGATGAAACACAAAACTAAACCGAATTTGCGAGCTCACGTTCACAGCGAGGCAAAATTCACGACATATAGAGAGATCGACCGCGCCCGACCGCAGTCAAGCGCTTCCACAGAGAACATCTCAACATTCTCAACAGCAATTTAATCAGCTTTGTTCTTTATAAATAAGCTACGGTATTTGCCCGACTCGGTCATGCTATTAAGCTTCTCTTTCCCATCCTCAACGGAATTGTAAACGGGGATTACGATAACTACTACACACCGGATAGTCTAAATAAAATAACTAGAGAAATAATTCCTTTGTTATTTATAGAGGTCCTTTGTAAATCTCCACGCATTTTAATCACATGTTTGTAGATTATAGATACAGAGCAACGTCATTTGGCTCATGACAAATAAACGATTTTATCTATAAACAATTTTCATTTCATTTTTAAAACTTGATGGAAAACTTTTATTATAATATCTAGATTTTATAAAAAGAAATCGAAATCAGCGAAAAAATAAGTATCGCAGTTGACAGTTGATAACTGTCTAACAAAAATCAAACGCAAAAAAACCGATTGTCAAATATTATTTTTTTGAGAGCTCTCTACAATTTATGAGGGCAAGAGGTTTTATGTGACTTCGTAAAATTGCATTTCTCTCCATGATTATTGGATTAATATTGCTCAAAAACCGATGTAGCTTTGTTGTCTGATAGTTTTAGTCATATTTCCCTTTATTTTTAATCTTGTTTTTAAGTTGATTCACGTCAACAAACTTGAAATACTACATGTATAACTGAAATGTTCATATAGAAAATGAAGGCTCATAAAACATATTACAGAATAATCACAGGAGCTTTTAACCCTTTGACACTCATAACAAACCATCTGTCAAAAAATTGAGCGCCAAAAGTTAAATGTCCGTAAGTCATATTTTGCAATCTGTCATTTTCAAAAAAGTTGCCCAATTGGGCAAGGTCAATAGCCAACGGGTTAATAGGATTTCTGTCCGTAGTGTAGCAATCCTTTTCCAATTTTTCAGCAGTTCTTGTGTTTATAAATAACTAACGTATTTTAACCATGTATCATTTTAGTGGCATTTTGCGTGATATAATTTGATTAAATTGCATAACCGAAGTGTATTGGAAATAATAACGCTGAATGTTTATTTTTGGCGCCATATAAACTTCTTTACAAGTTGAAACATTACATGATAATACAAGGTTATAAATGATAATTAAAACTATCTCATCCACATGTCTGTTTGGCAGAATTGTATAATATATGTAAATTAGAGATCTTTATTATCCCAACTAAGTAGAAGAATAAAATAACCCAAAAAATAATTCTAAATTAGGTACTTGACTTAACTTGAAGTTTTGCAACTTATGACTTATAATAAAAGGCTAACGACACGAAATCTATACATTGAAGATATTTAAGAAAAAATATAATACTATACGGGGCTTCAAAATCGATTACAGAACACATTTCGATAGTTTCAATAAAAATTATCTAACTGTCTATCGGTCTATCTGTCTGTTTATTAATTTGTTGACTGATCACGGAAAAACTACTGAACCGAATTCGACAAAAGTTACGTAATGACATATATTGCATCCAGGCCAAATTGCGAATTATCTAAATTCCGAGCGGGTACAGCTGCGGGAACAGCTAGTTTGCTAATAAAGCCTCACCTATCACGTACTGATGTAGTTATGAAGAAAGAAATTCTAAAACTATAACATGAATCGGAAGATGCTTTCAGATATTTTATCAATGCCAGTCTATCAGTAAAAGAACCATCAAAATGTATTTAAAATAATTAAGTATATTTAAAATAATAAAGAAAAGGAAACAAGAAACAAACGAATAACTAAATAAGTAACAAAGTGCCGATGGAAGGATTAAAGTAGTTTCTGAGTAAAACGCTAACATTCACTCGTTCGCTAACTTCGGACAAGTCAACATTCATTTGATAATTCCATTCGTCGTGGAGAATTGAAACTTGAAACATATAGTGGTATCTACTGCAACATCATATTCAGTTTTGTATTAACATTCAAGTGCTAATTTTGATCTGTTTTTTTTTTAATGTATTAATTATTATCCATACATTAGGTTTTATTTGTTAGTTATGTAGTTATATATATACTACTATCTTTTAACTAACCGATGTCTACTTTTATTGATAAATTTTACAAACCTGTAACGGATAGTAGCGAAGTGTCATTAGTACCTAATATATATTTATTTCAGTTAATTATACTATTTTTTTATAGTATCCAAAAGACGTATACACAGCTGGTAATTCGTTTCGCAAAAATACTAAACTAAAGCCAATCAGACTATTCCTAATACAGTTCCGCAAAGTACCTAACAACTTCATCAATGACAATAGTGACATATAAAAAGTAATTATAATTATTAAATAGTTAAATATTTAATGGTTAAAATAATGTACTCCAATTAAACGCAATGGTTAAATAGTTTTTATTCGAAATGATTTTAAATTAAAAACAAAATGCATATCATGCACTAGGTAACAAACTGATAGATAAACAGAGACACCATTGTATTTTATTTTGTTATAACAAAGTACTGGAAATAACAAAGTTTCAACGTACAATTGTGTTTAAAGCATAGTTTATTTCCCCTATTCACGTTAAAGTTTATATTAGTAAATTCCCACGGGCCACGGGAAAACTATATATCAAACGATCAATCGGAAGTTTGACAGACAAAATGAGTATAACACGTAGGTCCCCCGACTGGTTCGTTATCTCGTTCGAGCGCATTGCACCGGTGAAGCTTCCCACAAAGAAATACGTAAATTAAAGGACACATTTTTACAAAGAAACCTTATTACTGTTTTATATGAAATCCTTTTTTAGATTATTTTAAAACATAAACTCTAATATATTTTAGTGAATAGTGATGAATCTATCCATTCAACCAAAAGACGTCCACTGCTGGACATATGTCTCCCCCAATTGAAGGAGAGATTGCCACAACCGCGACGCTTGACAGGCGGGTCAGGTGTTTGTGGTACTCAGAGTACGCCTCAGCCCATCTCCTAGCTTATCTCTTAGCCGCCTTTTACGACATCCACGGGAAGATATGGAGTGGTACTATTCTTAGCCAGCACCACACGGCTATATAGTGATCAATAATTTTAAATAATACGCATTTTCTTATGACTAGCATGAAATTTCCTCTACGTGGATTTCAGTATTCCTAAAAAGGTTTAAAAAAATACGATTTACTTAAATATATATTTACAGCTTAAATAATAAACAAATATGCATCACCTTATTCGTCTAGAAATAAAAATGTGTTTAGTCGTTGATCAAATTCATTTCTTTACAGTTTTAGCATAAGACTAGACAAAAGTACCCCTAGTAATTTCTTCATTTCCTGTAACTGCAAATTTACATGAAAAATTTATAAGACTTTAATGTCAACACAAACTGGCATCATTAGTTGGCTGTGTTTTAAAAAAACATATTTATTACTCACTATTGCTTTAAATATCACTTATGTAGGGGCATTTATCTATAATCCTTCAGTAGCTTTGTGTGATGCGTGCAAAGAGACAAAAAGAGCAAAAATAATAAACATATGTTTCGTTCTAAAGTTGCTACGAGTTCATTTAGTTTTCAAACTTTGGCCTGAAGGTTAAGCTCAGCTACTTTTGCAGTTAGTAAAATTCGCCAATTAACAGATGTTGCTAATGCTAGATTAGTCTACTTTGCTTACTTTCATGGCTTAATGTCTTACGGTATTTTACTATGGGAGGCAGCAGCTGAAGTATATATATACTATAATTATAATACAAAAACGTACACGTTTGAGCAATTTACAAAATGGCTACCTCACGAATTAATAAGTATTAAGTTTCAAGGATATAGTTTCTTTATTTTGCCCTCTCAATACAAACCTTGATAATGTAATGTATGTTCGCAAAAAAAAAGACAAATTTAATATGATAAACGGCCCGCACAATATGGTTCCGAAGTATAGAATACTACCGATTTAACTGACAATAAGTCTATGTCAAGCAGATTTTAATGACCAAAAATTATTGTAGGTTAGATTATTACGTTGACGACAGTGATATCCGGAATTAACTCCATTCTCTTTGCATCTGGTAAAATCGACACTAATACTCAACTGATTGATAAAAAAAAAACCATTTATATAACAAAAATAACAAGATTCATTTTTTGTGCCTGTTCTTCACAGGCTGGGTTGTTTTTTCGAACTGTGGTAATTGTTTGACTTTCATAACAATCGTTTCATGGCCCAAAATGAATAAAGTTTTTTTTTTCATGATTATTAGCCATTAGACCTACGTATTTGATAGTTATTTCAACTTCTTACCTCAAGCCGTTTCCAAGAAATCATTTCTTCATACACGAACAACGAAGTAAATAAATTACTTGAGTTTTCAATACTAGGTTTGAATCCCCAAAGAAGCGAATAAAGTTTCGCATTCCTTAAACACCTATACCATTGTCTGCATCTAGTTGTATTATTATTCTGAGTAATTTGCATTTTACTTACGAAAGCCTACGAGTTAGTTTGCTTTGACAATTGCATCGAATAACGCCGCGCCGTAAAGGCACGTCTAAGCATTTCTATATGCATGATCCGTTCGTGAATATCGGACCGTATTCGATGCAGCACCTGTTCGCCGACAACTCTCTAACTTCACCTCACAAGTTTGCTTAAAGTATTACGAAATTTGAAGCGGACGCCCCCGTGTTGCCAACTCGCCCCGCATTATGTTTTCACCTGATAAAATCGATATTGCAGCAAAAGTAATGAACTTACTTTTAATAATTATAAGTTACCATGTTTACCTACAATATTTGAAGGAGTTAATTAGCTATATTTGTGTTTATAAATTGACTAACTGGTGCCCGCTGCTCCACCCGCGTTTCATATGTTCTGTGCATATACCATTTAATTTATACCTAACCTAAACAAACACATGAATGAGAGTTTTTTTGTTTTTATGAGCGCCGAAAAAATTTGCATAAGAAGTAATCGAAAAAAAATGAGAATGGAATGGAATCTAAAAAAAATAAATAAGCTTATAACCATGTATGAAAAATTCCACGTCCTATGTTAGCAGTCCCATCCCGTATGATCAGTATTTTGAGGTGATGATGCATGAAAGGGACCTCATTTTCCTTACTTAGATAAATAGATAACAGATAGTCTTCATGTATAATAATGGGAGATTCTTCGATTTCTACGGTGTGGTTCGGTTCCGCGTCGATGAACCCAAGACGTCGAACGTACTTATCCAATTGTACAATGAACCGGAGCTCTCGATGTAGAAAAACATTATGATGAAACCATAGCATGGTGGTAGGACATTTTCTAATAAAGCTCGCCTGAGTAAAAACTTGAGCACAACATCACTTGGAGGCAATACCTCTAGGCTTAGTATGATAAACTGTACTACATCGTCACGTAACATCAACTGAAATTGTAGTCAAAGGAATGAATCTATAAATTATAAGAAGTCAATCTCGTTTCATTTTCTATACTCTGTTTAAAGATTAATCTTCGCAATAAGACTCATCGGTTTTCTCAGGAAAACTTTATTTTACCTTTGTCATAATTCGTAAGTAAATTTGTGTTTACAGTCTTTAATCACGCCCAAATACCTACATGGAGCTATTCTCGACGTGCGCCCTAATGAATACATTGACATATACATGTAATTGTACATGTAATTAAAGGAACATGTAGACAGCAAAGGGCAAAGAGCATCCCAAACAGTATGCACGCAAATTATAAAGACATAATAGTTAACTAGCAGTGCCTGCGACTTCGCTCGCGTGCAATTTTTAGATACAATCTATCTATATCCCCTCCCGCCCCGTCCAGGGCAGCGTCAACTCGCGAAGGAGGTCACCCTGGCCAGACCAGCCCACCTCCCAGACAGCCTTCCCAGTGCAGTAGAAGGTCAAGGCCTCGTACCTTCCCCCTTGGTTTAGCAATACAGCAGAGTCCAGACCCCGCCGATGCGGTGCATGGACTGAGCCACCGTGGTTAGTTCTTGCGGGGCCCCTAAGCTGAAACTTTGCATCCAGCTATTCTTGCTCTAATAGGCCTACACATGTGGTGATGAGTGCCACTTTATGGCCCTACTCCCTACACCTAAAACATTGGCCATCCTGCTCTACCCCTGAAGGAGAGACTGAGCGAGTGTTACTGAAGTCCAAACACCGAAAGCAACGTACGGGCATTCATAAAACCATTCAGGCAGCGCACGCCATACTATAGAATTTTTTACAGACTTCAATTACATTTTTTGAGATTAATTATAGAAAATATATACCAAAATAAAAAGTACCATATTTGTATTGTACCTATCTTACAATGACGAATTTACTAAATCGAATTAGTGGTATCGAATATTACCCCGAACATCCAAATCCAAACTTTACCTCTTTATAATATTAGTATATATTGTATGAAAATTTAATATCAAAATATTGTTTTCTCATTTACTATGACTTAGATATTTTAATCTATATACTATAAACATGTTTTATACTGTACCAAAATGTTCAATTTCAATTAATCTATCAATTTTTTGTTCTTGAATAAAACTAAAACACATTTTGCTTACGTTAGTAAGTAAAAAAGTTCCACTGCATCACTAAAACTTTTGATAAAGAGGACCGATTTTAATGAACTAAAACTGCTCCGAAATTAATTTTGTTTAATGTAATTAGTACTTTCTAAATGATATCTGCACAACCAAACAGACAGACAGACATTCCTAAAATGTATTTAATTACCTATTTTAAGTTCCTTGCAATGATGATTTTCTCAAAAATCGGAATTGTCTAGACATGTGAAATTTACAATTTTATTATTAGTATATACAATGCAGTTATTTTCCTTTGATTTTAATAACTTACCATAATATAGTATATTGGCATATATAGCGACGATAGTGCGACCGGACTTCGCGTCAATGGATGCGGGTTCAAACCCACCTATCCATCTCTAAAATCAGCCTGAGCTGTCGGTGAAGGATAACATCGCGAGGAAACCATAGCGTTGTATTAGGGCATATTATAATGAGTGTAGGTGATCGTGTGTATGTGTGTGTTGTCTATTTATGTGACTATTATGTATTTATTTGTTTACTCGATACAGCGTTATAGAGGATTTACCAGAAATAGATCACTATTCATTAATAAATACAAAAGACATGACTACATTTACATAGTCCAAGCACAATAATTTAACAATTATAATAATTTATATCATCCACAACAAATAACTGTTAAACTTGAAGTCTTATCAAAATACTGTAAAGTTACATGTGATAAAGAAATAAAAATTGCTGACGTCTAGACCAGGGTTTTAGAAACTTTGAGCCCAATTTTATGAAGAGTGTCCGACTGCCGCACCGTGTCGCAGGTGTTCTGTGTCGGAACTATCTTGCTGAATACGATATCGTGTTTGTAATTTTACCTAATATCTGAATTATTAGATAATATAAGTGAAGTTTGAGAATTTATAGCTGATTAACCCCTTGAGCACTAACCTGCCGTTTACGTCAGCTTTCTATTGTTTTCCTATTGTCTCATTTTATAGGTAATCGACATATTAATATGTCGTTCTATTATGAACACGAGTATACACAATGCTATATATTGAATACTGGAGTCTATATAAATAAATAAAATTTAAGTGTCTGTTTGTAAAATTTAAAAAAAATGGTTTTTTTGATGTGAAACATCTATAGACGCACGTAAAACCGATTTCTGGCGTGGCGACGCTTCGCGGCAACATCGAACATAACTATTACCGAAGTCACTGATTAAAGGAATTAAGTAGTCATGATTTGAAATAAATTCGTAAATTTTTGTATTGAAAGAAAATTAATGTTTATTCAATAAATAGTCATCGTTATCTGGAAAAAAAATCGTAATATTTTATTTTATCATTATGACATATTTAGTTCCTATCACAATCTGTTCTTTTTTGCATATTACTTTTACAAAATAATGTCGATGTTTCACATCTGCCAGGCGTCCCGTGACGGCTCACATTTTTTTACTAAATACATCTATCTATATACGGTACTTATAAAAACAACACTACACTTTGCAATAAAAAGTCATTGTCGCCACACCGTTTTACTGATACGATTTTTAATACCTCAAATAAAGAAATCTATATAAATGAATATAAAAGTATTAGAAATGAGAACTTATTCTAAAAACGGAAAAACTTCAATCTCATAAAGAAAGTTCAATTTATCAGGTATTAGAAATCGTCGCCATCCATATAGTACGATTTTAGGTTTCCTAGATCTTGTTACGAATCCCTAAGATTAATTAATCAATGCATGTCCATTCCTGTGTATTATCATAAATAATTATAAAAAAGTTGTTTAAAAACCGCTTTTACCCCAAATTTTAAAACAATAATTAAAGTCAAATTTGAGCACTAGCAGAGAACTAGTTTTCACTAAACTCGTTTATACTTTTTAAGTTATATTTATCACCAATCACAAAAAACCGATATCTTCTGTTAAGCTTCAAACAGACAGCGATAAAATTGAAAATAGAACCTTATAGAACAGAATATGCTAAAACAAATACTTTCTAAATATTTACTGTAAGCCAAACTGTGAGAATCAGTTTATACTAAAAGTTAACTGTTATTCCTGTTTTGCTCACAACTCAGCCAGGCTTTCCTCTGTGAATATCGTATAGTTGTTCGCAGAAAGGCATCGAAGAACTTCCAGTGACAGGGAACTTTTCTTAAAAGTTGCTTGGACGAAATATTAACCGCAAAATTTAGTTTTATAGTCCCCACTTTCATGCAATACATGCAGTATACAAGTACTGAATGGTATAGACGTTATCATAGTGAAGATGTTCCATCATTTGTTTGTTACTTACCAGTTACAAATTTTGTTTTAGTTGATATGATTTCACAATTTATATTTCTCGTAAACGTTTTCATTTATTTTTAATAATCTTTATGAAAAAATGTTTTGACGCCCTGGAAGTTACTCTTATAACAGACATTCGGCAAAAGATTCAAGCCAGTGTTGTATTAAATCGAATATTAGCAGAAGGTTAATTGGAAATTAGGTTTCATTTAACATTTAGAAGTAAAATTCACTAACACAAATAACTACATTATTATAAACACAATAGAAACTCGAAAGAATTTACTTACCAGTTTAAAATTTATATTAGCATATCCAAAACAAAATCGTAAATATAAATCTGCATTTATATACGGAATACAAATAGAAGTGCATCTACTTAGAAAATTTATTCATGAATTCTAAATCTTAAAATAGAAATAACTAAAATATTTTTACAATATGATACAATAACAGTATATTTTTAACTAGCTGTGAGACCGCGGCTGCACCCGCGTTTCATATATTCTTTACTGCGTTTTAATTATTTATACGGAACCCTATTTTTTTTTTGTAGTGTTAAGATAAAGTAAATATATTTTCCATAAATTCAAGCACTTGCTCCTAAAACTGTTAGGTAAAATGGGATTTTATTAAATTTTTTAGGGATTCTAATTTTTTTTACGCGGTACCCTAATATATTGAAAAATTACAAGTACCCTTAGTTACCCGGAGTAATTTCAGCTATCTACCAAAAAAAGTCCCGTCAAAATCCGTCCTGCCGTTCCGGAGATTACCCGCAACAAACAGACAGACAGACAGACAGACAAAAAATTTAAAAAATGTATTTTGTTGTAGGTATTGTATATACATTCATATCTATATAGTAAAAAAAATGTGAGCCGTCACGGGACGCCTGGCAGATGTGAAACATCGACATTATTTTGTAAAAGTAATATACAGAAAAGAACAGATCGTGATAGGAACTAAATATGTCATAATGATAAAATAAAATATTACAATTTTTTTTCCAGATAACGATGACTATTTATTGAATAAACATTTATTTTCATTCAATACAAAAATTTACGAATTTATTTCAAATCGTGACTACTTAATTCGTTTAATCAGTGACTTCGGTAATAGTTATGTTCGATGTTGCCGCGACGCGTCGCCACGCCAGAAATCGGTTTTACTTGCGATTATAGATGTTTCACATCAAAATATTTTGACATTACAAACAAATACTTTAAATTTATTTATTAGGATAGGATAACTACGCAATGCATTTGAGTAAAAAATTAAGTCAGAACTGATCTGTTCATCTAAGGTTTACTAGAATTTTATACAATGCAAAAGCTAAACTGAGATTGGAATATCTGTACCACTATCCAATTATATCTACGCCACATGAATATTGTATGGAATGCTATAGAAAAATTTAATTTACTTCTATTAGTAATCAATGCAACTTTATTTGATCACCCTCCTGTCGGGACATCCATTTTAAAATAACAAGCTACATACAACGCGTGCATATAGGCATAATAAACCAAGCCACTACGTGTCATCGGCTTTTGTGAGCTAATCGTACCGGACCGGTTGATTGCATGCGCCATGTTCTCTTTTTTTTGAGAGACGCGTCGGAAAACTAGCTTCATTGAACAAAGCAACTATCGCTGAGCTCGGATTATTGAGCCAATTTAATTTAAGCGGAATAAGCTTTTTGATGCAAGTCTAATGAAGCGGGGATCTGCTTTTCCGTGATTGTACTCTCTACGTTCCCTCTCTACACACGTGCAGAAAATAAAACGTCTATTTTATTATTGTTTTAATAAGTTCTGCGTCTGGTAGTATTAAATTATAATCTTACATCAGCTGATTTATGAAATATCCTTTTACCTACTGATTTATTAGTTACTAGCTGTGTCCGCGACTTCGCCCGCGTGTAATTCAGACAATTACACTCTAATAGCCATCTTATATACTCCTTCTAGATGCAAGCTATCTCTATCAATGTATTCTTTTTTTACACGGTATAGGTTCAGTGCTTTGACCACAATCTCACCTGATGTTAAGTGACGATGTGATCCAGGATGGTAAACACACTAAGCCTAAATACTGGTTTTCAAATTATGCTATCTGAACACACCTATTGTTATTTAGCGAGAGGTTTTCGAACTTGAGGGTGGTAGCTACCCAGGTGGGCATTGTTTGAAAATGCCCTACCACCATGCTATGGTTTCCTCACGATGTTTTGCTTCACCAAAAGCTTACAGTAATTTTAGAGTTGGATAGGTGGGTTTGAACCAGCGTCCATTGACGCAGAATCCGGACGCACTATCCAGTCATCATATACGGAGTGGATACAAACTCTTCTTAATTTAAGTAAGTCGAAATTAAGATTTGTAAAGGACTTAACATAAAAAACTTTAAAATTTATGTGTACTAATGAATGGTTTACTGCGTAAAGAAAGCACCCGAAATTGTTATTGAAACGATCTTATTGAAAGAATATAAAATAACATTTTTTTTGGATGAGAAAGAAAATTGTATTTATATGAACGTGGAAACGATCACCGGCGTTATTGTTACGCTCACGTGTATTCACCAGGGATTTGTCCTTTTTTTTTCATTCAGAATACGTCGAGCTTAACAATACCTTAAGCAGTTTCTCTGCAATACTTATTGTGAATATGTTTCTCAAACTCGACAGTACCGGTTTTGATTCTACTTTGCTAACTATTTACAAATAACCTCTCTTATTATCAAGGATAAATGGGAAAGTATTTTTACCCATACTTTTATATAAAGTGGTAAAATTGATTTAATTATGGATAAACTCAAATCTACTTACTTATTTGATCCTACAAATTATTTTACTTGTAGAAAGCTACGCTTTCAGTAACGTTAAAGATTTTTATAGCCAAAGCCGGGGCGGGTTGCTAGTTACTATAGCACTACTATTAGCAGACATGTACCAACGTACTTTTTTGAGTTACTTAGTAAATCCAATGTGAATAGTGTGTCACAATACGGATATTTACCAATTAATTTTTATATCATAAATAATAAACCATAAATAGAGGTAATCACTAAAAACATAAGTAAACTCTGATCAATAATAAGGAACTTTTAATTTAAACATTTTAATTTTATTCCAGAGATGCGTAATGCGTAATGCGTTAGTGCTTAACCGGTAAATTATCTTTTTCGTTGACAGATTTAATATTAAAATAATAACCATTACTATTGTATTGAACAGTGGTATGAAGTCATTGTTTTTGTATGTCAAAGGCAGAGTACAGTTTAGTCTATTTCTGTTATTCACTAGTTACTTATAACTTGGTTCACACACGGGTCCCTTCCATATTCTCGTATGGTTCATAATAATTACCATTAAAGGTGCTGATAAGATGTGGTGTTAGCGTCGAATGCTTCGGATTCCATCGACTGTTTTTCGTAATAACATCGTAAACAAAAACTGGGGGCAATACCTAGATCTAACCTAGAAAAGCGAGTGTGCACAGAAAAGGTAAAGGTTAAAAGAGACCAAGATAAAGATACGCAATACCGTGGTTAGACCAATTCTCTGAACAACTGGAGCTACCCATCAGCACAGTTCTCATTTAAGCTCAAGGCTGAGCACAATGAAAGCATATCCGTTAAAGGACCATACGGAACCTCGATTTTCAAGCACTAAGGTTGGCAATATAAGAGACCAGTTACTTAATACCCCGTTCGGCAGCGGCCCAGAAAGAGATCGCTATCCCCAACTGAGGAGGCTCTTATGAAATACTTAGTTTCTCTCAACAACCGCAGAGTTAAATAGGAAAAAAACCAGGTAATTTACGGCTCAGGTAACAGTCCAAACTGAGGTACTTAGCACTTTGGCGCCCTTACCTTAACTACCACTTTCACAGCTGAGAGTCTTAAGCGGTCGGTTCAAAAGTTATCTGTAGCTGTCAAGGCCCATACAGTCAATTACAAAAATTAGTTACTACCTACAACTTTGTTGCACTCTAAATAAGCGGTGATGGCGCAGTTGATAGTGCGGTCGCATTTCGCGTCAATAGACGCAAGTTCGATCAAACATAACCAACACTAAAATCAGTCTGAACTTTCGGTAAAGGAAAACATCGTGGCCAAACCATAGCATGGATAGGCCATTTTTTCATAATGCCCGCATGGGTAGCTACCACCTTCAAAGTTTGAAAACCTATAGCCAAATATCAATAGGTGTGTTCCGGCAGCTCACTTGAAACCAGTACTTTTAATATGAATGTTTACCACCCTGGACCACATCATCACTTAACATCAAATGAGATTGTAGTCAAAGACTATGCAGTGTAAAAAAAGATATTATAAGTAATATTTTAGAAAAAAATATTAGAAAAATAGATGGTTCTTTTTTTAAGTATTCTGTGCCATAAACCATTAATTTTTAAAACGATACATTACAGGCCATGTTTAGATAAAGAATTTTACTGATAGACGCTATAAAAGCCTTATAAGCGTAACCCCGAACGAAAATGTCCACGGCCGATAAATATATCAGTGGACAAAGAACGTAATTTATTATAGATTTTTTTGTGGCCAGCACTCTTTTATCACGTTGTAGGTAGGTACACATACATACTCCGATCGAAAAATGTTTGAGATAAAGCCGAGGTTTAAAAAATAACAGTAAACGGCCAACGGCGTTAGTGACGTCAATAAATCATAGCGGGTCGTTACCATCTCACCCCCCTCCACTCCGTCCCCCCTTGCCCCCTGCACGCACGCAATGTCGACGCTCAGCGAAATCTCGCAAAAACATCCCGAAATCTGTCTGGACCCACCCATGTAATCGCTAGATAATGTGTGCGGATTGAAAAATCATCCCCCGCTACATGTTTGGAGCTTGCATGCTGCTTCCTATTTCATCTGGTTATAATTTTGACTTTTTAAAAAAATATTAATTTCGATATAAATTTATTTTCTATAATTAAAATTGTATATACTAAGTAAGTAAGTAAGTAACTTAAATACATATGTTTTTATAAATTGTTATAATTTTAACTCTCAAGAATTTAAAGAAAAGAATACATTAAACACAGACATACAAACTGCTATTTATAGAAAACCAATTTAGTAACTTTAGATTTATTACAAACTTGGCTCTACTTGCGTATACTAACGGACAGATAAACAGATAGACGTTGCCTTTTATATAATGTAAATACTTATGTATAAAATTATTAATATTGATATAGAAATTTATTCAGTTCTATCAAGAATCGAATGTAACACCTCTACGGCTTTAGTATTATACCCGCCGTAATAGCTGTGCCCGCGAATTCGCCTATGTGGATTTAAAACATGAAAAGGTTAATATTTGCGTATCGCATAAGGGTACAATTTTGAATAAACCGGATATACGTGTAAATTTACTTCCTACTATAAATAAACATATGTTTGAAATTGCACGCTTCTTATTTCAAAGATGACAAACTTGTCATATAAATTTACAACCCCTAATTCACCCTCTTAGGGGTCAAATTTTCAAAAAACGGCAATCAAACACGTGTACATTTATTTCTAAATTTTATTTATTTATTTAGGAATATGTGTATTAAATTGCCTAGTTCTTAGTTTGAAAATAATGGACTTTCACAAAACAGTTCATTGAATCAAGCCAAGAAATTCGATACATATAGGTAATAATTTATTAGTAAGATTAACTCTAATATAAAACAAAAAAAGTCCCCTTAACCCACGATCATTCTGAATGAACACCTTCATACCTCACCGAGGACAAAAAGCTGCTATCATATGTCAAGCTTCGAGCAGACAGCGATCAAATTGAGGATAGAAGCTTATTGCACTTTGATAATGCTTCATTTCACGTGCACTGAATATTGTACGCCAGACCGGTAAAGACCTGTTTCTTGGAATTATAGGTGATTAATGTTTTTCCATGATATGATGTGTACATATATATTCTATACCTATAACTAATGAATAAAATTTAAGGGTCTGTTTGTAATATCAAAATAACATTTTTTTTTGTTTCATGTCTGTCTGTTTGTATCGGTTAATCTCTGGAACGGCTGGACCGATTTAATTTTTGAAAATAATTAGGATTGCTGCCTAAAAATATAAAACTCATGAAATTGTGAATAAAATCCGATTCAATCCATAGTTTTACTGGAAGGTTTTTGAATTTGTGAGAAGTATCTGTGCTTTCTGTTAGTACCAAAAATAATTTTAGAATAAATAAATAATTAAAGTTCCGCATAACTAAAACATCAAAACGCAGTGAAAAATATATAAAAATATATATCTCTCATATATATAAATTCCTGGAATATGCTTTACAGGGATTTTACTAAGCTCGATCAGATAATAAATATGTGCTAACATAATAAAGAGTTAAATTCCAACCAACGGACTCTAGAAAGACAATTAAAATTTGTAGTGTAATTCGACTAATCGATCCAACATGAATAACTAATTAACAAAAGACTCGAGGGAATCGAATTAAAAGATTTAAACTTACTTTAAAACGTTAATAAAATTAAGATTCACTGCAAAAGTTAACGGGTTTTACTAAAAACGTACCTACATAGGTAACAACCGCTTCGAATTAATTCTATTTCATGCGTAAAATATCAGATTACTCGTACATCGGGCGGGTACACGCACTTCATGTCTAGAACACAAGCAGTCAGATTCAATTTACATAAATAGTCAAACATACAGGGCCCAAAGTAAACCATTCTAAATTCGATGGTCCGAAAGTTGTATCTGGGGCAAACACGGACATTTGGAGCGGCAAATGTGACCTGAATTAATATTTGACCAGTATGTTTTGTCTCTGCAAATTGTGCCTTCATTGTGGCTTTTACTGGAATACTCTATACACATGATCTCATGACTCTATGAACTTTTAATTCGCAAACTTTTAGTTAATTAACTTGCTATTTATTAAGAGACGTACAGTAATCAAAATCGTTGAATCAAAGCTTATTATGTCAAAACTACGTTGTTTCCAGTCGAGTAACCTTATATTTTAAACGATTATGGTGCAGTTGGTATTGAAGCCAAATTCCGCGTCTTTAGACGCGGCTTCGAGCCCACCTATCCAACTCTAAAATCAGCCTGAGCATTCATCATCAAAAAATTATGAGGAGACCATAGCATGGTGGTTAGCTGGTTAGCTACGGCCCTCAAATTTAAGAAACCTGTTGCCAAATCTCCATAAATGCGTTCCGGCAACATCACTTGAGAACCAGTATTTGTCAGTGTGTTTACCATTTTGAACCACACAGTCACTTAACATCAGGTGTGATTGTGGTCAAAGCATTGAGCTTATATAGTGTACAAAAGCCTTTAGTTAATTATCTTGCTATTTATTAATATATTGGAATGATATAATTTTTGTTCAGACTTACAATAATCAGAACCGTTCAGAAACAGTATTTTCTATACTAATAAATAAAATTAAAGTGTCTGTTTGTAATTTCAAAGTAACAATTTTTTACTTAATACATATAAATGATACCTATACCAAAAATACAAATTTTCAATTTGTGTCTGTCTGACTGTTTGTTCCGAGTAATCTCCGTAAAGGCTAGTCCGATATTGACAGGACTTTTTTGATAGTTGAAGTAATTTAGGGTACTTTTGATTTTCGAAAATAATAGGGGTTACGCATTGATACTTTTTTTCTATATAATATAATTGGTTCCGCGTAAAAAAATTAAAACTCATAAAACATTGAATAAAACCCGATTCAATGCACATTTACATTTTACGGGAAAATGTGTGAATTTATGAGAAATACTTTTACTTAATCTTAGTACAAATTTTTTTTTAGAAAAATAAGTATGATTCCGTATAAAAAAATTAAATCGCAGTGAAGAACGTATGAAACGCGGACGCAGACTCGAGTACACAGTTAGTGTCAAATAAAGGTACAACGTAAAGTTAATTTTACTCAGTACATTAATCTTTTATTGCATAAAAAATACAAACCGAGCTAAGTTTACTTGATTTTATTAAGCCGTTAATTTATTTGAAACATTATGAAAGTTAAAAAAAAACGCATGATCTAAATATACAGACAAAACAATATCGCAAGCAGCTGGCTACCCCGAAATACTAAAGTTTATTTAAAAAACAAACATGGATGTTCATTATGGGGTCTGTCTGCAGGAGCAAAAGCGAGTACTCAGGGGGGGAGGCATTAAATATTTCATTTTAGACAAGTTTTTATTACTACAGTAGAACGTGTTTGCGATAAACGTAACGTACGTGACTAGAACACCCTGCTTAGATCGCCTTCATACAACAGTACACCTATCGGGACCAAGAATTGTTATTTCTGGATAAGCAATTAAATTATTTGCATTCTAGAATATTTATTTTTAACTAACTTTGTATCCGCGCCTACGAGATTACATTTTTTTGCACATAACCCTAATTTTTTTTTCTTGGTACTAAAAGAAATCACTTGCCAGTAAAACTGTACATTCAATAGAATTTTATTCACAATTTTATGAGTTTTAATTTTTTTACTCGTATCACTATTTATTTTGTTATTGTGTTTTTGGTATAGGTACCGTATATATATTCATATGTATTTAGTAAAAAGTTGTTATTTTAGTTAATACAATTCAATTCACTAAAATTGTACTATACCCATAATAGAAATTCAACGTTGTACCAAAATACTTTTTCTAAAACATGCATCGAAATATTATCATTATTTTCGATACAAAAAACACGCGAAGAATCGAATTTACAGGCAAAGAAAATCAAATACATTCCAGGAGTGGTTTTTGAATTTGGAACATTACAACGTTCCAGCAATGTTGTATGAATAAGCGTGCTGGGGTTATTAAATACACTTTTATTGGATCTCTTTTATCATTCATGACATACCAAAGTAAGCTTCTTTACTTAGTACAAATTGTGTTCACGTGGCTGTATAACCGAAAATACGCTTGCCTTTCGCCACAGGTAAATAGAAAACTGGCGGTAAAGCTGAAAGTTCATCTTGATTTGTTATTTACATACTTAATAAATACAAATTTTAATATTAATAATATTAAAAGTATAATATAAAAGTATGTTTTATTTTCCTGCATTCTTTTGAGAAAAGCACTATATAAGCCTCGGCGGAAATGGCAATTGCCTGTCTCGTTTTAATGAAGTCAAAATCATACTCGACCTACAATTGCGACCTTTGCAATAATGTACTATTTTCTCATAATACTCTATCATCGCAGCCGATAACCAACCTATTTACTCTCTATCAATCTATATTCTAAGTATAAAACAATAGCTTTTTAGACGCTCGATTAAAGGAAAATACAGTCTATTCCAGTTAATCTACACTGTTAAATGTATGTATAAACCAACCCGACCCAAAGTCTATCCAAACACCCTCTGTTATAGTCATAATCTTATATGATGCAGTTAAGATACCTTAATTAGTATTTTCTCTTTAACAAATTGTTTTTAGACAAATTAAAATGGACACTCCTTTATAAATTAAACCTGATGATTATAAAAAGTTAGTTGTTGGTTTAAAAGTTTAATAACTTGGTAAAATTGAAAGTAATAATTTGGAAACCAAATAAGATGAAGGATAACAACTCAATTCATACTTTTAATATCGTCTATATTTCACTGGAGTTTTTTTTATAATTTGTAACGTAATCTACTAACTAAATCGTTTATTACTGTAACTAAAACATGCATTATAATGTACATTAATTTTAATCAATTGAAAATATTTAAGGAAACTGTGCAATGAAGAAAATGTGTCTGAAAATGAGATTATTAGCCTTATGTGGCGTGTGTTACTAAGAATATTACCACCCCATATTTTAGGCTATTTCAGACTCTCTGCTATTTGTCTTTTTTTTTTTTTCCATGGTATTGCAATACATGCCAAGTGTAGCTAAATGTTAAGTTGTCTCCCGTTCCGGGATCAGCCAGTCTAGATTCAGCAGCAGTTAGCGTGGTGGAAGACACTTGCAAAAAACTCGTCTTAGTCAAGTTGCAATCAGGTGTTTTTTTTTTTTTTAGTCCCCTTACATCTCAGACATAATGCAAGTTTTGTCTAATATTTTGTGGCTTTCCACTACTTTAATGTGCCTTTATTATTTTCATCTTATTTCTATTTTACAATCTTATTTTATTTCTTATCTATGTTTCTATTACATTGTGTTTTGTCGGTCAGGTCAGGTCGGCAGCGACGCGGTGCTTGCGAAAGCCACCCCGTGTCGCCCCTATCCCAAATGCAGCGGACGGCCCCGGGGGGTTTTAGTGGGTATTTCCGGGCGACTCTCGCCCGGGTGAGTCCCACACTGCACGGAGCTCGTCACTCCGTGCCCCTTATCTAGTGTACTGGGGGACTTCGATCCCCTAAGTACAATAGATAAGGGTAGTGCGTAAATGCATTTCCCCCGTCAAAAAAAAAAAAAAAAAAAAGGTCAGGTCGGCAGTCAAGTGTTTGTGGTACTCAGAGAATGTTGCTGCCCATCCTCTGGTTTATCCCTTAGTCGCCTTGTATGACACCCACGGGTAGATATGGGGTGGTACTATTCTTAACCGTCACCATACGGCAAGGTGTATCTAGAGGCTTTAGTCATGATAAATGTTACTCGGCATAATTATAGCAACCATCAATAGATTATTATCTATAGACGACCGTCATAGTTCTCGGACTTTACTAAACATAAGACGAAATGAAGTCATTAATACGAGTTCTAATAAAAAATAAAATAAAACGGGGTTTACTTTAATAGTAAATAAGTTTAGAATACAGAACAATTCACAAACAGATGTGGAGCAAATTTTATAGTCTTTTCTCTCAAAAGATTTTACTGCTTAAGGCTGTCCGAGACAGGTTTACGATGTTAAACGTTGAAAAGTAGTAAGTACAATTTCACAATATTTCTATATTGAATTGACGACGGAACAGAATTAAACTGTCTATTAAAATTTCAATTTCCCTGATTGTAGCAACAGTGCGCCTACGTTTTAATAGAATTACTTCGAATCCCGGATAAGCTTGTGCGATTCTAACGTAGCATGATATAATATAAATATTAAAATAATTCTATTATATTTTACGGAGCGTGACAATTGTTGTAATACTTCCTTGAAATAATTGAGTTTTGCTTAACAGAAAAAATTAATACTATTGAACTTATCTTTTGTTACTTTAAGCATTATTTCATTAATTTGATTAAAGAATTATTTTATCTATAACATAACAAAAGTTCACGCCAGTTAATCCCGAAGGCAAAGGTGAGATAACGAACTACACCACCTATATTTCGCCGACCTTAGTTCCGTCCCAGATGTTACAGGGGGGCGAGTCAGTCTCCATATTGGGCACAAATTCCAGACTCCGGGATGACACTGAGTAGAGTAGAAGAAGCCAATATTATTGACCCGAACCTGGGATCGAACCCGAGACCTCAGAACGACAGTCGTACCGTAATACAACTGCGCCACCGAGGCATTGATTTTATCTATACTAATAAATAAAATTGATACGTGTCTGTTTGTAATATCATAATAACAATTTTTTACTAAATACATATCAATGTATGTATATCCGATATCTATAACAAAAACACAATTTTTAAAATGTTTGTCTTCCTCCTTATCTCCGGAACGTTTGTACCTATATTGACGGCATTTTTTTTATAGATAGCTCATGCAACTCCGCTAACTTTGTTGTTTCTAAAAATTAATGAACTTTAACGAAAAAAAAAAATAATAAAAACTCCTAAAATTGTGAATTAAATCCATTTCAGTGTTCAGTTTTACGGGTAAATGCGTGTACTCTTCACTGCGTTTTAATATGAAACACGGGCGCAACCGCGGGCACGCAGCTAATCATCTATATACGTATTAATTCGGGTTAGTTAAACCATGTATAACTAATGAACGGTAGGACCAATTTTTATGGCTTCTGATTTGTTGGATTTTTCGCGGTCCTGAATAGCTGAGTAACTACACAACGAATAATTTAGGAAAAAAAAATCTGATGATATTTCGAAAACGGATTGACTGATGTTTATGAATATTTCGAGAAGTGTCTTTGCGCATTGGAAGAAAACTAAATTTAATTCAGCTAACACAGCATTTATTAATTCTTGGTGCCGTGCCTGCCTTGATGGCACAGCTGTATTACCGTACGACTGTCGTTCTGAGGTTTCGGGTTCGATCCCCGGGTCGGGTCAAGTGATATTATTGGTTTTTTCTACTCAGTATCATTCCGGAGTTTGGGATTTGTGCTTGACATGGCGACAGGCTCGCCCCCTGTCACATCTGGGACGGAACTAAGCTCGGCGAAATGTGAGTGGTGTAGTTCGATATTTCATCTCTGTCTAACCCTTTGGGGATAACAGGCGTGAGCTTATGTTATGTTAATAATTCTTAGGCGGTATGAACTTCCTCGGAACAGTCGGTTATGAATATTCAATCAATAATTTTAAACGGATTCTATGTAATCCATAGAGGATTTTATAGTAATGTCATTTTTATCTAAGACATTTCGAATAACGTATTCTTATCACTAACATAGGAAGCAAACTCAACGTGACTGGAACATTGACAAAACGGTTTGCTGGATTCAACTCTATTCTGGCTATATATTAGAACATTTTTATCCAAATACTTCCTTATTTCTGAAACTACTGTTACCTCTTTTTTTTAATATTATTTGTCCCCGTATTCCTTAATATTTTTAGTAATAATTTTCTTTGTTTGTAACTAAAGAATAAATCATTGATAGCGATTAAAATGTTGTTGTCTCTGCCCTTTTATTTGTCTGTATTTAAAACGGTAAAAAGTGAAGTTTACAACGAATACTATAAGCATGGTAATAAATAATTTACTCATTTAGACGGAAAAACAACGGAAAATCCCATTCAGATTAAACGAAAAACAAAGACGACAACGCTTTAAAAAGAAGTCACAAGACCATATAATTAAGTACAGTTTGTTTTTAAATATGAATATTACTTTATTATTTATTCACCTAAGGGCTCATGATTATATTATTTACATTATGTACTAGCTGTGTGCCCGCGACTCCGGTCGCGTTTACAAGTTCATGTGTTATGATTTTTTTACGCGGAACCTTAACTATTCTCGAAAAATAAATTTTACGCGAAGTAACCTCTGCTATCTGGTAAAAAAAAGTTCCGTCAAAATCGGTCCAGCGGGTCCTGAGATAATCTCCGCTAATGCTGAAACAAACAAATAGACAGACAAAAAAATTAATAATTACCTTACAGTTACCTTACCTTATATACATTCATATGTATTTAATAAAAAAAACCTTTTTATTAAATTTGTAATTTGTAGTTAATTTTTTTTGTTTTTGTAATCTAGTTACGTACCTTTGTGCGCTCTAAATAATAATCCTAGTTTTAAACATTTGTTTCTCAGTAAGTGAATCATGTAATTCTTTATGAGAAATAAAGTTATACTTAAACGTTAAAAAAAAATTGATGTTACAAACAGATACTTCAATTTTATTTATTAGTATAGATTAAGTTATACTGTTTTGATAGATATAAGTTTACGCAAACACAACAGTTACATTACTAATGTTCTTTCTAAAATGAATATAAAACAAGTTTCATTACTCTCAACGTTACCCGATATAATAAAACATATACTAAAACCCAGAGAGTCCTAAAAGTCCTAAAAGAATTCATAATCGGCTAAGTGTTCCTTGAGCGTAATGAGTTAAGATGAGATAAAAAGAATTAAATATTACAAGAAATTATTCACATATGAGATACATTTACAAATCTAATGTGAAGATTGAGGAGCAATTTAATACAAACTATGTTACATTAAGTAGATTATATTGTTACAATATGTAAGATTAACAGATATGTTTTTCGAAAATAATATGAACTAGATGTATGTATGCCCGCGGCTGTTTTAATTTTTTTTACTGTACCCTAATATATTTTATGTACTAAGATAAATTAAAAACATTTCTTATAAATTAAAGCACTTGCCCGTAAGACTGACCAAAGAATCGTCTTTGTTCCGAACTTTTTTTGTTTTATTTTTTTTTTTATGTGGAACCCTAATAATTTCCCTGAAACTATTTTTGTTTCTAACACAAAGCAAAGAGACTTTCACAAATTCAAACACCTTCCAGTTTGCAACTGCAAACTGCATTGAATCAAATTTTATTTACAATTTCATTAGTTTTATTTTTTTTACGCAAACCCTAATTATTTTCGAAAAATAAAAGTAGCCTAAGTTTCTTTTTTATATTCAGTAACAAACAGGCATACGGTCCACCTGGTGGTATGCGGTCACCGTAGCCTATGGACACCTGCAACACCAGAGATATCACGTGCGCCCTGCCAACTTAAAAAAAAACTTTCTCACAGCCTTTTTAAAAAACCCCATACTATAATTCGTGGGAAACACGGCCGCTGGGAGCTTATTCCACATCCGGATAGTTCGCGGGAAGAAATCGTCTGGAACCGCAATGTCTGTGACCATTTTCGCTCCAAGATGTGAGGGTGAACTCCCTGCCGATGCCGAGCTGTACCATGTTAGCAGTTAGGTGTCTGCATTATGTCAAATAATTCATCAGAACACAACCGGTAAAATACACATAAGAAGGCAAAGTCCCTCATTAGACTTAAGTAAAGGTTCTAAACCGTTTGTGAGATTGGGATCCTCAACGATTCTCGTAGCACATCTTTGTAACGAGTCAAGTGCCTCGAGCTGATATCCAGGTGCTCCCGCCCAGCGGTGACAACTCCATATGAGGCCGGACTTGCGACTTATACAGCTGCAGTCTTTGCGCCGATGTGAAGTACGGCTTCGCTCTATTCAGCACACCTAGCTTTTTGGATGCCACCGTTTTCATGTAATACTAAAATACCAATTATTACACTGACATACTTTTTCTTTTATTACTAATGTTAATTTGTCAAACATAAATAAATACCTTAGTATTATTAAAAACCCACATGTATATCCAGATAGATTTTTCCGCCAAGGTCACATCAATCAAGTCTAAGTCCACAAACAGTGCGTCGTTCTTTTATAAGATTCCAGCTAGTGATCGAGGAAAAACAAGTTGATATCAAAGGTAAACTCTGGCACTATTTGATAATACAACAACAACAACAAAAAAACATCACGAAACACACCTCATCGCCGCCCCGGAGCTTCTGAATAAAACGGGAGCTCTGTGTTCCAATTTTGTTCACGTCGGTTATACTACAGATTTGGTTCAGATAGGTAGTAGTGGCCTGCGCGGTTATCGAAAATTTAACGGCGGATAGTATGAATACAACGGATCAAATTTGCGAGGAAAATAAAACGCTAATGCATATTTTTTACATAACTTGGGCAGGATTATCTATACTAATAAAAGTGTCTGTTTGTAATGTCAAAATATTTTTTTTACTGAATAGATATGAATGTATATACGATGCTATACCAAATATACAATTTTAAATTTTTTTATCTGTCTCTTTTTTCCAGGTAATCTCCGGAACGGCTTTACCGATTTGACGGTACTTTTTTTTGGTTGATACCTGAAGTTACTCCGCGTAACTTAGGTTACTTTTAATTTTTAAAAATAATTAATGTTCTGCAGAAAAAAAATGGATGAAATCCGATTCAATGCACAGTTTTACGACCTAGTGTTTGATTATATGAGAAATATGTTTACTTTATCTTAGTATCAAAATATTTAGAGTTAAAAAATTTGGGTTCCGTATTAAAAAATGAAAACGCAAGGAAGAACATATGCAACGCGGGCGCAGCCGCGGGCGAACAGCTAGTTCATTATAAAACATTATGTATATATTTAAATGTACTTCAATGTTGTAAGAACCTTTTTTTAGTGTTTTTCAATAAACTTGTATTTATCGAACGAACTTTGTGAAGTTATCAATAACAGTTTACAGTTTCTTCGAAAGATTAAATATTAGGTACGTAAACTATTTCTATATACGACAGGATCTTATTCAATATTAACATGCACCTCGACAGATATATTTTGCATTTGTGGTGGGCGCGTATTATGTAGTACGAGGGTAAGATGAAAGGAAACACAATATTTTGTTGAACGGTATAATGAGCGACTATTAAGAATGACCAATGCGTAATAAATGTGTAGTCGCAGCTACAAAGTTTCTATAATTATTAGTAAATAATAATATTTATAAATCATGGACGACCATCGATGCGCCGGAGTTGACATATGATTGGTCGTCGCATGCAGCCATGTTAAAAGGGGCGTACATAAGTTCTTTGTTCGTTTATTGAGCCTTATCTTTCAAGGAGCGTTTAAGCTATCCTTGTTACTGAGGATAGTAGATCCACCAGTAACACGACTTAGTGGATCCGCTACACATTCGTATTTCCTTCATACTATACAAAAAAATCCGTTCAGACAATTGGTTATCACTAGCTGTGTGTCCACGGCTCCGCCCGCGTTTCAGACATTTTTCACTGCGTATTAAAGTTTTTAATATATTTTACACGGGAGCCTTAATTATTTTTCGAAATATTTTTTCTACTAACATTATGTAAAGTTATTTCTCACACATTCAAATAATTGCTAGGAAAACTGTGCATTGAATCGAATTTTATTTAAATTTTTATGAGTTTTAACTTTTTTTACAGGAAACCCTAATTATTTTCAAGAAACAAAAGTACACGGAGTAACTTCAGCTACAAACTAAAAAAAAAAAAAACCTAAATCGGTCCAACAGTTCCGAAGATTCGCCTGAACAAACAGTCAGACAGACTGTCAAAAAATATCTAAAAATTGTGTTTTTGATATAGGTATCGTACATAAATTCATATATATTTAGTAAAAAATAATATTTTGCCATTACAAACAGATACTTCAATTTGATTTATTATTATAGATAACTGCTTGTAAGTAGTTAGGGTTACTTTTAGACATTTTTGGCTGTCACTTTGTCATTGCTAGCAATAATAAATAGAACTGTTTCTACCCTGCCATTTTAACGTAAGCATTGGTATAAATAAAATAAAATAAGTTAATAAGAATAGTTAATATGCATGTATTGCTTACATAAATATTCGTCATTCAGACTCCCCACGGTCCATGTCATCAAAAATTAGTAAAATATTGCATCATCCCCAATGATACTTATGTAATGGTTAGACGGCCTCGAAATAAAAGAAAACATTTAAAAATGATATACAGTTATTTTCACAGATTTAATAAGGTTAATATAACGTGACTGCATTAGATTAATATCTTTTCAAAAATTTCACATCTAGATATATCATAGAAACTTATATTATGTAGGCTACATAACTTCAATAAGAAAGCTAGCTATTAGTTCCCTAGTAAAGTTAAGTAAGTAAGCTAGTAAAGTCCCTTAGTAAAGTTCCCTAAAAAATAACATGCAAGAAAAAAACCAGATCAAGTTTCTTGCCAGTTCTTATCGATGAATGGATTGTTTTCTAAACCGGTAGTAGTGTTTTGACGTTCATAAGCGCCTTATCAGGGCCTAAATTGAATAAAGAATTTTTGAATTTTAATTTTATGAATTTTGAATTTTTGAATTTATAATATCTCATTTAGCTCGACTATTGTACGCGCTGAGTGAGACAAGTTAATATTCACCGTAAACCGTTCTAACGTTGGTAGGTATATGAATTATGAATGTGTGTGTGTGTGTGACTATGTACGCGGCACACTCGATAAATCATCGTGACATTTGAGCGTGACGTCGACATCGGTCGTTAGTCTCGCTACCGATGCCGCCTCCCGAAAAATAGGGTATAACAGGAAAATTTGATCAAAACTTGAAGTTTCAAAAGTTAACTCAAATATTTTATTTTTTGTGGTGATGGTGATTTCTTCAGTAGGCATTTCTTTATTCGACATGAGCTTTCGACTTAAATCGCTTTTAAAGCGATAAAAAGAATTTATTTATGAATTGTATACGAATTTATTATTACAGGAAAATTAAAAATTTTCTAGCGTTCAGAACAGAGAGACGATAGTTATAATCGATTCTGACACCATGATACATGATATAGATAACATTGAATTGCGTTATGTTATCTGTGAACATTATCTCTTTATAAACTGAGTTTATAACTGCTTATTAATAATTATTTATTCTTTTTTTTTTATGATAGTCTGTATGGATAGGATCAGTTTGTCATGTAGTTCTTTAATTCAATATTGAATTATTTGAACCTATGTTATGTAATTTTAGTAGTGTTTTGCGTGATATAGTTTTTTTTAGTTATAAAGTGTATCGGAAATGATAACACGAAACATTTATTCTCATGTGTAACAAAACGTCCAACAAAATGGCCGATGCTAGAGCGTTTATATAGGAGTAGACTTTTGAATTGGCAGTATGGATTAATTCCATCACCTCTGCTATTAGATAATTACTATTAATATTGTTGATTATTTTTCCGTTAACACGAATTACTAGTTTCTTTTTCATATTATTACAATATGCTTAAAAATATACAGAATATAATAAAAGAAAATAAAATACCCTTTTCGTCAGTTATTGTTTTCAAACACTGAAACCAAAACGAAGACTTATACTATAGATAGCTAAAAAGTAAGACTCAACTACCGCGTGCTTCTTTCTCATACTTTTGTTTGAAACAGGTTTTATACGATAGTTTATGACTTCAACTGGCTTCATAATACACGTCAAAATATACTCAAGAATATAACGTTTCTTTCTCAGTAACTTTTTGTATTTATTATAACTGTTAATCATTGAAGACGTTCTTTTGTTTCAAAAGTTATTTTAACAATTTTGACAGTTACCGATTCTTAGTTTGAGCCTTAGACTAAATAATCGAACCCGAATTGCGTTTATAGAACTATCCAAAAAAAAATTATACAAATATTTTATCCAACTATTTTGGTTCCATTTATTCCTTTAGAGGAAAAAGGCAATGTTACTAGATCATGCAGCCAAGTCTGACGTTTGGAACACTTTTCATACAAACCAATAATAAAAAGACGGCCTTTGTTAAAAACATCCCAAAGGAGTTCTTGGAAGATATAGAATTCATGATCATTGTCTTAATTTTTTATTCACTTTACTTGTGCTCAATTATTCATAAAATGTCATCAAAGTTACATAATATAGAGACAAATACTGAAGGTTAGTCCATTAAAAATCGATCCAAACACACACCAACCAAAAATTTCGTATGTTCTTTCTCTTCTTAAGTTAATGGCAATCTGTGAGCTATTCTGTTATGTGAGTAATTTTGATAATGTTTCGACCCTTTAACAAAACAGGGGTAATAAATTTCCAAGGAATTTTTGTGATGCTGTAAAAACAGTATACATTTATATGGGCTTTTTGGAATTTTTAGTTTAAACTAATATTTTTAGCATCAATCATTGAAGAAAAAACATTATTTACAAAAAATCGAAGCCCCCATAATCGCCGCTGCAAGAAAACGTACCTAGAAGGCTGGCAGCATTGCCACGTTGTATGGCAATGCTGATTTTCTGACCGAGAAAAAGTCCAGCCTTCTGATCGTGAAACGTCTCGACCAAACAAAACCACGAGCTTTCTGTATATATAATGGCAATATCTATATATATATATATATATATATATATATATATATATATATATATATATATATATATACATATATATATATCTATAAGGCCTCTCTCCCATTACAGTATGTAAAGACTACAGCCTTCCATCTAACACAAGTCTTTCCCTTCTTCTATTTTCATAAGTGCAAGGTACATATGTTTTCGTGTTCTTTTGTCCTGGTCAAGTTAGGTCTGGCGCTATTTAAATTCGTAAATTCGTTTCGTCGGTTAACAACAGGTGACATTTTGGTCAAACCACTGAGCCTATACCGTATTAATATGTTGATTACCCATAAACATGAGACAATAAGAAAACAATGGAAAGCTGGCGTAAACGCCGGGTTAGTGCTCAAGGGGTTAAAAAGAATCTAAATAATGTATGTTTGCATAATAACCGTTTTCATGATAAAAAAAAGTTCAGGTAGCACAAATTCATATAAATCAAGCAATTGAGTTAATAATTCTGTCACGATTTGCCCCTGAATCTCCAAGGCATGGTTCAAGGACCTTTTTAAAGTTACATGCAACTGTTTTAGAAATTGAAATACGTGCGTTTTTACAGAATGAGTGTTGAAATACTTTTTTCAATTTACAAACGCTTAGTAACAGAATTTATTGAAATCAGTGATTGGACCGTTTGAGATTGGCTTCACGTTCCAGCGATTATGCCGTGTAGAATATAAGTGTGAATACCAGACGATCGTACAGTACCTAATAAACAAAATTACTCAGAAAATGAAACGTAGTGTAAATTTATTTACTACCATGCAGTCACTACTCCGAGTTAAAGAAAACCTGTGGTCGTAATTCGTCCATACTATCATAATTATTGAATATTTCAAGAAAAAAATAACTGTTTCCATTTTTTTATTGCTAACACAAAAGCTCATCGACAAGTAGGTACCAAAAAAAAAATCGGTTCGGCCAGCGACCTAGGACGTGTTCCGATTATCAACTTGGGGAGGGGGCTCTTGTATCCGCCGCCAACGTGATACAGCGACAGTTTCATGCACAAGTATGACCTCCGTTACATTGCACACCACACCCCTGTACACTGCAGGCAAGGTATGTATTTATGTTCTTGTAATGAACCACATAACCACACGGATACCAATTTGACGTGGAGCAAATTCTACGGAGTTTACGTCTCAGGTCGCATCCCAAGCCCGAGGTTCATATCACTTTAGTACCCTTGCACTCTAGCTACCACTCTCTTGGCTGAGCACTTTGAACACTCGTCCCAAAAGTTCTTTCAGTTAACACAATTTAGCTAGTTTAAAAAAAAGAAATTTGCTTTATGAACAAAAGACACAAATTTCTAGTTCTTGGAAATAATTGCTGCATAAGTTTCACAACTTTTATAACTCAATGTACAAAATATTTCCATAGAGATTCATGAAGTTATTATTGTAACTATAAATTAGTTGTGAGCCCCTGTAATGGGTACGCATATCACATAATTAGATTTGTATAATCAAGCAGACAATGTATATTATATACACTATTGGTGTTGCCTTTCTAAAATAAATAAATAACTGTTTAATCTCGTCCTGTTTATTTACAGATTGATATAAACTTCTAATATAACTACATTTTAGTACGAAGAACAGATAAACATTTTTCTCGCAAATATTTCTCGTATATAAAGTGTTCAATAAAACTACTATATGAAGTAAGAATGTTAGCGTTGTGTGACAACAAAGAGAGTGACAAATATTTGTGCGGGGATGCACACGGTAAATCCTTTGAGAGCTCGTCCGCTTACCGTCCACGGTTTCAGGTTTTATCGGCGATACGAGAGCCAGTGTACGAGTCATGCGGTTTCATAATAATGAAGTCGAATGACAAAAGAACGGTCAAATCTATGATCCACTAGCTTCTTGTAGCTTGCCATTGTCAATATTTTCCATATAAATGTGGATACCAATTTTAAAACCGTTAAAATGATACATTCAAAATTGGCAGAATGGATGTCCTTCACCTGTCCTATTGGACAAACATTACTACTTTAAATTATATATAATCAGAGTTCTTGCCGCTATTTTTGTTTGTCATGCTGTAATCTGTAACATGAATAAAACACTAAAAATCCTTGTATCAAATTCATTCATTTACAGCATTTACATGAAATAATTATGTTATTTGGCGCAAATAGAGTGTATTTGAAAATAATGGCAAGGAACATGAATTCTGAGATCACCTAACAGCTCTCTGAGAAAGAACGCTATAATAAAGGAACGCCATTTTGTTAGAGCGTTGTATGAAAAGTGCTCTTAATGTCAAACAAGGCGGTATGACGTAGGTCTTAGCCTATTATAAAAAACGAACGAAGGAAAAAAAAATCTATATACCAACACATTTTGATTATTTCAGGGTCTAAGATTATATATATAATATTCATTTAAATACTGCCGATTTTCATCTATACTAATAAATAAAATTCAAGTGTCTGTTTGTAATGTCAAAATTTTTTTTTACTAAATAGATGAATGATAATACCCACTCCAAAAATACAATTTTTCAAAATTTTTACTTTTTTTTTCTGTCTGTGTATCTAGTTTGTAATAGGTAATCTCCAGAACGGCTGGATCGATTTTACGGGACTTTAGAAAGTAATTAGGGTTCCGCGTAAAAAAAATGAAAGTTATAGTTTGAATAAAATCCAATTCAATGCACAGTTTTACGGCCAAGTGCTTTAATTTATAAGAAATACTTTCACTTTATCTTAGTACTAAAATTATTTTAGGAAAACAATTAGGGTTCCGTATAAAAAAATGAAAACGCAGTGAAGAATATATGAAACGCGGGCGCAGCCGGAGCACACAGCTCACACACAATTATAATAAAATTGTACATCACAAAATGAAGCCTAATTTGAAAAGTACATACAATTTGGAAAAACAATACTTTCACAAAATACATCACAAATATATATACACACAAACGAACAACTACGAACTTTTAATTATTATTTAATTTAATCTTCAAATAATTTCTAATTAATTAATATCATTTATACTACATTTTGCTCAAATTACGCTAAGTTTACATTAATAAATAAGATCTTGGAGATAATTTTAATATAATCAATGGCATACTTTTATATACAATCAATTTCAAAATTTCGGAGTTTTCCCAATCTTCTTTATAAAAGTCTTCGCTTTGAGTCAAGCTAAAGCCAAGCTAGCTTTCATAGTAACAATTTAAGATACTCAAATAATTCTAGATCGACTAGTTCGTTGTTTCATTACTAGTATTATATTAGTGATAAGCCTTTAAATAGCCCGGGATATAGATAGTCTGTTTGAAATGACAACATAACACATTGTTATTGTATTTGTACAGTGCATCCTGATTAAAATGTAAAGGTTACAACATGATTTACTTTTATAATTGGTCTTACGTTCTCTGTAAAAAAAACTATATACTGCACTGAAACAATACACGAAAATCTTATTTAAATTGAATGCAATTCCATTACGATTTTGCATAATCTTAGCATCAAAATAAACTATGTTCAAAGAAGATTGTATTTATTGTGTTAAGAAAAACAAGAAAAGAAAGTCTCGTAACGAATTTCCAAATCAATTTCTCTAGTAGAAATTGTATATAATTATTATAGCGAAGAGAAATTCTTAAAATGTTTTATATCCTTTCATAAAGTGGTAACTTCAAAGCTTCTCGTAACTGGGGATTCGATATTTTAAGAATTTTCACAACTCCAATCATAAAGAAACACTCCAGTGCGCGCCATACCGCACTTGGCGGCGGCCATGGCTGGGTTCTCGGAACTTGAGAAAGTTCAAACTTTTCCGCGATTCATCATTCTTTACAAAGGTAGCTTATAATATCTTCAGGTCCATTAAATTTTATGTATTCCCACCGACTTTACTGCTAATGGATTTGAAACACTGTATATTATGAGAATACGATTTACATAATAATGTAACATCAAATATGTAATGAGCGAATTTTTATCGGTTTCAACTATTACAATAAATCTTTTTGTTTAATTTAAAAAAGTTTAACTTATAAGTATTAAGTACAACCACTTTAGTTGCATGAACTAGTAATAAATAAAAATAGAAGATACCCAAATCACAGCTCTTGGACTGATTAAGATTATTTTAATTCTCATTCTTTCATTCAATTTCATTTTTCATTCTATTTCATTCCTCATAATTTGTCATTGGTCGAGTAAAACTTAACGCGATTTTGTTGTGTCGCGTAGCAGGAGTTCCATTAGCTTGCAGTATTTTGTAGTTTCGATGGGATTTTATGTAATATAGTTTGGTTATTATACACAAATGCAGTGTATTGAAAATATTGGCACAGAGAATAAACTCAGAGATATCATAACAAAGTGCCGCATTTTAGTTACGCTGTTATATGAAAAGTGTTCCTAACGTCAAACTTAGTTGCATGGTCAAGTACCTTTGCTTTTTCGTAAGAAACGAATAAATGGAAACAACACAATGATTACATCATTCACATTTATAAGAAAAATATTTATAACTATTACATATTGTTCTTAAACAGAATATTTCCTAACTAATAGACTATAACAGTTAACAGAGACAGGTCACACCGAATTGAATTAATGTCAATAAATTACAGAACATTTTACTGCTCCATTTAACCAGTTACAAATTTGCCCCATTATACTTCTCTCCCTACATTACATTTAATCCCTTATGGACGATGTAAGAAAACTATTCGTACTAATTGATTACATTTTTTTTTATTCTTCAACGAAATTAATTTTTCGTAGTCGTAAGAGTAACTACATACAACCATTAATATGGATAGATGTTCTTTAAAAAACAAAAAAATTGTAATATGATTTGATAAATTAATATCTTCAAGTAAATTAGTCAATTAAACGTGCGTGAACACAGACAATTTTAATTATGTTGTATGCTATTATTTATTGACTAGCTGTGCCCGCGACTTCATTCACGTGGAATTTAGATAATTATATTCTAATATACAGCCTATATTCTCCGTCTAGATGCAATCTATTGCATTACCAATATATTCATATATATACCCTATCTATGTCCCGTCCCGTCCCGTTCGAGTGTGACCCAGGCCCAAACACCGGAAGCAACGCAGGGGCATAGATCAAACCGTTCAAGCAGCGCACTCCATGTTATCAAGTTTTTGCCGACTTCAATTACATTTAATGTGATTAATTATTGAAAATATATAATTACCAAAATAAAAAGTAACCTATAAATAATATACCTTTCAAACAGCAAAATTTTTAAAATTGGACCAGTAGTACCGGAGATTACCCCGTGCATTCACACTCACAAACTTTATATACGTATAATATTAGTTTTTTTGTTACACTGTATAGGCTCAGTGCTTTGATTACAATCTCATCTTATGTTAAGTAACGATGTGGACCTGGATGATAAATATACTAAGCCTAGAGGTATTGGTTCTCAAGTGATACTGCCGGAACACACCTGTTGGTGTTTGGTGACAGGTTTTCAAACTTGAGAGTGGTAGCTACCCAGGCGGGCATTATTAGAAAATGTCCCCTACCACCATACTATGGTTTCCTCATGATCTTTTCCTTCAGGGAAATCTCAGGCTGATTTTAGAGTTGGTTACGTGGAATCGAACCCGCATCCATTAACGCGGAATTCGGACGCACTATCCATTGCGCAATCATCCCTTAAAATTTAATAGAAGTTATTTTGCATAGACTTCATTATTATGGTGTTTTATAAGCCTGAAATTCTAGTCAAGTCAACGTCACTACCTCACTACCTTGTGACGCGTTATATAAAAAAAGACTTTCTTTTAAATTTAGACGTTTATTGGCTTGTACAGTTGCCTTTAAGACTAACTTATTAACTAGCTTACAATTTCCTCGAGACCATCAGGTCACTTGAGGGCGGATGCTCTTATCTGCGCCAACTCAGCGTCTGGTTTAACAAAAGATTGGATGCTGACTCAGTTCTAGTAGAGCCAGCTACTAGAACTTCCTATTCATACATTATATAAATACATAGAGGTTACAATAGAGTATAAAACTAATACCGTAACAAATTTCACCAAAACCATACTCTATGCAGGGCTTCAGAGTCGACAACAGAACACATTTCGATAGTTTAAACAAAAATTGTCTGTCTGTCTGTTTATTAATTTGTTCGTCTATTAATCTAACACATGTGTATTTATATAATGCATAAATGTTAAATTAGCGTGGAGATCATTAAAAGCTTAGAGTAAAAAATAGGATACTTGAAACTTAGTGTTTTATAGTTATATAGTGAATTAGTTCCACACGGGCAAAATCGCAGACACCATCTAGTTCTCCCTATGTTTCTGTTACCTTTTTATGCCCAAACCACTGTAAAGATTTCAATAAAATTTAGTAATGGAGTAGATCCACATATAGTTATATAGGCTGCTAATAGTCTGAATTCCACGCGGGTAAAGCCGCGGGCACAGTTAGTGCTTTAATAGAGGAATGTGTAGCTATTAATATTAATTCTGAATCGTAAGTAATATTCATGATTGAAGTTCAGATTTTAACCCCTTGAGCACTTAGCTGGCGTTTACGCCAGCTTTCCATTGTTTTCCTATTGTCTTTCTATTGTCTTAGTTTTACGGATACTCGACACATTAATATATGGTTATACAGTTACAATAAGGTAGGTAATTATAATTACTATGTTGGAAAACATGTTGTCACATGCAGCGCTTTATTCGTTTAGTCTTTATTTCTGAGTAAAACGTGAACGTTGAAAATATAGTAAATCCAACTAAACTAAATCTAAAGTTTAAATCAAGTTTCAAAAGGTTTTTTCTAAAGAAATAATATTTCTTTTACCCGAATGTATTTTATCATTTGAATTTACTTATGATTGATCTGTACAATAGAATTTCGAATAACTTAAGGTTTAAATTAGTAATTATCCTACAATGTGAAAGCAAAGTGTATTTATTCCTCAAAAATAAAATAACCATAAACAAAACCATAAATTTGATCAAATAATAAAATACTACTTTGTTTAAAATTATCTCGGTATTACAAAAGCCTGTTTTATCGAAATTCAATCCACCTGGTGCTTAAGAGGATATGCTATCTGCATTTTTCCATACAAACATGGTCACCTGTTTCCTCCGCGGATAATAAATAGTACTATGGTAAATATTTTATACCAAATAGTATATATCCACCACCGCCATGCTCGTACGTTTTGATATTATCACGTTTGGCTGACTCGCTGTCAAATAAGACAAAGAAAAAGTAATTTCATAGTGTTGCAAAATTAAAAATACAATTAAATTTCATTACGATTTTTGGCAAACGGTAACTCTTATGAAACATATTGTATATATAAAAATAATTATCATTCTGCAACTTTATGTATTATTGCAATATGAAACCTAAAAATAAAATGTAGTAGGACATTTTGAAACACGCAGAGTACAACTTATAAAAGCTAGCACTATTCGACAATGAGCTGAAATACAAAGCAGTCTATCATTCAACCGAAAGACGTCTACTCCTGGACTTCAACAAAGATCTCCACGACGGCCGGTCTTGCGCCACCCGCATCCAGGGCATAACAGTAGGTTAAAAAAATATCCTGAAGTAGCATACCCAGATGTGCTCCGATCCTCAAATGGAGGAGCTTCTGCAACCACTGCGTTTGAGTTAGACTTACACACTACAGGCAATGTAGATAGTCCCATAAAAATCAGTCCAACCGTTCCGGAAAATATTCGTAACAAATAGACAGACAAAAGTTCTAAAAATTGTATTTTTAATATAAGTATCGTATATACATTCGTATTTAGTAAAAAAAAAATTCTTGATATTACAAACAGACACTTCAATTTTGTATATTGGTATAGATTTGATTACATTAGGTTATATAATATATTATGAAAAATAAAAAAAAATCACTGATGCGTTTTGTTTTATTATATATTACCCTATCTTGCCATATATAAACTTTAAACCACGGTTACTACATATAACCTACTTAAATAACAACATATTCTAGTAATATGTAAGACACATTATTTTAGCTCTCAACGGAACGTGTTGTGCTAGTTTTATGGACTGACACACAAGCCAAACGTAACATTGCATAATTACCTTCTTGCTCTGAAATAAAAGACATTATAGCAATTTTAGTTTTAATATTTTAAAACGATTCAATGTATCTGTATTTATGAAATATTTTATGCGGAGTTAAGTAAAAAAAAACTTTATAAGTGAGACACAAGAATCTTTCATCCTCAAACTAAAAATGTATCCCAAAACACTTGTCAGTGAGTTATGGAAGCTACACTTAAGAGGCCTGTCTTGATCGGCCATCGGGATTTATGGACAGCGAGTAAATAAAACGACAATAGCGTACGGTGTGACGACCTCATGTAGGAGTTTTTGGCGGGATCTCAGTCTGACATGTAGCAATTGTTTTCTTTAATTCATTGAACTTGTGTACTTGAATCTATATCATGTAATCTTGGTGGCGTTTTGTGTGAAATAGTTTAGTTATTGTGTTCAAGTTAAGTTTATTATAGAAGACAACGCGTAGCATACATTCTGAGGTGCCGACAAAGCTCCATGGAAAGTTCGATCAGGATGGGCCACCGTTTTGTTGGAGCTTGGTAACGCTGATACAAGATTGAAAATCTTACCCACATGACATTGGCACAAATTGTGTGTACACGCAGATTGCCACTAATTAATTAAGAAGAAGAAGACCTCATGTATAATGTGCATAGACACCTCGTGAAGACGTGAGCTGACATGACGTTCCGATACACGTAACAAGGCCAATGCTTTATCTATCAATTTCAGATATAATTGTCTGAGTTTTAAAAAAACCCTAGAGATAGGTCTCTCCAACTTTAATTTGCAAGCCTTTAAAACTACATCGGTGACTTTAATTCTCTGGTAACTTACTTTGGTTCCGAGCAGATTTTTTTTCAGCGTTCACTAAGCGACTCGTAATCAGTCGTTCAAAATATCTTTAAAAATATGCGTACCTTTGAAACTGTCACTAGTAAAATAAAATTTAACCTTTAAAATAATATTCGCTTAAAAGAGAATAAAAAATTGATTTGTTTAAATATATAACCGACCCACGACAGAAAATGATTGATTGAACTCGAGCACATTACGTCGCATTCGCAGATACGTTCATATTCAAATAATACGGAGAGATTGAAGCGAAAAACCATGACATTTACGGATATGGGTAAATCAATTCAGAGCGGGGTGCAAACAGTACCCTTGTCAACGGCAAGGTCTCAGTACGGACGATTGTTTCGAAAAATTGATTTGAACCCTATTTCAAAAGACACAAATACGTTTACGCGGACAATATTTTCCCCGTACGGTTTATAAGCACGCAACACGCTCGGGAGCAGACTGTTGTCATAGATAACAGACAGAACGACCAGACCGACGACTCAGGTAAACATTGGCTTTGTCAAATATTATGCGGATGAAATTTCAAGTGTTCTTTGTTACCATTCCATAAAATGTAGCTCCGGTTATCTGCTTGTTTTCCCCGTATAATGTTCTTTTTTACCTCTATTAATTTGACGTATCAAAAAATGTTAGGCCTTTTTGTTGTCATTTCTTTCTTCTACCTTCTTAATTTTAAAACGACTGAATATAAATTAGCCCCGTAAAATTAAAATAATATTACAAAATGAGCAAATAAAATATAAAAGAAACAGCACAACTACAAACAAATTATAAATGAAACAGTCATTTTCATCTTTTTTATTTACTTTTACACGTTAAACTCTCTGACGAATCGATACAGATTTAGGTCAGTAAAATTACGTTACTGATACACACCGAATATTACAGATGGACCGAATATTCGTTTCATATTCGGTATTCCGCAGTTATACCGTACATATTCGTAATCGGCCGAATATTCGGCGAAATAGTAATCGCTGTACTAATCTAATTAATTGAGGACGTTTCATAAATGTAATGTTTTGTAAAATCTGAGTTGTCTTGTGTTTACGAAGTATTTAGGTATTAAACTGTCAAAACATCTCAATGTCACTTTGTAAATAAAAAGTAATCAAAACAAAAGCTACTTTGTAATATTTGATGCAATTATAATGTCAGGTGCATTGAGCTAGCGAACGGTAAGTTTTAATTTTAATCTAGGTGGTTTACTTAAACAAAGTACAGTTTCAGTATACGAATCAAGTATATCGAATATACGACCGAATGTTCGGTTAGGTTAAAGTTTTGCCGAACATTCGGTGAAACCCATTTTCGGTCCATCTCTATCAAATATAGGGGGCTAGAAGCTGTCACAGGTTTGTCAAAAAGGTGCGGCGAGGCACCGAATCCAATGGGGGAGAGGATGCGTGTCCGTCAGTTGATCCCATCGCTTCCAACCTGATTGATGACGTCGATTAGTGATGCCCAACCCGCCTACGAATAAATTGACGATCACTTTTTTTACTCGACACAAAGTTGCGTACGTATCATTTTCAATAATAGTTACACTAATTATCTACTTTAAATTAAGTTAAAACATGAATAATTATAGAGACGTATATTTTCTATTCATTTTTGAAAATATGTCGTATACTTTGGTAAGTAAAATATATATTTTTCACGCTGAAATTTTCACATTTATTTTATTATTACTTATACCTTTAAAAATATATTACAAAAAATATATATGTATGAAGTGCCACCTAAACCTTCAAAGTTTGTCTGTAGCACTTACAATGAAAATTCGGGTACAAATATATAAGGTAATTAGGTACGGTTTTTGACAAACAGGATAAGTAAAATGTTTTTAAATAAAGTTACATCTTTTGTTCTTCTCTCTTCTCGCATCAGTGTTGGTTTAGAGTACTTCTTATATTCTCTACTATTAGTATCTATTCCCGGAAGTCAATCAAGCTTGAAATGAGAATAGAGAAAGACTGTTTTAAACGTAATTAGAGCAGGATATCTCACTGTTTTAAATAAATATTTAAAACATTTTGTAGCGTTTTTAAAAATTACGATTTTTAATGAGTAGTTATTATACTCTATGAAACAATATCCTAAGATGATATGTTTATATTTTATGGGCAATGTTTATTCATACGTTTGTTGTTGAATACATACTATATTCGTAAGAAGAAAACGATTACAAAACTCCTTATGAGATAATTAGCAGACATTTTAAATATTTTAATCGAATAGGTTATAAACATAAATATCATTAGAAAACAACTGATATTTCAAATATACCTCTATCGATATACTATCTAAAGTAACTATATTTAAGGCCGCAGGTGACTATAAAATAAGAACGGACCGTTATCAATCATACGACAAAATTGGATCTTTGTAACAATCAATTTTTATGTATTTCAAATATCTACAGGGAACATTAATCTGGTTATAATAGTAGATTCTGATTTGTTATAAGAACTGCGACTTATTCTTAATTCATAAAAGTAAACGCAGACAAATTATTGTAGAACTATAATTATTTATAAATTTACATAAAATAAATATAAAATTCATGTTGGTTTGTTCAAAAACGCAAAGCTTTTAAAAACCTTTACCGATTTTTTCTCTTGACTAGGTTGTAAAAGGAATCAGTTTATTAAATGTTGATTTTGTTTCCGCATAAAGATATTTAAGACAGATCTTAATGCGATTTATTTATGTGCCTTTTTGCCCTGACGTCTTATTCATCGTTGTCACAGGTTACCAGTGTTAAATAATTATATGCAGTTACAGAACGCGAATAATTAAAAACACGATTTTGTTTCCGATCTTCCAGGACAGCGTCTTGGCTAATTCTAATACCAATAATAGAAATAAATTAAATTCAAATTAAGTGTGAACAAATTCTAGATACGTGCGAAACGTATATCAGACTCCATAGGATTGACATTCTGTTAATCTAACCATGGATATACTTTAAATCCATATTGGAAGTGCTGTCTTTTTTTAACGTAGGAAATCCTGCATATCTATACAACCAGGCAGCAAAAAATTGGCTATGTCAGATTAAATTACCATGTTTTTACTTTGTTCTTATATTTGATTGAGGACTAAGAACTACTTTCGCATTACGTCTATTTTCTGACTGGTATAGGATCTCCGTTTAAGAGACTTCCGCCTGCGTTATAATGGATTAGTTATTGGTAAACCACTCTCAAGAACCTTGCAAGGAAAACTAATGCACTTTTAATTGGAATAGTGATAAACGTAGCCATATTAATCGCCTGCAGGTCATTTCTACAGCGACTGTAGATCATCTAAAGCGACCATACGCCGCAGTCCGATTCGTTGGCCTCGGTATTTTGTTCGTCTTATCTGTCTCCCTATACATCACCTTATTTTGCGAGATTGACTTGCTTGCTGGACTTGTTCAATCCGCTCTTACTTTCGATCAGCTCTTTAAAGATGTGGAAGTGAAAGATCAGGCGCTCAATCGCTGCGATATTATGACGATGTAATGCATCTTTTACAGGACAGATGGCCAAAGTGTTCTGTACCCTAAATGACCAATGCGACACAGATAGCTCTCAAAATATCCATGTCCCCAGAGCACGTATATCGACCAGGAAACTTTTACCTTACCAAAATAGATATATCAATTTATCGATAAAAGAACCATATAATCCTTAAACTGTTGTTTAAGCGTTATGAAATTCGCTGGATCACGGGCCGCTACCTACCTCTAGCCTGTTTAGTAGTTGAAGTAATTTGAGTTGTACGCTTTATTTATTTTCCATAATAGAACGTGAAACAGCACTTTCTGTATTTTCAACATACTATTTTCAATATTCTCAAAGGATTTTAATGTAAATAAAAATACTTCTTACTTGTAATAGGATTAGAGAATGTTAAGGCTGTATTTATTTACTTACCTACCAGTTTCAACAGCACTTAAAAACTTATATCTTGCTTCGTGTTCTTATTTTTCTGTAAAAGATTATCATTATTCTATATATTTATATATATATATATATAATATATATGTGTGTGTGTTTGTTTGTATAATATTATTTATTATTTATATACCTCCGCTTTGCTGATGATATAGATCAGAGACCGCAGAAGAGCTAAGTATGATGCCCGGTGACCTCAGTAGAGCTTCTGAACGAGTTGGCATTAAAATGAACATGAAGGTCATGTCTAATGTCGATGTTGTACCAACTCCTATGAAAATCCGTGAATCTACGCTCGAAGTTGTTGATAGTTATGTATAACTGGGACAAACCGTCCAGTTAGGTATATCCATCTTGCCGCAGGGGACGACGCGGTGCTTGCGAAAGCCACCCCGTGTCGCCCCCATCCCAAATGCGGCGGACGGCCCCGGGGGGTTTTAGTGGGTATTTCCGGGCGCTTCACGCCCGGGCGAGTCCCACACTGGCACGGAGTTCGTCCCTCCGTGCCCCCTTACCTATTGTACTGGGGGACTTTGGTCTCACTAATACAATAGGTAAGGGTAGTGCGTAAATGCACTTCTCCCCGTCAAAAAAAAAAAAAGGTATATCCATCTTCCAGAAAGAGGTTAATCGTCGAATCCAGCTCGGCTAGACTACGTTTGAGAAGCTACGCAGAATCTTCTCGTCCAAAATACAGCAGTGTCTCAAAACGAAAGTCTTCAACCAATGTGTGTTACCAGTAATGACATACGGCACTAAGACGTGGTAGCTCACAATGGGTCTAATAAAAAAGCTCAAAGGGCAATAGGAATCAGGAATGAGGAGATCCACAGAAGAACCAAAGTAACCGACATTGACCGAAGTATTGCTAAATTTAAGTGGCAGTGGGCTGGTCACATTGCTCGCAGAACCGATGCACGATGGGGCCAACAGGTTCTCGAATAGCTACCACGCACCCGAAGACGTAGCATGGGTGTGTGCGTTCCCCACAAGGTGGACCGACAACCTGGTGAAGGTTGCGGGAATCCGCTGTATGCGGGTGGCGCAAGACCGGTCGTCGTGAAGGTCTTTGGGGGAGACCTATGTCCTGCAGTGGACGTCTTTCGGTTGAATGGATGTATGGATATGTATGAATTTGTATACATGTTGTTACATTTGTATACATTGTATACAATATGTAATGTGTATACAATACCAGCCGTGTATGTAGGTTCACTCCCATTAATTACACTCTATCAATTGTCGAGTTCATTAATGTATTTCCTCATTTCTTCTACATGAATAGTATCTTAAATCGTGGCCATATAATACATCTGTTTTTTTTTTTAATATCAATAAATCTGTTCCGTTTATTACAGGAACTACAGGTACACTAAAAGACAAATGGATAAAAATATTTCCTTGACATATTATTTATATATGTATATCCAAACTAATTCTCATATACTGAAAGAACAACATACTAAAAACATACTCAAGTTTATACCAATAACATTATTTCGCATTATACAGTTCCACCTACAGACTAATGCGATTCATATCTCGGCTTTAAGTACATATTTGTCTGTTAGATGTGTAGAGATAGTAACAAGTACAGTTGCTAAAACAATAAACTACGTTATCTAACATAGTATCAGCGCTGAAAAGCTAACTCGCTGTGGAAATCCGTCTGCATAGTACTCGTATAAGTTCAACTCCATAGATATAACGATGCTTGGTCTATTATTTGAACGAATTAACGACCTACTATTTTATTATTTTTTATCAATACATTTCTGGCTAGACGATAGTTTTTAGCTTGTTAAAGAAATTACTTCTGAATAATGCATCCAGATAGAAGATTTATGAGGCTTTATTAAATATTTGTTTATAGCAACCAAAAGTATGACAAATAAAAGATTCTAAATTATATAATTTTTTTAACCAAATATCTTACTAAAAAGTATTAGCGTAGCATTTTGTTAGATTTAGACAATTCGAAAATACAGAGATCAAAACTTTTTTACATCTCTACTATTAAATCTATTTATCTCGAAGGATTACATTAATTTTAATATTTATTTAATTACCTTTTAAGTATCAATATGCAACGAATGTTACAGAAGGTAAATTATATTGAATGTGAATTGCATACCATAGTGTCAATTTGTAAAGATAAATATGTTACACTAGGTAATGCATTGAGGATGCTTTTTTTCGACTGTGTAGGCTCAACGCTTTGACTACGATCTCATCTGATTTTAAGCGACGATGTTGTTCAAGATAATGAACACTCTTATACAGCCAGTATGTTAAGTGATGCTATCTTAAGTGATGCTGCCAGAATACCTATTGGTGGTCGGCGACAGGTTTTCCAACTTGAGGGTGATAACTAACAGAAAATGCCCGACCACAATCTATAGTTTCCTCACGATATTTTTCTTCACCGAAAGCTCGACCTCATTCATAGAACAAAATAGATAGGTTCGAACCCAAGTTCACCAACGCATAATCCGAGTACACTTTACCAACTGAGAAATTAGCCCTTATTAATTCGCTTACACGAGAACAGATGATGATTATACTTAGCCTAACATTCCGAGACATTATATTTTTCAATATTTAGATTTACGTTAAGGTATATATTATATAGTACAAAAATATTTACTTTCATTCATAGGAAACTGGTAATCCACATTTCTATGACGTCCACGTATCCTCTTAAGACATCGAGCTAAGCTCGGTGGCTCAGGTGCTGTGATTTTATAACGAGTACAAAACTATCATATTTTATGATTTAAGTAGAAAATGTGTACAATGGCTTGAGTGTAGCTACCTACGTCATCGTACTCCGAGGGCGGGCGTACGTCCGGCGCCGCGTCGGACGGCACCAACACCGGATGCGAAGCGTCTTCCACCACGCCAACGGCATCCGCTACCGACATCATTGCTTTAATATTTACTTTTTATTATAAAAATTCGTATTCTTTAAAATCATAATCTATATGACGGTGCAACATAACAAACTTCATTGGAATTACGTGGAGACGAGGCTTGACAGCCCGTCGTCATTCTAACGGAGCATCGTGTAAATGGTCGACGCTGCCATTAGACTTCACAAAAGAATAATATAATATACTAAGAATAGGAAGCCATCTGGCAAGTTATTAATGTCTCCCGAATTTCCAATGCCTGAATAATGCTGTCTGTTAGAAATTCTCCTACAACTGTATCTAGCTCTACTCCTATTTTAACATACGTATAAACGTCCATTAGATAAACTAAGCTAAAACCAAAAGAACCTTTGAATTTTTCATGATCAATTTTTGAAATTTTGCATGTTTTAGAATTTTTTTACACGGAATAGGCCAGTGCTTTGACCACAATCTCACCTGATGTTAAGTGACTATGTGATCCAGGATGGTAAACATACTAAGTCTAGAGGTACTGGTTCTGGTAATTGAGTTTTGATAAATATCATTCTTCTCTTCAGTCGCTTTACTCTTGACGGAGTGGTCGTGGTCGTGAAACTTAATCAGGGGTTGTTGATGTTTGCCTTATGATATCCGCCGAACGTCTCGACCGGCTGTTAATCTAAAGATATCATTAATTTAAACTAAAATAGCGGAATAAGAGGCAACTTTCAGGTCTTCCACTGGAGTTCACTTCTTGTTGAACGTCGATGGTGATCGCAGTTCGTGTCCAACAAAACGCTTCCGTACCTCGTTACCTTGATCCGTTTTATGTTCACAATAACAAGAACTGATACATTGATTGTTTCCTTAATTACCAGGGTATTGATTGAATTGGAATCCAGATTTGGTTGTGATTCAACTAATTCGTTCATTATCATTGTCATACATAAGACACTATGGCCGGTTCTGGTAGAGGCGAGAAAACTAAAAAAATACTCCTCTTGATATCAACTCATTTTTTTTATGTTCAAAGCGCAATTTTTATATTAACACTCGATTAGAATAAATCTAGTAAAATATCACATCGTAAGAACATCGATTTTTGTTTGCATATATACAAGAGTTGAAATATGATAAAAGATGGATGCTTAGTGTAATGTGGCTGGGTACAGCGTCGATGGACGTATATTAGATCGATTTTATCGATTCTATCCCATAATGACCCTGAGTATTCTTGATAAAACCATTGAATAACGATAGACCATTGAAAATCTGTCTCCAAGCAAGTAAAGGTCCGGCAGCATCACTTGAGCCAGTATTCCTATATTTAGCTTGCCATCTTGGGCCACATTATCACTTAAAACCAAGTGATATTGTAATCCATGCGCCTGAGCATATTAGAATACACAAAAATACTCTTCGAATTTTAATTAATCAAAGCTATTATATATAAAGAGCTATTATATATATATTATATTATATATAAAGAGGGAAATTTTGTTGTTCTTTTTTTGTTATGGATAAACTTAAAACTAAGTCGTTTTAAAAAATTTCTTTCATTTGTGGAAAACTACACGGTTGAAGCGATACGGCTTAGTTGGTAGGGCGGTCGGATTTCGCGTCAATGGAAGAGGGTTCAACTCTTCTATCCAACTTTAAAAATCAGCCTGAACTTTTGGTGAAGGAAAAACATGGTGAGGAAACCATGGCATGGTGGAAAGGTATTTTCTAATACTGCCCGATTGGTAGCTATCACCCTCAAGATAAAAAAACCTGTCGCCAAATACCAACAGGTGTGTTCCGGCAGCATCGCTCGAGAACGAGTACATCTAGGCTTAGCGTGTTTTACCATCCTGGACCACGTAATCACTTAACATCAGCTGATATTGTAGTCAAAGCACTGAGCCTATACCGTGTAAAAAACTACCAGCTAATAACAGTTTTTTGTTTTAATAAGAGATAAGAAGAGATATACCTATAGAAACCAGGGGCGAATCGCTAGTACTAAATATGTAAGTTTTAAGCTAGTATCTACATAAGTTCACTATCCTTTGACGGCCCATAATAAATCCCTATGAATTATATTTCCTGTGTCAGACTAGCATCGATAAACAATACAAAAAAATATTAATGCCTCAAGCTGAGATAATTAAAGAGGCCTCTCCAATAAACTTGACAATGATCGTTTTAGATATTAAAAGTCGCGTTAAATAGAAACGAGGTATTTAGTAATCTTTTGATCCCTGCGAAAAATTATGAAATCTTTTTAATTAATAATAATAACACTATAATAATAATCCATCGATATGGAATTGAGAATTCACAAATCTGCAAAACTTAATGTACACAGAAGGAAAGTAATGCAAACAGAACACATTAACCACAATTTAAAAAATCTAAGGTGCCTTACCGATACTGGAAACTACCAGTAATTGAGCACAGAACGTAAATGTGATGTGATGTGATGGGAGCAGACATCAAGCAGGCATTTTGTGAGTTTTATGAACACCTCACGAAAGATCTCAGAATCTACTTATCAAGCGTAAATAAAATTCGAGCATGTAACAACTAGGTGATGCCCGTTAACATATTCGGTGTGCTTAGACTGAACTAGATGCTATGTATAGAAAAGTCTGCAATATGATAACAAAACACATAATGCACCACCGCTCATGAGGTTGCACATCCAGCGCAAGCCGGTGGGCATGATCGTTAAAATAAAACATGACTGAGCAAAGTGCAGCCTTAGAAGCTACGTTATTACAATTACGAAAAGGCCAAATTATATTACTGATGACATCAAACGCCATGCAGGATTAACTCCTTTATGTCTATGTAATCCAATGGAACATGGTGGCAATTCAAAGCACCACAGATCGAGAGTCTGTATGAAACGCGAAAGAATTGCCTTTTTCAAAGCTCTTCGCGAGCAGCACGTTGACGAAAAAACCTCCGTGCACCGTTTGTAGACCTATTTGGAGAAACAGAGGATTTTATCTTTACAATACAGGAACAGGTTATCAAGACGAACAACTATCACAGGTACATAAATTCTTAAGGATAGCAACACCGATATCTGCCGGTTGTGTTTACTTCCAGGGACACAAATTGTCAGACAAACCTCTAGGACGCTACGCTTGTTAACAGTGTTTACTTGCAGAGACATAATCAAGCAAAATATAAAGGAGTATGCTTTGAAGTATCCAGTGATAGAACGATATAAATCTTCAATTATATACGTTATTGCTATAAATGTTATTGTAGAACCTTAATCTATTGACTGTTTGAACACAGACAAAATGATAGAAATTATAACTAAATACAAATATCACTAATACATCATTCAACAAAAGGAAGAAGTTAACCAGTTAAATTGTTTACAAGACATTAATTCTTTCATCCTTTTAAGTGTCACTTGCTTAGCTAATAAACTAAGAGGCCGAATCTCTTTCGCCAAGTAACCAAGTAATAAAATGCAAAGATACACTGTTAAGAGTTACACGCTTCCTATAATTTAGTCACTTGAATTATAACAAAACATCAAACAAAGCTTGATCTTTGATCTAAATTCTCATCTTATTTAAATATATAATATTACGAAGGAATCATAAATCAGAGGCAAATGATGGATCAAATAATCAACTTTGGATACTTTTGAAATTCAACAACAATGGGACGCTAAAATTAATACACGACTTTAAAATTTTATTATATCACTTCAGTAAAGTATTTTGATATTAGTACAAAATTCAAATCGAAAGTAATACAGGCATTTCGTATAAAATTATACTTTTTGATGGATTATTCCAGTGGTTTTTGTAAAACAACGCTATTATTCATTCTCTGAGCGGTGACAGCTGTGAAATGTTATATAAATCCGAATAATTATTAATTTTAATGATTACTGAATATTACACACTACATGCACTATATCTTATTTCTATAGATGACACATCAATTCACGATTTTTTGTGTAGGTATACCAGTAATTGTAGTAATATACATCGGTCAAGGATAAATTGTAAAAGTTCCCTACATTTTCACCATACTTGTTATCCGTTGCGGTGGTGCCCTTTCAAATTACAAAGTTTCTGATTTCTTGGCTACCTTATTTTACAAGTCAAATGAAAGACACAGAACCCTTTGATGTTAAATCTCTATTGATTTTATTAAATGTAAATCACCGGAGACTTTAAGAAAATTTTGCTTTCAGCGCTTAATTTACTTAACGATCAGCATATAAATTAAACCTCTTGTTATTAATGAAATTATTTACAATCTTCTCGTTTTATTTATTAAATATTTTATCTACGTATTTGCGTTATAAAAAAAGTTTATTTTTTTTACACAAATTTAAGCAAATTAACTGCAAATGTAACTTTCTAATCCTATGCATCTATACAGAATTACAAAGTTATTTATACAGTTGGTGAATCTAGAAAAGTAGACTGAAATTATAAAATATTTTAGTTTCTCCTTGATTTATACACTAAATCTCTTATACACTCTAATTGTATTCTAAATTTGAAGCTTCTAGAAGTGCCTTAGAGTTTTGATGATGGGTCAGTGAGTGACAAAATTAAGAAATTTTGACTAGTTATAATAATGAAACTACTGGTTCAAATTGAATGAAATTTGAAACATACCGTTTTTATACAATGTCTGCTTGGTTACTGAAAATTCAGGCTTCTAGTTTTGTCCACAACGAAGTGATAGGGGTTTGAAAATGACCCGAACTGCTTCGAGAAAAGGATGGTACGGCTGTGCCGCTTTTTTTTGCTATTGCTCGACTTGGCGTGGGCACTGCCGTGCCCTCAGATTTAAATTTGGGTTTTTATTGCCTCAAACATTACACTAAAATATACGAATAAGGTACATTACGAGAGAAACAGCTATCAATGTGTAAAAAACTTAGGTACAATATATATTATTAGCATTAAAAGCGTATAATGCCGTCGTTACAGACCAAACTACAAAGAAACTCGCCAGATAACAAGTACCTAATCTTAAAATGAGATGTCTGTCTCTGTTCTTTACAGATTTTTTAGGACATTTACTGAAATCTATACCAATAAATAAAATTGAAGTGTCTGTTTGTAATATCAAAATAACAATTTTTTACTAAATACATATGAATGTATATACGATACGAATTAGGGTTCCGCGTAAAAAATTTAAACATGAAATTGAGAACACATTCGGATTCAATGCACAGTTTCACTGGCATGTACTTGAATTTGTGAGAAACATTTTAGCTTTCCAAGAAGTACCAAAAAAAATTGTAAGGAAATAGTTAGGGTACGTGTAAAAAAAAATTAAAACTCATGAATTTGAGAACAAAATACGATCCAATGGCTCACCACCATGAAAACATTATTTTCCAATAATTATTTAAAAACTCCTTTCTTAGTAAATGCTTTCATTATAAAAAACCTATATTGCCAAAAATTTGATGTCTGTAGCTCCAACGGTTTAGGCTCTGCTTTGATAAATCAGTCAGGATACACTAATAGGGCACAGTGTAGAATATTAGTGATAAAATTCTTATATTAAATCACTTTATGTGTTTAAAAGTCTATTTACTCCTATTGACACCCCATAATAGTCACTAAGATGTGAGTAGACTAATATAAAAATGACGTCATAAAATACGTTTAATAATAAAAGGGGTAAACGGTTGACGTAACATTTTCGAATGTCACCTTACGGTTGTCAACAAATCTTTGTCTTGCTTTATAATAATGACAAAGGGCCAGGTGAAGACTAATAAACAGAATGGCTTTGTCCTCTTAACGAGCTTTTACGTTAAGACTTAGCTGTGCAAATATAAATAAACTGCTATTGTTTCGTCCACTACGCCGGATGAACCTTCGCTTCTAGCGATACGTTGAGAAATACACTGGGCTCGTTTCATTGTTTATCTTCTTAATTACTAATTACGTGACACGAGTAGGACTTTACCGGTTAATCCTTTATAAAGATAACATTTAAACACATCAGTCGGCTTGGCTCTACCCACATACGGGATTAATTAAAACGGTTATATTTTATGGTCAGTACTTGGTTTAATAATACACAACGTCATTATTATAACCACCCTGAGTTAATCAACTTTAGAATTACACGACGAATGATGCATGCATATTGCATGCTTGTTTTGTCTATTACAAGTTTTTTAACAATTACTGTTACATATGTATTTTTAAAAATTTTCGCGTTCCATATTTAAATGTAATTATTTGACAACGGGTTTCCAAGCGTTACCTTTCCTTTTAATCGAATTCCACAGGCCGAAAGTTTTATCCACTGATCTTCAATACTATCGCAGAATGGCTCGCAATGGGATTGAAATTAAAAAACATAAAAATTTCTTTCGCGAGGATAGATATAGGCTTTCCTCTGCGTGGAATCCGGTGTTAGAAAATGTCAAGGTTCGCGATTTCTCGTCACGGGCATCGTCGATGGACACTGTTAGTGTTGTGTGTTGTGACTATAATAAATATAAAGACCAAACGGAGGTAGTTCATCAAAATACCCCTCAACGCAGCAGGCGACGCCGCGCACCGCCAGTCAGCCCATAGGAAAAAGGAAAGGTAACGCGTGAAAACCCGTTGTTAAATAATTACTGTTACATATAACTGTCCATTCGATATAGTGATACAGATAAGGTTAATCACGTTTACTTCGCATGAAAAAATGATTGGTTTTTTTTCATATATCTCTTACTTATTTCTACAAAGTATCCGACTTTAAATGGCTCTCTAGAATTACTGAGTTGATTAAAGTTACACCATTATGCAAGATGCCAAACCCACCTCTAAATTAAAATGGCTGACTATCGATTTAGTAAATATGTACATTAATATAGTTGTCCGCATGATATTTGGCGCATCATATTTAGCGAAATTGAAGGTTTTTTTAAAGGCCAAATAACATGAAAAATGATGTGTTAATTTAATTATAAAAGATGTCACTTTGTAAAATTCTCAAATCATACAACTTGACATTTATTTAAAATTCCGCCTTTTACTCCAGCCAACTTTGATCAAACTACATTGTCAATCAGTGTTATATATTTAATGATGTTATATTGATAATAATGATGACAATATTTACTAATAATAATCTCCATTTATTAAAGTCTAATAATTATATAATATTTACAAATCATTCAAGCTGTCATGCGATTACAGCAGATTTGGAGCAAAGGGCTCGTAGTATTAACTGCTCGGTTTATAAAAAACGGTCTGTCATTTTCAAAGACTAGATATAATAGGGGAACGTGATTGCTTTCTTATTTTCGTCGCAGAACTTGGCCGTGGAAAGACACGTATTTTTTTTGTAATATTGCAATATACCACATGGTGCTGGTAATCATCAACTTTGCTACGGCTAGTTGATTGCAGCTCCGGATTCAGTTTGGCTGCCGGATATTTTGACGAACCCCGATGTTCGGGGTTTTGTGTTTGACTCTTACAATAACTCATTCCCTGACTTAATGGAATTAAGGCAACGTCCCTCTGAGTGTGATGCTCTGACTGGTGCGCCTGATCGCTCGCCGCTTCCGTCAGCTGCTCATCACTTCCTTGGAAGGCCCTGAGACACAGCGTGGAGTCCTGAGGAGCTCCTCGCGTAGTCTTTGACCTCAGGAGCTAAGAACCCTTCACTCTTTTCCTTTTTTATTGTAATTTTATAATTTAGTTGGTTGGTGGACCAACCTCCTTTCCGCAGAAAGAAAAAAACCGCAGAATTTTGAACTTAGCTAAGTGAACCGACACCAGTGAAAAGTATAGACATTGGAAAAACTGTTTTTTATATTTAAATTAAATAATTAGTTCATTGAAATTCAATTGAAATATCCATTTTTATACAGTTTATTCATATGCTGCGTGAGTATGAATTTTATTATTTATATCTGAGCGTCAGCACTTAAACGCTATCTTATCGTAATATCTTACTGCAGTATGTTTACAGCTGACATTATAGCATTGGTAACGCGAACCAATAAGCTCTACTTGTACCAAGAATCGCACAACACCGTTCAAGAATTTTCACTTTAAAAAAAACTTAATCTGATAATGCAAAACAATGAATGTATAAACAATGCAAATGTATAAACCATTTATTTTTTTATTCTTTTACGTTATAGAGATTTATCGTCGATATTTCACAAAGACCCTTCTTTATATAAAAGTAGTAGAGAAATATTTAGCTTAATGTCGGACAAGCACTTATCGTATGTAATACTTTCGCCAAACTCAACCCACTTCACCGCAACACTTAAGTTATCGTCGTTTGACATACAGGCCTGGGTATTATTATTGAAGTCTAGTGAATATAAGTTACAGTTAATGCGGAATGTAAGAAAAAATCATCTATGACTAGTTTTAACTATTGATAGGCGTTACCATATTGTTCGACATGGATTCTAATTTATAATGAACCTGAGCTTTCCGTACAGGAAAACCTTTTACTGAAACAGTAATGGATTAATAGATGTGGTTTATTTTTAATACACTTATATTTCATTGTATTTCTTATTATCGACAAAATCTTATAAGATTAAATAGATAACATACATTTTGCATCCATCCATCCCTTCAACCGAAAGACAGCTAGACATAGGGATCTCCACAACGACCGGTCTTGCGCCACCCGCATCCAGCGGACTCCAGCGACCTTTACCAGGTCATCGGCCCACATTGAGGTGGGGCCTACCCACACTGCGTCTTCCGATACGTGGTAAATAAAATGTATCAACATATTTGAAATCTACACCACAAATAATAATAAAAAATATTAACAGGAAATATTAAATACATTAAATTACGTTAATTATAGTGTCACGCATAGTACGATTTAGTATTAATAGTGAACAATTAAAATAAAATCGAAGTCTTTCGCATAAAGTCTAAATTATAAATGTAACTGTTGCATATTTACCGCATACTACCTAGTCCTAAGCTCTCATGGCCGGTGAGTTCCATGATACGGACATATCATGTAGGCAAGATTATCCGCAATGTTTTACTCCGAAAAAGTCTTACTGACATTTTTAGAATTAGTTGACTAAAGTATAGATCCTATATATTTTACTTTTATACTATTTTACTTTTTTATATTACTTTACTATATATATATATATATATATATATATATATATATATATTTTACTACTCATATCAAAGTTAATCAATGCGATAGAAGCGATGATGACGCAGTGGACAGCGCGCCCGAATTTCGCGGCAATGTACACGGGTTTGAACCGCCTATACAACTCTCAAATCACCGTGAGTTTTCAGTGAAGGAAAACATCGTGAGAAACCATAGCATGGAGGTAGGGCATTTACTAATAATGCCTGATTGGGTAGTTACCACCCTCAAGTTTTGAAAACCTGTCGCCAAATACCAATAGGTGTTTTCCGGCAGCTTCTCTTGAAAACAAGTACCTCTAGGCTTAGTGTGTTTACCATCCTGGACCACATAGGCACTTAACATCATGTGAGATTGTGGTTAAAACACTATATAAAACATTAATCATATTTTTAAATAACTAAATTATGGATCGTCTATTAATCACGTGAGACTCAAAAGAGGAGAGGGGTGCTGTGAGATTTCATGTGTATATTGTGTTTTCTCTAGATCGTGATGTCTAAACCTAGAAGCAGCGCGTGACTTTGACTAACGTCGTTGCCAGCTAACGATTTCCCAGCATTAAATTAGGTTATGGCTGTATTTAAATATAATCTTTTGAAATTTTTACATTTTACACTGTACCGAAAAAAAAATACACATGATCATTCGTAGGGGGAGGTTGATCTATAACCTCTCAAAGTTGTTAAAAACATCACGTGATTCATGGATGATCCCTTAGTTGTTATTTTTATTATTCCTCTATAATGTCTTATAACGAACAGCTATTTGAAATTTTCTAACTAATTTTAGTCTATTCAGAGTATACCTAATAATTACCTACAGTAATTAGGTTTTCATCAGAAAAATATGGTAATTGTAAAATATTTTATTTCAACCAATCAATATTATCTAACACTAGCTGTCTGCCCTCGGCTGCACCCGCGTTTCGTGTGTTCTCTTCACTGCGTTTTACTTTTTAATACGGAACTCTAATCACAATTAAAAAAAAAAAATTAGTAACTACAGAAATAAAGTAACAATATTTCTCAAAAATTCAAACACTTGTCCGTAAAACTGTGCAATTTTTATACGCGGAACCCTAATTATTCTCAAAAATCATTTATCTACCAAATAAAGTCCCATTAAAATCGGTCAAGCCCTTCCGGAGATTACCCGGGACAAAAAGACAAAAATTTTAAAATTTGTATTTTTGGTATAGGTGTGGTTCATATGTATTTAGGAAACAAATAATTATTTTAACATTACAAACAGACACTTTTATTTATTAGTATAGATTATTATTATCGTATTAAAAACATAACAACAATTGAAAATAATCATAATTCTCTGTTAAATAAGTGACGACAGAATACAGAATTGTAGTCTATACGTTTCCAACCATTTCATAAGACGGTACAAATTCATTTCTTACCGATATTTTGTTACGAATCAATATTATCTTGTATAAAAACGTGTTACCTCAATCCCAGAATGGGTGTCAAGATAGATAGAAACGCATGTATTTTCTTTCATGCGGAAATTTTATGGTAAAACATGAAGCCGATCGCTTTCCTGGCGGCACCCGATTCGATTACGATTCCCCCATTTCTTGCGATTTCTTTCGTCAAATTCTATTGGTTGTAATCATCTTTATATAGGTACCTACCTAAATTTTGTCTGTATTTTTTTTTAATAACTTTTAAAAAATCTTCTCTAGCGGCGTTGAGCGTTTCTCGGTAGAGGATAAACTTATAGATTCGCGTTACCAATATTATAACGTCAACTAGATAAATAATATTTTATACTTACGCAGCCTATCGTATGATTTGATTATAAATAAACTGTATGAAAGTTAATTAGAGGATTTAACATAATAGAGGATTAAATATAAGGATTGCCCTCTAGCAATGGCCAAGACGTATTCCGAACCCCAACTGTGACACTTTCATGGACTAGCATAATACCCGTCATCCGTGCAAACAACACGCTGTTACATGGGTTTTGTGAAGAACCTTGAGATCCGTAGTTTCCTTGAATTTAGTTGTAGCTACTGCAAAGTCCGCGGAATTTACATCTCGGGTAGCAACCCTAGCCGAGGTCTATTCCACTTTGCGCAAATAATTATATGAACCTATTAGATATATTAGACCTACTGATTGACAGGCAGACATAGAAATACATAATATGTAGTCTTTTATAATATCTAAAGATTTTTTTTTCTAGGCAGCTAGTCATAAAGTGTCTGCTAGTAGCTGGAGATAGGAGAACGCTGCAGCAGTGTGGTCTGTATTACACACTGCCTTCCCAATAGTTCATTTTACATAAATGTAGTTAGTTTCCAGTGACTACATATACAGTTTATGTATTAAATAAAGTAACTAATGAATCTTGTAAATATGTGCCTGTATTAATAAACCATTGGATAAAAAAATATTTATTTATATTTATTTAGGTGTTCCTTGCAATAAAAGTTTACTAAGAGAGATAATAAATTGTAATTAGCCCGGTTATTTATGTAAATAAAAGTTCTTGTTTATCTAAATAAAGTCATTATATTCCTTTTTACAGTTTACAAACATACTTAATATAAAACTTTGGGATCACATAAAACATGTCAAATATTGTATCATACATGCGTCTACTTAGACATCTATAACCGGACTAATATATAATTATTAGTTACTGTGGGACGGGAAAACGATGACTGACACTTGACACCAACCCATCCATAACGTGCACTTTATAAATGAGCATGTGTGTCCCTACAGCCATACACTGCTGTCGGAGTGGTTGTGGTTACGCATTGTCTATTAAATTTGTTACGACTTTTACGAGGCTTCTCCATGTCTCTCAATTTGTGGCACTACGTGTACATTGAGTGAACGAACCCTTTGTAGATGCCGTAACAATATCTGTCCATGTTGTATGCACTCGGCCGCGTGAACAATTACCCACCTTCAACACTTTTTTACTCCAGAGAGCTTTGGTTACGTGTAATATGTTCAAACATCTTCACTATTCGCACTTGCACAATCGACGAAAGTCTCTGTTCGATACGAAGCTCTTTCAGGATGTAAACGTTAGTACGGCGAGCAACCCATTTTATCCTCAGCAATCGTATCTAACACGACATCTCAAGAGCGTTAATCTTTTTACGATATTTGTTTCAACTCCATATAGGAAAATTGGAAATATTTAGTATTTCATTAAGCAAACCTTGGTGTTTTTAGTTACACGGCGATCTTTTCGTATTTTCGTGAGCTTTACCACGGAGGATCGTATTACGGCACACCATCATTTAATTTCTTCTTCGCAACTTCCAGTATTTCTGTTTGTGGGTGTAACATTTGATTGAGTTGGTATCATATTAACCCCTTGAGCACTAACATGGTGTTTACGCCAGCTTACCATTGTTTTCTTATTATCTCATTTTTATGGATAATCGACATATTAACTGCCAAATATCAACAAGTATAATCAAAGCAACCACGTATAAAACTTCATAATCAAAATATTAATATAGTGTTTTTTTTTTAAGTTTTCATGCCACGCTATAATAAAATGGCGATTATTTTGTATAAACTTTCCAGACAGTTTTTATAACACCTCGCAGTTGATAGTAATTTTGTGTTCTATTTTGTAATACACATCTGTGCACAATTACCACACTATAATACGTAAAATATCACTAAAATTAAATAAAATAAACATGATAGAAGATCCCGCCAAAAACTCCGTATAATATTAATTCATTATTCCACATGATTTGCATTAAAAATAAAACCTTCAAATTTCCTAACTCTTTTTTAAATGAAACTATTTTGTACAATGTAACTACATGATTAATAATTATGGCGCCTTATTATTACCACTATGGCGTATATCTAAAGTAAGCTCACTAAAGATAGTGCCATTTATTAGAGGCATATTATAATTAAACTAATCTATCGAAAGCGCGTGTATCAACAATTTCCAATTTACTGTGACCTCCACGTGAATATCTTCTTTGTTTGAATGACAGTACAGGAGGCGGGTTCTATATATTTTGGATATATGGTACAGAGGCACCTTCTTGTACTGGCAGGCATCTTTAATTAATGTCTCCGAAACTACACAGTATACACGTATCTAATATTTGATATAGGCTTGATAGAAATTGTAAATTGAGTAATTTACTCATCTTGAAAAACAAGAAGATTCTTTGTTACTCTAATATATTTTCTGCGGGATTTCTATGGATTTTTACTAAGGTTTTAGTCTACTACTAGTAGAAATTGGTCATCTTTTTGAAGTGAAACCTTCTTTAGCAGCACTGAGCGATTCTCGGTTAGGGCAAAAACTTTATAGATTCGCGTTACCAATGCTATGACGTCAGCCGTCAATATAATACAAAATGTTAAATATAACATGGCGTTTGAGTGCTGGCGCTCAGAGATTAATAATGAAATTTATAATTACGCAGCCTATCGCATATTTAGATTATAAATAAACTAAATGAAAATGTACATAATTATTGATCGGAGCGTAAGAACCAGTTAACAAATTATGAAATTAAAATTTAAAAAAATAACAGTTTTTCTAAAATTTCGAATTTCACTTCTGTTGACAGTCCCCACGGCTGCCTATTTTTTTTTCAATCGCTTTAAGCTAAAAAGGACGAGAAGCAGTTTGAAATATTTTTTTTTCTTTATATACTATTAATTATCTTATATACTTTGAACATTATTATTAAAATATTATTTGTATTAAGGTATTGAAAATTATGGTGTAATAAATATCGCATCGCCTTTTCCAACAGTAAGTCCTGCCAGTGATTGTACTCGAATTGTTTTTGATTATTTTACGAGACATTTCTCTCAATTGTTTTGTTATATGTTATATTCTTTATTGTAACTCTTTACGTCCTTTTTTTATTAGAGTAAATATATTATCGCTTATGACCCATTAATCTTGTGTTTTTACAACAAATAACAAACAAATCGTTTTACATTGTTTTAGAAATACATGTCTATAGATTTTAATAGGTATGAATATGTTTATAATATCATTATAGTCAATACAAACATTAAGCACATATCACGAAGAACGTCAGGCAACATAATTACAGAAAATTTACATAATTATAACAAGTTTCGACATTAAGGAAGTAAGTAATATAACGAGTCATGTCGTACACTCACGCCTATGAAAACTTGTTCATAGCTGAAGGAGTTAACTCAAAGTGCATTATAACTTCCACCTGGATGCCGGTGAAGTGAAGACTTAAATAGGGACGTGTCTGAAAGCTTTCGAATCTTTTCTCTTTGCACTAATATTATACGGAATAATGAAATAACAAGATTTACTACTAAACTCACAGATTCAGTTGACTTCTCATATATATTTATGCATTTGCAAGCACTTATCCTTACTTACTTACCTGTAAATTACAATCTGCTTGCTCGCAATCGTGCTGAAATAACTATTACAGTTCTTGTTCGTTTATGTTAGTTTTTGTTCGTGATTTAATTAACACCTAACATTAAATAATATGTTTGATGCTTAATCGTTTATCAAACTATCGTAATAAGGAAATGTAAAAACAAACATCAAACCAATTAAGTTCAATCGGATCACACTAAATGTTTAATGCAAGAAAATAATCATAGTAATCATTTTATTTAACATTCAGTAGAAGATTGTCTTACTTATCATCGTTAGTTAGCTCCTTAATTCCTTGTTCCAATTAATTGTTGTCGTAGATCCGCAACTCTACACCCTGTCACTTGATAGAATAATGGTGCAAATCGATATGTATTGACAGACTATCATCCTTTTTTTTTCAAATCTGTCATATTCCCAATGGAAAGAAAAAGAGTGAAATTCATCGCTTTCTTCTCTAGCTAGAAAGGTCAAAAAGTGGGCTGACAGAAATGGTTTCCGCCTTAAATTGTTCAGCAGATAGAGGATCCAACCTCGTTTTAAAAATGGAATCAGATATTGCAAATTTTTGTCTCATTACCGTCACAGCCCATAAATTAGGCATAACATGTCTCGCGTTTGGAAAAATGTAAAAGCTTAGGAACGCTGTGCAAAATTTTAGTCTGGCTTTTTTTTAAATCAGTTCAAACTACGTTCATTAGGCCAACGGGAGTCAACAGGGTTTATTAGTGAAGATTACACCTCGTTAAAAAAAATAATAAGCCTGCCTTTATGACGTTAATTTTTTAACCTTTTCCATGTCTTGGCCACATGATCTTAAATGTCATAGACAACATATTTTTTTTACCCGCTGTTTGCTCACTTCTAGTATATCATTCTATCAAGAAGTTCTCAAAATAAGTTTCAATATCTTTCAACATAAAAATTACAATGTTATATGCACTTACAATATAACAATGTGAAGTAATTTACTCTCATTCGAATGGGCCTAGCCGGGGCAATAATCGTGTCCCCATGGCTTCCCATTGTTCACGAGACACGACAAAGCCCTATAATACACCTTTTTGTCCTCGCGCTTTTAAGAAAAATCCCTTTTTAATATCGTCCCTACACTGAAAAGGAATTCAAAGAAAAATTATTTACTGAGCTAAAACATGTTCTTATATATCTATTTACATCATATTCCTTTGTCAGTTGTACATACATCAAATATCGTATCTTTAATAAGAAAAAATAAGTGAATATTACATTACTATTGAAAATACGTATTTCTTTGAGCTTGTGACTATGTTTCCAAAAGTCATTGTCATAGTTTACATTTTTTTATTGAATTTAACATATTAATTAACGCTACAAGTTGTAGAAATTTATATTATTGACACTTGATAACACTCATGAAGCGTCATAACTAAATGAATAAGTTCGAGACAAATGTACTATCCTTCACTTCGTTCATATTTTAAAATGAACATCGAATGAGGTTCACCATATTAATACATACTAGTGTCTATCCAGTAATATAAATTCGATCACAATTATTACCGAAAGTTTTAGGAAAACAAATATGAATTAAATTTTTTTCAATATCTTTATTTTTCTACTCTTTTACATGCGTTAATTATAAATTGGAAAAACAACACTTATTTTATACACTTAGAATACAAAACACTTAAGGATCATATTTCTTGTAAGGATGAACAAAACGGTTTCCAAATTTAACTCATGACACTATAGTTCGTCAACAGTTAGGGACTAAACAAAAAAGTAATAGGTACTAACCCTTTTTGTCTTTGCCTATTTATATATGTAGATGTAACAGTAATATCTTCGACAATCAAACTATTGTCTATAATAATACGTCTTAATAGTATTTCAAAAATGATATGTTTTATTAAATTACTAGATTATACCTAGGAAGTTATCTACGTTGTATATAATCGTAACAATATATTCAATGAAGATATCGGAATATTTTTTCCACAAGCACCACAAGTTTCTGAAGTAAAATTAAAAGTTTATTTATTCAGATCTAACCAACAAGCAAGAAAGCAAAAAAAACGCTGAATGCGGCGAGCTCGTAAAAATCGTAGCTTCATCAAACTCAAACAATTTTACATGAAGAAATCATGATATTTTTTAAGTAAAGACCAAGTGTATTATTTAGTGTATTTAGACAAGCTTGATCTTGTAAATGGTCAGCACAATTTTAATACAAGGAATAAACATAAATTAACAGTTCCATGTTTGAAACTAATTAAAAACTAATAAGAGTTTTCTATGTAATAGTATTAGATTTTACAATAAAATCACTAAGCACATGACCGATCTACCGGACAATAAGTTCAGGCACCATGTCAAGCAAATTTAATTTACAAAGCTTATTATAGGCTGGATCATTTTGTAAACGATGGTGATATCTGGAAAAGACACCCTTCTTTGTGCACTTACTAATAAAGCTTGTAACAATATGATTTCTACAAAAACATATTAACAAAAAACTAAATCGAGTTTCTTGCCGGTTCTTCTCGATGGCTGGATTGTTTTCCGAACCGGTGGTAGTATTTTAACGTTTATAAGCGCCTTATCAGGGCCTAAATTGCATAAAGAATTTTTGAATTTATATATAATATAAAACTTTAAAAAAATCCGAAATCTATCCAGTAGTATTTGATATCCCATATGCCATTATGGCACGATTGGTAGTGTGATTCCGCAATTTTAAACCCACCAATCCAACTCTATAATGAGCTTTAACTTAAGGCGAAGGAAAACATCGTGGGGAATCCATAGCATTGATAGGACATTTTATAATAATACCCATGTGTGTGTAGCAGCTATCACTCTCAAATTTGAAAACATGTCGCCATTTTGTGTCCATATTTTATAATTTTTTTCGTGTCTAGAAACGCTAGAACTTACTTATTATGGTTATTATACACATTATGGTGTATTAATGACCATAAACAAACGATGATAATTTCCAATAATTACCCCGCTGAGAAAGACACCGCAACACTTCAGTCGTCTAATGACCGCGGCGGCCAGGTCGAAACTTCGAGAAAAAAAAACAAGTACGTGCGCGTTCTAGACACGAAAACATTAATAAAATATGAACATATCCCCAAACACGAATCGGAGTGTTCCAACATTATCACTTGAGAGCTATAGCGTCTCTAGGCTTAGTGTGTTTACCATCCTCCACATCGTTACCTAACATAAATTTCAAATTATGGTCAAATCGCTGAGCCTGTACATAATTTAAAAAAAACTAGGCAAGACAGCCGACAGAAGTGAAAATTCAAAACTGGGTTAAATTGTTTTTTTAATATTTAAATTCCATAATTTGTTAATTAAGATTACTAACAAATAATAACGGGTCGTCTAGTCGACACGTCTCGCGACCAGAGGGCTGGCCACAATATTTGGCACAGCGAATTAGCATTGCCATCCAACGTGGCAATATGGCCAGCCTCCTGGGAACCTTCCCGTCTGGCGGCGAGCTGGACGGCATTCATTATTTATAGTATTTTATTTTATTTTATTTTAATTTTTGTGTATAAATTTATGTACTTTTTGAATAAATGACTCTCATATTTAAAAAAAAAAAAAGATTATTAACATGACCTAACATTTAACATTTGTCTGTTTTTTACATCTATTGGCGCTCCGACCAATAGCTATGTACATTTTATTTTGTGTAGTTATTAATAATAAAAACATACGATAGTCTGCGTGATTATACATTTTATTATTTATCTCTGAGCGTAAGCTCTTAAACGACATCTTATACTTGACATACTGTAGTATCTTGACCGCTGACGTCATATCATTTGTAACACGAATCTGTAAGTTTATTCCCTACAGAGACTAAAAAAGATTTCACTTAAAAAAATACTCATTAATTATATAACAACAAAACTAAAATAACCATTTGTGCTGACCACGATCGGTTTCCAGAACCGTTCGAATCTATGGACACTATGCAGTAGGTATGTTAAGCTGCATAATTATCGTATTGTGCTCACATTGTAGGACG